>OX451735.1:849588731-850838860 GCA_948472305.1 Vicia faba | reverse complement strand
AATCCATTCATACATCATTTGTACAACACTATCACATTCAATCACAACAATATGCACCACACTTCATACAACATTAACACACAAGGCATAAGCCTTCACCAAGATAATCATTATAATATAGAAAATATCACATCACATCAACACCAAAATCCTTAAAATAGGACAATTCCAATTAATCTACTATACAAAGCATTTGCCTACATTTCACCAAAACGACATAACTTGATAGTACGAAACACCCGGCCACACCTCAAATAGTTGGAATTATGGTACTGAAAATATTTTAAGAGAAAGTACGTTAACCCAGTATTCCAACAATCCGAACTATGCAAATTGGATACCCAACACTCGAGTTATGATTTTTTGAAGTTTTACAAAATTTACCAATAATAACAACCTACAGCAACTGACACTGACACCCAAGGCATAAGCCTCCAACCCAAAACTAATTCACCTACTGTTATCAAAATTATTATCACATTGTAGAAAATGTTTTTAGCTTTTCGACGGTCCAAACGGTGGGTCAAACGAACACCTGAGGCGAAAGTTATGATTTTTCAAAGTTTACAAAAATTTTGTTAGCTTCAGCGGTAATCGGTTACCCGGTTATAGTAACCGGTTATGGTAACTGGTTACTGCGTAATACAGTAGCTTATTTTTCCAAAATTTTATGTGGTAACCGGTTATCATAACTGGGTACCCGTGTACCCAACTATGATAGCCCCAAAAACTACAATTTTATGCTACGAAATTTCATTCTTTTCATCTAAAAACCACTTTTGAGACATATCCAAACACATCAATTGTTTTTAATCATCAACACACATTATAACACTACCCAACATGACACATAGTTAACCCTCAAACTCCCACAAGATTCATTGTTACTGGGAAGTTATGAATGCATCGACTCATCACACATTTGGTTCCGCCACCCTAGCACACAAAATCTATCACTTCATTACACATAAATGTCATCATAAGCACATAAATATAACTATAATATTGAAAATGTTGACACATAAACCAGTATCACAATGCTATGTCTCACTAATCGAACATGTAAATCAATACATTTTAGTGACATGTCAGCAACACGAATAATGTACAACCATTCACCTATTACTTCCATTTTGGGATGTCCACTAATTTGTATCATTCCCTCAGGCCTTTGATGTTTAACCATCAACTCCTAACAAGTCATATACTCATAATAAACCACGTCATATCACGCTTTAGTTGCACCGCTATGATTCATCTACTTTAAAGTCATTGTCCTCATTTTGATTTCCACCCACTATCATATCTACAAGTTTCACATCTATCTCCAGACTCTCTTTAGTAACCACCATAAAATCATTGTTCACTTTTCGACATCCTCAACCTTCCACCATGCGTTGTTAGCTCACATGCCAACTCAAGTCTCTGAACTGCTTAATAAATTCCAACTCTTTCGTAGCCACTTTCCATTAGGTTCACACAAACTGGAGAACAACTAACCTCTCGATAGGACGTCAATCACTTTACTCACTATCAAGCTAGAAAGACAAGTCTATCCCATCCAATATGATCCCATCTACTATCGACAAGATATTAAGGGTGATCAGTTCCTCAATTTGTCAATAGGTAGCCGACAACCATAATGGTTGCACAAATCATCGTTACCCGACTATAATAGCGTCTTTCACCTTGTGCTCAAAGTTACGTGAGCATAATTTCCAACAATATCCCCAGGAATCACAAACGTCTTCCTCAATTCCTTCTTTTTCAATCTCATCAATGAGACATAACACCCAAAAATTCATTTCATAGTCTCCCATACGCACACGAAGTATAACACAATTGTTAAGCATTCTCCAATACAAGAACGGATACTACTCCAAGAATAATCCAAATCATTTTTCTCCTAATGAAGTCTTCCTCCAAGTAAAGGACTTTAACAACATCAATAAATCCTTAGTCCTTCCTTAAAATCTCACAACCTCGAGGATCCATATGTTTTTCACATTTGAATCTCATTCCAATCACAATCTCAATGATACCATCCCCATATCCCGATTGGTGATAGAAACTCTTAAATCCTCTTTAACACATATTGATACTTTGACATCATAAACATGATTCTAATTCCTCTTGAATTTATTTTTCCTCTAGCACTATTCCTCTCAAAAACCATTATCATTCTAATCATTCTTAATCAGCATAAGTTGAATCTCTATTCACTTATCTAATCCATTCACATCCTTTCCTACCAACTAATTCCCTTAACTTATTCATTCACAACATATCTCACTTGACCTCGTCTCAAACCCACTGCAATAATAACCAGTTAAGCTCAACAAGCCCATAGTCTCTGTAACCGACTTTAGAGCCTTTCAACATAAGCCTCTATTTACTTTGGATAGATCCCACAAATACTTTCATTTGAAATAATATGTTCAGGAAAATTTACCTTTCCAAATCATGATCTACGTCTTGACATCCTAACATACATTTTCTTCCCTTTCGACACTGCAATTCAAATCACAACCTTTAATGTTTCCTTTTTCTAACTCAGACTAAATCAAAATGCCCTTAATCTTCCTCATCTCTCCTCCGAATCTGAAAGTAACTCAATCCTTAATTTGATTATACTGAAGGCATAATCACCTACTAGTTGATTCATCAATCTGTCATTCTTTCGAAGTGGACGTTTAATTTCGATCATCACCTTAGCACCTTTTGGTAATCTACACACAAGCTCGTACTGCCTTCTTTCCTCCAAACCAATAACACTAGAGCTTTCGAAGTGATACACTAGGTCTCACAAATTCCTTTCAAAAAACTTTTTAATCATCTCTTAAACTCTACTAATTTAGACGCTGACATCCTGTATGGTGCCATAGAAATAATCCAGATACGAAAGACAAGATCAAAAGTAAAACTCCACCTCCAATTCCATATCACCAAGTGACAAATAAATCACTTCCAGCTGTTGGAACCATTTTTAAAACAAAGTTCATCATGTTATATTTCTAACGCTTTGAACGGAACTCGAACCGGACGACTAGAACTCAAGTTATGAATTTTTGAAGTTTTGTCGATTTTCAGCCTAGGGTACTCGGGTACCCATTATTGGTAACCAAGTACCGACTGAACAGAAGCAGTTTTTTTGTCATTTTTTATGTACAAAAATCATTTCAACATATATCTAAAACCCCATTCTTCTTATATCTCGAGAAGCACATTACTTTCTTCAAAAATTCAGTTTCCAAAACATCAAAATTCCAATTCTTTTCACAAGGCTACTAATATCTTTAAGTTCCGTTTCTGACCCGCGATTCAAAAATACCCAACAATATTAAAGAAATTCAAAAGCACTTACATGACTCCAAAAAAACATTCACAATAGTTCCTCACTCCAGCATTACTCTGAACAGCGACATCACACACAATTGTAACTCAACACTAGCAACTTCACGATCAATTGATACTGTTGAAACATCGCAACTATATCCTGACCTTCATCAAGAATTACATACCTCTTGTATATCACTAGCCTTTACAATGCTCTAAATTTTCTGGGAAGCAACTTTTAACAATACTTGTTCTCCCTCAAAGACATCCCTACTTGACCAACAAACAAGAACTTTGAATCCGTACAACCTTTAGGCATGAGAATCTGCATCGCCTCGTCAAAACACTCCATGATCACTTGGTTTAGTTCCAAACATTTTACTCTAGGGATAACATTAAGTCAATCCAACATACCTTTCTAACGACAAATCACAATAGTCCCCGGGAAAATATCAAGAATCACACACAATTGGCACATCATTAGCCATAACATCGCCCTCCACTTCTAGAGATGCAAACAACACGAGTACCTAATCATCCCCTCTTAAGAACACTTCTACTGATCATTAGACTTACATCATGAATATGTACTTCCTATGAATTCAGGAAACAACACGGCTTCGTCAATCCTTGCACTTATATGATTCACGACACACTGAACCATCTCAGAGAAGCACAAGCTTCTCCCCCACTTTTTTCAATCCCACTCCTACAAACAAGTGATTAGAACAACAAGAAAGTACCAACAGTGTCTCACACACATGTTGCATACTAAGGAACAAAAAAATGACAGTACTCCACTGTCACACTACAGACTAAACAACATGGTCGGACGGATCGACCTGCTCTGATACCAATTGTAATACCCTATTTCCCCAATAGTAATTTTAATAAAAATCAGAGTAAAATAAAACTCCAAGAATAGGATGTCACATCATTCAACATATTAAAACTTTTCTCAATTATAATTAAACAAATACAAAACACATATTTCATATGAACCGGCAACATTTTAACATAGTCTTCAAACTTCAACTTTATTAATGTAGCGGAAAGAAATTCATAAATTTTTTTCAACATCTTCAACTCATCGCAAAACAACGTTTTTAATCAAATAAAATAGAGTGTATAGTACTCCCAAAATACTCCAAAATAAAAACATCAATTAAATAAAACAAGTAAACATTCACTCCCCGGTGTTACGTATCAGAGTAATGACACCAACTCAAAATAAGAAGAGCAACCTCTTCTAAACTCCGCGACTTCGCACTACTCCTGGTTATCTGCATGTTACCCACGTAGAGGAAACATTCAAACAGTAAGGGTGAGACATTGTGACAATATAATAAGTCATATAATCATGAGTAAACAACAGGTATATCATACAAGATTTCATGTTCGATAATCATCAAACATGCAACTTAACAGTTCCATAATTTAACAATTCAACAAATATAGTGCAATTGACTCTGATACAAGATGCATGTTGTGATACGGTGGGAGAACTGACTTAGGTGTTTTGCGTTCTATCGCAAATGTTGCAATTTAGCAAGATTCGCTACCGACTTTTGTTTTATCCAAAAGGAAAGGTGAAAAAGCACAGGAAAGACCTTTGAGATTATTTCTTGAGTTCGGGGGGTAGATTATGAAAAGGGAAGGTATTAGCACCCTTTTGATCCATGGTTTTCCATGGGTTCTTAGTTACTTAGATCACTTGCTTTTGTTTGAAATTGTGCTTAATGTAGTTTTGGAAGTATTTTTAAAAAGAGGCCATTGTTTAGGCAAACTTTTGTAATGATTCTCGTTCGTAAGAATGTATACAAAGGTGTTGATCTTTTGAAAATGTTTTCAAGTTTGAAAGATGTTTTGAAAGTGTTGGTGTTTGTTTTGAAAATAGCAAGGATGCTTTTGTTTTGAAATGGAGCAAGTAACTAGGAATATTCTACCTACTCAAAAGTCTTTCATGTTCATTTCCTTTTTCCTTTGACATTGTTATCTTACCATTGATTTGGTAAGTAACCCTATCTTTGGATGTAAACGGGACGGGCATGGGTCATCGTATAACCATGATTAGCAATGTTGCAAGGTATCTTAGCATTTTTCTTTAGGGACTAAGATCATTTTGAAAGGCAACTTTGATAGCGTCATCGAGGGACTATGATCTTGTATTTTGCTTGTTTTTGCTAAGGTACCTCACATGCGTAATATGGTCATTTTAGTAAGGCAATCAAGTAGATTTACCCTAGGGGTGCTTGTGTGCAAGTGTATTGATTTTCATGTTTGGTTTTTGACTTGAATTAGGGTTTGCTACTAGTTGATTTTATCTTTCCATACAAACCCTAATTACTAGCATTTATATAAAGCGATAAATTATGGAATTAAAAATTACTATGCTATTATATCATTAGGGGAGGGGGTGTACAAATTTACAAATGGGGTTTGCAAGAAAATTAAACCTAATTAACTATTACAACCATATTGAATAAATGTATAATAACTGAATAAATATACAAGGAGATAAATGGAAAAGAAATAATTTTTTTGTTGTTTTTATGAAAGGGGTTTTATCCTAATTAAGTGAGATGATTAATGAATAATAAACAAAATTTAAACCTAAATTAAGTAAAAAAAATTTTTTTAAGGTTTTTTATGAAAAGGTTTCAAGTTAAATAAAAGTAATATGAAAATTAATTAATTAAAATAGTCCTAAGTTCTAAATTAATCTTAACTAAGAAAATAGATAATTAAACCTATGTCTAAAAATTTATTAATAAAAAAGAAATTAATTTATTTAAGAAATTATTTTTAGTCCTTTTGTTTTTTTATAAGAAAAAATAAAATATATAAGTGTAAATAATAAATAAAAGTATTTTTTGATTTTTTTATTAATAAAAATGATAATGATAATAATAATAATAAAAATATTAAAGAATAAAAGAAATAAAAACAAAAATTTTAAAAAAGAAAATAATTAAAGAAATTTGGGTCAGGGGTGTACAAGCAAATCAGAGTCAGTAAAAGAAAAAAAAACAAAAGGCCCAATTGTTGGAAGCCCAGACGCTGCAAACAAACAAAAAAATGTCAAAGAAGTTTAAAAAAATGAAAAAAGGTCATGCTGGGGCTTGAACCCAGGACCTCATAGTGACAGACACGCGCTTTAACCACTGAGGTGGTGATACATCCGTTAACTTGTATGAAAGGATAAATATATAACACAAAACGCGTCCTGATTATACTTCATCTTCAATCTCCAGCCAAAGGATCTGTAACTTGCTCATTTCTCAACCATTTGCAAAATTGTAAACATGAAAATTACTCCATTTTGTCACATGAATCCAACCATATAAATATCATAAGCTATAAATCAAAGATGAATGGGAATTTCTAAAAGTACCAAATTTTGACCTAAATATTTTAGAAAGTTCAAACTCATAATTCTCCTAACTCAGTCAAAGTAAATGAAATCTATGGACATGTATAGTTTCAGGGCAATGATGTCTATATTTTATCTTCATAAATGCAAGCCTAACAATGCCTAAATATGAAGATAGAAGTTCAAGAAAAATACCTCAAAACTGAAAATCATGAAATGGATTTGAGCTTGTTTCAGGCAGTGCTGATGATCGGGTTAGCTTCCTTGGACCTCTATGAAGCTAATGCAATGGCTGGCTTGAGCTGAGGGTGGCTGGAATGGTCTGGGGAAGTCCAACTGTGATGCTCTGTTTGTGAACTTGGAAATGGATTAAAATGGTGTTACAGTTGTGTAACATGGATAGGGATGGCTTATGTATGATATTTGGAAGCTTTTGGAAGCAAAAGGCCAAGAAACGCACGAGTGAAATGAAAGTTTGAAGTTCTTGGTCAGAATATGCAACAATGGTGGTTTGTGATGCAGTTCTGAGTTTTGGAAGTTTTCAAGGCTTGTCTATTCGTGTGTTATCTAGAAAATAGTGTATGTATTTACAGGAAAGAGGTTTTATGTCTTATAACAAGTCAGAATTTAAAAATCAAATGTTGTAGCATTTTTCTTGTCTTTGAAGCAAAGTTGGAACATCTTGTTCCAAGGCAAAGTACAGGGCTGCATAGAGTGGTTAGTACTTTGTACATGCTTGCTTTTGGTTTATAGGGTTTTTGTATGTATAAAGAACAAGTTTAATGCTCAAGGAGAGTGGACTTTGTGATTAAAGCCACTTTTCAAGAATAGCAATGGTGCCTTTCTTCCAAAAATGGAAATGCAACTTGAATAATGATTCAAATGATTGGAAAAAGGCTCCATATGTTGTGTAAACATCTAATTAAGGAGTGAATTTCAAGTTATAAGCATGCAAAGTGAGATTATGCAGCATGGCTATGTGATTTTCTCCATTGTGCATCACAAATTCTGCCTTGTAAAACAACTTAAAACGCTAATTTCTGACCTTCGATTCTCCTTGCTCACAAATGATATCAAGGAGTTCTTGGACATTTTGGAAAGCTTGTAATGTGATATACAACCCCTCTTTTAATAACTTTTTCAAAATCCAAATGTAACTATGTGAAACTTGGGTCAGAAGTTAGGTCAAAATCCTGACTAAAACTAGGGCAAAATTTCACTAAGTGTTTAATTTCAAGACCATGACTTTATGAATTAATAACTTGAGATACAAGCATTTTTAGAGGAATTTGTGTAAAGAAATGTTGTATATATCATGGATATATACAACTTTCATGTTGAAAGTTTCTTCTGAATCATCTTGCATCATGGTGAAAAATTGGCTCAAAGTTGTGAAAAAACATGAAGTTTTAAACACTTAGAAAAATTTCTAAGTTAGAAAACTTTGACTTTTCAAAATGAAATCTTGACTTTTTTGATTTTTTGATGAATAAGTTTCATATTTTTACATGTTTTGATGAATTGTGATCTTTGACATTGTATTTTTGACCAAAAAGTCAAAGTTTGACTTTCTACTGTACAGTTGACTTTTGATCAGTTGACTGAAAATTCACTATCAATCAAATTGATCTTGAGCAATGTTTTAGGTCATTCCATTAGGTTAAAAATGATGCAATTGAACTCTTGAGATCATGCTTCAAACCAATTGATCATTTTCTAGGTCAAAAATCAGAAATTGCCCCTTCTCAGTCGAAACCCTAATTTTGATCATTTTGCCCTTTTGATGATTTGATCAAATTTCTTGAGGAATTGTGGTCCAAACTTGATCAAATGATACATATGAGTTTATAATGTTGATGTGGATAAAAAATTATGAATTTTGACTGTAAATAGGCCATAGTTGACTTTTTCCCCAATATAGTTGATTTTTAGGTCAACTGCTCAAATGACTGAGCAAAAGTGTGATCCAAGGCTTGAAACTTGACATGAATAATCTTGGGGTACATAATGATCCATGAAATTCATATGAAGAATTGAAAGTTTAATTATCCTTGTGCAATCTCAAACCCTAATTTTGGTCATCAATGCTTAAGGAGGTGTCTTGAGCTGATGAACCCTAGTGCAGTCTTGAACCAAGAGAGATCTTTGTGAAAAAATACTTGATAAATGAGAGGGAAAATTTTGGGGTACAACACATGTGGTACCATAAAAGTATAAGCCATCTCCCAACAAATTGATATATAAGGTCAGGGCATAAGCCCTCAATAATTTCCGATACAGGCCAGAGCATAATCCCTCAACAAGTTGCCAATACATGCTAGAGCATAAGCCATCAACAAGTTGCCAATACAGGCCAGAGCATAAGCCCTCAACAAGTTGCCAATACAAGCCAGAGCATAAACCCTCAACGATGCATGAAATGCGACATGCCACAACCAAATTATGCAATCATAAGCATAACCATCAACATTATGCCAATTCCAGGCCAACAATAACATCTTCGCCATATTGCAATATATTATGGAATCCATTCATACGTCATTCGTACAACACCATCACATTCAATCAAAATAATACGCATCACACTTTATACATTGTTAACACACAAGGCATAATCCTTCACCAAGATAATCATCATAAGATAGAAAATATCACATCGCATCAATACCAAAATCCTTAAAATAGGACAATTCCAATTAATCTACTATACAAAGCATTTGCCTACATTTCACCAAAACGACATAACTTGACAGTATGAAATACCCGGTCGTGCCTCAAATAGTTGGAATTATGATACTGAAAACATTTTTAAGAGAAATTATGTTAACCCAGTATTCCAATGATCTGAACTATGCGTCAATTGGATACCCGACACCCGAGTTATGAATTTAAGATGTTTTACAAAATTTACCAACAATAACAACCTAAAACAACTGACACTGACACCCAAGGCATAAGCTTTTGATCCAAAAATAACTCGCCTACTATTATCAAAATTATTATCACGTATAAAATGTTTTTATCTTTTCTACAGTCCAAACAGTGCATCAAACAGACACGCGAGGCGAAAGTTATGATTTTTCAAAGTTTCCAAAAATTCTGTCAGCTTCAGCAGTAATCGGTTACCCAGTTATGTTACCATAACTGGGTACCCGGGTACCCAACTCCAAAGCCCCAAACACTACAATTTTCTGCTACGAATTTTCATTCTTTTCATCTAAAACCCACTTTTGAGACATACCGAAACACATCAATTGTTTGTAATAATCAATACACATTATATGGAACAATTCTAACATAAACACCTCATCAATTTATCAATTACAACCAATTACCACAATCAATCTAACAATTAATCTACACCCAAAACCTAACAATCAAACCTTCATCTACCCATAATCATACCACCTATTAGAGAGTCAGAACCCAACTCTTACCTCGGATTGACGATTTAAAATCTCTATGGTGAAATTCCTTGCTCTAGCTTCCTAATGCTCTTCATCTTCTTCTCTCTTCCGCTTCTTCTCTCGTTTTCTATGATCGATCAGAATAACCAAAATCTCTTCTCTCTTTTAGACCCCTAATATAGATATCCCCATCATACCCCTCTTCTTATTACTAGATTAATCTAATTATTTAATTATTAATATTATAATTACTATTTATCTCATATAATAACAATAGTAAATATAATAATAATAATAACAATGATACTAATATTCTCCATTCACCTCCATGTCTCTACACTTTTTGCCACACACCCCTACACCTTAACTTCTACAATTCTCAGTACTTATAATCTTCCGATAATCCCATCAAAACACATCTTAAAATTTATCAACACATATAAACACATCATATCATCTAATTATTTTAAATAAAATAAATTTAATTAAATCGAGGTGTTACAAACACGAGCAAGGCGACTTCCAGGACGAAATGAATGCCTCCTCCTCGTCCCGAGAGCACCCTCTTGATGCATCTCAACAGATCGAGGAGATTGAAACGTATCATGAAATCCCTTTGCTGCCCAATGTTGATCCCACCATTGTGGCCTTGTTCACGTCCATCAATCATACTAACTACCTGATCCCCCAACAAAACAAACTCACTTGAATGCTAGAGAAGGACCGACAATCCCTCTCCCCCATGAGAAGATGTCGTAGACCCGAATCTCACAGCCCATCCTAGCGACAATGAGATGCTCGTTCATGTTCTCTCTATGGAGATACCAAAGGAATGAGTCTCAGGTCCCTTCTCCTAGACCAACTGGCCACTGCCCTCAGCGGGAGAGGCTGCAACCCGCGATTGTAAAGAAGTACGATTATACTCCACCGCTAAAGGAACGAAGGTCCCTTATTCCCAAGAGGAACAAGGTCATTGAGCGACCATAAAATCCAAAAAACCGTTCAAGAAATTCACCATGTTGCCGCAGAAGCCCCCAAATTGATTCCTCCCCATCGCGCTCGTGAGACTAAAGTGACGAAGATGAACTCTATGCTCCCTTCTCTTAGGCGATCATGGAAACCCCTCTTCCCGCAAGGATGGAGAAACCACCACTTCTGGAAACCTATGATGATGAGACAGACTCCGACGATCACATCAAGAGATTCAATGTGATGCTCAACTACCATAATGTTGGGGGCGTTATCAAGTGCAGATTGTTCCCTACGACTCTGAGGGAAAGTGCCATGGCATGGTACAAAAG
Organism: Vicia faba; assembly: GCA_948472305.1. NCBI lineage: Eukaryota > Viridiplantae > Streptophyta > Magnoliopsida > Fabales > Fabaceae > Vicia > Vicia faba. The sequence continues at coordinate 850,827,443 of OX451735.1, read as the reverse complement.
CCTCAACCTAGAATCAATCTCTTCCTAAAGGGATCTAAAGACCCAGTTTACTAGGCACTTTACTGCCTCTCGACGAAACCCAAATACTGAAGCGTCACTCGAGGCGATTATCAAGGGGAATGATAAACCCATATGAGCATACATCGAGCAGTTTAATCGAGAGGCCATCCTTGTCCCCACGACTGACCGTATGAAGAGGTACCTCATCGAGAAAGGGATACATCCTAGAGATTTCAGAAAGGCATTCGATATCGAGAATCCCGAATCATTCTCCGAACTCCTCTGCAAGGCCCATACCTACATCATCTACGAAGAGAAAGAGGCCGCCAACAGCGTCCGCGACTCCAAGAACCGTGAGGTAACTAGAACCCCAAAGTACAATGATGTTGCATATCCTCGATGGGGCAGAGATAAGTAAAGAGATGATAGGCCCTGTGACTCTCGTGAGCATAGAGGCCCAGCGGGCCGTTTTACTGAATACACTCTGTTAACCACTCCCTGTAAGCGTATCCTCTTTGAGTGTATCAAATCTGAATTCAAACAAGGTGGTGTTCAGTTTCCCAGGCCTACACCTTCCATGGAAAACATCAACAAGACCAAGTACTGTCATTTCTATAGAAGCCATGACCATGTCACTAAAGATTGCATCCACTTCAAGGATGCAATTGAAACCCTCATCAAGGAAGGTCATCTACAAGTAGCCATATGCGTTTCCTGGCTAGAGGATTTCTTCATCCATGACAAGGAGGATGACATGCCCCTCTCCACTTGCAGCACCTAGGAAGGATTCTATGAAGATGTGAAAAATACAAGAAGGGGGGTTGAATTGTAAAACTTAAATCAAAAGCTTAAACAACACTGTATTTTTATCCTGGTTCATTTGATCTCAAACTACTCCAGTCCACCCGTCAAGGTGATTTCGCCTCTCTCCAACGAGGTCTTAATCCACTATATTCAAAGGATTACACAACTACTTTAACAACTGTTAAAGCCTTCTTGAGTATAACCACAAACCGGTTTATCTCAAGGAATTCTCTTTACAAATAATTGAACAATAATGTGTTTGATGTTTTCTAGTAAAACAGTATACCACAACTGTGATAATACACAAATTTAAGCTTAGAATGAAACTGGATTGCTAATGCGTTTGAATGAGCGTGGTTTTAAGGCTTAGCAAATTGTATGAGTGCGTGCGTGTAGATTGGCCTTTTCTTTTCTCACACAGACTTGTTTATATAGCCAGGGCAAAGATATGTTGTTGTCCATAAATCACTTTCAATGATAATAACGTTCTTTCCTTTTTGAGAAGATCTTGTCTTGAAGAGAGCCGTTAGCAATTAATCTGTCTTGAATACTTAGTAAAGCTTCAGAGTCTTCTTTATGATAATCAGAGTGTTTTGTGCTTTAACTTATGCTGACGCTTCTGAGTGCTGATGACTTGGTAAGGATCTTGATCAGAGTCAGAGTGTTTTATGCGCATTTTCTGTTCATCAAGCTTCAGCGTATGATCTGGTAGCTTCAGCGGGTAGCACATGTTATTGATCTTCTGATGCTTACGTATTACTTATCTTCTGATGCTTCTGATGCTGATTCCATCAGAACTTCTGTAAATACAAAACATAATTTTAAGTAGCATATTTGTTCTATATATATATATATATATATATATATATATATATATATATATATATATCTTTGAATTTATTTATTCTTGTATTTTGTTATCATCAAAACTCTAATTAAGGGTTGTAGAATCAAACTATGTTCTAACAATCTCCCCCTTTTTGATGATGACAAAAACCAGATTTTTTTCAATTAAAAATAAAGAATAAATGGTATCAGAGATAAGAGGAGAAAACTCCCCCTGAGTTGATTACTTGCCTTTAATTCCATGAGTCTTTGAGCATCAGGACTTTACTGTACTTTACTGTATCTTTTGTCAGAATTTTGTATCTGTTCAAGCTTTTTAGAAAAAGGAAATTCAAATAGATCAGAATGTCAGAATGTTTGAGACTTATGTCTCAGTAATCCTTTATTGAAAAATATCATTCTTTCTCCCCCTTTTTGTCAGTTATCAAAAAGCACAAATAATGAGAGCCAAAAATGCATTTATATTGAAAACAGAAGCAATGATAAGTTCAGAACATTGTAAAAATATTACAGATAAACAGGTTATAAAAACAAGGAAATTCTAAGAAGGAGGAGGAAGTCATGTGAACAAAGCCTCCAACATGCTCTTGATTTGGGTGTTGGTTTCCTGTTGCTGGGTTAACATGCTGGCTATTGCATCAATTTTGTTGTCCTGTTTGTCCATTCTTTCATTCATCAGCATATCAGATCTTTTCAAGTCTTCTAGAGTCTGCCTGTCAAGGGAGGAAGCTTGAGGATCTTTAGAAACAGGATGCTTCTCAGAGATTTCTGAAATAACTTCTTCTTGAACCAGTGCTTCAGCAGGAACCATCAGATCTTGAGTATCAGGTTGAACTTTGGATGGTGGACGATGTTCAGACCAAGGAGCATTGTCCAGAGGGAGAACTTCTTCTTTAAGCAGCTTGCTCAGAACTGGACCTTCAATTTCTTTCAGCAGATTGCTGAAGTTCTGTTGAGCTTGTCCATAGCTCTGTTCTTGCAACTTAAAAGTTTCAGAGCATACCCATCTTCTGAACTTTGTCCAAAGGTAGTCTGATGCAGCAGGATCAACCAACTCAAGACTAGCTTGTTTCTGAGAAGTGATCCACTTTTGTACTTCTTTTTCAAAGTTCAATATACTGGTACCAACATCTGGATGTTTCGGTTTAGGGATAGCTGTTTTGTGGTTTATTGCAGCAAGACATTCAAAAACTGTTAAGTCAATGACAATCTTGATGTTATCTTCTGTATTATTCTTTGGTGAGGGAGTGGGAGAGTCAGGAATTATGATTGGACTTGATGGGGAATTTGGTGGAGTTAATTCTGGTGAAGAGGGAAGTTGTGGAAAATTCACAATGGTGCCACAGGGCAAATGAATGGCCAGAGGTTCTGGTTCAGGGGATTCAGAGGGTTGAGCCTCAGAAGTTTGAACTTCTGAGTGAGATGGTTCAGGTTGTGGAGAAGGTGGATTAATTTCTGGTTGAGGAGATGAAGGTAGTGGGATTTCTGGTTCTGGAGAGAGTGGAATTTCTGGTTGTGGTGAAATGGGAATTTCTGGTTGTGGTTCTGTGATGGTGTTAGGATTTGGATTTTCTGGAGTGGGAGCAGAAGTATGTTGGTCTATATCAGAAAGAACTTTTTCAAGTTCTTGTTGGGTTTCAACAATATTTGGATTTTGAGGTTGGGAGCGAGATCTTCTTAGAGTTAATGATTCAGAGGGGTCAAAGTCAAGGTCAAAATCATCAAAAGTTTGTGGTGTCGGGTTTTCAGGTTGATTGGGAATTGGGATGGATGTTGATACAGCAATTGAATCTAAAACAGTTACAGAAGAAGGATTACCTCTCTTTTTAGGAGTCTACTGGGAGGATCCTTCTGCTGCAACTTTCCTTTTCTTGGTTTTCTTCAGCACAACTTCTGGAGCCTTCTGCTGAAGATCTTGAATATTCAGATTTGGTGCTGTACCATCAGCCTTGCAAGTATCCAGATATCTGAGTATTATATCTGGTTTAGAATCAATCTCTGAGAACAGAGGGAAGTTGTCCAGAGGGACTCTTCTGCTGGAGATTGCAGCAAAAGGAGTGACGCTGGGTTCCTTCTTAATATTCTCAATCAACTTCATCTTCTTCAGATTCATAGCATTCAGCTGTTTGCCAACAGCAGCTTCCAAAGAGCTGATTTCCTGAGCCTCTGTAAGGTGATCAATCAGCTTATTCTCTGTTAGAATATCTGATATCAGTCTTCCAAGGGGTATCCAATCCCTTTTTGTTCGTTCCTCTTCTCTTGTTTCTTTAACACTTGTCTTCAGATGGTTAAACAGAAGATGAGCCAGATTCACCTTGACCTTCTGAGAGATGAAATAGATCATAAATTGCTGATCAATATTAATGTAATCAGGAGAGCTGGTTGGCTTCCTGTGATTGATACACCCCAGAATGATCTTGGCCCAAATTCTGTGTTTGTCTTTCAAGTCCCTTATCTTGCTGGAGGGAAGCCCCAAAGTGAAGATTTCCCTTGCAATTAGGGCAGCATCAGCGCACCTTTCTGCCATGTCAATGCAATGAACACCACCACCACTGTAGCCTATGAGTCTTGCAATCAGGTCCTCAGTAATAACAATCTTCTTCCCCATGATGTAAGACGTAACTTGATGATTTGAAGAAGAAGAAGCGTGAATCCAAAATTCATTTACCAGAATAGGAAATGTTGGACCCATCAGACGGTCAAAATACTTTTCCCAGCCTTGAGCCTTAACCTCTTCAGAGAGATTGAACCCATTCTCCTGAAGACTGTTGAAATCCACGATTAATTCTAACAGAACCTCTAGGTCTTTGATTGGAGTGAGAAGCGTTATGTAAGGTTCTTCGTATTGTTCAGATAAAACAGTTTTCTGGGAACCTGAAGTAGGAATGCTGGAAGAAGCCATGTTCACACGAAGGTTTTTGTGAAAAAGATTGAAATGGTTTTGAGAAAGTATGAAAACTGAAATCAGTAAGTTTGAGAGAGAATGCAAGTGAAGGTAAAAGAGTGTAAATGGTGTGAAGTGTGCTTAAATAGATTTCTAAACAATTTTGAAAACATAAACGACAAGAGAGAGAAATTAATAATGATTATTAGCATTTAATGATAGCTGATTTTAGGGGATTCAGAAAGATATTTGGAACGGTTACCCATGACATGTGTCTCAATGCATCCAATCAGCGCTTTTGCCTTTTCAGAAACGTGAACGCGTGTTCAGCCTCAGAAAATAGTTGATGACTAGATGACACTTGTTTGCTTGAGTGAACAACACATTTATATCCTTGAAATGAAGCGCTCAGATCTTCATGGATAGATTCTGATACAATCTGTACTTCTAAAGATCTGAAGAAAGATTGATCAGTAGTTCACAGAAAAATAAACAAAGTTCTGAAGGTTAATATATGGAATTAAAACAATTTTATTTTGGCCAGAGCTTCATGCTGAGACGTTTCAGAATGAAGTTGAACCTATCTTCAGAAAGAGGTTTTGTAAAAATATCAGCCCATTGATGGTCTGTGTTAATAAATTTAAATTTTAAAATCCCTTTCTGAATATAGTCCCTAATAAAATGATGTTTTATTTCTATATGCTTAGCCCTAGAATGCAAAATTGGATTTTTACTAAGACAAATAGAAGAAGTATTGTCACAGAGGATAGGAATGTTACTCTCAAATATCTGGAAGTCCTCAAGTTGACTTTTCATCCAGAGCATTTTGTACTGCATCCATCTGCTGCTATGTATTCAACTTCTGCTGTTGATAGAGCAATTGTGGATTGTCTTTTGCTGGACCATGAGATCAGATTTTCTCCCAAAAACTGGCAGCTTCCAGAAGTTCTTTTACGTTCTATTCTGTCTCCAGCAATATCAGCATCACAGTATCCTACTAAGCTGTAATCACTTGATTTTCTATAAAACAAACCCAGATTAGTAGTACCTTTCAGATACTTGAAAATTCGCTTAACTGCTGTTAAGTGAGATTCTCTAGGATCTGATTAGAATCTAGCACAAATGCATACACTAAATAAAATGTCAGGCCTTGAAGCCGTCAGATAGATAAGAGAACCAATCATACCTCTGTAGACCTTCTGTTCTACCTTTTTACTTACCTCTTCTCTTTCCAGAATGCACGTGGGATGCATTGGAATCTTTGATGGCTTACATTCTGAGAGATCAAATTTCTTCAGAAGTTCTCTGACATATTTGCTCTGATGAATGTAAGTTCCTTCTGGGGTTTGATTAATCTGAATGCCTAGAAAGAATTTTAGTTCCCCCATTAGGCTCATCTCAAATTCTGCCTGCATACACTTAGAAAACTTTCTTCCTAGAGAAGGTTTAGTAGATCCAAATATGATGTCATCAACATAAATCTGACATACTAAAATGTCATTCTTATCTGTCTTACAGAACAAGGTTGTGTCCACTTTCCCTCTAGTGAATTCCTTTTCTAACAGGAAGTTACTTAGTCTTTCATACCAAGCTCTGGGAGCTTGTTTCAGACCATAGAGTGACTTCTTTAGTTTGAAAACATATTCTGGATTTTTGGAACTTTCAAAACCAGGGGGTTGGTGCACATATACCTCTTCTTCTATATAGCTATTTAAGAATGCACTCTTAACATCCATCTGATACAGAGTGATGCCTTTATTAACAGCAAATGAAATTAAGAGTCTGATAGATTCTAACCTGGCGACTAGAGCAAAGGTTTCTGTATAGTCTATCCCCTCTTGCTGACTATAACCTTGTGCTACCAATCGTGCTTTGTTTCTGATGACTTCACCTTGTTCATTCAGTTTGTTTCTGAACACCCATTTTGTTCCAATGACGTTGAATCCTTTTGGTTTGGGAACTAGATCCCATACGTCATTTCTTGTGAATTGATTTAGCTCCTCTTGCATTGCTAGAGTCCAGTCATTGTCCAGAAGTGCTTCATCAATTGTTGTTGGTTCAGTTAGAGAAACCAGTCCCATGAGGGATTCTTCTGAGTTTCTGAAGCTAGATCTTGTTCTTATTGGATCTTCCTTTCTTCCTAAGATTGTTTCTTCTGGGTGATCCATGCTGCTTCTAGATGGTATTTTATGGAGTTGATCAACAGAAGGTGCTGGATTGCTTGCAGTGCCTCTTTCTGATGTTGAGGGAGTTTCTCTGTTAAGAGCTTCTGATGATTTGTCTTCAGTACCTGTGAGTTCAACTTCCATACCTGCAAGGAATTCATTCTGCTTTGACTTTTAAGAGTCAAGCTTATCATCAAAATGAACACTGATTGATTCTTCCACAATCTGTGTTTCTGTATTGTATACTCTGTACCCTCTTGAGCGTTCAGAGTATCCTAACATAATACACTTTTGTGCTTTAGAGTCAAACTTGTTCAAATAATTTTTTGTATTCAAAATAAAACATGTACATCCAAATGGATGAAAATAGGAAATGTTGGGCTTTCTGTTCTTCCACAATTCATATGGAGTCTTTTCCAGAATAGGTCTTATGGAGATTCTATTCTGAATGTAACACGCCGTGTTTATTGCCTCTGCCCAGAAGATCTTAGCAACATTAGTCTCGTTGATCATGGTTCTGGCCATTTCTTGCAATGTTCTGTTCTTTCGTTCTACAACTCCATTTTGCTGGGGAGTTCTAGGACAAGAGAAATCATGCAGAATGCCTTTGTCATTAAAGAATGACTCAAAATCTTTGTTTTCAAAATCTCCACCATGATCACTTCTGACTTTGACGATTCTAAGATCCTTTTCATTCTGAGCTTGGTTGCAGAAGGTGACAAACACAGAGTGTGACTCGTCCTTGTGCCTTAAGAACTTTACCCATGTCCATCTGCTATAGTCATCTACGATTACTAACCCATACTTCTTGCCACTGACTGAAGCAGTTTTAACTGGTCCAAATAAGTCAATGTGCAGAAGTTCTAATGGCTTGGAGGTAGAAACAACGTTTTTGGATTTGAAAGCTGGTTTTGCAAACTTGCCTTTCTGACATGCTTCACACAGAGCATCTGAATTGAACTTCAGGTTAGGAAGTCCTCTGACCAGATTGAGTTTGTTAATCTGAGATATTCTTCTCATACTAACATGTCCCAATCTTCTATGCCAGATCCATTGCTCGTTGTTAACAGACAGAAGACACTTTACATTCTGACTTTTTAGTTCAGAAAGTTTTATTTTATAAATGTTGTTTCTCCTCTTTCCATTAAATAGGATAGTCCCATCTTTCTGACTAACAACTTTGCATGAATTTTGATTGAAGATTATATCATAACCGTTATCACTTAATTGACTTATGGATAACAGGTTATGCATTAATCCATCTACTAATAAAACATTACTTATAGAGGGAAGGTTTCCATTACCTACTGTTCCAGAGCCAATGATCTTTCCTCTCTGATTGCCTCCAAAACCTACGTGGCCTCCAGGCTTAAGTTCCAGGCTTTGGAACATATGCCTTCTTCCCGTCATGTGTCGTGAGCAGCCAGAGTCCAGGTACCATGACTGGTGTTTTTGCTTTGCTGCTAAAGATATCTGCCACATGTATTATTTTATCTTTAGGTACCCATATTTTCTTGGGTCCTGATTTGTTAGTTTTACCAAAACTCTGGTTGAATTTTGGTTTGACAGAGTAATCACTATTAGTATATTTTATGTCATGTGTGTGCCCATATACAAAGTGTGAATCAACTGGAGTATGTTTTATAACTAAATCCATGGCATTCTTTGGTGTAGGTACCTTACCTTGATATCCTATCCCTTTTCTGCCATTTCTGCTAACTTCATAGATCATTGAAGCCATTTTGCTTCTGTCTATGTTTTTAGCTAGAAACTTCTGAAAACTGTGATCATACTCCTTGATGATCTCATCAGCATTGTTGGGAGTTTCAGGGATTGTTTCCTTATGATAGTTTTGCAATAGATTTTCTAATTTTGAAATTTTATCTTTTAACTCAGAATTCTCCAATTTGAGACTCTCAGTTTTATCAGAGTCAGAAGCAAGATTCCTTTTCAGGTTTCTGAATTTGACTCTGATCTGCTGATATCTTTCCAGAATTTCATTAAGGCTTTCAGCTAATTCAGCCTTAATAAAGTTTATAGCAAAGTCAGGGAATACCTCTTATGTATCTGATTCAGAGTCTGACTCAGAAGCTTCACTGTCTTCTGTTATGTTTGCCATGAGAGCTATGTTTTCTCTTTCATCATCTGATTCTGAGTCAGCTTCAGATGTGTCAGAATCATCCCATGTAGCCATGAGACTTTTCTTCTTTTCCTTGCCAAACTTCTTTTTAGGCTTTTCCTTCTCAAGCTTTGGGCAATCACTTTTGTAGTGCCCTTGCTCGTTACATTCATAGAAGATGATGTCTTTGTTGTTTGGCTTTCTGTTTCCTGAAGAGCCTTCAGATCTTCTGTGTCCAGAGGAGGATTCTGACCTTCTGTATCTGGAGAAAGATTCATTCTGATTTTCTGATCTTCTGGGATTCCTGAACTTCCTTTGCCTCTGCTTCCATAATTGGTTCACCCTTCTGGAGAGGAGAGACAATTCATCTTCTTCTGATGAGGACCCATCAGAGGTTTCTTCCATAGCCTGCAAAACTTTGGAGTCATATTTTCTTTTAGATTTTAAAGTTAATGACTTACCTTGCTTTTGAGGTTCATCTGCTTCTAGCTCTATCTCGTGACTTCTGAGGGAGCTGACAAGTTCCTCCAGAGAGATTTTGTTGAGATCCTTTGCTAGCTTAAGCGCTGTGACCATTGGCCTCCACTGTTTTGGCAAGCTTCTGATGATCTTCTTAACATGATCAGCAGTGGAATACCCTTTGTCAAGAACTTTTAGACCAGCAACAAGAATTTGAAATCTTGAAAACATAGTCTCCATTGATTCACTTTCTTCCATCTTGAATGCCTCATACTTCTGAATGAGTGCAAGGGCTTTGGTTTCTTTGAATTGAATGTTGCCTTCATGCGTCATTCTCAGAGAGTCAAACATATTCTTTGCAGTGTCTCTGTTTGATATCTTTTCATTATCTGAATAAGAGATGGCGCTGAGAAGAATTGTTCTGGCCTTGTGATGATTTCTGAAATCACACTTTTGCTGATCAGACATTGTTTTCCTGTCAATCTTCTGACCACTTCCATCCACTGGGTGCGTGTATCCATCAGTCACCATGTCCCACAGATCAGCATCATGGGCCAGAAAGAAACTCTCAATTCTGTCTTTCCAGTAGTCAAAGTTCTCTCCATCAAAGACTGGAGGTTTGCCACTGAATCTGTCTCTTTCTTCATTGTTGTCATTGCTGATGTTTTGATTTGGTCCTGCCATTGTGTTTTTCTGACGCTGGATCTTGTACTGACACGGTTAAGTGTTATAAGCTCAGAACCAGACGCTCTGATGCCAATTGAAGATGTGAAAAACACAAGAAGGGGGGTTGAATTGTAAAACTTAAATCAAAAGCTTAAACAACACTGTATTTTTATCCTGGTTCGTTTGATCTCAAACTACTCCAGTCCACCCGTCAAGGTGATTTCGCCTCTCTCCAACGAGGTCTTAATCCACTATATTCAAAGGATTACACAACTACTTTAACAACTGTTAAAGCCTTCTTGAGTATAACCACAAACCGGTTTATCTCAAGGAATTCTCTTTACAAATAATTGAACAATAATGTGTTTGATGTTTTCTAGTAAAACAGTATACCACAACTGTGATAATACACAAATTTAAGCTTAGAATGAAACTGGATTGCTAATGCGTTTAAATGAGCGTGGTTTTAAGGCTTAGCAAATTGTATGAGTGCGTGCGTGTAGATTGGCCTTTTCTTTTCTCACACAGACTTGTTTATATAGCCAGGGCAAAGATATGTTGTTGTCCATAAATCACTTTCAATGATAATAACGTTCTTTCTTTTTTGAGAAGATCTTGTCTTGAAGAGATCCATTAGCAATTAATCTGTCTTGAATACTTAGTAACGCTTCAGAGTCTTCTTTATGATAATAAGAGTGTTCTTTGCTTTAACTTATGCTGACACTTCTGAGTGCTGATGACTTGGTAAGGATCTTGATCAGAGTCAGAGTGTTTTATGCGTAGATTCTGTTCATCAAGCTTCAGCGTATGATCTGGTAGCTTCAACGGGTAGCACATGTTATTGATATTCTGATGCTTACGTATTACTTATCTTCTGATGCTTCTGATGCTGATTCCATCAGAACTTCTGTAAATACAAAACATAATTTTAAGTAGCATATTTATTCTATATATATATATATATATATATATATAATATATATATATATATATATATATATATATATATATATCTTTGAATTTATTTATTCTTGTATTTTGTTATCATCAAAACTCTAATTAAGGGTGTAGAATCAAACTATGTTCTAACATTCTCCTCCACAATTGTCATATTCGGAAAAGAATTCAACAAGGTTGTTGTCGGGTTGGTAAAGATAAAGTTTGAGGAGCTGATCAACGCGAGCTCAGTCTGAAACACTACTCTCGATTGGTTCTGGGGAAAGTCTGAGCCAATCAAATTTTATCTTGATGAACTATATGGCGGAGCTCTGAATGCTAGCATCCCTCTGTTGGCAAGAGCAAAAATGGAGAATTTTGACGCCCGCCGCATCCTGGTCGCCGAGGGAAGCTCCATCGACATTATGTATGAACACATGTTCACTATTCTCTAGCTCAACCAAACTTACTTAACACCATATGTGGGCTCTAACCTACAGGGTTTTAATGGTTCAACCGCCAAAACTTGGGGTTATGTCGAGTTGATCATCACCTTCGGGGAAGAAGGAACAGCAAGACAAGTTATAGTCCGCTTCCTGGTCATTGAGTTCTCGTCCCTGTACAACTGCATCTTGGGAAGGCCAACTCTCACCGAGCTGACCTTCGTGCCTTCCACAATCAATTTAAAGATGAAGTACTACACCAAGAAAGGTTATGTCGTCACTATGCATGGGGATATCGAAGCCTCCAGAAGAAGTTTCAAAGAAGCCATAAAAGGACATAATTCGATTGATACAACACCCAAGACACCAAACAAGAAAGCCCTATTCACCAATGATAAGCCAGCCCGAGCAATAGAACAGAAGCTATCACCTCGCGTTAATTCAATGGACCTCGACACCTGCTTCACCAGAGATGAGCTGAAGGAAGAGAAGAGGGAGGAATGAGATCCCCAAACAGATGATAATAGGGAGACTCTCCATCCCGTACACCCCATTCTAGATGGAGAATTTAAAGTCATCCTCCTCGGAAATGACTCGAACCAAGGTGAGAAGATTAGCACACGACTCCTCGACCTGGCGAGGAAGCAACTCAAATATTTCCTAAGAGACAATGCTGGCCTGTTCACGTGGAGTGCTGCTAAGATGCCCGAACTCGACCCAAGGTCGCATGCCATCAGTTGACTATAGGTCCATCCACTAGGGAAGTAGTTCAACATAGGCGTAGGCAGTCTCCTGAAAAAAGCGGAGGCTGCTGGAAAAGCTGTAAAAGGCCTCCTAGAGGAAAAATTTATTTCTGAGGTCCAGTACACAACCGAGTTGTCTAATGTTGTATTGGTTAAAAAATCTAATGAAAAATGGAGGGTGTGCGTTGACTACACAGATCTTAATAGGGCTTTCCCCAAAGATGCATATCCACTTCCTAACATTGATATACTAGTAGATAATTCTGCAAGTTATAAACTTTTATCGTTCAAGGGTGCATATCCAGGTTACAATCAGATCCCTGTGGCGAGGAGCAACAAATATTGCACCGTGTTCATAGCCCATTCGGGCAACTATTACTACAACATAATGCCCTTCGGCCTGAAGAACACCGACACTACATGCCAAATAATGATAAACAAAGTTTTCCGAGGAGATATCGGGGATATGCTTGAAGTCTAAATGGAAGATATGATCGTGAAGTCTCGAGACGAAACCGATCACACTTCCCACCTTAATAAGGACTTCGACCAGATGAGGAAATGTAGGATAAGGTTCAATCCGGAGAAGTGCACTTTCGGCATACGAGCAGGAAAATTCCTCAATTTCTACTTAATTGAGCAAGGAATCAAGGCCAACCATGAAAAGTGTAGGGCCTTCTCCAAGTTCCCGACACCGAACTCGAAAAAATACATCCAATCCCTGAACGGGATGCTCACCTTGTTATCTCGCTTCGTAGCCAAATCCTCCCAGCACACACTCCCATTTTTTAAACTAATGTGCAAGGAAGCAACGTTTAAATGGAGAGAAGAGTGAAAACAAGCTCTTTTCCATCTCAAACAAGCCCTTTCACAACCACCTGTTCTTTCGTGGCTAGAAGATGGAGAAACCTTGTACCTTTACTTGTCTGTCTCGGCTGAGGCCGTCAGCGCAACGCTCATTCGTGAAACCCCTAATGGATAGAGGCCAATATACTTCACGAGCAAGGACTTGCAAGGCCCATAAATGATACCAATAAATTTAGAAGGTTGTTCTGACCCTTATCAATGCGACAAGGAGGTTAAGACACTAATTCCTAGCCTACAAAATCGTGGTACAAATTGACCAACCCAGGAAACAATGCTCGGCCGTACAGACATGGTCAGTAGGATGCTAAAATGGTCGTTGGAGCTATTAGAGTTCGACATCCAATATGAGACCAAGAAGGTCGTTAAAGCTTAGGTTATCACCGACTTCGGGGCAGAAATGAACATGGTCTCCTCCCTGGTGGGTGGGGCCATAAGTGGACCATCTTAGTGGACGGAGCCTCCAGCTCGACGAGAAATGGAGCAGGCATCATTCTCGAGAACAAGGATGGCCTCCTGATCGAGGTCTCTCTCGCTCTATCCTTCTCGACTTTAAACAACCAAGTTGAGTATGAAGCCTTCTTCACAGGACTATGCCTGGCCGAAGACTTGGGTGCACAGGAGATAGAGATCTTCATTGATTCTCAGCTCGTCGCCTCTCAAATGCAAGGAGAATACCAAGCTAAAAACGATAACCTTATCGAGTACTTAGCTCTCATAAAAGAAAGGGTGAACAATTTTATCTCTGCAGAAGTCAAGCATGTTCCTCGTAAGCACAACATCTGAGCGGATATCCTTTTAAAACTTGCAAGCAAAAGAAAGAAAGGTGGAAACAAGTCCTTCATCCAAGAAATCCTTCCTCGCCCGAGCATCAAAAAACTTTCCATGATGATCTACGTAAACGCCATCAAGGACCGACTACTGGATGACGCCGGTGCACCACACCATAAAAGAGCTGCCTTCTAACCAAAAAGAGACCAACGTAACTAAGAAAAGAGCATGCTTCCATGTCTTGCTCGAGGATAAAATCTATCAAAGGGGATTCTCCATCCCACTTTTAAAATGTGTCGACAATACCAATGTCCCTCACATCCTGGGGGAAATTCATGAAGGAATCAATGCCCAGCATCTGGGGAAGATCTCTGGCACAAAAGGCCCTACGAGCAGGATACTACTGGCCTACCTTGAAGCACGACACGAAGGAACATGTCAAACAATGCAACAAGTTCCAACACCATGCAGACATGCACTTGGCACCGCCGAACGAGCTAAAAGCTCTATCCTACCCGTGGCCTTTGGCCCGGTGGGTGATAGAAATCCTTGGCCCTTTCACCGTAGGATCCTACCAAAACAAGTATTTAATTATCGTCGTAGACTACTTCACAAAGTGGATAGAGGCCGAAGCCCTCACCAAAATCACGACACATAACATACCGAGTTTCTATAAAAGAAACGTGATAGCCCAATTTGGATTACTGTAAGCGCTCGTCACCAATAACGGGACGCATTTCACCGATAAAAACTTTCAAGACTTTGTTGCCAATCTAGGCACCAAGTAGCACTTCACTTCTGTTGAACACCCTCAAATGAATGGACAAGCCAAGGCTACGAATAGAGTGATCCTACAGGGATTAAAATGAAGACTGGGCGATGTCAAAAAGAGGTGGGTCAAGGAGCTACACAGTGTTTTATAGGCCTACAAAACGACACCACACTCGACCATATGGTAAACTCCCTCACGACTAGCCTACGGAACCGAGGCAGTAATCCTAGTAGAAGTCAGAGAGTCTTCAAGGAGAATTGAGGCTCCCCTAACGAGGACATGAATAACGAAACCTTAAGAGAGGAGCTCGACCTGATCGGAGAGATTCAGACAGGTGCCGTCCTCCACGATGCCACATTAAAACAAAATATAACTCTACGCCCTAATGCCAAAGTTATAAAACGCGAATTCCCAGTCGGGAGCCTAGTCCTGCAAAGAAATCAAAAAAACTCGTGCGAGGGAAATCTCTCTGCAAATTGGGAAGGCCCTTACCGTGTCCAGGGAAAAATGGAAGGCGGGTCCTATTACCTCGAAAATTTGACTAGGGAACAACTTGCTCGACCATGGAATGCCAAAAAGCTCAAGCAGTACTACAATTAGCCCCTAAACTGTACTACATCTAGGCCAAACAACCATGTTGCCTTATTCGATAGGAAATAGGGCACATTTGGCTATGAAAGCATGTTGAGGTACGAACACAGCCTCCCAAAGTTGAAACCACTAGGCGGGCTCTCGTTGATGGGATGAGCAAAGCCTTAGTCTGACCAGGATACCTTGACCAAGCTCCATTGTTACATTACTAATAAGGAAGAACACCCAGCTCACGATGGGAAAGGTCACGCCACGTGATCAAGACTATGATTGCGGTCTTAGTCTCGTTATCAAGCAGAACCAACTCCGCCTCCTCAACAAGTTTCCCTACACTATCAATCACAAGTAACATTGAGCAATCATCCCCAAACAGGTTGCAAACATAAATAACGAAAAAATATAAAACATGCAAGACAAGCATACAAAAGAAAAGCATTTAAATGTCGACCACACGGGCCGACATTGTCAAAATATTACAAAATAATTGGGAAAAGCCCCTTGTCCAAATGTTACAAAAGATATGGGCACACTTGCCCAAACAACCAAACAAGAAAAATAAGAACACTAGTCATTCTTCATAGCAGCCATCATCTTCGATTTCGTTAGGGGAATCAGGGGGGAACTAGCTTGCCATCAACCACCTGGCTAAGGAGCCTGACCCCTTCTATATTAAACCCAAGGTTCAGCAATGCAAGATGGTTCACTGCAGTATCGAAGCCCATCACTATTGCTTCCACACAATCTGACTCAAGAAGCTGAATCTGAGCAACAAATTCAACATGAGTCTTCAAGGCTTTTGTCCCATCAAACTCATCCTCGGCAGGCGCCGTAATAACTTTCAAGCCGACTATCTCTTCCTTGAAACTTTTCTTCTCGAGCCTCCAGGAATCTTTCGCCTTGGAAACCTGGCCACCCCTCCTCCTTTTTCTTCAACTTAGTGCTATGAACCCGATATTTCTCTTATTAAATGTCAAGGGAAATATTCAACTCCCTTGCTCTGTCCTTGAGGGCATTTTTCTTTGTCTGTAGTCTATCCAGCAAAGCAGCGGAGCCAGCTTTGTCGCCCGAGAGGACCACCACATTCTCCAAAACCTTCATCATATAAGTAGCCCCTTAAACCAATTGCTTCCTGTAGCCCGCTGAATCAAGACCTTGGACGACCGGTGTTTCTCTATCGGGCACGTTTAAGGGATGCCATTCTAAGAAGCACTTCTGAGCAAAGCAAGGGGCAATGTGAAAGCCTGAGCCTCAGAATCATTCCTTATTTATCTAGAGTATCGCCCTCAGGATGATCCCTCTTTCTTCCGAAAGACCCTGTGCGGGTTGAGACTGGTCGACATCCAGGAAAATATAGGAGGTACTGGAGCCGTCCTTGGGTTGGCCCAGAGTTGGAGCAAAGCGAGTATTTTTTTTAATATCCTTTTGTTTTTCATTGCATTCTGCACCAATTTGAGCAAACACTTACGGGAGTTCGACATGTTATCTGCAGAAAACTACAAACCCGAGTTAGTACGTTAAGAAAATACATGCAACCATGCTAAAAGGGTTAAAAACCCCAAAGGGAAAGACATGTAAGCAGATACCTAGAAGCGCTACGGTGTCCTTGTAAGAATGGAATCGAGTAGTGCCTTAGTGTTAGGTGGTTGAGCCTTAAATACGGGATCGCTGTCATCATCGAGGAAATCCTTCCCCTTCCTCGTCACCCACTGGGCGGGGAAGAAGCCGTCAACAAATTTGACAAGTTTTGTGTAGGACTCTTCGTCCTCTTCATCCATACGACCCTCCATGGTGAGGTAATAGCTCGGGCCATGATCAAAGTGAGTCACACACCAATGGAAGGGGAACTTCGAGACCAACTACGTCTCTATGTTCCCATCTTAGTCATAGAGCATGCTGCCCTATTTGTCAACCATGTTCGCTTCCTCCAACTCTGAGTCAAAGGCCTCCGGCAACATTGGCTTAACGAGGAAATATTTATTTGAAATTGTGAATGAATTCCATGAACATCATGAAAAGATTCTTCTTCAATTTCTTTAGAGAAACCCAACCATGTTTCATATCCATAGTTTGTTGCAGAAGTCAGAAATAGAGGAAGAAAAGAGGAATCATGGCATTGACCTGAAGGTATCGACACACTATTTTGAATGCCAATATAAAGGAAATTACATTCAGATGCAGCTGAGAGGGTGCCAACGACAGGTGCCCGAAAACCTTGACCTAGAAATCACTAAAGGGCATCTAAAGCCCCGACTCTTTAAAAATAAATTTGTACATGAGAATGCGACTCCTCAAGTAAAACCACCATATCCTTTTGCTCCAACCGGTTTGACAACTTTCCAATGCTTCCCAACGTCTGGATCGTCTTCCCCGTCCTTAGCATGCGTGAACGGACCATCTAAAGAATCAACTTAACTCAAAGCTATGCTCCGCAACCCAATGCATTTGAGGGTGGTAATTGAATCAAACATTTGAACATCCTCTGTAGGTTCGGCCATCTCACCTAAAAAGCAGAGGAAAACCGTGAATTCGATGGTCAAATCAAATCCACCCTTCCACCGCAAGTCAAGTGAAAGGGCGTATCATGAGACGAGCACTAAGTCCTTGATGCAAAACCCTAGCTCGACGGTTCAAATGAAATCAAGACTAACCCTTCTAAGCTTAGGAAACGACTAATAAAGGTCCACATGGATCTCACATGGAAACACATGAATCTCGCGGGGAAACACCTGTTAATTATCTGTTTTTATGATTGGCATTATGTTTGGTAAAAATAATGTTAAATAGGATGTATTATCTTACTTTCTATGAAGAACATGTGGAGAAAGAAGTCATATTTTATGTTGGGACATTTTGAGCTAAAGTGTTTTAACAACATGTCGGATAAGATATCCTATGCAGGGTCATATGTCATCGTGCCTGAGCTAAGATGAATAGTTAGATTCTATTATGATTTAACATATGTTGAATATTTTGGGAATATTATGCAATATTATGTGGCACTGATTTGTAGGTTAAGAAGAATCAAGAAAGACATTGAAGAATATTTACTTTCTAAATATGGAGATAATTTAGGAAGGATTTGATTGAAGACCTATTTTGTAGCAGAATTTTCTACAAATTTGTATCAGCCAAAGAGTTATGATTTGAAGGACCAAATCCAGTTGGGTATAGGTTATAAATAGAATAATTGTAACCTAGGATATGTACTAGCTGTGAATTAGGAAGATGTAATCATTAGGGATGAGTCTGTAAGCGACTCTCTAGAAGAGTTGGTATGTGTGATCCACTCGACATGTGAGTTGGATTGTGTTCCTTGGATTTCAAGGTTCTGTTCTCACTCAGAAGCATGTAGGTAATGAGTTGAGTATTTTTATTGGAGGAAGCTTGTAAGCAACTCTAAGTTGATGTTCTTAGTCAAGAGTCTTGGCTAGGTATTGTCATGGAAGTGTGTCTTCTGGCTTGTCATCATGGAAGTGTGCCTTCCTGTTTATATCCAATCGATATCTATGATTAAAGGGGATTTGAGGAGGGGCTCATATCTAGGTGAGTCTTAGGTAGAAGTATAGCATGGTTAGTCATTAAGTGAGAATTTGTAAATGATGGAGTTTAGCTTTGAATTGATACTATCATAGTGGAGTTGATTCTGGCTTGGTAGCCCCCAGAGTATGAAGGTTGTTCCAAACTGGGTTAACAATTCTTGTGTATTGTTTATGCTTTTCTGTACTGTTTTAATGTTTATACCTTAGTGTTGTCCGGATTTGTAAGTAAACCTTAAATCATGTTTTTATTGTTGGGTAACACATGAATGAACTCGCCTTGGTATATGTTTGACATATATGTGAAGATTGGTTTTTTTAAACCGACTTTTTTATGAACTTCATGTAGTGAAACAAGGCTATCTGGATATGTTAAATGCATGAACAATGTGATTTGATTATCTTTTGATGCATACTTTATTGTATTTGAGCATTTGTTAGGCATCTATGATGAATTTTGTTGTTTTCGACTTGAGTTTCTTAAGCCATTTCATGTATTGATGTGGTGCTGCCCGATTTTCTACTTCCATGCTCTGATACTTGTTTGGATGTCATTTCTTTGCATTTCGATATTATTTTGGGTTACGATATGATTTCTTGACTTTGTATATGTTTTCTTATTATCACTAACTCTTCTTGTGGACTTGTGCAAGCTTCGGAAAGGCAATTTCCCACACCATGTTATGTGCGAATTATTTGTGCTTGTATAGATTTGAATGTTGTGCATTATGCGCATGATATTGGATATGTATGTAGTTACTTTCACACGATGCTTTGATGCCTATAATCATTGTGCCCAATTTCTGACTATGTGCTTTATTGATGAAGTTTGCATGAAGTTTTTCGGGTTTCTTTGCTTCGTCTGATAAGTTGACGAACTTGTGTTTGATTGGTATTTTCTTCTATTCCCTTTACTTTCGCATTGTCTTTCTATTTCCTTGCCATGAGAAGTAGGAATAAAGATGCATGATTGGGAGCCCCTACTTTAGGTGGGCTAATTTGTTTAAAGTACTCAAAGGAGGCGATGTTTGTGTTTGTTCAAAGACCTAAAAATGAGGTAATGTTTGTGTTTTCTTGTGTGCAAAAGATCTCGACGAAGGAAAATCCCATTCCTTTCCCACTTCCCGTTTACTTTGTGCTTTCTATCGAGTCAATAAGTAGAACAAAGGGCCCACAATCGGCCCCCATACTTCTAGTCTATGTCGTTCTTAGTTCGCGTTATACGTTTCTTATTCTTGTCCACTGAGTCAAATAAAGTGGAAGAAAGGGTTTGTAACCAACCCCCATAATTTGTCATTTGTTTTGATGATGTTGGCTCACGTTTCTTTAAGCGTTGATGCTTCGAGTTATTACTCGATATTAGTGCTTGAGCAAATCAAGTGGAAAAAGTTCCTTACTCCCACTTTGAAATCCATTGGATCCATTTGTTTGTTGCTAGCTCGCACTTGATTTTTGTTTTGGTTTTGGTTCCACGTTGTTCGATTGCGCTTGTGCTTACACTTTTCTTTAAACCATTGTATGCTCCCTTAGGATCACTCTCATCTTTAAGTCTAGGTATACCTTAGGATTTCAAACCATGCATGGTAACCTAGGTAGGTTTTCCCTTTCAAACTCAACTATAGAATCAATCATTGTATCATAACATTAAGGATATAGATAGATAGTTACCCTTAGATGTTCTTCTTTCCCTTTTGTATGATTAAGACTTAAACTCTTTTTTCTTGAAAAATTCTAAAACATCTAATAATTGAATATGTGAATCGTATGTAGTTCGTTCTCATGGGGATATGGCGATTCGGTTTAGACTGAGACTCGCTTTATTTTCATGTTTGGACTTTATTACAGTTCAAATTGCAAACCATTTTGCAATTAAGCGGAGAAATAACATGTGTCCCTCCAATGGGATCCATTTGCTATTATCCCACAAAAATACTCTACCAATTCAAACTCTTTCACCTTCATGCATTTCTTTAAAACTCTCAAAAGGATATGTTAATTCTACCCTGAGCAATACGACGCGTAAATCCCCAAAGGTCGGGTGGAACTATATCTACTTGCTAGAGCACGAATGTAGGATTATCTGCCTTCAGACACTTTTCTTTTAAAAATACCTCTTCAGGTAAGAACGTGTTAATTCCTTCTTATGCCAACGCGTAAGTCTCCAAAGGTCGGGCTGTGGTAGAAAGCGAAATTAATATTGTTCATAAAAAATACACAAAAAACAAAAACTTTTGAGCCGAACTACGATGCTCTGATTCTTTAAAAGGGATACATATGAATTTGGTCGCGGGGCCTAAGCGAGCAAAACTTTGTAAATATTCCTTCTTTTCGAGTATTTTCTTTTGCATGCATTCCCTTTTGCATTTTACTTTAGCTCGCAAGCTTTATATTAGAACACACATTTTGATTAGAACAACAAGAGTGGATCTCGTGGGATACTGTAGCGGTAGAAATGTTGAGACAAAGCCATTAGATTGACTTAACTCACACAGATCAAAATAAAATTTTCCACCATGCTTTATTGTTTCCAAAGGAATGGGAAAAGAGCAAATAACCCAAAAAGAGGGAGAGAAAATCTAAGTTCGGGGGATGGTTATGCAAAGGGAAGGTATTAACACCCTAAACATTTACGGTACTTCGCAGGATCCTCTTTGAAAATTTGTGTATTTTGGCTATAAATGTTGTATACAAAAATGGATTATGGGGACGAGGAAAGAAGTATTTTTTATGACTTTTTCACCCGCCATGGTTGCGAACCTTTAGTGCCTACGTACCACCTTTCATGCAATAGGGGATCAGGGTACACGTAGTTCACCATTAAAAATTTTAAAACACAAGTGCATTGGTTAATTTTAGGAGATAAGACATCATTGACATTGTCCGAGTAGAAAACATACTTACTACTCACAATTATGAGGAAGGAGAATTTGCATCACCTCAAAGTGGAGGATATGACTTGGATTTTAAAATCAACAGAGCCTCGCTCAACACCCAAGTGGAAAATGTCTCACTTCACTATATATTGTAGAAGTATAATTGTTTGCATCACTTCAAGGATTTGTCAGAAGTCTAATCTTTTGAGAATTTTTTTAAACATAAAAGCCAAAATGGAAAAATAGTTTGAATGAGATTGATTGACTTTTAGTCTTATCACAAAAATTTCCAAGTATTATTAAATTGATTAAAGTTTGATTAAGAAAAGATTTTTGAAAATGTATGAACCTAAGTACAAGTTTATTATGATAGTGGTTCAAGTTTTAAAACAAGAAGAGTTTTCAAAAGGAGGGAGAAAATTAAAGAAGATGAGAGGAGATGAGGGACTATCCTAAAGCATAAGATAAAAGCTAGAGAAAAGAATTGTCTAAGCAACAAGAGGCTAACACTTAACACAATGAGTCAATGTAGAATTCCCAACCTTTGGATTTGAAAGCAAACAAACAATTGCAAAAAGGACCTCTCAAGGAAACTAAACTCCATTTATATTAAGTCTTCACAAAAATTGGGCAAAGTAACGGATGTACACAAATGAATTCCAGATCACAGACAAAGCATGTAATCATAGTAACCTGCACACAAAACAAACAAACAACCCAATATCTTGGGGTAAACCCCAAGAACTCCAGACAAAATAATAGTTGAGATCAAAAGGTCTCCAAGATAGGTTAAGGCCCCTATGATACGGTGGGAGAACTGACTTGAGGGTTTTGCGTTTTATTGCAAATATTGCGGTTAGCAAGAGTCGCCACCGAATTTTCTTTTATCCAAAAGGAATGGTGAAAAAGCACAGGAAAGACCTTTGAGATTGTTTCTTGAGTTCGGGGGGTAGATTATGAAAAGGGAAGGTATTAACACCCTTTTCATCCATGGTTTTCCCTGGGCTCTTAGTTACTTGCTAGATCACTTGCTTTTTTTTTTGTTTTGAAATTATGCTTTGCGTGGTTTTGAAAGTATTTTGTAAAAGAGGCCATTGTTTAGGCAACCTTTGTAATGATTCTTGTTTGTAAGAATGTATACAAAGATGTTTGTCTAAACAATGGTCTCTTTTACAAAATACTTTCAAAACCATGCAAAGCACAATTTCAAAACAAAAAAAAAGCAAGTGATCTAGCAAGTAACTAAGAGCCCATGGAAAACCATGGATGAAAAGGGTGCTAATACCTTCCCTTTTCATAATCTACCCCCCGAACTCAAGAAACAATCTCAAAGGTCTTTCCTGTGCTTTTTCACCTTTCCTTTTGGATAAAATAAAAGTCGGTGGCGACTCTTGCTAACCGCAACATTTGTGATAAAACGCAAAACCCTCAAGTCAGTTCTCCCACCGTATCATAGAAATGGCAACTCTGCTGGGGATTTAAATGATGTACCGTGGGGATTACTTATGGAATAGCCTAGAGACGTTTTCCTGTCCTTTCAACCTATCAGTAATTGTCTTTCTCATTTTGTTTATTTGTAAACAGTAATTATGTTCAAATGCATATGTTCATCAATGAATCATTGGACGTTTTTTTGCAAACAAAACATAAGAGTTAAGAAAAGACAAATGGTTTTTGCACTTTCAAAGGGGTATCTTTGTATTGACTTTGAATAAGTATTTTGTACAAAGGAGACAAACATTCTAGTAAGAGAATGGTGTCATAAAACAAGAAGAGTTTATACAAAGAAAGATAACTATGTGTAATAATCCCATGGGGTTCCCATTCTGCTATAGCCTTCGCATCTCTGAGCATCTTGTCTACTTGTTGCTTCGTCCGAAGATGATTGAATTGATCAGAAACTCCGAGTTTGTCAGTGGAAGCCAAAGGTTGTCCGTAAAGTGATCTGGCGGGATATAGTCATACGCTTTAATTCCCTAACTTTTGCCTGGACCGCCCTTTAGGGGTTTCAGTCCACCGGGAAACCCTTTTTTGCCCAAGTATCCCTTTCGGGTTTTCAACTTGCCGGGTGTACAGATTTTTTTATTTTATCCCAAATTTTTGCCCGAACCTTTTTGGTTCGCCGGGATGCCCTTGTTTTTCCTAGGTGTGTCAACCTAGCGGGTCTCTTATGCGTAGTATCTTTTGACTATGTCCGCATTTGCATGGTGTGGCAGGTCGTCACCGTCCATGGTGGTCAAGATCATTGCCCCCCGGAGAATATGTTCTTGATTACAAATGGTCCTTCATAGGTAGGAGTCCATTTTCCCCTGGGATCACCTTGTGGCAAGATGAGGCACTTGATCACTAAATCCCCAGCTTTATATACTTGGCGTATGACTTTCTTGTTGAAGGCCTTGATCATCCGTTTTTGATACATTTGACCATGGCAAACAGCAGTAAGTCTCTTCTCATCAATTAAGTTCAGTTGATCAAGTCGAGTCTGGATCCAATCGTCTTCACTCAAACCTGCGTTCTTCATAATCCTTAGGGAGGGGATCTGAACCTCAATAGGTAAGACAGCTTCCATGCCATTTACCAAAGAATAGGGTGTTGCCTCAGTTGATGTGCGAGCCGTGGTACGGTACCCGTGGAGAGCGAATGGTAGCATCTCATGCCAGTCCTTGTATGTGACTGTCATCTTTTGTATGATCTTTTTAATTTTCTTATTTGCAGCTTCGACAACACCATTCATATTTGGTCGATAGGGGGAAGAATTGTGATGCTGAATCTTGAATTGCTCGCACAAAAAGGTGATCATAGTGTTGTTGAGATTTGTACCATTGTCAGTGATGATCCTTTCCTAGATACCGTACCAGCAAATGAGGTTTTGTTTAATGAAGCGGGCAACAACATTCTTAGTAACGGAAGCGAAGGAAGATGCTTCGATCCACTTTGTAAAATAGTCAATGGCCACTAGGATGAAGTGGTGTCCATTGGAGGCTGTCGGCTTGATCTCCCCAATCATATCAATTCCCCACATAGCGAAGGGCCAAGGAGCTGTCAAGACATTTAGAGGAACCAGAGGTACGTGTACCTTGTCAGCATAAATTTAACATTTATGACAGGTCCTAGAGTGTTGATAGCAATCTGCTTCCATGGTAGACCAATAATAGCTTGCCCTTAGGATTTTATTCGCTATCGTATTCCCACTGGAGTGAGTGCCAAAAGTACCTTCATGTAATTCAGCCATGATCTTTTCCGCCTCAATCTTATCCACACATCGAAGCAGAATGGAGTCATGATTGCATTTTTACAGGATGCCATTACTCAGGAAGAACTTAGCAGAGAATCTGCATAAAAACATTTTATAATTGATTGAACCTCCTTCTGGATATTCTTGAGCCTCGAGATACCTCTTGACTACATGAAACCAAGGCTGGTCCACCACCTCTTTAGTTTTAATCTCGTGACAGTGTGCTGGTTCAACCATTCGTTCAATGGTGATCTGGGGAGCCTCGTTATCTCAATTAAGTTTAAACATAGATGACATTGTGGCTAGAGCGTCCGCTAGCTGATTTTCTTCTCGCGGGAAATGCTCAAAGGTAATCTCCTCAAAATGTGGTAGCAATGTCAAAACATGTTCTTTGTAAGGAATAAGATTTGGGTGTTTAGTGTCCCATTCTCCTTTGATCTGATGGATGACCAAAGCTGAATCTCCAAATACATCTAAAGATTAGATTCTCAAGTCTATGGCAGCCCTGAGACCAAAGATGCACGTTTCGTACTCCGCCATGTTGTTTGTACAGTTGAAGCAAAGTCTGGTTGTAAAGGGAGTATGACACCCTTCTGGAGATATGAGTACAGCGCCGATACCATTACCAAGTGAATTAGATGCCCCATCAAAGAACAGGGTCCATCGGGATCCTTGTTCAGGTTCATCATATGGCCTGATTCCTTCACAGTTGTCTAATGTCATGATGTCCTCATCCAGGAATTCGAATTTCATGGACTGATAATCTTCTACAGCTTGATGAGCAAGATGATTAGCCAAGACACTGCCCTTTATAGCTTTCTGGGTAGTATACTGTATGTCATATTCTGTTAGGATCATCTGCCATCTAGCTATCCTCCCAGACAGAGCAGGCTTTTCAAAGATGTAATTTATCGGATCCATCTTAGATATCAACAAAGTAGTATGAGTAAGCATATACTGTCTTAGCCGTTGAGAAGCCCATGCCAGAGTGCAGCAAGTTTTCTCGAGCAGTGAATATCTGGTTTCACAGTTGGTAAACTTTTTGCTTAAGTAGTAAATAGCGTTCTCTTTTTGGCAAGACTCGTCATGCTGCCCCAATACACACCCCATTGAGTTCTCTAAAACGATCAGATACATGATCAGTGGTCTTCCCTCGATTGGTGGCATCAAAACAGGAGGCTCTTGTAAGTACTCTTTGATCTTGTCAAAAGCAAACTGGCATTCATCATTCCATCTGACTACTTGATATTTCTTCAATAGTTTGAAGATTGGCTCACAAGTAGTTGTTAGGTGAGAAATGAATCTGTCAATATAATTTAAGTGTCCCAAGAATCCTCTGACTTCCTTCTGAGTACGAGGATCAGGCATTTCTTGTATCGCTTTAACCTTGGCAGGATCTACCTTAATTCCTTTGTTACCGACGACAAAACCTAAAAGTTTACCGGACCGGACTCCGAATGTGCACTTGTTTGGGTTCAACCTTAGGTTATACTTCTTCAGCCTCTCAAACAACTTTTGCAAGTGAACAAGGTTCTCTTCTTCTGTTTATGATCGGGCTATCATGTCATCTACGTAGACCTCTATTTCATGATGTATCATGTCATGAAACAAAGCTACCATGGCGCGCTGATAGGTTGCCCCAGTATTCTTCAGTACGAATGGCATCACTTTGTAGCAGAATGTGCCCCACTGTGTGACAAATGTTGTTTTCTCCATGTCCTTAGGTGCCATTTTGATTAGGTTGTAACCTGAGAATACATCCATGAAGGAAAACACTTTGTGCTGGGACGTATTGTCAACCAGGACATCGATGTGGGGAAGTGGAAAATCATCTTTAGGGCTGGCCCTATTCAAGTCTCTATAGTCCATGCACCTTCGTACTTTGCCGTCATTTTTAGGAACAGGAACAATGATGGCAACCCATTGGGGATAGGAAGTGACCTCCAAGAATCTGGAATTGAATTGTTTCATGACTTCCGCTTTGATCTTCTCTGACATTTCAGGTCTCATGCGGCGGACTTTTTGTTTTACTGGTGGACAGTCTTCTCTTGTTGGGAGACGGTGTACCACAATGTCTACATCAAGTCCTGGCATGTCTTCATATGACCAGGCAAAGATCTCAACAGAATCATGCAATAGCTGAATCAGACGCTCCTTAACACTAGGCTCTAGATTGGCACCCACCTTGACCTCTTTTCTATCCTCCTCAGTACCCAAGTTTATTGTATCCACTGGTTCCTCATGAGGCTGAATAGCTCTTTCCTCTTATTGTAGTAGTCTGGCCAATTCCCCTGGTACTTCACAATCTTCCTCACCTTCATCTTCGGCTTGGTAGATTAGATCCTCAGATTCACAAAAGGCCATAGAAGTATCATTATCCATGGGATCCGGAATGGAGGGGTACCTGCATTTGTGAGTGTGGGTGTGTGTAAGGGTATAACCATCTTTAAAAATAAAATGTAAAAGAAAAACAATGAGCACAAAAAGTTTGTATGTGAAAAACGTCCATGATTCATTGAATTTCATATGAAGATGAAACAAAAACCCTTACAAATGGACCATTGTGCCTCGGGAAAGACAAAAGGTTTTAAATGTGCGAATTGTTTGTGAATATTACAAGTCCAACAAAAATGTAAAAGATAAATTACTGAGGGATGAAAGTTATTGGGACAAAATCTCTGGCTTCCCAATTGCGAAGTCCTCCGTTGACAGTAGGAAATATCCAATCCTCCAAGCTGCAATCCTCTTCACCATCTTCCACTGCATTGACCTCTCGGTTGCTAATCTTCAGGGGTGGCCCTCCAGCACGGGCACGGCGCACAGCCTTCTGAGCACTTGAAGTAAACCCTAAGCCAAACTTGTCAGATTTATAAGGAATATCCGGAAGTTTCCCCCAGATGGTGCATCCACCCTCCTCTACTACTCCCTTGGCGTCCTTTAGAGATGACATTCAGAGAGGAGGTCTTGTAATCTTAGGGATCTGGGACACCGTCTTGGTTACTGCTACCTCTTGAGAGACTTCTTCGAAATGTTGAAAAGGAGTTTCAATGAACTCGCCGTCCAATTCCATATACCGGAAGGAATTGAGGTGGCTAATCATATACTCTTCCTCTCCGTGGACAGTGATAATCTTTCCATGGACCGGGTATTTCAGCATCTGGTGCAGTGTGGAGGTGACATCAGCGGCATTATGGATCCACGGTCGTCCTAGCAGACAGGAGTAAGAGGGGAGGATGTCCATTACATAGAAAGTTGAGTTGAAAGTTTGAGTCCTAACCTTTATGGGGATGTCCACCTCACCGTGGACCATCCTCTTGGAGCCATCAAATGCCCTCACGACTATGTTACTGGGTTTCAATGTCAATCCTTCGCAGTCTAGTCTGTCGAGAGCTTTCTTCGGTAAAACATTCAAAGAAGAGCTGGTGTCCACCAAAACATGGGCCATAGTTGTTCCTCTACTTTCCACAGAGACATGAAATGCCTCATTGTGCTTTCTACCCCTTGGTGTCAGATCAGCATCAGAGAAACCTAGGCTGTTATCAGCTGTCAAGCTGGCCACACAATCTTGAAATTGGTCAGCAGACGTCTCTTGAGGCACATGGGCTGTCTTTAGGAACTTCACCAGAGCTTTCGCATGCGCCTCTGAGCACAGTAACAATTCCAGCATGGAAATTTTGGAGGGAGTTTTCCCCAACTGTTCAACCACGTCGTAGTCGCTCTTCTTTATTATTCTCAGGATCTCCTCCATTTCCTTCCTGAAGGTTTCGGGAATAGTCAGTGGTTGAACCTTCGTCCGGAAAGGCTCTTCTTGAATGCTTTTTCCTCGAGTTTCGGCAGTAAAAGTGTTGGTAGGGATAACAGCAGGGGTTGTGTCGTCTTTGTCAATATGAGCACTTGCAGATATGATTATTGGTACGGAGGTAACCTTTGGAGCAATCACGGGTCCAAAAACTGCCTTTGGAGAGGCAATTTCTGGAGAGAAGATTCTACCGCTATGGGTAATCTTACTGGTTCCGGCAATATTTCCAATGTCAGAGTCCTCTTCTTCGGAGCTCATCTCTTCGGCGACCAGCCTATCTTGTTTGATACCATGGTAGTAGATGTCTCCACCGTAATTCCACGACATTGTTTTATCTGATTCATACGGGACCGGCCCTGGCATAGTGATTATAAGAGGATAGTCTTTGGAACCGATGTAATCCTAACGGGTCTTTTGGGGACCCTGGAAGAGTTGGCGGAGATGGTTATGATTGAAACGTCTTCAACAGGAACAGGTGAAACAAGAGCACTTTCAAACAGAAACTCTTGGTTATCTTTCAAGCATTGAATGCCTGTCTTCAACAAAGGGAAAACAGTTGGTGAGGATAAGCAAAGATGGCAGTCTTCATTACAACCCGGGAATACACCAGCTTTCAACAAGTGTATCTTAATGATTGGGAGTGGAGTCAAGAGTTCATCAACTGTGGTAGCAAACAAATCTTCTTCGATAGCATTGGTGTTGTGACCATGCCTAGGCATAGGAGCAGAAATGACGTTTGGCTTCTCGGGTGCATCAAACTCAATCTCTTTTGCATCTATAAGGTCTTGAATTTTGTTTTTCAAGGCCCAACAGTTGTTAGTGTCATGACCCTTCAGAATGATATGCGCATCTGGCATTTGGGTGATAATGAGGGGACACTGTGTTGGGGTTCTTTGGAGCCTCCTTCAGAGTTGTCAAATTAGATTTTAGAAGATGTGGTCAAACCTGGGCTAGAGTCATATTAATTCTGGTGATTTGTCGGACTGGCCTTTCCACCCTCGGTTGATTACTTCTTGGTTGATCAAATGTGGGCTTTGGGATCTTAACAGCTCCTACCATTGGTCGGCGTTCAGCTCTCCCTTGGTTCCTTTGGGGATAAATAGAAGATACCTCCTTCTTCCCAGTGAAAGGCTTTCTCACAGCTGTAGAGGAAGATGAATCCTTCTGAATCTTTCCACTTTTTATGCTAGCTTCCACCCTCTCTCCGGTCAGTATTAACTCTGTAAATCCTGTAGATGAGCTTCCAATTAGATGGTTGAAGAAAGGGCCCGATAGAGTGCCTAAGAACATATCCACCAACTCCCTTTCAGACAGAGGGGGTTGAACTCTCCCATCTAGATCTCTACATTTCTGCGCGTAATCTTTGAAACCCTCATTTGAAGCCATAGCCATACTCTGAAGTTGAGTATGGGTAGGCGCCAAATCTGCATTATACTGGTATTGCTTATAGAAATCGGTGGCAAGGTCTTCCCGGTTGTGGACGTCGACCCTTTCCAATTGGTAAAACCAATCGAGTTGTGTTCCAGATAAGCTATCTTGGAAAAAATGCACCCACATGTCTTTATCAGAGGAGTGCGGCTGAATCTTTCTCACATATGATCGGAGGTGCATCTTAGGACATGACACCCCATCTGATTTTGCAAACAACGACACTTTGAACTTCGATGGGATTACAATTCCCGATACTAGTCCCAATTCTTCAAAGTCTAGACCTGGCACCTTTTGTATTTCCATAGCGCTTAAACTCTCTTCAAGATGTCTGTACTTATCATCTGCTAGAGGATACTATTCCTCGGAGTAGTCTTCCTCTTCTTCCACCTCTTTGGATTCTGATGGAACCGTTGTTTCTTTTCCTTTCCCTTCTCCTTCCCTAGAAGTGGTTGCAAAATTCAAGGTTCTTCTAGTCTGTCCCTGAAATCTTCTCCCCATGTTCAAAACCCCAATGACTTTCTTTGTTTTCTTCTTTCTTTCTTCAGCTAACAGAGTCTTCAACTCATCTTGCCCCTTGGCTAGGGTCATGAGTAACTGTTGAAACTGCATGATTTGAACTTGAAGATCTTTGACTGTCTGTTTGAGATCCATCTTACTGAAATAAACAATAGAGAGTTGAGGAAACTTGTTGTAAAAGACCTGCTTATGTCATGATGAATGATATGTGCATATGTAATGTTTTCAGGGATGTTAAAAGATTCAAGTTCGTTTTAGACAAAAAGAAACACACGTTATATTAATAAGATAGAGTTTGAATACATTAATGCCCCTTGGGCTAAATAATACAAAACTCTAAGATAAAAAAGTAGTGTGCATCCTCTTTGGTGCAATGTAGGCATTTAGAGTCTGCTCCTCATGAAGTAGCCTAGTGAGCTCCAAAACCTTCTTCTCGCTTGTGTAGAATTGGGCTTCGAAAGTATCTCGCTCTCCTTTGAGTTGTATCCAATCCTTTTATAGGTCTTCAAGATATGTGGGCATGTCAGGATGTAGGATAGTGTATGGAACTTCTCCTTCCTTAACAGGCTCAATGATCACCGGGAGAATGGAAGGATAAGGCATCATAAGACTTTGAGCGTGGGTTCGTACCCACTTGAGGTAAGGCTCAAGAGAGGTGGAATTCTTGTGTTCCAAAGTCTTGCTATCCACCTTGTTTAGCATCCTCCAAGCTTGGATGAATCTCTAGCGAAGACCTTGATCGTCGTTGTTGTAGTCGAATACCAAGACTTGAATCAGCATCTCGTGCGGGCCATCCCTTCGGGCATAACCAAAATGTATAAGAGCTAAGCATGGGTTATAGGTGATGCCTCCCCTAATGCCAAGTAGAGGGACATTAGGTAATTCCCCATAACGGTCAACAATGATAACATTCTCTTTGGATCGAGAGCACCAATGAATATCTGAATGTTTGAGCGTCATTAACCTTTGTGACCACCTAGAACCTTGCTCATTCTTTAAAACTGATTGGGGAAGATGAGAAATAAACCATCTTTCCAGGAGAGGAGTGTAACACATAAGGATACCTCTTTTCCTCATTGTGCGAGTGTGAAAAGAGTTCAGGATATCCCCTAGCAATGTAGGCACCAAAATGCGTGACATAAAGATTTTGATGGCACTCACATCTATGAGTTGGTCAGGATTGGGAAACAAGACCATCCCATAGATAAGAAGAGCCACAATTTTCTCAAAAGCTTGCAAGTCTGAGGAATTCCAACAGCTTTGGGCTTTCTCAAACTGGAACTTTGCTAAGAAGCCTTTGACACCACTTCTAGTTTTCCAATGGGTTGTGACATCAGATGAGTGCAAGTGCAGGGCTTAAGCAATCTCTTCTGGCTTTGGGTCTCTTTTCGTACCGTTTAAAGTTAGTTGATTGAGAATGGGAATCCTCAAGAGTTGAGAGAATTCTTACAAAGTAGGCACAAGCTGATAGTCGGGAAATGTGAAGCAATGGTGCAAAGGGTCAAAGAACTGAAAGAGTACTTTCATCATATCCTCATATGTGTTGGAGGTGACCAAGTTGAGTAGACGACCATGCCTCTCGGTGAATGGAAAGTTCTCAGGGATCCTTGAAGCTAGCTCCTTGAGTTGTGGAGGAATTCTTACAAGGTTGACTTGGATAGTTTTCCTGCGAAGTGAATCCATATCCTACAAAACAAGAACAAAGATGAATCTCCAACATCCTTGAAATAGTTATTGGATTCATATGATGCTCATGATGTCCATGATGTTATGTACAAGTATGTATATACAAGCAAAACAAACAAGTTCTTAGTTTAGGCTTGCATGGGGTTTTATAGGTAAGTACCCTCTTGAAGTTTAGTTGGCTTAAACCTGTCCTAGTAATAGTAACCGGGTTCTAAGGAGCTCAATATCACCGGATTGTTTCCTTGGTCTTTGTTTCAGCTCAAGCCTCTTTAATGGCGACCAAAATATCCCAAGAAACCAACCCTTAATGAGTGTATTATCGAGTATCTACCAACTTCGGACTGCACCAAAGCCGGTCATCTCACTACATCCTAAAGGCCAAGTTGGTCAAGTAAAGGGTTCTAAAAGTTCATTAGTGCTTCATGACATCACTCAGCGGCCCCGTATTCTCTTTGATTGACTCAAAGGGTACCGGTACCCACAAATATGTCACACTAACATAGCTATTTCTTAGACCATGTCGGTATACCCCGCACAGTTTCCATAATGTATTGTTATTTACCTATAATGTTTCCCAAATCTGGGTAGAGGATTCAAACCCAAACAAAGAACCATAATGTAAAGCAAACAAGTCAAACAATGTAAGCAAATAAATGTGATCTAGCCCTAAGGTAACCCCACTTTCATTTAATTCCCCAGCAGAGTCGCCATTTCTGTGATACAGTTGGAGAACTGACTTAAGGGTTTTGCGTTTTATCGCAAATGTTGCGGTTAGCAAGAGTCGCCACCGACTTTTCTTTTATCCAAAAGGAAACGTGAAAAAGCACAGGAAAGACCTTTGAGATTGTTTCTTTAGTTCGGGGGGTAGATTATGAAAAGGGAAGGTATTAGCACCCTTTTCATCCATGGTTTTCCATGGGCTCTTAGTTACTTTCTAAATCACTTGCTTTTTTTTTTGTTTTGAAATTGTGCTTTGCGTGGTTTTAAAAATATTTTGTAAAAGAGGCCATTGTTTAGGCAACCTTTGTAATGATTCTCGTTTGTAAGAATGTAGACAAAGATATTTGTCTTTTTGAAAATGTTTTCAATGTTTGTGAAATGTTTGGAAGTGTGTGTGTTTATTTTGAAAATAGCAAGGATAGTTGTTTGGAAATAGAGCAAGTAACTAGAAGTAATCTACCTACTCAAATGTCTTTCTTGTGCGTTTTCTATTCCTTTGACATTGTTGTCTTACCATTGATTTGGTAAGAAACCCTATCTTTGGATGTAAACGGGATGGGCGTGGGTCATCGTATAACCATGATTAGCAATATTGCAAAGTATCTTAGCATTTTGAGGGACCAAGATCATTTTGTAAGGCAACTTAGAATAGCGTCATCGAGGGACTATGATCTTATATTTGTTTGTTTTGCTAAGATACTTTGAATGCGTAATATAGCCATTTTTGTATAAGGCAACCAAGTGGAGAAACCCTAAGGATGCTTGTGTGCAAGTGTGTTATTTCCATGCTTTGATTTTGTCTTGTATTAGGGTTTTCTATTTGATTTGTTTTTGTCTTACCATACAAACCCTAATTACTAATCATGGCATGTAAAGCGGTAAATTGCGTAATGTAAAGATTACTAAGCTATTACAACAATTTATGGGAGGGGGAATACAAATTTGAATGGGGATTTGCAAGAATGTAAATCTAAATAAGCTATTACAACCAAATCGAATTTGTACGAATATTGGAATAAACAAATACAATATTTAAATATGCAATATTATGTACATGCAAGAAAAGATTTTGTTTTATTTTTTATGTGAAAAGGAATTTTAACCTAATCCTAAAAATATATAAAAAGGAATTATATCTTAAAAAGAGTTAACCCTAATTTCTAGTTTGAAAGAAAATAAAATTCTTATGTATTATTTTTATGTATTTTTTTGTATTTAAAATAATAAATAATATTTTATGAAAATATTTAGTTTTGATATATACCAAAATAAATATTTACAAGTATGGAATGAAAAGAAAATAAAACAAATTAAACTAAACCTATTTTATTTATGTTTATAAGTTTATTTAAGAAAAATAATTAATATATAGTTTAATAAAAATATTTTTTAATGTGAAAATAAAATAAAATAAACAAAATGCAAAATTGTCATATTTTATATTTTTCATGATTTTTATGTATTAAAGAAATATTTAATAATCAAAAATGAAAATAAAACAAAAATATAAAAATATAAAAATAGTTGGGCCAGGGCGGTAACCTGAGCAATTAAATGGTGTTATGTTAGGAAAAAAAAGCTAGGCCCAACGTTGAAGCCCAATCCTGCAAAACAAACCAAAAACTGAAAAATGGAAAAATGTGAAAAACAAAAGGTAGCGCCAAGGTTCGAACCCAGGACCTGGGCCTCACCAGTGCGCTACCTTGCCACTGGGGTGGCTATACATCCGTTGATTAATGTGAAACAAAAATAACATAACATGAACAAGGTCCTTGCCCTGTACTTCATCTTCTTCCCCAAGCTGGCCAGAAGCTATGTAACTTTCTCATCTCTCAATAAAAATGGAAACTTATAACATGAATGTTGTAGCATTTTGTCTCACGATTCTAACCATGTAAATTATGCAAGCTAACAATCAAAGATCAAAAAGAATTTTAAAATCCCTAAATTTAAACCTAATTTTTCCAGGAACTTCAATTTCAAAATTCTCTCAACTCAGGCCAAATAAATGCAAGATATATATATATATATATATATATATATATATATATATATATATATATATATATATATATATATATATATATATATATATATATATATATATATATATGTGTGTGTGTGTGTGTGTGTGTGTGTGTGTGTGTGTGTGTGTGTGTGTGTGTGTGTGTGTGTGTGTGTGTGTACAACTTCGTAGCAATGAGGGCTACATTGTATATTCACAAATCGTGGCCAATGGATGCATGTATAAAGAGATAGAAGTTGAGATTTTTACCTCTTTCAGTTGAAATCGTGAATGGAGTTTGAGTGAGTTTTATGAAGGCCTGATGATTGCTTGAGCTTGCTTGAACCTCCCTGAGTGTGTTCCAACCCTTACCTTGCTTTGAAGGTGTCTGAAACCCTCTATCCAAGTCAATCTGCAAGCTTTGAAAACAAAAATGGCAGATGATGGATAAGGAGTTACAGTGCAGGGATGATGGTCTGGATCACTTAGATATCAAGTAGGTAAAGTGTTTGGATGATTGAAACTTGAAACGCACGAGCCAAATGATAGATTGCTATGCTTATGCAAAAACTGCAAGTTTTGACAGTTTTTTGGTGATATGGAGTGTTTGAATGTTTCAGGCTCTTAGCAATCGTGTTTCTAGTTGTAATGTCTTTGTGTATTAGTATGGGATAGGTTTCAAGTCAGCTCCCCAACAGATTTGTCAATCCTAGCCTTTTTGCACACTTTCTTGCTTTTGAAGCAAAGTGAAGGGACAAGTCCTCACATGCTTGTACTGGCTTGCTTAGGGTTGGTATAAGTTCCATACAAGTTGCCTTAGGTCTGTAGTACTTGTATGTGAAAAGGAGACAGGTTCAATGCTCAAGAATTGGAAAGTGGCAAAAGTGAACCTTTTCCAAAATGGCAATGGCCACTTTATGCCATTTATGGAATTACAACTTGGATAAAGATTCTAGGGCTTGTGTGATACGGTGGGAGAACTGACTTGAGGTTTTGCGTTTGTTTTCGCAAATGTTTCGGTTGAGCAAGAGTCGCCACCGACTTTTTATTTTATCCTAAGGAAAGGTTAAAAAGCACAACAAAAACCTTTTGAGATGTTTTCTTGGGTTCGGGGAGTAGATTATAGAAAGGGAAGGTATTAGCACCCTTTCTATCCATGGTTATCCATGGGCTCTTAGTTACTTGCTTAGATCACTTGCCTTTTGTTTTCAATTGTTTTAAAAGGTGCTTGAGTGTGTGGGTTTTGAAAATGTTTTGAAAAGAGGCCAATGTGGTGGCAACCTTTGTAATGATCCATGTAGGGATGTATACAAAGATGTATGTCTTTTGAAAAGGTTTTCATTTGTTTTTGAAAGTTGTTTTGAAAGTGTAGTGATGTGTGGTTTTAGAAAATAGGCAAGTGTTTTGTTTTTGCAAGTTTGATTCAAGTAACTAAGAGGTTATCTACTCCTAAATTTCTCAAAAGATTATTGCTACGTTTTAACCCTTTTAACAAGTTTGTTCCACCATTGTATTTGGTGGACAACCTTGTGTTAGGATGTGAAAGGGACAGGCGCGGGTCATCGTTTAGACCATAATTGCAATGGTGCCAAGTATCTTTGGGCATTTTCTTTAAGGGACTTGATCATTCCGTTTAGGCAACACTTTGAGACTTATGATCATTTGATTTTGTTTTGCCAAAGATACTCGGCGTGCAAGCATGGCCCATTTTGGAAGGCAACATGTGAGATTACCCTAGGGGGTGCAAGTGTGATTGTGTATTGATTACATGTATTTGTCTTGTATTAGGTTATCTAGCGTTTGATTTTATGTACATACAAACCCTAGGTCTAACTATGGTATAATTAGAAAACTGTAAATTGCGGAAATGTAAAATCTACGCTATTACAAAATAGTATCCGGGAGTGGGGGTACAAGTGTATGAATGGGGATGAGACTTATAGTATCCAATAAGTTACAACCAAATCGAATGTGCGATCAAATGTAAATATCGAATATACAAATATAAGATAAACAAATGTATAGGAGAAATATGAATGGATTTGCATTGTGTAAGTGTAAGGGTAAGTGTGTATATGTATTGTGTGTAATTATTTACAGGTGCGAAATGTGAGATTGAAGCGTATTAGGGTTTTTGACCTAAAGAAATGTTTACTTAGTCTTGTATTTTGTATTTAGATATGTACAATAAGAAAATGTTTTAAATTAAATGCTCAAGTTTTAATTAAATTGTGAATAAAATGTATCATCGTTTAGTATATACCAAAAAGTGTGTTAATTAAGTGTTTTAAGAATTTTAATATTAGAAAAATATGTATTTTGTCTATTATGTACAAAGATATATTTTAATAAAAAAAAGTTTTCAATTTTAATTATATGATGTAGAAAAAATGTATTTTTGTGTTTTTGAGTTTATTATATATAAAAAGAACTTTTTTATTAAATGTTAAGAACTTAAATTATGTAAAAAAAGTATTTTTAAGTATTTGATGTATTAGAATATTAATATACAAAAAATATTAATCTTAAGAAAAATTATATTCTATGTATATATAAAAAAAGAAAAGGGAAGTTTGAGTATAGAGAAAAAATATTTTATTAATTTCTATATGAACAAAAATAATTAAAAAAAAAAAGAAAAATGCATTTAGTGAAGAAAAAAAGCTGTGTTTTGTTAATTTAAATATATACATAAAAAAAGAAAATGATGTTTTTAAAAGAATTAGAAACAAATAAAAATAGATGGGCCTTAGGAGATACAGAATGGGCAAGGCCCGTTTAGGGGTCAGAATAATTTAGGGTTGTTTGGCGTTTCATTTGGGAACGAAGGTTTTAGGGTTTGAGCGCGCCGTTCACTGAGGTTCATCGTTCTTCTTCTGATTTCGAGTGATTTCGAGCGTCCAGCATGAGCCTCTTGCCTCAGCCACCAGCAATCTCTGTTTCCCCTTCCCTCCAGCGATAGTGTTGAGGCGACAGAACTCGGTAATCAATTTGATTCGTTAGAGTTTGTTTTAGTTCTTGCATGTTTGTGATTTTCTGCGTATTCTTGATTAACTGTTTGGTTCGACTTCTCATGTTGTGCGTTATTGATTTTTATTGGAGGTACATGAGGAGGGGAAAGAAACGTCTTACCTTTACTGGAGAAGGGAAGGAAGGAGATGAAGGTGCCTGGGAGGCTTTGATGGCGAAGAGGGAAAAAAAAGCGTGATGCTGATGAACTTGATGTCCCTGGTATTTCGTTCTCACTTCTTGCCGTATGAGGGTTTTATGAGGATTTACACTGAAAACCTTTTCTCTTCTTTCTTCTTCTCTTCTATTGCGTGCTTGTTGCTTATGTTGGATGCTATGTATTTGAATGCCTATGATGTTAATTGCCTGAGGTTTGCATGTATACCTTCTTTGCCTTCTCGTGTTGCCTATGTGTTGATTGGAATATGATGCTTGCTTGGAATGTTTTATTACCCAGTGATGTGTACACTGAGGGCCTGATGGGTTTGCCTTGATATTGCCTCTGAATGACTTGCCTATGAATGGTTGAGGTGAACGTTTGAATGCTGCTTTCTTTCTGAATATTTCCTCTCTTCTTCTCCTTGTTGCCTTGAATAGGTTTCTTGTTTGATTACCTTCTTCTGGGTTACCTAGAGCTTATGCCTTTGCACGATTGTTTATGGCCTATGATGAAAACTTTCTGAGGCTTAGGAGTTGCCTTTGCAGATTTTGTTGTTTTGCTTCATTTTTGCAGAGATGGAAAGGTTTGGTTTGTTGACATAGAAGGTTAGGCCTTTGAGGTTGAGCTTCAGGTTTTATGAGGTTTGGCCTTGGGTTTGAACTTGGTAGCAGGTTTTGGTATGTTATGCTGTGTAGTTTGTATGTTCTGTATGTTTGCTTGGCTTTTTGACAGGTTTATGTGGTTGGCTTTAGGATGGGTTATGTGTTGATATGGCCTTTGGCTTAGGACTTGGTTCTGGTTATTATGCTGGTGCAGATTTTGAACTTTTGTGTTCTAGGCCAAGGTTTTGGTGTTTGACAGGTAAATGGTTGTTTGACAGGGGTTCAGGCTTGACAGGCCTGTAGAGGCTTTTGTTTTCTTCTTTTGAACTGTGTGTTTGATGGTTTATTGACAGGCATGGTGAGGTTTTATGGTTCTGAGGTTGAATGCTTAGTAAATTTTTTTTGAGTTTGTATGTATGGTTCAGGCAGGGTTGTAGTATTTTACAGGGTGCAGGTTATGGTGGGTTTTGTGGCCTTAACAGGATTATCTGATTTTAGGCTTGGGGTTGTGTCCTTGTAAAGATGATGCAGGTTCTGAGTTTTGTATATATTTTTCTCTCCTCTATCCTTGCCTGTCCTGCCTAAGCCTAAAGCCTGCCTATGCTTACTTTTTCTCTCTTCTCTTTCTCTCCATAGTACAGTTAAAGAATTTTTTAATGTTTATGCTGTACTTTGTTCTGAAGGGGCCCTGGGAAATGATGATAAAGAGCTTGCATAACACATTTTTCTCTGCATCTTTATCTTTCTTTGACAGCTTGATACACTTTATCTTTTCTTTGATATCTTTCCAAAATCTTTGTCAAATCTTTTTTGACAGCCTTGGCACTTTTGACAGCAATTTGTACTTCCTTGATTTTTCTTTGATATCTTTGAGTAGATTTTGGCATTTGACAGCAAATTGCTCTTTTTGCTTTTGATAGAAAGTGGAATTGGATTTTCAATTTGACTTGGATTTGAACTATGCAGTTTGAACTTTGGAATTTAAGCATTTGACATTTGCATTCATGAATAAAATTCTTCCCTCTCTGTGAACCGGGAGAAATCCCGTGATTTGCA
Organism: Vicia faba; assembly: GCA_948472305.1. Lineage (NCBI taxonomy): Eukaryota > Viridiplantae > Streptophyta > Magnoliopsida > Fabales > Fabaceae > Vicia > Vicia faba. The sequence continues at coordinate 850,787,752 of OX451735.1, read as the reverse complement.
GAGAGGGTTAACTGATCCCAATCAGTGGCCCCTAATAATGAGCAAATTTTATCAGTCTTTTTTAATTCAACTGCTTTCTGACTTTCTCCTTTCTTTTTGCAGATGAATAATGGAGCACCGGAACGGAGTGAGGAATGAAGAGATTAGAAAATGTTTAGAAAAAATAGGATAGTTTTTATTTTCAATTTAATTATTCGTAAACCATTATTATTTTAAATACTTCGTAATTAAATACTTGTATCAAATAATAATTGTAACAAACATTAAATATGAAATAAAAATTCTATTGATTCAATTAAATCTTTTCAATTCCTTTTCTTTAATTATTTACTTGTTATTTATAATTCCTTAAATTAAATAAAATGAAAGTTTAAATTTCAAATATTTAATTCTTAGAACCATAAATAATCAACTAAACCTTGTTGATCAAAATAAATGAACTGGACGTCTCCATCATCCAAAGCAACGCACAGTCGAACACAAAAACTGATCAGATGCAATCCTTTCTTACTGATTCTTTGCCAAGCACTGTAATTCCACACTGCACACATCCCTTTTGACTGGTGAATTCAAACCAACTGCCTCCTCTTACTAATTAAATTATAAACAATGCAAATTCAACCCGAATCTCGGAATAAACCGCAAAGTACTGTGGAATTTTAGCCTTTCTGAGAATATGCCCATAAAACCCTTAATTCTTGATTAAATGCCAAATAACATTCGCCTGATCAAAATTGAGCCAAAATCAACCAAAACCTAAGCCAACTGTATGAAACAATCCAGAGCTCTGAAAATCAGTAAAAAAAACCTAATTTTGCTTGATTGTCAAGAAAAGTCCGTTTGTCTGATTCTTGAGCCAGTTTGAATAGTCAGGAAAGGCTTGAAGCTGAGATTTCTTGGGGAAAAATGCGAGGGCAAATTTTGGGGTACAACAGTTGCCCCTGTTCAATCTTCTTGGACCTGAAGAGTTAGATTGGCAAGTTTGCCTTTCGCGACTTGAAGGTAGAAGAAGATTGGACACTAAAGTGCCCAGAAAATTTGCACTCGGCGATATGATGGTGGAGGTGAATGGGCTTAAAGATGCCATTTGGTGATGGGCTTAAAGATGCCATCTGGTGCGAGAGAATTTTGTCGGGGGATGGGCTTAGAGATGCCATCTGAGAATGGGCTTACAGATGCCATTCGGCGACTGCTGGTAGGAGGATGGGCTTATAGATGCCATCTGGAATTGTTGAAATGTATGTCAATGGTGAGTGGACAAGTATCAGAAGGGCCTCCATGTTTTGGGACATCTCTGAATTGGGGTCCGAACAAGCAACAGATTGACGTCCATATCTGGAGAATCTGTAAACTATCTGAGATTGAGTAAGCAATAGAGCAGTATCCGTTGTTGGGACATGTCCGTAAACTATTTTCAAAAATTGAGAAGAGTCTGAATCAGTTGGTAGATTGACATCCGTTGTAGGGAAGAATCTGTAAACTGTCTTCAAAAGTTGAGAAGAGTCTGAATCAGTTGGTAGATTGACATCCGTTGTAGGGAAGAATCTGTAAACTGTCTTCAAAAGTTGAGAAGTTGAAGAGGAACCGGTGTAGGGTTTCTCGATAATGCGTCTGGATGGATCTGGAATAAGTATCAGAATGTCGCCGTGTCCGGGTCACATCTGAACTATTTCTGGATGCATCTTGGGAGATGATCTGTGTCTGTCGACTGATCTTACCTGAAAAGGCAAAGGGTTAGTTGTATGCAATGTTATGATGCATGATGCAACACACGTGACATCAATGTTTATGACATGAATGCGATGAATGCGCATGTAAGCTAATGAGCTAATCTTGTCGAGGATACATGAATCCGAGATGGCTGAAGATAAAAGCATCTCGACTGCTGCCGGGGAAAATAAATCCTTGGCTGTCGCTGGGGAAGAGAATTCCTGATGACCTCTACTGGGGGGTTCCAAACTAGTAGACTCATGCTGGGGAGGCCAGATTGAGAATCTTCGGCTTGATGGGAAGTAACTCTGGCGACTTCACTGGGGAACTCAAGATTTGCCCTTTCCAAAACTCTGTGGGGAGAAGGTTCAATGGTCTGGCTCCGCTGGGGACACTGAAGCTTAAACTCTGAGGGGAATTGAATTCCGGAGGATTCTCTGGCTGGGGATTTGCCAAGATAAGTTGCTGCTGGGGAATTTTGATGAACTCCGCTGGGGATAGGGAGAATTTTGGCGAGCGCGATCTCCCGTGGTTGTTAGCTTGAGAAGAATCTGACAAGCGATAGGTTGACATCCGTTTACTTGGAGAACCCGTGAACTATTTTCAGAAATCTTGTGATTGAATCAGCAATAGAGCCGCATCCGTTGTTGGGAAGCGTCCGTAAACTAATTTCAAGGGTTGCATCTGAACAAGCTGATAGATTAACATCCGTTACTTGGGAAGAATCCATGAACTGTTTTCAGAAGTCTTGAGAAGAATCTGAACAAGTGATAGGTTAACATCCGTTTACTTGGAGAACCCGTGAACTATTTTCAGAAATCTTGAAGTTGAATCAGCAATAGAGCCGCATCCGTTGTTGGGAAGCGTCCGTAAACTAATTTCAAAGGTTGAGAAGAGTCTGAACAAGTTGGTAGATTAACATCCGTTATTGGGAAGAATCCGTAAACTTGTTTCAGAAGTCTTGAAGAGGAACCGGTGTAGGGCTTCCTGATGATGAGCTTGTGTAAAACTGCATCGGGTTTTGAACACTTTTGACATTCGAATGCCCCAAGTGGTGATGTAGATAAATTCCTGGCTTATTACAGGTGTTGGTCTACCATCGGTCGTTCACAGATGTTTCCTGGATTGTTACAGGTGTTGATCTGGAATTCTTCAGACATGCCCTGGCTGGATACAGGAATCGAATCTGGAAATGTGGTCAACAGATATGCCCTGGCTGGATACAGGAGTCGAATCTGGAAATAGTCGTCAACAGATATGCCCTGGCTGGATACAGGAATCGAATCTTCGAACTCTTCAGACGTGCCCTGGCTAGATACAGGAGTCGAGTCTGGAAATGTGATAGTTGATAGATATGCCCTGGCTAGATACAGGAGTCGAATCTGGAAATAGTCGTCAACAGATATGTCCTGGCTGGATACAGGAATCGAATCTTCGAACTCTTCAGACGTGCCCTGGCTAGATACAGGAGTCGAGTCTGGAAATGTGATAGTTGATAGATATGCACTGGCTAGATACAGGAATCGAATCTTCGAACTCTTCAGACATGCCCTGGCTAGATACAGGAATCGAGTCTGGAAATGCGGTCAACAGATATGCCCTGGCTGGATACAGGAGTCGAATCTGGAAAGGTTGTAGTTGATTTGTTGAATACTTTTGACATTCGAATGCCCCAAGTGGTGATGGAGGAATCTTGAATCAGATTACTCTGCATATTGAGAGATTTCTTGAAATCTTGACTGGACTGCCCCAGGTTAACTGAACTTTGAAAGATCTGTTGGACCTTGACTGGACTGCCCCAGGTTAACTGAACTTTGAAAGATCTGTTGGACCTTGACTGGACTGCCCCAGGTTAACTGAACTTGTGACATGTCATGCCCCTTGTCGATAGGAGATTTGATGGAAGTGTCATCCTCTTGAAGTGATTTTGACTTACTGAGAGAGTTTTCGTTCCTCCGAACATGCGCTGTATGAACTTCTTCGCTGTCAAACAAAAGGGTTAAATGCAGACAGTGATATTCGAATAATGCAAAGTTTATGTTTGTCTCGAAGTTTTGAAAAATGCGTTTTTAGCAGAAAACGTTTCATAAGACAAGTTAACACAAGATTTAGAGCAAAGCCCTACAGGAGTCAGGATACCTTTTGTAACAGTATGCTTTCGAACTAACCCATGCTTCAATTAGGACTTTTAAAGGGTTTTAACGTGGCCTGGTTTGCGGTTTAAGAAACAAAGGATAAAGGCTCAAAGTATATTTGTACCCACCCGCTCTTCGTGATGTTCTTCAACCTAAGCTCAGTTAATTGTGCGTCACACTCTGTTTTGAGTTTGGAACGACTTTTGGGCGATGGTTCACCAATTGAATTTGGGGAGACAGTCATCATCTCTCTTTCTTTTTCAACATTTTTCATGTTGTTGAGGATTTTGTAATGACCTCACTATTTTGATTTTGATTTGTTATCCCTAACTTTTGCCTGACTGTTACCGTTTTCGGGATTACTGTCAGCGGGATGTCCCAGCTTTCTTAAGCCTCCTTTATAGGTTTTGGCTTAGTGGGATTTTCTCTTTTGAGAGATTGACTGTCTATGTGATAGGGAACCACCCTTGTCTTTTTGATTCCAAAGGAATGCTTTCTCTTTTTTGACGTTGTTCGTTGTATTACGAACCGAGCGTTTGCGACTTCAATGCGCATTTTCTTTTGAATTAACTGAGATACTACCCTGCCCCAGGTTTATATCAAAGGTTTCGATTGTTTAAAACAGAAAACTCCTACTTCTTTGGCTCGAAGGGGTTGACTAGGGATTAACTTCCTTATAACTCCAGTGTTTGGGATTTGAAAGAAATGCCTGTACATCATCAGCAAGGTCTGTTCAAAAGCATACTGTATGAGATTATGGTATTGTTTCGTCATCCTCCCTCTAAAGGCTTGCAGCTTTTTATCAAGAGTCAAATATCATAAAGAAAAGCATAAGAGTAGTGAAACGAATGGATGAATTCAAGACAAACATATGCAATGCATTAATGAAAACAGAGTTTAACATCAACAGATAATTGTTTGACAGCAAAAAGAAATTACAACTTTGAAAGTTCAAAAAGAAGCAAAGGTCTTTCAGCTTGAGCTTCGTCACTTCAGGTGGAGAACCCTTTAACGGAAGATCTTCATCTCGCCGTCTGGCATGAATTCCAGCACCCCAATGTCGATCAGATCTTGAATCTTGTTCTTCAAGGCCCAACAGTCGTTGGTGCCGTGTCCCGGGCTGTAGGAGTGGTAAACACAGAATGCGTCGGGATTATAGTGAGGAGAGGAGATATTGAGCTTCTGAGGAGGGTCCTTTACAGTAAGTAAGTTGACCTCCAACAGGCGCTTCAGTATGAAGAATGATGGTATTTCAGTCTCCGTAAACTGTCTTCCCGACTTTTCTTGCTTACGCCGATTACCCCTTTGACGCTGGCGATGTTGTTGATGGGTTTGTGACCCTGAAGCTAGCAAAGGAGCTTTCCCCTTGTCTTCTTGAGTGGATGGAGGCTGAGCGGTGACTTGCTCTTCGACCTCAGATGTTTGCCCCAGTTGGTTGTTTGGAAGCAGTTGGCGGACAAGAACTCTGAGTTCCTCTTGTCTTTGGGATAAGTCTTGAATGAGAGCCATCTGGCCCACCAACTGTCCCATCATTTGAGTCCTTAGTGTTGTCAGATCAAACTGCAGCTCCGCAATCTGATCACTCCTGGCATTGTTGGAATTCCCCAAGCCCTTGGTGAGGAGAGCTTTCATCTCTTCTTGCCCCAGAGACAAGTTCAGGAACATCTCCTGCAGCTGAGCAGTCTGGTCTTGGATGTCTTTGACAGACCTTTCTAGAGCCATCTCTTGCTGAAATAAACAGCAGGAGAGTAAGGAAACCTGAAAAAGGAAAGATTGTCAAAATGCATGATATGTGGATGCATGCTTTCAAGGATCTCTTGGGGTAAACACAAGAAAATGTTAGAGGTTGAACCCTGCTCATGGATTGGAGATCTCTGCACCGGTGGACGTCCTTCCACGAGAATCAAGCTCACCATGTCAAGTGGGTCATAGCCATTGATTTAAGTTGTTGTTCTTGGACTTTGATTGGAGAGCTTTGTATCGGTGGATGTCTTTCCACTAGAATCAAGCTCACCATGTCGAGTGGGTCATAGCCACTGATTCAAGTTGTTGTACTTGAAATTTGATGGTATTGGTTAGAGGAGAAACCTCTTGCCCCTTGGTAGACGTCTAGTTCAATGTAACCCTGCATCAAAAGAACCTTCGAGATCCTTGAAATGGTTATTGAAAATGCTATGGTATGATGTTATGATGTTATGTACATGTATGCACAAGCAAGTAAGTGTATATACAGGCAAACAATATTCACACAAAGCACACAAGGCCTTAAGTTTAGGCTTGCATGAGGTTCAGGTACTACCCTCTTTCAGTTTGTTGGTTAAAACCTGTCTTATCAAAAGTAACCGGGTTCTAGAGGATCTCATATCATTGGCTACCCTCAATCGGTCATAACTCCAGCATCGCAACCTTTTCTCGCGGCCGGAACCATCTCGAGAGTTTAGCCTCAATGAGTGTAGCATACTGCTACTGTTCTAATGGCCAAGTTGGTCAATTAGGGTTCTAAGGTCGGCTGGTGCTTAATGACTCCTTGGAAGACCCATATTCTCCCCGTCTTAACACGAGGGATATCGGTACAGACCAAGACGCCACACCAACGTAGCCACTGCTTCACCCATGTCGGTATACGCCGGACAGGTCCCTCACAGATTATGCTACCTAAAAGGGTTTCCCCAGATCCGGGTTAGGATCTATAAAACTCCGATACAAAGCCCATAAATGTAAAGCAAACAAAGCAATCAATTGAAAGTAAAGGTGATCTAAACCCTAAGGTAACCCCACTTTTTAAAAAAACTCCCCAGCAGAGTCGCCAGTTCTGTGATACGGTGGGAGAACTGACTTGAGGTTTTGCGTTTGTTTTCGCAAATGTTTCGGTTGAGCAAGAGTCGCCACCGACTTTTTATTTTATCCTAAGGAAAGGTTAAAAAGCACAACAAAAACCTTTTGAGATGTTTTCTTGGGTTCGGGGAGTAGATTATAGAAAGGGAAGGTATTAGCACCCTTTCTATCCATGGTTATCCATGGGCTCTTAGTTACTTGCTTAGATCACTTGCCTTTTGTTTTCAATTGTTTTAAAAGGTGCTTGAGTGTGTGGGTTTTGAAAATGTTTTGAAAAGAGGCCAATGTGGTGGCAACCTTTGTAATGATCCATGTAGGGATGTATACAAAGATGTATATCTTTTGAAAAGGTTTTCATTTGTTTTTGAAAGTTGTTTTGAAAGTGTAGTGATGTGTGGTTTTAGAAAATAGGCAAGTGTTTTGTTTTTGCAAGTTTGATTCAAGTAACTAAGAGGTTATCTACTCCTAAATTTCTCAAAAGATTATTGCTACGTTTTAACCCTTTTAACAAGTTTGTTCCACCATTGTATTTGGTGGACAACCTTGTGTTAGGATGTGAAAGGGACAGGCGCGGGTCATCATTTAGACCATAATTGCAATGGTGCCAAGTATCTTTGGGAATTTTCTTTAAGGGACTTGATCATTCCGTTTAGGCAACACTTTGAGACTTATGATCATTTGATTTTGTTTTGCCAAAGATACTCGGCGTGCAAGCATGGCCCATTTTGGAAGGCAACATGTGAGATTACCCTAGGGGGTGCAAGTGTGATTGTGTATTGATTACATGTATTTGTCTTGTATTAGGTTATCTAGCGTTTGATTTTATGTACATACAAACCCTAGGTCTAACTATGGTATAATTAGAAAACTGTAAATTGCGGAAATGTAAAATCTACGCTATTACAAAATAGTATCCGGGAGTGGGGGTACAAGTGTATGAATGGGGATGAGACTTATAGTATCCAATAAGTTACAACCAAATCGAATGTGCGATCAAATGTAAATATCGAATATACAAATATAAGATAAACAAATGTATAGGAGCAATATGAATGGATTTGCATTGTGTAAGTGTAAGGGTAAGTGTGTATATGTATTGTGTGTAATTATTTACAGGTGCGAAATGTGAGATTGAAGCGTATTAGGGTTTTTGACCTAAAGAAATGTTTACTTAGTCTTGTATTTTGTATTTAGATATGTACAATAAGAAAATGTTTTAAATTAAATGCTCAAGTTTTAATTAAATTGTGAATAAAATGTATCATCGTTTAGTATATACCAAAAAGTGTGTTAATTAAGTGTTTTAAGAATTTTAATATTAGAAAAATATGTATTTTGTCTATTATGTACAAAGATATATTTTAATAAAAAAAAGTTTTCAATTTTAATTATATGATGTAGAAAAAATGTATTTTTGTGTTTTTGAGTTTATTATATATAAAAAGAACTTTTTTATTAAATGTTAAGAACTTAAATTATGTAAAAAAAGTATTTTTAAGTATTTTATGTATTAGAATATTAATATACAAAAAATATTAATCTTAAGAAAAATTATATTCTATGTATATATAAAAAAAGAAAAGGGAAGTTTGAGTATAGAGAAAAAATATTTTATTAATTTCTATATGAACAAAAATAATTAAAAAAAAAAGAAAAATGCATTTAGTGAACAAAAAAAGCTGTGTTTTGTTAATTTGAATATATACATAAAAAAAGAAAATGATGTTTTTAAAAGAATTAGAAACAAATAAAAATAGATGGGCCTTAGGAGATACAGAATGGGCAAGGCCCGTTTGGGGGTCAGAATAATTTAGGGTTGTTTGGCGTTTCATTTGGGAACGAAGGTTTTAGGGTTTGAGCGCGCCGTTCACTGAGGTTCATCGTTCTTCTTCTGATTTCGAGTGATTTCGAGCGTCCAGCATGAGCCTGTTGCCTCAGCCACCGGCAATCTCCGTTTCCCCTTCCCTCCAGCGATAGTGTTGAGGCGACAGAACTCGGTAATCAATTTGATTCGTTAGGGTTTGTTTTAGTTCTTGCATGTTTGTGATTTTCTGCGTATTCTTGATTAACTGTTTGGTTCGACTTCTCATGTTGTGCGTTATTGATTTTTATTGGAGGTACATGAGGAGGGAAAAGAAACGTCTTACCTTTACTGGAGAAGGGAAGGAAGGAGATGAAGGTGCCTGGGAGGCTTTGATGGCGAAGAGGGAAAAAAAAGCGTGATGCTGATGAACTTGATGTCCCTGGTATTTCGTTCTCACTTCTTGCCGTATGAGGGTTTTATGAGGGTTTACACTGAAAACCTTTTCTCTTCTTTCTTCTTCTCTTCTATTGCGTGCTTGTTGCTTATGTTGGATGCTATGTATTTGAATGCCTATGATGTTAATTGCCTGAGGTTTGCATGTATACCTTCTTTGCCTTCTCGTGTTGCCTATGTGTTGATTGGAATATGATGCTTGCTTGGAATGTTTTATTGCCCAGTGATGTGTACACTGAGGGCCTGATGGGTTTGCCTTGATATTGCCTCTGAATGACTTGCCTATGAATGGTTGAGGTGAACGTTTGAATGCTGCTTTCTTTCTGAATATTTCCTCTCTTCTTCTCCCTGTTGCCTTGAATAGGTTTCTTGTTTGATTACCTTCTTCTGGGTTACCTAGAGCTTATGCCTTTGCACGATTGTTTATGGCCTATGATGAAAACTTTCTGAGGCTTAGGAGTTGCCTTTGCAGATTTTGTTGTTTTGCTTCATTTTTGCAGAGATGGAAAGGTTTGGTTTGTTGACATAGCAGGTTAGGCCTTTGAGGTTGAGCTTCAGGTTTTATGAGGTTTGGCCTTGGGTTTGAACTTGGTAGCAGGTTTTGGTATGTTATGCTGTGTAGTTTGTATGTTCTGTATGTTTGCTTGGCTTTTTGACAGGTTTATGTGGTTGGCTTTAGGATGGGTTATGTGTTGATATGGCCTTTGGCTTAGGACTTGGTTCTGGTTATTATGCTGGTGCAGATTTTGAACTTTTGTGTTCTAGGCCAAGGTTTTGGTGTTTGACAGGTAAATGGTTGTTTGACAGGGGTTCAGGCTTGACAGGCCTGTAGAGGCTTTTGTTTTCTTCTTTTGAACTGTGTGTTTGATGGTTTATTGACAGGCATGGTGAGGTTTTGTGGTTCTGAGGTTGAATGCTTAGCAAATTTTTTTTGAGTTTGTATGTATGGTTCAGGCAGGGTTGTAGTATTTTACAGGGTGCAGGTTATGGTGGGTTTTGTGGCCTTAACAGGGTTATCTGATTTTAGGCTTGAGGTTGTGTCCTTGTAAAGATGATGCAGGTTCTGAGTTTTGTATATATTTTTCTCTCCTCTATCCTTGCCTGTCCTGCCTAAGCCTAAAGCCTGCATATGCTTACTTTTTCTCTCTTCTCTTTCTCTCCATAGTACAGTTAAAGAATTTTTTAATGTTTATGCTGTACTTTGTTCTGAAGGGGCCCTGGGAAATGATGATAAAGAGCTTGCATAACACATTTTTCTCTGCATCTTTATCTTTCTTTGACAGCTTGCTACACTTTATCTTTTCTTTGATATCTTTCCAAAATCTTTGTCAAATCTTTTTTGACAGCCTTGGCACTTTTGACAACAATTTGTACTTCCTTGATTTTTCTTTGATATCTTTGAGTAGATTTTGGCATTTGACAGCAAATTGCTCTTTTTGCTTTTGATAGAAAGTGGAATTGGATTTTCAATTTGACTTGGATTTGAACTATGCAGTTTGAACTTTGGAATTTAAGCATTTGACATTTGCATTCATGAATAAAATTCTTCCCTCTCTGTGAACTGGGAGAAATCCCGTGATTTGCAGAGAGGGTTAACTGATCCCAATCAGTGGCCCCTAATGATGAGCAAATTTTATCAGTCTTTTATAATTCAACTGCTTTCTGACTTTCTCCTTTCTTTTTGCAGATGAATAATGGAGCACCGGAACGGAGTGAGGAATGAAGAAATTAGAAAATGTTTAGAAAAAATAGGATAGTTTTTATTTTCAATTTAATTATTCGTAAACCATTATTATTTTAAATACTTCGTAATTAAATACTTGTATCAAATAATAATTGTAACAAACATTAAATATGAAATAAAAATTCTATTGATTCAATTAAATCTTTTCAATTCCTTTTCTTTAATTATTTACTTGTTATTTATAATTCCTTAAATTAAATAAAATGAAAGTTTAAATTTCAAATATTTAATTCTTAGAACCATAAATAATCAACTAAACCTTGTTGATCAAAATAAATGAACTGGACGTCTCCATCATCCAAAGCAACGCACAGTCGAACACAAAAACTGATCAGATGCAATCCTTTCTTACTGATTCTTTGCCAAGCACTGTAATTCCACACTGCACACATCCCTTTTGACTGGTGAATTCAAACCAACTGCCTCCTCTTACTGATTAAATTATAAACAATGCAAATTCAACCCGAATCTCGGAATAAACCGCAAAGTACTGTGGAATTTTAGCCTTTCTGAGAATATGCCCATAAAACCCTTAATTCTTGATTAAATGCCAAATAACATTCGCCTGATCAAAATTGAGCCAAAATCAACCAAAACCTAAGCCAACTGTATGAAACAATCCAGAGCTCTGAAAATCAGTAAAAAAAACCTAATTTTGCTTGATTGTCAAGAAAAGTCCGTTTGTCCGATTCTTGAGCCAGTTTGAATAGTCAGGAAAGGCTTGAAGCTGAGATTTCTTGGGGAAAAATGCGAGGGCAAATTTTGGGGTATAACAGCTTGGATTAAAGCTTTTTCAAATGAGTAAGAATTTAATTAAGGAGTAAGAAACAATTTTGGGACCTGTAAGGCATGGATTAGGCAGCATAGGTACTGATTTGAAATTTGTTCTTCATGAAATGGCTTGAATCAAAAGTGAGAAATTGCCAAATTCATCTCTTCGATTCTCCCTACTCAAAAATGATATTGAGGAGTTCTTGGACATTTTGGAAAGCTTTCAATGTACTCTATAACTCATATTTGAAATGGATTTCAATAATCCTCTTGGAACTAGGTGAAAAATTACCATGAAGTTGGGTACAAAACCTGCCTATATTAGAGCAAAATTTCACAAAGTTATTTAGTTCATGAGCATGTATTCATAAAATTATATCTTGAGATACAAGAATCTTTAGGGAAAAGTGTGTGAAGAAAAGTTATAAATTTCATGGAGATCTACAACTTTCATGTTGTAAACTTCCTTTGAATCATCTTGTATCATGGTGAAAAAATGGCTTAAAGTTGAGAAAAAATAAGAAATTTTCTATACTTAGAAAAATTTCTAAGTTAAGAAAATTTCAAATTTTAAAACCTAATCTTCAATCCTTGATTTCTTGATAAACAAGTTTCACATTTTGACATGTTTTGATGAATTGTGACCCTTGGCACTTGATTTTGACCAAAAAGTCAAAGTTTGACTTTTCAGTATACAGTTGACTTTTGATCAGTTGACTGCAAATTTCATTTGTCAATCCAATGAAATTGAAATGTTTTGAACCATGTAATTAGGTCAAGATGATATAAATGAACCCTTGAAATCATGCTTCAAATCAATTGGTCATTTGCTAGGTCAAAAATCAGAAATTACCCTTTCTTAGTCAAAACCTTAATTTTGACCATTTTGCCCTTTTGATGATTTGATGAAATTTCTTGAGGAGTTGTGGTCCAAACTAGATCAAATGATAAATATGAGCCTAAAATGTTGATGTGGATAACAAATTATGAAATTTGACTGTAAATTGGCCATGGTTGACTTTCTCCCCAATACAGCTGATTTTTAGGTCACCTGTCCAATTGACTGATCAAAAATGGGGTTCAAGGCTTGAAACTTGTCATGAGTAAACTTAGGGGTCCATAATGATGTTTTGAAAGTCATATGAAGCATTGATCATTCAAGAATCCTTGTGCAGACTCAAACCCTAATTTTGTGTCAACAGTGTAAGATGAGATGTCTTGAGCTGACCAAATCCTAATCCAGTCTTGAGTCAAAGAGATCTTGTGAGAATAATCTTGATAAATGAGAGGGCAAATTTTGGGGTCCAACAGCCCCTAATCCAAAGTCCAAGAAGTCCACCACTCCATAATGCCAAGGATCGTAACCAAGTAGTCTGAATAACATTAAAGTTCTTAGGGTTCAAGTTGATTATTAAGCATCTTCAAAAAGAAAAAGAAATGAAAAGCTCAAATGAGCAAAAATAACAATGACATAAAAGTAAATACTCAAGTGAGTAAATATGAAAATACTATGAAATGTAAATGCTAAAAGTAAATGTGCTTAAAGTAAAGGCATAAAGTAAAAGCATAAAATAAAGTCAATTGTTAGGAATTAGTGGTTAGTTGAATGATCATCTTGAAACTTGCATTTGGAACTCATTAGAGGATTGGTAGAACCAAAGCCTCTCAACAACAAGCTGCATTTGCTTTTTTGTCAAGTATATCATCTATTTAAGAATTCTTAAGGCAACATTAAATGATCAATGATGTTTAAGTTATCCACTTTGACCAAAATTGATGAAGATTCATTAGAGGATTGGTAGAACCAAAGTCTCCTAACAATGAATCTCAAGGTTATTGAATCAAAGGGTTCAAATTAACATACTTGGGCTTGCAAACATGGGTTTGGGCCACGAATGATCATTTCTCGAATCAGGACAAAACTTAGCGCTATGTTAAGCAATCATAAATGGACTTATATAGAAGTCACACCTATTTTGAGGCCGGTCAATAGAAATCTATGTACCATATGATTTGAGACATGATATGGAAATCATGCTCCAATAACATTTAGTACAATCGAGAGAGATGAGATCAAGAAGAAATAAGGTAAAAAGTAAACCACATTTGAACCAAAAATTTAATCAAACTATTATTAAAACCATTCATCCATTTTTATGGAGTTACATTCAACAACATGGACCTAATGATGTTAATAAAGTTCATGATCAAAATTTCATAGTCCAAGATCAGCCAGAATATGTACAAAAAATAAAATAATATTAAAAATAAAAGAAAAAAGTATTAAATGATTTTTAAATTTGGAAATAAGGGACAAATAGCAATTATATTCAAAACACTCAAGAAAAATTAAATGAGACTATAGAAAGAATCATAAATGAACTCAAATATTTTTATGAAATTTTTGGTAATTTTTTAAAGTCATGAACTATTTTAAAGTAATTTAAATTGCTCAAATAAAAGAAAAAAAGATAAAAAATTGTAAAAAATAAGATAAAATTCCACAAAAAATTCAGAAGGTCAGAAATGATGAAAATAATTTTTATAAAAATTTAAGAATTTAAAAATGTCAGAAAGTATTTTTAAAACAATTAAAATAAAGCAAACAAAGCAAAAATTATGAAAAATATCAAACATCAAAATAAAAATATGAAAAAATATTCATATAGTTAGAAATAATTCAAGGTATTTTTATATATTTTTTTCATAATTTTTGGATAAAAAATAAAAGAGTTATGAATTTTTGAAATTTAAAACAATTAAAATATAAGATTAGAAAATAAAAATAAAACTAAAAAAAAATATGGACCATTAGATCATAGTCAAAATGCGTTAGTAAGCTGATCAAGTGGACCAGGCGCGATGTGCTTGATATGGACCTTAATTGAAAATACGCTGGATCAGAAAATAGCCAACGAATCAGAATAAAAAAATTGGTGCGCTATCATTGGTTGAGAAGAGACATGTCATCATCTTCAACCTCCAAACGCCCTGCAATAGAGATTTCGTGAGTTTCTTTAAATGGAAAAATTAGAATCTCAGAATAGTATCATTGGATTCGTCTCTTCAAGACAATCCTAACCCCACCATCGCGCCAAATTTATGTAAAGTGTGCAAAGAGATATGGATCAAAAACTCAGAAAAATAGCGAGCACCTTTCAGTTGAGATTTCTCTCTCAATTCTTAATGAATTTAAAAATTGTAAGAAGCATAAGAATCAGAATGAGGAGTAGAGTAAGTTAGTGCTTCGTTTGCATCCAAATGGTGGAGAATTCTACCTGTTCAAAGTTCAAGAATGAAGCTCTGAAAATGGACTTCTGTAACTTGATTTATGGTTTGTTCTGCTTGGTTTAAGTGTTATAGAGCTTGTATGATGATAGAGGATGATGAATGTGCAAAAAAATTTGGAGAAAAAAGTTTAAATCTCAGAAATTGATTTCAAAAATTTGAAGTTCGTGTGAGGTTTTGACAGAGTGTGTTTGGCTCTCAAAGCTTGATAAAATGAATGGAATAAGGTCCTCTATTTATAGGCATTGGAAATTGGAGAAAACAAAGAGGTTTGGATGGAAATTGAGTGGAGGTTGAACACGAGTGAAGTGTGACTTTATTTTCATCAAAATTCATCCAACCTTTGTGTTTTGAGGTTCTAAACACTTCTGGAAAGTTTGTCAATCAAGTTTAAATCAAAAAGACGCACAAATCTTGTGATTAGAAGCCACATTATGGATTTCATAATTCTGAATTAGTGAGAAATTCAGTTTCAAGTTACCAACTTCAAAACAATGACATTCTCAACTCAATGGGTCTTAGGGGATAATTCTTGAAGCTTTAGAAAGTTGAGATTACAAGCTTTACAATGTGAAAAGAATGGGATTAAATGGATGCTTGATCTGAAAGTTGCAATGAGTCAAAGTTGAGAAAAAGAGGTTGACTTTCTATACTTAGAAAATTTCTATGTTTTTCTTCAAAAATGACTTGTAATGTCTTGTATCCAAACATGGCCTTCCTCTTGAAATTTACTCTTGAAAAAAAATATATGGCATGAAGTATGTCTCTTGAATGACATTTTGAGACTTGAACCATTCAAAATTTCCAAAAATTGAGAAAGTTATGACTTGTTGAAGTTGCCAAAAATTCATGAAATGACCTATAATCTTTTGCATCCTTAGGAGATCTTCCATCCATTTTTACACTTTTCACTTAAAAGATGGGTTGAATTTAACATCTTTAAGATCATTGTTGAAAAAGAATGGGCTCAAGGTGATAGAAATTGACCAAGTTATGATCATTTGAAATCACCCAATGGAATTTGAGGGTTCATCTGGAGGATTTGTAATCTTTCTTCATCATAAAGTTTCTTCCACATAAAATTTCGTTGAAACTTTTGAAGTGATTTGTTAATAACACTTTAAAGAGAAGCATGTATTTGGAATCACTCAAAAATACCAAAATATGAGTAAGATATACCCTTTTGAGGTTCAAAACCCTAACTCCTAGAGCAAGAAAATGCATTGGGAAACCTTTACAATTTTGACCTATCTCCTTAGACAAATATTTTTGTTATGTGAATATGAGTTGTCAAGGATGATAAGGAGAAACCATATCAACCAAAACTACTTTAAAATCTTGAGAATTGAAGGAGATGTGCACTTGTGATTAATGAGTCAAGGATTTTCCCAATTTAGTCAAACTTCTTCAATCAATATTTGCACATTTGAACCATCTTTGGCAACTTGAAGTATAATGAATCATAATAGACTTTGTTATGATATTTATTCAAAGTATATTAAATGTTGAGGCTTAAGTCTCAATGAAGATTTTTTGAGGAAAACATAGAAATGAGCTCATGAATCTATAGATCAATCTTGATGGAATGTGTTGTGTTTTCTCCTATCATCATCAATTGGGGGAAAACACTTATTGTATTCATTAGTTAAAGGATAATAAAAACAGAGATGATCACAAAATATAAGTCAAGGTGCTTGGTGATTCCCCATAGATCAAAGATAGGGAGAAGAACCAAACTCTACTGTGTGATTTTGTTGGGATTAAATTGATATGATGTTGTAATACAGTGGGAGAACTGACTTGGGTGTTTTGCGTTTGATCATAATTTTTGCGAATAGCAAGAGTTTCCACCGACTTTTATTTTATCAAATAAAGGAAAGGGCGAAAATAATGGGTGTTGTAACCCAAATTTTTCCCTCTCATTTCACTCAAGACTTGCCCATTGAGGTCCTTAACTTGCTCAAGGATGCCCAAGAGTTGAGCAGACAAACTCTCTCCTAAGGCAATGTACCTCAAATCAGGATTTCCATTTTCATCAGGGTGTGGGAACTCCAAAGGTCCCAAATTACTTCCATGGTCTCAATAAGTTCTCAAGATCATCCATATCAAGTTTCATTCCTTGCACAAGAAGTTTGCTCAGTCAATTGCCTAGATGCCTGAAAATCAACTGTACTAGGTCAAAAGTCAATTGT
Organism: Vicia faba; assembly: GCA_948472305.1. Classification (NCBI taxonomy): domain Eukaryota; kingdom Viridiplantae; phylum Streptophyta; class Magnoliopsida; order Fabales; family Fabaceae; genus Vicia; species Vicia faba. The sequence continues at coordinate 850,770,820 of OX451735.1, read as the reverse complement.
GGCCCACATACAGTCAAACTTCAATATTTTTGGTCAACATCAACATTATGAAGTGGTATTCATAATTTGATCAAGGGTTGATCATGATTCCTCAAGGAATTCCCCAAATTCTTCAAAACCCAAAAGTTGCTAAATTAGGGTTTCACAAGAAAAAGTCAACCAAACTTTGACAAGGCATAACTTCTTCATACTTTATCAGAAATTTTCCATCCAAGGCTCATTTTTAATATGATGCAATTACTCACAACTCATCTTCATCCCCAAAGTTCAAAATATGCACTCATCAAAAGATATGAATTTCTACTTTATAGGTCCTTTTGAAAAGTCAACAAAAACACGTTTTGGGTCAAAGCTTCTTACATGAACATTGAAGACCCAATTGAGATGAAACCAAAAGGGTTGTTTAGGGGACATCCTAAGATTTCTAAAAAGTCCAAGAACACCTCTCTAGGGTTAAACTTGGAGGAGTATTCCTTGTCAAATTTGACCATTTTTGCAAAATTGCCAAAAGTTAAATGTGCTCAAAATACATTTTTTGTCAAATGGGCCTAGCTTTTCATGATTGTATCTTGTTGGAAACATGGTCCACGACCCAAATCAGCATCCACACATTATTTTCTTCATTATTTATTTTATTTTGATTTTTTGTTATTTAAAATTCAAATTAAATCAAATAAATGGCAAAAAATACAAAAGATTGAATTTGATTTGATTTTTTTGTATGAATCAAATCAAATCAACCTAGCATGACCAAATCAAATCGTGAAAGGGTGGAATGGCTCAAATTGCCATGATTTTGATGCATTTGGAAAGATATAATACAAGAGCAAAATCAAATCAAATTTTCATGATCCACAAAGATATAATTTGTTTTTGTTAACCTAATTCATTATACTACATATATAGAACAAAACCAAGCCAAAAAAAGGAGGATTGGGGGTCGTGAAAGAAGGAAGACAAGTCTCAATTTTTTTGTCAAAAAGTGCAGGTCGGTTTCGATTCTACAGGCCGTTTCAAGAAATTCCAAGGCCAGCAATCCGTTCCTGGACATCTTCTGAAGCCATTCCAATCATCCTCAAGCCTAAAAACCTTCAGAAATCGCGCCTCACAGTGCCACAGTTTACATCTTTTTTCAAGATTCGTTTTCAATAATTTATCCATCATAAACATGTTTTGATCATATATCCATGCTTGCTATCATATTTGCAATGTTTTTGATTGGTTTGATTGAAGTATACATGCAGGAATGACACGATGCCATTGTTAGGGTTTTGAGGTCCCAAATTGGGAATTCTATATAAAGGAAAAAATTGACAAAATTAGGGGTACTATCATGCTCAGGAGATGATTTGCAATTGATCCATGCCTTTGGTTTGAATTTATCTTGCTTGTGCTGTGTTTTTGAATTTTACAGGTTTTTAGTTACGAACCAAATCCGTCACTACAACCTATAGTGACGGAAAACTGCTGTAGGTAAAAGTTCCCCATCTAAAACGAAGGATCCCTGAAGAAGGTGATGGTGTGGTGCTCACTGATTCATCCATTCAAACCATTGGGGACCCACAGCGCACGCGTTTTTGACATCTGGCCATAGATCTTTATTTGCCTTATATTTATTTTGTATTATTTTGTTAACAATTAACACGCTTGGTTCAGTTGGCAAGGCAGGGCATGATAAGGTTTTAGTCCAATAGGGGGTGGATTCGATCCAGCCCTTTTGCAAAGTTAATTTTCACTAATTTGTATCTTAAGATCCAATGTTCCAGGTCCCTGCGTGCTCCTCATGCACTTCCATCACCATACCACAAGATCTCATCATATCCCAATCTAACACTCAACACATGCAGACCATGGTGAACCCTCAAACGTGGCCAGCATTGGATCCAAACGCCTGATTAGGCCAAAGGATTTGGGCTCAATGAAATTCAGCTTCACACCCCCAATCTGCTTTCACCACAAGCCCAATTACTTTCTTTCTTTATTTTCTTTTGTTTTATTTGATTAATTTCTCTTTTTACAAAACAACAAAAAGAATCATTTTTTTATTTAATCATAAAATCAAGAAAATCACAAAAATGTAGAATTAGGTTTTTTTATTAAAATTAGTTTTTTTTGGAAAATAATTAATTTAATGATATTGACTTGATTGTTTTCATAATTAAAATTAATTAGACAAATTAGGTTTAATTCACAAATATTTAATTTTCTCAATAAAATACCAAAAAATATTTTTCTTTAATTAATTAGATTTAGGTTAAGATTTCAAATATTTTTCTCAACAATAAAATACAAAAAAATATTTTCTCTTTAATTGATTAGATTTTAGAATTTAAACTTTGATTCCCGTATTTAATTCTCACGCGCAATATTTTATTTTCCAATTATTGTATTTGCTTCGGATTTGTAATAGTTTTTAATTAGAGTTTACCGCATATAATTTATTGTTAATCCCCGGTTTTTGGTCATGTAACCCCCTCCCTGAAGCCTTGTAATAGCGTAGATTTACTTTTTCGCTTTTAATTTCCACAACTATGAATTGTTTAGATGTATGGATAATAGGCTTGCATGCAAAAGACAAATAAAATTAAAATAGTAGATCACCTTAATTGTGCAAAGATTAAATAACTGAAATCAAACACATGCACATGTTCACTCCTACGGTTTGCCTCACTTGGTTGCCTCGGAAATAATGGTCGTGTCCCTCGAACATAGGGATACCTTAGCAATGACCCGTGATTCTAAGTCGTCATAAAGATCATAGTCCCTACTTGTCCCTCGAGTTGCCTACGAATTGATCTTATGACGATAGTCCCTTCGAAATGCTAAGGTATCCTTACTTGTTGCCTTCAGAGACCATTTCGTTCCTTCGAACGTCCCTTTAAAACTCCAACGACGATGCTACCTATTTCTCAATCATGGGATATCATTGTCTGAAAGGAAAACAAATAGACTTTTTTCGAGTAGGTAGATTAGTTCCTAGGTACTTGCTCAAACAAACAAACTTTTTCACACAAACACTTTTAAAATAGTTTTCAAAAACAACTTCGTAACACTCTTGAGGACAGAAACAAGGGTTAAAACGAAGTAAAACAAAACTTTTCAAAGCAAGCACATACAAGCAGTTTTCAGAATGAGCAAGTACCTAAGAGCCCGTGGAATACCACAGATAGAAAGGGTGCTAACACCTTCCCTTTCTATAATCTACCCCCCGTACTCAGAAACATCTCGAAAAAAGGTTTTTCCGTTCTTTTTCCTTTTCCTGATTAGATAAAATAAAAGTCGGTGGCGACTCTAGCTTACCGCGACATTTTGCGAATAAAAAATGCAAACCAGTATTAACAGTCGGTTCTGCCACCGTATCACCAGAACTAGCGAATCTGCTGGGGAAAAAATATAAAGTGGGGTAAACCTTAGGATCTAGGTCATATTTAATTTCTTTCTCTTGATTTGTCTTGCTTGATTTATATTTATGGGAACTGTTTGTGTTATTTGATCCTACACCCGGATTGGGAAACACCTTTTAGGTAAGTAGCAATAAACTGTGAGGGAGTTGTGCTGGGGTATACCAACACAGTTGAAGCAGTAGTTACATTGATGTGGCACTTTGGTTGGTACCCGTAACCCTTGAGTCAATCAGGGAGATGTACGAGGCCTTCGCGTGGTGTCATAAAGCATCAACTGACCTTAGAACCTTTAATTGCACAACTTAGCCAGTAGGATGTAGCGAGATGGTCGACTTTGGTGTATGGTCAAGGTCGACAGATACTCGATGCTACACTCATTGAGGTTTGACTCTTGAGTTTTGTTTGGTTGTGAGTCAATCGCCTATTGAACGAAGCTGGGGGAAGGATCAGTGATATTGAGATCCCTAAGAACCCGGTTACTATTTATAGGACAGGTTGAACTAATCCAGCTTCAAGAGGTTACGACCTTAAAACCCATGCAAGCCTAAACCTAAGGTTATTTGTGTGACTTGTGTGCTCTCAACTTGAACTACTTGCAGGGTTTTATTATCTAACAACATAATTTCCTTGCAGGATTTGTTCGCAGTCATTATCCAGTAACCTAGACTTCTTAGACTCATTTTTATTTATCACCTTACACTTTTTATTAACGCATAGCATACACATCATAACGTCATGCCTTAACATTTCCTTAACCATTTCAAGGATCTCGAGGGCCTGTGATGCAGGTTATGATAAATCAGACGTCTAGCAAAGGGCAAGGGGATTTATTTTCCTCTAGTCAATGTCGTTAAAAGATCAAAACTCAACAACTTGAGTCAGGGGCTATGACCCACTTGATATGGTGAGCTTGACTCTCATAGAAGGACTCTCAACGATACAAAGTTCTTCAATCAAAGCTTCAAAATTCAACTACTGACATTTTCTTGTTTACCCCGCGAGACCCTTGAAAACATTGCATACATATATAATACATATCATTGCATAAGAAGGTTTCAAAACAGGTCTCTCATGTTCTCGCTGTTTATTTTAGCAATGACTCTCCAACAAGACAACAGAGATCTCCAAGCTCAAGATTCCCAGTTCAAGGAATTTCTCCTGAATCTATCCAAGGGGCCAGAAGACCTGAAAACACTCTTTGTCAAGAATCTGACCATGGAACGTCCGAACAACAACAAGGATGAACAATTGGAACAACTTCAGGCTGAGGTAGAAGCAATGAGAATCGATATGCTGGGGCAGATGGCTCTTATCCAAAACTTATCTCGAGGACAAGAAGGGCTAAGAGCTTTCCTCAACAAACTTCACCAAGATGGATGCAGATCTATGAAACAAACAGTTAAAATTATGGATCAAGGCATTAATCATCCCCCAGTGAGAGAAGAGGTTGGTTTGGTCAGGAACAGATCTTTCCAGATTGCTACTACATCACAAGCCCAACCACAACCTCGTCAACAACAACAGGGCAATCGGCATAAGAAGAATACATCTGAAAGACGCTTCACTAAAATCAACATGTCATTGGCTCAAGCATTGAAATGCCTGTTGAAGGCCAAGTTGGTCATATTAAGGGACCCTCCTCAGAATCCCAACATAGCCTCCCCAAGTTACAATCCAAATGCAAGATGTGTGTACCACTCCAACAGTCCTGGACATGACACCAACAACTGTTGGGCGTTGAGAAATAAAATTCAAGACCTGATTGATGAAGGAGCGCTAGAATTTGCACAAGACGGTCAGGCTGAGTTCTTCTGCCATCCCTCCAAGGCATACCATCTGAAATGACAAGTTCTCACAAGAAGACTTTTCGTTCATTAGAATTTTCAATGTGTAATTTTATTTTGATTTGTTTGAACATTTATTCATTTCAAACCTCGTTATTTCATCAATGCATTGCACATGTTTGTCTTGAATCAATTCATTCGTATTCACTATTTCAAAAATGTGTTCTTATTTCCTTTTGTGATATTCAACTCTCTATTAAAAACTCTAAGCCTTAGAGGGAGGATGACGAAAATGATACCACAATCTCTACAGTATGCTTTTGAATAGACCCCGCTTACGGTGTACATGCATTGTTTCAAATCCTAAATAGTGGAGTTATAAGGAAGATAATCCCTAGTCAACCCCTTAGAGCCAAAGAAGTAGGAGTTTTTCTTGTCACAAATAAAAACCCTTAATCATAACCCGGGGCAGGGTTGTTTTCTCAGTTAATTCAGAGGCGCATTCAGTCACAATCTGCCGCTTCATACACAATGAATAGCATCGAAGACGTCCTTCCAAAACAAAAGACAGTGATGGTTCCTTATAGTCATTAATAACAGGCAGTCATTATCTCTCAAAATGAAAGCCCACTAAGTCAAAACCTATGAAGGAGACTTAAGAAACAAACTAGGGTATCCCGCTGGCTGTAATCACAAAAGAAACAGTTCAGGCAAAATAAGGAATAATAATAAAAAAGAGGTCCTACCAATCCTCGACAAAAAAAAGATTACAAAGTGACTTCCTTTTCAAAACAAATTTTCAATTTCTGAATCATCACAAGTATCAGAGGAAAGATTCCAGCTCAATCGGGATCTAAACGCGCAATTAACTGAGCATTGGACTGAAGAACATCACGAAGAGCGGGTTGGGTACAAATAAAATTTGAGCCTTTATCCTTTGTTTCTTAAACCGTGAACCAGGCCACGTTATAACCCTTAAAAGTCCTAGTTGAAGCATGGGTTAGTTTGAGAGCATACTGTTACAAAGGTATCCTGACTCCTGTAGGCTTTGTTACGAATCCTGAGTTGGTATCACATTCTTAAAAATTTCATTTTACTACACAAAACACATTTTCAAAAAAAATTCAAGACAGACATGAGTTTTGCATTCTTTAAATGACATTGTTTGCATATGACAAATTGTTTGACAGCAGAGAAATCCGCACAATGGATATTCAACGAACAAACATCCTCTCAATGGACAGAATCACCTCAGCGGGAAAGACACTTCCAATAACAAGTCTTCCATAAGCAAATGGCATGACATGGTGTCTAAACACACCTGGGGAAGTCTCTCCAAAAGTGCCAAAAAACCAGGGGCAGATCTCCATCTAAATCACTTGGGGCATTACGCACGCATTCCAGCAACGAATCATGTGCCATCAAGAAAACATTTTGGACAACACAAAACTATGTACAGTGACAACTCTCTACATCCTAAAAGCGTGGACATAGTCGGAAAATACTACGCATGAGAAAAGGACCCGCTAGGTTGACACACCTAGGCAAAAATAAGGGAATCCCGACGAACCAAAAGGGTTCAGGAAAATGTTAGGGATATACATAAAAATATAAAAAAATGTGTACACCCGACAAGTCGAAAACCTGAAAAGGCGGCTTGGGCAAAAAAGGCTATCCCGGTGGACTGAAAACCCGAAAGGGCGATCCAGGAAAAAGTTAGGAATTTAAAATGTACGACTATGTCCCGTCACCTGCCTATCAGTGGAAGACTTATACCTTGATCAACATTCATCAAGAGCACCAGAATCGAGATACAGTTCAGATACACTCCAGATACGGATGCCATTCTGATACTCATTCAAATTCAACTTTCAGATACGGTTCAGATACGCTCCAGATATGGATGCCATTCTGATACTCATTCAGATTCAGCTTTCAGATACAGTTTAGATACGCTCTAGACACGGATGCCATTCTGATACTCATTCAGATTTAGATACAGTTTAGATACGCTCCAGATACGGATGCCATTCTGGTACTCATTCAGATTCAGCTTTCAGATACAGTTTAGATATGCTCCAGATACGGATGCCATTCTGATACTCATTCAGATTCAGCTCTCAGATACAGTTCATATACGCTCCAGATATGGATGCCATTCTGATACTCATTCAGATTCAGCTTTCAGATACAGTTCAGATATGCTCCATATACGGATGCCATTCTGGTACTCATTCAGATTCAGCTTTCAGATAAAGTTCAGATACGCTCCAGATATGGATGACATTCTGATACTCATTCAGATTCAGCTTTCAGATGCAGTTCAGATACGCTCCAGATATGGATGCCATTCTGGTACTCATTCAGATTCAGCTTTCAGATACAGTTCAGATACGCTCCAGATACGGATTCCATTCTGATACTCATTCATATTCAGCTTTCAGATACAGTTCAGATACGCTCCAAGTATGGATGCCATTCTGATACTCATTCAGATTCAACTTTCAGATACAGTTCAGATACGCTCCAGATATTGATGTCGTTCTGATACTCATTCAGATTCAACTTTCAAATACAATGCAGATACGATCTAGAGACGGATGTCATTCTGACACTCATTCAACACAGGTTTCAAGTACAGTTCAGATACGATCCAGAGACGAATGTAATTTTGACACTCATTTGACACATCTTTCAAGTACAGTTCAAATATGATCCAGAGACGGATATCATTCTTACAATCATTAAATATATGTTCAAGTACAATCACGACCTAGATCCATCCATAAAATCTCCGCATGTACTTTTCCAACATGGTACAAGGGGAAGAGACAGTTGGAAGCAAAGTCTCTATCACATACACGCCCATGATATTTATATTCCCCACAATGTAAGGACAACCAAGGTCCGACCTCTGTATCCCCAAGAAGGAATTCCTTCCCCAGCAGGTTCCTTCAGAAAGTTGATATCTGCATTCCCCAACCGAGTTTTATAACCGTGAACAGTTTATAAAGCCATCTCCCGAGCAGAGTTTATTTCTCTGACAGTGAGAGCTCAATCTCTAATAGAGCTCTTCTCTCCAGGAATGCAAGTTCATCCTCAGCTGAGTTTATTTCTCCAAATCAACAGATCTTCCAACAGAGTATTTCTCTTCCCCACAAAGTCATTCCCCCGCAAGATTATTCTCAGACAGAGTCTCCTCCGATAGAATATTCTCAAGCAGAATGGATGTAAATCCCCAGCTAATCATCTTCGGTCATTATCCCCAGCAGAAACGAAGAACTCAACTCCTTATACTCTCCAACAGTAGTCCGGGATTTATTTTCCCCAGCTAGAGAATATCACAATAGAATTGCATATCCATACATCATGGCATGTGCATACATATTATACATCACAATCTCATTTATTTTGAGAACATCATTACTCAATAAATTTCATACATCATGACATTACATACGACTAACTCTTTACCTTTCAGGGAAAGATGCAATCAAGTTCTCACAAGTTCTCTCTGGTTCAGTCAAACCGACACCAAGGTTTCTATTCCAGTTGAAGATATTCCAACACTTTTTAAGATTTTCTCTGGTTCAGTCAAACCGACACTAAGGTTTCTATTCTAGTTGAAGATGTTCTAAGACTTTCGTCTGGGTCAGCCCAATCGCCGCTAAGATTCCCCTGATTTCTATACCAGTCAAATTTAATCCGAGACCTCTCCCGGGTTCAGTAAAATCGATACTAAGATTTATATCCCAATTGAAGACAACTCGAGTTCTCTCTGGTTCAGTCAAATCAACACCAAGATTTATATTCTGATTCAAAAGCTATGAAGCCTGGTAACTAACCAGATAATAGTCAACCAAAAATACATCATACTGTGAAGCCTGGAGCACGATTGGATAACAGTACAAAATACTATGAAGCCTGGAATCGACCAAATAGTGGTATATCTCAAATTCAAGCTATGAAGCCCGGAAATCGACCGGATAATATCTTAATTTCTCCAAAATACTATGAAGCCTGGAATCGACCAAATAGTGGTATATCTCAAATTCAAGCTATGAAACCTGGAAATCGACCAGATAATATCTTAATTACCCCAAATTACTGAAGCCTGGAGCAGGACCAGATAACGATATAAGACGTTGTGAAGCCTGGAGCATGACCAGATAACAGCAAGAGACACCGTGAAACATGGAGCACGACTAGATAACAGTATGAGGTACCGCGAAGCTTGGAATTCGACCAGATAGCAGTTTACTTGGCCAATTACTATTGAATCCTGGAAACGACCGGGTGTTAGTATGCCTTAAATTCAAGTTGAAACCCGGATGCGACCGGATAACCACTTAATTCCTTCTGAAGCATGGAACACGACCAGATAACAGTTTTTGAGACCGCAAAGCCTGAAGCACGACCAGATAGAAAGTTTAATCCCATATCCCCAGTAAGTCACTGTAAAACCTGGAGCACGACCAGATAGAAGTCAGTCTTATTATCCTCAGCAAATCACTGTAAAGCCTGAAGCACGACCAGATAGCAGTTCATTTTCATCTCCTCGACTAAGAGATGATTCCCCAGTAGAGTAACGGACAACTAAAGCTCCTAAAGTTCTATTTCTCCCAAGACAGAGACCAACATTCCTCAGCATATTTCTCCTTAACGACAGGAACATGAATTCTCATCAAAGGAATATTTCGGGAAATCAACATCCTCTAGATGGCATCTTTAAGCCCATCTCTGATGATTATCCGTCATATCTTCTGGATGGCGTCTTTAAGCCCATCTCCGATGACCTTCCGTTATCTCCTCCAAATGGCATCTGTAAGCCCATTCAGGATACTACCTACACAGTCCAGCACCATCATAGACGAGTGCAAATTTCTGGGCACTCTAGTGTTCAATCATCTTCCACCTTCAGATTACGAAAGGCAGACAACCAATCTACATCCTCAGGTTTAAGAAGATTGAACAGAGCCAGTTGTTGTACCCCAAAATTTTCCCTCTCATTCACTCAAGACATGCCCATTGAGGTCCTCAACTTGCTCAAGGATGCCCAAGGGTTGACCAGACAAACTCTCTTCTAAGGCAATGCACCTCAAACTAGGGTTTCCATTTTCATCAGGGTGTGGGAACTGCAAAGGTCCCAAATGCCTTCCATGGTCCCAATATGTTCTCAAGATCATCCATGTCAAGTTTCATTCCTTACACAAGAAGTTTGCTCAGTCAATTGCCCAAATGCCTGAAAATCAACTTTACTAGGTCAAAAGTCAACTGTGGCCCACATACAGTCAAACTTCAAGATTTTTGGTAAACATCAATATTGTGAAGTGATATTCATCATTTGATCAAGGTTTGATCATGATTCATCAAGGAATTCCCCAAATTCATCAAAACCCAAAAGTTGCTAAATTAGGGTTTCATAGGAAAAAGTCAACCAAACTTTGACCAGGTATAACTTCTTCATACTTTATCAGAAATTTTCCATCCAAGGCTCATTTTTAAGATGATGCAATTCCCTACAACTCATCTTCATCCCCAAGTTCAAAATATGCACTCATCAAAAGATATGAATTTCTACATTATAGGTCCTTTTGAAAAGTCAACAAAAACACATTTTGGGTCAAAGCTTCTTACATGAACATGGAAGACCCAATTGAGATGAAACCAAAATGGTTGTTCAGGGAACATCCTAACCTTTATAAAAATTCCAAGAACACCTCTCCAGGGTTAAAAATAAAGGAGATATGCCTTGTCAAAGTTGGCCATTTTTGCAAAATTGCCAAAAGTCAAATGTGCTCAAAAATACATTTTTTTGTCAAATAGGCCTAGCTTTTCATGATTTTATCTTGTTGGAAACATGGTCCACGACCCAAATCAGCATCCACACATTATTTTCTTCATTATTTATTTTTATTTTGATTTTTTATTATTTAAAATTCAAATTAAATCAAATAAATGGAAAAAAATACAAAAGATTGAATTTGATTTGATTTTTTTTTGTAGGAATCAAATCAAATCAACCTAGCATGACCAAATAAAATTGTGCAAGGGTGGAATGGCTCAAATTGGCATGATTTTGATGCATTTGGAAAGATATAATACAAGAGCAAAATCAAATCAAAATTTCATGATCCACAAAGATATAAATTGTTTTTGTTAACCTAATTCGTTCTACTATATATATATATATATAGAACATAACCAAGGCAAAAAAAGGAGGATTGGGGGTCGTGAAAGAAAGAAGACAAGTCTCAATTTTTTTGTCAAAAAGTGCAGGTCGGTTTCGATTCTACAGGCCGTTTCAAGCAATTCCAAGGCCAGCAATTCATTCCTGGACATCTTCTGAAGCCATTACAATCATCCTCAAGCCTAAAAACCTTCAGAAATCGCGCCTCACAGTGCCACGGTTTGCATCTTTTTTCAAGATTTGTTTTCAATAATTTATCCATCATAAACATGTTTTGTTCATAAATCCATGCTTGCGATCATATTTGTAATGTTTTTTATTGGTTTGATTGAAGTTTAAGTGTAGGAATGGCACAATGCCATTGTTAGGGTTTTGAGGTCTCAAATTGGGAATTCTATATAAAGGAAAAATTGGACAAAATTAGGGGTACTATCATGATCAGGAGATAATTTGCAATTGATTCATGCCTTTGGTTTGAATTTATCCTGCTTGTGCTGCATTTTTGAATTTTATAGATTTTTAGTTACGAACAAAATCCGTCACTACAACCTATAGTGACGGAAAACTGCTATAGGTAAAAGTTCCCCGTCTAAAATGACGGATCCCTGAAGAAGGTGATGGCGTGGTGCTCACTGATTCGTCCATTTAAACCATTGGGGACCCACAGCGCACGCGTTTTGGACATGTAGCCATAGATCTTTATTTGCCTTATATTTATTTTGTATTATTTTGTTAACAATTAACACGCTTGGTTCGGTTGGCAAGGTAGGGCATAATAAGGTTTTAGTCCAAAAGGGGGTGGGTTCGATCAAACCCTTTTGCAAAGTTAATTTTCACTAATTTGTGTCTTCAGATCCAATGCTACAGGTCCCTGCATGCTCCTCATGCACTTCCATCACCATACCACAAGATCTCATCATATCCAGATCTAACACTCAACACATGCAGACCATGGTGAACCCTCAAACGTGGCCAGCACTGGATCCAAACGCCTGATTGCCAAAGGATTTGGGCTCAATGAAATTCAGCTTCACACCCCCAATCTGCTTTCACCACAGGCCCAATTACTTTCTTTCTTTATTTTATTTTGTTATATTTGATTAATTTCTTTTTTTACAAAACAACAAAAAAAATCATTTTTTTATTTAATCATAAAATCAAGAAAACCACAAAAATGTTGAATTAGGTTTTTTTTATTAAAATTAGTTTTTTTTGGAAAATAACTAATTTAATGATATTGACTTGATTGTTTTCATAATTAAAATTAATTAGAAAAATTAGGTTTAATTCACAAATATTTATTTTTCTCAATAAAATACCAAAAAATATTTTTCTTTAATTAATTAGATTTAGGTTAAGATTTCAAATATTTTTCTCAACAATAAAATACAAAAAAATATTTTCTCTTTAATTGATTAGACTTTAGAATTTAAACTTTGATTCCCGTACTTAATTCTCGCGCACAATATTTTGTTTTCCAATTATTGTATTTGCTTCGGGTTTGTAACAGTTTTTAATTAGAGTTTACCGTATATTATTTACTGTTTAATTCCCAGTTTTTGGTCATGTAACCCTCTCTCTGAAGCCTTGTAATAGCGTAGATTTACTTTTTCGCTTTTAATTTCTGCAATTATGAACTGTCTAGATGTATGGATAATAGGCTTGCATGCAAAAGACAGATAAAATTAAAACAGTAGATCACCTTAATTGTGCAAAGATTAAATAACTGAAATCAAACACGTGTACATGCTCACTCCTAGGGTATGCCTCACTTGGTTGCCTCGGAAATAATGGCCGTGTCCCTTGAACGTAGGGATACCTTAGAAATGACCCGCGATTCAAAGTCGTCATAAAGATCATAGTCCCTACTTGTCCCTCGAGTTGCCTATGAATTGATCTTATGACGATAGTCCCTTCGAAATGCTAAGGTATCCATACTTGTTGCCTTCAGAGACCATTTCGTCCCTTCGAACGTCCCTTTAAAACTCCAATGACGATGCTACCTATTTCTCAATAATGGGATATCATTGTCTAAAAGGAAAACGAATAGACTTTTTTCGAGTAGATAAATTAGTTCCTAGGTACTTGCTCAAACAAACAAACTTTTTCACACAAACAGTTTTCAAAAACAACTTCGTGACACTCTTGAGGACATAAACAAGGGTTAAAATGAAGTAAAACAAAACTTTTCAAAGCAAGCACACACAAGCAATTTTCAGAATTAGCAAGTACCTAAGAGCCCGTGGAAAACCACAGATAGAAAGGGTGCTAACACCTTCCCATTCTATAATCTACCCCTCGTACTCAGAAACATCTCGAAAAAAGGTTTTTCTATTCTTTTTCCTTTTTCCGATTGGATAAAATAAAAGTCGGTGGCAACACTTGCTTACCGCGACATTTTGCGAACAAAAAACGCAAACCAGTATTAACAGTCAGTTCTGCCACCGTATCACAACGGGAAAGACCTTTGAGATGTTTTTTTGAGTTTGGTGGATAGGTTATGAAAAGGGAAGGTGTTAGCACCCTTTTCATCCGTAGTTATGGGCTCTTAGTTGCTTTCAAGATCATTGAAAAATGCTTTTTTTGAAAATGGGTTTTATGGTGGGTGTAAGTTTGAAAATATTTTGCAAAATGCCTTTGTTGAGGCTAACTTTGTAATGATTCTCGTTGTGATACGGTGGTAGAACCGACTATTATATACTGGTTTTTGCATTTTGTTTTTGCAAATGTTGCGGTAAGCAAGAGTCGCCACCGACTTTTCTTTTATCCAAATTAAGGAAAGGGAGAAAAGAATAGAAAAAGACCTTTTCGAGATTATTCTGAGTAAGGGGGTAGATTATGGAAAGGGAAGGTGTTAGCACCCTTTCCATCCGTAGTTATCTACAGGCTCTTAGAGGTTTTCTCATTTTTGAAATACCTTTGTGCTTTGTGTGTTTGAAAATGTTTTGAAATGCCTTAGTGCGGCGATTTTCTTTGCATTAACTCTTGTATCAGTCCTCAAGAGTCTTAACAATGCAAATTTTTTTGAATTTTTTTTTGAAAAGTAGTATTTGTGTAAGTGCAGAGTGTTTTTTTTAGCCAACTTCTAATAGCTATATACTTTGTACTCGAAAATGGTTATTATTTTCTTCATATCCTTTAGATAGTGCTATTCTGCTATTAATGAGTAGGTAGCCCTATCGTTGGGTGTAAAAGAGACATTCGAAGGGACGTTACAGTCACGAAGGCAACTTGTGTAGACACTTTAGCAATTTTTTTAGGGACTAGATCACTTACCGAGAAGGAAATTGTAGGGTCATCGAGGGACTATGATCTTTTGATTTATGGGTCTTTGCTAAAGCGTTCCTGCCTCATGACTGTTTTATTTCTGAAGGCAACCAAAGTGGGGTACCCTAGCGGTGTATATGTGCAAGTGTGTTATATTCAGTTAGTTTTGTCTTTTTGTTAAGTTTGCTAACATTTGATTTCATTCTTTTTAGACACACCTAGTTATTAGCAGTTAATATATATTGCAGAATATAAAATGAAGAAGGTAAAAACCTAGACTATTACATGGCTTCGGGGGAGGGACTTACAATGTACAAAATTTGGGGAGTGTAGAAATTAAAAGCAGAAAATAAAGCCTAATTACTATTACATCTAGTATACAGGTACAATAATGTAAAAAAATGCGAAAATAAATAAATGCGAGAACAAATTGAAATGGACGTCTAATTCTAAGGACAATAAATCTTTTTGCTTTGTTTTTTTTTTATTTATAAGAGAAAATAAAACTTAAGTCTATTTAATTTTAATTTCAAGAAAAAAAAGATTAAAATAATTAATTAATTTGATTAATAAAAATTATCCTAATGTTTTTTTGTGATTTTTTTATTGAAGAATAAAATGAAAAAGAAGTCAATAAAGAAATGAAAAAAAAAAGTAAAAATGCAAAGGGATGTATCCTCCGATTGCAGGGAGAGAGTTGTCTTTGATTTAGAGGAAAATGGGATTTTTGATCTAGTGGGGGTGTTTCCTGTTTTGAAGGAAGGAAATGTTTCCTTTCGATCTAGGAGAGGCAATCTGCTTTTCGATTCATATCTGTAAGACAAACATTAGAACAATAAAGATGTTGGACCTGGGTGTCGAACCTAGGTCCTTTGATCCTATGCACGCTGGTCTACAAAGATATGGTAGCTGTTGTATCCTAAAATTTTCCCTCACATTTCTCAAGAAATCTCTCCTAAGATCTCCAACTTATTCAAGACTACACAAGGTCTGATCAGCTCAAGACACTTCCTCAACACTGACAACTGAAAATTAGGGTTTGATTTTTCACAAGGAAAATTGAACTTTTAATATCCCATATGACTTTCATGAATCATTAGGAACCCTCAATATTGCTCATGTCAAGTTTCAAGTCTTGGATCACATTTTTGCTCAGTCAATTGATCAGTTGACCTAAAATCAGCTGTATTGGGGAAAATATCAACTGTGGTCAATTTACAGTCAAAATTCTTAATTTTTTATCCAGATCAACCTTATGAACTCATATAGGTCAATTTATCAAGTTTGAATCACAATTCCTCAAGAAATTTGATCAGATCATCAAAAGGGCAAAATTGTCAAAATTAGGGTTTTGACTGAGGAGGTTCAATTTTTGACTTTTGACCTAACAAATGACTTATTGGTTTAAGAAATGGTCTCAAGGATTCAAATACATCATTTTGACCTAATTGCATGACTCAAAACATGTCTCAAGATCAATTGATTGACAGATGAATTTTAGTCAACTGATGAAAAGTCAACTGTATACTGAAAAGTCAAACTGTGACTTTTTGATCAAAATCAAGTTTCAAAGATTACAACTCATCAAGACATGTCAAAATATGAAACTTGTTCATCAAGGAATTGAAAAGTCAAAATTCCAAGACTTAGAAAATTTTCTAAATGTTGGAAAGTTCATATTTTTCACAACTTTATGCCAAATTTCCACCATGATGCAAGATAATTCAAGGGAAACTTCTAACATGAAAGTTGTAGATCCCAATGAGATCTAAAACATTGTAGGGCATAACTTTTCCTATAAATTATTGTATTTCAAGTTATGAATTTATGAAGACATGCTCATGAAACTTAAAAAACTTAGTGAAATTTTGCCCTAGTTAGGCAGGATTTTGACTTAACTTCATGGCAACTTTTCACCTAGTTCCAAATTTATTATTCAAAAATGTCCAACATAGAGGTTGTAGAGGATGTTACAAGCTTTCCAAAATGTCAAATAACTCATTAAGATCATACTTGATCTAAGAGAATCAAAGGCAAGAAGTTAGGGTTTCAAACTTGTTTTTCAAGTTATTTTCATGATGAACATTTGATCCAATCCATAGCCATGCTGCATAATCTTCACTTTGCAGGCCTCAAAATTGTTTGTCACTCCTTAATTTAATGTTTACACAACTGATTGATCAATTTTCCAATTGATTCAAGCATTTTCCAAAGCATTTTGCCATTTTAGGTAGAAAGTCACCATTTCCATTCTTGTAAAGCAAGCTTTATAAACAAAGTTACCTTCTTGAGCTCCTAACTTGTTCTCTTCAAGTACACTCCATCCACAAAGTCATAAGCAAACTTGTTTAAAGTTTAACCTCTCTACAATAGCAAGGACAAAAGGCATTGAAACTTGTTTTATCAAAAAATCATATGTTGAGCTTAAACATGTGAATTCAAATTCTGAATTGTTTCAAGTCTCAAAACCATTTGCTTATAAATAGAGACACTATTTGCAAGCTAACACACGAGCTCAAGCACCCTAAAACTCTCTCAAACACTCACAAATCTCAATTTGCTCAAAAAACTCCATTGATACACATTTCTGACCTTGAACTTGTATCTCTCATTTCCCTCGTGCGTTTTCCCTCAAATTCATTTGCAAAGCTTTTATACCTCAAATATAGTCCATCCTTGTCCTTGTTCTGAAACTGTAACACCATTTTCATCAACCTCCATAACCAAAAAACAGAGTCTGCAAGTTGACTTCTCTAGACCATTCCAGCCATCCATAGCTCAAGCTAAGCATTGCATTAGCTTCCTAGGAACTTGAAGAAGCTAACTTGATCATCACAACTCCTTGAAAGCAGCTCAAACTCATTTCACGGTTTCCAGTTTTGAGGCATTTTTTCTGAACTTCTATCTCTTCATTTAGGCATTGTTAAGCTTGCATTTGTAAAGATAAAATGTAGATATCATTGCCCTGAAGTTGTACATGTACATAGTTTTCATTTATATTGTCTGAGCTTAGAGAATTTTAGGTTTGAACCTCTGAAAAAAGTTAGGCCAAGATTTGGTACTTTTAGAAATTCTTGCTCATCTTTGAGAATTAGCTAAGTCATTTACATATTCAAAATCGTGATGGAATTTCTAACAAGTTTGATGTTGGAAGTTTTGTGAATGGATGAGAAATGAGTGAGTTACAGGAACCATGGCTGGAGGTTGAAGATGAAGTTTATTTCTGGAACTTGTTTTGTATTATATATTTATTGTTTGAGTTAAGTTAACAGATGTATGGCCACCCAAGTGGTAAGGCAACGCACGTTTCATTTCAAGAGTGTGGGTTCAAGCCCCAGCGCTGCCACTTTTTTCTTTTTCTAACATTTTTCTCTCTTTTTGACACAACTATGCACGCTTGGGCCTAAGTCCATTGGACCTCCCCTTTTTGTTGAAACTCACCCCCTGCCTGCTTGCTACATCGCAGGCCCACCCTTTTTGTTTTAGTTTTTCAGATTAAAAAAAAACACCATTTGAGCCAGACTGAAAACTATTTTTCCTAACAAAATAGCACATTCCATTTCACCCCCCCCCCCCCCCCCCGACTTTTATTTTTATATTTTATTTTCTTTTATTTTTCTTTATAAAATCACATTACATACTTATATTTTTATTTTCTTTATAAAATCAAAAATACAAATATTTTCTTAAACAAATTTATTTCTTTTTCTTAATAAATTAATAATGGATTTAGGTTTAGTTATTTTCTATTTTTTATTTAAAATTAACTTAGAATGTAGGTTTCTTTTAATTAATTAATTTTCATACTATTTTGATTAAACTAAAAAACAATTTCTTAAAAACCCTAAAAAATGCTTACTAACTTATTTTCTTTTCTTAATTAGTTTAGGTTTAAGTTTTATTTATCGTAATTAATAATTTTCTTTTAGATAATTAGGTTAAAACCCTTCCCTCAAAAACCAAACAAAAATCCTTTTCTTTTCCATTTATATACTTGTATATTATGTTTTCATTTCTTGTATATTATTCAATAATCAATATGGTTGTAATAGATAATTAGGTTTAATTTCTTGCAATCCCCATTTGTAAATTTGTATACCCCATCCCCAAATGATGTAATAGCATAGTAAATTTACTTTCCGCAAATTATCGCTTTCATATAAATGCTAGTAATTATGGTTTGTATGGAAAGATAAAAATCAGCAAGTAGATAACCCTAATCAAAGATAAACAATGCATGCAAATCAAACACATTATTCACACATGCATCCTTAGGGTAATTCCAGTTGTTTCCTTACAAAAATGGTCATGTTACGCATGTGGGATGTCTTAGAAAAAACAAATAAAAAATACAAGATCATAGTCCCTCGATGACGCTTCAAATATTTCCTTTCAAATGATCTTAGTCCCTCAAAGAGAAACACTAAGATATCTCACAACATTGCTATCATGACTATACGATGACCCACGCCCGTCCCTTTACATTTAAAGATAAGGCTTCTTACCAATCAATGGTAAGATAGCAATATCAAAGGAAAGGAGGAAATGAACAAAAGACTTTTGAGTAGGTAGAAACGTTCTTAGTTGCTTGCTCACTTTCAAAACAAACATCCTTGCTCATTTTTAAAACAAACACCAAACACTGTCAGAAACAAATTTTCAAAACATGAAATATTTTCAAAAGTCCAACACTTTGTATATGTTCTTACAAACGAGAACCATTATAAAGTTTGCCTAAACGAAGGCGCCTTTTCAAAATACTTTCAAAAACCACCACAAAGCACATTTTCAAACAAAAGCAAGTGATCTAGCAAGCAAGTAAGAGCCCATGGATAACTATAGATAAAAAAGTTGCCAACACCTTCCCTTTTCATAATCTACCCCCTGAACTCAAGAAATAATCTCAAAGGTCTTTCCTGTTCTTTTCCACCTTTCCTTTTGGGTAAAAGAAAAGTCGGTGATAACTCTTATTAACCGCAACATTTGCAATCAAACGCAAAACATCACAAGTCAGTTCTCCCACCATATTACAGAACTGGAGACTCTGCTAGGGAGTATCTTAAAAGTGGGGTTACCTTAGGGATAGATCACCTTTATTTTCTTTCATTGTTTGACTTGCTTGCTTACATTTTGGTTCCTTGTTTAGGCTTTCTTTGATCCTCTACCTGGATTTGGGATACCCTTATAGGTAAGTAGCAATACGTTATGGAAACTGTGTGGGGTATCCCGACACGGTCTAAGCAATAGCTACATTAGTGTGACATATTTATGGGTACCGGTAGCCCTTGAGTAGTCAAGGAGAATACGGGGCCACTGTGTGGTGTCATGAAGCACTAACCGACTTTAGAACCTTTACTTGACCAACTTCGCCATTAGGAAGTAGTGAGATAGCCGAATTTGGTGCAGTCTGAAGTTGGTTGATACTCGATACTATGCTTATTTAGATTGGACTTCTCGGGATATTTCGATCACCATGAAAGAGGCTTGCCCTGAAACAATGCCCGACAAGAAAGATCAGTGATATTGAGATCCCTTAGAACCCGATTACTATTTCTAGGACAGGTTTGAGCCAACTAAACTTCAAGAGGGTACTTACCTATAATACTCCATGCAAGCCTAAACCTAAGGATTTGTTTTCCTTGTTTGTATATGCTTACTTGTACATAACATCATAAACATCATAACATCATTCTCACTAACCATTTCAAGGATTTTTTGGATTTATCTTTCTTCTGTTTTGTAGGACATGGATTCCATTCGCAGGAATACTGTTGTACCCCAAAATTTTCCCTCTCATATTTCTCAAAACAATGCAAGAAAAATCTCCAAGTGGCCCAAGATTACTCAAAAGTTGGACAGTCAAGCTATCTCCTAAGGTAGTCAACCCCAAATTAGGGTTTTGTTTTGCACCAAGATCCTTGAGTCCAAATGACCTCAAGTTCTCCCCAATGTCCTAATATGTTCTCAAGATCATCCATGTCAAGTTTCAAGTCTTGCAGAGGAAGTTTGCTCAGTCAATTGCTCAAAGGGTCCAAAAATCGACTATGCTAGGGCAAAAGTCAATTGTGACCTACAAATAGTCAAACTTCAATATTTTTTGTCAAAATTCTCATTTTTAAGGATATTTCATCATTTGATCAAGGGTTTATCATGATTCATCAAGGATTGCTCAAAATTCATCAAGACTCAAAAGTTGCTAAATTAGGGTTTTGTAGGAAAAGTCAACTCAACTTTGACCAAGCATAACTTTCTCATACTTTATGATAAATGACCCATCCAAAGCTCATTTTTAAGAGGATTCAAGTTCCTACAATACATCTTCATACCCCAAGATCAAGAAATTCACTCACAAGAAGTTACAAATTTGGACATTATAGGTCATTTTTGAAAGTCAACAAAAACACCTTTTTTGTCAAAGATTATAACTTGAGCATGGAATATCAAAATGATATGAGACCAAAATAGTTGGTTATAGGACATATCAAGCTTTCTAAAAAGTCCAAGAACACTCCAAAAAGTTCAAAATTGAAGAAGTTATGCATTGTTGAAGTTGGGCATTTTTGCAAAATTGCCAAAAGTCAACTATCCCCAAAACGTCAAATTTTGTCAAATGGGCCCATTCTTCTCCACTTGATTTGAACTTGACACATTACACACGTGTCCTAGCTTCAGCCATGAGCCCATATATTATTTTTATTATTTTATTTGATTTTTTATTGAATTATTTCATTTTAAATCAAATTAAATCAAATAAAATCCCAACCTTAATTACCTAAGATCTTTTTGGTTGTTTCAGGTCTTTATTGTCATCATAATCATCATCAAAATTCGTATCAAGCATATCATGTACAAAAAGATGGAGATTTGACAAAATTGACAAGCTTTAAAGGATGAATCGAATCAAATCATGAGGCATTAATTTAGAGGGATTCCGTCCATATTTGTTACCCTAATACCTTGTATCATACATAAGCAAGAGAGGCACACGAAATTGAGGGCTAGAGGCTGCAAGAACCAACCAAACAAAACTTGAAAATAGTGGTAAAAAGTGTGAAATCAAAATCGTGTCTAGAGGTGATTTCAGAAGCCAAGAACGATCTCAATTGATTCCTTGACAATCATTGAAGCGAAACCAATCCCTAGCAAGCCTCCACGCGCATCACAAAGCACTGTAAGTGTCACAGAAAACCGCTCTTTTTTTTGAATTTGCAAATCATTATTCCTGCATCTTTTGTACAAATTATTTGCATATTCATAATCCTCATCAAGTTTCCAAGCTTTCTGTATTATCCAATTTCGTTTATGTGGCCTACGCTGTGAGGTACCATAGCTAGGGTTTTGTGGCTTATTTTTGGGTATTTCTCTTACAGGTAAAGTTAGCCTTAATGATGGCCATGGACATGACCGGGAGAGGAAGACGAATGCAAACATGGTCTTGGGAGGAATTTATATAGCCTGAGATGAGTTTTAGGATGAACCTATGCTTTTAGTTGCGGATTCAAATCCGCAGGTAAATATGTTGCAGGTTCCAACGACAGGGATGATGGCGTGTCGTTCTCCCATTCGCGTGTTCAAATCGCGCGCACTTTTTTTTTTATTTCTGACCAATAATCATTGTTTTGGCATATTAGCTTTATTGTTTGATATATTAACAACTGAAGCACAATGGCCTAGTGGAGAAGCAAGCAATCCAAGCACCTATAGGACCTGGGTTCGATCCCAGGTCCCCCCAATTTGCATTTGTTATTTTTCTTCAGGTAATCTGGTGCAAATCAAGCATTGTAGCATACCATGCACTTCCACATCTCCAGCAGTCAGATGGCCAAAGGCCAGATCTTGTGATCCAGGATGAGAGTCTACCATGGACCAAGTCCAAGCGCGCATAGGGAATCCTGAAAGTCAACAGGGCCAGCGCCTGATGGGCCACACAATTGCTATCCTGACCCCCTTTTCAGGCCCATACACTTCTAACTCTCTCTATTTTGTTTATTTTTGTTTTGATTATTTATTTATTGTTTTTATTTAATCATTAACCAATCAAATTTTTTTCCTTTAATAAAATTAAAACCAAAAAATATTTTCTTTATTAAATTAAATTATAGTATTTTTTTTAACAAATCAATTAATTAATTTGGTCATTAATTAGAAATAACTTTAAAACATTTTTGTAAATAATTAAAATTAACTTAGACATAAGTAGGTTTTTATTAACATTGATCAATTTTATTTTCTTTCTTTAAATACATACAAAAAACCCAAAAATATTTATTTTTATTAATTAATTAATTTATTTAATTTAGTAATTAATTTAGATTTATTTCTTTCTTAAAATAAAAAAAACAACAAAAAAAGATATTTTCTCTCAAAAAGGGTCAAAACCCTATTTACGCTCGATTTAATTTCTCGCACGCGATTTATTTTCTTTTATATCATAATGTATTTGTTCCCGGTTTGTATAGTTAATAGGACCTTTATTTATTTTTTATCGCTTTATTTATTTTTACAAAGGGTTTTTCTTTGGCGATGTAAATACCCGACGCCTTGTAATTTAAATTCCGCATTTTATTTCCCGCAAAATATAACTGTTAGATGTTTGATAATAGGAATGCATGACAAGAATGAATGTTCAACCTAAAATCAACATAGATCACAATTAACATGTAAAAAGATAAAATTAACTGAAAACGACACACTCGCACATGCACACTCCTAGGGTACACCTCACTTGGTTGCCTTCGTACACGGTCATTAATTATAGGTCACTTTAGAGGTCGCCCTCTTGTCCAAAGATCATAGTCGCCTCAAAACGGTTGCTTCGGATATTGTTGCCTTAAAACAAATGTCTAAGACATTAGGGTTACCGCTAAGGCGTCCTAACATTGCTTTGGTGACCGTAAGTCCGGCATTTGAATTGACCATTAAACTCCAACGACGGTGCTACCTACTCATTCATAATGGGATAGCATTGTCTAAAGGAAGATAGCATAGAACGATTCCTTTTTCGAGTAGGTAGATGGTTCTTAAGTACTTGCTCTTTCAAAAAACAAAATCTTTTTCACACTTACACTTTTTTGAACAAAGTTTTCAAAAAACACTTCATATACTCTTGAGGACAGAAACAAGAGTTAAATCGAAGTTTCAAATAAAAACTTTTTCAAAACCCACAAGCACAAAGAAAACAATTTTTGAAAACAATATGAGCAAGTACCTAAGAGCCCGTGGATAACCACAGATAGAAAGGGTGCTAACACCTTCCCTTTCTATATTCTACCCCCCGAACCCGAGAAATATCTCAAAAAGGAAATTTTCTGTGCTTTTTTCCTTTCCTTGTTGGATAAAATAAAAGTCGGTGGTGACTCTTTCTTACCGCGACATTTTGCAAAAACAAACGCAAAACGCAAACCAGCATTCCAAAAAAAAATCAGTTCTTCCCACCGTATCACAAATACCATCAAAGTGAATCTCGTAAGAATTCATTTTCAACTCAAAGAGTTAGAATCAAGGGTCCCTAAGAATTCTTCATTCACCGAAATACATGGTCGCCTCCTAAACTTGGTTACCTCGAACACTGACGAAGATATGATGAAGGTGCTTTTCCAGTTCTTTGATCCTCTACACCATTATTTCACCTTCCCCGATTATCAGCTTGTACCTACTCTGGAAGAATTCTCTCAACTCTTGAAGATTCTCATTCTCAATCAACTACCTTTCAACGGTACGGAAAGAGATCCAAGACCTGAAAAGATTTCCCGAGCACTACACTTGTAATAATCTGATGTCATGACTAATTGGGAAACAAGGAGTGGTGTCAAAGGGTTCTTAGCCAAGTTCTTGTTTGAGAAAGCTCAAGATTGTTGGAACACTTTGGATCTACAAGCTTTTTAATAAATCTTGGCCCTTCTCATCTATGGGATGGTTTTGTTCCCAAACCCTTACCAACTTATAGATGTAAATGCTGTCAAAATCTTCATGTCTCGCAATTTGGTGCCTACTTTGTTGAGAGATATCCTACATTATTTTCACTCTCACACTATGAAGAAGAGAGGGGCCCTCATGTGTTGAACTCTTATCTTGTCTAGATGGTTTATTTCACATCTTCCCCGGTCTGTGTTGAAGAATGAGTAAGGTTTGAGGTGGTCTCATAGGCTGATGACGCTCAGACATTCGGATATTCATTGGTGTTCTCGATCCTTGGAGAATGTTACTATCATCGACCGTTGTAGAGAATTCCCTAATGTCCCTATGCTTGGCATTATGGTAGGTATCACTTACAACCCTTGATTAGCCTTACGACAATTTGGATACGCTTGAAAAGATGGCCCTCATGATATGCTCATCCAAGGAGTGGTATTCGACTACGAGAGCAACGATCAAAGTCACCGTCAGAAGTTTATGCGAGCTTGAAGGATGGTAAATAAAGTGGACAGTAAAACGCTAGGACACATGAATTCTATTCCCCTTGATCCTTACCTTAGGTGGGTAAGAGCTCGTGCTCAGAATCTCGTGATGCCTTTTCCCTCCATCCTACAAGTTATTGTGGAACATGCAGTTGAAGGAGATATCACGTACACTGTCTTCCATCCTGACATGCCTACTTCTCTTGAAGACTTGCAAAAAGGTTGGATTCAGCTAAAGGAAAAACGAGATACCTTCGAAGATCAATTCCACGCTAGTGAGAAAAGGTTCTTGGAGCTTACAAAACAACTACATAAGGAGCAAAGCGTGAACGCCTACCTTGCGCCGAAGAGGATGCGTTCAACCTTTTTATCTTAGAGATTTATTTTGTAAGCCCGAGAGGCATGTTGTATTAATTTTGAACTAATTAATGAAATTTGACGTTTGTTCATTCTTTTTCTACATGAATTTAAATTTCGTAAATCCTTGAAATCATTCGCATACACATCTTCCATGCATCATAACATAACAGGTTTTCCATGACAGGTTTCCTTATCTTTCTGTTGTTTATTTCAGCAAGATGGATATCGAGAAAACAATGAAGGACCTACAAGCACAAAACTCTCAGTTTCAAGAGACTCTGGTGACCCTAGACAAGGGGAAACAAGATCTGATGGCGTTGCTCGCAGCCAAAAAGAAACCAAAGAGGAAAGCCCTAGTCAACATGGGTAGAAGATTTAAGAGTCGGTCCGGAAGATCCTGGTAGTGGAAGACTCATCTGAGGAAGACGAGAATCAGATTGGAGAACCTAGGAGTACCCAGGCTGGGTGTATCAATGATCAAACTTCTAATGATGAAGATTATTTTAACGAGCAGTATCCTCCTGTGGATGTCAAGTACAAGCAACTAGAAGACAGATTGAAGTCCGTTGAGATTCAAGCCGTCCCCAGTTTAGATTTTGACAATTTGGGTTTAATATCTGGGGTTATCATTCCCCGCAAATTCAAGACACCAGTCTTTTCTAAGTACGATGGGGTTTCCTTCCCAAAACTTCACCTGAAATCTTATGTGCGTAAAATTCAACCGCACACCGCGGGCAAGAAACTCTGGGTTCACTTGTTTCAAGAAAGCTTGGCTGGGACGCAACTAGAGTGGTTTTACCAATTGGATGGTTCCCGTATCCATACATGGGAAGACTTAGCCACCGTTTTCTACCATCAATACCAGTATAATTCTGACTTGGCACCGACAAGAGTTCAGTTGCAAGACATGACAATGAGGAAGAATGAATGGTTTAAAGAGTACGCCTAAAAGTGGAGAGACCTCGCCAGTAGGGTTCAACCACCTTTGACTAATAGGGAGTACATTGACATGTTTATGGGCACTTTATCTGGTCCATTCTTTAACTTATTGGTCGACTGTTCTTCTTCCGGTTTCACCGAGCTGTTCTTAACCGGTAAAAGATTTGAAAGCGGTATCAAAAGCAGGAAGATTCCCATGGCGTCTGCCTCCACCTCAAATCATATAAATAAACCTTTTTTCGGGAAGAAAGAAACGAATGTTGCGTATGGGGCAAGGGCCCGTACCAAGAAGAATGACCATTCGTCTGTTAATGATTTCCGAATTTCCAATCCAACTCCTATGTAAAGACCATCTGCCAATCATCAATGGTTTGAGACTCCGTGAAGACAATTCACAAGGATAGGCATGTCACTATCCTAAGCGTTACAACACCTACTAAAGGCTAATTTGGTGACACTACGTGATCCTCTGGCCAATCCAGATACCTCTTCACTCAAATACAATTCGAACGCCAAGTGTGCATATCACTCAAATAGTCTCGGGAATGAGACTCACCAATGCTGGGCATTGAAGAATAAAATTCAAGACTTGATAGACAACAAGACCATTGAATTTGATCCCCCTCCAACTCCGAATGTAATCACCGTGCATATGCCAAATCATTGCAAGGGTGTCAATGATGTTTAAGACACCATGTTTGTTTCCTCCGTCAAAGACTTGACTACTCTGTTAACCACTATCAAAAAGAATTTGTTGAAAGCCGGGATTTTCCCTGGCTGTTTGAAGGACTGTGCTTGCTGTGCCAAACAACTCAATGGATGAGAAGCTCTGAAGTAAGGCATTCACCACCTGATGAATAGCCATGAGATCCTATTTGAGAAGACTATATCCGCCAAAAGGTTGACAATAAGTTTGAAGACCTCTCCATCATAACTATCTCAGACAAGCCTCTTAGGATCTCCTCCAAGGGTCCTATCAGGATTTCAAATGAACTGAATGTTGATCCTCTGATAATTACCGCTCCCGGACCAATTCCATACTCTTCCAACAAAGCAGTGCCATGGAACTATGGTGCTGTCGTGTTTTACCATGGGATAAAGCAATATGCTAGGATTGAAGAGAACAAAGCTGATGACGTTGGTAACATAACTGGCTCTAGTAAGGTGACAAGAACTGGGAGAATCTTTTCACCCAACATCTCACCACCAACTGTTAATAAAAGAACCTGTCTGCATCACTACTGCTAAGCCAAGTATTGACACAAGGGGAAAAGAGAAGGTAGTTGAGCCTGTTGAGACAGAAATACCCACAAAAGACATTGCTGATGGAGAACCTTCCGCTCGAAAAAGGATGAGATCTTGAAAATTATAAAAAGGAGTGATTTCAAGATTGTGGAGCATTTGGGGAAAACCCCTTCCAAGATATCCATGTTATCTTTGCTACTTTGTTCTGATGCTCATGCTCAGGAATTAATCAAATTCTTAAAGAAGGCTCATGTGCCTCATGAGACTACAACTAACCAGTTTGAAAATTGTGTGTCTAGCTTGACGACCGATAATGGTTTGGGGTTCTCAGATGCTGATCTGACACCACTTGGAAAGAACCATAACAAAGCTCTACATGTTTCTGTTGAATCCAAGGGGACTACCCTAGCACATGTTCTGGTTGACATCGGCTCTTCTTTAAACGTGCTACCCAAGGGTGCCTTGGACCATTTAGAATGTGAAAGACTAGTTTTGAAACCAAGTGATATTATTGTGAGGGCTTTCGATGGGTCCAAAAGGACAGTTCACGGAGAGGTAGATCTCCCGATCAAGGTGGGATCACTGATTTTGAACTCTACTTTCTACATCATAGATATCCGTCCAGCCTACTCCTGTTTTTTGGGTCGCCCTTGGATCCATGGAGTTGGGGCAGTAACCTCATCCCTTCATCAAAAACTCAAGTATCCGGTTAAAGGAAGGATTGTCACTGTCTGTGGTGAGGAGGAGTTCATGGTAAGCCACCTCAACTCTTTCAAATATGTGGAGATGGACGGTGAAATTATAGAAACCCCCTATCAAGCTTTTGAATTTATGCCACCAATGGTTGCTATTGCCAAATGTTCCTCTGATGTGTCCATAGCTGTTAAGGTCGTGCCAAAGATGGTTTCATTCAAAGATGCTCGTGCTGCAGTCAAAGAAGGAAGTTGTGATACTTGGGGGCAACTCTGGAGATCCCATTCAAAGCAGATAAATGTGGTTTGGGTTCAACTATCAAGGCTCAGAAAGAAGTGAGGAGCGCTCGTGCAGGGAAGCCCCCTCTCCGTATTGGAAGTCATGAAGTTAACACTTTAGGTGATTCTGAGGACGAGGTTGCATTTGAATATTGGGTATATCCTACTACAACAAGGCTCAACAATTGGCACGCAAAGGACTTCGTTCCCATCTCCTTCATTGAGGAGTAATCACTTGTTTATTTCTTTCTTTTAATTCAAGAACATTTTGTCTATAATAATAAACATTAACTTTTAAGCCATGTGCCTGGCCCAGAGAACTTTGGTCCATTTGTCAAGGGTTTTATTTATGTTCATCTTATCATATGATCATTCAATACAAACCATTGGACTCTTTTGCATTCAAATCTTTGTGCTCATTTTTCTTCAAATATGTTTTTCAAAATAGCCATGTATCTTACATGCACACATACACTCTTGCAGGTCCTCATCCACTCTAGATCTCATTGCCAATGACTCTACTATTGATGACTATGATTTCAAACACCCAATTAACCAAGCCGAAGACGAAGGCGAGGAGGATTTTGAGATACCGGGAGAACTAGACAGACTTCTATTACTAGAGAAAAAAGCTACTCATCCGCACGAAGAGTCAGTTGAAGTCATCAATCTAGGTATCGAGACCTACAAGAAGGAGGTCAAGATTGGTGCTAACCTGGAAAGCAGTGTCAGAAGCAGATTGGTTCAGGTGTTGCATGACTATGTGGAAGTGTTTGCTTGGTCGTATGAAGATATGCCAGGGTTGGATACCGACATTGTAGTTCATCGTCTGCCGACAAAGTAAGATTGTCCTCCTGTCAAACAAAAAGTCTGTCGCATGAGGCCTGATATGTCAGAAAAGATAAAAGTCGAAGTGATGAAAAAATTTGACGCAAGATTCCTAGCTGTGACATCTTATCCCCAATGGATTGCAAATGTGGTGAAAGTATCGAAGAAAGACGGAAAAGTTCACATGTGCGTAGACTATAGGGATTTGAATAGGGCAAGCCCCAAGGATGACTTCCCTCTACCTCATATTGATGTCTTGGTCGATAATACTTCTCAGCATAAATTCTTCTCTTTCATGGATGGTTTCTCCGGCTATAATCAAATTAGGATGGCTCCCGAAGACATGGAGAAGACCACTTTCGTTATGCAATGGGGCACCTTTTGCTTCAAGGTCATGTCGTTCGGATTGAAGAAGGCAGGAGCAACATATCAAAGGGCTATGGTAGCTTTGTTTCATGATATGATCCATCATGAAATAGAGGTATATGTGGATGATATGATTGCAAAATCACAAACTGAAGAGGAGCACCTCAATAACCTATACAAGTTGTTCGAGAGGCTGAAGAAGTACAAGTTGAGGTTGAACCCTAACAAGTGAACATTTGGAGTAAGATCTGGAAAGCTTCTAGGTTTTGTTGTCAGCGGTAAAGGCATCGAAGTCAATCCTGCCAAGGTAAAGGCCATTCAAGAAATGCCAGTCCCCCATTATGAAAAATAAGTTAGAGGATTCTTGGGTCGTCTTAACTACATCACCCGCTTCATATCTCACATAACTGCTACTTGTGAGCCAATCTTCAAACTCTTGAAGAAAGATCAAGTAGTCAAATGGAATGATGAATGCCAAGCTGCCTTCGATAAAATCAAAGAATATCTGCAAGAACCTCCTATTATCATGCCACTAGTTGAAGGAAGACCCTTGTCATATATTTGACGGTACTAGAGAATCATATGGGGTGTGTTTTGGGCCAACATGACGAGTCTGGCCTAAAAGAGAGTGCTATTTACTACCTGAGCAAAAAGTTTACCGACTGTGAAACTAGATATTCACTGCTCGAGAAATCTTGCTGCACTCTAGCATGGGCTGCTCGTTGGCTAAGACAGTATATGTTGACTCATACCACTTTGTTGATTTCTAAGATGGACCCTATAAAGTACATCTTCGAGAAACAAGCTCTTTCCGGGCGGATAGCTAGATGGAAAATGATCTTGACTGAGTACGATATTCAATACACAACGCAAAAGGCCAACATAGGAAGCGTATTAGCAAATCATTTGGCCTATCAAGCTGTTGATGATTATCAGTCTATGAACTTTGACTTCCCGGATGAGAACATCATGCTAGTGACCGACTGCACGAAACCTAGACCATATGAGGGACCCGAACAAGGATCTTGATGGACTATGGTCTTCGATGGGGCTTCCAATGCCTTGGGTAACGGAATTGGTGCTGTGATCATATTCCCTGAAGGTTGCCACACTCCTTTCACTACCATACTATGCTTCAATTGCACGAACAACATGGCTGAGTACATAGTATGCATTTTAGGTCTAAAAGCTGTCATTGATTTGAGGATCAAGCATTTGAATATGTTTGTGGATTCCGCTTTAGTGATTAGCCAAGTAAAAGGAGATTGGGACACTAAACACCCCAATCTCATCCCTTACAAGGAACTTGTGCTATCTCTGATTCCTTACTTCGAAGAGATCACCTTTGAACACTACCCTAGGGAAGAAAATTAGTTAGCCAATGCTTTGGCCACCACGTCTTCTATGTTCAAGGTTAGATGGGACAATGAAGCTCATATGATTACAATTTAGAGATTCGACAAACCTTCACACTGCTATGAGCTCGACACTGACACAGAAAATCCATGGTACCATGAGGTTAAGAGATACTTTGAAGCACAAGAGTATCCTGAAGGAGCATCCATCAATGACAGAAAGTTCTTACAAAGATTTTCAGCCAAATTCTTCTTAAGTAACGGAATCTTGTATAAACGCAACCATGACTCTACTCTACTCTGATGTATGGACAAGAAGGAGGCAGAGGAAATTATGGAAGACATGCACGATGGTCTCTTTGGAACTCACTCTAGTGGACATACCATGACCAAGAAGATCCTGAGAGCTGGCTACTATTGGTAAACGATGGAGACTGATTGCCATCAACACTGAAGAACTTGCCACAAATGCCAAATCTATGCTGACAAGGTCCATGTGCCTCCTATTCCTCTGAACGTCATGACCGCTCCGTGGCCATTTGCAATGTGGGGCATTGACATGATTGGAGAGATCAAGCCCACTGCTTCTAATGGACATCACTTCATTCTTGTCGCTATTGATTATTTCACCAAATGGGTCGAAGCCGCTTCATTTGCCTTAGTCACAAAGAACGTGGTATCCAGATTCATCAAACATAACCTCATCTGCCGCTATGGTATCCCCGAAAGCATCATCACCGACCATGGGACTAACCTCAATAATGCTATGATTACCGAACTTTGCACTCAGTTCAAAATCAAGCATCGCAATTCTTCTCCTTATAGACCTAAAATGAATGGAACAGTCAAAGCGGCCAACAAAAATATTATGAAGATTGTGCAGAAGATGGTAGTAACCTACAAGGACTGGAATGAGATGTTATTGTTTTCTCTTCATAACTATCGTACTTCAGCTAGGACCTCAACTGGGGCATCTCCCTTTTCTTTGGTCTATGGCATGAAAGTTGTTCTGCCAGTGGAAGTTCAGATTCCCTCACTAAGAATTATGAATGAAGCAGGCCTAGGCAAAGACGAGTGGGTCCAGACAAGATTGGATCAATTGAACTTGATCGAAGAAAAGAGATTTGCTGTTGTTTGTCATGGTCAGATGTACCAAAAATGCATGATTAAGGCTTTCAACAAAAAGATCAAGCCTCGAGCATATCAAGCTGGTGACTTGGTGATAAAGTGCATCATTCTACCACAAGGCGACCCTAGGGGAAAATGGACTCCAACCTACGAAGGGCCATTTGTTGTCAAGAGAGTGTTCTCTGGCGGTACCATGATGCTGACTACTATGGATGGCAAAGACTTCCCACATCCTGTGAACGCGGACATAGTTAAAAATACTACGCATAAAGGACCCGCTAGGTTGACACACCTAGGCAAAAATAAGGGCATCCTGACAAACCAAAAGGTTTGGGAAAAAATTAGGGATATATGCAAAAGATTGTACACTCGACAAGTTGAAAACCCGAAAGGGCGACTTGGGCAAAAATGGGTATCCTGGTGGACTGAAAACCCGAAAGGGCGGTGCAGGAAAAAAATTAAGGATTAAAAGCGTATGGCTATGTCCCGTGGAATCACCACAGTCGACTTTATTACCAAGGTCTGAGTTCAAACGGTCCAAGATCAATCCAATTAACTTTTGTCAATGGAAAGGGGCATTCAAAGACATTGGGGAAATAGTAGAGTTGGAATGCAATGAGATCATTTCCACATGGCTATTTGTTTTTGTTTTCAATTTTGTTTTCCTTTCGACAATTTCCTCTTACTAGGATCTCCGTATCTCTTTACAAAAACGCCTATTCATGGGAAAAATATCAATAAAAATATACTTTGAAGTGCAAAATTTCTATTTTGTTTTGAATGCAAAAATGTCCAATGACTAAAATTGAACGAACATATGCATGTGAACATAATTAAAACTATTTGGCACATGTGTCCTACTAAGTAGCAGCAAGCATCTCTTTAATGTATATGGAATATTCCCACAGAGTTATTTCATTAGCATTATCCCCACAAGACCGACTACAATAAACCAGTTCCCAACGGAGTTGCCACAAAGTCTATTTTCATAGGTTGATTCCCAGCCAGAGTCTCAATCTCTTGACAGCTCTCTCCCTAGCTAAGTTGATCCTAAAATAAGAAGCCTTGTGAATCTCTCCCTAAAATAACTCACCTCGCCAGTAGTTCATCAAGTATTCATCAACAGGGTTTATTTCCCCAACAAACAACATACAACAATCAACAAACAATAAAATTCACAGGCTTAGTCTATCCTCTCCAGCTTGAATTTTCCTTTTAGACTATCACAAATCAAAGGGCCACAACCCCTAAATCCCCAGTGAAGTCGTCAACAAAGCCTTTGCTATCTCCAAAAGATACTATGAAGCCTGGACCCGACCAGATGATAGTACATTTTTCAAGCTACTATAAAGCCTAGACCCGACAAGATGATAGTACATTTTTCAAGCTACTATGAAGCCTGGACCCGATCAGATAATAGTGTAACCTTTCAAATACTATAAAGCCTTGACCCGACCAGATAATAGTTAAAATTCTCAAGAGACTATGAAACTTGGGCCCGACCAGATAATAGTTTAACTCTTCGAGATATTGAAGAACCTGGACTCAACCAGTCAAGGGTTTAACTTCTTTCCCCCAGTAGAGTTTGCCTCTACCCCAACAAGTTACTATGAAGCCTGGAACCGACCAGATATCAGTTCAACTTTATCTTTTCACACAAGTTATTGTGAAGCCTGGAATCCGACCAGATAGTAATTCCCCTCAGAAGTTTGTTGTAAAGCCTGGACCCAACCAGATAGCAATTAACTTCATCCACCTCAGAAATCTACAAAGCCTGGAATCTGACCAGATATTGGTTTAGTGTCATTAAGTTACTATGAAGCATGGATCCGACCAGATATCAGTTCAACTTCGTCTATTCAAGCAAGTTATTATGAAGCCTGGAGTCCGACGAAATAATAACTAGCTACAATTCCCAGTGAGTCATTATGAAGCCTGGACCTGACCAGATAATAATATAACTTTTCAAAAAAATTATGAAGCCTGGACCCGACCAAATAGTTGTTACCATTTCAAGTTATTGTGAAACCTGGATCCGACCAGATAATAGTTCAACTTCAAGAAATATTCTGCGAAGCCTGGAATCCGACCAGATAAGAGTTAATGATTTATTCCCCAGTAAGTTACTGTGAAACCTGGAATCCGACCAGATAGCAGCTGACTTCCTCATCCTCAACAAGTTGGTATGAAGCCTGGACCCGACTAGATAACAACTAATATTCAAGAGATAATCCCCAGCGAAAACATTCTTTCAACGAAGCATGGAGATATGTATATTCTTCTTGCCCAACAACAATCCGGGATTCAGAACTACTCAGCAGTAGTCAGGGATTTATTTTCCCAGACAAATACGCATCCCACATTTATACATCATAGCATATACATACAAAATGAATTTAGCACAATCTCATTCATCTTGTGAACACCATGCATACATCTGCATTTAACTAACCCTTTTTCCCACAAGTAAAACGTCAAGTTTTAGTATAAATCGACCAAAGATTTATGCTGATACTTCTTCCAGTATTTACCATCATTCCTCCAAATGGCATCTATAAGCCCAATTCCAATACATATTCGAGTGCATATTTCTGGGCACTTTAGTGTTCAATCATCTTTCACCTTCAAGTCACGAATGAAGGATCCTCCAATCTAATTCTTCAGGTTTAAGAAGATTGAACAAGGGCAGCTGTTGTACCCCTAAATTTTCCCTCTCATTTCTCAAGAAATCTCTCCTAAGATCTCCAACTGATTCAAGACTACACAAGGTCTGATCAGCTCAAGACACTTCCTCAACACTGTCAACTGAAAATTAGGGTTTGAGTTTTCACAGAGACAATTGAACTTTTAATGTTCCATATGACTTTCATGAATCATTAGGAACCCTCAAGATTTCTCATGTCAAGTTTTAAGTCTTGGATCACATTTTTGCTCAGTTAATTGATCAGTTGACCTAAAATCAACTGTATTGGGGAAAAATCAATTGTGGTCAATTTATAGTAAAACTTTTTAATTTTTGATCCATAACAACCTTATGAACTCATATATGTCAATTGATCAAGTTTGGATCATAATTCCTCAAAAAATTTGATCAGATCATCAAAAGGGCAAAATGGTCAAAATTAGGGTTTTCATTGAGGAGGTTCAATTTTTGACTTTTGACCTAACAAATGACTTATTGGTTTAAGACATGATGTAAAGGATTCAAATAAATCATTTTTACCTAATGACATGACTCAAAACATGTCTCAAGATCAATTAATTGACAAATGAATTCTAGTCAACTGATGAAAAGTCAACTGTACACTGAAAAGTCAAACTTTGACTTTTTGATCAAAATCAAGTTTCAAAGATTACAACTCATCAAGACATGTCAAAATATGAAACTTTCTCATCAAGGAATTGAAAAGTTAAAATTCCAAGACTTAGAAATTTTTCTAAGTGTTGGAAAGTTCATATTTTTTCACAACTTTATGCCAAATTTCCACCATGATGCAAGATGATTCAAGGGAAACTTCCAACATTAAAGTTGTAGATCTCAATGAGATATAAGACATTGTAGGGTATAACTTTTCCTAGAAATTCTTGGATTTCATGTTATGAATTTATGAAGACATGCTCATGAAACTTAAAGAACTTTGTGAAATTTTGCCCTAGTTAGGCAGGATTTTGACCTAACTTCATGGAAACTTTTCACCTAGTTCCAAATTTATTCTTCAAACATGTCCAACATAGGGGTTGTAGAGGATGTTACAAGCTTTCCAAAATTTCCAAGAACTCATTAAGATCATACTTAAGCTAAGAGAATCGAAGGAAAGAAGTTAGGGCTTCAAACTTGTTTTTCAAGTCATTTTCATGTTGAACATTTGATCCAATCCATAGCCATGCTGCGTAATCTTCACTTCACATGCCGTAAACTTGTTTGTCACTCCTTAATTTAATGTTTACACAAATGATTAATCAATTTTCCAATTGATTCAAGCATTGTCCAAAGCATTTTGCCATTTTAGGGAGAAAGTCACCATTTCCATTCTTGTAAAGCAAGATTTACGCATAAAGTCATCTTCTTGAGCTCCTAACTTGTTCTCTTCAAGTACACTCCATCCATAAAGTCAGAAGAAAACTTTTTTAAAGTGTAACCACTCTACAATAGCAAGGACAAAAGGAATTGAAACTTGTTTTGTCAAAAAATCACATGTTGAGCTTAAACATGTGAATTCAAATTCTCAATTGTTTCAAGTCTCAAAACTATTTGCTTATAAATAGAGACACTATTTGCAACCAAACACACGAGCTCAAGCACCCTGAAACTCTCTCAAACACTCACAAACTATAATTTTCTCAAAAAACTCCATTGATACACAGTTCTGACCTCGAACTTGTATCTATCGTTTCCCTCGTGCATTTTCCCTCAAATTCATTTGCAAAGCTTCTATACCTCAAATATAGTCCATCCATGTCCTTGTTCTGAAACTGTAATACCATTTTCATAAACCTCCATAACCAAAAAATAAAGTCTGCAAGTTGACTTCTCAAGACCATTCCATCCATCCATAGCTCAAGCTAAGCATTGCATTAGCTTCCTGGGAACTTGAGGAAGCTAACCTGATAATCACAACTCCTTGAAAGCAGCTCAAACTCATTTCACGATTTCCATTTTTGAGGTATTTTTTCTGAACTTCTATCTCTTCATTTAGGCATTGTTAAGATTGCATTTGTGAAGATAAAGTGTAGCTATCATTACCCTGAAGCTGTACATGTCCATAGTTTTCATTTATATTGCCTGAGCTTAGAGAATTTTAGGTTTGAACCTCTGAAAAAAGTTAGGTCAAGATTTGGTACTTTTAGAAATTCTTTCTCATCTTTGATAATTAGCTTAAGTTATTTACATATTCATAATCGTGATGAAATTTCTAACAAGTTTGATGTTGGAAGTTTTGTGAATGGATGAGAAATGAGTGAGTTACAGGAACCATGGCTGGAGGTTGAAGATGAAGTTCATTTCTGGAACTTGTTTTGTATTATATATTTATTGTTTCAGTTAAGTTAATAGATGTATGACCACTTCAGTGGTAAGGCAGCGCACGTTTCATGTCAAGGGCGTGGGTTCAAGCCCCAGCGCTACCACTTTTTGTTTTTTCTAACATTTTTCTCTCTTTTTGACAAAACTATGCACGCTTGGGCCTAAGGCCATTGGACCTTCCCTTTTTGCTGAACCTCACCCCCTGCCTGCTTGCTACAATGCAGGCCCAACCTTTTTGTTTTATTTTTCTGATTACAAAAAAAAAACACCATTTGGGCCAGACTGAAAACTATTTTTCCTAACAAACTACCACATTCCATTTCAACCCCCCCCCCCCCCCCCCCCCCCGACTTTTAATTTTATATTATATTTTATTTTATTTTTCTTTATCATTATTATTATTATTATTATTATTAATAAAAAAATCCAAAAATATATTTTATTTATTATTTGCATTTTACATACTTATATTTTTATTTTCTTTATAAAAACAAAAAGACAAAAATATTTTCTTAAACAAATTTATTTCTTTTTCTAAATAAATTAATAATGGATTTAGGTTTAGTTATTTTCTATTTTTTTATTTAAAATTAACTTAGAATGTAGGTTTCTTTTAATTAATTAATTTCTATACTATTTTTATTAAACTAAAAAACCTTTTTCTTAAAAACCCTTAAAACTGCTTTCTAACTTATTTTCTTTTCTTAATTAGTTTAGGTTTAATTTTTATTTATCTTAATTAATAATTTTCTTTTAGATAATTAGGTTAAAACCCTTCCCTTAAAAACCAAATAAAAATCCTTTTCTTTTCCATTTATATACTTGTATATTATGTTTTCATTTCTTGTACATTATTCAATATTCAATATGGTTGTAATAGATAATTAGGTTTAATTTCTTGCAATCCCCATTTGTAAATTTGTATACCCCATCCCCAAATGATGTAATGGCGTAGTAAATTTACTTTCCGCAATTTATCGCTTTCATATAAATGCTAGTAATTAGGGTTTGTATGGAAAGATAAAAATCAACAAGTAGATAACCCTAATCAAAGATAAACAATGTATGCAAATCAAACACACTATTCACACATGCATCCTTAGGGTAATTCCACTTGTTGCCTTACAAAAATGGTCATGTTACGCATGTGGGATGTCTTAGCAAAAACAAATCAAAAATACAAGATCATAGTCCCTCGATGACGCTTCAAATGTTTCCTTTCAAATGATCTTAGTCCCTCAAAGAGAAATGTTAAGATATCTCACAACATTGCTATCATGACTATACAATGACCCACGCCCGTCCCTTTACATCCAAAGATAAGGCTTCTTACCAATCAATGATAAGATAGAAATATCAAAGGAACGGAGGAAATGAACAAAAGACTTTTGAGTAGGTAGAAAAGTTCTTAGTTGCTTGCTCACTTTCAAAACAAACATCCTTGCTCATTTTTAAAACAAACATCAAACACTTTCAAAAACAAATTTTCAAAACATAAAATATTTTCAAAAGTCCAACACTTTGTATACGTTCTTACGAACGAGAACCATTACAAAGTTTTCCTAAACGAAGGCGCCTTTTTAAAATACTTTCAAAAACCACCACAAAGCACATTTTCAAACAAAAGCAAGTGATCTAGAAAGCAACTAAGAGCCCATAGATAACTATGAATGAAAAGGGTGCTAACACCTTTCCTTTTTATAATCTACCCCCCGAACTCAAGAAATAATCTCAAAGGTCTTTCATGTTCTTTACCACCTTTCCTTTTGGATAAAAGAAAAGTCGGTGGCGACTCTTGCTAACGGCAACATTTGGGATAAAACGCAAAACATCCCAAGTCAGTTCTTCCACCGTATTACAGTAGCAAAACGAAAAGCATGACCTGGTTGCCAAGCCCAGGTCCTTCGATTTTTTACACATTGGCTTTACTCATGTTGAATCTTCAACAAGTGTTAGAAACAAAAGGAAACAAATACATGTCTGGGTACCACACACAGGCCCTTCGATCATGAACGAAAATCGAATGACTATGACATGAAAAGAAAAAAGAATGGAGTTTAATTCCTTACTTTTTCCATACCAACAGTGGTGTATGGATCTGTGGCATTGGAGATGCCTAATGCTTGGGCACGTTCTCTGCAAACAAGGATGAGATGCTTCGATTGGGGCGTGAATTCGCTAGTGTTTGGGAATATTTGATACCTTTGGGGTAGTTTATGGGGAAGCGTATGTGTGTAACTATAAAAAATATATTTGGGCTTGTGTCTCTGGTCTCCTTATATAGAAAGGATAGAGGGGACAAGAGAACACAAGTTTAAACATCCATAAACAAGTGTTTTCAAAGTCATGAATGAAGTTTTGTAATGTTGAAAAAGTCATGAAAACTTGTCCCTTTTTGAATTTGAATGAACCTGGACATGCTTTGGATCTTTCAAATGCCCTCTAGTGTCACTCTTCGACTGGCCTCAAGTTGCCTCTTTCGACTGACCTCTTTTGTAGCCTTTGACTGGGCCTTCTGCATGCTTCTTCAACTGGCTCTAGTATTACTTCCTTTGAATGGGTCTTTAGATGGTCCTTTTGGTGTACCCTTCGAATGGTCCTTTAGTGTGTCCTTCGCATGGCTATTTTGAATGGACTTTCTATGTATGCTTTGTGCCCTCTTCGAATGGGCCACCAAAGTGTGTCCTTCGAATGGCTATTTTGAATGGACATTCTGTGTACACTTGTGCCCTCTTTGAATGGGCCACCAATGTGTGTCCTTCGAATGCCTATCACGCATGTTGAAGTGCGTACAATTGTTTAAACTGGGGCCATTGCCTAGGAAAAGCTGGCACAAAGGCAGCCAGTGGCTTGTGGGTCGAAGGAAACTTTTTTGTCTGGAGAATCAAAAGAAGGTTTTTGCCTAGGAGAAGCTGGCACAAAGGTAGCTAGTGCCTTGTGGGTTGAAGGCTACTTTGAAAGAGTCTTGGCCTTGTGCTGAAGACAAGCTGAAGAGGGGGCCTTTGCCTTGTGAATCGAAGGCCAGTTTGAAGAAGTTCTTGCTTTGTACGCTTAAGGCACGCACAGAGGGATAATTTTCCTGGTCGAAGCAGGAATCAAGCTTGTATGCAGGTAGCCATTGCATTTGTGAATCAAGCCAACACGCAAAGCCAATGGTGCAATCGAAGGAGCATTAACAAGAGGCCCTTCCTTTTTGGATCGAAGGAGGCTGTTTCAATGGAAGCCCATGCCCATTCGAAGCTGGTATGCAGCAAACAAGCAAAATACCAAGGCTTCAATCAAAGCTTGGAAATTTGAGGCAAGCTTAGAGGAGGTTAGGTGCTCAATCGAAGCCTGTCAAAATGCCAATCGAAAGACACTGTGATACGGTGGGAAGAACTGACTGTTTTTGGAATGCTGGTTTGCGTTTTGCGTTTATTTTCGCAAAATGTCGCGGTAAGCAAGAGTCGCCACCGACTTTTATTTTATCCAACAAGGAAAGGAAAAAAGCACAGAAAAATTCCTTTTTTGAGATATTTCTCGGGTTCGAGGGGTAGATTATAGAAAGGGAAGGTGTTAGCACCCTTTCTATCTGTGGTTATCCACGGGCTCTTAGGTACTTGCTAAATTGTTTTCAAAATTTCTTTCTTTGTGCTTGTGGGTTTGAAAAAGTTTTTGTTTTGAAAACTTTGATTCAACTCTTGCTTCAGTCCTCAAGAGCGTATGAAGTGTTTTTGAAAACTTTGTTCGAAAAGTGTAAGTGTGAAGAGTTTTGATTTTGAAAGAGCAAGTATCTAAGAACCATCTACCTACTCGAAAAAGGAATCGTTATATGCTAATATCCTTTAGACAATGTTATCCCACTATTAATGAGTGGGTAGCACCGTCGTTGGAATTTGAGGGTCAATTTGAATGAGGGACTTACGGTCACTAAAGCAATGTTAGGACGCCTTGGCGGTAACCCTAATGTCTTAGATCATTTGTTTGAGGCAACAATATTCGAGGCAACCGTTTCGAGGAAACTATGATCTTTTAGACAAGAGGGCGACCTCTAAAACAACTTATACTCAATGACCGTGTATGAAGGCAACCAAGTGGGATGTACCCTAAGAGTGCACATGTGCGAGTGTGTCATTTTCAGTTTATTTTTATCTTTGTACATGTTAAGGATGATCTAATTTGATTTTAAGATTAACATTCAGTCTTGTCATGCAACCCTATTATCAAACATCTAGCAGTTATAATTTGCAGAAATTAAAATGCGGAATTTAAATTACAAGGTGTCGGTCGGGTATTTACATCGCCAAAGACAAACCCTTTGAAAAATAAAATAAAGCGATAAAAATAATTAAATGTCCTATTTAACTATTACAATCCAGAAGCAGGTACATTAATATGATAAAAATAAATAAAGCATGCGGGAAATTAGATCGAGCGCGAATTTTAGGGTTTTGACCATTTTTGAAAGAAAATTGCTTTTTTTTGTTGTTTTTTATTTGGGAAAAGAAATTAATCCTAAATTAATTACTAAATTATTTATAAAATAAATTAAATAATGAAAAATAAATTATTTTTGGAGTTTTTGATTATTTAGGAAAGAAATTAAAAATTATTAAATTAGTGGTTAATATCTAATTAAATCTAATTAATTAAAATTATTTACAAAAATAAATTAAAGTTTTCTAATTAAAAACCTAGTTAATTAATGAATTTATTAAGAAAAGTAAAAGTTAAAAATTTGATTGAAATAAAAAATATTTTTTTTGTGATTTTATTTAATAAAAAGGAATTTTGATTGGTTAGAAATTAAATAAAATAAAGTAAAGTAAATAAAATAACTAAATAGAATATAAAGGGAATGAGGAATTGGGCCTGTTTGGAGGTGTGAGTAGCAATTTCTTAAGCCCAATATTGCTGGCCTTTTTTTACT
Source organism: Vicia faba (assembly GCA_948472305.1). Lineage (NCBI taxonomy): Eukaryota > Viridiplantae > Streptophyta > Magnoliopsida > Fabales > Fabaceae > Vicia > Vicia faba. The sequence continues at coordinate 850,728,654 of OX451735.1, read as the reverse complement.
TTTGTGATCCAGTGTAGACGCATGGACTTGGCTCATGGTGGACCTCCAGCCTTTTGACCACCAGATCTGACCTTTGGCCATCTGGCGCTTGAGTGAATGAAGGACTATGGTGTACCGCAAGCTTGTGCGCGCATGGGAATACCTGAAAAACAAAATTATTGAGAAAGTGGGGGACCTGGGATTCGAACCCAGGTCCTGAAGGGGTTTGCACGCTTGCTTTGCCACTACACCATATTGACTCAATTGTTATTATAACACAAATCAATGATAATATAATAAATCAAGAATGATTGTTCAGAAAAATATAAAACGCGCGCTATATTTGAATTGGCCAGTGGATGGTTGCCACGCATCATCCCTGACCTCCCAACCGTGGCCAAAAGTCTCACCACCTATACCAACGGACAGGAGTCTGTAGCTACAAGCTTGCTCGTCTCAAAAATCCTTCTCAGGCCACAAAAATGAATTCCAAGGGCATGGTTGTGTTCGTCTCACCCTCCCGGTCACAACCATGTCCATTATGTGCTTTAATTCTTCCTGAAATAAAAAACCCTAAAAATAGAAACGGAACCCTAGCAATGGTGTTTCATGATTCAGAGCGCATAAATGAAATTGGCTATTACCATTAGCTTACAAATGATATGAGGAATACAAATATGTTATTAGTTCATTAAAAAGATGCCTAATTCCAGAGTTACAAATTCAAGAACAGGGGTCGTTTTTGTGAGACTTACAGCACGTTTGGAGGCTTGAGGATGCGTGATTTTGGTCCAGGTAGTTTGTGTGAATGGTCAGGAAGCGATTGGAACAAGTATCGTGTCCTGAAACTGCCTCTAACCCTGATTTTGATCTCTCACTTTTTTATGATTTTTTCAATTCTTCTTCTGCCTCTTCCAACACTCGTCAACCCTAATTTCGTATGCTTTTGCTTGCTTATGTAATGTGTACTGCATTAGGGTAAAAAACATGGATCAAATCCCTCCATATCAATGCACCTGAATATGATTTGATCTCCATTGAAAACCTTCCAAATTTGATTTGATTTGATACGAATTTGATGATGATAATTGCTAAATGTGGAGCCTGAAATAGCCAAGAGATCATGAGTTATTAATGCCTTGGATTTTCTATGATTTTATTTGATTTAAAATGAATAAATTCAATTAAAAATAAAATTAAATAATAAAAATGAAATATGGACACATGGATGAAGCTAGGGAACATGGGAAATGATGCAAACTCAAATCAAGTGGAAAAGAATTGGCCCATTTGGCAAAATTGAAGTTTTGGGGATAGTTGACTTTTGGCAATTTTGCAAAAGAGTCCAACCTCAACAATGCATAACTTCTTCAATTTTTAACTTTTGGAAGTGTTCTTGGACTTTTTAGAAATCTTGAGATGTTCTCTAACCAACCCTTTTGATCTCATCTCATTTTGATATTCCATGCTCAAGTTGTAAGCTTTGGTAAAAAAGGTGTTTTTGTTAACTTTCAAAAATGACCTATAATGTCCAAATTCATAACTTCTTGTGAGTGCATTTTTTGATCTTGGGGTATGAATATGGATTGTAGGGAATTTCATCCTCTTCAAAATGATATTTGGATGGGTCATTTCTCATAAAGTATGAGAAAGTTATGCTTGGTCAAAGTTGAGTTGACTTTTCCTACAAAACCCTAATTTAGCAACTTTTGAATCTTGATGAATTTTGAGCAATCATTGATGAATCATGATCAACCCTTGATAAAATTATGAAATATCCCTAAAAATTATAATGTTGACAAAAAATATTGAAGTTTGACTGTATGTAGGTCACAGTTAACTTTTTCCCAAGCACAATCGATTTTTGGACCTTTGAGCAATTGGCTGAGCAAACTTCCTCTGCAAGGCTTGAAACTTGACATGGATGACCTTGAGGACATATTAGGACATTGGGGAGTACTTGAGGTCATTTGGAATCAAGGATCTTGGTGCAACACAAAACCCTAATTTGGGGTTGATTGTCTTAGGAGATAGCTTGTCTGACCAACTCTTGAGCTACCTTGAGCAACTTGGAGATTTTTCTTGCAATGTTTTGAGAAATATGGGAGGGAAAATTTTGGGGTACAACATCTGCCCCTGTTCAATATTCTTAAACCTGAGGATGTAGATTGGCTTTCATGCATTTCGTGATCCGGAGGTGGAAGATGATTGAACACTTAGAGTGCCCAGAAATTTGCACTCGCATGAAGTGGTATCAGCCTCGTAATGTCGGGAAAGGGCTTATAGATGCCATTTAGAGGAGTGTCGATCGCATAAGAGATTCCTTAGAGAGAGCTTGTATACCTGTTGTTGTAGAAGATTTCGTTGGGGAAATCTGATCTTGTTGAGATTTAGGAACTTGCCTGTACTTCAACTGAGAGAACATCTCTGCTGAGTTTTAAGAACTTGTCCGTAATTCAACTGGGGGGAAACATCTTCATCGAGATTTAAGAACTCGCCCGTAATTCAACTGAGAAAACTTCTCTGCCGAGATTTAGGAACTGCCAGTAATTTAATGGAGGAACTTCGTCGAGATTTAGAACCTTATCTGTAATTAAACTGAGGATAATTCTGTTGAGATTTAAGAACTGGTCGGTAGTTCGACTGAGGGAAACATCTTCATCAAGATTTAGGAATTGTCTATAATTCAACCGAGGATAATTCTGTTGAGATTTAAGAACTGTCAGTAATTCGACGGAGGAACTTTGTCGAGATTTAGAACCTTATCTGTAATTCAACTGAGGATAATTCTGTTGAGATTTAAGAACCGGTCAGTAGTTCGACTGAGGGAAACATCTTCATCGAGATTTAGGACTTGTCTGTAATTCAATGGAGGATAATTCTGTTGAGATTTAAGAACTGTCAGTAATTCGACGGAGGAACTTTGCCGAGATTTAGAACCTTATCTGTAATTCAACTGAGGATAATTCTGTTGAGATTTAAGAACCGGTCAGTAGTTCGACTGGAGGGAAACATCTTCATCGAGATTTAAGAACTCGCCCGTAATTTAATTGAGAAAACTCTACTGAGATTTAGGAACTCGTCTGTAATTCAACGGAGGAACTTTGCCGAGATTTAGAACCTTATATGTAATTCAACTGAGGATAATTCTGTTGAGACTTAAGAACCGGTCAGTACTTCGACTGAGATAAAAGCTTCATAGCTTTGAATTTTAGGAGAATTTAACCGCATCTTTCCTGAAAGATAAAGGTTAGTAGTACGTAATGCATGATATGTATCAGGAAAATGATGTTCTCAAAATAAATGAGATTGTATTGTATGATGCGTATATGCATGTGTCATGATATATGAAAATGTAATGTTTGTAGTTGGGGAAAATAAATCCCGGATAACTGCTGGAGAAAAAGAGTTAAATTCTTCGTTTCCGCTGGAGATAGTGGATGAAGATGACTGTGAGAATAAACCTACAGGAGAGGATAACTCCACTGGGGAATAAACTGATGAGGAGATTATTCTGCGGGGAAAAGATGTTCTGTTGAGGATTCCACTGATAAATTCTGCTGGGGATGAATTACCGTTGTTGGTGATACTGAATCCTATTGGGGATTGAATTTCTTGTTTGTGAAAGGATAGAACTCCGCTGGGGATGATCTTTCAGTTGCGACTTCACTGAGGATAACCTTTTAGACTCTTATGGGGATAATCCTTTGAGCTCTGCTGGGGACAATCTTCCAAAATCGACTGGGGATGATTCTCCAAACTCTACTGGGGAAGCTTTCTCAGACTGCGCTGGGAGAAATTTCAGACTCCACTGGGGATATCTTGTACTCTGCCGGGGAACATTCTTATAAACCGTTTGGGGAATATTAAGACCTTTCAGTGCCGATGATAAGTAAACTCTGCTTGGGGAGGATATTACTGATTCATTTACAGTTGCAAGTCTCAGTTGGGGAGAGCTAATATTATTGTCTTACTCTGCAGGGAGTGAGAGCACCTTAGACTTATTCTTCAGTTGAATCTACCTTGTACCTGGTGGACAGAGCAACTATACAGTTTGGACAATTCTTATTTGCCCCTGTTTCTGATATTACAGGTAATGGTCTTTTGTTTCGCATGTAAATGTTCATGAGCAACAATTAATGTCAAATGCATATATCAAAAGTGAACATTGGACGTTCTTTGCAAAACAAAACAGAAAAAGGAAAAACAGTTTGAAATTTCTCTGAAAATGAATTGTATTGATTTTGAAGTTTGGCCTGTAAATTGACGTTTTTGTACAAGAGGCTGACGTCCTAGTAAGAGAACGTCGCCGAATAATAGAATTTACACAATTTTTGAAAAACTAAACAAAACAGCTATGTGAATAATCCCACTGGGTTCCAACTCTGCTATTGCCCTTATGTCCTTGAGCATCTCATCACTTTGCTACTTGGTTGACGGTAGATCAGATTGATTAGTGTCGTCCGAGCTTGACAGTTGATACCGAAGTTTGGCTGTAAGGTGATCCAATGAGACATAGTGTTACGCTTTGATCCCTAATTTTTGCCTGGACCGCCCTTTCGGGTTTTCAGTCCACCGGGATACCCTTTTTTACCCAAGTCGCCCCTTCGGGTTTTCAACTTGTCGGGTGTATAGATTTTTTCATTTTCATCCCTTATTTTTGCTCGAACCCTTTTGGTTTGCCGAGAAGCCCTTATTTATGCCTAGGCCAGTCGACCTAGCGGGTCTTTGATTATGCGAAGTATCTTTTCACTATGTCTGCATTGACGGGGTGAGGAAGGTCGTCACCATCCATGGTGGTTAGAATCATAGCTCTTCTAGAGAAGATGTTCTTAACCACACATGGCCCTTCATAAGTAGGGGTCCATTTGCCCCTGGGATCACCTTGAGGTAAAATAATGCGCTTGATTACCAGATCCCCAACTTGATACTCTTGTCGTCTAAATTTCTTGTTAAATGCCTTGATTATCCGCTTTTGATACGTTTGACCATGAAAAATAGCAGTAAGTCTCTTTTCGTCAATTAAGTTCAGCTGATCAAGCCGTGTCTAAATCCAGTCATATTCGCTCAAACCTGCATCCTTCATAATCCGAAGAGAGTGTATCTGAACTTCAATGGGTAAGACGGCCTCCATGCCATAAACCAATGAATAGGGTGTTTCCCCTGGTGACGTCTGTGCTGAGGTACGGTACCCATGAAGAGCAAATGGTAACATCTCGTGCCAGTCCTTGTATGTCACTGTCATATTCTGCACAATCTTCTTAATGTTCTTATTAGCCGCTTCTACAGCCCCATTCATCTTCGTCCATTAAGGAGAAGAGTTATGATGTTGTATCTTGAATTGCTTGCAGAGTTCGATGATTATCTTATTGTTGAGATTTGTACCATTGTCCATAATGATCCTCTCTGGTACGCCATATCGATAGATCAGATTGTGCCGAATAAACCGTGCTACGACGTTCTTGGTTACAGTAGCAAAGGAAGCTTCTTCAACCCACTTTGTAAAGTAATCAATAGCTACCAGGATGAAACGATGCCCGTTGGACGCGGTAGGTCTGATCTCGCCGATCATGTCGATGCCCCACATTGCAAAAGGCCACGGAGCTGTCAAGACATTCATAGGTACTGGAGGTATGTGCACCTTATCAGCATAGACTTGGCACTTGTGACAAGTCCGAGAATGCTGATAACAGTCGGCTTCCATTATGGACCAATAATATCCTGCCCGGAGGATTTTCTTTGCCATGGTGTGTCCACTAGAATGAGTCCCGGAAGTACCTTCATGTAACTCTATCATGATCCTTTCGGCTTTGTTCTTATCCACACAACACAGTATGGTCGAATCATGGTTACGCTTGTAAAGAATACCATTGCTGATGAAGAACTTCGTCGCGAACCTCCTCAGAAACTTCTTGTCATTAACAGATGCACCCTCGGGGTACTCCTGAGTTTCAAGATACCTCATGACCTCATGAAACCAGGGTTTATCCGCTACTTCTTCAGTCTCAATGTCACAGCAATGTGCAGGTTCGTCCAACCTTTCAATGATAATCCGGGGAGCCTCGTTGTCCCAATTGACTTTGAACATAGAAGACATCGTAGCCAGCGCGTCCGCCAACTGATTCTCCTCTCTAGGGAAGTGTTCAAATGTTATTTATTCGAAGTGAGGCAGCAAAGTCAACACATACTCCTTGTAAGGAATGAGATTAGGGTGTTTCGTATCCCACTCGCCTTTGATCTGACTGATCACGAGAGCGGAGTCTCTGAATACACTTAAGAACTTTATCCTTAGGTCAATAGCTGCTCGAAGACCCATAATGCATGCTTCATACTCCTCCATGTTGTTGGTGCAGTTGAAACATAGTCGGGCGGTGAATGGAGTATGAGAGTCTTTAGGAGATATGATCACGGCGCCAATGCAATTACCCAAAGCGTTTGAAGCTCCATCAAAGTACATAGACCATCGGGATCCCTCCTCAGGTCCTTCATCCGGTCCAGGTGTCTCACAATCAGTCACCAACATGATATTCTCATCCGGGAATTCAAAGTTCATAGACTGGTAATCATCCACGACCTGATGAACCAGATGATCTGCCAACACACTTCCCTTGATTGCCTTTTGATTCGTGTATTAGATGTCATACTCAGTCAAGATCATCTGCCATCTTGCTATTCTTTCGGACAAGGCAGGCTTTTCGAAGATATACTTGATTAGATCCATCTTTGATATCAACAGAGTAGTGTGAGTCAACATATACTGTCTCAGCCGGCGAGCAGCCCATGCTAAAGCGCATCAAGTTTTCTCAAGCAACGAGTATCGGGTCTCGCAGTCGGTAAACTTTTTGATAAGGTAATAAATAGCACGCTCTTTTCGGCTAGACTCGTCATGCTGCCCCAGCACACACCCCATCGAATTGTCGAGTACTGTCAAGTATAAGATCATAGGTCTCCCTTCAACTGGAGGCATCAGAATAGGTGGCTCTTGGAGATTTTCTTTGATCCTCTCGAAAGCGGCCTGACATTCATCGTTCCATCTTACCACTTGATCTTTCTTCATCAACTCGAAGATTGGCTCACAAGTAGTAGTCAGGTGTGAGATGAATCGGGCAATATAATTCAGACGTCCCAGAAAGCCTCTGACTTATTTTTCTGTTCGGGGAGCTGGCATTTCCTGTATAGCCTTCACCTTTGGAGGATCCACTTGAATACCTTTATCGCTTACGACGAAACCCAGCATTTTCCCAGATCTCACTCTGAAGGTGCACTTGTTCGGGTTTAACCTCAGCTTGTACAACTTCAACCTGTCAAATAACTTCTGAAGGTGGTTCAAATGTTCTTCTTCAGTCTGGGATCTTGCAATCATATCATCCACGTATACCTCAATCTCATGATGGATCATGTCATAGAACAAAGCGACCATGGCACGCTGATACGTTTCCCCAATATTCTTCAATCCAAAAGGCATGACCTTGTAGCAAAAGGTACCCCATTGAGTAAAAAAGGTTGTCTTCTTCATGTCTTCAGGAGCCATTTTAATCTAATTATAACCGGAGAAACCATCCATAAAGGAGAAGACCTTATGTTGTGCGGTGTTGTCAACCAAAACGTCGATATGAGGCAGAGGGAAATCATCCTTGGGGCTCTCCCTGTTCAGATCCCTATAGTCAACACACATTCTACCCTTGCCATCCTTCTTCGGCACTGGAACCACGTTGGCAACCCACTGCGGGTAAGAAGTAACTACTAGAAAACTGGCGTCAAACTGTTTCATAACCTCAGCCTTGATTTTCTCATACATCTCTGGGCGTATTCGGCGGACCTTCTGTTTTACTGGAGGACAATCTTCCTTGGTAGGTAGGTGGTGAACCACAATATCGGTATCCAACCCAGGCATATCCTCATAAGACGAGGCAAAGATCTCAACATAGTCTCTCAGCATCTGAATCAACCGTTGCTTAACACTAGGCTCCAGATTTGCACCGATGTTGACCTCTTTCTTGTCTACCTTTGTACCCAGATTTACTGATTCCACCGGCTCTTCATGCGGCTGTATAGCCCTCTCTTCCTGAAGTAATAGTCTTGCAAGTTCACCAGGCACTTCACAATCTTCTTCACCTTCGTCTTCGGCTAAGTTGATCGGACTTTCGAAGTCATAACTGGCAGTAGCAGAGTCGTTACCAGTGGGATCCAGAGTGGATGTAGACCTGTATATGTGAGTGTGTGTAAAATAGCTGTTTTGCAATATATAATAAAAGAAAAACAAGGAGCGCAAAATTTGAAATGCAAGAAACGTCCAATGCTTTTATTAATGATATATGTAGATGACACACATAAAGCCCTCACAAACAAAACCACGGTGCCCCGGGTAAGACACCGGGCCATAAAGTTTAAAAATTGTCTATTACAAATTCAAAACAAAAGTCTCATTACTGGGTAACAAAAGAAATTGGGATGAAGTCCTTTGCTGTCCAATTGCTTAGTACACCATCAGTAGTAGGATAGATCCAACTGTCGAACTCAGATTCTTCAACATCGTCTTCAATGGCATTTACTCCTGAATTGTTGATAAACAGGGGAGGTCTTCCGATCCGTGCACTCTGAACAGCCCTTTGAGCTTCTTTCTCAACAACAGCCCGGGCATCCTTGAAGGAAGCCATCTTCATTGGAGGATCTTCAGTGATAGTTTCAGCTGATGCCAGTGTCTGGGGTACCTCTTCAAAATGTTGAAACGGGGTCTCAATGAACTCCTCATCCATCTATACATATCGGAAAGAGTTGAGGTGGCTCACCATATACTCCTCTTCTCCTCGTACCGTAATAATCTTCCCCTTGACTGGGTACTTCAGCATCTGGTGGAGCGTAGAAGTCACTGCCCCAGCTTTGTGGATCCATGGGAGACCCAGCAAACAAGAATAGGATGGCCGAATGTCCATCACGTAAAAAGTAGATGCAAAGATCTGAGAACCAACCTTCACTGGAATATCCACTTCTCCATGTACCATTCTCTTGGACCCGTCAAAGGCCTTAACAACAATGTTACTTGGCTTCTGCTCCAACCCCTCACAGTCTAACCGGTCCAAAGCTTTCTTAGGCAAAACGTTCAACGAAGACCCCGTATCCACCAATTTGTGAGCTAGAGTAGTGCCCCTGCATTCAATGGAGACATGCAGGGCATCATTGTGATTCCTCCCCTTAGCAGGCAAGTCTGTGTCAGAGAAACCCAACCCATTATCTCCTGTCAAACTAGACATGCAGTCTTTAAACTGATCAGTTGATGTCTCCTGTGGCACGTGCGCAGTTTTTAGGAAAGCAATCAGAGCCTTGGCATGGGCTTCTGAGCATAGCAACTGAAATTCTGGCTGCAGATACTCAATGTCACGTTCAATGTTATGACACCGTATCTGACTTACTATATGACAGTAAATACAAAAGCAATAAAGAACACAGTCAATTGTTTACCCAGTTCAGTGTGCAACAACACCTACTCTGGGGGCTACCAAGCCAGGGAGGAAATCCACTATAAGAGATTTTAATTCAGGAATAAACCAACCAGTTTATCTCCTTCACTTAAGACCTACCCAATGCAATTCCAATCTAAGTACAACTTAAACCTGAGTTCCTACTCACTCCCCCTCAATCACAGCAGTGATACATAAACCAATTTGACTTAAGAATTGATGAAGACACTCTTCAAAAACAAACACTTGATTAAGCTTCACAGCTTTTTAATCAAGCAACACAATCACTCTTGCTTCACAGCTTTGAGTGATGTACACAACTAACTTGACTCTGCTTCACAGCTTTAGTCAATGAACATTCAAACACTCTTGCTTCAAAGCTTAGAGTGCTACACAACCCTTACAATTAGAAACCTATTCCAAGGCACTTATCACAATGATAATTGCTTGGAGTACAATAATCAAATCTATACAGATTATAAATGATCTTCTAATCAATAAAAGCCATTCTTGAAAAACAGCAGCTCTGTTGAATATATAGCAACTGCAACTTCAGTTAGGGTTTCCAAAAACCTAGGGTTAATTCCGTTTGACCTAAAGACCAGGTCACAGGACTTTATTAACCAGGTTAGGGTTGAGCTAGGTTGCCCCTCAGAAAACGCAGGATTCTGTTCAGGAAGGACTGAGTTATTTCCTGAAAAAACTCAGACTTATCCAATCCTGCAATCCTGTTAGTTCAGAACAGGATGTCATAACATCTGTTGTGACATCTGAGAAAACTTGTCTACTGATTTAGCAAAATGTGATCATTTTGCAAAATGCTCAGATACACACTTATAAACATCAGTATTTGAATTACAATATTTTTCTGCAAAGGTACCTAATGAGTCAGTACAAACTGAACTAGAATGTTATGACATCAGTCATGACATTCACACATACACTTGGGATTTACCAAAAATGCAAGCCAATACCTAAACACCTACAAACTCCCCCTTTGGCAGATTTTTGGCTAAAGACCCTAAACAATCAGAGATAGATAGCAGCAGAAATAAGTGACAGCAGAAAAATAGAATGTCAAGTACTAAGTAAGTACCAAAATATTCTCCCCCTCTTTAGCCACAAATGGGCCAAAGATACATGTTCATAAAATTATACAGTTATCCAAAACAAAATAATAAGAGCAGCAGCAGAAAACAACAGAATACACTTCCAAACTCCACCAGATATCAGCAACCAACCAGCAACACCACCAAACAGCAATCAACCTTCAAGCACTGTCATCAGACTCAGAGGAGCTAGTTTCTTCAATGTTGAGATGTCCTTCAGCTTCTACACCTTCTTCCCTTCTGCTTTCTTCAGCTTCCTCCTTTTCTAGCCTGGCAATTAGAATTTCTAGGGTCCTTTTTCTAGCATCCAGCTCTTTGCAAGTTTCTTTTAAAACAGCTATGACATCTGATGTCTTGGACTGGGTCTTTACAGACGATGTCTCAGCTGATGTTATGACAATGTCTGGAGCATGAGATCCCTGAAACAGTTTGTAGTGCAGGCCAAGGGCAGGAGCTCTTTTGCAGACTGTATCTCTTGCCACAAGGATATCAGGGTATTGTGCAAGGATGATTCCACAAAGGAGGGAGGGAAAGGCAATTGGTCCTTTGACAGCATAACTGTCAGCATGCTTTAAGGTTTGTTCAAAGATGTACCTCCCATAGTCAAAAGCAGTCTTGGTTCCCACAGCATAGATAAATCTCCCCAATCCTGTGGAGATAGTTGATTTGTGATTTGTAGGCACCCAGTTGGCTGCACCTATTTTATGCAAGATGGCAAATTTCATGCTGAGTTTACTAGCATTCAGCTTCCCTTTCAAGGGCCAGCACTTTACTTGCCTGGCTGTGATGGTTAGACAAACTTCATTGTCAGTTGCCTCTAGATCAGGACAGTCCTTATTTGTTCTTCCAAGAAACTTGTTGATTTCTGATGGAGAGAACTTGACCCTTCTTCCTCTAACAAAAACACTTTCAAAATTAGCTGACCTTCCATCAGCACAATCATTTGACAAGTTCACTACAAACTCCTTGACCAGATTTTCATAACATTTGTTAAACTTTATCACTGTCTTCATTAGCCCAACATTCTTGATCAGATCCATGATGTCTTTGCACTCCAAGGCATCATTGTTGAGTTCTCTCTCTAAGGCTATTCTCTTTAAGCAAACATACTTCCATCTGTTTGCATTGTCAGGATGATGAAAAGAGATGTTGTCTGTTGGCACTTCAGGCACTCTAGCAATCTTGCTGGAGGGGAGCTTCCTTCTGATGGGAGTTTCTTCAATATTAATCTCAAATTCTGATTCCTCATCAGAATCAGAAGTTTCAGGTTCTTTACTTTTCTTAGAGATTGGTTGTCTAGCAGTATGCACCTGGGCCTTCTTCCCTTTTGTCTGAATACTTTTCTCAGCCATGCCTTCAGCCTTGGATTTCTTAGCATCAGGTTTATCATTCTGACTACTCTTTCTTTTCATCAATCTCCTAGCTATGCTAGGGTTAACATTAGCAATCAGTTCATTATCTGAGTAATCTTCATCCACATCAATGATAGGTGGATCAGCAGCCTTTTCAGAGGGGTTCTGAATGTTGTCTTTTGGTGTCACAACATTCTCAGTGACATCTACATTTTCAGAACCTTCCACATTTGGACTTTCTAATTGATTTAAAGGGATAGAAATCCCCGGTACAGATTGGTTGCCACTCAGTATACTAGTAACCAGCCTAGCAATAGCTTGGTGTACTTGAACTGATCCTTCTCTATTAGGTACAGAAGACGAAGGATGAGATGGATTACCGGAGGCAAAAGCTTGGGGTTTTCCTGCATGTCTTGTTCTCAACTCTTTGACCTTGGTGGGGTTAGTTCCCACTTTTCTATGAGAGGAGATCTCCAGAACGTCAGAGTCCAGACAAGAAGAGATTGTCCCAGAATCTTGATCAGAGGAAGAGGTTGAAATGGTCGTATTGGATGATGATGGTGTTTGAGACATGTTGACAGTTTTAGAGGACCAACAACAACTGAGGAGAAATTTTTGATTGAGAGACTGGGTTTTGATGAGGAGACGAGAGAGGAAGGAAGCAAGGGAGTGTCTATTCAACTTCTTAAAAGAATTGTAGGAAATGAGAAAATACAATTTTAAACCAATCAGAACAGGCATAAGTCCTTTGATCCTTGTTTTAAGCAAAATTAATTGCTACAATTCCTCATGTTGGCAAATACCCAGCTTGCCCCTCAAATTTTCAAGTTTATTTCCAACAAGAGTCTTGGTAGAAGAATCAGTCAGCTGAAGCTTAGAGAAACTTTGTTCCAGTTTAAATGACTTCTTCTCTTCAAAGTCAATAGGGTTCAAGGAAATGTTGATTGTTTTCAGATTGTCACAACACAATGTCACAACATCTTGTGTAACATTGTACTCAGGGAGCATCTGTTTTGACCAGATGTTTTGAGAACAGAATTTATTAGACTTGTTATTTCCAACATCCTTGTCAAGATGACTTAAGGTTCTGACAACACATTCTTCTTCAAGTTTATTTGCCACATCACAGATATTATCAACCTGTAGTTTTGGAGTTCTTCTGACAGCTTCCATAGAAATAGCTCTTTTCATTCTTCTTAGATGAAGGAGACCAAGCTTATGCTGCCACAGTTTCATCTCTTTTTCTTCTTTGATGATTTGACACATAGTGGAGATATCAGTGTTCTCAGGCTGCCACACGTAACAGTTATCTTTGGATTTGATTCCTCTCATTACAACTTCTAGTTTTTCATTAATTACTAGACATTCAGATCTTGAGAAGTTGACCTTGAATCCTAGATCACATAATTGACTGATACTAATGAGATTAGCAGTCAACCCTTTTACCAGCAGTACTTTATTCAGACTTGGAACTCCAGGGCAGTCCAAATTACCAACTCCTTTGACTTCACCTTTAGCACCATCTCCAAAGGTCACAAAACTGGTGGTGTGAGGCATAACATTATTGAGGAGATTTTTGAATCCAGTCATGTCTCTGGAACATCCACTGTCAAAGTACCAATATTCCTTTGCAGAGACCCTCAGGGAAGTGTGAGCTATCAGTGCAGTAGCCTTTTTCTTCCATTTAGGAGCATGTGGTACCTTTTTAGACTTAGGTTTGACACCTGAGTTCTGATTAGGATATCCATGTAGTCTGAAACAGAAGGGCTTTATGTGACCATATCTCCCACAATGATGACATTTCCATCTTTGGTACCTTTTCTTCATATGTCTCTGTTCCTGATGTCGAGAGTTGTGTTGAGACATCCGTTTTGACATTTGCTTACCAGTACCAGATTTCTTTGTTTCCATAAATCCTAGTCCAGATTTATTTCCCACATTTTGTCCAACCTGAAGGATCTCTTCCAATTTGTCTGTTCCATTGGTCAACATCTTGACAGATTTGGTCATTTGATTCAGTTGTGAGTTCAGCAATTGAACTTCTCCTTCTAGATGACTTATAGTTTCAAGATTTGCCCTTTTTTCAGCCTCCAGCTTTATAATGAGTTTTGATTGTTTCTCATTCTGCACACAGACTTCAGCACTTCTGATACACAATTTCTTGTAGGTATCAGCCAGTTCTTCAAATGTCACTTCTTCATCACTAGTGTCACTTTCAGAAGTACAAACACTAGTTAGGGCAGTAACTAGTTTGGCAGATTCTTCTTCAGAATTACTTTCTGAATCATAGTCAGACCAAGTAACAGTCATTCCTTTCTTTTGTTTCTTAAGAAAGGTAGGACATTCAGCTCGAATATGTCCATATCCTTCACATCCAAAGCATTTAATACATCTGCCTTGGTTTCCCTTATCTTCTGACCTTGGTCTTCTGCTGGAACTGTCAATGTCAGAGGGAATGTTATGAACATTAGACCTTGACTTTGGGTCCATTCTTTTGATGACCCTGTTGAACTGTCTTCCAAGCATGGAAATAGCTTCTGATATGTTTTCTTCTTCATCCTCCTTGTATTCAACATCAGTGTTGGATACAAGTGTTATGCTTTTGTTCTTCTTGTCACCATTATCAGTGATCCCCATCTCAAAAGTCTGAAGAGACCCAATAAGTTCATCCACTTTCAACTTGATAATGTCCTGGGCTCCTCTATGGCAGTTACCTTCATTGCAAATCTTTTAGGCAAGGATCTGAGAATCTTCCTCACCAGTTTTTCTTCTGACATCTTTTCACCCAGTGCTCCTGAGGTGTTGGCAATCTCCAAGATGTTCATGTGAAACTCATGAATGGTTTCATCTTCCATCATTTTTAGATTCTCAAATTTGGTAGTCAACATCTGAAGCCTTGACATTTTTACTTTGGAAGTGCCCTCATGAGTAGTTTTGAGAGTGTCCCAAACTTCCTTGGCCAGTTCATATTGATGTACTAGTCTGAAAATGTTTCTATCAATTCCATTGAACAAGGCATTTAAAGCTTTTGAATTTCCCAGAGCTAACTCATCTTCTTCTTTACTCCAATCTTCCTCAAGCTTCAGACTGATTGTCCCATCTATCTCAGTTATGGTGGGATGAATCCATCCTTTGTCAGCAGCTCTCCAAGCCTTTTTGTCCAGAGATTTTAGGAAGGCAATCATACGAGGTTTCCAGTAGTCATAATTGGTTCCGTCCAGAATGGGTGGTCTATTTCCAAAAACTCCTTCTTTGTCCATAGTGCCAGAAAGTGATATCCCTAGATCTCACCCAGTAATACAGGCAGGGTGCCTGCTCTGATGCCAATTGAAATTCTGGCTGCAGATACTCAATGTCACGTTCAATGTTATGACACCGTATCTGACTTACTATATGACAGTAAATACAAAAGCAATAAAGAACACAGTCAATTGTTTACCCAGTTCAGTGTGCAACAACACCTACTCTGGGGGCTACCAAGCCAGGGAGGAAATCCACTATAAGAGATTTTAATTCAGGAATAAACCAACCAGTTTATCTCCTTCACTTAAGACCTACCCAATGCAATTCCAATCTAAGTACAACTTAAACCTGAGTTCCTACTCACTCCCCCTCAATCACAGCAGTGATACATAAACCAATTTGACTTAAGAATTGATGAAGACACTCTTCAAAAACAAACACTTGATTAAGCTTCACAGCTTTTTAATCAAGCAACACAATCACTCTTGCTTCACAGCTTTGAGTGATGTACACAACTAACTTGACTCTGCTTCACAGCTTTAGTCAATGAACATTCAAACACTCTTGCTTCAAAGCTTAGAGTGCTACACAACCCTTACAATTAGAAACCTATTCCAATGCACTTATCACAATGATAATTGCTTGGAGTACAATAATCAAATCTATACAGATTATAAATGATCTTCTAATCAATAAAAGCCATTCTTGAAAAACAGCAGCTCTGTTGAATATATAGCAGCTGCAACTTCAGTTAGGGTTTCCAAAAACCTAGGGTTAATTCCGTTTGACCTAAAGACCAGGTCACAAGACTTTATTAACCAGGTTAGGGTTGAGCTAGGTTGCCCCTCAGAAAACGCAGGATTCTGTTCAGGAAGGACTGAGTTATTTCCTGAAAAAACTCAGACTTATCCAATCCTGCAATCCTGTTAGTTCAGAACAGGATGTCATAACATCTGTTATGACATCTGAGAAAACCTGTCTACTGATTTAGCAAAATGTGATCATTTTGCAAAATGCTCAGATACACACTTATAAACATCAGTATTTGAATTACAATATTTTTCTGCAAAGGTACCTAATGAGTCAGTACAAACTGAACTAGAATGTTATGACATCAGTCATGACATTCACACATACACTTGGGATTTACCAAAAATGCAAGCCAATACCTAAACACCTACAGCAACAGAGATAACATAGATATTTTGGACGGGGTATGCCCCAGCTGTTCGACTACATTATAATCGCTCTTTTTGATGATCTTTAAAATTTCTTCCATCTCTTATTTAGAAGTTTAACAGTAATTCTATTCGGTGTCTCCGTCCGGGAAGGCTCATCAGTGATCCCTTTGCCCCGAGTATCAGATGACTCTGCAACAGGGGTAAGAATGGGAACTTGAACAGGGATAGCATCAGGTGCACTAGCAGGTGTAATGACAACAGGTTTCCGAACAGTTGGCGGAGAGATCTCGGGGGAGAAAAGTCTTCCGCTGCGGGTGACTTTGGTAGGTCCAACAATATTGCTGCTGTCAGTATCATCCTTTTCAGCACTCAAATCTTTCTTAACTTCGTGATAGTAAACGTCATCCCCGTAGTGCCATGGGACAACTTTATCTGATGTATAGAGGATATGCCTAGGAACAGTGATGATCAAGGGAGCGATTCTTGGAACATATGTAATTCTAACAGGCTTTCTCGAGGAAGCCTTGGAAGAATTGTCGAAAATGGTGATTATAACAACTTCTTCAGTAGGAACCAAAGGAAAAAAAGTCTTCTCAAACAGAATTTCTTTATTATCCATCAGGCGTTGGATACCTGACTTCAAAAGATGGCAACCGATTGGTAGGACGGAACACAAATGGCAACCTTCGCCATAGCCCGGAAATAAAACGGCTAGCAGAAGGTTCTTCTTTACAGTCATCAATGGAGTAACAATGTCTTTCACAGAAACCACAAACGAGTCTTCATCTACAGCATTCACCCCATGCTTGGGCATAGGAGCAGTCACAACATTAGGCCTTTCTGGCGCTTCAAATTCAATCTCTTTAGCATCAATTAAATCCTGTACCTTATTCTTCAGGACCCAACAATCATTCGTATCGTTCCCCCGGCTATCAGAATGAAAAGCGCAGTGGGCGTTCAGATTGTACATGGGTTATGTTGTATTGGGATTCTTCGGGGCCTCCTTCGGAATCACCAAGTTGGTCTTCAATAACTGCGGCAGAATTTGGGATAAAGTCATGTTGAGGTGAGTGAACTGTCTTCATGGCCTCTCGGCCCTTGGCTGATTGTTGCGCTGAGGAGCAACAACAGGTCTTGATATAACCACCGCATTAACAGCTTGGCGGTGTTCAGGTCTATTATGGATCTTTGAACTGTAAACAACACTGGACTCCTTCTTAAAAGGCTTCTTCTTGGTACTTGATGAAGCACCCTTCTGTATTTTACCGCTCTTGATACCGGATTCAATTCTTTCCCCGGTCATAATCAGCTCAGTAAACCCGGACGATGAACTTCTAATCAGATGGTTGAAATATGGACCAGACAAGGTCCCAAGGAACATATCTACTAACTCCCTGTCAGCCAGCGGGGGTTGTACTCTTCCAGCAAGGTCCCTCCATTTTTGAGCGTAGTCTTTGAAACCTCCGCCCGCACCCATGGACATACCCTGAAGTTGGGTACGCGTGGGAGCGAGGTCAGTATTGTATTGGTACTGCTTGTAGAAAGCAGCAGTCAAGTCCTTCCAATTACGGATACTAGCTCCTTCCAGCTGGTAAAACCATTCAAGCTGAGTCCCTGAGAGACTGTCTTGAAAGAAATGGATCCAGAGGTTCCTGTCAGTGATGTATGGCTAAATTTTTCTAACATACAAATGGAGGTGCAGCTTTGGACAAGAAACCCCGTCGTATTTAGCAAAGGCTGGTGCTTTAAACTTTTGGGGAATCACCACCCCATACAATAAACCTAGATCACCAAAGTTTAACCCAGGGACCTTCTGGATCTCCATCGCACTTAACCGTTCTTTAAGTTGTTTATATCTATCCTCAGCAGGAGGATACTGGTCTTCGTCAAAGTCAGTCTCATGGTCAGATACCACAGGGCTAGGCACCCTCCTTTCTTCTTGGTTTTCTCCCCCTCCAAATGAGTGGGATAGATTAACTTCGTCTCGCAGCCTGTTTCCAAATCTGTGACCCATGTTCAGGAGGACTGTCTTCTTCTTATTATTATTATTATCCTTCAAGATAAGAGTCTTCAAGTCTTGCTGACCCTTAGCCAAATTCATGAACATTTCTTGAAATTGAGCGTTTTGGGCTTGTAGAGCCTTAATAGCTTGATCAGTTGATGTTTCAACAAACATGATTGCTGAAATAAACAGCGAAGAAGATGAGAAAACCTGTAAGGGTACCTGTTATGAGGTGCATGGAATGAAATGCGTATGATATGATTTCAAAGACGTTGGAGATTCAAATTTGTAAACCAAAGGGAAACACACTTTTATTAGATAAACTTGAAATAATGTCTGATAAATGCCTTTAAGGCGTTACAAGAAAGGAATACTGAAAAATAAATCAAAGCTAGAAATAATCAAAAGACATCAGCGCTCCCATGGTCGTTTGCCTTTGGTGCTGACATAGTCGTTAAGGATCTGCTCATTCTCCAGTTGCCTTGTCAACTTCAGGATCTTTCGCTCTTGCTCGTGATACTTTTATCTATAAGTATCCCGCTCTTCCCTTAGCTGCATCCAAGACCTCTTTAATGCCCCAATGTCAGTAGGCATGTAAGGGTGGAGGATAGTAGGAGGTACCCCTTCTTCATCAATAAGTTCAACTATCACAGGCAAGACAGCTTCGTACAACATTCCCAGCTTTTCGGCACGTATACGAACCCATCATAGATATGGTTCCATTGGAAGAGAAGTCTTCACACCTAGCTCGTTCGGATCAGACCTGTGCACCCTATCCCAGGCTCGTATGAATCTGCGGCGTTGCTCGTCACTATTCCCTTGGAAGTCAAAGACAATGCTTGGCATCAACAACTCATGAGGTCTTTCCCTCCTAGCTCATCCAAATTGACGTAAGGCCAAGCACTGATTATAAGTGATCCCTCCATGGGTTCCTAGAAGTGGGACATTGGGGTATTCCCCCCAGCGATCGATAATAGCCACATCTTCCATGCCCTTGATAGTCCAAATGATGTCATTATGAGAGAGAGA
The DNA here is from genome assembly GCA_948472305.1 of Vicia faba. Lineage (NCBI taxonomy): Eukaryota > Viridiplantae > Streptophyta > Magnoliopsida > Fabales > Fabaceae > Vicia > Vicia faba. The sequence goes on along the minus strand of OX451735.1, from coordinate 850,709,301 downwards.
CATAATCCTATAGGCCCAACCCATGCCTTCCTTGTTCTTCAAAACTGATTTGGGGAGGTGAGAAATAAACCACCTCGCTAGCAATGGTGTACAACACATAAGGGTTCCCCGCTTCCGAGCAGTACGGGCATAAAGAGAGTGCAAAATGTCACCCAAGAGAGTGGGTACCGGATTACGGGAAATGAAGATCTTCACCGTATTCCCGTCAACAAAGGAATCGGAGTTAGGAAACAACACCAAACCATATATGAGAAGAGCCAAAATGTCTTCAAATGCCTGGAAGTCTAGACTGTCCCAGAACTGATTAGCCCGATCAACCAAGAATTTAGCCAAGAAGCCTTTTGTCCCACTTCTGGTTTCCTAGTTTGACATTACCTCAGCCTTTGTCAGATGGAGGGATAAAGCAATTTCTTCTGGCCTAATGACTTTCTCATAACTTGTAAACGGGGTCTGCTCCAGAATAGAGATAGCAAGTAGATCATAGAACTCTTCCAAGGTGGGGACCAACTGGTAGTCCGGAAAAGTAAAGCAATGGTACAATGGATCAAAGAACTGGACTAAGACACTCATCATTTGTTCATCCATATTAGAGGTGACCAAACCAAGGAGGTTCCCATGTCTTCTGATAAAGGAAGAAGTATCTAGCATCTTTGCAACCAATTCCTTAAGCAGAGTGGGAATCTGGACAAAGTTGATCCGAATAGTGTTTCTACGCATGGGTGCCATGACCTACAAAAAAGAGAAAAGACGAATCCCCTTTGTCTTTGAAATATGTTAGTCCAATGCAAGATGCATGCAATGTCATGATGCATGATGTCATGATAGAAAACACACCACAAGTATCCACAAATAGCAAACATGGTAAGGGCACACAAGTCACACAGATAGCCCTTAGATTTCAGGCTGGCAAAGAGTTTAGGTATTACCCTCTTTCAGTTTAGTTGGTTCAAACCTGTCCTAAAATAGTAACCGGGTTCTAGAGGATCTCATTATCACTGACCACCCTCGATTGGTCATAATTCCAGTTTAGCAATCTTTTCTTGCGGCCGAAATTATCGCGAGAGTTTGGTCTCAATGAGTGTAGCATACTGTTACTGTTCTATGGCCAAGTTGGTCAATTATAGGTTCTAAGGTCAGTTGATGCTTAATGACCCCTTAGAAGACCCATATTCTCCTTGTTCCACCACAAGGGATATCGGTACAAACTAAAGTTCCACACCAACATAGCTACTGCTTCAACCGTATCGGTCTACACCGTGCAGTTCCCTCATAGTTTATTGCTACTTACCTGAAGGGTATTCCCCAGATCCGGGTTAGGATCTATAGTAACTCAGATTCAACCCACAACGATAAAGCATACCAGTCAAGCAATTGAAAACATTATGAACTATTCCTAAGGTACACCCCACTTATAAATCATCCCCAACCGAGTCGCCAGTTCTGTGATACGGTGGGAAGAACTGACTATTTTTTGGAATGCTGGTTTGCGTTTTGCGTTTGTTTTCACAAAATGTCGCGGTAAGCAAGAGTCACCATAAACTTTTATTTTATCCAACAAGGAAAGGAAAAAAGCACAGAAAAATTCCTTTTTTGAGATATTTCTCGGGTTCGGGGGGTAGATTATAGAAAGAGAAGGTGTTAGCACCCTTTCTATCCGTGGTTATCCACGGGCTCTTAGGTACTTGCTCAATTGTTTTCAAAATTTCTTTCTTTGTGCTTGTGGGTATGAAAAAGTTTTTTTTTTGAAAACTTCGATTTAACTCTTGCTTCTGTCCTCAAGAGCGTATGAAGTGTTTTTGAAAACTTTGTTCGAAAAGTGTAAGTGTGAAGAGTTTTATTTTTGAAAGAGCAAGTATCTAAGAACCATCTACCTACTCGAAAAAGGAATCGTTCTATGTTAATGTCCTTTAGACAATGTTATCCCACTATTAATGAGTGGGTAGCACCGTCGTTGGAATTTGAGGGTCAATTCGAATGAGGGACTTACGGTCACTAAAGCAATGTTAGGACGCCTTAGCGGTAACCCTAATGTCTTAGATCATTTGTTTGAGGCAACAATATACGAGGCAACCTTTTCGAGGCGACTATGATCTTTTAGACAAGAGGGCGACCTCTAAAACGACCTATACTCAATGACCGTGTACGAAGGCAACCAAGTGGAATGTACCCTAAGAGTGCGCATGTGCGAGTGTGTCGTTTTCAGTTTATTTTTATCTTTGTACATGTTAAGGATGATCTAATTTGATTTTAAGATTAACATTCAGTCTTGTCATGCAAGCCTATTATCAAACATCTAGCAGTTATAATTTGCAGAAATTAAAATGTGGAATTTAAATTACAAGGCGTCGGGTATTTACATCGCCAAAGACAAACCCTTTGAAAAATAAAATAAAGCGATAAAAATAATTAAATGTCCTATTTAACTATTACAATCCAGAAGCAGGTACATTAATATGATAAAAATAAATAAAGCGCGCGGGAAATTAGATCGAGCGCGAATTTTAGGGTTTTGACCCTTTTTGAAATAAAATTACTTTTTTTATTTGTTGTTTTTTATTTGGGAAAATAAATTAATCCTAAATTAATTACTAAATTAATTATAAAATAAATTAAATAATGAAACATAAATTATCTTTGGAGTTTTTGATTATTTAGGAATGAAATTAAAAATGATTAAATTAGTGGTTAATATCTAATTAAATCTAATTAATTAAAATTATTTACAAAAATAAATTAAAGTTTTCTAATTAAAAACCTAGTTAATTAATGAATTTATTAAGAAAAGTAAAAGTTAAAAATTTGATTGAAATAAAAAAAAATTTTTTTTGTGATTTTATTTAATAAAAAGGAATTTTGATTGGTTAGAAATTAAATAAAATAAAGTAAAGTAAATAAAATAACTAAATAAAATATAAAGGGAATGAGGAATTGGGCCTGTTTGGAGGTGTGAGTAGCAATTTCTTAAGCCCAATATTGCTGGCCTTTTTTGACTTTTGTGATCCAGTATGGACGCATGGACTTGGCTTATGGTGGACCTCCAGCCTTTTGACCACCAGATCTAGCCTTTGGCCATCTGGCGCTTGAGTGGATGAAGGACTATGGTGTTCTGCAAGCTTGTGCGCACATGGGAATACCTGAAAAACAAAATTATTGAGAAAGTGGGGGACCTGGGATTCGAACCCAAGTCTTGAAGGGGTTTGCACGCTTGCTTTGCCAATACACCATATTCACTCAATTGTTATTATAACACAAATCAATGATAATATAATAAATCAAGAATTATTGGTCAGAAAAAAAATAAAATGCGCGCTATATTTGAATTGGCCAGTGGATGGATGCCACACATCATCCCTGACCTCCCAACCGTGGCCAAAAGTCGCACCACCTATACCAACGGACAGGAGTCCGTAGCTACAAGCTTGCTCGTCTCAAAAATCCTTCTCAGGCCACAAAAATGAATTCCAAGGGCATGGTTGTGTTCGTCTCATCCTCCTGGTCACAACCATGTCATTATGTGCTTCAGTTCTTCCTGAAATAAAAAACCCTAAAAACATAAACGAAACCCTAGCCATGGCGTTTCATGATTCAGAACGCATAAATGAAAGTGGCTATTACCATTAGCTTACAAATGATATGAGGAATACAAATATGCTATTAGTTCATGAAAAAGATGCCTAATTCCAGAGTTATGAATTCAAGAACAGGGGTCGTTTTTGTGAGACTTACAACGCGTTTGGAGGCTTGAGGAGGCGTGATTTTGGTCCAGGTAGTTTGTGTGAATGGTCGGGAAGCGATTGGAACAAGTCTCATGTCCTGAAACTGCCTATAACCCTGATTTTGATCTCTCACTTTTTTATGATTTTTTCAATTCTTCTTCTGCCTCTTCCAACACTTGCCAACCCTGATTTCGTATGCTTTTGCTTGCTTATGTAATGTGTACTACATTAGGGTAAAAAACATGGACCAAATCCCTCCATATCAATGCACCTGAATGTGATTTGATCTCCATTGAAAACCTTCCAAATTTGATTTAATTTGGATCTTTTTGCACATGATTTGATTTGATATGAATTTGATGATGATAATTGTTGAATGTGGAGCCTGAAATAGCCAAGAGATCATGAGTTATTAATGCCTTAGATTTTCTATGATTTTATTTAATTTAAAATGAATAAATTCAATTAAAAATCAAATTAAATAATAAAAATGAAATATGAACACATGGCTGAAGCTAGGGCACGTGGGAAATGATGAAAACTCAAATCAAGTGAAAAAGAATGGGCCCATTTGGCAAAATTTGAAGTTTTGGGGATAGTTGACTTTTGGCAATTTTGCAAAAGAGTCCAACTTCCACAATGCATAACTTCTTCAATTTTGAACTTTTGTAAGTGTTTTTTGACTTTTTAGAAAGCTTGAGATGTCCTCTAACCAACCCTTTTGGTCTGATCTCATTTTGATATTCCATGCTCAAGTTGTAAGCTTTGGCAAAAAAGGTGTTTTTGTTGACTTTCAAAAATGACCTATAATGTCCAAATTCATAACTTCTTATGAGTGCATTTTTTGATCTTGGGGTATGAATATTTATTGTAGGGAATTGCATCCTCTTAAAAATGAGCTTTGTATGGGTCATTTCGCATAAAGTATGAGAAAGTTATGCTTGGTCAAAGTTGAGTTGACTTTTCCTACAAAACCCTAATTTAGCAACTTTTGAATCTTGATGAATTTTGAGCAATCCTTGATGAATCATGATCAACCATTGATCAAATGATGAAATATCCTTCAAAATAAGAATTTTGACAAAAAATCTTGAAGTTTGACTGTATGTAGGTCACAGTTGACTTTTGCCCTAGCACAGTCGATTTTTGGACCTTTGAGCAATTGGCTGAGCAAACTTCCTCTGCAAGGCTTGAAACTTGACATGGATGACCTTGAGGACATATTAGGAAACTTGGGAGTAATTTAGGTCATTTGGAATCAAGGATCTTGGTGCAACACAAAACCCTAATTTGGGGTTGATTGTCTTAGGAGATAGATTGTCTGACCAACTCTTGAGCTACCTTGAGCAACTTGGAGATTTTTCTTGCAATGTTTTGAGAAATATGGGAGGGAAAACTTTGGGGTACAACAGACACCTTGAACATGTAATCGAAATACTTTATTAAGATGCCAATCGAAGACTCCTTGTTTATCTTCAAAAAAATTTATGTTTTCCTTTAATCAAGTGCTTGCGACCACCCTTATAAGAAAAAATCTTGGAAAATTTGAGAGGGAAAATTTTGGGGTACAACACACGTCTCTATAAGAATACGTACAAAGTGTTGGTTTTGAAAATAATTCAAAGAGATATTTTTTGAAGATGTTTTGAAAGTGTAAGTGTGGAAATTGTTTTTGTTTAGCGAGGAAGCAACTACGAGCGTCCTACCTACTCAAAAGGTCTATATTCTTTTCCTCCTCCTTTAGATGTTTTTATATTACCATTGATTGTTAAGAAGCCTCATCTTTGGATGTGAAGGGACGGACGTGGGTCATCGTATAGTCATAGAAGGCAACTTATGAGACGTTTTAGCAATTTTTGTAAGGGACTAGATCCTTCACTGAAGGAAACATCGACGGACATCGAGGGACTATGATCTTTTTTATTGAGGGTCTTTGCTAAAACGCCTATATTCGAGGGACAAAACTATTTTCCAAGGTAACAAGTGAGATTAACCTAGAGGTGCACGTGTGAATAGTGTGTTTGATTGCATGCACTTTTGTCTTTGAAATTAGGCTTTTCTAACGATTGATTTTATCTTGCCATACACACCCTAATTACTAGCAATTTATATTAAAACGTTAAATTGCGGAAATTAAAATCCTAAGAAATTACATAATTTGGGGATGGGGTATACAAATTTACAAATGGGGGGTGGAAAGCAATAAAAGTCCTAATTATCACAACCATATTGAATAGCAATGAAAGAAAATATATAGAAAATATAAAGATAAAAAAATAGCGCAAAAGAGATAAAGAACAACTCTTCCGATTCGTGCAGTATGTTCGAAGCACGTGTCCTTCGATTCACACACCCCTTTTGTTTTCTTTCGTTTGGGCATGCAAGTCAGTGTGTATCGAAGCACACGCCCTTATTTCCACACCTTTTTTTGTTTTCTTTTGTTTTGGACTGTGAAGCAGTGTGTATCGAAGCCTGCATCCTTCGATTCACACAACCTCTTTTTCTTTCGTTTGGGCCTGCAAATCAGTGTGTTCGAAGCCTAAGGCTTTGTGTCGAACCATGCTATTATTTTTTACTCCGACATTGTTTTTTTGTCTATACAGGTTAGTTCTTAACATATAATTGACAAAAAGGAAGACAAACAAAAGGTTAGTTTTGAAGGCAGTGGTTATTTACATGTTATGCTTGAAACGAAGGGTTTAAAACCAAGAAGACTTACCTTGAATATGGAGTTGGTGTTTTGACCTTTGAGTTTATGCCATGGATATTCTTGAATTTGAAAGCAAAGAACATGGGTATTGTGTTTCTTTGATTCTGGATTCGAAAGAAAAGAAAAGAAGAATTGTGTTTCTTTGGTTCTGGATTCGAAAGAAAAGAAAAGAAGTGTTATGTTTCTTTGGTTCTGGATTCGAAATAAAAGAAACAAAGGAGTGGGTTTTTTGGTTCTGGGTTTAAGAGTGTTTTAAGTGTTCTCTCCTCTCTTTGCCTTGCCAACAAACCTCTCTCAAGCCACTTAACAAAAAAAATCCACCCCCAGATGTGTTGTGAAACATCTTATTTATAGAAGAGTTTTGCTGGGGTTTTTGGGAGAAACAAATGAAATTTGAACAGTTTGGGTATGTTGTTTTCATAGCTTTCGAGGTGCAGCTCTCATATGCTAGTTTGGTGCAAATTAGGAGCAGTATAGAAGGAATGCTTTGCAGCAGTTTTTGAGTGTTGTGACAGCTTGGTGCAGGGTTATCTTGCAGCACATCAAACAATTTTTTTGGCATTGTTTTAGGATGTTATATGGACAGTGCAGCAATCTTGGGCTTGGGATCAAATAGGACTTCGTTCAGCAGTCTTCGACCAGACTCACCAAAAGACAAAACACCAATTGTGTGTTCTTTGAATGGACCCATTGTATTTCCTTCAAATGGACCAATTGTATGTCCTTCGAATGGTCCAAATACATGTTCTTCGAATGGACCATATTGTATGTCCTTCAAAAGCTTCAAATGCATGTTCTTCGAATGGATCAAATTGTATGTCCTTCAAATGGTCCAAATGCATGTTCTTAGAATAGACCATATTGTATGTCCTTCGAATGGTCCAAATGCATGTTCTTCGAATGGACCATATACATGTTCTTCGAATGGACAATATTCATCTGAATGTACGATTCGAAGTAGGTTGCTCAAAGGAAGCCAATGCCCAGTGGAATCTTTGTGAAACCGAAGCAAGCTTGAAGGAAGCCAAATTTCAATCGAAGCTTGGGAAATCAAAGCAAGCTTGAAGGAGGCCAAAGTCCAGTCAAAGCTTGGGAAATCGAATCAAGCTTGCTCTTCTTCGATTTGATGCTTGAAAGTTCAATGTGATCCATGGGAACTATATGGAGCATTAAAAGTCCAATTGTACTTGTCCAAACCCAAACCTTAATTTGAGCCCAGTGTTTGAGGAAGTGTCTTGAGCTGATCAAACCTTATGCAATTTTGAGCCAATAGAGATCTTGTGAGAAAATTCTTGAGAAATGAGAGGGAAAATTTTGGGGTACAACAGTTTCCCCTGTTCAATCTTCTTGAACCTAAAGAGTTAGATTGGCGAGTCCTCCATTCGTGACTTGAAGGTGGAAGATGATTGAACACTAGAGTGCCCAAAAATTTGTACTCGACCATGTGTTAGTTGATTGTGTAGGGAATGGGCTTAAACATGCCATTTGGAGAGATGATGGATAGCTATTGGATATGGGCTTACAGATGTCATCCTTAGTGACATAAGAGGTCTTTGTTTTTCCTATTTTTAACTAGAAGAAACAAATCTAACTAGCAGAGGTCTTTGATTTGCCTGTCTTTAACTGGAAGAAATAAATCTAACCAGAAGAGGTCTTTGATTCGTCTGTCTTTAACTGGAAGAAATAAATCTAACCAGAAGAGGTCTTTGATTCGCCTGTCTTTAACTGGAAGAAATAAATCTAACCAGAAGAGGTCTTTGATTCACTTGTTTTTAACTGGAAGAAGTAAATCCAACCAGAAGAGGTCTTTGATTAGCCTGTCTTTAACGAGAAGAAATAAATCTAAACAGAAGAGGTCTTTGATTCGCCTGTCTTTAACTGAAAGAAATAAATCTAACCAGAAGAGGTCTTTGATTCGCCTGTCTTTAACTGGAAGAAGTAAATCCAACCAGAAGAGATCTTTGATTTGCCTGTTTTTAACTGGAAGAAATAATTCTAACCAGAAGAGGTCTTTGATTCTCCTGTTTTTAACTGGAAGAAGTAAATCAAACCAAAAGAGGTCTTTGATTTTCCTGTCTTTAACTGGAAGAAATAAATCTGACCAGAAGAGGTCTTTGATTTGCCTGTCTTTAACTGGAAGAAGTAAATCCAACCAGAAGAGGTCTTTGATTAGCCTGTCTTTAACAAGAAGAAATAAATCTAACCAGAAGAGGTCTTAGATTTATTTGGCTTTTCCTGCAAGGAAGAGGGTTAATTACATTCAGAAGTATGCATGGCATGATGATGTTCTCAAAATAAATAAATTATGTTGTATGTGTATGTTATATGATGTATGAATGTGAAATGTTACTGTAACGCGTCTTTGTCTGGGAAAATAAATCCCTGACCGCTGCTGGGGAGTTTTGGTTATTTGTTTAAAGAGAACTCTGCTGGGGAATGTTGAATTTGCTTAAAGGAAACTCCATGGAGAGTGTTGTTTTCTGCTTGGGGAAAAGAGTTCAGGAGTTTTAGTTGTCTGTTGCTCTACTGAGGTGTTATCTAGTGATTGGAGATAATGGAAGTTAATAACTTATTGAGGATAAAGAAGTTAACTGTTATCTGGTCGGATTCCAGGCTTCGCAGCAACTCACCGAGGATAGTTGAATACTCTACTGAGGAAGAGGAGTTTTTAAACTGTTATCTGGTCAGGTCCAGGCTTCAGCAATTTGAAGAAGTTGAACTATTATCTGGTCGGGTCCAGGCTTCATAGTAACTTCGGGGATAACAGCAAATTTGTTGGTGACATCACTGGGGATTAGGGGTTTTGGTCCCTTGATTTGTAATAGTCGGAGAGGCAAACTCAAGATGGGGAATTTTTCCGTTTGTTGGGGAAATAAACCATGTTGAAAAGTATATTGGATGAACTGCTGGGGAGGTGTTTTCTTTAGGCAGAACTCCTCGAGGATTATTCTTGAGACCAACTCAGCTGGGGAGAGGTTTTCAGGAGACTGGAACTCTGGCTGGGGAGTTTATGAATCCCAATCTATGGAGATAATGTCATTGAAATAACTCTGGGGATATCTCAAATGCGTTTAGGGAGATGCTCGTCACTGTTTTGAAGCATACATTTGCTAAAAGTTTAATCATGTTCATATGCATATGTTCATTCAATTTTAGTCATTGGACACCTTTGCACTCAAAATAGAAAAAACAAAAAGTTTGTACTTCAAAATATATTTGTATTGATATTTTACCCATGAATAAGCGTTTTTATACAGAGAGACAGAGATCCTAGTAAGAGGAAATCGTCAAAATAAATGAAAAGTGGAGAGTGAAAAAAAATAATAGCCATATGGAAGTGATCTCATTGTCCCAACTTTGCTATTGCCTCTATGTCTTCGAGCAAACCCTCGCCATTGAACGAAGTTGATTTGATTTATTTTGGACCATTTGAACTTCAGATTTTGGTAATAAAGCTGGCTGTAGAGATCCCACGGGACATAGTCATACACTTTAATCCTTAATGTTTGCCTGGACCTCCCTTTTGAGTTTTCAGTCCACCAGGATACCCATTTTTCCCAAGTCGCCCTTTCAGGTTTTCGACTCGCCGGGTGTACAATATTTTGCATATATCCCTAACTTTTTCCTGAAGCTCTTTGGTTCACCAGGATTCCCATATTTTTGCTTAGGTGTATCAGCCTAGGGGGTCATTTTATGCGTAGTATTTTTTAACTATGTCTGCGTTTACGGGATGTGGGAAGTCTTCACCATCCATAGTAGTCAATATCATGGCACCACTAGAGAAAACTTTCTTTACAATGAATGGTCCTTTCTAAATGGGATTCCATTTGCCTTTGGGGTCGCCTTGTCGAAGAATGATGCGATTTATTACCAAGTCGTCGGCTTGATACACTCAAGGCTTGATCTTTTTATTGAACGCCTTAATCACACGCTTTTGATACATCTGACCATGGCAAATAGCAGCCAACTGCTTCTCGTCAATCAAGTTTAACTGATTCAACCTAGTCTGAATCCATTCATCTTCTCCTATACCTGCTTCTTTTATTATCCCTAGAGAGGGAATTTATACTTCTACAGGCAAGACGACTTCCATGCCATAGGCCAAGGAGAAAGGAGTTGCTCCAGTTGATGTACGAGCCGAAGCACGATAGCCATGGAGAGAAAACGGTAACATCTCATGCCAGTCTTTGTAGGTTACCACCATATTTTTCACAATCTTCTTGATATTTTTGTTGTAGGCTTCCACTATGCCATTCATCTTGGGTCTGTACAGAGAATAATTGTGATGCTTGATTTTGAACTGAGTGCCGAGTTCCGTGATCATAGTATTATTGAGGCTGGTTCCATTGTTAGTGATGATCCTTTCGGGGATACCGTAGTGGCAGATGCGGTTATGCTTGATAAACCTAGCTACAACATTCTTGCTGTCCTAGGCATATGAAGCAGCTTCGACCCACTTGGTAAAGTAATCACTGGCCACAAGGATGAAACGATGTCCATTTGAGGAAGTAGGTTTGATCTCTCCAATCATGTCAATGCCCCATATTGCAAACGGCCATGGAGCAGTCATGACATTTAGAGGAATAGGTGGTACATGGACCTTGTCAGCATATATTTGACAGTTATGGAAAGTCCTCGAGTGATGATGACAATCAATTTCCATTGTGGACCAATAGTAACCAGCCCTCAAGATTTTCTTGGCCATAGTGTGTCCACTAGAGTGGGTCCCGAAGAGGCCATCATGCATGTCTTCCATAATTTTCTCTGCTTCCTTCTTGTCCACACATCGGAGTAGAATAGAATAATTGTTGCGCTTGTATAGGATTCTATTGCTTAGAAAGAATTTGGCTGAAAACCTTCGCAAGAATTTCTTATCATTGACCAAAGCTCCTTCAGGATATTCTTTTGCCTCAAGATATTTCCTCACCTCGTGGTACCATGGCATCTCTTCATCAGTGTCAAGCTCATAGCAGTGTGTATGTTCGTCAAATCTTTCGATTATTATCATAAGAGCTTCGTTGTTCCATTTGACTTTGAACATGGAAGACATTGTTGCTAAGGCGTCAGCCAATTGATTTTCTTCTCTAGGAAAGTGTTCAAAGGTGATATCTTTGAAGCATGGAATCAGAGTAACACAAGCTCCTTATAAGGAATAAGGTTAGGATGCTTAGTGTCCAATTCCCCTTTGACTTGATTGATCACTAGAGCAGAATCTCCAAATACATCCAAATGCTTGATCCTTAAGTCAATAGCAGCCTTCAAACCTAAGATGCACGCCTCGTACTCAGCCATGTTATTCGTACAATCGAAGCAAATTCTAGAAGTGAAAGGAGTGTGACAACCTTTAGGAGAAATTGTCACAGCACCAATTCCATTACCCATAGCGTTGGAAGCTCCATCAAAAACCATAGTCCATCAGGATCCTTGTTTAGGTCCGTCATACGGTCCAGGTTTTGCACAGTCGGTCACTAACATGATATTCTCACCCGGGAAGTCAAAGTTCATAGATTGATAACCATCAACATCCTGATGGAACAAATGATCTTCCAATGCACTTCCTTTGATGGCCTTTTGTGTTTTATATTGAATATTGTATTCAGTTAGAATCATTTGCCATCTAGCTATCCGTCTGGAGAGAGCGGGCTTCTCGAAGATGTACTTGATAGGGTCCATATTAGAAATTAATAGAGTGGTGTGAGTCAACATATACTGTCTTAGTCGACAAGCAGCCCATGCCAGAGCGCACCAAGTTTTCTCGAGCAGTGAATATTTAGTCTCACAGCCGGTAAACTTTTTGCTCAGCTAGTATATTGCATGCTCTTTTCGACTAGACTCGTCATGTTGGCCCAACACACACCCCATAGAATTCTCTAACACAGTAAAATACATGATCAATGGTCTTCCTTCCACTAGAGGCATAAGGATTGAAGGTTCTTACAAATATTCCTTGATTTTATCAAAGGCAGCTTGACAATCGTCGTTCCATCTGACTACTTGATCTTTCTTCAAGAGTTTGAAGATTGGCTCGCAAGTAGAAGTTAAGTGAGAGATGAAGCGAGCAATGTAATTAAGACAACCTAAGAATCCCCTAACTTCTTTTTCAGAGTGGGGAACCGACATTTCTTGAATGGCTCTTACCTTTGTAGGTTCAACTTCAATGCCTTTACTACTGACGACAAAACCATACTCCGAATGTGCACTTATTAGGGTTCAACCTGAACTTGTACTTCTTCAGCCTATCAAATAGCTTGTGTAGGTGATCGAGATGCTCTTCTTTTATTTTCAATGTTGCAATCATATCATCCACATAGACTTCTATTCATGATGAATCATATCATGAAATAAGGCTACCAAAGCTCTTTGATACGTTGCCCCTGCATTCTTTAATCCGAACGACATGACTTTGTAGTAAAAGGTGCCACATTGTGTAACAAAGGTAGTCTTTTCCATGTCCTCGGAATCCATCTTGATTTGATTGTAGCCAGAAAATCCATCCATGAAGGAGAAGACTTTATGTTGAGCGGTGTTGTCAACCAATATGTCAATATATGGTAGAGAGAAATCATCTTTGGGGCTTGCCCTATTCAGATCTCTATAATCTACACACATGTGAACCTTTCCATCTTTCGTTGGCACAGGGACCACGTTCACAACCCATTGAGGATAACATGTGATATCCAGAAAACCTGCATCAAATTGCTTCATTACCTCGGCTTTTATCTTTTCAGACATGTCGGGCCGCATACAACGGACCTTTTGCTTAACAGGGGGACAATCTTCCTTTGTTGGTAGACAATGAACCATAATGTCGGTATCCAATCCTGGCATATCTTTATATGACCAAGAAAACACTTCATCATAGTCATGTAACATCTAAACCAATCTACTCTTGATACCATCTTCTAGGTTGGTGCTGATCTTGACTTCTTTCTTATCTGTCTCGGTACCTAAATTGATAATCTCGACTGGCTCTTCATGAGGTTGAATAGCTTTGTCCTCTTACATTAGAAGTCTGGCTAGTTCCCCTGGTATTTCGCAATCTTCCCCGCCTTTGTCTTCGGCCTGGTAAATTGGATGTTCGAAGTCATAACTGGCAATAGTAGATTCGTCGGCAATGAGATCTGGAGTGGATGAAGATCTGCAAGTGTGTGTGTGTGTGTGTGTGTGTGTGCATGTAAAATACATGGCTTTTGAAAAAAATGTAATAAAGAAAAATAAAGACAATGAACACAAAAGTTTGAATGCAAAAGGTCAAATGGTTTATATTAAATGATCATATGATAAATGAACATGAACAAAACGCTTAACAAATGGACCATAGTACCCCGGGCAAGGCACATGGCTTAAAAGTCATTGTTTTGGAAATTAAGATTATAGACAGAAGTTCTTGAATCAACAGAAAATAATAAATAGTAATTACTCCTCAATGAAGGAGATGGGAGTGAAATCCTTTTCATGCCAGTTGTTGAGCTTCCCTTTGACAGTAGGATATATCCAATCTTTAAAAGTATTTTCATCATCAGAGTCTTCCACAACATTCACTTCATGATTCTTGATGCGGAGAGCTGGCTTTCCCACACGAGCGCGCCTGACTTCTTTCTGAGATTTGATGGTTAACCCAATCCGAATTTGTCTGCTTTAAACGGAATATCTAGAAGTTGGCCCCAGATAGTACAATTTCCATCTTCGACCACGGCACAGGCATCCTTAAGAGAAACCATTCTTGGTACAACTTCATCAGCTTTTGATATGTTAGAGGAGATTTTGGTGGCGGTAACCATATGGGGAATAACTTTGAAGGCCTGGCACAGAGTCTCTATGAATTCACCATCCATTTACATATACTTTAAGGAATTAAGATGGCTCACCATAAATTCTTCTTCACCGCTAACAGTAAAGATCTTCCCTTTGACTGGATACTTTAACTTTTGATGAAGGGTGGATGTTATTGCCCCTACCCCATGAATCCAAGGGCGTCCAAGCAAACAAGAATAGGCGGGACGTATGTCCATTATGTAAAAGGTAGAATTGAATATCGGTGAGCCAACTTTAATTGGGAGATCCACCTTTCCATGAACCATTCTCTTAGACCCATTGAAAGCCCTTACGATAATATCGCTTGGATTCAGTTCCAGTCCTTCACAATCTAGCTAATCCAGAGCACCTTTGGGTAATACATTTAAATATGAGCCAGTATTAACTAATACATGATCCATGGTAGTTCCCTTGCACTCAATAGATACATGCAAGGCTTTGTTGTGATTATTTCCCATGGGATTCAAATCAGCATCGGAGAAACCTAGACCATTGTCAGCCGTTAAACTTGTTACACGGGTCTCGAACTGCTCAGCGATGGTTTCTTGGGGCACATGGGCTTTCTTCAATAACTTGATCAGAGCATGGGCATGAACATCCGAACATAGTAATAATGAAAACATGGAAATGTTGGAGGGGGTTTGCCCCAGCTGTTCCACTATTTTGAAGTCGCTCGTCTTTATGATTTTCAGAATTTCCTCAATCTCTTGAGTGGAGGGATCCTCAGCATAGGTATCTTTGGTAGGTGCCTCTATCCCAGCAGGCTCACCTTCTTTCTCTTTGCTTCTAGTGTTGGCACTAGACTTGTCATTGGTTATGAGGATGAGAGTTGTTGTAGTAGTGGGTGGTGAGATATCAGGGGAAAAGATCCTCCTTGTTCTTGTCACTTTACTAGAACCTGTAATATTAATGACATCAGCTTCATCTTTATTGGTCCAAGAATCTTGTTTTATCCCATGATAATAAACCTCGGCACCATAGTTCCATGGAACTGCTTTGTCAGAGGAGTAGGGGATAGGCCCAGCGGTAGTGATTATTAAAGGAGCAATGGTTGGCCCATTTGAAATTCTGATAGGATCCTTTGAGGGGATCCTAAACGGCTTGTTGGAAATGGTTATTATGGACAGGTCTTCAGATTTGTTAGTTGAACTTTTGATGGTAGGAATCTTCTCAAACAGAATCTCGCGGCTATTTATCAGGTGTTGCACACCTTCCTTCAGTCGCTTGCATCCATTTATTTATTGACTACATCAAACACAATTTTAGAACAGCCATGGAACACTCTGACTCTCAACAAATTATCCTTCACGGTAGTTAATGGAGTTGTTAAATCTTCAATGGAGAAAACAAAAGTAGAATCATCAATTGCATTAACACCTTTGTTATGGTTCGGCATTGGTGCGATTATCACATTTGGAGTAGTAGTGGATCAAATTCAATTGTCTTATTTTCTATCAAATCTTGAATCTTGGTCTTCAGCGCCCAGCATTGATCAGTCTCATGCCCAGGATTGTTTGAATGATATGCGCACTTGGCATTAGGATTGTATTTTGGTGATGAAATTTTTGGATTGGATGGTGGATCACGCAGTGTCACTAAGTTGGCCTTCAACAAATGTTACAAGGCTTGGGACAATGACATGTTAATCCTTGTGAACTGTCTTCGAGGAGCTTCGGATCGTTGATTGTTGGATGATTGCATTTGAGCAGAAGGAGGGTTGGAGATTAACACAACATTAACAGAGGGTCGGTGATGCTTTTTGGTATGGACCCTTTCCCCATACACAACATTTGTTTCTTTCTTTCCAATGAAGGGCTTCTTTACAGAGTTAGATGCAGAAGCAGATGTCATGGGAATTTTTCCGCTCTTAATGCCACTTTCTACCCTTTCACAAGTTAGTATCAACTCGGTGAAACCAGACGAAGAACTACCAATCAAAAGGTTGAGAAATGGGTCGGTCAATGTACCCATGAACATGTCAATTAGTTCTATGTTAGTTAGTGGTGGTTGGAACCTACCAGCAAGATCCCTCCATTTTTGTGCATACTCCTTGAACCCCTCATTAGTACCCATTGTCATACCTTAAAGTTGGACTCTGGTTGGTGCCATATTGGAATTATATTCATACTGGTGATAAAAAGCAGTGGCTAGATCTTCCCATGTGTGGATGCGGGAACCCTCCAATTGATAGAACCATTCTAGTTGAGTCCCAGCCAGACTCTCTTGGAAGAAATGTATCCAGGGCTTTTTGTCGGTAGTTTACAGCTACATCTTGCGCACGTAAGACCTTAGATGAAGTTTCGGGCAGGAAAACCCTTCATACTTAGCGAAGACCGGTATTTTGAACTTATGGGGGATGATGATCCCAAGTACTAAACCCAACTCACTAAAATCCAAACCAGGTATGGCTTGAATTTCAACATCTTTTAGACTATCTCCAACTGCTTGTATTTATCCTCGGGTAAAGGGTATTACTCATCAAGGTAGTCTTCATCTTCGGAAGCTTGATTATTGGCACCCCCAGCATGGGTGCTCCTTGCCTCCTCGTCTTGATTTTCGTCCTCCTCGAATGACTCTTCAATTATCTGAACCTGACGAACCAAACCTTTGAATCTCTTACCCGTGTTGATGAAGGCCTTCTTTTTAGTCTTCTTTCTGGTTGTTAGCAGTGTTATCATTTCTTGTCGTCCCTTGGCCAGGTTCATCAAGGTTGCTTGGAACTGTGAATTCTGCGCTTACAGATCCTTCATTGTTTGTTCGATATCCATTTTACTGAAATAAACAGTAGAAAGATAAGGAAACCTATTGTGGGAAACTTATTTATGTTATGATGCATGAAAATGCATATGCAAATGATTTCAAGAACTTAGGAAATTTAAATTTGTTTAGACAAAAGGAACAAACATAAATTGCATTAATTAGTTCAAATTGATTACAACGTGCCTCTTGGGCTTACATTGAAACAAAAGGAACTAAAATACAATAACAATGTCTCAAATTTCCTATCGATGCTTCCTCTTTGGAGCGATATAGGCATTCAGGCTCCTCTCCTCATGAAGTTGTCTCGTGAGCTCCAATGTCTTCTTCTCACTTGCATAAAATTAGGCTTCAAAGGTGTCTCGCTCCCCCTTTAGCTGAATCCAAGCTCTTTGCAAATCTTCAAGAGAAGTAGGCATATCAGGATAAAGGACAGTATATGGAACATCTCCTTCGGCAACAGGCTCCATGATGATTGGTAAGATGGCGGGTTAAGGCATCACGAGACTTTAAGCACGAGTTCATACCCACTTAAGGTAAGGCTCAAGGGGATGGAATTATTATGTCCCAATGTCTTACTATCCACTTTGTTTATCATTCTCCAAGCTCGTATGAACCTTTGACGATAGCCTTGGTTGTCGCCATCGTAATCGAATACCAAACCTTGGATGAGTGCATCATGGGGACCATCTCTTCGCTCATACCCAAATTGTCATAAAGCCAAACAAGGGTTGTAGGTAATACCTCCCCTATTTCCAAGCAGAGGGATATTAGGGAATTCCCTACAACGGTCGATGATAGTAATGTCCTCCAAGGATTGAGAACACCAACGAATATCAGAATATGTGAGTGACATCATCCTTTGAGACCATGTCAAACCTTGCTCATTCTTCAACATTGGTTGAGGTAGGTGCGAAATAAACCACCTAGATAGTAAGGGGATGCAACACAAAATAGTACCTCTTTTCTTCATGGTGCGAGTGTGGAAACAATGTAGAATGTCCCCAAGCAAAGTAGGCATAGGATTACGAGAGAGGAAAACCTTGATGGCATTCACATCTATGAGTTGGTCCGGATTAGGAAATAGAACCAAACTATAGATTGTAATGGCCAAGACATCTTCAAAAGCTTGAAAATCCATATCCTCCCAGAATGAACGAGCCTTCTCCAACAGAAACTTGGCAAAGAAACCCTTAATTCCACTTCTTGTCTCCCAATTTGTCACAATGTCAAATCTCTTCAAATGAAAATCTTTGGCCATAACTTCAGGCTTTGGAGTCTCCTCTAAACCGGTGAATGGTATTTGATCAAGCACAATCACTCCTAACAATTGAGAGAATTCTTCTAATGTAGGCACCAATTAATAGTCAGGAAAGGTGAAGCAGTGATGCATTAGATCAAAGAATTGGAAGAGCACACACATCATTTCTTCTTGGAAATTTGAGGTAGACAAGTTGAGAAGTCGACCATATTTCTTGGTGAAGGAAGAATCGCCAGGCACCCTTGATGCTAATTCTTGAAGTTGAGGATACGCTTTCACGAAGCTGCCTCGGGTGGTATTACTACGAATGGGAATCATGGCATACAAAACAGAACAAAGATAAATTCCTAAATCCTTGAAATGGTTAGTGAGAATTCTTATGATGTTAGGATGTTTATGATTTTATGTACAAGTAATCATATACACACAAAGGAAACAAGCCCTTAGGTTTAGGCTTGCATGGGGTTTGTAGGTAAGTACCTTCTTGAAGTTTAGTTGGGTCAACTTGTCCTAGAAAGTAATCGGGTTCTAGGGAATCTCAATATCATTGATCTTTCTTCATTGGGCATTGTCTTAACACAATCAATCTTTTTTTGCGGCCGAAATATCCCAAAATTCTGATCTCAATGAGTGTAGTATCGAGTATCAACCAATCTTCAACTTTACACCAAAGTCGGCTATCTCACTACTTCCTAATGGCCAAGTTGTTAAATTAAAGGTTTAAGGTCAGTTAGTGCTTCATGATACCGCTCAGCGGCCCCGTATTCTCCTCGATTCAACACAAGGGATACCGGTACCAACAAATGCCTCACACTAACGTAGCCATTTCTTCAACCATATCGGTTTACACCGTACATTTTACACAATCTATTGCTACTTACCTAATGGTGTTCCCCGATCCGGGTAGAGGATAAAAACAAACCCAAACAAGGACCATAAATGTAAAGCAGATAAGTCGAACAATGAAAGCAATTTAAATGTGATCTAACTCTAAGGTAACCCTACTTTTAAGTTTTTCCCCAGTAGAGTCGCCAGTTCTGTAATACGGTGGGAGAATTGACTTGGGTGTTTTGCGTTTGATCGCAATTGTTGTGGATAGCAAGAGTCGCCATTGAATTTTCTTTTATCCAATAAAGGAAAGGGTAAAAAGAACAGGAAATACCTTTGAGATATTTTTTTGAGTTCCAGGGGTAGGTTATGAAAAGGGAAGGTGTTAGCACCCTTTTCATCCGTAGTTATCTACGAGCTCTTAGTTGCTTGCTAGATCATTGAAAAATGCTTTGTTTGAAAATGGGTTTTGTGGTGGGTGTAAGTTTGAAAATATTTTGCAAAATTCCTTTGTTACGACTAACTTTGTAATGATTCTTGTCTCTATAAGAATGCGTACAAAGTGTTGGTTTTGAAAATAGTTCAAAGAGATGTTTTTTGAAGATGTTTTAAAAGTGTAAGTGTGGAAATGGTTTTTGTTTAGTGAGAAAGAAACTACGAGCGTCCTACCTACTCAAAAGGTCTATATTCTTTTCCTCCTCCTTTAGATGTTGCTATCTTACCATTTATTGGTAAGAAGCTCTGTTGTTGGATGTGAAGGGACGGGCGTGGGTCATCGTATAGTCATAAAAGGTAACTTATGAGACATTTTAGCAATTTTCATAAGGGAATAGATCATTCACCGAAGGCAACATCGAGGTACATCGAGGGACTACGATCTTTTTTATCGAGGTTCTTTGCTAAAACGCCCATATTCGAGGGACATGACTATTTTCCGAGGCAACAAGTGAGATTACCATAGAGGTGCACGTGTGAATAGTGTGTTTGATTACATGCATTTTTGTCTTTGAAATTAGGGTTTTCTAACGGTTGATTTTATCTTTCCATACACACCCTAATTACTAACAATTTATATTAAAGCAGTAAATTACGGAAATTAAAATCCTAAGCTATTACATAATTTGGGGATGGGGTATACAAATTTATAAATGGGGGATGGAAAGCAATAAAAGTCCTAATTATCACAACCATATTGAATAGCAATGAAATAAAATATATAGAAAATACAAAGACAAAAAAAATAGCGCAAAAGAGAGAAAGAACTTGTCTTTCGATTCATGCAGTATGTTCGAAGCATGTGTCCTTTGATTCACACACCCCTTTTGTTTTCTTTCGTTTGGGCCTGCAATTCAGTGTGTATCGAAGCACACACCCTTTGATTCACACCTTTTTTTGGTTTCTTTTGTTTGGGACTATGAAGCAGTGCGTATCGAAGCCTGCATCCTTCGATTCACACAACCTCTTTTTCTTTCGTTTGGGCCTGCAAATCAGTGTGTTCGAAGCCTAAGGCTTTGTGTTGAACCATGCTGTTATTTTTTTCTCCAACATTGTTTTATGGTCTATACAGGTTATTTCTTAACATATAATTGACAAAAAAGAAGACAAACGAAAGGTTAGTTTTGAAGGAAATGGTTATTTACATTTATGCTTAAAATGAAGGGTTTAAAACCAGGAAGACTTACCTTGAATCTGGAGTTGGTATTTTGAACTTTGAGTTAATGCCCTGGATATTCTTGAATTCGAAAGCAAAGAACAGGGGTATTGTGTTTCTTTGATTCTGGATTCGAAAGAAAAGAAAAGAAGAGTTGTGTTTCTTTGGTTCTGGATTCGAAAGAAAAGAAAAGAAGTGTTGTGTTTCTTTGATTCTAGATTCGAAAGAAAAGAAACAAAGGCGTGGTTTTTTTTGTTCTGGGTTTAAGAGTGTTTTAAGTGTTCTCTCCTCTCTTTGCCTTGCCAACAAACTTATCTCAAGCCACTTAACAAAAACAAATCCACCCCCAGATGTGTTGTGAAACATCTTATTTATATAAGAGTTTTACTGGGGTTTTGGGGGGAAAACAAATGAAATTTGAATAGTTTGGGTATGCTGTTTTCCTAGCTTCGAGGTGCAGCTCTCATATGCGAGTTTGGTCCAAATTAGGAGCAGCATAGCAGGACTTCTTTGCAACAGTTTTGGAGTGTTGTGGCAGCTTGGTGCAGGACTGTCTTGCAGCACAACAGACTATTTTTTTGACATGATTTTAGGTTTTTATATGGACAATGCAGCAAGCTTGGGCTTGGCATCAAATATGACTTCGTTCAGCAGCCTTCTACCAGACTCACCAAAATACAAAACGTCAATTGTATGTTCTTCGAATGGACCCATTGTATGTCCTTCGAATGGACCAATTGTATGTCCTTCGAATGGTCCAAATGCATGTTCTTCGAATGGACCATATTGTATGTCCTTCGAATGGTCCAAATGCATGTTCTTCGAATGGACCAAATTGTATGTCCTTCGAATTGGAAAAATGCATGTTCTTCAAATGGACCATATTGTATGTCCTTAGAATGGTCCAAATAAATGTTCTTCAAATGCACCATGTGCATGTTCTTCGAATGGACCATATTCATTTGAATGTACCATTCGAAACAGGTTACTCGAAGGAAGCCAATGCCCAGTCGAAGCTTTGTGAAATCGAAGCAAGCTTGAAGGAAGCCAAAGTCTAGTCAAAGCTTGGGAAATCGATGCAAGCTTGAAGGAGGCCAAAGTCCAGTCGAAGCTTGGGAAATCGAAGCAAGCTTTCTCTTCTTCGATTTGAGGCTTGAAAGCCCAAAGTGATTCATGGGAACTATATGGGGAATTAAAAGTCCAATTGTACTTGTCCAAACCAAAGCCTTAATTTGAGCCCAGTGTTTGAGGAGGTGTCTTGAGCTGATCAAACCTTATGCAATTTTGAGCCAATAGAGATCTTGTGAGAAAATTCTTGAGAAATGATAGGGTAAATTTTGGGGTACAACAAATGTGGTAAAGGGATCTTAGGGTCAAAAATTGGGGTACAACAGCTGCCCTTATTTAAGTGTCTTTTATCCGGAGATGCGAAAGTTAAAAATCTTCGTGTCAACGCGATTGAAGATACTTAAATATAAAACAAGCCCTATTTTTTGGCCCTAAGATGCAATGCTTATGATTATGATGTAGGTGAACAAATTTTTAAAAAAAGGCACAAAACTCCACCGAGGATGTAGCACATAAACATGGATCAAAAGAGAAACCCGACCAAGAAAATAAATCACTGGTGAACAAAAGATAGAACTTTGTCCGGGTAAAGCCCAAAGAGGAGATGAAGCGTCATCAACTCCAAGATTGAGGAGAGAAGGTGATGGATAATGGTGACCAACAATGACTACAAACCATCCACTCACTGAGGAGTTGGCAAAAATGTAACGTCGACCCTTCGTGGAAAGAAATTGTAAGATAATACCATTAAATGTCAATAAGCAGTCAGTACTCATAACCGAAAATAAATGAACTTCTTCGGAGCAATAGAATCTCAACAACAAACTACCTTCCATGATGACAAGGTTACCATTCATCGGAAAAAGATATCAACAATGAACTACCTTCCATAATGACAAGGCCACCATTCATTGGAGTAACAAATCTCAACAACAAACTACCTTCGATAATGACAAGGCTACAATTCATTGGAGTAACAAATCTCAACAACAAACTACCTTCCATAATGACAAGGCTACCATTCATTGGAGTAACAAATCTCAACAACAAACTACCTTCCATAATGACAAGGCTACCATTCATTGGAGTAACAAATCTCAACAACAAACTACCTTCCATAATGACAAGGCTACCATTCATTGGAGTAACAAATCTCAACAATAAACTACCTTCCATAATGACAAGGCTACCATTCATTGGAGCAACAAATGTCAACAACAAACTACCTTCCATAATGGCAAGGCTACCATTCGTTGGAGTAACAAATCTCAACAACAAACTACCTTCCATAATGACAAGTCTAACATTCATTGGAGTAACAAATCTCAACAACAAATACCTTCCATAATGACAAGGCTACCATTCATTGGAGTAACAAATCTGAATCTTCACTGGGAGCTATCAGATTCACTAGGGAAATACAGGTTGCTCTAATAAAGAGACCTGATATTTGCTGTTAAGAGTAGGAATTACAATAATGATTCCCTAAGGAAAGTAATATGGCTTCCTGGGGAAAGGCCAATATATACCTGTTGAGGAAATAAAATCTTCGTTATGCAAAATAAATGCACATTCTCTAACTAGGGTTTAAATCTTGCAGAAATCAAAATAATAATATTGTTGGAGACCATAAATTTAAACCAAAAATAAACCGGAATGAATCAGTCAACCAAAATAACACTTCATGAGAAATAAACTCAAGAGAGAACCACTTTCTATCCAAACAAAGAGCTGTACAGGAAGGCTAAAGCGAAAATATTCCACGAGGGATGACTTAGTGGGGAAATTGGAAGAATAAACACTTTCTTCTTAAGGTTGACATTCTATTGGAGAGAAATAACATAACTCTGCAAATAGGGTAATATGTCAACAAAATAATAATTAATGCAAATGAGCATTGAATTTCTAAATTCAACTATGCAGGATGTATGTATGTATGTATGTATGTATGTATGTATGTATGTATGTATGTATGTATGTATGTATGTATGTATGTATGTATGTATGTATGTATGTATGTATGTATGTATGTATGTATGTATGTATGTATGTATGTATGTATGTATGTATGTATGTATGTTATCAGGTATATGCTAACAAAACAAACATATAACAGTAGGGATAACCAGATAAAACCAACTTGGGTAAAGTTAATACTTGGCTAAATCATATCCAGAAGGAAAATTTAAGAGAGTAAGCACCAACTGAGGACAAAAATTCCTACCTCATGGCTTAACTTCACTGGGAAGGAACATAATCAAAAAATAATCCAATCATAACAATAAATCAGTATAGATACATGGATATAACATCCTCCTCCGGGCTTTACTGGGGAATATCACATAGACTTCAATGGGGAAAACAAATGTTTCAATGCCTGTCCTTCTATTGGGGATTGCCGTGTTGATTTCAACAGGGTATATGCAAACCACATCGTCGAGATATTAATTGGGGATTTCACATTAACTTCATCGATGAGGGCAACACCACATCATCGAAGGGAACCCAAGATACATTCTTCAATACTGAGAGTGAGGATTGCACCAACTTCTCTGGGGAGAAATTATGAAACCTAATGGGGATGATAATTTTCAGAAAGACACATTATCTCGGTCTTACTTGGGGATTTAAGAAAGTCAAACATTGCAACAAGAAATCGAACTTATAGGGATTTTAAATCAAACCCAGCACTGTGTGGGAGAAAACCCAAAAAAGTTGACAATTATGTCAACACTTCTTAGAAAAGATATTGACTGTGTCTGGTTGCCTAGGAAACAAACAACAATAATAATTCTGACACTACAAAGGGAGGTGTTTTGCAAATGATTCCATTTCAGCACAAAGGGGAAGAGACTTTTCGTCATGTGAGTGAAGACCTTACTGGGGAATTTGGGATAGAGACTTCATACCATGCAAACCTAAAATCAAAATGAAACAAGAATTCACAGGGGAAAACAGGATCACAAACCCAACACCGCACCATGCATCCATTGGTATCATTTCCAATTATATAAGGAACACAAGAAAGTCATACTTATACCAGCAAAAGTGACCTGGGAGAGCCTTCCTGGGGAATTCATACTTCCAAAATTTTAGAGTTTTCCATCCTTGGAGTCACTATTTTTTGTTCTCCTTGAGTCACAAAATCTAAAGCAAGAAGTAATTTGTAAATTCTTTTCAAAAACAATTTTGTTGTTTAATTTGTGTGCTTTGAAAATTACTATCAATAATAAATGAAGTCTTTGTAAGCAGAAAAAAATAAGAATTGAAAAGATTTGGATAAAAGCTCAAACTTTATTAATAGAGTGGTAGTCTGCAAATAGCTAGACTCCATATATGATTACAAAGTTTGGAAAATGGTAATATATTGGAAATGATATATTGAAATATAATGACCACTATTCTCCCTAACAACTTTGAATTCCTGAGCAGCGACTTCAGCTGAAGAGTGGTGAGGATCTAAGAAGATTGTTGCTTCAATGATCAAGTCTTGTCTGATATAGTTACTTGCCAAGTAATCCCTAACTTTTTCCTAGGTTTCCCTTGCGGGTTTTCAACCTAGCGCGAAGAATTTATTCTGTTCATGTCTCTAATTTTTGCCTAGGCCGCTCTTGCGGGTTTTCAGCCTACTGAGACGCTCCT
This sequence comes from Vicia faba, assembly GCA_948472305.1. Classification (NCBI taxonomy): domain Eukaryota; kingdom Viridiplantae; phylum Streptophyta; class Magnoliopsida; order Fabales; family Fabaceae; genus Vicia; species Vicia faba. Next base: position 850,683,853 of record OX451735.1, on the reverse strand, counting down.
TTTTTGCCTAAGCCTCCCTTTCGGGTTTTCAACTTAGTAAGTTATTCTTTTATTTCTTTAGGAGAAGTATTTATTGACTGCATCAGCATTCACGGGACGTGATAACTCCTCGCCATCCATAGTTTCAAGAATTAATGCACCGCCAGAGAAGGCTTTCTTGACAACATATGGGCCTTCAAAATTGGGAGTCCACTTTCCCCTAGAATCAGCGTTAAAAGACATGATCTTCCTGAGCACAAAGTCGCCTTCTCTGAATTCATGAGGTTTGACCTTCTTATCAAAAGATTTCTTCATTCTCTTCTGGTATAACTGACCACGACACAAGGCCATCATTCTCCTCTCTTCAAACAAATTCAACTGGTCAAACCTGTTCTGGACCCATTCAGCCTATGACAACTTCGTTTCCATTATCGCACGTAAAGAGGGAATCTCAACCTCAACAGGGAGCACTGCTTCCACGCCATACATAAGAGAGAACGGGGTTGCCCCTGTTGAAGTGCAGACATATGTTCGATACCCATGTAGAGCAAAAGGAAGCATCTCATGCCAATCTTTATAAGTAACAACCATTTTCTGGATGATCTTCTTGATGTTCTTATTAGCAGCTTCAACAACCCTATTCATCTTTGTCCTATAGGGAGATGAATTATGGTGGACAATCTTGAATTCGTCAGAGTTCCTTCATCATCTTGTTATTCATATTTAAGTCGTTGTCAGTGATAATCCTGCTTGACACACCATACCGACATATGAGATTATTCTTGATAAAGCGTACTACCACATATTTAGTGACATTAGCATATGAAGTTGCTTCCACCCATTTGGTGAAGTAGTCAATTGCCACTAAAATGAAATAATGTCCACTCGACGCCTTTGGTTCAATCATTCCAATCATGTCAATACCCCACATAGAGAAAGGCCATGGGGAAGAAATAACATTGAGAAGTGTCAGAGGCACATGAATTTTGTCAACCTAAATCTGGCACTTATGGCACTTCTTTGCAAATTTATAACAGTCAGATTCCATTGTCAGCCAATAATAACCTGCCCTACGCATCTTCTTTGCCATCGAATATCCATTGGCACGAGTACCAAAGGAACCTTCATGGACTTCATACATCAATATGTCTGCTTCGTGTCTATCCACGCAGTTGAGCAAGACCATGTCATAATTTCTTTTGTATAACACATCTTCGTTGAGGAAAAAGCTGTCTACCAACCTTCTCAATGTCTTTCTATATTTATTTGATGCGCCAGCAGGGTATTCCTGAGTCTAGAGGAAGTGCTTAATATCATAATACTAGGGCTTTTCATTTGTTGTTTCCTCCGCCGCAAACACATGAGCCGATCTTATCCAAACGTCGTATTGTGATACGAGGCACATCATTACAAGTATTCACTTGATACATAGAATCCAGAGTTGCCAAAGCATCTGTCATCTGATTTTCATCTCTCAGAATATGATGGAATTCAACTTTGTTAAAGAAAGGTAATAATCTCCTAGCATAATCTTTGTAAGGGATCAAGCCAGGGTGATGAGTATCCCATTCTCCTTTAATCTAATTCACTACCAAAGCTGAATCACCATAAACATCTAGTACTTTGATTTTGAGATCAATGGCTTCCTCGAGCCCCTTGATACAAGCTTCATATTCCGCCATATTATTGGTACAATCAAATGTCAGCCTTGCAGTAAAAGGAATGTGTGATCCATGAGGAGTGATAATCACAACACCAATTCCTTTTCAATAATAATTCACAGCTCCATCAAATACCATACCCCAGCGGAATTCCGGATCAGGACCTTCCTCAAGCAAAGGTTCATCGCAATCTTTCCTCATCAGGGAAATCAAATTTGACAGATTGATAGTCATCTGTCGGTTGGTGAGCAAGATAATCCGCCAGCACACTACTTTTTATAACCTTATGAGTATGATATTCAATATCATATTCAAACAACAACATCTGCCAACGGGCAATTCTCCCAGTAAGAGCAGACTTTTCAAAAATATACTTAATTGGATCCAATTGGGAAATCAACTAAGTAGTATGATTTAACATATATTGCCGCAACCGCTTTGCCGCCTAGGCCAGAGCACAACAAGTCTTTTCCAGCATAGAATACCGTGACTCACAGTCAGTAAATTTCTTACTGAGATAATATTTGGCATATTCTTTCTTTCCTGTTTCATCGTGTTGTCCCAAAATACAGTCCATGGAACTATCCAACACTATTAGATACATGATCAATAGTCTTTCTTCCACGGGAGGGAGCAAGATGGGAGGTTCAAGCAGATATTCTTTGATACTTTCAAATTCCCTTTGGCAATCATCTGTCCACCCATAACTTTGATCTTTCTTTAACAACTTACATATCAGTTTACACATTGCAGTCACGTGGGAAATGAATCTGGAAATGTAATTCAAACGCCCAAGGAAGCCTCTAACTTGCATTTCAGTCCATGGCATAGGAATTTCCTGAATTGCTTTGACTTTATCAGGATCCACTTCAATTCCTTTTTGGCTAACAATGAAACCTAACAACTTCCCTGATCAGACAACGAAGGTGCATTTATTTGGATTCAAGCGGAGACGATACTTCCTCAAACGCTGAAAGAATTTCAACAAATATTTTATATTCCCTTCTTCGGTCTGTAATTTGGCAATCATTTCATCAACATATACCTCAATTTCCTTGTGCATCAGATCATGGAATAGGGTTGTCATAGCCCTTTGGTACATTGCACCAGCGTTCTTCAACCCGAAGGGCATCACTCTATAACAGAATGTTCCCCAGGGTGTGATAAACATTGTTTTTTCCATGTCCTCAGGAGCCATTCTAATTTGATTATATCTGGAAAATCCATCCATGAACGAGAATACTTTGAATTTTGTAGTGCTATCAACCAACATATCAATGTGCAGCAATGGAAAATCATCTTTTGGACTAGCTTTATTTAGATCTTTGTAATCTACGCACATGCCAACTTTTCTGTCTTTCTTTGGTACAAGGACAATATTGGTAATCCATTGAGGATACAATGATGTTATAAGAAAACCGGCATTATCTGCTTTAACACTTCTTCTTTTATTTTTACTACCATATTAGGGTGGGTTCTTCTTAACTTTTGCTTGACCGACAGGCACTCTGGCTTCAAAGGAAAATGATGTTCCACAATATCAATATCTAGACCAGGCATATCTTGGTACGACCAGGCAAATATGTCCACATAATCTTTCAATAGTTCAGTCAACCTGCTCTTCATATTAGGATGCAACAATGCTCCAATTTTGACTTCCTTTGTCTCCTCCTCTGAACCCAAATCGATGGTCTCCAACGGCTCTTTATACGGCTGAATGGCATTTTCCTCACGCTCGAGCAACTGTGAAAGGTCATTGTATTCAACTGGTTTATTAATTAATTTGCACATGTGATTTATGATTTCTTTTTAGAAACTGACACATATATCAAGTGATCATGCAAATTTATTTGCAACTATTATTTATTCCAAAAAGGGTTTTTTTTATTACCATTTTCCAAGAAGAAAGCAGAAAATAAAACATAATTTGAGAATCAAAGACATTTTTTATTAATGATTTTAATGAGCAAGGCAAACAGATAAGAGCATACAATATTAACTTTCACCTTGGGCATAGTGAAAGCATTTTGCAAAGATAAACAAAAAAAAAGTACTTTGAGACATGGATGCAAGTGGGAATATCAATAGTGACCCAGTTCTAGACTCTGAATCCAGGCGTCACATAATTTGGCATCTCCTATTCTTCTCCATTTTCTACAATAGCATTAACTCCAGAAATAGTTGGATGGAGGTAGCCTCCGCTGCGAAAAATATCCTGATAGCTGCTCACAGTAGACTTTGATTTCAAGCTCTCAACTTTGCCATTCTTTGTAGAAAATCCCAAACCAACCTTGTTTTTGTTAACCGGAGGATCAACAATCTGCCCCCATAGTTTACTTGGACCATTGCGCATAACCTGTTGAGCATCTTTGAACGAAGCCATAGAATTCTCATTCTCTCTTATGTTATCAGCGGGCAGAGCTTGGAAATGCGTCCCAACAACATCTTCGTCTACTTCTATAACATTGAAAGACAATAGATGAGATATCAACAATGCTTGCTCTCCATTTCTAATAACCACTTTGCCTTCACGCACGAAGTTCAGCTTTTAGTGTAAAGTGGAAGTGACAGCCCCTGCTTCATGTATCCATGGCCTTCCCAGTAGACAACTGTATGCGGGCACAATATCTATGAGTTGGAAAGTGATCTGGGACAAGTGAAGACCTATTTGAATATGCATATCGACTTCCCCAATAAGGGACTTCCTTGATCCATCGAAAGCTTTGACAATAATACCACTAGGGCGCATGGGAGCCCCTTAATATTTCAACTTCATTAGCACACTCCTTGATATAACATTTAAGGCAGACCCATTATCAATCAGCACATTTGACAATGAATCATTTTTACAGTTCATGGATATGTGGAGATCCAGATTGTGATTCCTCCCTTCTTTAGATAATTCATCATCGCAAAAGCTTAGGTTATTACAAGATGTAATATTACCTACCACACTATTGAATTGACCTAACAGAATATCATATTCCAAGAAGGTTGGTCCAACACCCGTTGTTGTACTCCAAAATTTGCCCTCTCATTTCTCAATAAATCTCTCATAAGATCTCCATTGATTCAAGACTACACAAGGTTTGATCAGCTCAAGACACCTCTTCAAACACTGACAACTCAAAATTAGGGTTTGAGTTTGTACAAAGATGATTGAACTTCTAATGCCTTATATGACTTTCATGAATCATTTTGGATCCCCAAGATTTCTCATGTCAAGTTTTAAGCTTTGGATCACATTTTTGCTCAATCGGTTGATCATTTGACCTAAAATCAATTGTATTAGGGAAAAGTCAATTGTGGTCAATTTGCAGTCAAACTTCATAATTTTTTATCCATATCAACATTATGAACTCATATATGTCAATTGATCAAGTTTGGATCATAATTCCTCAAAGAAATTTGATCAGAACACCAAAAGGGCAAAATGGTCAAAATTAGGGTTTTGATTGAGAAGGCTCAGTTCTTGACTTTTTGACCAAGAAAATGACTTATTGGTTTAAGACATGATCTCAAGGATTCAAATTCACCATCTTGACCTAATTGCATAGTTCAAATCACCTCTCAAGATCATTGGATTGACAGATGAATTTCAGTCAACTGATGAAAAGTCAATTGTACACTGAAAAGTCAAACTTTGACTTTTTAATCAAAATCAAGTTTCAAAAGTCATATTTCATCAAGACATCTCAAAATATGAAATTTTTTCATCAAGAAATAAAAAATTCAAAATCATCTTTGAAAAGTCAAAATTCTAGGACTTAGAAATTTTTCTAAGTGTTAGAAAGTTAACATTTTTTCATAACTTTGTGCCAAATTTCCACCATGATGCAAGATGATTCAAAGAAAACTTACAACATGAAAGTTGTAGATATCAATGAGATCTAAGACATTATAGGGCAGAAGATTTTCTAGAAATGCTTGGATTTCAAGTTATGAATTTATGAAGACATGTCCATGAAACTAAAAGACTTAGTGAAATTTTGCCCTAGTTAGGCAGATTTTTGGTACTAACTTCATAGTAACTTTTCACATGGTTCCAAGTTGATTCTTCAAAACAATTCCAACATAAAGGTTGTATAGGGTGTTACAAGCTTTCCAAAATGTCCAAGAACTCATTGAGATCATTCTTGAGCAAGGAGAATCGAAGAGATGAAGTTAGGGTTTCATTCTTGAATTATAGGTCATTTTGTGATATGTAAGAATTCAAATCTCAAGCCCATGTTGCATAATCTTTCCTTTGCAGGATTTAAACTTGTGTTTAACTCCATAATTAATGGTTTACACAATTGATTGAATCATTGTTCAATTGATTCAAGCATTATCCAAATCAATTTGCCATTTTGGGGAGAAAGTAACATATCCATTCTTGTAAAGCAAGCTTTATGCACAAAGTCAGCTTCTTGAGCTCCTAACTTTTTTTATTTGATTACACTCCATCCACAAATTCAAAGGTATTGTGTTTAAAGTGGTTAACAACTCTATGAACCAAGTACAAAGCATGGAAACTTGTTTTGTCAAAAAATCACATGTTGAGCTTAAACATGTAAACTTGAAGTCTGATCAACTAGAGCACTCCAAACCTTTTACTTATAAATAGAGGAATTATTTATGAGCTAGTACACGAATGCTAAGGCCCTAAAACTCCCTCAAACACTCACAACTCAGAAATTGCTCAAAAAACACCCTTGATACACAGTCCTGCCCTTGAACTTGTATATTTCATTTCCCTCGTGTGTTTTCCCTCAAAATCATTTGCAAAGCTTCTATACCTCAAATATAGTCCATCCATGTCCTTGTTTTGGAACTGTAACATCTCCATCACCATCCTCCATAACCAGAAACAGTGGTCTACAACTTGACTTCTCCAGACCATTCCAGCAATGCATAGTGCAAGCTAAACATTGCATTAGCTTCCTAGAGGTCCAAGGAAGCTAACCTGATCATCATAACTCTTTGAAAGCAGCTCAAACTCATTTCACGATTCAGTTTTTGAGCGCGCCTTGGGCCTCCACAACTGGGCCTTTGTATTTTTACTTCTCCTAACCCCCCTCTTTGCAGGTTTTGCAGCGCAGGCCCAATGTTTTTTTATTTTCTTTTCTTTTGCTGACTAACAAAAATGCTAATGGGCCAAGCAAAACTCCAAAACTATTTTACTTCCATACACCTTAAATAAACTTCACACCCTCATGACTTTTATTTTATTTTCTTTTTAGTATTAATATTATTATTATTTTTATTTTTATTAGTAAAAAATCTCAAAAAATATTTTTATCATTTATATATCAATATACTTTTGTTTCATTAAGACAAAAGACCAAAAATATTTTATTATTATAAATTTAATCTCTTTTATTAATATTAGACCTAGGTTTTAATTTCCTTTAATTAATTTAACTTAGATTTTAGTTTTTATTTTAATTAATTTTTATACTAGTTTAATAAAATAAAAACCTTTTTCATAAAAAAACTCTAAAAATAATTTCTTGATTAAATTTAATTTCTTAATTAATTTAGGTTTAATTTTCTTAATTTAATTAATTATTTCTTTTAGTTAATTAGGTCAAAACCAAACCCTTTCCTCAAAACCAAACAAATTCCATTTCTTTTTACCATTTCTTATCCTTGTACATTATATTCCTTTCAATTCTTGTACATTATTCAAGTTTCAATATGGTTGTAATAGATAATTAGGTTTAATTTCTTGCAATCCCCATTTGTAAATTTGTATACCCCATCCCCAAGTGATGTAATAGCATAGTAAATTTACTTTCCGCCATTTATCGCTTTCATATCAATGCTAGTAAATTAGGGTTTCTATTGAAAGACTAAAATCAAATCCTAGACAACCCTAATCCAAGATAAATCAAGTATGAAATTCAAACACTTGCACACTTACACCTCTAGGGTTAACTCCACTTGTTGCCTTGAGAAAATGGTCATAATATGCATGTGAGACGTCTTAGCAAAAACAATAAAAAATACAAGATCATAGTCCCTCGATGACGCTATGAATGTTGCCTTATAAATGATTTAGTCCCTCAAGAGAAATGCTAAGATATCTCGCAACATTGCTATCATGACTATACAATGACCCACGCCCATCTCTTTACATCCAAAGATAAGACTTCTTACGAATCAATGGTAAGATAGAAATATCAAAAGAAAGGAGAGAAATGAACAAAAGACATTTGAGTAGGTAGAAACATTCTTAGTTGCTTGCTCAGTTTCAAAACAAACACACACCAAACACTTTTAAAACAAATACACACCAAACACTTTCAAAACATGAAATATTTTCAAAAGTCCAACACTTTGTATACGTTCTTAGAAAACGAGAACCATTACAAAGTTTGCCTAAACGAAGGCGGCTTTTCAAAAATACTTTCAAAAACCACCACAAAGCACATTTTCAAACAAAACAAATGATCTAGCAAGCAACTAAGAGCCCATAGATAAATATGGATGAAAAGGGTGCTAACACCTTCCCTTTTCATAATCTACCCCCCGAACTCAAGAAAATAATCTCAAAGGTCTTTCTTGTTCTTTTCAGCCTTTCCTTATTGGATAAAATAAAAGTTGGCGGTGACTCTTACTAACCGCAACAATTGCGACCAACACACAAATACAACCAAGTCAGTTCTCCCACCGTATCACACATGTATTAAAGATTCCCTATGGGCAGCAGAATTCATCAACAATGCTAGGATATACATCTTTGAAGGAGTCTGCAATAGCTGATCTACAATTCTGTAATCACTCATTTTGATAATCTTCAAAATAGCATCCACATCTTTTTCTAGGGTAGCACCACTGGACTCTCCTACAACTTTATTATTCTCAACACATTTTGTAACTTTCTTCTCAACACTGACATTCCCCCTAATAACTGGTGCAAATATACGACCACTGCGGGTCACCCTGCTAGTTTCAGCGATATTCTCAATACTAGACAAAGGCTGGATGGGAACTTCCACACCATCCTCTAAAAAAGTAGCATTGTACTTATACGGTACATCTTTATCTGACTTGTAAGGAACGGGCCCTGGAAAGCAAATTACCACTGGGGCAACAACTGGCTTACTACAATAATAAATTTCAACATGGGCAGAATCATTGAAACAAGGCATAATCTCGTTCACACCTTCTTCCGAAAATTTGGACATCAAAGAATCACCTTTGGAGAACATATCCTCATTTGAGGAAAAGAATTCATCCGCAGAAGAATATTCATCATCAGGTTCATCCTTAGCCAAGCAAACCTCGATCATATTAACCTCGTGGTAATCATCTCTTTGGCCTGACACCTTGATTGTTCCATTATCCAATAACAACTAAATACCTACTCTTACAATGGAAAATCCTTGGGAATCCCTGTAGAAAACTCGACAAGATCCATAGTGGTGCTCTACCTGACAAGCCATGTGGCAGAAAGTAGCATGCAATTGCACGATATCATCATTCATATGGTCCACATCAAAGATCCTGAACTCTCTAGGAAATCCAAAGACCATGTTCACTTCCTCCTCATATTCTGCCCTAGGCCTGTGTTGTACCCCAAAATTTTCCCTCTCATTTTATCAACATTTCCCCTCACAAGGCTCTTGGAACTCAAGATCAAGCTAGGGTTTGCTCTGCTAAAGACATCTCCTTGCACTGTTGACCTAAATTAGGGTTTGAGTTTGCACAGGTATTTTTTGACCTTCAATGCTCAAATTGACTTTCATACTTCATGTTGGACTCATAAGTTTGTCCATACCAAGTTTCAAGCCTTGAATCAAATTTTTGCCCAGTCAATTGGACAGTTGACCTAGAAATCAACTGTATTGGGGAAAAAGTCAATTGTGGCCAATTTACAGTCAAACCTTATGAATTTTGACCCACATCAACATTATGAACTCATATGAACCATTTGGTCAAGTTTGGAACACAATTCCACAAGAAATTTTATCAGATCACCAAAAGGGCAAAATGGTCATTTTTAGGGTTTTGATTGTACAAAGACAATTTTTGACTGTTTGACCTAGCCAATGGCAAATCAAGCTCAACCATGGACTCAAGGACTCAATGACATCATCTTGACCTATTCAACAAGTTCAAAAGATCTCAGATGCATGGGATTGACAGATGAATTTTTCAGTCAACTGATCAAAATTTGATTGTACACTGAAAAGTCAAACTTTGACTTTTTGGTCAAAATCAAGTGCCAAGGGTCATTTTTCATCCAGATGTGTCAAATTATGAAACTTGTTCACCAAGAAACCTAAAATTGCAAATTAGGGTTTGAAATTGAAAAATTTCATAACTTAGAATTTTTCTAAGTTATGAAATTTTCTTAATTTGTCCTAACTTTGTCCCACATTTTCACCAAGATGAAAATGGATTCAAACAAAACTTACAACATGAAAGTTGTAGTCCTCCACAAAGTCTACAACTTTGATTCACAAAGTTTTCTCAAAAGAAGCTTGGATCTCAAGTTATGAATTTCGGAACAAGGGTCCCTAAAACTTTTAGCTTAGAGAAATTTTGCCCTAGTTTATGCAGGATTTTGACCCATCTTCTAGGCCATTTTTCACATAGTTCTACTTGGAGTCTCAAGTTGCATTTCAAAGATGGATTATAGTTCTTGTTTCAAGCTTTCCAAATTGTCCCAAAACTCCTCAAACACATTTGTGATTAGGGAGAATCGAATGCTTGAAGTTGGCAAAAACTCACTTTGTATTCATGGCAAATTCATGTTCACTCAAGTGGCATTTTCAAACCAGCATGCTTTGTACTAGTTTGCATACCTCTAAATCATTTTACACTCCTTAATTTAATGCAAATCCACTGAGATAATGCATTATCTTGGCCATTTGGACATTGCACACAAAAGTAACCCCTAAATGGTAAAAGGCACATTTCCATTTTTGGAAAGGTATACTTTATGTCAAACCATGATCTTTGAAGCATAGGGCCAAGATCTCAGAAGCCAAATCAAATCCACAAATTCCAGCAACCAAGAGGATTGTATGCATCATATTATATGGCTTGTACAGGCCTGTAATATCAACTTCACATCTTTGCTTCAAAAAGAAGAAATTGTCAAAACACTTGCCAACTTGAAAACCAGAAAAGAACAGCTTACACAAACATTACAAACAACTTTCACACTATCCTTTGAGCAAGAAACACGAGCACTTGAGCCTCAAAACCTCCCATAGCCATAAATCACTCTTCTTTGGAAAAACAGTGAAGGTGCTGCAACTTGAGTGCCATAGCTCATTTGGCTCGTGCGTTTTGCTCCTTTTTGCTTCAAACACCTTCCATTCAACTCACTCAAGCTATCCCAAACCTCCATTGCTAACTGTAACTCCATTTACAGTGACCACCATTTTCATTTCAAGCTCATGCAGGTTGAGTTCTAGAGGTAGATTCAAGGACTTTCAAGGCAAGCTATCTGTTGGAAAAGATCAAGTGAAGTTCAGGCAAGCTACCAGACACCTTAAAACTTGTTGAGAAGCACTGCATTTCCCTACACGAATCCAAATGAAACAGGTTTTTCTTCACTTTCTATCTCTCTATTTAGGAACATTTAACTTTAGGTTTGTGAATAAAAAATGTAGTGTTCAATGCTAGGAAGCCATACATATGCTCAGCTTTCATTTATATTAAGTGTGCTAGGAGAATTTCATCCATGAACATGCTGAAAACACTAGGTCAGATTTTAGGGCCAGAGAAATTCTCTCTGGTCTTTGAGAGTTAGGATTAATGCTTTATATGGTTAGAATCGTATTGAAATTCTCTACAAGTTTGATGTTGTGAGTTTTGGCAAAAGATCACGTATACAAGATGTAGCATTTGAACAGGGCAGGCGCGCGTTTTTTTGTCTGGAGGAAGAAGATACAGTTGGCTTGGGCTGGGCCTGGCAAGTTTTGCTTCTAACATCCCTCTTTTTAGTTTCACACCCCCTGGCCCAATTTCTTATATTTTTGCATTTTTGAATTTTTGTTTTCTTTTCTGACTTTGTTATTTTATTTCCAAATATAATAAATGCTCAAAAAATATTTTCATTTTTTTTATTTAATTTATTTGGCATTTTATTCTAAATTTTTCTAACATTCAAGGTATTTAAATATTCTTTTATATTATTAAGACTTGAAAAATATTTACATTTTATAATTTTATTTTTGTTCTTTACTTTTATTTATATTAAACATATTTTCTTGAATATATTTTATTTTTGTACATATTTTATTTTATTTTGTACATATTTAATTTGATTAATATACACATAATAAAAATATATATACTTTTATTTTATTAAATACTTAGAATAAAAATACAAAATATTACATTTTTATTTTTATTATTATTTATGCTAAAAAATACCCTTTTAAGTATATATTTTTTTTACACATATTAATATATTTTTGTATATAAATAATATATACTATTTATTCTCTTAAAGAAATTAGGGTTTACTCTTAAAACAAATAAAATTAATCTTTTTTTATTTATTTATTTCTTTATACTTTTTACATTGAAAATACTTTTACATACATAAACAAATTAAAAAAAAATCTTTTTGCAAGATACATATTATTTAACATTGGTTTATTTTGTTTATTTAAATATTGTATATTTAAATATTTATGCATTGTAATTCAATTTGGATGTAATAGTAAACTAGAGTTTATATTTCTTGTCAAATATTCCCCATTCAAAATTGTACCCCCATCCTAATAATCATGTTGTAATAGCTTAGAATTTAAATTCTCGCACTTTACACTTCCAATTATGCCATGATTAGAGAATTAGGGTTTGTATGCAAAAATCCAAATTAACAAATAGTTTGACCTAATCAAAGACAAAAATGCATGAAAATAAAACACAGTGCACACTTGCACCCCTAGGGTTACAATCAACTTGTTGCCTTCAAAAATGGGCCATGGTATGCATGTTGGGTACGTTGGCAAAACAAAAACAAAACAAAAGATCATAGTCCCTCGATGACGCTATCTTGGTTTCCTAAAACAAAATGATCAAGTCCCTCAAGAAAATTGCCAAAGACACTTAACACAATTGCTATCATGGTCTATACGATGATCTGCGCCTGTCCCATTTAACATCCTAACACAAGGTTGTTCACCAAATGCAATGGTGAAACAACACTGTCAAAAGGGTTAAAAACATAAGAAAGATCTTTGAGTAAAATAGGGAAGATAGCTCTTAGTTACTTGATCAAAAGCTTGCAAAAACATCCTTGCTATTTTTTCAAAACACACTTCACAACACAATTTCCCAAAACAAACTTTCAAAACCTTGAAATCTTTTCAAAATATAAAAACCCCTTTGTATACATTCAAATAAGAATCACTACAAAGGTTGCCACAAAGATGCCTATTTTCAAAACATCTTTCAAAACCATACACAAAGCACCATTTCAAACAATTGAAAAGCACCATTTCAAACAATTGAAAAGAAAAGCAAGTGATCTAAACAAGTAACTAAGAGCTCATGGATAACCATAGATGAAAAGGGTGCTTGCACCTTCCCTTTTCATAATCTACTCCCCGAACCCAAGAAAACATCTCAAAGGTCTTTCCTGTGCTTTTTGACCTTTCCTTAGGATAAAATAAAAAGTCGGTGGCGACTCTTGCTAAACCGAAACATTTGCAAAGATAAACGCAAAACCTCAAGTCATTTCTCCCACCGTATCACAGAACTGGCGACTCTGCTGGGGAGAACTTTAAAAGTGGAGTAACCTTAGGGTTTAGATCACCTTTGCATGCTTATCTCGATTGCTTTGATTGCTTTGAATTTGGTTCTCTTGTTTGGGCTTGAAATCCTCTACCCAGATTTGGGAAACATTCATAGGTAAATAGCAATACGTTGTGGAAACTGTGCGGGGTATACCGACATGGTTGAAGCAATAGCTATATTAGTGCGACATATTTGTGAGTACCGGTAGCCTTTGAGTCAATCAAAGAGAATACGGGGCCGCTGAGTGATGTCATGAAGCACTAATGAACTCTTATAACCTTACTTGACCATCTTGGCCTTTTTAGGGGTAGTGAGGTGACCGACTTTGGTGCAGTCCGAAGTTGGTAGATACTCGATACTACACTCATTGAGGGTTGTTTTCTTGGAATATTTTAGTCGCCAGTTAAGTGACTAAACCAAAACAATGAACATAGAAAATGATCCAGTGATATTGAGCTCCTTAGGACCCGGTTACTATTTATAGGACAGGTTGAGCCAACTAACTTCAAAAGGGTACTTACCTATGAAACCTCATGCAAGCCTGAAACTAGGATCTTGTGTGACTTGTTTGTACATGTGTTTGTGCATACATCATGAACATCATAAAGCATCATATGCATCCACTAACCATTTCAAGGGTTTGGGATCTTCATCTTTGTTCTTGTTTTGTAGGTCATGGAGTCTCTTCGCAGGAAAACAATTCAAGTCAACCTTGTGAGAATCCCTCCTCAACTCAAGGAGCTTACTTCCAAGATTCCAGAGAATTCTCTCTTCAGTGAAAGACATGGTATACTTCTCAACTTGGTCAACTCCAACATTGAAGAAGACATGGTGAAAGTCCTCTTCCAGTTCTTTGACCCCCTACACCACTGTTTCACATTTCCTGATTACCAACTAGTACCTACTTTGGAGGAATTTTCTCAACTCCTGAGGATTACTATTCTTCATCAACTACCCTATAATGGTACGGAAAAAGAACCAAATCCTGAAGATCTTGCTCAAGCATTACACTTGCAACCATCTGATATCAAAGGTCATTGGGAAACCAGAAGTGGTGTCAAGGGTTTCTTTGACAAGTTTCTGTTTGAGAAGGCACAAGACTGCTGGAATTCTCTAGATCTACAAGATTTTGAAGAGATTGTGACACTCCTCATCTATGGGTTGGTCTTGTTCCCAAACCCTGATCAGCTTATAGATGTCAATGCTGTCAAGATTTTCATATCTCGGAATCTTGTGCCTACATTGCTTGGGGACATCCTACACTCATTTTACACACGAACAATGAGGAAAAGAGGTGTTCTCATGTGATGTACTCCTCTTATAGCAAGGTGGTTTATTTCTCACCTTCCCCAATCAGTTCTGAAGAATGAGCAGGGTTTAAGGTGGTCACAACGGTTGATGACTCTCACACATTCTGATGTTCATTGGTGTTCTCGGTCCAGAGAAAATATCATCATCATTGATCGTTGTGGGGAATTCCCTAATGTCCCACTACTTGCCATTATGGGAGGCATTACCTACAACCCATGTTTGGCTTTGAGACAGTTTGGATATGCCCGGAGGGATGGCCCTCATGATATGCTGATTCCTGACCTAGTTTTTGACTTCGACAATGATGCGCAAGGACTTCGACAAAGGTTCATCCGAGCTTGGAGGATGCCCAACAAAGTGGATAGTAAGACACTGGGGCACAAGAATTCCATCCCCCTTGAGCCTTACCTCAAGTGGGTATGAACCTGCGCCCAGAATCTTATGATGCCATATCCTCATATTCTCCCCGTGATCAAAGAGCATGTTATGGAAGGAGAGGTTCCATACACCCTCCTACATCCTGACATGCCAACGTCATTGGAAGAATTACAAAAGAGTTGGATACAACTCAAAGAAGAACGAAATACTTTTGAGGCCAGCTTCTATGCCAGTGAGAAGAAGGTTTTGGAGCTCACCCGCCGACTTCATGAAGAGGAGACTCTTAACACTTACATCGCGACAAAAAGGATGCGCAATGTCTTCTTACATTAAGAATTTTGTAATATTTTCCCCATGGGGCATTTATGTACTAACAAATTTCTTCTTAATATGACGTGTTTTCTTTTTGTTTGCAACAAATTTGAAGTTCTGAATCCTTGAACGCATTACATGAATAACATATCATTCATCATATGCATAAACAGGTCTTCACACCAGGTTTCCTTATCTTTCTGCTGTTTATTTCAGTAAGATGGATTTGGAGCAGACAGTTAAGGATCTGCAAGCACAAAATTCGCAATTCCAGCAACTCCTCATGACTTTAGCAAAGGGTCAAGAGGATCTCAAAGCACTGTTAGAGAAAGAGAAAGAACTGGAAAGGAAGAAAAAGAAAAGAATTGGGATAGCCACTATGGGAAGGAGATTTGAGCATCAGGCTAGGAGAGTTCTAGAGTTCCCCTCGACGTCTGACGAAGGGGTTGGTAAAGGAAAAGGCGCTGCAATGCCTTCTGAATCCGAAGCTGAAGAGGAAGAAGAGGAAGAGGACGAAGACTACTCTGAACAACAATATCCCCCTACGGATGATAAGTATAAAAATCTTGAGGATCGGTTGGCAGCCATGGAGTTGCAAAAGGTACCTGGTTTAGATTTCGAAGAACTAGGGTTGGTCGCTGGGATCGTCATTCCTCCCAAGTTCAAAGTACCTACCTTCGCTAAGTATGACAGTTTGTCCTGTCCAAAGATGCATCTGAGAACCTACGTCAGAAAGATCCAACCTCACTCATCTGATAAGGATATTTGGGTCCATTTTTTCAAGATAGCTTGTCAGGCACGTAATTGGACTGGTTTTATCAACTTGAGAGATCGGATGTTCATAACTGGGAAGATTTAGCTGCTGCTTTCTACCGAAAATACCAATACAATGCAGATTTAGTGCCTACTCGTACTCAACAGCAGAGTATGGGTATGGCTTCTAATGAGGGATTCAAGGAGTATGCCCAGAAGTGGCGTGATTTAGCTGGAAGGGTGAAGCCACCATTGTCGGATAGAGAGCTGGTTGACATGTTTCTGGGGACTCTGTCTGGCCCATTCTTCAATCATTTAATCGGGAGTTCATCTGCAGGATTCACCGAACTAATTCTGACCGGTGAAAGGGTCGAGGCTGGCATTAAAAGTGGTAAAGTTTAGAAAGATGTCTCTGCTTCTACTGCTATTAAGAAGACCTTCCCAGCTAAGAAGGAAGTTTTTGTTGTTCACAACCAGAGAAACCAAGGAAGAATAGAGCGCCGACCAACGGTGGGGGCTGTGATGATCCAAAACTCTTCAACCAATCAACCTCGCAGCAATCAACCAAGAGCTAATCAGCAAAGGGTAGAAAGGCCACAACGACAATTCACCCGAATCAACATGACACCGGCTCAAGTCCTCCCTCATCTGTTAAAGCTGAATCTCACCAACTTGAAAGAAGCGCCGAAAAACCCTAATACCTCTTCTCCTTATTATCACTCCAATGCAAAGTGTACATACCACTCTGACAGTGTAGGGCATGATACCAACAACTGTTGGGCTCTTAAAAACAAGATCCAAGACTTGATCGACGCCAAGGAGATAGAATTCGATGCGCCCGAAAAGCCGAATGTGATTTCTTCCCCAATGCCCAAGCACGGTCATAATATTCATGCCGTTATAGAAGATCTTCATGTTACCAATGTTGCTGACCTTTTGACTCCGTTACCAGTGATTAAAGTGAATTTGATGAGAGCTGGGATATTCCCAGGCTGTGGAAAAGACTGCTACTTTTGTTCAAACTTACAAGCTGACTGCCCACTGTTGAAATCAGGCATCCAACGCCTGATGGATACCCAAGAGATCCTCTTCCAAAAGACTCCTGTTGATACTATCACTCCTGTTGCTCCTGCTACCTTTGATACTCCAACCAATGACATTGCCATAATAACCATCTCCGACAATCTTCCCAAGACCTGCAAAAGGCCTGTTAAGATTACGCCTGATCCTAAGTTTGTGCCGTTGAAAATCACCATGCCAGGGCATGTCCCGTATAAATCTAACAAGACGATACCATGGAACTACGGAGGAGAAATCTTCTACCATAGTGTCAAGCAGATTGAATCAGTCCAAGAGAATTCCAATGATGAAACCCCTGATATAGAAAATATTGCGGGAACAAGCAAGATAACTCGCAGCGGAAGGATCTTCTCTCCAGAGATTGCTCCTCCACGAGCAGTCTTCGGACCCTCGAGAGTTTCTACGCCTGTCAAGCCATCTGTGCAAAGCCCGGTAATCGAAGAACTTAATACTCCTGAAGTTAGACCCTCTGATGTTACTACCAAATATAAGGGGATACTAGAAGCGCCTGTCAGGATGAAGGCTCAGATCGTGGTAATCCCTGAAACCACCCAGAAAGAGATGGAAGAAATCTTAAAGATAATCAAGAAGAGCGACTACGATGTCGTGGAGCAGCTAGGGCAGACCCCTTTCAAAATCTCCATGCTGGCTCTCCTACTCTGCTCTGAGGCTCATGCTAAGGCCTTAATCAAATTTCTAAAGACGGCACACGTGCCTCAAGAAACTTCTGCAGACCAGTTTCAAGAGTGTGTGGCTAGCCTTACTATTGATAACGATCTTGGTTTTTCTGATGCTGATTTGACCCCTAAAGGAAGGAAGCACAACGACGCACTGCATGTCTTAGTAGAATGCAGGGGAACTACACTTGCCCATGTTCTAGTTGACACCGGTTCATCTTTAAATGTGCTACCGAAAAAGGCATTAAACAGATTGGACTGCGAGGGTTTGACCCTAAAGCCCAGTAACATCATTGTTAGAGCCTTCGACGGTTCTAAGAGGATGGTTCATGGAGAAGTGGACATTCCAATCAAGGTGGGCACATAAATTTTCAACTCTACCTTTTATGTGATGGACATCTGTCCTTCATATTCATGCTTGTTGGGAAGGCCGTGGATCCACAATGCTGGGGCAGTCACTTCCTCTTTACACCAAATGCTAAAGTATCCAGTTCAGGGTAAGATTATAATAATGCACGGTGAGGAAGAGTACATGATAAGTCACCTCAACTCCTTCCGCTATGTGGAGTTGGATGGCGAATTCATATAAATGCCTTTCCAACATTTTGAAGAGTTTTCTCCTGAGGTCGCAGTTGCAAAGACAATGACTGATGTGCCTATCGTTTCCAAGCATGTGTCTAGGATGGCATCCCTCAAAGATGCAGAGGCCGTAATCAAAGAAGGAAGGAGTACAGTGTGGGGACAACTGCCTAATTTTTCTTACAAAACGGACAAGTTCGGACTAGGTTTTACTGCTGATGGCCAGAAAGTTGTGCGTCGCTCCAGGGCTGGAAGACCACCCTTAAAAATCACTCACCATGGAATTAATGCCTTAGAAGATGATGATGAAGAAGACAACTTTGAAGATTGGATCTTTCCAACCGTTAAAGGAGGATTAAGCAACTGGGAAGCGAAAGACTTCGTTCCCATCACTTTCATCAACCAGTAATTTATCTTTGAACAATTTCCTATTTTGGTCTGTAATAATTAAACAATTCGTACACTATTTTCACCTTATGCCTTACCCGGGGCATATAGGTCCATTTGTAAGGGCTTGATTTCTTCATATTCATATGCCATGTTTAATGAATCATTGGATGTTTTCATCTATAAACTGTTGTGTTCATTTTCTTTCGTTTTACATTTTGTTTTTGTTTAAGGATGGCTATCCCTTACACACACCCACACTCACAAAATGCAGGTACCCATCCACTCCGGATTCCATGGGTGACTATTCTGCTTTAGCCTTCGGTGACTCTGAAGATTTGGTCAATCATGCCGAGTACGAAGGTGATGAAGACTGTGAAGTGCCTGGAGAGTTAGCCAGACTTTTGCAACAAGAAGAGAGGGTTATTCTGCCCAATGAAGAGTTGCTAGAAACCATCAACTTGGGAAAAGAGGAAGACAAGAAAGAGGTTAAGGTGGGTGCCAACCTGGAACCAAGTGTCAAAGAGTGCTTAGTGCAGTTGTTGAATGAATATGTTGAAATCTTCGCCTGGTCCTATGAAGACATGCCGGGACTAGACGCAGATATCGTGGTTCACCGTCTCCCTACAAGAGAAGACTGTCCACCGATCAAACAAAAGGTCCATTGAATGAGGCCCAACATGTCTGAGAAGATCAAAGCTGAGGTAATGAAGCAATTCAATGCTGGCTTTCTGGCTGTTACTTCCTATCCATAATGGGTTGCTAACATTGTGCCCGTGCCTAAGAAGGACGGCAAAGTCAGAATGTGTGTGGACTATCGGGATTTAAACAGGGCTAGCCCTAAAGATGATTTTCCACTACCACACATCGACATCTTGGTTGACAATACAACTCAACACAAATTATTTTCCTTCATGGATGGATTCTTGGGATACAACCAGATCAAAATGGCCCCCGAAGACATGGAGAAGGCTACTTTTGTTACGCAATAGGGTACCTTCTGCTACAAAGTGATGCCATTCGGACTGAAGAATGTCGGGGCAACCTATCAACGCGCCATGGTAGCTTTGTTTCATGACATGAGACATAATGAGATTGAAGTCTACGTAGACGACATGATAGTCTGTTCAAAAACAGAAGAAGAACACCTTGATCATCTGCAAAAGTTGTTTGTCAGGTTGAAGGAGTATAAGCTCAGACTGAACCCAAGCAAGTGCACTTTTGGAGTCAGGTCTGGTAAACTTTTGGGATTTATCGTCAGCAACAGAGGCATTGAGGTTGATCTTGCTAAAGTCAAAGCTATACAAGAAATTCCTGCCCCCCGTATTGAAAAGGAGGTTAGAGGTTTCTTGGGACGCTTAAACTATATCGCGAGGTTCATCTCTCACCTAACATCTACCTGTGAGCCAATCTTCAAGCTGTTGAAGAAAGATCAGGTAGTTGAATGGAACAACGATTGTCAAGTTGCTTTTGATAAGATCAAGGAGTATTTGGTAGAACCTCCTATCTTGATGCCACCCGTCGAAGGAAGGCCGTTAATCATGTATCTGACTGTTTTGGATAATTCAATAGGGTACGTACTGGGCCAACATGACGAGTCTGGTCGAAAAGAGCATGCCATTTATTACCTTAGAAAAAAGTTTACCGATTGTGAGACTCGCTACTCACTGCTCGAGAAAACTTGTTGCACTTTGGTATGGGCTGCTCGCCGGCTAAGGCAGTATATGTTGACACATACCACTTTGCTGAATTCCAAGATGGATCTGATCAAGTATATCTTTGAGAAGCCTGCTTTATCTGGAAGAATCGTTAGATGGAAAATGATCCTGACTGAGTATGATATCCAGTATACTACCCAAAAAGCTATAAAGGGGAGTGTACTAGCTGACCATCTAGCTCATCAAGCCGTCGAAGATTACCAATCTATGAGATTCGACTTCCCTGACGAGGACATTATGACTTTGGACAACATTGAAGGTAACGGACCGTATGACAGACCTGAACAAGGATCCCGATGGACCATGTACTTTGTTGGTGCTTCAAATGCACTTGGAAACGGTATCGGTGCAGTACTTATTTCTCCGGAAGGTTGCCATACACCTTTCAGTGCCCGACTTTGCTTCAGCTGTACCAACAACATGGTTGAATATGAAGCTTGTATCTTTGATCTCAAGGCTGCTATAGAGAATCAAATCTTTGGTCGTATTTGGGGACTCAACTTTGGTTATCAGTCAAATTAAAGGAGAGTGGGGCACTAAACATCCTAATCTTATCCCGTACAAAGAACATGTCCTGACATTGTTACCTCATTTCGAGCAGATTACCGTCGAGCAGTTTCCGCGAGAAGAAAATAAGCTAGCAGATGCTCTAGCTACAATGTCTTCCATGTTTAAACTCAACTGGGATAATGAGGCTCCCTGAATCACCTTTAAGCGAATGGACGAACCTGTGCACTGTCATGAGATTAATACCGAAGAAGTAGTGGAACAACCCTGGTTTCATGAAATCAAAAAGTATCTTCAGACTAGAGAATATCCTGAAGGAGCTTCAGTCAATGACAAAAAGTTCTTAAGGCAATTTGCTGGCAAGTTCTTCCTGAGCAATGGTATCCTATATAAGCGCAACCATGATTGTGTTCTACTTCGTTGTGTGGACAAAGCTGAAGCTGAGTTGATCATGACTAAAATACATAGTGGCACCTTTGGCACCCACTTGAGCGGACATACGATGGCTAAGAAGATTCTAAGGGCAGACTACTACTGGACTACCATGGAGGCTGACTGTCATCAATACGCTCGTACTTGTCACAAATGCCAAGTCTATGCTGACAAAGTACATATTCCTCCTGTTCCTCTCAACGTTCTAACAGCTCCTTAGCCATTCGCGATGTGGGGCATCGACATGATTGGAGAGATCAAGCCTACAACATCCAATGGACATCGCTTCATCCTGGTGGCTATTGATTACTTCACCAAATGGGTCGAAGCAGCTTCCTACGCCTTCGTTACAAAGAATGTAGTTGCCCGCTTCATCAAGCAGAACCTCATATGCCGGTATGGTATCCCTGACAGGATCATCACGGACAACGGTACAAATTTGAATAACACTGTGATCACCTCTTTGTGCGAGCAGTTCAAGATTCAACATCATAATTCATCTCCCTATCGGCCAAAGATGAACGGTGATGTTGAAGCCGCGAACAAAAATATCAAGAAGATCATTCAAAAGATGACATTCACCTACAAGGACTGGCATGAGATGTTACTGTTTTCTCTGCATGGATATCGTACCACGGCACGTACTTCAACTGTGGCAACCCCCTTTTCTTTGGTATATGGCATGGAAGCTGTTTTACCTATGGAAGTTCAGATTCCTTCCTTGAGGATTATGAAGGATACTGGTTTGAGTGAAGACGATTGGATTCAAACCCGGCTTGATCAACTTAACTTGATCGATGACAAGCGACTTACTGCTGTTTGTCATGGTCAGACGTATCAGAAACGGATGATCAAGGCTTTCAACAAGAATGTCAGGCGTCAGGTATATTAGGTCGGAGATCTTGTAATCAAGAGGATCATCTTGCCGCAAAGTGATCCCAGGGGAAAGTGGACTCCTACTTACGAAGGACCATTTGAGATCAAGAACATATTTTCTGGTGGGGCAATGATTCTGACCACCATGGACGGCGACGACCTGCCACACCCTGCGAACACAGACATAGTCAAAAGATACTACGCATAAAACGACCCGACAAGTTGAAAACCCGAAAGGGCGACTTGGGCAAAAATGGGCATCCCAGTGAATCGAAAACCCGAAAGGGCGGTTCAGGCAAAAATTAGGGATAAACAAAAAAAATTTGTACACCCGGCAAGTTGAAAACCCGAAAGGGAGACTTGGGCAAAAAAGGGTTTCCCGGTGGACTGAAAACCCGAAAGGGCGGTCCAGGCAAAAGTTAGGGAATTAAAGTGTATGACTATGTCTCGTCGAATCACTTTAAGGACAATCAAACTCCACGCTTCTGATCAATCTAATCATCCGCGGACGAAGCAACGAATGGACAAGATACTCAGAGTTGTGAAGGCTATAGCAGAATGGGAACCTCATGGAGTTGTTACACATAGCCATCTTTCTTTTTGTATAAATTTTTTCTCAATTTTTTCGACAACATTCTCTTACTAGGATGTATGTCTCCTTTGTACAAAGATACTTACAAAAGTTAATACAAAAATACCCCAAAGTGCAGAATTTTGCTTGCCTTTCTTTTCTTTTTTTACACTTATGTTTTATTTGAAAACGTCCAATAATTTGTTAAATGAGCATATGCATTTGAATATAATATTTGCTTACAAATAAAACTAAATAAGAAAGGATAATTACTGATAGGTCGAAGGTATAGGAAGACGTCTTTGTACTATTCCAAAAGAAATTCCTCGCAGTATGTCATTCAGATCCTCAACAAAGCTAAAACCTTAGAGTATATATCCCCAGCGGAGTTAATTTTCAAAATTCCCATCAGAGTTAAGTTTCCAAACTCCGGATACCCAGTGGAGCCCAAAAACCTTGAAGTACATATCCCCAGCGGAGCTAGAATACTCTAAACTTTCTTCCCCAGTGGAGTCAAATTTCCAACTATCGATCCCCGGCAGGAACCATTCAGCTTTCCCCAACTTCCCCAGCAGTTTATCTTAAAAGTCTGAGAATCAATCAAATAACAGTTAACTCATTGTCTTATCCCCAACTAGGAATCCCCAGTAGATTGGCATACAACCCAAGCTCCTGATTTCTCCGGCAGAATAAAAACTCTCCCCACAGAGTTATTTCCGAACAGAACGAAGATTCTAGTTCCTGTTTCTCCATTTGAAGCCTCCCAAGTTTTAATTCCCCAGTAGAGATCGTCATATTTTTCCTTATTTCCCCAGAAAAGTCATAAAGGATTCTCACATCCCCACAGAAGTTGTCAAAACTCTTGTTAATCCCCGCAAGTTACCAAGGATTTTCAATCCCCGACAGTGATCCCAGGATTTCTCATCTTCAACAATCAAAGATTTTTGGAATCTCCAACATCGGTCAAGGATTTATTTTCCCTGGCAGCAGTCAGAGATTTCATTATCTCTAGTTATCTAGGATTTATTTTCCTCAGCAAGACAGTTAATTAGCTTACATGCACATCCATTACATTCATATATCATAAACATTGATGAAACACATTCTATTGCATCATACATATCATACAATATAACTTTGTGTTTTAGCTAACATTTTACCCTTTTCAGGATAAGATTAAAAGCTACCTTTAACAAATGTTCAAAGATTTCAGATACAGTATGGATACACCCCAGACAAGGCAGTCATTCTATTACTCATTCAGAATTTCAAGTCAAGATACAGTATGGATACACCCCAGACACGGCGGTCATTATATTACTCCTTCAGACTTCTGCGATCAGATACAGACTAGATACGCTCCAGACACAGAAGCCATTCTACTTCTCATTCAGATTCAACTATCAACTTCAAGTTCAGATACACTCCAGACACGGAAGTCATTATGTCACTTGTCCGGATCCCAGTCATAGTACGGATACACTCCAAACATGGAAGTCATTTTGCTACTCATACATATATCACCTTCAGATATAGTCCAGATACGCTCCAGACACGGTTGCCATTCTGTCACTCATTCAGAACTTGTCCCCGGCTCATAGATGCTCCATACACAGATATTTCTCTGTCACCCATTCAGAATACAGATACACTCCGGACATGGCAGTCATTCTGATATTCGTTCAAGGATCAAATACGGTTACAGCTTGGATACGCTCCAGACACAGACGTTATTCCTTTGCTCATACGAATCCAATCTCCAGATACAACTCAGATACGTTCCAGATACGGATACCATTCTGGTGTTCATTTTCCTGATTTTCAGCAAACAGTCTTGGATGGCATCATTAAGCCCATCTCCAGCAAGATTCTACCATCTCCAAATGGCATCTTTAAGCCCATTCCCTCATTTACATTTTGACGAGTGCAAATTTACGGGCACTCTAGTGTCCAATCCTCTTTTACGTTCGAGTCACGAAAGGAAAACTTGCCAATCTAACTCTTCAGGTTCAAGAAGATTGAACAGGGGCAACTGTTGTACCCCAAAATTTCCCCTCTCATTTTATCAACATTTCCCCTCACAAGGCTCTTGGAACTCAAGATCAAGCTAGGGTTTGCTCTGCTCAAGACATCTCCTTGCACTGTTGACCTAAATTAGGGTTTGAGTTTGCACATGGATTTTTTGACCTTCAATGCTCAAATTGACTTTCATACTTCATGTTGGACTCATAAGTTTGTCCATACCAAGTTTCAAGCCTTGAATCAAATTTTTGCCCAATCAATTGGACAGTTGACCTAAAAATCAGCTATATTGGGGAAAAAGTCAAATGTGGCCAATTTACAGTCAAACCTCATGAATTTTGACCCACATCAACATTATGAACTCATATGAACCATTTGGTCAAGTTTGGACCACAATTCCACAAGAAATTTGATCAGATCACCAAAAGGGCAAATGGTCATTTTTAGGGTTTTGATTGTACAAAGGCAATTTTTGACTGTTTGACCTAGCCAATGGCAAATCAAGCTCAACCATGGACTTAAGGACTCAATGGCATCATATTGACCTATTCAACAAGTTCAAAAGATCTCAAATGCATGGGATTGACAAATGAATTTTTCAGTCAACTGATCAAAATTTGATTGTACACTGAAAAGTCAAACTTTGACTTTTTGGTCAAAATCAAGTGCCAAGGGTCATTTTTCATCAAGATGTGTCAAATTATGAAACTTGTTCACCAAGAAACCCAAAATTTCAAATTAGGGTTTGAAATTGAAAATTTTCATAACTTAGAATTTTTCTAAGTTATGAAATTTTCTTAATTTTTCCTAACTTTATCCCATATTTTCACCAAGATGCAAATAGATTCAAACAAAACTTACAACATGAAAGTTGTAGTCCTCCACAAAGTCTACAACCTTTATTCACAAAGTTTTCTCAAAAGAAGATTGGATCTCAAGTTATGATTTTTGGAACAACCGTCCCTAAAACTTTTAACTTAGAGAAATTTTGCCCTAGTTTAGGCAGGATTTTGACCCATCTTCTTGGCCATTTTTCACATAGTTCCACTTGGAGTCTCAAGTTGCATTTCAAAGATGGATTATAGTGCTTGTTATAAGCATTCCAAATTGTCCAAGAACTCCTGAAACACATTTGTGGTTAGGGAGACTCGAATGCTTGAAGTTGGCAAAAACTCACTTTGTATTCATGGCAAATTCATGTTCACTCAAGTGGCATTTTCAAACCAGCATGCGTTGTACTAGTTTGCAGGACTCTAAACCATTTTACACTCCTTAATTGAATGCAAATCCACTGAGCTAATGCATTATCTTGGTCATTTGGACATTGCACACAAAACTAACCCCTAAATGGTAAAAGGCACATTTCCATTTTTGAAAAGGTATACTTTATGTCAAACCATGATCTTTGAAGCATATGGCCAAGATCTAAGAAGCCAAATCAAATCCACAAATTCCAGCAACCAAGAGAATTGTATGCAGCATATTATATGGCTTGTACAGGCCTGTAATATCAACTTCACATCTTTGCTTCAAAAAGAAGAAATTGTCGAAACACTTTCCAACTTGAAAACCAAAAAAGAACAGCTTACACAAACATTACAAACAACTTTCACACTACCCTTTGAGCAAGAAACAAGAGCACTTGAGCCTCAAAACCTCCCATAGCCAGAAATCACTCTTCTTTGGCAAAACAGGGCAGGTGCTGCAACTTGAGTGCCATAGCTCATTTGGCTAGTGCATTTTGCTCCTTTTTGCTTCAAACACCTTCCATTCAACTCACTCAAGCTATCCCAAACCTCCATTTCTAATTGTAACTCCATTTATAGTGACCACCATTTTCATTTCAAGCTCATGCAGGTTGAGTTCTAGAGGCTGATTCAAGGACTTTCAAGGCAAGCTAGATGTTGGAAAAGATCAAGTGAAGTTCAGGAAAGCTACCAGACACCTCAAAACATGTTGAGAAGCACTGCATTGCCCTACACGAATCCAACTGAAACAGGTTTTTCTTCACTTTCTATCTCTCTATTTAGGAACATTTAGCTTTAGGTTTGTGAATAAAAAATGTAGTGTTCAATGCTAGAAATCCATACATATGCTCAGCTTTCATTTATATTAAGTGTGCTAGGAGAATTTCATCCATGAACATGCTGAAAAAACTAGGTCAGATTTTAGGGCCAGAGAAATTCTCTCTGGTCTTTGAGAGTTAGGATTAATGCTTTATATGGTTAGAATCGTATTGAAATTCTCTACAAGTTTGATGTTGTGAGTTTTGGCAAAAGATCACGTATACAGGATGTAGCATTTGAACAGGGCAAGCACGCATTTTTTTGCCTGGAGGAAGAAGATGAAGTTGGCTTGGGCTGGGCCTGGCCAGTTTTGCTTCTAACATCCCTCTTTTCAGTTTCACACCCCCTGGCCCAATTTCTTATATTTTTGCATTTTTGAATTTTTGTTTTCTTTTCTGACTTTGTTATTTTATTTCCAAATATAATAAATGCTCAAAAAATATTTTCATTTTTTTAAATTTATTTGGCATTTTATTCTAAATTTTTCTAACATTCAAGGTATTTAAATATTCTTTTATATTATTAAGACTTGAAAAATATTTACATTTTATACTTTTATTTTTATTCTTTACTTTTATTTATATTAAAAATATTTTCTTGAATATATTTTATTTTTGTACATATTTTATTTTATTTTGTACATATTTAATTTGATTAATATACACATAATAAAAATATATATACTTTTATTTTAATAAATACTTAGAATAAAAATACAAAATATTACATTTTTATTTTTATTATTATTTATGTTAAAAAATACCCTTTTAAGTATATTTCTTTTTTTATACATATTAATATATTTTTGTATATAAATAATATATAATATTTATTCTCTTAAAGAAATTAGGGTTTACTCTTAAAACAAATAAAATTAATCTTTTTTTATTTATTTATTTCTTTATACTTTTTACATTGAAAATACTTTTACATACATAAACAAATTAAAAAAAATCTTTTTGCATGATACATATTATTTAACATTGGTTTATTTTGTTTATTTAAATATTGTATATTTAAATATTTATGCATTGTAATTCAATTTGGATGTAATAGTAAACTAGGGTTTATATTTCTTATCAAATACCCCCCATTCAAAATTGTACCCCCATCCCCATAATCATGTTGTAATAGCTTAGAATTTAAATTCTCGCACTTTACGCTTCCAATTATGCCATGATTAGAGAATTAGGGTTTGTATGCAAAAATCCAAATTAACAAATAGTTTGACCTAATCAAAGACAAAAATGCATGAAAATCAAACACAGTGCACACTTGCACCCCTAGGGTTACAATCCACTTGTTGCCTTCAAAAATGGGCCATGGTATGCATGTTGGGTACTTTGGCAAAACAAAAACAAAACAAAAAATCATAGTCCCTCGATGACGCTATCTTGGTTGCCTAAAACAAAATGATCAAGTCCCTCAAGAAAATTTCCAAAGACACTTAACACAATTTCTATCATGGTCTATACGATGATCTGCGCCTGTCCCATTTAACATCCTAACACAAGGTTGTTCACCAAATGCAATGGTGAAACAACACTGTCAAAAGGGTTAAAAACATAAGAAAGATCTTTGAGTAAAATAGGGAAGATAACTCTTAGTTACTTGATCAAAAGCTTGCAAAAACATCCTTGCTATTTTTTCAAAACACACTTCACAACACAATTTCCCAAAACAAACTTTCAAAACCTTGAAATCTTTTCAAAAGACAAAAACCCCTTTGTATACATTCAAACAAGAATCATTACAAAGGTTGCCACAAAGATGGCCTATTTTCAAAACATCTTTCAAAACCATACACAAAGCACCATTTCAAACAATTGAAAAGCACCATTTCAAACAATTGAAAAGAAAAGCAAGTGATCTAAACAAGTAACTAAGAGCCCATGGATAACCATGGATGAAAAGGGTGCTTGCACCTTCCCTTTTCATAATCTACTCCCCGGACCCAAGAAAACATCTCAAAGGTCTTTCCTATGCTTTTTGACCTTTCCTTAGGATAAAATAAAAAGTCGGTGGAGACTCTTGCTAAACCGAAACATTTGCAAACACAAACGCAAAACCTCAAGTCAGTTCTCCCACCGTATCACAGCCTGATTATATGGATAAGGCCCTCATCCATCATCTTCTGCAAATCATCCTTTATCTTATCACAACCTTGTACATTATTGCTACAAATGTCACAACCAGCATGATCATGAGTATATTAACTAATCTCGCAGAGGTCTGCATGCATCTTTACCAAGTCTCCTCTGACCAAGTGGATATCATAAATCTGGAAGTCCCCTGGACAACCAACAACCATGTTGACAACATTCGTTCCTCCGTGCTTTGGCAGAGGATTATCTTTTACATTAGGACTAACATCTTTGAAGGATAAAAGTCCAGATCTAACCATTTTCTGTACCTCGGATTTCAGAGGATAATAGTTTTCCACATTATGCCCTGGTGCACCCTGACGGAAAGCTCACGTCTGATATGCCTTATAGTACCAAGGCAAAGGGGATGGTATAGCAGGAGGTGGCCTAGTCTGGAACAACTTTTTTGGATTAATGTTGGGAGTAGCTCTGCATAACTCATAGGGATGGCGTCAAAAGGTTCTCTTCTTTGATGTTGCCCTTGACTTCCTTGAGGGGATGGTCTTTGATAAGTGACTGTAGTCGAAGTAACATTTACAACTAGATTTACCGAGGCAACTTGTTGATGGCGCTGATGACTTCTTCTAGGAATATTAACCCTTCTTTCTTGAATAACAACGTTTGTTTCTCCTTCTTTCTTCTTAACAAATCTAAATGATGGTTTTTTCGTATTTCTGGAATTTTCACTCTTTGTCAGACGACCTTCTCTTACAGCTTCTTCTAAACGGACGCCCATTCTCACCATTTCGATAAAATCACTGGATGCACTCGTCGCCATTCTTTCATAATAGAATGCACCTAGTGTCTTCAGAAAAATCTGTCATCTCTTTTTCTTCCATTGAAGGAATCACTTGGGCGGATACTTCACGCCATCTCTATGCATATTCTTTAAATGACTCCTTGTCTTTCTGGACCATGGCCCTGAGTTGATCACGGTCAAGCGCCATGCCCACATTGTATTTGTATTGTCTGATAAATGTTTCACCCAATTCATTGAAAGAATGGATATTGGCACTGTCCATGCTCATGTACCATTTCAACGTTGCATCAGTCAAAATGTCTTGAAAGAAATGAATTAACAAGCGTTGATCATCTGTATGGGTAGACATTCTCCTTACATACATTACTATGTGAGCATGAGGGAAAGTGTTTCCCTTTTACTTTTCGAACTCCGACATTTTGAACTTTGCAGGTATCTTCACATTTGGCACCAAACACATATCATTCACATTCTTCCCAAACAACTCCTTTCCTCTTAGGGCCTTCAACTCTTTGTGAATCTTATCAAACTGGTCTTTAAAATCATCCATTCGATCATAGAAATCCAAGCTTTCACTTGGTGGAGGAATAGGGCAATACACTTCATCATTAGCAAACGGGACCATATTCATTGAGGGAGGTGCAGCATAGTGAATCTCATTTCTAGCAGCAGGGGTAACATGTACCACAGGAGGTGCGGGAGCAGAAGTAGTCTGAATAAGTGGAGAAACTTGAGCATCTTGATTATAACCTTCTGGTATAAAGTTCTATGGCATTCCCTAAGGTTATCCCGGAGGAATACGATTCTGAATAACAACAGGTGGAGTAGCAGAAATAGGAATAGTCGGAGCTTCGGTAGTAACCATTATTTGTTAAGGCTGAGAAATTGGTGGGTGATTATGAGCAACCACCAAAGATTCCATTAGAGCAGTGAGATTGGCCATACTGGCCTTTAAAGCTAAAACTTCCTCGTGTAGCTCGCAATTCTCTTGTTCTAGATTATCCATCTTCCTTCTGAGGTTAGCTCGAGTATTATATTGATGAGACAACTTGCTGAACGGAGTAAATAAGCTCAGTAAGACACCTGGATATGTACAAAAAATGCAAGAAGTATGTGCAATATGATGCATGATATGCAATGCACATGCTTTATTTTATTATTAACATTTTAAGGGACTCAAAGATTTATAGACAATTTGCAAATATCAAAGTAATAACACATTTGAAATATTAAAAATGTCATTATAATAACTTCAAAACGGGTTACAACTTTTAGTACAAGTTTCAATAATCCCAAGTACAAGATGAAAATAAAGTCTAAAACCCTATAAAAGCAAAGCTGGTGGAGATCACTCTACACGCTGACGCTTCCCTATAAGCATGGCAATCTGAGTATTCAACCTTTGGTTTTCTTCCGCATACCTGGTGGCGAACTCCTTCCCATCATCAGAGTCAGAAAGTGAACAACTAGGTCCTGATTGAGGCTTAGAGTAAAATAAATCCTCTTTCCTCTCCATTGCTTCTACAGCATAGCTCTCAAGAATCTCAATCAAGTTGTCTTTCTCCTTCAGGTCTGCTCGGTAGGATACCTCTAAAGTCTAGCACTTATTCTTCCAAACATCCTTTTTTTACTGCATCCTGACTAAAGCAACCTGAAGTTCTTCCACGTCATCTAATAGGGGAAGATTGGTCTTTTCAAACATGTCAGGCATGGGTGCTTCACGGGAATACAGTATCTTCAGCTGGATGGCTCTTGCTTGTACCCACTGAACATAAGGCTCCAAAGAAACATCCCCTCTAAGTCCCAAATCCTTCATACTCTTCCTTTGAATGTGACTCTAAGCCTTCACAATCTCCTCTTTAGCTTACTTATGAACTTTTCCCTCTTTTAGGAAGAAACTACTCAAATGAATACTATTTGGCTTATCCCTCATCGGATATCCAAGTTGTCGTCATGCAAGAACAGGGTTGTAGTTAATTCCTCCCTTTGTACCAAGAAGAGGTACATTGGGGAAACTACCACAACTATCGATAATCTCTATATCATAGTATGTTTGAAGATACCAAACAATATCTGAATGAGTGAGGGCCATAATCTTTGGAGCCCAACAATGTTCCTTTCGGACATCCCAGAATGCATCAGATCTAGGTAAGTGAGAAATAAACCACTGATACAACAAAGGTGTGCAGCAAATGATCATCCCTCCATGATAAGAATCCTTAAGATGAATGGAGTAAAAAGCATCACCCAATAATGTAGGGACTGGGTTCCCAATCATAAACATCCTGATGGCGTTGATATCCACAAATTTGTCGACATTGGGAAATAAGAATAATCCATAAGCAAGTAGAGCAAAGATGGCCTCAAAAGCAACTGTACTTTTCATCCTAGTGAAGTAGCAAGCTTTCTCCAATAAGAATTGAGATGGAAATCCTCTAATACTTCCTTTGGTAGTCCTGTGGGCTTCAACCTTAGACTTTCCCAGATGGATCAAAGCAGCAATCTCATGAGATTTTGGCTCACCCTCCAAACCAGTAAAAGGAACATGATCGGTAATAGGTAAACCCAGTAGATAAGAATACTCCTCTAATGTAGGCATCAATTGATAATCAGGGAAAGTAAAGCATCAATACACTGGATCATAGAACTGGACCAAAGTCGAGAGAATACCCTCCTTCATCCTGAGCTTCATAAGAGAAATGATGGACCCATACTTCCTCCGAAAATCTGTAGGACTCTCGATATCAGGAATCAGACTCATCAACTCATCTATCTTAGGATCTTTGAAACTGTATTTCCCGGTCTTTATTTTTTCAGAATCCATAGTCAAAAAGTACCTGAGATATTCACAAAGAGTCAACTTTTAAGTCCATTGAAACAAAATGTCTTTTAGAAGATGCCCATGGGTGCATGTATGCATGATGCAACAATCACACACAAGATCACAAACATAGGGTTCATAGGTTCAACGTCATGAGCATGAGGTCGAAGGTACTACCCACAAGGTATGATCTAAAAGTTATCACCTACCGAACAAGGTTCTAAGAGGTTCCCAGAGTCTACATCTTTCCTTCGAATATTACCAACATCCTGATTGACTCGGTAATTAGCAATGTTCTTAGGAAAAACTCGTCTGAGCATAGTATCGCGTGACAACCATTTCCGGATTACTCCGTCATAGATTTCGCACTACACCTAAAAGGCCAAGATAGGTTAAAGGTTCTACGGTCCTCAATTTCAGAAGGCTCCCAGGTCAAAAGCAGCACGTCTTCCAGATTACTCGGTAAATGACACTACATTTAAAGGGGCCTCCACTGAGTGGGGGATCTCATGTCTCCTTTTTCGGGAATACTCCCTCAAAGTTAACATGACTATACCTCCCGTCCTATCTTAAGTTTACCCAAGTTTGGGTATAGGACTTATGAGAAATCACCAAGCACACTGAAAACTAGGAAAATCCAGGCAAACAGATATACAACACATAATATGCAACAAACAATAGCACATATACAGATATAAACAGATAGGCTCAATCCAATTAGGGATGGACCAACAAGAGGTCAATCTCTCCCCAGTGAAGTCTCCATTTTTCTGTAGAGGTAGAAATGTTGAGACAAAGCCATTAGATTGACTAAACTCGCATATATCAAAATAAAAATCGCCACCATGCTTTATTATTTCCAATGGAATGGTAAAAGAGCGAATAACCCAAAAAGAGGGGGAGAAAATCTAAGTTCGGGGGTTGGTTATGCAAAGTGAAGGTATTAGCACCCTAAACATCTACGGTACTCCTCATGAACCTCTTTGAGAATTTGTGTATTTTGGATATAAATGTTGTATACAAAATTGGATTGTGGGGATGAGGAAAGAAGTATTTTTTATGACTTTTGCACCCGCTATGGTTACGAACCTTTAGTGCCTACGTACCACCTTCCGTGCAATAGGAGATCAAGGTACACGTAGTTCACCTTTAAAAATTTTAAAACACAAGTGAGTTGGTTAATTTTAGGAGATAAGACATCATTGCCATTTCCCGAGTGGAAAACATACTTACTACCCACAATTATGAGGAAGGAGAATTTGCGTCATCTCAAAGTGGAAGATATGGCTTGGATTTTAAAATCAACAGAGCCTCGCTCAACACCCAAGTGGAAAATGTCTCACTTCACTATATATTGTATAAGTATAGTTGTTTGCATCACTTCAAGGATTTGTCAAGAGTCTAACCTTTTGAGAAAAAATTTAAAGATAAAAGCCAAGATAGAAAAATAGTTTGAATGAGATTGATTGACTTTTAGTATTCTCACAAAAATGTCCAAGTATTATTAAATTGATTAAAGTTTGATTAAGAAAATATTTTTTAAAATGAATGGACCTAAGTCCAAGTTTATTATGAAAGTGGTTCAAGTTTTAAAACAAGACGAGTTTTCAAAAGGGTGAAGAAGATTTTTGAAATTAAAGAAGATGGGAGGAGATGAAGGGAATATCCTAAAGCATAAGATAAAAGCTAGAGAAAAGAACCGTCAAACCAACAAGAGGTCAACGCTTGACACAAAGAGTCAATGTAGAATTCCCATCCTTTGGATTTGAAACCAAACAAACAATTACAAAAAGGACCTCTTAAGGAAACGAAACTCCATTTGTATTAGGTCTTCACAAAATTTGGGCAGAGTAACGGTTGTACACAGATGAATTCCAGATCACAGACAAAGCGTGTAATCACAATAACCTGCATACAAAACAAACAAACAACCCAATGTCTTGGGGTAAACTCCAAGAATTCCAGACAAAATAACAGTTGAGGTCACAAGGTCTCTAAGATAGGTTAAGGCCCCTAATCCTAAGTCCAAGAAGTCAATCACTCCATAATGCCAAGGATAGTAACCAAGTAGTCCAAATAACATTAAAGTTTTTAGGGTTCAAGTTGATTATTAAGTATCTTCAAAAAGAAAAAGAAATGAAAAGCTCAAATGAGCAAAAATAACAATGACATAAAAGTAAATGCTCAAGTGAGCAAAGATAAAAATAGCATGAAATATAAATGCTAAAAGTAAACGTGCTTAAAGTAAAAGCATAAAGTAAAAGCATAAAATAAAGTTAATTGTTAGGAATTAGTGGTTAGTTGAATGACCATCTTGAAACTTATATTTGGAACTCATTAGATAATTGGTAGAACCAAAGGCTCTCAACAACAAGTTTCATTTGCTTTTTGTCAAGTATATCATCCATTTAAGAATTCTTAAGGCAACATTAAATGATCAATGATGTTTAAGTGATCCACTTTGACCAAAATTAATAATGATTCATTAGAGGATTGGTAGAACCAAAGCCTCCTAACAATGAATCTCAAGGTTATTGGATCAAAGGGTTCAAATCAACATACTTGGGCTTGCAAACATGGGTTTGGGTCACGAATGATCATTTCTCGAATCGGGACAAAATTTAACGATATGTTAAGCAATCGTAAGTGGGCTTATATAGAAGTCGCGCCTATTTTGAGGCCGATCAATAGCAATCTATGTACCATATGCTTTGAGACATGATATGGAAATCATGCTCCAATAAAATTTAGTACAATTGAGAGAGATGAGATGAAGAAGAAATAGGGTAAAAAGTAAACCACATTTGAACCAAAAATTTAATCAAACTATTATTAAAATCATTCATCCATTTTTATGGAGTTAGACTCAACAATATGGATCTAATGATGTTAATAAAGTTCATGATCAAAATTTCATAGTACAAAATCATCCGGAATATATACAAAAAATAAAATAATATTAAAAATAAAAGAAAAATGTTTTAAATGATTTTTAAATTTGGAAATAAGGGGAAAATAGAAATTATATTCAAAACACTCAAGAAAAATTAAATGATACCATAGAAAAATTATAAATCAACTCAAATATTTTTATGAAATTTTTGGTAATTTTTTAAAGTCAGGAACTGTTTTAAAGTAATTTAAATTGCTCAAATAAAGGAAAAAAATAGTAAAAAAATAAGATAAAATTCCATTAAAAATTGAGAAGGTCAGAAATGATGAAAATGATTTTTATAAAAATTTCATAATTTAAAAATGTCAGAAAGTATTTCTAAAACAATTAAAATAAAGCAAACAAAGCAAAAATTATGAAAAATATCAAACATCAAAATAAAAATATGAAAAAATATTCATAAAGTCAGAAATAATTTAAGGTGTTTTTATATATTTTTTCATAATTTTTGGATAAAAAATAAAAGAGTTATGAATTTTTGAAATTTAAAACAATTAAAATATAAAATCAGAAAATAAAAATAAAACTAAACAATGTGGACCATCAGATCATAGTCAAAACGTGTTAGTAAGCTGATCAAGTGGACCTGATGCGTTGTTCTTGATATGTACCTTAATTGAAAATACACTGGATTAGAAAATAGCCAACGAATCAGAATAAAACAATTGGAGCGCTATGATTGGTTGAGATGAGACATGTCATCGTCTTCAACCTCCAGACGCCCTACAATGGAGATTTTGTGAGTTTCTTCAAATGGAAAAATTAGAATCTCAGACTAGTATCATTGGATTCGTCTCTTTAGGATGATCTTAACCCCGCCATCGCGCCAAATTTATGTAAAGTGTGCAAAGAGATATAGACCAAAACTCAGAAAAGAGCGAGCACCTTTCAGTTGAGATTTATCTCTCAATTCTCAATGAATTTAAAAATTATAAGAAGCATAAGAATCAGAAGGAGGAGTAGAGTAAGTTAGTGCTTCGTTTGGATCCAAATGGTGGAAAATTCTACCTGTTCGAAGTTCAAGGATGAAGCTCTGAAAATGGACTTATGTAACTTGATCTATGGCTAGTTCTGCTTGGTTTAAGTGTTGAAGATCTTGTATGATGATAGAGGATGATAAATGTGTAAAGAATTTTGGAGAAAAAAGTTTAAATCTCAAACTGATTGCAAAAATTTGAAGTTGGTGTAAGGTTTTGACAGGGTGCGTTTGGCTCTCAAAGCTTAAGGAAATGAATGTAATAAGGTCCTCTATTTATAGGAAAATGAATG
Source organism: Vicia faba (assembly GCA_948472305.1). Classification (NCBI taxonomy): domain Eukaryota; kingdom Viridiplantae; phylum Streptophyta; class Magnoliopsida; order Fabales; family Fabaceae; genus Vicia; species Vicia faba. Next base: position 850,646,846 of record OX451735.1, on the reverse strand, counting down.
GCAATGAAAATTGGAGAAAACAAAGAAGTTTGGAGGGAAACTGAGTGGAGGTTGAACACGAGTGATGTGTGACTTCATTTTCATCAAAACACATCCAACCTTTGCGTTTTGAAGTGCTAAACACTTCTGTCAAGTTTGTTAATCAAGTTTAAATCAAAAACACACACAAATCTTGTGATTAGAAACCACATTATGGATTTCATAATTCTGAGTTAGTGAGAAATTCAGCTTCAAGTTACCAACTTCAAAACAATGGCATTCTCAACTCAAGGGGTCTTAGGGCATAATTCTTGAAGCTTTAACAAGACGAGATTACAAGATTTACAATGTGTAAAGAATCGGATCAAATGGATGCTTGAGCTTAAAGTTGCAATGAGTCAAATTTGAGAAAAAGAGGTTGACTTTCTATACTTAGAAAATTTCTAAGTTTTTCTTCAAAAATGACTTCTAATGTCTTGCATCCAAACATGGCCTTCCTCTTGAAATTTTCTATTGACCAAAACATATGGCATGAAGTAAATCTCTTAAATGACATTTTGAGACTTGAACCATTCAAAATTTCCAAAAATTTAGAAAGTTATGACTTGTTGAAGTTGGAAAAAATTCATGAAATGACCTATAATCTTTTGCATCCTTAGGGCATCTTCCATCCATTTTTACACTTTGAACTTAAAAGATAGGTTTAAGTTTATATCTTTAAGATAATTATGGAAAAATAATGGGTTCAAGTTGATAAAAGTTTACCAAGTTATGATCATTTGAAATCACCTAATGGAATTTGACGGTTCATCTAGAGGACTTGTTATCTTTCTTCACCATCAAGTTTCTTCCACACAACATTTCCTTGAAACTTTTTAAGTGATTTGTTAATAACCCTTTGAATAGAAGCATGTATTTAGAATCACTCAATAATACCAAAATATGAGTAAGATATAGCCCTTTGAGGTACAAAATCCTAGCTCATAAAGCAAGAAAATGCCTTTCGAAACCTTTGCAATTTTGACCTATCTCCTTAGAAAAATATTTTTGTTATGTGAATATGATTTGTTAAGGATGATAAGGAGAAACCATAGTGTTGTACCCCAAAATTTTCCCTCCCATATTTTTCAACACATGGCAAGTGAGGTCCCCAAATTGCTCAAGGAAGTTCAAGAGTTGACCAAACAAACTCTCTCCTAAGGCAGTATACCTCAAATTAGGGTTTCCATCTTCATCAAGATGTGTGAACCACAAAGGACTCAAATTCTTACCATTTCCCTAATATGTTCTCGAGATCATTCATGTCAAGTTTCAAGCCTTGCAGAAAAAGTTTGCTCTGTCAATTGCTCAAATGCTTGAAAATCAACTGTACTAGGTCAAAAGTCAACTGTGGCCCACATACAGTCAAACTTCAATATTTTTGGTCAACATCCTCATTTTGAAGTATTATCCATAATTTGATCAAGGGTTGATCATGATTCCTCAAGGATTTCTCACAATTCATCAAAACCCAAAACTTGCTAAATTAGGGTTTTACAGGAAAAGTCAACTCAACTTTGACCAAGCATAACTTTCTCATACTTTATCATAAATGACCCATTAAAAGCTCATTTTGAAGAGGATGTAATTACCTACAATTCATATTCATCTCCCAAGTTCAGAATATGAACTCACAAAAATATATGAATTTTGACATTATAGGTCCTTTTGAAAAATCAACAAAAACACCTTTTGGGTCAAAGCTTCATACATGAACATGGAAGACTCAATTGAGATGTGACCAAAAGGGTTGTTTATAGGACATCCTAATCTTTCTAAAAAGTCCAAGAACACCTCTCTAGGGTCAAAATTGAGAGAGTTATGCATTGGCCAAGTTGACCATTCTTGAAAAATTGCCAAAAGTCAAATGTGCTCAAATTTGTATTTTTTGCTAAATGGGCCCAACTTTTTATGCTTGCACCTCAATTATAATTTGGTCCACGACTCAAATGTTCACTCACCCATTATGTGCTTCATTTTTCAATTTATTTTTATTTTTCATTGATTAAAAAGTGAATTAAATCAAATAAATGATGAAAATTAATAAATATATGATTTGATTTGTTTTTTTGACAGTTTGGCAATCAAGGTATGCTGAGTAAACATGATCAAATCAAATCAAGCACAATTAGTACAAAAAAAGCATGATTGGCATGGTTATGGAAAGATATCATATGGCTTAAAAATCAAATATTACATTCATGAATTCTCAAGATTGGATCCAAGTTTGTTAACCTAATTCATTCTAGGTTATATAATGAAGAATTCCAGATCAAAAAACAAGGGTTAGAGGTCGTGAGAGGCATAGAAAAAAACTGAAAAAGTTGGCAAAAAGTGTGATTCGGTTTTCAGGTTAGGGGACGATTCAAAGCAATCTAAGGCTAGAAATCTCTTCATGGGCGCGCACTGAAGCGATTCCAATCATTCCCAAGTCCTCAAACCATCAGAAACGTAAGCTACACATCACAGTTTGCATCTTCTAAACTCAAACTTGTTCTTCTAGTTTTACGCGTTTTCAGTCTAATTTGTTTGCATATACATGTTTATGATCATGCTAGGAAGCTTTTTGATAGTCTGGATTTAAGCTTTGATGCAGGAATAACTATTTGCAATTACTAGGGCTCGAAAGATCAAAATTGGGGCTTTCTCTTTTAGGGAAAATTGAGAGGAATTCTGGATACCATTAGACTCAAGACTTAATTCCTGATGGATCCCTAGCTTTGTTTTCAATTTATATTGCCTATCTCACATATCTGAATCACGCAGGTTTTTAGCTACAAACTAAATCCGTCGATATAGCTTATAGTGACGGGAAATGGTCGTTGGTAAAGGTTTGTGGCCTAGAAGCCACGGGTCACGGAAGAAGATGAGGCATGGAAGCCCATGAATGTCTGGTTTAAATTTAGCGCACATTTTATGCATCTATTATGTATTATGCTTATATTGTTTTGTTTTTATTATATGAACAAAATAACATAGTAGCGCAGCTGGCAAGCAAGCATTGGATTTGAGCATAAGGACCTGGGTTCGATCCCCAGGTCCCAGCGTTTTCATTTATATTATTTTTAGTCAGTTGATCCAGCGCATTGCTCTTCTTGGTGGCCACCATACATCATCAACATTCATCCGTTTGATGCCCAGCTAGCCAGATCATACGCCTCTCCAATGAAGGTCTACCATGCTCCTCAAGTCAACACTCACACCAGATCAGGCGTGGTCAACCAGGCTTGGAGTATTTGGGCCAAAAAATCAGATTTGCACCCCCTAACATGCTATTCAACACAGGCCCATTTCTTTCCTCTTTTATTTTCTTATTTTTAATTCTTTTATTATTTTCCTTAATTATTTTAATTAACAAAGTTAGTCACTTTTTATTTAACCATAAAATCAATAGATCTCAAAATACAAAAAAAAGCATTTTCTTTAAATTATTTAATTTAATTAGAAATCTAGGTTAATTTAATTTCTTTTCTATAATTAAAATCAAATAGAAATTAGGTTTAATTTTGCAATTAAATTTCTTTTTTTTCCTCTCAAATCAAAAACACAAAAAAAAATAGGTTAACTTAATTATTTTTCTTAATTAAAATTAATTAGTAATTAGGGTCCTTTTTTTAATTACTCCATTATTTTATTAAATAACAAAACATGACAAAAATGATTTTTCTTTAATCAATTGCAATTAGGTTTAGTCGGGGGTCAAAACCCTAATCGCCTCGCATTTAATTCGCCGCGCGCTCGTTAATTGTTTTGCCATTATTTTGTAACTGTTCAGGGTTTGTAATAGTTAACTTAGGTTTTTATTTACTATTTAAATCCCCGAATTTTGGCTATGTAATTAATCCCCCTCCCCGAAGCCTTGTAATAGCTAGGTTTATTTTCTCGCATTTTTAATTCCCGCAAATATTTAACTGTCTAGATGTATGCTAATAGGATTGTATGGCAAGAATGCATGACAAAATTAAAATGTTTAGAAAACCCTAATGTGCAAAGATAATAAACTGAAAACAAATCACTCGCACATATTCACTCTTAGGGTATACTCTCACTTCGGTTGCCTTCGGTAAACGATCATTAAGCATAGGGTGTCTTAGTGGTTGCCCTTCCGTCTAAAAAGATCGAATGTTGCTTCGGAAATGTTGCCTCGGAAAGGTTGCCTTGGAAAAGATCTGAAGACTCTAGGGTTACTACTAATGTGTCCTAACATTGCTTTAGTGATCGTACGTCCCTTTCGAATGTCCCTTACAAACTCCAACGACGGTGCTACCTATTTCACAATAGTAGGATAACGCTGTCTAAAGGAAACAAGAATAGAAATGATCTTTTTTTGAGTAGGTAGATGCTAGTAGTTACTTGCTCAAATCAAAACTTTGCACACTTACACTTTTCAAAAAAAATTTCAAAACAACTTCGTCACATCCTTGAGGACTGATACAAGGGTTATCACAAAGTAAAACATTTTCGAAAATAAGCACACAAACACAAGCAATTTAAAAATGAGCAAGTACCTAAGAGCCCATGGAAAATCATGGATAGAAAGAGTGCTAACACCTTCCCTTTCTATAATCTACCCCCCGTACTCAAAATCTCGAAAAAGGATTTTTTTTCTGTACTTTTTTCCTTTCTGGTTGGATGAAATAAAAGTCGGTGGCGACTCTTGCTTACTGCGACATTTTGCAAACACAAAACGCAAAACACAAACCAGTATTAAACAGTCGGTTCTGCCACCGTATCACAGAACTGGCGACTCCGCTGGGGAATTATAAGTGGGGTATACCTTAGGATCTAGGTCATTAAAATTTCTTCTCTTGATTGCTTTGTTTGCTTTATTTTTTTAGGGCTCTATTTGGGGTTTCTATAGATCCTATACCCGAATCTGGGGGCACTCATTAGGTAAGTAGAAATAGACTGTGAGGGAACTGTACGGCATAGATCGATACGGTTGAAGAAGTAGCTACGTTGGTGTGGCACTTTGGTTGGTACCGGTATCCCTTATGGTTAAACGAGGAGAATACGGGGCCGCTGCATGGTGTCGTGAAGAACTAACGAACCTTAGAACCTTAGTTGAACAACTTGGCCATTAGAAAGTAGCGAGATAGCCGGCCTCGGTGTAGAGCTGAGAACTGTTTGATACTCGATGCTACACTCATTGAGATTATACTTTCGGAATATTTCGGCCACAAGAAAAGATTGCGTGAGCTAAAACCATGACCGATAAAGGATGGTCAGTGATATTGAGATCCTCTAGAACCCGCTTACTTTTTCTAGGACAGGTTTGAAACTAACTTAACTTCAAGAGGGTATTACCTTTGACCTCATGCAAGCCTTAAACCTAAGGGCTTTGTGTGAATTGACTGTATTTGCAATACCTGTGTTTGCTATACCTGTGGTTTATCATGACATCATGCATTATAACATGGCATTCATGCTTCATTACACTAACCATTTCAAAGACAAAGGGAATTTATCTTTGTTCTGTTTTGCAGATCATGGCTTCTGTGCGTAGAAATACTATCTGAATCAGCTTTGTGTAGATACCTTCCCAACTCAAAGAGCTAGTATCAAGAGTTTCTGAAACTTATACTTTCATTAAGAGACACGGTCAACTTCTCAGCCTGGTTACTTCAAACCTTGATGAACAAATGATGAGCGTACTTTTTCAGTTCTTCGATCCCAAGCATCACTACTTCACCTTTCCAGATTATCAGTTGGTACCCACCTTGGAAGAATTCTCTCAGCTATTGGGCATACCCATTCTTGAACAGGTACCCTTCACATGTATAGAAGAAGTTTCTAAGCCAGAAGTCATTGCCTCAACTTTGCATTTGAAATGGGCCGACGTGGTATCTAATTTTGAAATTCGAAGCAGAGTCGAGGGTTTTCTAGCCAAATTTCTGATAGACAAAGCTCAGCTATTTTGGGATGATTTGGATTTTCAGGCTTTTGAGGAGGTCTTGGCTCTTCTTATCTATGGTTTAGTTCTCTTCCCTAATCCGGACTCCTTCGTAGTTGTGAATGCTGTCAAGATTTTCCTTTCTCGCAACCGTGTGCCTACCTTGCTTGGAGATATTTTACACGCTCTCCATACTCGTACCATGAAGAGAAGAGGGACTCTTATGTGCTGCACGCCGTTGCTGTCGAGGTTGTTTATTTCTCACCTCCCTAAGTCTGTACCGAAGAACGAAGAAGGTTTGAGTTGGTCACACAGGATAATGTCACTCGTTCATACGGATATTCTTTGGTGTTCCCGAGCTATGGAAGACGTCGCTATTATTGACCGTTGTGGGGAGTACCCTAATGTCCCATTACTTGGCATCAGAGGGGGTATAACTTACAATCCTTGTCTAGATTTGCGACAATTTGATCATGCTCAAAGGGATGGTCCCCATGAGTTACTTATTGAGGGCATTGTATTCAACTATGAGGATGATGTTAATGAGTATCGCCAAAGGTTCATACGAGCTTGGGGCATGGTAAACAGATCTGACCCCAAAGAGTTGGGACCAAAAACTTCCATTCCTTTGGAGCCGTACCTCCAATGGTTACGAGCTCGTGCCTAGAAGCTTATGATGCCTTATGTGGCCATATTGCCAGTGATTATGGAGCCCACTACTGAAGAAGGCATTCCTTACACGGTTCTCTATCCTTATATGCCCACCGATCTTGGGGAGTTACATAGGTCTTGGATTCAGCTGAAGAATGAGCAGGATACTTACAGGGAACAGTTCCATGATCAAGAGAGGAAGGTTTTAAAGCTCACCAGGCAGCTCCAGGAAGAAAGAGTGTTCAATGATTATATCAGCACAAAGAGAAAGCGTCCATGGGACTTTTGATTTTTCTTTTCTAGTTTTAGATTTGTTTTATTTACTTATTTGTAACGCCTTAAAGGCATGTTGAACCTTCAAATTTAAGCTAATAAAGTTTTTGTTTATTTTGGGTTTGCAAATTTAAATTTCCCGAAGTCTTTGAAATCATTACATGTGCATCCCATTATCATACACATCATTACAGGTACCACTACATGTTTCTCATCTTCTTCGCTGTTTATTTCAGTAGAAATGTCTTCCGATCAAGAGATCAAGGATCTTCAGGCACAGAACGCCCAATTCCAACAGATGTTCATAAGTCTGGCTAAGGGGCAAGAGGATTTGTAAGCCCTAATTCGGAAAGAGAAGAAGAAGAAGACTGGTATTCTGAATATGGGCAGAAGGTTTGGAGAAAGGTTGAAGCAACAAACTGACCTGACCTCTTCATCCAAGGAAGGGGAGAACCAAGAAGGATAAAAGGACCCTAGTCCTGCAGTTTCTGACAACGATAAGGATTATAATGATGAGAAATATCCTCCTTCTGAGGATAGATACAAACAGTTAGAGGATCGCCTGAGTGCCATGGAAGTTCAGAGGATACCTGGCCTAGATTTTGGAGAATTAGGATTAGTATCGGGAGTGGTCATCCCTCAAAAGATCAAAGCTCCGGTTTTTGCCAAGTATGATGGGGTGTCCTGCCCAAAACTCCATCTCCGCTTGTATGTCATGAAAATCCAACCCCACACCGCTGATAGAAATTTGTAGGTGCACTTCTTTCAAGATAGTCTGTCAGGGACTCAGCTTGAATGGTTCTACCAGTTGGAGGGAGCCAGTTTCCGAAACTGGGAAGATCTCACTGCTACTTTCTACAAGCAGTATCAGTATAATGTCGACCTTGCTGCCACTCGTACTCAACTCTAGAGTATATCCATAGGTGCAGGTGAAGGTTTTAAAGATTATTCACAAAAGTGGAGATACTTAGCTGGGAGAGTTCAACCCCCTTTGTCTGATAGGGAGTTGGTGGATATGTTCCTTGGTACGCTGTTTGGTCCGTTCTTCAATCATTTAATCGGCAGTTCATCAGCTGGATTCACTGAGCTGATTTTAACTGGAGAAAGAGTAGAAGCTGGAATTCGGAGTGGTAAAATATAGAAGGATGCCTCGTCAAGTTCAGCAAAGAAGCCTTTCACTAGTAAGAAGGAAGCCAGTGTGGTCTATAGCTGGAGGGGCTAAAGAAGATCTGAACACCGTCAAACGGTAAATGCTGTAGTGATACCAAGACCCGCAGTTGCTCCACAATGCAACAATGAACAAAGGGTGGAAAGACCACAACGGCAGTTTACCCGCATCAACATGACTTTGGCTGAAGTTCTACCTCATTTATTAAAATCCAACTTGGCAACTTTGAGAGAGGCTCCCAAGAATCCAAACACTACCTCTCCCAGATACAATCCCAACGCGCGGTGCGCCTACCATTCTGAGAGTCCTGGCCACGATACAAATGATTGTTGGGCTCTGAGAAACAAAGTACAAGACTTGCTTGAAGCCAAGGAGATAGATTTCGATGCTCTAGAAAAGCCGAATGTTATAATTGCTCCCATACCCAAACATGGTCGTGGAGTTAATGTTGTTGACACTGATTTGTTGGTGACCTCTGTTAAAGAAATTTCGATTCCTCTTATGACTGTTAAGAAGAATTTGTTGTTGGCGGGTTTATTTCCGGGATATGGTAAAGGTTGCCACATGTGTTCAATTCTACCTTCTGGTTTCTGTTTGTTGAAGTCAGATTTTCAGCGCCTGATGGATAATAAAGAGATTTTGTTCGAGAACACTGTGATCCCCGTTGTTCCCATTGAAGACGTCGCTAGTATAACCATTTCTGCTAATCCTTCCAAGGTTTCCTCGAGAAGACATGTTAGGATTATACCTGTTCAAAGAATTGCTCCGCTGATAATCACCGTTCTTGGTCCCATCCTGTACACCTCAGACAAGGCTGTCCCATGGCATTATGGTGCTGATGTGTACTATCATGGCATTAAACAAGTTCTGAAGAATAAAGAAGCTGATACTGATGTCAGTAATATTATCGAGACTAGTAAGGTCACCCGAAGTGGAAGGGTTTTCTCTCCTGATATTGCTCCGAAGATCATCAAGCCTACTGTTATTCCAACTGCTGCTCAAACCAGCACTCCTGACATTTCTCCTGTTCCTACTCCAGTTATTACCCCTGCTGCTGAGCCATCTGGGACTCGGGTTATTGAAATTATAGGTGAACCTGCCCGGAAGGAGGCACCTAATAAAATCGTTGTGGAAGCCTCTAAATAAGAAATAAAGGAAATACTAAAAATCATTAAGAAGAGCGACTACAATGTGGTCGAGCAGTTCGGGAAGACCCCATCAAAGATATCCATGTTGTCTCTGTTGTTGTGTTCTGAAGCCCATGCAAAGGCTTTGATTGCATTTCTCAAGACTGCACATGTGCCGCAGGAAACTTCAGCAGATCAGTTCAAAGATTGTGTGGCCAGCGTGACTGTAGACAATGGGCTGGGTTTTTCAGATGCAGATCTGACACCGAAAGGAAGGAAACATAATGATGCTCTGTATGTCTCGATTGGGTGTAGGGGCACCACTATGGCTCATGTGCTAGTAGATACCGGGTCTTTACTGAATGTTCTGCCAAAGAAAGTGTTGGACCGTTTAGATTGTGAGGGTTTGACTCTAAAGCTTATTAACATTGGGGTAAAGGCTTTTGACGTATCGAAGAGAATGGTGCACGGGGAGGTGGACATCCCTGTCAAAGTGGGTTCTCAGACTTTTTAGTCCACCTTCTATGTAATGGATATCAGACCGTCGTATTCTTGCTTGTTGGGTCGTCCTTGGATCCATGAGGATGGGGAAGTTACTTCCACACTCCACCAAATGCTGAAGTATCAGGTGAAGGGAAAGATTGTCACAGTGCGAGGTGAAGAAGAATATATGGTGAGCCACCTCAATTCCTTCCGCTACGTAGAGATGGACGGGGAATTCATAGAAACTCCTTGTCAGAATTTCGAAGAGGTCCCTCAAATCTTGGCATCAACTGAAGTTACTACCAACAAACCTCCATTGAAGATGGCTTCTCTCAAGGACGCCAGGGCTGTGGTTGAAGAAGGTGGGTGTACCAATTGGGGTCAGCTCCCTGATTTCACTCACAAAACTGACAAATTTGGTTTGGGCTTTACTACAGGGGCTCAAAGGGCTGTTAGGCATGCTCGGGCTGGAAGACCTCCTCTACACATCAGTAATCGGGGAATGAATGCAATTAAAGACGGTGAAGAGGATTCAGACATCGACAGCTGGATTTACCCAACGACCAACGGTGGACTGAATAACTGGACGGCCAGGGACTTCATATTTGTTTCTTTTATTCCGCAGTAATTGACTTTTGTTTTAAGATTTGTAATAAACAATTTGAAACTTTACGGCCTGGTGCCTTGTCCGAGGTACCTTGGCTTTGCTTGTGAGGGCTATTATTTGTCATTTCATATATCATTAATAAAGCATTGGACGTTTCTTGCATACAAATTTTGCGCTCTTTGTTTTTATTTTCTGTCTCTCACTTTATTAAAACAACTATTCTCTTACACACACTCACGTATCATACTGCGAATCCATATCCACTCTGGATCCCATTGATAACAGAAATGCTACTGTCAGTTATGACTTCAAAAATCCAATCAACCAAGCCGAGGATGAAGGTGAGGATGAATGTGAGGTGCCTGGAGAACTTGTTAGACTATTACAACAGGAAGAAAGGGCCACGCAGCCTCATGAAGAGCCAATCGAGGTAGTGAATTTGGGTATAGAGGAAGACAAGAAAGAGGTTAAAATAGGTACAAATATGGAGCTTAGTGTCGAACAGAGGTTGGTACAGATGCTACACGACTATGTTGAGATCTTCGCCTGGTCCTATGAAGACATGCCTGGTTTGGACACTGATATTGTGGTACATCGACTTCCGACTAAAGAAGACTGCCCTTCGGTAAAGAAGAAGGTCTGTCGTATGCGCCCTGAAATGTTAGAGAAAATCAAGGCAGAGGTCATGAAACAGTTCGATGCAGGATTCTTAGCTGTCACTTCTTATCCGCGGTGGGTTGCCAACGTCATTCCGGTACCTAAGAAGGACGGTAAGGTATGGATGTGTGTGGACTACAGAGATTTGAACAGGGCAAGCCCCAAGGATGACTTCCCACTTCCTCACATTGATGTTCTAGTCGACAACACCGTGCACCACAAGATCTTCTCCTTCATGGATGGTTTTTCTGGCTACAACCAGATCAAGATGGCTCCTGAGGACATGGAGAAGACAACCTTCATTACACAGTGGGGCACCTTCTGTTACAAGGTAATTCCTTTTGGGTTGAAGAATGTTGGGGCAACTTGTCAGTGTGCCATGGTCGCTTTGTTCCACGATATGATTCACCACGAGATCGAGGTTTATGTTGATGACATGATAGCCAGGTCCCTGACTAAGGAAGAGCACCTTGATCATCTCCAAAAACTGTTTGATAGATTGAAGACATACAAGCTAATGTTGAATCCAAACAAGTGTACCTTCGGGGTAAGCTTCTGGGTTTTATTGTCAGTGACAAAGGTATTCAAGTAGACCCTGCAAAGGTAAAAACCATACAAGAGATGTCGGCTCCCCGCACAGAAAAAGAAGTTAGAGGTTTCTTGGGACGCCTGAATTACATCGCCAGGTTCATTTCACATTTGACTGCTACTTGTGAGCCAATCTTCAAGCTGCTGAAGAAAGATCAAGTGGTAAAGTGGAATGATGAATTCTAGACCGCTTTCGAAAGAATCAAGGAATACCTTCAAAAACCACCAATTTTGATGCCTCCAATTGAAGGAAGGCCTTTGATATTATACCTGACAGTGCTAGATAGTTCAATGGGGTGTGTGTTGGGGCAGCATGACGAGTCTAGTCGAAAAGAGCATGCAATTTACTACCTTAGCAAAAAGTTTACCGACTGTAAGACCCGATACACATTGCTCGAGAAAACTTGCTACGCTTTGGCATGGGCTGCTCGCCAACTGAGATGATATATGCTGACTCACACTACCTTGTTGATATCAAAGATGGATCCGATCAAATATATTTTTGAGAAGCCCGCCTTATTCGGAAGAATAGCAAGATGGAAGATGGTCTTAACCGAGTACGACATCTAATACACAACCCAAAAAGCAATCAAGGGGAGTGTATTGGAGGATCATTTGGCGCATCAGGCCATTGATGACTACCAGTCCATGAATTTCGAGTTTCCGGATGAGAATATCATGTTGGTAACCGACTGCGAAGAACCTGGACCGGATGAAGGACCCAAGGAGGGATCCCGGTGGTCTATGTATTTTGATGGAGCCTCGAACACATTGGGTAATGGAATTGGAACTGTAATTATATCTCCTGAGGGTTGTCATACTCCATTTACCGCCCGATTATGTTTCAACTGTGCCAACAACATGGCGGAGTATGAAGCGTGCATCATGGGTCTTCGAGCTGCTATTGACCCGAGGATTAAGTTCTTGAGTGTATTCGGAGATTCCACTCTGGTGATAAGTCAGATCAAAGGCGAGTGGGATATGAAGCACCCTAATCTTATTCCTTACAAAGAGTATGTACTGACGTTACTCCCACACTTTGAGGAGATAACCTTTGAACATTTCCCACGAGAAGAGAACCGGTTGGCGGACGCGCTAGCTACCATGTCTTCTATGTTCAAAGTTAGGTGGGACAATGAAGCTCCCCAGATTACCATCGAGAGGATGGATGAACCCGCACATTGCTGTGACATTAAGACTGAAGAGGTAGCAGATAAACCCTGGTTTCACGAGGTAAAGAGGTATCTTGAGACTCAAGAATACCCCGAGGGGGCATCTGCTAATGATCCGAAGTTTCTGAGAAAGTTCGCTACGAAGTTCTTCATCAGTAATGGGATCCTCTATAAGCGTAACCATGAGTCAACCTTACTGCGGTGTGTAGACAAGAGCAAGGGAGAAAGGATCATGGCAGAGTTACATGAAGGTACTTTCGGAACCCATTCTAGCGGACACACCATGGCAAAGAAAATCCTACGGGTAGGATATTACTGGTCCACTATGGAAGCCGATTGTTATCAGCACTCTCGAACCTGTCATAAGGGCCAAGTCTATGCTGATAAGATGCATGTACCTCCAGTTCCCCTGAATGTTTTGACAGCTCCTTGGCCCTTTGCAATGTGGGGCATCGACATGATCGGAGAAATCATACCTACAGCTTCTAATGGGAATCGCTTCATTCTAGTAGCCATTGATTACTTCACGAAGTGGGTTGAGCCAGCTTCCTTTGCTACAGTAACCAAGAACATCGTGGCGCGGTTCATCTGACACAATCTGATTTGTCGATATGGTGTCCCGGAGAGAATTATTACTGACAATGGTACAAATCTCAATAACACAATGATCACCGAGCTCTGCAAACAATTCAAGATACAACATCATAATTCTTCTCCCTACCGGCCGAAGATCAATGGCGTTGTTGAAGCGGCTAACAAGAACATCAAAAAGATTGGGCAGAAGATGACGGTGACATACAAAGACTGGAACGAGATGCTACCATTCGCTCATCATGGGTCCCGTACCTTAGCACGGACGTCGATAGGGGCAACACCCTACTCCTTAGTGTATGGCTCGGAGGCAGTCCTACCCATTGAAGTCCAGATACCCTCTCTCAGGATTATGAAGGATACGGGTTTGAACGAAGACGACTGGATCCAAACCCAACTTGATTAGCTAAATCTAATCGATGAAAAGAGACTTACTGCTATTTGTCATGGTCAGACGTATCAAAATCGAATGATCAAGGCTTTTAACAAGAAAGTCAGACGTCAAGAATATCGAGTCGGGGATTTAGCGGTAAAGCACATCATACTACCGCAAGGTGATCCCAGGGGAAAATGGACCCCCACATACGAAGGGCCATTTGTTGTTAAGAACATTTTCTCGGGAGGAGCTATGATTCTAACCACCATGGATGGTGACGACCTTTCTCACGCCGTCAATGCAGACATAGTAAAAAGACACTACGCATAATCAAAGACCCGCTAGGTTGACTGGCCTAGGCAAAAATAAGGGCTTTCCGGTGAACCAAAAGGGTTCGGGCAAAAGTAAGGGATGAAATGAAAAAAACTGTACACCCGGCAAGTCAAAAACCTAAAAAGGCGGCTTGGGCAAAAAAGGGTATCCCGGTGGACTGAAAACCCGAAAGGGCGGTCCAGGAAAAAAATAGGGATCAAAGTGTAACACTATGTCTCATTGGATCATCTCACAACCAGACTTCGGTATCAACTATCAAGCTCCGACGGCGCCAATCAATCTGATCAACCTTCGACCAAGTAGCAAGGTGATGAGACGCTTGAAGATATAAAGGCAATAGCAGAGTTGGAACCCGATGGGATTGTTTCACATAGCTGTTTTTATTTTAAACAAATTGTAATTTCTTTTGGTGGTGTTCTCTTACTAGGACGTCAGCCTCTTTGTACAAAACGTCTATCACAGGCCAACTTCAAAAATCAATACAATTCATTTTCACAAGAAATTTCAATTTGTTTTTCTTTTTCTGTTTTGTTTTGCAAGAACGTTCAATGATTCATTTTTTATATATGCATTTGAAAAAATAATGGCTGCTCATAAATATTTACACAAGAAACAAAAGACAATTACTCGTAATTCCAGAGATAGGGAAAACAAGAAGTACCAAACCTCACAGTTACTCTGCCCATCAGGTGCCGGGATAGAGCCAGCTTGAGAACATGAGCAGTGATACATACACTCCCCACAGAGTAAAAAGTATCCAAAGACAGTGATGTTAGCTTTCCCAAACAGGACATAACTCTCCCCAGCCGAGGTTCACAATCGCAAGTGAGTCAGTAAATTTTCCCCCAAGCAGAGTTTGTTTCTCTCACAAGCAGAAATTCAATCTCCAACGGAATTCATTATCACCAGCAATGTAAATTCATCCCCAGCTGAGTTTATCTCTCCAAATCAGCGGATATATCAACAAAGTATCTCTTCTCCAACAGAGTTATTCCTCGCAGAGTTATCCGCAGACAGGGTCTCTCCCGGCATAATATCCACCAGCCGAATGGATGTGAATCCCCAACATAGTCATTCTTGTTCACCATCCCCAACAGAAGTAGAGGAACTATGGTTTTTACAGCAGTCAGGGATTTATTTTCCTGGATTCAGATTATTATTTCAGCATTTCATGTTCATATATCATGACATGTGCATACATTACATATAACATAATCCCAATTATTTTGAGAACCTCATCACAATGCATCTGATGCATCGCACATAACTAACCCTGTATTTCTTTTAGGACAGATAGTTATTATCAACAATTTCCAGAAGGTCCATAATCAACACTCGAAGCTAAATAAGAGTAATCATCGGTGCAACAAAAGCAACCTTACCCAGGTTCCCTCTGTAGTTTTACCCAAACTCATCTCGAAGCAACCCTACTATCCAGGTTCCTTCTCACATCCCTACTATCCAGGCTTTCATATCGAAGTAACCCTACCATCCAGGTTCCTTCTCACAGCCCTACTATTCAGGCATTCATATCAAAGTAACCCTACCATCCAAGTTCCTTCTCACAACCCTACTATCCAGGCTTTCATATCGAAGTAACCCTACCATCCAGGTTCTTTCTCACAGCCATATTATCCAGGATTTCATATCGAATTAACCCTACTATCCAGGTTCCTTCTCACAGCCCTACTATCCAGGCTTTCATATCGAAGTAACCCTACTACCCAGGTTCCTTCTCACAGCCCTACTATCCAGGCTTTCATATCGAAGTAACCCTACTATCCAGGTTCCTTCTCACAGCCCTACTATCCAGGCTTTTATATCGAAGTAACCCTACTATCCAGGTTCCTTCTCAAAACCTTACTATTCGGGTTCTTCCTCCATTATCCCCAGATAGCAGTCCAAAACACTGTAAGACCAGGACCCGATCAAACATGATTGGTCTCGCATCTCTCCAATAAGTTGCGATGCAGTATATACCCCGACCAGATACGCATTCACTTTTGCTCCCTCAAACCGGAGTTATTCCCCAGTAGAGTAAAGGACAACGGAAGCTCCAAAAACTCTATTTCTCCCAAGACAGAGACCAAAATTCCCCAGCGAAGTCCACCTCAACAATTGGTATACGGGTTCTCACAAAGGAATCTCTTAGGCGATCGACACCTCTTCCGATGGAATCTTTAAGCCCATCCCCGACAATCTTCAATCCTCAACTTCCATGATGGAATCTTTAAGCCCATCTCTGACAAATCTTCCATCATCAATCTCCAAATAAAATCTGTAAGCCCATTCCCGATGTCACAAATCAAGTGTCACTTCATGCGAGTGCAAATTTCTGGGCACTCTAGTGTTCAATCATCTTCCACCTTTAAATCACGAAAGGCAGACGAGCCAATCTACATCCTCAGGTTTAAGAAGATTAAACAGGGGAAGCTGTTGTACCCCAAAATTTGCCCTCCCATATTTTTCAACACATGGTAAGTGAGGTCCCCAAATTGCTCAAGGAAGTTCAAGAGTTGACCAGACAAACTCTCTCCTAAGGCAGTATACCTCAAATTAGGGTTTCCATCTTCATCCAGATGTGTGAACCACAAAAGACTCAAATGCTCACCATTGCCCTAATATGTTCTCAAGATGATCCATGTCAAGTTTCAAGCCTTGTAGAAAAAGTTTCCTCAATCAATTGCTCAAATGCTTGAAAATCAACTATACTAGGTCAAAAGTCAACTGTGGCCCACATACAGTCAAATTTCAAGATTTTTGGTTAACATCCTCATTTTGAAGTATTTTCCATCATTTGATCAAGGGTTTATCATTATTTCTCAAGGATTTCTCACAATTCATCAAAACCCAAAAGTTGCTAAATTAGGGTTTTACAAGAAAGGTCAACTCAACTTTGACCAAGCATAACTTTCTCATACTTTATCAAAAATGACCCATCCAAAGCTCATTTTGAAGAGGATGCAATTCCCTATAATTCATATTCATCTCCAAAGTTTAGAATATGCACTCACAAAAAGATATGAATTTTGACATTAGAGGTCCTTTTGAAAAATCAACAAAAACACCTTTTGGGTCAAAGCTTCATACATGAACATGGAAGACTCAATTGAGATGAGAAAAAAAGGGTTGTCTATAGGACATCCTAATATTTCTAAAAAGTCCAAGAACACCTCTCTAGGGTCAAAATTGAGAGAGTTATGCATTGGCCAAGTTGACCATTCTTGCAAAATTGCCAAAAGTCAAATGTGCTCAAATTTGCATTTTTTGCTAAATGGGCCTAACTTTTTATGCTTGCACCTCAATTATAATGTGGTCCATGACTCAAATGTTCACTCACCCATTATGTGCTTCATTTTTCAATTTATTTTTATTTTTCATTGATTAAAAAGTGAATTAAATCAAATAAATGATGAAAATTAATAAAGATATAATTTGATTTGTTTTTTTGACAATTTGGCAATCAAGATATGTGAGTAAACATGATCAAATCGAATCAAGCACAATAGGTACAAAAAAAGCATGATTGGCATGGTTATGGAAATATATCATATGGCTTAAAAATCAAATATTCCATTCATGAATTCTCAAGATTGGATCCAAGTTTGCTAACCTAATTCATTCTAGGTTATATAATGAAGAATTCCAGATCAAAAAACAAGGGTTAGAGGTCGTGAGAGGCATAGAAAAAAACTGAAAAAGTTGGCAAAAAGTGTGATTCGGTTTTCAGGTTAGGGGACGATTCAAAGCAATATAAGGCTAGAAATCTCTTCACGGGCGCGCACTGAAGCGATTCCAATCATTCCCAAGTCCTCAAACCATCAGAAACGCAAGCTACACATCACGGTTTGCATCTTCTAAACTCAAACTTGTTCTTCTAGTTTTACGTGTTTTCAGTCTAATTTGTTTGCATAGACATGTTTATGATCATGCTAGGAAGCTTTTTGATAGCCTGGATTTAAGCTTTGATGCAAGAATAACTATTTTCAATTACTAGGGTTCGAAAGCTCAAAATTGGGGCTTTCTCTTTCAGGGAAAATTAAGAGGAATTCTGGATACCATTAGACTCAGGGCTTAATTCCTGATTGATCCCTAGCTTTGTTTTCAATTTATATTTCCTATATCACATATTTGAATCACACAGGTTTTTAGCTACAAACCAAATTCGTCGCTATAGCTTATAGTGACGGGAAATGGCCGTTGGTAAAAGTCTGTGGCCTAAAAGGTAAAAGTCCGTTGGGAAGAAATGGTCGTTGGTTTATGAATCTATTATGTATTGTGCTTATATTGTTTTGTTTTTATTATATGAACAAAAGAACATAGTAGCGCAGCTAGCAAGCAAGCATTGGATTTGAGCATAAGGACCTGGGTTCGATCCCCAAGTCCCAGTGTTTTCATTTATATTGTTTTCAGTTAGTTGATCCAGTGCATTGCTCTTCTTGGTGGCCACCATACATCATCAACATTCATCCGTTTGATTCCCAGCTAGCCAAATCCCACGCCTCTCCAATGAATGTCTACCATGCTCCTCAAGTCAACACCCACACCAGATCAGGCGTGGTCAACCAGGCTTGGAGTATTTGGGCCAAGAAATCATATTTGCACCCCCTAGCATGCTATTCAACACATGCCCATTTCTTCCCTCTTTTATTTTCTTATTTTTAATTCTTTTATTGTTTTCCTTAATTATTTTAATTAATAAAGTTAATCACTTTTTATTTAATCATAAAACCAACAAATCTCAAAATACCAAAAAAAAGCATTTTCTTTAAATTATTTAATTTAATTAGAAATCTAGGTTAATTTAATTTCTTTTCTATAATTAAAATCAAATAGAAATTAGGTTTAATTTTGCAATTAAATTTCTTTTTTTCTTCTCTCAAATCAAAAACACAAAAAAAATAGATTAACTTAATTATTTTTCTTAATTAAAATTAATTAGTAATTAGGGTCCTTTTTTTAATTACTCCATTATTTTCTTAAATAACAAAACATGACAAAAAAATGATTTTTCTTTAATCAATTGCAATTAGGTTTAATCGGGGGTCAAAACCCTAATCGCCTCGCATTTAATTCGTCGCGCGCTCGTTAATTGTTTTGCTATTATTTTGTAACTGTTCAGGGTTTGCAATAGTTAACTTAGGTTTTTATTTACTGTTTAAATCCCTGAATTTTGGCTATGTAATTAATCCCCCTCCCCAAAGCCTTGTAATAGCTAGGTTTATTTTCTCGCATTTTTAATTCCCGCAAATATTTAACTGTCTAGATGTATGCTAATAGGATTGTATGGAAAGAATGCATGACAAAATTAAAATGGTTAGAAAACCCTAATGTGAAAAGATAATAAACTGAAAACAAATCACTCGCACATATTCACTCTTAGGGTATAATCTCACTTCAGTTGCCTTCGGTAAACGATCATTAAGCATAGGGTGTCTTAGTGGTTGCCCTTCCGTCTAAAAAGATCGAATGTTGCTTCGGAAATGTTACCTTGGAAAGGTTGCCTCAGAAAAGATCTTAAGACTCTAGGGTTACTACTAAGGTGTCCTAACATTGCTTTAGTGATCGTACGTCCCTTTCGAATGTCCCTTACAAACTCCAACGACGGTGCTACCTATTTCTCAATAGTAGGATAGCGCTGTCTAAAGGAAACAAGAATAGTAACGATCTTTTTTTGAGTAGGTAGATGCTAGTAGTTACTTGCTCAAATCAAAACTTTGCACACTTACACTTTTCAAACAAATTTTTAAAACAACTTCATCACATCCTTGAGGACTGATACAAGGGTTATCACGAAGTAAAACATTTTCGAAAATAACCACACAAACACAAGAAATTTAAAAATTAGCAAGTACCTAAGAGCCTGTTGTACCCAAAAATTTTCCCTCCCATATTCTTCAAGATTTGCAAAGAGCATGCTTCAAAATCTCCCAAGAGTTGCACAGTCCAATTGCCTCCTAACAGTCAAAAATTAGGGTTTTGGTTCTGGCAAAGAAATTGAAGTGTTCAAGGGTCCAAACAAGTCCCACATGCCTTTAAACATTGTCAAGCATCCTCATACCAAGTTTCAAGACTCACAGCTGAAGATTGCACAGTCAAAAACCCTAATTGCTCAACAGTCAACTGCAGGGGCAAAATGGTCATTTGACAGTCAAAAGTCAAAATTTTTGGTCAACATCTTATTTTGAAGCCACAAACATCATTTTATCAATTCTTGATCATGATTCTCAAGGCATGGCTCAAAAAGTCTCAAGATGCAAAAGTTTCTATTTTTGGACAGTTGAAAAAGTCAACTGCAAATTGACCAGGGCATAACTTCCACATGGTTTATCATAAAAATTCCATCCAAAGCTCATTTTGAAGAGAATGACATTTCCTACAACTCCTCTTCACACTTCAAGTCCAAGAAATGCTCTCACAAAAAGTTATCAATCTCAACATTATAGGTCATTTTCAAAAGTCAACAAAAAGACACTTTAAGTCAAAGACCATAACTTGAGATTGGTAAATCAAAATGACATGGGACAAAAGACATTGGTTAGAGGACTTCAATACCTTTCCAAAATGTTCAAGAACATGATGAAAGCTTAAAAATTGAGCAAGATATGCCTTGTGGAAGTTGGGAAATATTTGGGAATTTTGAAAAGTCAACTTTGCTTCAAATGCCTCAAAATTGCTAATGGGCCTCAATTTCTTCTAAGAATCATCACCCAAAAGCTATGCACGACCCATTGACCCAAAGGGGAGTTATTTTCTTATTTTTAATTAATTAATTGAGTTTTTAATCCTATTAATTCATTTAATTAAAATTAAATTTAAGAAAAATACTAAAACATGTTTTCCAAATCTTTTTGTGCAGCATATTCTCTCATTAAGGCCTAGGGATTTCGTGTACCACATCAAGAGGCAAGATCTTCCAAAATAGGCATGTTTTTCATGACAAAAAGATTGAAAAAGATGCTTGAAAAATCAAATATTGAAACATTGATTCAATGGATTTTGGGCTTTGTTTTTGACCTAGAATGATTCCACATATATGCAAGAACACAACCCTAATCCAAGAGAAAAAGAATGCTGCGCTGAAACCTAAAAAGAAAACTTGCATTTTTTGACCAAAAACTTCAAAACTGTTTTCATAGATACAAGGTGTTTCAAAGCCAAATAACGATTCCATTACACTCCTGACACATCCAGGAAGCCATTCCAATCAAATTCAACCCTCCATACGCAAGGAATCGGTATAACAAAGTCTGACTTTCCTTGAAAATTTTCACATTCGTGTTTCATTATTCATGCAGTATTTTTTATTTTTAATCATGGATTTGGACTAACGTGAGTATTCTGAAGCTGATAGCATGCTTTAATTGAATTAATAAGGCCTGTATGAGAATCCACCATGGAAGCTCTTTAGGGTTTCAGAAGTTTGAAATTAGGGTCTCTTTCATATGGAAAAATTAGGCCACGAGACCTGTACCACTGGATTCAGAACCTTCCAACGAATTCAACCAACCATTCGCGCTCAATTTATGTAACTTCCTCTTCTAATCGCTATTATTCGTCATGTCACTTAGTGGGGGTTAAAAACCCCCGCTATCTAATTCATGTTTTTGCAGGAAAACGAAGAAGAAGCATAGGTGTCATCCTGTGGTTGGAACATTCAAAAGCTGGCGCGCTTTTGTTTAATCTATACCATTAGTGCTTGTTTCTTTTATATTATTTGTTTGCCAATATTATAACAAAAGCGTTTGAGTGGTTCAGTGGTTGGGTGTACGTTTGGTGAGTGCTGGGGCCTGGGTTCGATTCCCAGGTCCCCCTATATATTTCATACTTTTTCTATTAACATGCTTCTATGCAGCTTTCATCCAGTGGTCCACCAAACGCCTTGCCTGCTTGCCTGCCAAGTGTCCCCAGGGATCCATCCAAAGGCCAGAATGTGCTGACTATCATGCACGTTAGTCAACCATGCCCTATGCAATTCCAGAAAGTCCAAAAAGGCCTAAGTTCTTGGGCCAAAATACTGCAAATTAACCTCCAAAAAAGGCCAACACCCCCCACAGTTTGCATTTTCTTTTTCCTTTTTCTTTCTTCTTCTTATTTTAATTGTCTTTCCTTTGTTTTATTTAATTCACAAAAAATATATTTTTCATAATACAAAAATACAAAAAAATCAGAAAATCATAAAATAAAAATATGCCTTATTTAATATTTAATTCACTAATTGTTTTGTAAATAAATTCTTAATAATCACTTTAGTTTTAATTTAGGGTTTTAATTGTAATTCTTTTTCTAAATAACTAAAATAGGTAGAAATTAGGTTTTAGATTTTTGTTCTTTTTCTCAATAAAATAATTTCATCTTATTCTTATTATTATTAGTAATTAATTATCTTTATAAACACTTCTGTAAATAAACTTGTAATTAATTAATTAGGGTTAAATTAGGTTAAATTTAAACAATTTTCTTTAATAATTAAAAACATGTAGAATTAGGGTTTCTTTTCCTTTTAATTTTCTTTACTTTCATAAAATACCAAAAAAAATAAAAATAAGTTCTTTCCTTTATTTAATTTAATTAATTTATAATTTCGATTTAATTTCTTTAAAGGGTCCAACGCCCTCGCACTCGATTCTAATTTCCTTTCGCACGTTTATTTTTATTTTCTTTTTTAATCTTATGTAATTGCCCCAAAGCCTTGTAATACATAATTAGGACATTTACTTTCCGCACTTTTATTCAAAATCGGGTTTTGTTAATTTGGCGATGTATGGACCCGCGCCTTGTAATAGCGTAGGACCTTTATTTTCCGCATTTTAATTTCCGCACCTTTTAATTGCTAACAATCACATGAAAGAATGTATGCCCAAATAAAATCAAAGCGTAGCTCACCCAATGTATGACAAGACAAATAATAACTGAAAATGACACACAATTCACACACCACTCCTAGGGTACGCCTCACTGTTGCCTTGCCCCTCGAAACGTGGTCGTCGAGTATAGGACGTTTTAGTAAGTCCTCATGTCCATGAACATGGCATGGGGGTAGCTTCTAAGGTGTCCTACTATTGCTCTGGTGACCACACTGTCCCTAAATTTGAATTTATCCGAACACCTCCAACGGTGGTGCTACCTACCTCTCAATGGTGGGATGGCACTACCTAAAGGACATTTACACAGCCTAATTCCTTAGGGTAGGTAGATGACTCGTAGATACTTGCTCTAATTCAAAATAAATTAAAAACTTCTTTTCACACCGACACTTTGCAAAAAGCTTTCAAAAACAACTTTTCAAACACTCTTGAGGACTGATACAAGAGTCGAACTGAAATTTTAAACGAAACTTTTTTCAAACCCACTCACCTTGAAAAGCAAACAAACATTTTGAAAACACAAATGAGCAAGTATCTAAGAGCCCATGGATATCCATGGATAGAAAGGGTGCTAACACCTTCCCTTTCTATAAATCTACCTCCCGAACCGAGAACTAATCTCAATAAGGAATTTTTTTGTGCTTTTGTCCTTTCCATGTTGGAGAAAATAAAAGACGGTGGCGACTCTTGTTTCCGCGACATTTCGCGAACCAGCGTTAAACAGTCAGTTCCAGATCCACCGATCATAGAACTGGCGACTCTGCTGGGGAATCTTTATAAAGTGAGGTGTACCTTAGGATAGCTCAGACTTGTGTTTTCAATTGTTTTTGTTTGCTTTAAATTGTGGGCTACATCGGAGTTACATAGATCCTAACCCGGATCTGGGGATACCCTGTTTAGGTAGCATAAGCTGTGAGGGACCTGTCCGGCATAGACCGACATGGGTGAAGCAGTGGCTACATTGGTGTGGCGCCTTGGTCTGTATCGATATCCCTTGTGTTGCAACGAGGAGAATATGGGTCTTCTGAGGAGTCATTAAGCACCAACAGACCTTAGAACCTTAAATGACACAACTTGGCCAATAGAACAGTAGCAATATGCTACGCCCATTGAGGCTAAACTCTCGTGATGGTTCTGGCCGCAAGAAAAGATTGCGATGCTGGAGTTATGACCGATTGAGGGTAGTCAGTGATATTGGGATCCTCTAAGAACCCGGTTACTTTTGATAGGACAGGTATGAACCAACAAACTGAAAGAGGGTAATACCTAGACCTCATGCTGGCCTAAACTTTAAGGGCTTGTCTTGTGTGACTTGTGTGCCTTATCATGTTTGCCTTTGTAAATATTTGTGGTGTGCCTTATCATAACATCATAACATCATGAGCATTGCATGCATCCTGCATAAGGACTGACCATTTCAAAGACAAGAGGGTTTCACCTTTGCTCTGTTTTGTAGGACATCATGATGCTTATATGAAGGAATTCTATCCGGTTCAACTTTGTTCACCCACCTGAGTTACTTGAAGAATTGGTTAGCATAATTCCAAACACCACTTCCTTCATCCAGAGGCATGGTTCTCTTCTCAGTTTAGTCACTGCAAAGCGGGATCAACAGTTGATGAGTGTCCTGACCCAGTTCTATGACCCTCTGTACCAGTGCTTCACCTTTCAAGACTTCCAGCTGGTCACTACCCTGGAAGAGTTCTCTGATTTGCTTGGTATCCCTATCTTGGATCAGACTCCCTTCACTGGTTGGGAAAAGACTCTTAGGCTTGAGGAGGTTGCTGCAGCTCTTCCCTTGACCCATCAAGAAGTAATGGACAACTGGGTGACTAGAAGCGGAGTTAAGGGTTTCTTGGCCAAGTTTTTGATTGGTAAAGCTAATAGTTTCTGGAATGACTTGGACTTTAGGGCATATGAAGACATCTTGGCTCTCTTAATCTATGGGCTAGTCTTGTTTCCTAATCCTGACAACTTCATCAATGTCACTGCCATAAGGATCTTCATGTCTCAGAATCCTGTGCCCACTCTCTTGGGTGACATCCTGCAACAACTTTATGCTCGTACTGCCCGAAGACGAGGAACTATGTGGTGTTGTATCCCTTTATTGGTGAGGTGGTTTATTTCGCACCTCCCTAAGTTCGTGCTGAAGAACCAAGAAGGAAGAGGTTGGGCTCATAGGTTAATGTCTCTCACTGATAAGGACATCATTTGGACTCTCAGGGGTTTGGACGAGATAGCTGTTATTGATCGTTGCGGAGAATACCCTAATGTTCCTTTGATTGGTACTCAAGGAGGAATCTCTTACAATCCATGTCTAGCGCTCCGTCAGTTTGGAAGGGCCAGAAGAACAGGGCCTCATGAGATGTTGGTGCCTCACATCAGTTTTGAGTTTCAGGTGGATAGTGACGAGCTGCGTCGTAGGTTCATCAAGGATTGGGACAGAGTTCATAAAGCTGACCCACAAGAGTTGGGGCCAAAGACTTCTCTACCTATGGAAGCCTACTACAAATGGGTTCGCATCCGCGCTCAGAAGTTAGGTATGCCATACGAAGCTGTCAGACCCGTCATTCTTGAGTATCCTGACAAAGATGGGGCTCCTCCAACTGTCCTCCCTCCTCAAATACCTACTGATTATGAGACATTAAAGAGGTCTTGGTCGCAACTGCGAGAAGAACGGGATTCTTATCGGGAAAAGTTCAACGAGCAGGAATTGAAGATCCAGAAGCTGACAAAGCAGTTGGAGAATGAGCGAGCTCTGAATGACTATATCCGTGCTGAGAAGAGAAGACCCTGGGATCAATGATGAACTTTGGATGTTCTTTTACAGTTTTATTTCCCTTTTCAGTATTTCCATTTTATGTAACGCCTAAGGTCAACCTGTTGAACAATTTAAATTTCAAAGTTGAATCTAATGAGGTGTGTTCCTTTTTGTTTACAAAGTTGATTCCCGATTATCTTTGAAAACATAAATCATACGCATTCCATTCATCATGTGCATAGTAGGTATTCTTCTTTTCAGGTTGCTTACTGTTCTTCGCTGTTTATTTCAGCATCATGAACCTTGAATCATCAACCGAGATATCTATCAAGGCCCTTCAGGCGCAGAACACACAATTTCAAGAGTTGATCATGGGTTTGGCTCAAGGCCAAGAAGAGCTGAAGGCTTTACTCCTGAAGAAGGAGAAGAAGAAGAAGAGAACTGTTCTTTTCAACTCGGGCCGGAGGTTTGGTAATACTCTGCAGAATGAGGAAGCTGGTTCTTCTGTAGGCAAAGACAGTCCCCAGGGGGGAAAGGCTCCAAGTCCGGTAGTCTCTGACAACGAGACTGATTTTAATGAGGAACAGTATCCTCCGGCTGAAGACAGATACAAGCAGCTGGAAGACCGTCTGAACGCCATGAAGATCCAACAAGTGCCTGGGCTGGATTTCGGAGACTTGGGCTTATCTACTGGTGTGATCATTCCTCACAAGTTTAAGGCACCATCTTTCACCAAGTATGACGGGGCGTCTTGCCCCAAGCTACACCTCAGATCTTATGTGCGGAAGATTCAACCGTACACAGTGGACAAGAACTTGTGGATCCACTTCTTCCAGGAGAGTCTTTCAGGGACTCATCTCGAATGGTTCTATCAGCTGGATGGAACCAAAGTTCGTAACTGGGAGGAGTTGGCTACTGCTTTCTACAAGCAGTATCAATATAATGTCGGCCTTGCTCCTACACATACCCAACTCCAGGGTATGTCGCTAGGATCAGGCGAAGGTTTTAAAGAGTATGCGCAGAAGGGAAGGGACCTGGCTGGCAGGGTGCAGCCTCCGTTAACGGACCGAGAGTTGGTAGATATGTTCTTGGGAACCCTATCCGGACCATTCTTCAATCATCTTATCGGTAATTTGTCTGCAGGGTTCACTGACCTCATTCTGACTGGGGAAAGGATAGAGGCTGGAATGAAGTCCGGTAAAATTCAGAAAGGTGCATCTTCAAGTGCTGAGAATAAGCCTTTCAAGAAGGAGGCCAGTGCTGTGTATGGGCCTAGAAGGCAAGATAAACCAGAGCGCCGCCAGTCTTTCAACACAGTGGTTATTACTAAGCCTGTTGTCGCTCCTCGGCAAACCAATCAACAAAGGGCTGAAAGACCCAGAAGAGAGTTTACCCGACTGAGTATGACCTTGTCACAAATCTTGCTGCAGCTGTTATCCACCAACTTAATGACTGTCAGGGAGGCCTCGAAGGTTGTGAATACTGCCTCTCCGAAGTATAATCCAAATGCCCACTGTGATTATCACTCCGATAGCCCGGGGCACTCTACTGATGACTGTTGGACCCTGAGGAATAAGGTGCAAGACCTTATTGATGCGAAGGAGATACAATTTGAGGCGCCCGAGAGGCCAAATGTGGTGACTGCTCCTATGCCCCAGCATGGAGTGAATGTCGTTGATGAAGATGTGTATGCCGTTTCTGTGAATGATGTAGCTACTCCTCTGTTGACTGTTAAGAGGAACCTGCTGCTGGCCGGTTTATTTCCTGGTTGTAGCGAGGGTTGCCTTTTGTGTGCTGTTTCCCTTACTGGTTGTCTGTTGCTGAAGTTAGGCATCCAAAGCCTGATGGATAGCAAGGAGATTTTTTTCAAGAAGACCGTTGTTCCGTTTGTTCCTTTGGAAGAAGTATCTGTCGTTACAATTTTCAACAATCCAATCAAGGCTCCCCCGAGGAAGCCAGTTAAAATCATGACTGTCGCACCCATTGTTATTACTGTTCTGGGGCCCCTCCCCTATGAATCTGATAAGGTTGTCCCATGGCACTATGGGGCAGATGTGTATGTACATGGAATAAAGCAAGAGTTCAACACCGGTACCAGCATCAGCAATATTATCGGTCCATCCAAAGTAACCCGCAGTGGCAGGCTCTTCTCGCCTGACATTGCGCCACCAACTATTCGAAAACCTCTCATAACAACGCCTGCAAATGCGCCTGTTCCCATTTCTGATCAAGTTGTTTCCCCTGCTGCCGAGTCATCTAATGCTCGGGGCAAAGGGATTGATGATGAGCCTGCCCGGATGGAGGCACCAAAATCTGTGAATGTTGAAGCCTCCCAGCAAGAGATGGAGGAAATTCTTAAAATAATCAAGAAGAGCGACTTCAATGTCGTTGAGCAGCTGGGGCATACACCCTCCAAGATCTCTATGCTCTCCTTGCTGCTGTGCTCAGAGGCCCATGCTAAGGCCCTGATTTCATTTCTGAAGACGACCCATGTGCCACAAGAGACCTCTGCAGACCAGTTTACCGATTGCGTAGCCAATTTGACAGCTGACAATGGTTTGGGTTTCTCGGATGCTGACCTTACTGCTAAGGGAAAGAACCACAATGATGCCCTGCATGTCTCTATAGAATGCAGGGGCACTACTCTCGCTCACGTGTTGGTGGACACCGGTTCTTCCCTGAATGTGCTACCTAAAAAGGCCTTAGACCGGTTGGATTGTGAGGGCCTGGAGCTGAAACCTAGCAACATCATTGTCAGAGCCTTTGACGGTTCTAAGAGGATGGTTCATGGAGAGGTAGACATTCCTATTCGCGTGGGTTCTCAAGTATTCGACTCAACTTTCTATGTGATGGATATTCGTCCATCTTATTCTTGTTTACTGGGTCGACCTTGGATTCACAAAGCTGGGGCAGTGACCTCTACCCTACACCAGAAGCTCAAGTACCCTGTCAGAGGGAAGATTGTCACTGTGCAGGGGGAGGAAGAATATATGGTGAGTCATCTGAATTCCTTCCGGTATATTGAGATGGACGGGGAGTTTATTGAAACCCCCTTTCAGCATTTTGAAGAGGTACCTCCAATATTGGCGGCGGCAGAAACAGTGGTTGAAGAGGACTTTCCTTTGAAGATGGCCTCCTTAAAGGACGCCCGGGCTGTAATCAAGAAAGGTGAATGCACTAACTGGGGCAGGCTCCCTGATTTTACACCAAAAACTGACAAGTTTGGACTGGGTTTCACTGCAGAGGCTCAGAGGAACGTGCGCAAGGCTAGGATCGGAAGACCTCTTATGTTCATCACCAATCCAGGAGTGAATGCCATTGGGGATGAGGACGAGGTGGAAGAATCAGAGTTCGATAGATGGATCTACCCGACGACTGATGGTGGATTGACCAATTGGACTGCTAAAGATCATACGCCTGTTACTTTCGTTACGCAGTAATGAATTCCTTTGTTCTTGTTATTTGTAATAAACAATGAATTGAAACTCTATGGCCCGGTGTCTTACCCGGGGCACCGTGGCTTCATTTGTGAGGGCATATTAATTGTCATTTCATATATCATGAATAAAAACCTTGGACGTTTTCTCGCACTTCAAATCTTATGCTCCTTTTCTTTCTTTCCTTTCTTTATATATTGCAAAACAGCTGTATTTACACACACTCACCCATACAGGTTTCAATCCATTCTGGATCTCACTGGTAACGACTCTGCTACTGCCAGTTATGACTTCGAAAATCCGATCAACTTAGTCGAAGACGAAGGTGAAGATGATTGCGAAGTGCCTGGCGAGCTTGCAAGACTGTTACTCCAGGAAGAGAGGGCAATTCAACCACATGAAGAGCCGGTGGAAACGATAAATTTGGGTACTGAGACAGACAGAAAGGAAGTTAAGATTGGTGCTAATCTGAAGCTCAGCGTGAAACAACGGTTGACTCAGATGTTACATGATTATGTGGAGATCTTTGCCTAGTCCTACGAAGACATGCCTGGGTTGGATACCGACATTGTAGTCCATCATTTGCCTACCAAGGAAGACTGCCCTCCAGTTAAGCAAAAGGTCCGCCGTATGCGTCCAGAGATGTCTGAGAAGATCAAAGCTGAGGTTATGAAACAGTTTGACGCCGGGTTTCTTGCAGTGACTTCTTACCCACAGTGGGTTGCTAATGTGGTGTCGGTACCGAAGAAGGATGGTAAGGTCAGAATGTGTGTTGACTACAGGGATCTGAACAGGGCCAGCCCCAAGGATGACTTCCCTCTACCTCACATTGATGTTCTTGTTGACAATACTGCTCAGCACAAGGTGTTCTCCTTCATGGATGGTTTTTCAGGTTACAATCAAATCAAGATGGCTCCTGAAGACATGGAAAAGACTACCTTTGTTACTCAGTGGGGCACCTTCTGCTACAAGGTCATGCCTTTTGGACTGAAAAATGCTGGGGCAACCTACCAACGTGCCATGGTTGCTTTATTTCATGACATGATCCATCATGAGATAGAAGTGTATGTCGACGACATGATCGCAAGGTCCCAAACTGAGGAAGAACACCTTGATCATCCGCAGAAATTGTTTGACCGTCTGAAGTTGTACAAGCTGAGGTTGAACCCGAACAAGTGCACCTTCGGGGTAAGATCTGGGAAATTGCTAGGCTTCGTTGTAAGTGATAAGGGTATTCAAGTGGACCCTTCCAAGGTTAAATCCATTCAAGAGATGCCAGTTCCTAAGACAGAGAAAGAGGTCAGAGGCTTTTTAGGACGCCTGAATTACATTGCTCGATTCATCTCGCACCTAACCGCTACCTGTGAACCAATCTTCAAGCTGCTGAAGAAAGATCAGGTAGTACGTTGGAACGATGAATGTCAGGCCGCTTTTGACAGAATCAAAGAGTATCTCCAAGAACCACCCATTCTTATGCCACCGGTTGAAGGGAGACCTCTGATACTATACCTGACAGTACTTGACAACTCAATGGGGTGTGTGCTGGGGCAGCATAACGAGTCTGGCCGAAAAGAGCACGCCATTTATTACCTTAGCAAAAAGTTTACCGACTGTGAGACCCGATACTCACTGCTCGAGAAAACTTGCTGCGTTTTGGTATGGGATGCTCGTCGGCTGAGACAATATATGCTGACTCACACTACCTTGTTGATTTCTAAGATGGATCCAATAAAGTACATATTTGAAAAGCCTGCTCTGTCTGGGAGAATAGCAAGATGGCAAATGATCTTGACGGAATACGACATCCAGTACACGACCCAGAAAGCTATCAAGGGGAGTGTATTGGCAGACCACTTGGCACATCAAGCAGTGGATGACTATCAGTCAATGAACTTTGAGTTCCCAGACGAGAGCATCATGATTGTGACTGATTGTGAAGTACCTGACCGGATGATGGACCTGAGGAAGGATCCCGATGGTCTATGCACTTTGATGGAGCTTCCAACGCTTTGGGTAATGGTATCGGCGTTGTGATCATATCCCCTCAAGGCACTCATACTCCACTCACTACCCGACTATGTTTCAACTGCACCAACAACATGGCGGAGTATGAGGCATGCATCATGGGTCTTCAAGCTGCGATCGACTTAAGGATCAAGTTTCTGAGTGTCTTCGGAGATTCCGCTCTCGTGATCAATCAGATCAAAGGAGAGTGGGATACGAAACATCCGAATCTTATTCCTTAAAAAGAATGTGTGTTGACCTTGATCCCCCACTTCACAGAGATAACCTTTGAACATTTCCCGAGAGAGGAGAATCAGTTGGCGGACGCGTTAGCTACGATGTCTTCCATGTTCAAAGTCAAATGTGACAATGAGGCTCCCCGGGTCATCATCTGGAAACTGGACGAACCGACATACTGTTGTGATCTCGAGGCTGAGGTAGTGACTGAGAAACCTTGGTACCATGAGGTGAAGAGATACTTGGAAGCTCAGGAATACCCTGAAGGTGCATCTGTCAATGATAAAAAGTTTCTGAGAAGGTTCGCTGCAAAGTTCTTCCTTAGCAATGGCATCCTGTACAAGCGAAACCATGATTCGACCTTACTGCGTTGTGTGGATAAGACTGAAGCAGAAAGGATCATGGCAGAGCTACATGAAGGTAGCTTCGGAACACATTCCAGTGGACACACTATGGCAAAGAAGATCCTTCGGGCAGGGTATTTCTGGTCCACAATGGAAGCCGATTGTTACCAACATTCTCGGACATGTCATAAATGCCAGATATATGCAGATAAGGTGCACGTTCCTCCGGTTCCCCTGAATGTCTTGATAGCACCCTGACCGTTTGCAATGTGGGGCATAGATATGATCGGCGAGATTAAACCTACAGCGTCCAATGGGCATCGCTTCATCCTGGTAGCGATTGATTACTTTACAAAGTGGGTTGAAGCAGCTTCCTACGCTACGGTAACCAAGAACGTTGTGGCACGGTTCATTCGGCATAACCTGATCTGTCGATACGGCACCCCAGAAAGAATCATTACAGACAACGGTACCAATCTCAATAACAAGATGATCACTGAGCTCTGCGAGCAGTTCAAGATACAGCACCACAACTCTTCTCCTTACCGGCCGAAGATGAATGGGGCTGTAGAAGCAGCCAATAAGAATATCAAGAAAATTGTGCAGAAGATGACAGTGACCTATAAAGATTGGCACGAGATGTTACCGTTTGCTCAACATGGGTACCGTACCTCAGCAAGGACTTCAACCGGGGCAACTCCTTTCTCCTTGGTCTACGGCATGGAGGCAGTCTTACCGATCGAAGTGCAGATACCCTCTCTCCGGATAATGAAGGATGCAGATCTAAGCGAAGATGATTGGATCCAGACACGACTTGATCAATTAAACCTGATTGACGAAAAGAGGCTTGCTGCTATTTGTCACGGTCAGACGTATCAAAAACGGATGATCAGGGCATTTAACAAGAAGGTCAGACCACAAGAGTATCAAGTTGGGGACCTGGTAATCAAGCGCATCATCCTTCCTCATAGTGATCCAAGGGGCAAATGGACCCCTACATACGAAGGGCCATTTGTGGTTAAACATGTGTTCTCAGGAGGAGCCATGATTCTGACCACCATGGACGGTGACGACCTTCCTCACCCCGCCAATGCAGACATAGTAAAAAGATACTACGCATGATAAAAGACCCGCTAGGTTGACATACCTAGGCAAAAATTAGGGCTTCCCGGCGAACCAAAAGGGTTCGGGCAAAATGAGGTATGAAATGAAAAAAAATCTGTACACCCGGCAAGTCGAAAACCTGGAAAGGCGGCTTGGGCAAAAATGGGTATCCCGGTGGACTGAAAACCCGAAAGGGCGGTCCAGGCAAAAGTTAGGGATAAAGCGTAATACTATGTCTCATTGGATCACCTTGCATCCAGAATCCGGTATCAATTGTCAAGCTCAAAAGGCATCAACCAATCAGCTTCATCTTCAGCTAGGTCATCAAGTGATGAGACGCTCGAAGATATAAAGGCGATAGCAGAGTTGGAACCCAGTGGGATTATTCTTTTCACATAGCTGTTTTGTTTTCCCTTTGTACAAATATGTATAAACTCTTTTTTTCGGCGGCGTTCTCTTACTAGGACGTCAGCCTCCTGTACATAAACGCCTATTTTCAGGCAAATTCAAAAATCAATATAAAGTCACTTTTCAGTTAAAATTGCCAATTGTTTTTCCTTTTTTCTATTTTGTTTTGCAAAGAACGTCCAAGGTTTAATTTGTGATATATGCATTTGACACTAATTGCTAACTCATAAATATTTGCATACGAAACAAAGGATTAATTACAGGTAACATTAGAAACAGGGGCAATAATGAGTTGTCTAAGCGATCTAATTGCTCTGTCCACCAAGGTATCAAGGTAGGTTCAGCTGAAGAACACAACCAGTATATCTTAATTCCACAGAGAGTGAGTCAGCAAGTCGATGCACTTTCCCCAAGCAGAGTTATACTATCAGTCTTAAGGAAGTTGGGTATCCCCCGCAGATCTCAACATTCCCCAGCACAATATACGAATATTCTTATCAAGCATCCCCGGCAGTCTTGGTCTAAGACTGTTCCCCGGCGGTATACCAGGCATTCAGTGGAGTCACTTCCAGTACATCTCAAAATTTCCCCAGGAGAGTCCAGTATAGCTCAAGATTTCCCCAGGAAAGTTTGAATCCATCTCCCCAGCAGGAAGCTTATCCCCAGTAGATTCTAGAAGCTTGCCACCCGCAGAGCACGAACGCGTCTCCCGGCTTTATCCAAAGGTTATTTCCCTACCAGGATATAACTGGGTTATCCTCAGCCAAAAGCCACGGAAAGATCGTCCCCGACGAAGTCTTCCTATCCCCAACGAAGTCTATTAACACTTCCAACATAACGACGGTATCCTCAGCGAAGTTATCATCAATATCCCAGCAAGGTACCTCTCTCCCCACGGAGTATTGTTCCCCAGCAAGATCGCTAGAATGAATTTTCTCCCCGCAGAGTAATCAATTCGCCAAGTTTATTCCCTAACGGAGTTATCTTCTCCTACCGGTATTCTTGCAACTATCATCCCCAGCGGAAACAACAAAGCACTATTCTCCAACATCAGCCCAGGATGTGACTTCCCGGCACCCGTCAAGGATTTACTTTCCTAGACAAAAACATACATTCATAAACATCGCATTCACATCATGATACATGCATAAACGCATCATATCGTACAATCTCATTTACATTGAGAACATCATTGCTTGATCCATATCATGCATTGCATATGACTGACCTTTACCTTTCAGGAAAGACCCAGTTAAGTTCTCAGCTATGTCCAAGACTTTAGTCTGGTTCAGTTAAATCGATTCTAAGATTTTTCTGATTCTTATCCAGTCAAAGCTAATCTGAGACTTTCGTCTGGTTCAGTTAAATCGATTCTAAGATTTTTCTGATTCTTATCCAGTCAAAGCTATCCCAAGACCTTCTCTGGTTCAGTCAGATCGACCCTAAGATCTCCCTGATTCTTATTCCAGTTGAAGATATTCCAAGACTTTAGTCTGGTTCAGTTAAATCGATTCTAAGATTTTTCTGATTCTTATCCAGTCAAAGTTAATTCAAGACCTTGCCTGGTTCAGTTAAATCAACTCCTAAAGATTTTTCGGATGCCGATCCAGTCAAAGGCCTTCTCTGGTTCAGTCAGATCGACCCTAAGATCTCCCTGATTCTTATTCCAGTTGAAGATTCCAAGACCTTGCCTGGTTCAGTTAAATCGACTCCTAAAGATTTTTCTGATGCCGATCCAGTCAAAGGCCTTCTCTGGTTCAGTCAGATCGACCCTAAGATCTCCCTGATTCTTATTCCAGTTGAAAAATCCAAGACCTTGCCTGGTTCAGTTAAATCGACTCCCAAAGATTTTTTTGATGCCGATCCAGTCAAAGGCCTTCTCTGGTTCAGTCAGATCGACCCTAAGATCTCCCTGATTCTTATTCCAGTTGAAGATTCCAAGACCTTGCCTGGTTCAGTTAAATCGATTCCTAAAGATTTTTCTGATGCCGATCCAGTCAAAGGCCTTCTCTGGTTCAGTCAGATCGACCCTAAGATCTCTCTGATTCTTATTCCAGTTGAAGATTCCAAGACCTTGCCTGGTTCAGTTAAATCGACTCCTAAAGATTTTTCTGATGCTGATCCAGTCAAAGGCCTTCTTTGGTCCAGTTAAATCAATTCCTAAAGATTTTCCTGATGAAGACTCAGTAGAAGACATCCAAGATTCTCTCATCGTTACTGTTGAGGTAGTAATCGCCCCAGATTCTCTCATCGTTACTGTTGAGGTGGTAATCTCCCCAGATTCTCTCATCGTTATTGTTGAGGTAGTAACCGCCCCAGGTTCTCTCACCGTTACTGTTGAGGTAGTAATCGCCCAAGGTTCTCTCATCGTCCCGTTGAGTTAGTAACCATCCCTGATTCATTCATCACCTTTTGAAGCTCCAGACTCGATTCCTGTATCTCGCCAGGGCACGTCTGAAGAGGTTTTAAGATTCAATTCCTGTAACCAGTCAGGGCACATCTACACAAAGAGTCTGAAGACCAGCTCCTGTAACAGGCCAGGTAATCATTTTCTTTTTCAGGTACGCAAGTTCTCGCTAAGGAATCTCTTACGCGATCGACACCCAGATGGCATCCATAAGCCCATCCACCTATCCATCACCTCTCAACATGGCATCTATAAGCCCATCCACCTATCCATCACCTCTCAACATGGCATCTATAAGCCCATTCTCCTATCCACCAATCTCCAAATGGCATCTATAAGCCCATTCCCACCATCACACTGCCAACATGTGAGCGCAAATTTCTGGGCACTCTAATGTTCAATCATCTTCCACCTTCGGATTACAAAAGGCACGTCGGCCAATCTACATCCTCAGGTCTAAGAAGATTGAACAGGGGCAACTGTTGTACCCCAAAATTTGCCCTCCCATATTCTTCAAGATTTGCAAAGAGCATGCTTCAAAATCTCCCAAGAGTTGCACAGTCCAATTGCCTCCTAATAGTCAAAAATTAGGGTTTTGGTTCTGGCAAATAAATTGAAGTGTTCAAGGGTCCAAACAAGTCCCACATGCCTATAAACATTGTCAAGCATCCTCATACCAAGTTACAAGACTCACAGCTCAAGATTGCACAGTCAAAAACCCTAATTGCTCAACAGTCAACTGCAGGGGCAAAATGGTCATTTGACAGTCAAAAGTCAAAATTTTTGGTCAACATATTATTTTGAAGCCACAAACATCATTTGATCAATTCTTGATCATGATTCTCAAGGCATGGCTCAAAAAGTCTCAAGATGCAAAAGTTTCTATTTTTGGACAGTTGAAAAAGTCAACTGCAAATTGACCAGGGCATAACTTCCACATGGTTTATCATAAAAATTCCATCCAAAGCTCATTTTGAAGAGAATGACATTTCCTACAACTCCTCTTCACACTTCAAGTCCAAGAAATGCTCTCACAAAAAGTTATCAATCTCAACATTATAGGTCATTTTCAAAAGTCAACAAAAAGACACTTTAAGTCAAAGACCATAACTTGAGATTGGTAAATCAACATAAAATGGGACCAAAGGCATTGGTTATAGGACTTCAAGAACTTTCCAAAATGTCCAAGAACATGATGAAAGCTTAAAAATTGAGCAAGATATGCCTTGTGGAAGTTGGGAAATTTTTGGGAATTTTAAAAAGTCAACTTTGCTTCAAATGCCTCAAAATTGCTAATGGGCCTCAATTTCTTCCAAGAATCATCACCCAAAAGCTATGCACGACCCATTGACCCAAAGGGGAGTTATTTTCTTATTTTTAATTAATTAATTGAGTTTTTAATCCTATTAATTCATTTAATTAAAATTAAATTTAAGAAAAATACTAAAACATGTTTTCCAAATCTTTTTGTGCAGCATATTCTCTCATTAAGGCCTAGGGATTTCGTGTACCACATCAAGAGGCAAGATCTTCCAAAATAGGCATGTTTTTCATGACAAAAAGATTGAAAAAGATGCTTGAAAAATCAAATATTGAAACATTGATTCAATGGATTTTGGGCTTTGTTTTTGACCTAGAATGATTCCACATATATGCAAGAACACAACCCTAATCCAAGAGAACAAGAATGCTGCGCTGAAACCTAAAAAGAAAACTTGCATTTTTTGACCAAAAACTTCAAAACAGTTTTCATAGATACAAGGTGTTTCAAAGCCAAATAACGATTCCATTACACTCCTGACACATCCAGGAAGCCATTCCAATCAAATTCAACCCTCCATACGCAAGGAATCGGTATAACAAAGTCTGACTTTCCTTGAAAATTTTCACATTCGTGTTTCATTATTCATGCAGTATTTTTGATTTTTAATCATGGATTTGGACTAACGTGAGTATTCTGAAGCTGATAGCATGCTTTAATTGAATTAATAAGGCCTGTATGAGAATCCACCATGGAAGCTCTTTAGGGTTTCAGAGGTTTGAAATTAGGGTCTCTTTCATATGGAAAAATTAGGCCACGAGACCTGTACCACTGGATTCAGAACCTTCCAACGAATTCAACCAACCATTCGCGCTCAATTTATGTGGCTTCCTCTTCTAATCGCTATTATTCGTCATGTCACTTAGTGGGGGTTAAAAACCCCCGCTATCTAATTCATGTTTTTGCAGGAAAACGAAGAAGAAGCATAGGTGTCATCCTGTGGTTGGAACATTCAAAAGCTGGCGCGCTTTTGTTTGATCTATACCATTAGTGCTTGTTTCTTTTATATTATTTGTTTGCCAATATTATAACAAAAGCGTTTGAGTGGTTCAGTGGTTGGGTGTACGTTTGGTGAGTGTTGGGACCTGGGTTCGATTCCCAGGTCCCCCTATATATTTCATACTTTTTTTATTAACATGCTTCTATGCAGCTTTCATCCAGTGGTCCACCAAACGCCTTGCCTGCTTGCCTGCCAAGTGTCCCCAGGGATCCATCCAAAGGCCAGAATATGCTGACTATCATGCACGTTAGTCAACCATGCCCTATGCAATTCCAGAAAGTCCAAAAAGGCCTAAGTTCTTGGGCCAAAATACTGCAAATTAACCTCCAAAAAAGGCCAACACCCCCCACAGTTTGCATTTTCTTTTTCCTTTTTCTTTCTTCTTCTTATTTTAATTGTCTTTCCTTTGTTTTATTTAATTCACAAAAAATATAATTTTCATAATACAAAAATACAAAAAAATCATAAAATCATAAAATAAAAATATGCCTTATTTAATATTTAATTCACTAATTGTTTTGTAAATAAATTCTTAATAATCACTTTAGTTTTAATTTAGGGTTTTAATTGTAATTCTTTTTCTAAATAACTAAAATAGGTAGAAATTAGGTTTTAGATTTTTGTTCTTTTTCTCAATAAAATAATTTCATCTTATTCTTATTATTATTAGTAATTAATTATCTTTATAAACACTTCTGTAAATAAACTTGTAATTAATTAATTAGGGTTAAATTAGGTTAAATTTAAACAATTTTCTTTAATAATTAAAAACATGTAGAATTAGGGTTTCTTTTCCTTTTAATTTTCTTTACTTTCATAAAATACCAAAAAAAATAAAAATAAGTTCTTTCCTTTATTTAATTTAATTAATTTATAATTTCGATTTAATTTCTTTAAAGGGTCCAACGCCCTCGCACTCGATTCTAATTTCCTTTCGCACGTTTATTTTTATTTTCTTTTTTAATCTTATGTAATTGCCCCAAAGCCTTGTAATAGATAATTAGGACATTTACTTTCCGCACTTTTATTCAAAATCGGGTTTTGTTAATTTGGCGATGTATGGACCCGTGCCTTGTAATAGCGTAGGACCTTTATTTTCCGCATTTTAATTTCCGCACCTTTTAATTGCTAACAATCACATGAAAGAATGTATGCCCAAATAAAATCAAAGCGTAGCTCACCCAATGTATGACAAGACAAATAATAACTGAAAATGACACACAATTCACACACCACTCCTAGGGTACGCCTCACTATTGCCTTGCCCCTCGAAACGTGGTCGTCGAGTATAGGACATTTTAGTAAGTCCTCATGTCCATGAACATGGCATGGGGGTAGCTTCTAAGGTGTCCTACTATTGCTCTGGTGACCACACTGTCCCTAAATTCGAATTGACCCGAACACCTCCAACGGTGGTGCTACCTACCTCTCAATGGTGGGATGGCACTACCTAAAGGACATTTACACAGCCTAATTCCTTAGGGTAGGTAGATGACTCGTAGATACTTGCTCTAATTCAAAACAAATCAAAAACTTCTTTTCACACCGACACTTTGCAAAAAGCTTTCAAAAACAACTTTTCAAACACTCTTGAGGACTGATACAAGAGTCGAACTGAAATTTTAAACGGAACTTTTTTCAAACCCACTCACCTTGAAAAGCAAACAAACATTTTGAAAACACAAATGAGCAAGTATCTAAGAGCCCATGGATAACCATGGATAGAAAGGGTGCTAACACCTTCCCTTTCTATAAATCTACCTCCCGAACCGAGAACTAATCTCAATAAGGAATTTTTCTGTGCTTTTGTCCTTTCCATGTTGGAGAAAATAAAAGACGATGGCGACTCTTGCTTCCGCGACATTTCGCGAACCAGCGTTAAACAGTCAGTTCCAGATCTACCGATCACAGAGCCCATGTAAAATCATTAATCGAAAGAGTGCTAACACCTTCCCTTTCTATAATCTACCCCCCGTACTCAAAATCTTGAAAAAGGATTTTTTTTCTATACTTTTTTCCTTTCCGATTGGATGAAATAAAAGTCGGTGGCGACTCTTGCTTACCGCGACATTTTGCGAACACAAAACGCAAACTGCAAACCAGTATTAAACAGTAGGTTATGCCACCGTATCACACATAGCAACCAAAACCACTTTCAAATATTGAGAATTGAAGGAGATGTGCACTTGTGATTAATGAGTCAAGGATTTTCCCAATTGAGTCAAACTTCTTCAATCAATCTTTGCACCTTTAAACCATCTTTGACAACTTGAAGTATGATGAATCATAATGAACTTTGTTATGAAATTGCTTCAAAGTATATTCAATTTTGAGGCTTGAGTCTCAATGAAGCTTTGCAGAGGAAAGCATATAAATGAGCTCATGAATCTATATATCAATCTTGATGGAATGTGTTATGATTTCTCTTACCATCATCATCAATTGGGGGAAAACACTTAATGTATTCATTAGTTAAATGATAATCATAACATATATGATCACAAAATACAAGTCAAGGTGCTTGGTGATTCCCCATAGAGCAAAGCTAAAGATAGGGAGAAGAACCAAACCCTAGTGTGTGATTTTGTTGGGATTAAATTGATATGATGTGATAGAGGGATATTAGGGTCAAAAATTGGGGTACAACAGGTACCACAAATGTGTGGGTGCTAATACCTTCCCCCTGTGTAATCGAATCCCTTATTTGTATCTCTCGGTCACAAGAGCTTGATTTCACCCTTCTCGGGTCGAGTCGATGTTTACCTTTCTCTTTCGGTGGGATAAAAAATGTTCGATAGCGACTTCATTGATTTTCTCTCGATGATTTTCAATCGTTTGTTTCATAGTAGACTTGATCCTAGCTTAGTAGCCCCCAGATTATGAAGGTTATTCGGAACTAGGTTAACAATTCATGTGTGTTGTTTATGCTTTTCAGTACAGTTTTAATGTTTATACCTTGTCTGTGTTGTTTAAGTCAGATCAGATGTCCTAATATGTCATGGGACATCCGAGTTCTTTCATACCAGAATT
The DNA here is from genome assembly GCA_948472305.1 of Vicia faba. Classification (NCBI taxonomy): domain Eukaryota; kingdom Viridiplantae; phylum Streptophyta; class Magnoliopsida; order Fabales; family Fabaceae; genus Vicia; species Vicia faba. The sequence continues at coordinate 850,605,989 of OX451735.1, read as the reverse complement.
TCAACAGCTGAATCTTGCGAGGAAACATGAATCTTGCAGGGAAACACATAAATCTCGCGGGGAAACCCATAAGGGTCGTAGGGAAAAAATGTGAATATATGAATTTCATGGGGAAGAACCTTCCCAGAACATGAAGATCATCATGAATCTATGAGTTTCACTGGGAAGAACCTCCCCGGAGCACTAAATTCATCCAAAACATGTGTATTACGAGGACTAAAAACATGGTTAATCGCATGGAGAAAGAAAAAATGCTTACTTGTTAAGGGTTGAATGGTGGTTGCAACGGCGGACACAACAACAACTGCGGTTGAGTACCAATCGGAAGAAGAGAGGAGAAAGGGGAGAGCAAGCGATAGAGGAGAGAAAATATAAAACTTTGCAAATGAAACCCCGTGCTCTATTTATATACCTTGCACGAGAGGCAAAATGTCACTTCAGATGGCGTGTCAGCATCCTGACACGCAACCTTCCATAGGCCTAGGCCATGATGACCCCTACACTTAGGCCATCATTTTGCATTAAATATTGTGACACATGGCCCAGGAAGCAAGCATCGACCGAACCTTTCAACTCCCTGGTAGTCGAGTGAGGAAAACCTTCTCCCTCACAGGCATGCCCGTGTAGTATAACTATGAAGACCATGAGGATGCTCTCTATGGCACACCTTGGCTCCCGAACATGGTACTTACGCAACATCCTCCTTATCCAAGTAAAAATTTCCTGAAAAATACCTTCCAACGAAGAAAGTTATTAAGCTGGATGGTCACGTCTTCCTTTCTTGCATGATCTAGACTGAAAATCGATGCCCACGTCCCTATCGACTATGCATGAGTTAAATGTCAAAGACACGAGCTGGCCTAAAAGTCATAACTCCTCTACTTAGGAGCAACGAATTTGGGGGCTCCTATTCTAGACTGGGCCTTAAACTTAGTCTACTGTCGGGTAAGGCCCAACCCAACTCTGCATTGAGAAAGGCCCAACAACCTGTTAAGGACTGGACCTGCATTTGGTCCTCCGTCGAGCAAGATCGGCCAATCGTTGTTGCAAGGAAGGACCACCATAGTGGCCCAAATTACTACGTCTGTTAGGGAACATCTCTCACACATTCCCGCTGGGGACGTCTCCTATGCGTGCCCGTCGAGGATGTCTCCTCCATGTGCCCATGTAGGATGTCTCCTCCACGTGCCCGTCAGGGATACGTGGCCAACGTTCCTAAGAATATCACAGAGTCATTATTCTCCTGAAAAGAACGGGTCTTCACCCTCTAAGAATCACGGGCCAGTTGATCTAGGATAGAGAACACGAATTAGTTTCCTCTACCCACATAGGATCATGGTTGTCTCCATTATGGGCCTAGGCATCCGACCCAAATGGAGACCATGGGCCAGCACTAAGGGCTATAAATACCCTCTTTCACCAGAGGCTCTGGAACACATTATTATATTCACTCTAACTCCATACTTGCACTCTCACCCTGAACCTTACTTTGACATCAGAGTGTCTTGCAGGTACCCCTTCATCCACTTCAATAAACCGCAAAAGTCCAAGTTTTATAGGCCACTTAAGATTCTTCTGATCTCGGTAAGATCAGACAGGGTGGCATCATTCTATAACAAAATAACTTCAAAACGATTAATACTTAGATTCCACATAAGGGATTACATAATTAGGTTTGATAGATGTCTTAAAATATCAGTATGTAACATAAAGCATGTGTTGATTATTGTAAGTACGAAGTGCGCCTAAAAGGGGGGGGTGAATTAGATACTTTAAATTTTTTCTGGTTTTAATGATGATGGATATTATTTTTCTGGTTTATGGTGAGTTTATGAAAGAGTAAAGTGCAGAAAATAAAGAGACACAAGCGATATATCCCGGTTCCCCTCACAGTCCGAGAGTACTCCAGTCCCCTTTCAACATGAAAGAGATTTCCTTATAGTTGGAAAACTTAAACAAGAACTACCAAAACCAAGAATAATCCTCTTGGACCAAGAACAATCCTCTTGGATTTTCACTATGTCAACAATGAGAACAATCCTATCAAGGTGACCTTACTTGTTTCTAATAATCCTGGAAAACAAAAACCACTAATCTCATTTCTAACAATCCTTGAAAATAAGAAAGTGGACAGCAATATTTTGATTGAGTGAGTTTGTAGAGCAATAATCACTTTGAGTGATTTTATCAATAACTTGATCTTCTCTTCCAATAACAATGATATACAATGACTCAAAACTTAGATTGCTCAAAGTTTTCTGTTATACAAGATATGAAAATATGCAGAAAACTTTTTGAATGAAAGTGAAAAATACTTGAGTTGAATATTTGAAAATTCAGAAAAAATATTGATTGGAAGAGCTTTTTTTATTTTGAGAATATCAATATTTATATGTTCATAGCACCTCTTTGAAACATCATAAGTTTATGTAAATTAATCATGAAAAATTTCCAAGATTAAGTGAAAAGATTCCATGAAATGGTGTTATGAAAAGGTGTGTTTAAAGCTGTTGATTTTTAAAAACGTTCAGCGAGCAATCGATTGCATCCTTGATTCAAATCGATTGCACGAGTTCTAACAGCCAGAAATTTCAAATATTTGTAGTGAGCAATCTATTGCACAAACATGCAAATCGATTGCACTTTAAAGCAGAAGCATTTTTAACCAGATAGAAATCGATTGCACTCTTGTGTAAATTGATTGCACTAAGAAACAGAAGCAAAACAACTGAAAATGTAAGTCATGCAATCGATTGAATCAATATGTAAACCGATTGCACAGATGTAAAAATGGATTTTTTTTGCTTATAAAACTTGAGAAAAAGTTTGGACAAGTTTAAAAACTACTTTTGATCATTGAGCATCTAAGACTTAAGTTCATAGCAAGAATTGTTATTATACCTTATGAAATTTGCCAAGAGCTTGAACTAAAGACTTTTATCCATTGATGCTTTAGCTTGATCAACATCTTTTCCTTCTTGCCATTATGGTTTGTATTCATCAAAACAAAGTTCATTGAGAGGCTTGATATTATATTCTCCCCCTTTTTTATGATGACAACCAATCTTTCTTGAAGCTTTGTTATTTCCAAAAAGAGACTTCTCCCCCTAAGATGTATAACTCCCCCTTTGTATGAGAAGCTTTGTAATCATTTAGATTTGCTCATCTTGAAGGATTCTTTGTACCGTAAAAGTTTAAGACAAGGAAATACACAAGCATAAAGTATAACATCCTTCTCCCCCTTTGACATTATCAAAAAGAAGGGAAATATGCATAAAAGATGGACAATATATATGTAATAATATTGCAAATTTAAACAATAATGTTCAATAAACAAAACATAGTCACAAGAGAAAACAAAGACATAATGATAAACGCAATAAAAAATAACAGTAAATGGACAGAATTCATGGTTGGTTCATGTCGGGGTTGTTATAGAAAAATGGTCCTTGATTGGGAAATTGTTGTTGAAGTGGAGGACCGGTATATTGTGGAGGAGGGAAAGCTGGGTTGTTGGGATCATATGGAGGTATGTAGATATGAGAGTAAAGGTAAGAAAACTATTGATTCACATCTGTGCAAAAATCATTGATCTGGGTCATTGTGGAATCATTTATAGCATTCCATTGGTTGTTGATGTTGATGTTGAGTGTAGTAAACTGTTGAGTCATGAAGTTATTTACATCTTAATTACTTGGACCAACAGGAGCAGGTGGAGGAGGTACAACTTCACCACCTTCATCTTCTTGATTGTTTCCTTCATCACCAACCACATCTTCACCAATGTACATTATAGTTTTCGATTCCAGATTGTAATGAACACCCATTCTCGAATCAACATTTTTGATTGAAATCTTAAGCAGGTTTGCATCCATTTCAACTTTTTCAAAACCATCAACATCAATTCCTTAATGCTGAATAATAAGAGTAATAAAATAAGCATATGGCAGGAATTTTTATTTTGCATTAAACCTCGGCATATGAGTCATGATAAGACGAGCCCAATTTACACTTATTCCTGTTTTTCTAGCGTACAACAGTTGCATCTCAAGATCTATCACATTGCAGTGATTTCTAGCCCACGGAAACATGATGTATACCATAAAATAGTGAAACAGCCTATCATCGAGATAAAAATTACCTGCACTCCAAGTGTCTCTTGAGGGAAAATCACCGCCTAGACCTCGAATCCTTTTTTCTAGGAATTCTGCTTCATTTAACCTTCCGATATTGTAGTAAAAATTCTTCTTATTGTAGTTGTTCCAATCTTCATCTTCCGGGTCATAAAGAGTGCTCCCGATATAAGGAATGTTTAAGATACCTCCACGAATTTCAGGGGTTAGGGAAATTCTTGTACCCAAAACATATATGACAAACTTTCCTTTATAAGTTGCCAAGTTGCTGAAGAATGTCTGCACCAAATCTGGGTAATAGTATCCATATGACGAAATGATTGGTTCCAAATCATAGGATGTTAAATCATTTTTAAATATAAAGGATTCTTGAGGAAAGGATGATGACATACCATATTTTGGTGTTGAGACACTTTTCCATTGAAAATACTTTGTGAACCTCTTTTCTTGTTGTTGTGTGAGAGTTCGAATGAGTGCATTTTCCATAGATGAGGACCCAGCTTTCTTCCCTTTCTCTTGAGCTTCCAATTTTATCTTTTGTCTGGATGCCATTAGGAAGGTGATTTTTGAAATTAGGGTTTGGTAGGTTTGAATATGTCACAATACTTTGGAGGTTTTGAGAAGAGGATATGTGATAAGATGAATTTGGAAAGAAGGTTGTGTTATAGGATAGGATTTGTGAGTAGAGAGTTATGAGTGGGGTTTAATGTATTCAAAGTTATTTAATTGGTCAATAATGGAGGTGATATTTGGAGTAGGAGAGGGTAGGAATTCTTACCAACATTAAAACATGTCATAAAGTTAAATTACAGCAGGTGTAATCGATTTGCACACAGATGCAATCCATTTACACACTAAACAGAAACAACAGAAAACTGAAACGAATAGCGTGCAATCAATTTGCATATGGTGCAATGGATTTGCACTAAAACAAAAACGTCAGAAAATAAAAACATACAGTGAGTAATCGATTTACACAATGGTGCAATCGGTTTCATCAACCAAAATGATCAAAACCATATTTTTCTTGAATTTAAACAATTCTTAAACATGAATTTTTCACATATAAACATGAATATCATTTTGAAAGCATTAAGAAAGGATATAATGCACCTTAGATGTCATGTTCATCCAAAATACCAAATTCTCGTCGAATTTTGTAAAATAGCTCTCTTGCCAAAAGTTTTGTGAAGATATCGGCAAGTTGATTATGAGTATCTACAAATATGACTTTGAAATCTCCTTGAATTACATAATCACGAAGAAAATGATGTTGTATGTCGATGTGTTTGGCTCTTAAGTGCATGACGAATTCTTTGTAATATTTATCGCACTTGTATTGTCGCACCGTAGAGGAATGCATCCTAGATCGAGTCTGTAGTCACGAATTTGTTGCTTGAGCCATAATATTTATGCATAACTACGACACGCTTCAATATATTTTGCTTCGGCCGTGCTAAGATCAAGGCACGCTTGTTTCTTGCAAACCCATGATACTAATGCATTTCCAAGGATGTGACAAGTACCACTTGTGCTTTTTCTATCAATTTTACAACCTGCATAATCTGCGTCAGAATAACCAACTAAATTGCAAACACTACCTTTAGGATACCATAATCCAACATTTGTTGTTCCTTTGAGATAATTCATGATCCGTTTTACCGCCATGAGATGTGATTCCTTTGGATTTTCTTAAAAGCGAGCACAGATAAACACACTAAACATTATGTCAGGATGACTTACCGTCAAATACAATAAAGATCCAATCATACCTCAATATTTTGTAATATCAATAGAGACACCAGATTCATCTTGATCAACATATGTACAAGAGCCCATTGGTGTAGTCATAGCTTTACAATTATACATGTCAAATCTATTCAACAATTCCTTGCAATACTTGGATTGGTTGATGAAGATGCCATCCTTTAATTGCTTGTTTGTAGTCCAAGAAAATAATTCATTTTACTCGTCATGGACATCTCAAATTCCCCTTGCATCATTTCTGAAAATTCTTCACACATTTCTTTGTTTGAAGAACCGAAGATGATATCGTCAACATAGACTTGAACTAGCAAAGTGTTACCTTTGATTTTTTTGATAAACAAAGTCTTGTCAACTTTACCCTTTTCGAAACCTCTTTCACATAAGAAATTACTTAGTCGATCGTACCATGCCCTTGGTGCTTGTTTCTAACCATAGAGAGATTTTCTCAATTTAAATACATGAGATGGATTCTTGAAATCTTTGAACCTCGGGGGTTGCTTAACATAGACTTCTTCATTGATATATCCATTCAAGAATACGCTCTTGACATCCATTTGGAAAAGCTAAAAATTTAATGAACAAGCATATGCAAGTAAAAGACGAATAGCTTCTAATCTTACAACTGGAGCGAAAGTTTCTTCAAAATAGATTCCTTCTTCTTGATTGTAGCCTTGTGCTACCAACCTTTCTTTGTTCCAAACAATTATACCACTCTCGTCAAGTTTGTTCTTAAACACCTATATTGTTCCAATGATGTGTTTGTTGCTTGGCCTAGGGACAAGTTCCCAAACTTGATTCCTTTCAAATTGGTTTAACTCTTCTTGCATAGCAATAATCCAAGGGTCATCGCCTAAGGCTTCATCAAGTTTGGAAGGTTCAATTTGAGAGACAAACGCCATATTTAGAGAAGCATCTTTAAGATTTAATCTTGTTGTCACACCTTGACTTATATCACCAATTACTTTATCGATAGGATGATCTCTATGATTTCTCCATTCCTTTGGTAGATCATTGATATTTGATTCTTGTTGAGATACTTCTTATTGTTGAATTGGTTGATCCTTATTGACATCTTAGGAAGTAATTTCTTGAGGAACTTCTAATATTTCATCATCATCATCATTACAAACAACATTATCCTCCTTGGATGGGTTAGATTCATCAAAAGATACATGCATTGATTCTTCTATTGTTAAAGTTCTTTTGTGATATATTCTATATGCCTTACTAGTAAGAGAGTAACCAAGAAAAATACCTTCATCGGATTTTTCATCAAACTTACCAATGTTATCTTTGTCGTTGTTTAGGACAAAGCATTTGCAACCGAATATGTGAAAGAAAGCAATGTTCGGTTTCCTCCCTTTGAAAAGTTCATACGGAGTTTTCTTAAAGATTGATCTTATGTTAACTCTATTGCTAACAAAACATGTCGTGCTTACGGCATCTGCCCAAAAATATTTTGAAATATTTGAATCGCTAAGCATTTTTCTTGCAAGTTCTACAAGAGAACTATTCTTTCTTTCCACCACTTCATTTTGTGGAGGAGTCCTTGGTGCCGAAAAGTTGTGAGGTATTCCATGTTCTCCATAAAAATCTTCAAAGAGAGCATTTTGAAATTCTCCGCCATGATCACTTCTTATGGAGGCAATTGTTAAAGAATTTTCATTTTGAATTTGCTTAGCATACTTCTTGAAAGCCTTGAATGCATCACTTTTCTGCACTAAAAAGAATGTGCAAGTATATCTCGAGAAATCGTCAACAATAACCAAAGAATATACATTGCCTTTGAAACTTCTTGTTCTTGATGGACCAAATAAGTCCATATGCAACCATTGTAGTGGCCTTGTAGTAGACACCACATTCTTAGATTTGAAAGTTGATTTTGTTTGTTTCCCTTTTTTACATGCATCACAAATTCTATCTTTGACAAAATTTCTCTTAGGCAACCTAATGACAAGATCATGCTTGATTAATTTATTCAAGTGTTCCATGTGTATATGAGAAATTCTTTTGTGCCAAAGCCATGAATCATCGTTGTTCTCCATGAGACATTTTAACTTCAAAGATGGATCATCAATGGAAATCATAAATATATTATTAATTCTTTTACCTTTAAGTATAACCTCATGTGTGACTTCGTCTTTTATCAAGCATTCATCTTTGGTGAACTTGATCTTGAAGCCTTTGTCACAAAGTTGGATAATACTAAGAAGATTGTGCTTTAGTCCTTCAACATAAAGAACATCTTCAATGGATGTGAAAGGTGGAGCACCAACTTTGCCTTTGCCAAGAATTCTTCCCTTATTGTTGTCTCCATAAGTGACAAAACCCTTGGCCTTTAGCACTAGATTTGAAAATTGGTTTATGTCTCCCGTCATATGCTTTGAATAACCACTATCAAGATACCATAGATTTCATGTGGTCTTCAAGCATACCTACAAAACAAATTAGGTTTTATTAGGTACCCAAGTTGCTTTGGGTCCTTCATAATTATTACCTTTCTTTACCCACACATAATTCCCACTTTCCACACTAAAGTTTCTAACATAGCAAGCATTAGGTGTGTGGCCTTTAATACCACAATAAAAACAAGTAGGTTCAAAGTTACTTCTATATCTAGAAGGACAAGATTTCTTCTTAGGAAATTTTTTCTTTTTAGGACAATGATGAACCACTTTAGGTTTGTTCACTTTCTCTTTGGATGATTGATCATTGGAATATCTTTGTTGGCTAAGAACACCTTCCAATCCAATTTGACTTTTTTCATATCTCTCAATAACTCTTTTTAATTGGACAATTTGGAAAGAGAGTGATTCACAATTTTTGCATACAAAATTTTGCTTTTGCTCACTAAATTTTTGTTTTTCATCTTTGAGATCTTTTTCCATAGACTCACATTTTTATTCTAAAGATGAAATTTGTTTATTTTGAGATGAAATAGTTTTGTACAAAATTTTGCATTCATTTAATAGTTCATCTATAGCACCTTGTGCATCATTATGAAAAAGAGAAAATTCATTACTAACCTTGTCATCTTCACTATCGGAATGGTGTGAGGCCATCAATGCTAGATTTGCACTTTCATCACTATCGGAATCAGACAAAGAACTTATCTCATTATCCTCCCATGCAACATAGGTCTTTTGTTTTTAAATTATTTTTTGCCTTTGTAGCCACCTTTCTTTGAGAGTTTCGGACAATCCGGCTTTATATGACCATGCTTACCACATTCATAACATGTGACTTCTTGTGTTGATGTGGAAGCTTCCTTTTCTTGAATTGTTTCTTTCTTTTGGCATGAGAAAAGGATTTTTCATTTCTACCAAAGAACTTACCAAGCCTTTTAACAAGAAGCATGAAATTTTCATCTTCTTCTAGATTGTCTTCCTTTTCAACTTCCTTGGAATCAATCTTTAAAGCAATATTCTTGGATTTCTTCTCTTGGTTTTCATGCTTTTCAAGTCTTCCGAGTTCCATTTCATGTTCCTGAAGTTTTCCAAACAACGTTGTGGACGTCATTGTAGAAAGACTTTTCTTTTCAAAAATTGTCGTTACTTTTGGTTGCCATTCCAATATTTCTTTTATCGCTTTGCATGCAGAGACACGGAAGAATTCATCCATGCTAAGTGCACCTTGGAGAAGGTTGATTGCCTTTTTATCGTAGAGGACCTTTTTCTTATCATCTTCATCCCATGCATTTTTAGGCTTTGATGAACCAGCACCATTGATCACCGTTATAGGAATAAATGGACCATTTTCGACGGCATCCCATATTTCTTCTCCTTGTGCTTCTATATGTGCCTTCATGCGTATTTTGCAGAAGTCAAAATATTCACCACAGAATAGAGGAGGCTTGTTGTTACTACCATCGTCTCTAAAAACAGGATTTTGATTTACGAAAGCCATACTGGATCTCTAGGAACAGGTTACCTATAACCTGCTCAGATGCCAATTGTAAGTACGAAGTGCGCCTAAGAGGGGGGTGAACTATGTACTTTAAAATTTTTCTGGTTTTAGTGATGACGAATATTATTTTTCTAGTTTATGGTGAGTTTATGAAAGAGTAAAGTGCAGAAAAATAAAGAGACACAAGCAATATATCCTGGTTCCCCTTATAGTTTGAGAGTACTCCAGTCCCCTTTCAACATGAAAGAGATTTCCTTATAGTTAGCAAACTTAAGCAAGAACTACCAAAACCAAGAACAATACTCTTGGACCAAGAACAATCCTCTTGGATTTTCACTATATCAACAATGAGAACAATCCTCTCAAGGTGACCTTACTTGTTTCTAACAATCCTGGAAAACAAAAACCACTAATCTTATTTCCAATAATCCTAAAAAATAAGAAAGTCTACAGCAATATTTTGATTAAGTGAGTTTGTAGCGCAATAATCACTTTGAGTGATTTTATCAATAACTTGATCTTCTCTTCCAATAACAATGATATACAATGACTCAAGACTTAGATTGCTCAAAGTTTTCTGTTATACAAGATATGAAAATATGCAGAAAACTTTTTGAATGAAACTGAAAAAGACTTGAGTTGAATATTTGAAAATTCAGAAAAATATTGATTGGAAGAGCTTTTTTTTATTTTGAAAATATCAATATTTATATGTTCATAGCACCTCTTTGAAATAGCATAAGTTTATGTAAATTAAAATTGAACAATTGCCAAGATTAAGTGAAAAGATTATATGAAATGGTGTTATGAAAAGGTATGTTCAAAGCTGTTGTGATACGGTAGGAAGAACTGACTGTTTTAGAAATGCTGGTTTGCATTTTGCGTTTTGTTTTCGCAAAATGTCGCGGTAAGCAAGAGTCTCCACTGACTTTTAATTTATCCAACGAGGAAAGGAAAAAAGCACAGAAAAATTCCTTTTTTGAGATTTTCTAGGTACGGGGGGTAGATTATAGAAAGGGAAGGTATTAGCACCCTTTCTATCCGTAGTTATCCACGGGATCTTAGGTACTTGCTCATCATTTTCAAAATGTTTTCTTTGTGCTTGTGGGTTTTGAAAAGTTTTGTTTTAACTTCGATTTAACTCTTGCTTATGTCCTCAAGAGTGTAATGAAGTGTTTTTGAAAACTTTTTTTGAAAAGGAGTGTAAGTGTGAAAAAAAAGTTTTGTTTTGGATGAGCAAGTATCTAAGAACTAATCTACCTACACGAAAAAGGAATCGTTTTATGCTAATTTCCTTTAGACAATGTTATCCCATTATTAGTGAGTAGGTAGCACCGTCGTTAGAGTTTGAGGGTCAATTCGAAAGAGGGATATACGGTCACCAAAGCAATGTTAGGACACCTTAGCGGTAACCCTAATGTCTTAGATCATTTGTTTGAGGCAACAATATCCGAGGCAACCGTTTCGAGGCAACTATGATCTTTTAGACAAGAGGGTGACCTCTAAAGCGACCTATACTCAATGACCGTGTACGAATGCAATCAAGTGGGGTGTACCCTAGGAGTGCGCATGTGCGATTGTGTTGTTTTCAGTTATTTTTATCTTTGCACATGTTTAGGGTGATCTAACTGTTTTTTAAATTAGACATTTATTCTTGTCATGCAAGCCCTATTATCAAACATCTAACAGTTGTATAATTTGCAGAAATTAAAGGTGCGGAAATTAAACTAATTATTACAAGGCGTCGGGTATTTACATCGCCAAAAACAACCCTTTGAAAATAAAAAGCAGAAAAATAAATAAAATGTCCTAATTATTTATTACAAATCGGGAGCAGATACATTAATTGGATAAAGAAAAATAAAGCGCGACGCGAAATTAAATCGGATGCGAATTAGGGTTTTGACCCTTTTAAAAGAAAATGTTTTTTTTGTTGTTTTTATTTTTAAGAAAAGAAATTAAATCCTAAAATTAAATATTAATTAATTATTAAATTAATTAAATGGAAAAAATAATTAATAACATGTTTTTGGAGTTTTTGTTATTTTAAGAAAGAAAATAAAATAATTAAATGAATGTTAAAACCTAATTAATTCTAATTGATTTTATTTATTTACAAAATAAATTAAGGTTACCTAATTAATATCCTAATTAAATTAGTTAATATTTATTAAATAAATAAAAATAAAATAAAAGTCTGAATTTTAATTGGGTAAAAAACATTTTGTGATTTTTTTGATAAAAAAAGAAAATTTGTTTATTGGTTAGAGATTAATTAAAACAAAATAAAATAATTAAGTTAAATAAACAAAATATGAAGAAAAGTAGAGATGGGCCTGATTTTGGAGGTGTCCATAGCAATTTTGTTGGCCCATTAAGGCTGATCCATTTGACTTTCCTGATTCACTGCATATGCGTTGACCTAGCCCTTTGGTGCTCCTTCAACATTGGCCACCAGATCTGGCCATCTGGCATGTTGATTGGTGAGAGTCCATGGTGTGTCTTAGGCTTGAGTACGCACATGATTTCCTGAAAACAAATATGAAAATGCAAGTTGCTGGAGGTAGGGATCGAACCCCTGACCTCCAGCCTTTGGGTCCTTTAAGGCTTACGTGGCTACCACCAAACCATGTTGCTTCATTTCTTATTATAATACAAACAAAACATAATATATAAAAAACAAAATTAATGGCCAGAAAAAAGAAAAGCGCGCGTGTTATTTGAACCGGCCTATGGATGGGCGACAACTCATCATCCCTGTCTTCTAAATCCTGCAACTTTTACCTGCGGATTTTATCCACAGCTAAAATCGTGGCTTCATTCTAAATCCTTCCCCAGGAAATATAAATGAGTTCTAGGACCATGGTTTGATTCGTCATCTTCTTCTAATCACAACCATGTCCATCATGAAGACCAATTGTACCTGAAACGAAAAACCCCAAAAAACTCCAAGAAACCCTAATCATGGTGAATCACAGTATAGGTTATGTAAATGAAATTGGATAATGTAAAAAGCTTGCAAATGGCATGGTGATCACAAATATGCAATTATTTTTCGTTATAGATGAAAGAATAGTGTAAATCGAATTCAAGAATATGGCAGATTCGTGAGGGACTTACAGTGCGTGTGAGGGTCTGAAAATGCCTGGTCCTGGTTGCTTTCGCTTGTGGAGATGGCCAGGAAGAGATTGAGACAATTGTCAAGCCTTGAAATTTCCTCTAGGATTGATTTCAAAGTCACACTTTTTCTTGATTTTTTCCAATTTGGTTCTGCCTCTAGAACTGATCTCCAACCCTTATTCTTGTCTGCCTCGCTTCCTTATGTATTGTACAATACATTAGGTTAGAATTTGTTGTCCAAATCTTCCTCCATTGATGATTGAATATTTGATTTGATCCTCCTTTCAAAGCTTTCCAAATTTGATCCAAATCACATCTTTTTGTACACTTATGCCTTGATACGAGTTTGGAAAGGTTCTAGCTGTGTAACAAGACCTGAAATGATCACAAGATCTTTAGTTTTCAATGTTTTTGATTTTATGTGATTTTATTTGATTTAAAATGAATTAATTCAAATAAAAACCAAATTAAATAATAAAAATATGATATGGACACATGTCCAAGGATGGAGCACGTGGGATTCAATGCCAACTCAAAACAAGTGAAAAAGATTGGGCCCATTTGGCAAAATTTGAGGTTTTGGGGATAGTTGACTTTTGGCAATTTTGCAAAAACGTCCAACTTCAACAATGCATAACTTCCTCAATTTTGAACTTTTGGAGGTGTTCTTAGACTTTTTAGAAAGCTTGAGATATCCTCTAATCAACCCTTTTGGTCTTATCTCATTTTGATATTCCATGCTCAAGTTATAAGCTTTGACAAAAAAAGGTGTTTTTGTTGACTTTCAAAAATGACCTGTAATGTCAAAATTCATAACTTCTTGTGAGTGCATATTTTGATCTTGGGGTATGAATATGGCTTGTAGGTAATTGAATCCTATTCAAAATGAGCTTTGGATGGGTCATTTCTCATAAAGTATGAGAAAGTTATGCTTGGTCAAAGTTGAGTTGACTTTTCCTACAAAACCCTAATTTAGCAACTTTTGAATCTTAATGAATTTTGAGAAATCCTTGATGAATCATGATCAACCCTTGATCAAATGATGAAATATCCTTAAAAATAAGAATGTTGACAAAAAATCTTGAAGTTTGATTGTACTTGGGTCACAGTTGACTTTTGCCCTAGCTAAGTCGATTTTTGGACCTTTTGAGCAATTGAATGAGCAAAACTCCTCTGCAAGGCTTGACATGGATGATCTTGAGAACATATTAGGACATTGGTGATCACTTGGGGTCACTTGGACTCAAGGATCTTGATGCAACACAAAACCCTAATTTGAGTAGACTGCCTTAGGAGAGAGCTTGTCTGGCCAACCCTTGGACTACTTTGAGCAATTTGGAGATCTTTCTTGTAATGTTTTGAGAAATATGGGAGGGAAAATTTTGGGGTACAACAGCTGCCCCTGTTCAATCTTCTTAAACCTGAGGATGTAGATTGGCTTTCGTGCCTTTCGTGATCCGAAGGTGGAAGAGGATTGAACACTAGAGTGCCTAGAAATTTGCACTCGCATGAAGTGGTAGTTGCTTTGTGATGTCGAGAATGGGATTACAAATGCCGTTTAGAGAAGTGTTGATCGCATAAGAGATTCCTTAGCGAGATCTTGCATACCTGCTGTTGAGGAAGATTCCGCTGGGGAAGTCTGATCTTTGTTAAGGGAAAGGAACTCGCCCGTAATTCAACTGAGGTGTCGAGATTTAGGAACTTGCCCGTAATTCAACTGAGGTGTCGAGATTTAGGAACTTGCCTGTAATTCAACTGAGGTGTCGAGATTTAGGATCTTTCCCGTAATTCAATTGAGGTGTCGAGATTTAGGAACTTGCCCGTAATTCAACTAAGGTGTCGAGATTTAGGAACTTGCCCGTAATTCAACTGAGGAAACATCTTCGTCGAGATTTAAGAACTCACCTGTAATTCAACTGAGAAAACTTCTCTGCTGAGATTTAGGAACTCACATGTAATTCAACGGAGGAACACTTTTGTCGAGATTTAGGAACTCGTCCGTACTTCAACTGAGAAAACATCTCTGCTAAGTTTTAAGAACTCGTTCGTAATTCAACTGGGGAAACATCTTTGTCGAGATATAAGAACTCGCCCGTAATTCAACTGAGAAAACTTCTCTGCTGAGATTTAGGAACTTGTCTTTAATTCAATAGAGGAACACTTTTGTCGAGATTTAGGAACTCGTCTGTACTTCAACTGAGAAAACATCTCTGTTGAGTTTTAAGAACTTGTCCGTAATTCAACTGGGGAAACATCTTCGTCGAAATTTAAGGACTCGCCCGTAATTCAACTGAGAAAACTTCTCTATTGAGATTTAGGAACCTGTCTGTAATTCAACGGAGGAACACTTTTGTCAAGATTTAGGAACTCGTTTGTACTTCAACTGAGAAAACATATCTACTGAGTTTTAAGAACTCGTTCGTAATTCAACTGGGGAAACATCTTCGTCGAGATTTAAGAACTCTCCCGTAATTCAACTGAGAAAACTTCTCTGCTGAGATTTAGGAACCTGTCTGTAATTCAACAGAGGAACACTTTTGTCGAGATTTAAGAACTCGTATGTACTTCAACTGAGAAAACATCTCTGCTGAGTTTTAAGAACTCGTCCGTAATTCAACTGGGGAAACATCGTCATCGAGATTTAAGAACTCTCCCGTAATTCAACTGAGAAAACTTCTCTGCTGAGATTTAGGAACTCGTCTGTAATTCAACGGAGGTAAAAGCTTCATAGCTTTGAATTTTGTGAGAATTTAACTGCATCCTTCCTGAAAGGTAAAGGTTAGTTGTATGTAATGCATGATATGTATCAGGCAATGATGTTCTCAAAATAAATGAGATTGTGTTGTATGATGCGTATATGCATGTGTCATGATGCATGGAAATGTAATGTTTTTAGCTGGGGAAAATAAATCCCGGGTAGTTGCTGGAGAAAAGAGCTGAATTCTTCGTTTCTACTTGGGATAGCGAATGAAGATGATTGTGAGGATAAACCTGCAGGAGAGGATAACTCCGCTGGAGAATAAACTGATGAGGAGATTACTCTATGGGGAAGAGATGCTCTGCTGAGGATTCCGCTGATAAATTCTGTTGGGGATGAATTACCGTTGCTAGTGATACTGAATCATGTTGGGGATTCGAGTTTCTGCTTGTGAAAGGAAATGAACTCTGATGGGGATGATCTTCAGTTGCGACTTCACTAGGGATAACCTTTTAGGCTCTACCGGGGATAACCTTTCAAAGTCTACTGGGGATGATTCTCCAAACTTTACTGGGGATACTTTTTCAGACTGCGCTGGGGAGAATTTTCAAACTCCACTGGGGATATTTTATAATCTGCCATAGATGATAAGACTTTACAGTGCTGATGGTAGATAAACTCTGCTTGGGGAGAATATTACTGATTTGTTCGCGGTTGTAAGTCTCAGCTGGGGAGAGTTAACATTACTGTCCTTTTCTTACTCTCCGGGGAGTGAATGTTCCTTAGCCATATTCTTCAACTGAATCTACCTTTGTACCTGGTGGATAGAGCAACTGTAAAGCTTGGATAAATCTTATTTTCCCCTGTTTCTGATATTACCAGTAATCGTCTTTTGTTTCGCATGTAGATATTCATGATCAGCAATTAATATCAAATACATATATCAAAAATGAACATTGGACGTTCTTTGCAAAACAAAACAGAAAAAAGGAAAAACAGATGAAATTTATTTGAAAATGAATTGTATTGATTTTGAAGTTTGGCCTGTAAATAGGCGTTTTTGTACAAGAGGTTGACGTCCTAGTAAGAGAATGTCGTCGAACAAATAGAATTTATAAAATTTGTAATAAACAAACAAAAACAGCTATGTGAATAATCCCACTGGGTCCCAACTCTGCTATTGCCTTTATGTCCTCGAGCATCTCATCACTTTGCTACTTGGTTGAAGGTAGATCAGATTGATTAGTGTCGTCCGAGCTTGATAGTCCATACCAAAGTCTGGTTGCAAGGTGATCCAATGAGACATAGTGTTACGCTTTGATCCCTAATTTTTTCCTAGACCGCCCTTTCGAGTTTTCAGTCCACCAAGATACCCTTTTTTGCCCAAGCCGCCTTTTCAGGTTTTCGACTTTCTGGGTGTACAGATTTTTTTATTTTCATCCCTTATTTTTGCCCGAACCCTTTTGGTTCGCCGGGAAGCCCTTATTTTTGCCTAGGCCAGTCAACCTAGCGGGTCTTTGATTATGCATAGTATCTTTTCACTATGTCTGCATTGACGGGGTGAGGAAGGTCGTCACCATCCATGGTGGTTAGAATCATAGCTCCTCCTGAGAAAATGTTCTTAACCACAAATGGCCCTTTGTAAGTAGGGGTCTATTTGCCCCTGGGATCACGTTGAGGTAAGATAATGCGCTTGATCACCAGATCCCCAACTTGATACTCTTGTCATCTAACTTTCTTGTTAAATGCCTTGATCAACCGCTTTTGATACGTCTGACCATGACAAATAGCAGTAAGTCTCTTTTGGTCGATTAAGTTCACCTGATCAAGTCGGGTTTGAATCCAGTCATCTTCGCTCAAACCTGCATCTTTCATAATCTGAAGAGAGGGTATCTGAACTTCAATGGGCAAGATGGCCTCCATGCCATAAACCAAGGAATAGGGTGTTGCCCCTGTTGACGTCCAGGCTAAAGTACGGTACCCATGAAGAGGAAATGGTAACATCTCGTGCCAGTCTTTGTATGTCACCGTCATCTTCTACACAATCTTCTTGATATTTTTATTAGCCGCTTCTACAGCCCCATTCATCTTCGGCCGGTAGGGAGAAGAGTTATGATGATGTATCTTGAACTGCTTGCAGAGCTCGGTGATCATCTTATTTTTTAGATTTGTACCATTGTCTGTAATAATCCTTTTTGGTACACCATATCGACAGATCAGGTTATGCCGAATGAACCGTGCCACGACGTTCTTGGTCACTGTAGCAAAGGAAGCTGCTTCAACCCACTTAGTAAAGTAATCAATAGCTACCAGGATGAAACGATTCCCGTTAGATGTCGTAGGTCTGATCTCGCCGATCATGTCAATGCCCCACATTGCAAAAGGCCATGGAGCCGTCAAGACGTTCAGAGGTACCGGAGGTATGTGCACCTTATCAGCATAAACTTGGCACTTATGACAGGTCCGAGAATGTTGATAGCAGTCTGATTCCATTCTGGACCAATAATATCATGCCCGTAGGATTTTCTTTGCCATGGTGTGTCCACTGGAATGAGTTCCGAAAGGACCTTCATGCAACTCTATCATGATCCTTTCTGCTTCGTTCTTATCCACACAACGCAATAAGGTTGAATCATGGTTGCGCTTGTAAAGGATGTTGTTACTGATGAAGAACTTTACCGTGAACCTCCTCAGAAACTTCTTATCATTAACAGATGCACCCTCGGGGTACTCTTGAGCCTCAAGATACCTCTTTACCTCGTGAAACCAGGGTTTATCTGTTACCTCTTCAGTCTCAATATCACAACAATGTGCGGGTTCGTCCAACCTCTCAATGGTAATCTGGGGAGCTTCATTGTCTCGTCTGACTTTGAACATAGAAGACATCGTAGCTAGCGCGTCCGCTAACTAATTCTCCTCTCTAGGGAAGTGTTCAAAGGTTATCTCCTCGAAATGCGGAAGCAACGTCAACACATATTCTTTGTAAGGGATAAGATTAGGGTGTTTCGTATCCCACTCGCCTTTGATCTGACTGAGAGCGGAATCTCCGAATACACTTAAGAACTTAATCCTTAGGTCAATAGTTGCTCGAAGACCCATGATGCATGCTTCATACTCCGCCATGTTGTTGGTGAAGTTGAAACATAGTCGGGGGGTGAACGGAGTATGAGAGCCTTCAGGTGATATGATTACGGAACAAATTCCATTACCCAAAGCATTTGAAGCTCCATCAAAGTACATTGACCATCGGGATCCCTCCTCAGGTCCTTCATCCGGTCCAGGTTTCTCACAGTCAGTCACTATCATGATATTCTCATTCAGGAATTCAAAGTTCATAGACTGGTAGTCGTCCACTGCCTGATGTGCCAAATGATCTGCCAACACACTTCCCTTGATTTATTTTTGGGTCGTATTTTGGATGTCATACTCAGTCAAGATCATCTGCCATCTTGCTATTCTTCCGGACAAGGCAGGCTTCTCGAAGATATACTTGATTGGATCCATCTTTGATATCAATAGAGTAGTGTGAGTCAGCATATATTGTCTCAGCCGGCGAGCAGCCCATGCCAAAGCGCAGCAAGTTTTCTCAAGCAACGAGTATCGGGTCTCGCAGTCGGTAAACTTTTTGCTAAGGTAGTAAATAGCATGCTCTTTTCGGCCAGACTCGTCATGCTGCCCCAGCACACACCCCATTGAATTATCGAGTACTGTCAAGTATAAGATTAAAGGTCTCCCTTCAACTGGAGACATCAGAATAGGTGGCTCTTGGAGATATTCTTTAATCCTTTCGAAAGCGGCCTGACATTCATCGTTCCATCTTACCACTAGATCTTTCTTCAGCAGCTTGAAGATTGGCTCACAAGTAGCAGTCAGGTGTGAGATGAATCGGGCAATATAGTTTAAACGTCCCAGAAAGCCTCTGACTTCTTTTTATGTTCGGGGAGCTGGCATTTCCTGTATTGCCTTCACCTTTGCAGGATCCACCTAAATGCCTTTATCACTTACGACGAAACCCAGCAGCTTACCAGACCTCACCCCGAAGGTGCACTTGTTCGAGTTTAACCTCAGCTTGTACAACTTCAACCTGTCAAATAGCTTCTGAAGATGGTCCAGATGTTCTTCCTCAGTCTGGGATCTTGCAATCATTTCATCGACGTATACCTCAATCTCATGATGGATCATGTAATGGAACAAAGTGACCATGGTGCACTGATACGTTGCCCCAGCATTCTTTAATCCAAACGGCATGACCTTGTAGAAAAAGGTACCCCATTGAGTAACAAAGGTTGTCTTCTCCATATCTTCGGGAGCCATCTTAATCTGATTATAACTGGAGAAACCATCCATAAAGGAGAAGACCTTATGTTGTGCGGTGTTGTCAACCAGAATGTCGATATGAGGCAGAGGGAAATCATCCTTGGGACTTGCCCTGTTCAGATCCCTATAGTCAACACACATTCGAACTTTACCATCCTTCTTCGGCACAGGAACCACGTTGGCCACCCACTGTGGGTAAGAATTAACTGCTAGAAAACCGGCGTCAAACTGCTTCATAAACTCAGCCTTGATTTTCTCAAGCATCTCTGAGCGCATTCGGCGAACTTTCTGTTTCACTGGAGGACAGTCTTCCTTGGTAGGCAAACGGTGAACCACAATATCAGTATCCAAACCAGGCATATCTTCATAAGACCGGGCAAAGATCTCAACATAGTCACGCAGCATCTGAATCAACCGTTGTTTAACACTAAGTTCCAGATTTGCACCGATCTTGACCTCTTTCTTGTCTACCTCTGTACCCAGATTTACTGTTTCCACTAGCTCTTCATGCGGCTGAATAACCTTCTCTTCCTGAAGTAACAGTCTAGAAAGTTCACCAGGCACTTCGCAATCATCTTCACCTTCATCTTCGGCTAAGTTGATCGGACTTTTGAAGTCATAACCGGCAGTAGCAGAGTCGTTATTAGTGGGATCCAGAGTGGATGTAGACCTGTATATGTGAGTGTGTGTAAAATAGTTGTTTTGCAAGATAAAAAGAAAAACAAGGAGCACAAAAATTTGAAATGCAAGAAACGTCCAATGCTTTTATTAATGATATATGGTAATGACACATATAAAGCCCTCACAAACAAAACCATGGTGCCTCGAGTAAGACATCGGGCTGTAAAGTTTAAAAATTGTCTGTTACAAACTCAAAACAAAAGTCTCATTACTGGGTAATAAAAGAAATTGGGACGAAGTCCTTTTCCATCAAATTTCTTAGTCCGCCATCAGTAGTCGGGTAGATCCAACTGTCGAACTCGGATTCTTCATCATCGTCTTCAATGGCATTCACTCCTGAATTGCTGATAAACAGGGGAGGTCCTCCGATCCGTGCACGCCGTACAGCCCTTTGAGCTTCTACAGTGAAACCCAAACCAAACTTGTTAGTCTTATGTGCAAAGTCAGGGAGTTGGCCCCAATTTTCACACCCACCTTTCTCAACAACAGCCCGAGCATCCTTGAGGGAAGCCATCTTCATTGGAGGATCTTCAGTAACAGTTTCAGTCGACGCCAGCGTCTGGGGGACTTCTTCAAAATGTTGACACGATGTTTCAATGAACTCCCCGTCCATCTCTACATACCAGAAAGAGTTGAGGTGGTTCACCATGTACTCCTCTTCTCCTCGTACTGTAACAATTTTCCCTTTGACTGGGTATTTCAGCATCTGGTGAAGCGTAGAAGTCACTGCCCCAGCTTTGTGGATCCACGGGCGACCCAGCAAACAAGAATAAGATGGCTGAATGTCCATCACATAGAATGTAGACGCGAAAATCTGAGAACCAACCTTAACTAGAATATCCACTTCTCCATGTACCATCCTCTTGGACCCATCAAAGGCCCTAACTACAATGTTACTTGGCTTCAGCTCCAACCCTTCACAGTCTAACCGGTCTAGTGCTTTCTTGGGTAAAACATTCAACGAAGACCCAGTGTCCACCAATACATGAGCTAAGGTAGTGCCCCTGCACTCAATGGAGACATGCAGAGCGTCATTGTGATTCTTCCCCTTGGCGGTCAAATCAGCATCAGAGAAACCCAACCCATTATCTGCTGTCAAACTAGCCACACAATCTTTAAACTGATCAGCATATGTTTCCTGCGGTACGTGCGCAGTCTTCAGGAAAGCAATCAGAGCCTTATCATGGGCCTCTGAACACAACAATAAAGACAACATAGAGATCTTTGACGGGGTTTGCCCCAGTTGTTCGACTACATTGTAGTCGCTTTTCTTGATGATCTTTAAAATTTCCTCTATCTCTTGTCTAGAGGCTTCAACAGTAATTTTCTTTGGTGCCTCCGTTCGGGCAGGCTCACCGATGGTCCCTTTGCCCCGAGTTTCAGACGACTCGGCAACAGGGGTAAGAAATGGAACATGAACAGGAACAGTAGCAGATATACTGGCAGGTGTAATAACAACAGACTTCCGAACAGTTGGTGGAGAGATCTCAGGGGAGAAAAGTCTTCCGTTGCGGGTGACTTTACTAGATCCAACAATATTGCTGACGTCAGTATCAGCCTCTTCATCCTTCAAATCTTGTTTAACCCCGTGATAATACACATCAGCCCTATAGTGCCACGGGACAACCTTATTTGACGTATAGGGGATAGGTCCAGAAACAGTAATGATCAAGGTAGTGATTCTCGGAACATATGTAATTTTAACAGGCTTTCTCGAGGAAGCCTTGGAAGAATTGTCGAAAATGGTGATTATAGCAACTTCTTCAACAGGAACCAATGGAACAAAAGTCTTCTCAAACAGAATTTCTTTGTTATCCATCAGGCGTTGGACACCTGACTTCAATAGATGGCAACCGGTAGGTAGGACGGAACACAGGCGGCAACCTTCGCCACAGCCCAGAAATAAACCGGCTAACAGAAGGTTCTTCTTCACAGTCATCAATGGAGTAGCAATGTCTTTTACGGAAGTTACAAACGAGTCTTCATCTATAGCATTCACTCCATGTTTGGGCATCTGAGAAGTCATAACATTAGGATTTTCGGGCGCTTCGAACTCAATCTCCTTAGCATCAATCAATTCCTGTACCTTATTCTTCAGGACCCAGCAGTCATTTGTATCATGCCCCTGGCTATCGGAGTGAAAAGCACAGCGGGCGTTCAGGTTGTACAGCGGTGATGTTGTATTGGGATTCTTCGGGGCTTCCTTCGGAATCACCAAGTTGGTCTTTAGCAACTGCGGCAGAATCTGAGACAGGGTCATATGGAGCTGAGTGAACTGTCTTCGCGGCCTATCGGCTCTTGGTTGATTGTTGCGTTGTGGAGCAATAGCAGGTCTTGATATAACAACGGCATTGACTGCTTGGCGGCGCTCAGGTCTATTATGGTTCTTTAAACTGTAAACAGCGCTGGATTCCTTCTTAAAAGGCTTCTTTTCGGTACTTGATGAAGCACCCTTCTGTATCTTGCCGCTCTTAATATCGGCTTCAACTCTTTCCCGAGTCATAATCAGCTCAGTAAACACGGACGATGAGCTACCAATCTGATGGTTGAAATATGGACCAGACAAGGACCCCAGAAACATATCCACTAACTCCCTGTCAGCCAGTGGGGGTTGTACTCTTCCAGCAAGGTCCCTCCATTTCTGAGTGTAGTCTTTGAAACCTTCGCTCGCACGCATAGACATACCCTGAAGTTGGGTACGCGTGGGAGCGAGGTCGGCATTGTATTGGTACTGCTTGTAAAAAGCAGCAGCAAGGTCTTCCCAATTGCAAATACTAGCTCCTTCCAGCTGGTAAAACCATTCAAGTTGAGTCCCTGAAAGACTTTCTTGAAAGAAGTGGATCCAGAGGTTCTTGTCAGCAGTGTATGGCTGAATCTTTCTAACATACGAGCGGAGGTGTAGCTTTGGGCAGGACACCCCATTGTATTTAGCAAAGGCTGGTGTTTTAAACTTGTGGGGGATCACCACCCCAGATGACAAACCCAAATCTCCGAAGTCCAACCCAGGTACCTTCTGGACCTCCATTGCGCTTAACCGGTCTTCGAGTTGCTTATACATGTCCTCAGCCGGATGATACTGGTCTTCATCAAAGTCAGTTTCATTGTCAGATACCACAGGGCTAGGAACCCTCCTTTCTTCTTGGTTCTCTCCTCCTCCAAATGAGTGAGATAAGTCAACATCCTGCAAATTGTTCCCGAATTTGCGACCCATATTCAGGAAGACTGTCTTCTTCTTCTTCTTCTTATCCTTCAAGATGAGAGTCTTCAGATCTTGCTGACCCTTGGCCAAGTTCATGAACATTTCTTGAAACTGGACGTTCTGAGCTTGCAGAGCCTTGATAGCTTGATCAGTTGATGTTTCAGAAGACATGATGTACTGAAATAAATAGCGAAGAAGATGAGAAACCTGTAAGGGTACCTGTAATGAGGTGCATGGGAATGATATGTATATGATATGATTTCATAGACTTTAGGGATTCAAATTCATAAACCAAAATGAAACACACTTTATTAGATAACAAACTTGAAACAATGTTTGACAAATGCCTTTAGGGCATTACAAAAAAGAAATACTGAAAAGTAAATCAAAGCTAGAAATAACAAAAGACATCAGCGCTCCCATAGTCGTTTTCCGTTGGTGCTGACAAAGTCGTTGAGGACCTTCTCATTCTCCAGCTTCCTTGTAAGCTTTAGGATCTTCCTCTCCTGCTCATGATACTTTTCTCTGTAAGTATCCCGCTCTTCCCTTAGTTGGATCCAAGACCTCTTTAATGCCCCAATGTCAGTAGGCATGTATGTATGGAGGATGGTAGGAGGAACCCCTTCTTCATCAGTACTCTCAACAATTACCAGTAAGACAGCTTCATAGGGAATTCCCAGCTTTTGGGAACGGGTTCGAACCCACCGGAGATACGGTTCCATCGGAAGAGAGGTCTTCATTCCTAGCTCGTGCGGATCAGACCTGTGAACCCTATTCCAAGCTCGTATGAACCTGCGGAGATGCTCCTCACTATCCCCTTGGAAGTCAAAGACAATACTCGGAATCAGCAACTCATGAGGTCCGTCCTTCCTAGCTCGCCCAAACTGACGTAAGGCCAAACAAGGATTATAGGTAATCCCTCCTCTAATTCCTATTAGTGGAACATTGGGGTATTCCCCACAGCAATCAATAACAACTACTTCTTCTATGTCTTTAGTAGTCCAGATGATGTCCGTGTGAGCAAGGGACATAATTTTGTAGGCCCATCCCATACCTTCCTTGTTCTTCAAAATAGATTTGGGGAGGTGAGAAATAAACCACCTCGCCAGCAATGGTGCACAACACATAAGGGTTCCCCATTTCCGAGCAGTACGGGCATAGAGAGTATGCAGAATATCACCCAAGAGAGTAGACACTGGATTACGGGACATGAAAATCCCCACCGTGTTCACATCAACAAAGGAATCTGAATTGGGAAATAGAACCAACCCATAAATAAGAAGAGCCAGAATGTCTTCAAATGCCTGAAAGTCTAGACTGTCCCAGAACTGATTAGCCTGATCAACCAAGAATTTAGCCAAGAAGCCTTTTGTCCCACTCCAAGTCTCCCAGTTATTCATTACCTCAGCCTTTGTCAGATGTAGGGCTGTAGCAACATCTTCTGGCCTAAGAGCTTTCTCCCAACCTGTAAATGGCGTCTGCTCTAGAATAGAAATACCAAGTAGATCAGAGAACTCTTCCAAGGTAGGGACCAACTGATAGTTCGGGAAGGTGAAGTAATGGTATAGTGGGTCAAAGAACTGGCACAAGACACTCATCATCTGCTCATCCATCTTGTAAGTAACCAAACCAAGGAGGTGCCCATGTCTTTTGTCAAAGGAGGAAGTGTCAGGAACCTTGGAAACCAAATCTCTAAGCTGAGTAGGAATCTGAACAAAATTGATCTGAATAGTGTTTATACGCATAGGTGCCATGACCTACAAAACAGAACAAAGATGAATCCCCTCTGTCTTTGAAATGGGTTAGTCCAATGCAATATGCATGCAATGTCATGATGCATGATGTCATGATAGAACACACCATAAGTATTCACAGATAGCAAACATGGCAAGGACAAACAAGTGACACAGATAGCCCTTAGATTTCAGGCTGGCAAGGAGTTTAGGTATTACCCTCTTTCAGTTTAGTTGGTTTAACCTGTCCTAGAAATAGTAATCGGGTTCTAGAGGATCTCAATATCACTGACCACTCTCGATCGGTCATAATTCCAGTTTAGCAACCTTTTCTTGCGGTCGGAATCATCGCGAGAGTTTGGTCTCAATGAGTGTAGCATACTGCTACTTTTCTATGGCCAAGTTGGTCAATTATAGGTTCTAAGGTCAGTTGGTGCTTAATGACCCCTTAGAAGACCCATATTCTCCTTGTTCCACCACAAGGGATATCGATACAAACTAAAGTGCCACACTAACGTAGCTACTGCTTCAACCGTATCGGTCTACGCCGTACAGTTCCCTCACAGTCTATTGTTACTTACCTAAAAGGTATCCCCCAGATCCGGGTTAGGATCTATAGTAACTCCAATTCAAACCCACAAAGATAAAGCATACAAATCAAGCAATTGAAAACATTATGATGAATTATTCCTAAGGTACACCCCACTTATTATTCCCCAGCAGAGTCGCTAGTTCTGAGATACAGTGGGAAGAATTGACTATTTTTGAAATGCTGGTTTGTGTTTTGCATTTTGTTTTCGCAAAATGTCGCGGTAAGCAAGAGTCACCACCGAATTTTATTTTATCCAACGAGGAAAGGAAAAAAGCACAGAAAAATTCCTTTTTTGAGATTTTCTAGGTACGGGGGGTAGATTATAGAAAGGGAAGGTATTAGCACCCTTTCTATCTGTAGTTATCCACGGGCTCTTAGGTACTTGCTCATCATTTTCAAAATGTTTTCTTTGTGCTTGTGGGTTTTGAAAAGTTTTGTTTTAACTTCGATTTAACTCTTGCTTATGTCCTCAAGAGTGTAATGAGGTGTTTTTGAAAACTTTGTTTGAAAAGGAGTGTAAGTGTGAAAAAAAAGTTTTGTTTTGGATGAGCAAGTATCTAAGAACTAATCTACCTACTCGAAAAAGGAATCGTTCTATGCTAATTTCCTTTAGACAATGCTATCCCACTATTACTGTGTAGGTAGCACCGTCGTTGGAGTTTGAGGGTCAATTCGAAAGAGGGACATACGGTCACCAAAGCAATGTTAGGATACCTTAGCGGTAACCCTAATGTCTTAGATCATTTGTTTGAGGCAACAATATCTGAGGCAACCGTTTTGAGGCAACTATGATCTTTTAGATAAGAGGGCGACCTCTAAAGCAACCTATACTCAATGACCGTGTACGAAGGCAACCAAGTGGGGTGTACCCTAGGAGTGCGCATGTGCGATTGTGTTGTTTTCAGTTATTTTTATCTTTGCACATGTTTAGGGTGATCTAACTGTTTTTTAAATTAGGCATTCATTCTTGTCATGCAAGCCCTATTATCAAACATCTAACAGTTGTATAATTTGCAGGAATTAAAGGTGCGGAAATTAAACTAATTATTACAAGGCGTTGGGTATTTACATCGCCAAAAACAACCCTTTGAAAATAAAAAGCAGAAAAATAAATAAAATGTCCTAATTATTTATTACAAACCGGGAGCAAATACATTAATTGGATAAAGAAAAATAAAGCGCGGCGCGGAATTAAATCGGATGTGAATTAGGGTTTTGACCCTTTTAAAAGAAAATGATTTTTTGTTGTTTTTATTTTTAAGAAAAGAAATTAAATCCTAAAATTAAATACTAAATTAATTATTAAATTAATTAAATGGAAAAAATAATTAATGACATGTTTTTGGAGTTTTTGTTATTTTAAGAAAGAAAATAAAATAATTAAATGAATGTTAAAACCTAATTAATTCTAATTGATTTTATTTATTTACAAAATAAATTAAGGTTACCTAATTAATATCCTAATTAAATTAGTTAATATTTATTAAATAAATAAAAAAGTCTGAATTTTAATTGGGTAAAAAACATTTTGTGATTTTTTTGATAAAAAAAGAAAATTTGTTTATTGGTTAGAAATTAATTTAAAAAAATAAAATAATTAAGTTAAATAAACAAAATATGAAGAAAAGTATAGATGGGCCTGATTTTTGAGGTGTCCATAGCAATTTTGTTGGCCCATTAAGGCTGATCCATTTGACTTTCCTGATTCACTGCATATGCATTGACCTGGCCCTTTGGTGCTCCTTCAACACTGGCCACCAGATCCGGCCATCTGGCCATCTGGCATGTTGATTGGTGAGAGTACATGGTGTGTCTTAGGCTTGAGTATGCACATGATTTCCTGAAAACTAATATGAAAATGCAAGTTGCTGGAGGCAGGGATCGAACCCCTGACCTCCAGCCTTTGGGTCCTTTAAGGCTTACGTGGCTACCACCAAACCATGTTGCTTCATTTGTTATTATAATACAAACAAAACATAATATATAAAAAACAAAATTAATGGCCAGAAAAAAGAAAAGCGCGCGTGTTATTTGAACTGGCCTATGGATGGACGACAACTCATCATCTCTGTCTTCTAAATCCTGCAACTTTTACCTGCGGATTTTATCCGCAGCTAAAATCGTGGGTTTGTTCTAAATCCTTCCCCAGGAAATATAAATGAGTTCTAGGACCATGGTTTGATTCCTCATCTTCTTCTGATCACAACCATGTCCATCATGAAGACCAATTGTACCTGAAACGAAAAACCCCAAAAAACTCCAAGAAACCCTAATCATGGTGAATCACAGTATAGGTTATGTAAATGAAATTGGCTAATGTAAAAAGCTTGCAAATGGAATGGTGATCACAAATATGCAATTATTTTTCGTTATAGATGCAAGAATAGTGTAAATCAAATTCAAGAATATGGCGGATTCGTGAGGGACTTACAGTGAGTGTGAGGGTCTGAAAATGCTTGGTCCTGGTTGCTTTCGCTTGTGGAGATGGCCAGGAAGAGATTGAGACAATTGCCAAGCCTTGAAATTTCCTCTAGGATTGATTTCGAAGTCACACTTTTTCTTGATTTTTGCCAATTTGGTTCTGCCTCTAGAACTGATCTCCAACCCTTATTCTTGTCTGCCTCGCTTCCTTATGTATTGTACAATACATTAGGTTAGAATTTGCTGTCCAAATCTTCCTCCATTGAATATTGAATATTTGATTTGATCCTCCTTTCAAAGCATTCCAAATTTGATCTAAATCACATCTTTTTGTACACTTATGCCTTGATACAAGTTTGGAAAGGTGCTAGCTGTGTAACAAGACCTGAAATGATCACAAGATCTTTAATTTTCAATGTTTTTGATTTTATGTGATTTTATTTGATTTAAAATGAATTAATTCAAATAAAAACCAAATTAAATAATAAAAATATGATATGGACACATGTAAATGGCTGGAGCACGTGGGCTTCAATGCCAACTCAAAACAAGTGAAAAAGAATGGGTCTATTTGGCAAAATTTGAAGTTTTGGGGATAGTTGACTTTTGGCAATTTTGCAAAAAAGTCCAACTTCAAAAATGCATAACTTCCTCAATTTTGAACTTTTGGAGGTGTTCTTGGACTTTTTAGAAATCTTGTGATATCCTTTAATCAACCCTTTTTGTCTCATCTCATTTTGATATTCCATGCTCAAGTTAGAAGCTTTTACGAAAAAGGTATTTTTGTTGACTTTCAAAAATGACCTATAATGTCAAGATTCATAACTTCTTGTGAGTGCATATTTTGATCTTGGGGTATGAAGATGGACTGTAGGGAATTGTATCCTATTCAAAATGAGCTTTGGATGGGTCATTTCTCATAAAGTATGAGAAAGTTATGCTTGGTCAAAATTTAGTTGACTTTTCCTACAAAACCCTAACTTAGCAACTTTTGAATCTTGATGAATTTAGAGCAATCCTTTATGAATCATGATCAACCCTTAATCAAATGATGAAATATCCTTCAAAATGAGAATGTTGACAAAAAATATTGAAGTTTGACTGTATTTGGGTCACAGTTGACTTTTGCCCTAACACAATCGATTTTTGGACCTTTTGAGCAATTGAATGAGCAAAACTCCTCTGCAAGGATTGAAACTTGACATGGATGATCTTGAGAACATATTAGGAAATTGGTGAGCAATTGGGGTCACTTGGATTCAAGGATCTTGATGCAACATAAAACCCTAATTTGAGTAGACTGCCTTAGAAGAGAGCTTGTCTGGCCAACCCTTGGACTACTTTGAGCAATTTGGAGATCTTTCTTGTAATGTTTTGAGAAATATGGGAGGGAAAATTTTGGGGTACAACAGCTGCTGATTTTCAAAAACATTCAGCAAGCTATCGATTGCACCCTTGATGCAAATCGATTACACGGGTTCTAACAGCCAGAAATTTCAAATATTTTTAGTGAGCAATCGATTGCCCAAACATGCAAATTGATTTCACTTTAAAACAGAATCATTTTTAACTAGAGATAAATTGATTGCACTTTTGTGTAAATTGATTGCACTAAGAAACAGAAGCAAAACAGCTGAAAATGTAAGTCATGTAATCGATTGCATCAATATGTAAATCGATTGCACAGATGTAAAAATGGATTTTTTTTTTGCTTAGAAAACTTGAGAAAAAGTTTGGACAAGTTTAAAAACTTCTTTTGATCATTGAGCATCTAATACTTAATTTCATAGCAAGAATTGTTATTATACCTTATGATATTTGCCAAGAGTTTGAACCAAAGACATTTATCCATTGATGCTTTATCTTGATCAACATCTTTGCCTTCTTGCCATTATGGTTTGTCTTCATCAAAACAAAGTTCATTGAGAGGCTTGATATTATAATTATATCATTTCACTTCTCCAACTTGATGATTTTTTTCACTTCGGTGGAGGATTGGTCATCGTCATCTAACTCAGTCGATTGGGAAAGGTTATAAGAGACAGCGGTTGCCACCCTTTTGGAAGCAGACGTTGGTGTGAGTGGATCAAATTAAACCTTGGAAGTAATGTTGTGTTCTTGAATATGCATCGAAACTTGTTATAAACAAAATACTTAATTGTATAACAACAAATACAAAGGTACATAAAAGTGTTATATTAGTGTCAATTTTATAAATACCTGAATAACACCCCAATCTTGAAATGACAGTGCCTCAGCAACACTTTCAGTAATTTGTATAGTAAAATAATGTTTGGTTTATGAATGAGTCATTGGTGGTCAAGTAGTTTAAAGTGAAACTACATATTACCTGCAATGGTTGTGTAGTGGAGATAGGTTGAGATATAGTATCCTGAAAAAATTGTAATAGATTATTGAAAAAGTTAGACATCGCAAGGAACTAAAACAACAATACGATGGGAAAAATACCAATTCTTGACCCAATGAATGGGGAATTTAATTTATGATAGTTTGATCTCGATGGATAGAGACAACAATTGTGTTATCCAAATATGGTTGCCATTTTACTTTAAAATCCAGGGTCTTCCCAACCAAGGAATCAAGTGCCAATGGATATTCAAGGGGTCAGTGATTCCAGCCTGATTAACAACATGGACAGGAAAAAGTTCATTATGTAAATTGAGTATATGTATTGATGTCATGTTAAATTTTTTATCAAACATATTAAGTTATCTCATGCATGGCGTTGCACATCTGAGCAACTGTAAGTTCCAACAGTTGTATAAACTCTCGGTCTCATAAAACAAATGTTTCCGTACATCCATCATTTACAATATTAATTAGAATTTAATACCTACGGAATTTATGAGACCGGTTAATTAAAATTGATGGTGAAAGAAAGCAATTTACAATGTTTGAATAGTAAGAAATTCCTGTAAATTTCAACCTTAGTGTTGTGGTCAGCAACACAAACATAAGGGGGTTTATCTCTGTAATACGATGGGAGAACTGACTTGGTTTGTGTTTTATCGCAAATGTTACAGATAGAAAGAGTCGCCACTGACTTTTCTTTTATCCAATAAGAAAAGGGTGAAAAGAACAGAAAAGACCTTGAAGATTTTGAGTTCGGGGGGTAGGTTATGAAAAGGGAAGGTGCGAGCACCCATTTCATTCGTAGTTATCTACGGGCTCTTAATCGCTTAGCTCAATTTTTTTAAAAATTGCTTTGTATTGTGTGTTTGAAAATATTTTAAAAAGATTCCAATTGTAAGGCGAAACTTTGTAATGATTCTCGTATCTGTCCTCGAGAAAGCGTACAAAGTCTTTGTTTGAAAATATTTTTGAAAAGTGTAATTGTGTGAAAAAATATTTTGTTTTTGTGAGCAAGTGATTAACAGCGTTCTACCTACTCAAGGTCTTTCTTGTAATTTTCCTCCTCCTTTAGATAGTATTATCCTACCATTAGTTACTAGAAAGCCCTATCATTGGATGTGAAGGGACAGATGTGGGTCATCATACAATCATTGAAGGCAATTGGTAGTGACGCTTTACCAATTTTAATTAAGGGACTAGATCATTTATCGAAGGAAAATTCGAAAGGGTCATCGAGGGACTATGATCTTTGTATCGAGGGACTTTATTAAAGCATCCCCACGTTCGAGGGACATGACTGTTTTGTAATCGGAAGGTAACAAGGGGGGTTACCCTAGAGGTATGAGTGTGCGAAGTGTGTTGTATTTCAGTTATTTTTATCTTTGAGATTAGGGTTATATATAGTTTATTTTTATCTTGCCATACAAGACCTAATTACTAACGGTAATATAGAAAAAAATAGAAAAGCAGTAAAAGCGGAAAGTAAACCCTAAGCTATTACACGGCTTTGGGGCAGATACAACAAATAGAAAAAATGCGGGAAAGTAAACCTTAAGCTATTACACGGCTTTGGGGAAGATACAAAAAATAGAAAACATTAGGGAAAGTAAACCCTAATTACTATTACATCCTTGGAAATAGTTATAATAATGATGAAAAATGCGGGAAGAATAAACTACGCGAAAAAAAGAATGTAATAATGAACACAAATAATGTTTTTTTAGTGATTTTAATGAAAAAGGTTTTTGACGATTAAATAAACCTAAAAAGTATAATTAATTGTAATTAAAAAAGTTAACTAATTAAATTGAGAACCTAAAAAAACCTAATTTGATTAGGGTTTTGAAAAAATAGGTTTGTTAAAAAAGGTTTTTTGAAAAATTAGGGTTTGTTTTAAGGGAAAAGAAGAAAGACTAAGAAAAATAGAAAGAAAAAACCATAAATTGCCAGGGGTGGATGTTGAACCCACACCCTTAGCTTCCTCAGTCAACCAGTCCACCACTGCTCCAAGTGCGCACTTGTGTTTAGCTATGGAAACCAACGCGTTTTATTTTGTACCCCAAAACATGAAAAATTATGGGAAAAATCTCAAAATTCCAAAAGGATGGGATCAAACTCGTGCCCTTGCATAGTAGTGACTTAGCGTGAGCGTTTTAACCACTGTGGTAGTGATATATCTAGTGTTATAACTGAACTAAATTAAACATAACATCAAATCAATTTCTGGACCGGAGAGGCGTCGGAGCCCTAGCTCTGGTCGTCTTCTCCGGTGAGTCTTTTTTGTTACTGCAAAAATAACAAATATAAGAAATACAGGGGGGACCCTACCCCCCTAATTCAATGCCTGGCAAATCCAATGGATCGGATCAAACATGGAAATTCATGGTTTCGATTGCATGGAACTCCTACGATGATCCAATATTGTACAAACATATCTCAGAAACACATTAATAGCGTTAGTATGCCTTAAAACAAAACGAAAATCAAAATATGAATTTGCAAAAATAATTAGATCATAGATGTATGCATGTGTGTTTTGTGAGCTTTGGATCATCAGGTTTGATCCATTCTTACTTTGTAGCGTTGCTGGAAGTGAATGGACAAGTTTGTTTGGCTTGGAAACGAATGTAACTAGGGTTCTAAGGTTACCCTAATTTTGATAATTTTTAATATTTTTGGAAGTTGTTTCTTTCACAAGGTTCCGTCCCAGGGTTTGTCTGAATGCATGCAATATATAGAAGAGAATTAGGTCAAGATATAGTGGGCTTGGACTTGTGTAAGAAGCTTGATATTATTTCATTTTATTATTGACTTTTAAAATAATAAAAATAAAAATAAAATAATAAATCAAGAGGGGGTGTATGAACAAGTCTTGAGGTGCACTATAAAATGTATAACACGTTTGGACCTTGAAACATCAGCCCAATAGTCCAACATTCCAAGTTTGATAACTTTTTGTTTCATGCATTTTCTCAAATTTTCCCAACTTGCACTAGTCATAAATCTCTCAATTTTTATAATTTGAAGGTTATATTATACTTTTTGGAAAGTTTAATATGTCCTATACAATCCCTATTTTTATCATTTTTGCATTTTAAGAATTTATCTCGATGTAAGTTGCCTTTAGAAAAACTGTCTTTTTGTTGACTTTTGAAATAACATATAATGTATTAGCCCATATCTCTCAAATGATGTAATTTTTAGACTTGAGCTTAGAGAGACAAAGTTGTAGAGAATTAAATTTAATTCAAAATGATATTTGGTTGAGGAAAATATGATGAATCATGTGAAATTTATGCTAGGTCAAAGTTCAGTTGACTTCTCCTTAAGAAAACTCTAATTTGGCAACTTTTGATGATTTAGGAGTTTTCTTGATGAATTATGATCAACCCTTGATCAAATGAGGAATATAAATTCAAAACCTTGATGTTAACCAAAAAATTTGAAGTTTGAGTGTATGTTGACCACAGTTGACTTTTTGTTCAATACATTTGATTTTCAGTCATCTGAGCCATTGATTGAGCAACATTGTGATGCAAAGCATGAAACTTGGTATGAGCATTCTTGGAGACATATAAGAAACTATAAAATCCACTTGAGGCATTATAAACCTAATCATCCTTAAGAAAAGTGAAACCCTAGTTGTAAGTCAATTGCTTATGAGGAGAATTTGTCTGATCAATTCTTGAGCAACCTTGAGCAAATGAGAACCCTGGGAGGATGTCTTGAACAAAGGGAGGGAAAATTTTGGGGTGCAGATATCTATTTTATAAACCCATAGACATTCATGCCATTCTTGGCAATACCAACCTCCTGGAGCAGCTAATAGTTTATGAATTGTAGCAACGATGACACATTGAGTTACCTGATATGCATGATTGCAGAAAAGAAATGACAGTTAGGGTTGAATAAAAAAGCATATAAGTAACATTAGGAGATAACCTTTTACAGATTTAATTTTGACAATTTCACTGAGAGGAATAAGTACAGCCTTGTACATGCATTTGTCATATGGGGTGAGTTGAGAACCACCATATGCCTGAGTTTTTTGGGAAAGTGTCATCATACTTTGACTTGATGTATAACCCGGGGAAAGCGTTTGTATGCTACATAAATATATTGAAAATAAATTGAAACAATGAATTTGAATTTATGTGAATAAGGTCAAAACTATTTAATAAACAATATGGATAGTAACACAAATCTGAAGTAACCCAAACCTTTTCAGAAAGTCTTTAATTTCAGGTAGATCATCATTGATGTGAAAATTTGTGATATTAAAAGTGTTAGAAACACATAATGGGTATTTTACTGTATGAATATAAACCATAATAAACAAAAGGAGGAGAAACAAATAATGAGAATAAATGGACAAAGTTTTTATATTAGGAAAGTAGTTTAACCTTCCTCTTTGACCTTGGCATACCGCATAACAATAACAGTTGGTGAAGAGTAGAATTGACCTTCCTTCCTTTGTTTATTGTAATAATGGAATTGCATGGCATACCCCTCCCACAAAGTACAATTGATATTGTTGTTACTAAATAGATAATATGAAATGTTAATCTACAATAAGGAAAAAAAGTAGGAAATGTTAATCTATAATATGTCTGGTTAAAGTGAGCATACTTTAAATCCTTCAAGACCAAGTTGATATGT
Source organism: Vicia faba (assembly GCA_948472305.1). NCBI lineage: Eukaryota > Viridiplantae > Streptophyta > Magnoliopsida > Fabales > Fabaceae > Vicia > Vicia faba. Next base: position 850,570,390 of record OX451735.1, on the reverse strand, counting down.
TGTTTTTTGTTCCCAGTTTGAACCTGAGTGTAACCAATGTCTGTGACCATGCCTATAACATCTAAATAAACCAGGAAACACAAATTAAATAAAGTTATTAATATAACACTAGAATTTTATAGACAATGTTTTGAAATGTCAAGGATAATATAGTATGTTTTTCATACCTATCAACATATCCACTTTCCATTTTCCAGTTATAATATCAATAAATGGAGTAAATTTTAGTGGTTTAGGTGGTATCTCATGCTTGTTTTCATCCCTAGCTGATGTACCACCAGTAAAAGTCAACTGATATTTGTGTTTAAATGACTTGAACAACAGGTCATTCATGGAAACTTGAAAGTTGGCAATAGTATATGTCTTATCGACAGTTAAGATAGAATCAAATTCTTGTTTAAACACAGTGGGGACTATGCATTGTATATCAGAACCATGGAAATACAAAATATGTGTATGAGAAGCAGCAACATATATCATCAAAGTTAACATAAGTCATGAACAAAACTTAACATAACAACAACAACATATTTCATCAAACCAAACATATTTCATAAAACCAAAAATATATCATAAAATCAAACATCTATCATAAAACCAAACATCTATCATCAAACCAAACATAACTCATCAACGATATACCAATAAAAACCAGGATACCTAGATATAACAGAAATGGAAACCACATCATGTAAACCCTAAAAAGAGGAAATCATAAAGCTTTTATTCAAATGAGTCAGTTTGGATTTTCGGAAGAAAAAAAAGCTTACTTCTTTATCAATCAAAATCATTTCGAAATGTTCCTTACTCCTTGAGACAACACTCCATTTGTGATTAACTCGAATAACTATTTTCTAGAGCTCCTTTCTTTCATTGATGTTGTTAACATTTTTAACGGTCGTGCCATTTTGAAGTGGAATGACACGACAGTTTAAGGTTGAGTTGAAGAATGAGGAATGACGAATGGGGATCAAAAGTAGACGGTGGAAGAAGATGAAAGTTGAAGGTTGAGTTAAAGAATGAGGAATGTGAAGAGAGCGGTAGGTTCAGATGGGAGAGAAGAGAGGTTATGTGTGTTTGGAATGGCATACTTTCTACATCAGAAAAGTGAGGTCTTGGGGGAAGGGTGACATTGTTCACTCAAAAAGTATTTGGCAATTCAAAAATATACTTTTTCAGTTACCACTTTGTTGTAGTTGAACTACTAAGACAAAATGTGTTTGTAATTTGTACACAAATGAAAGTAAATATGTTTGAGTTAGAACCAATAGTACAATTTGGTTGCAAAAAGTAAATTTTGGATAAAAAGTGCCCCCAAATTAATGAGGTGGAGGATAAAGACAAAAGGTTAGTATGGTGTTTTTAGGACATCTAATTTTCTTATATTATAGATTTCATTGATTATTAAAAAAATAAATATGAGTGAAACATATGAGACTATATCATACATGAGGATATATGATTCTGATCTCCGGTGTATTTTCCATCATTAGTTTTGATTAAACAAAAATTCACATGAGACACCTGAAACTACCGGCTGAAAATCATTAGACAATGAAGTCTCCATCGAACGTCTTTAATTCCACATGAAGGGAAAGGTAAACATCAATAAAATATGAGAATGGAGAAGTCACGATCTTGCGACCGAGAGATCGGGTAAGGGAGTTTGTTACGCGAGGAGAAGGTATTAGCCCCCCACACGCCCGTAGTACTCTACGGTGTCTACTCTTGTTATCTATCTTATGGGTGTATTTAATCTATGCTTACTGCTTATTATTGAGGAAGAATGCAAGCAAAAGAAGGGAGAACTAATGTAGGGAAAATAAAGTTGTGCTCGCTTGGGCCATACCCAATGCCTACGTATCCTTTTTGAGGAATCAGAGTTACCATAGTTCGGCTCACATGTTTTTATTTGTTTGTGTTTTTTTATGAACAATGTTAATTCCGCCTTCTGCCGAAGCTCGATCTTTGGAGACTCACGCGTTGGAAGATAAGTAAATTAATCATGTCCTTACTTGAGAATGGTTTTGAGTTACGCCCTCAAAGCAAGATGCCACATTTGATTGGTTTGTGTTTTGTTACCTTGAAAAAAGGTTTAAGTGTTATTAGAGTGTTTGATGATTTTCTAAGAAAAACAAAGTTTTAGTTTTAAATGCATATGCAAAAGGGGGGAAGAAAAGAGTCTACAGGAGACTAGCCTATTTCTAATCTTAATGTTATCATAGAATGGTAATCCTAAAGTTTGGATTAACACAAGGGAAATCTCTACATAATATTAGCATGCATGGTTTACAACCTAAGGTCTAACTTGCATCCGAAATGAGCAAGTACATCCTAAGGGAACATGGTATAGAAAGCGAATAAGCAAACAAGCTCAAAAGAGCACACACATGAAATGGTAAAGAAATTAAGAGAAATGCTTTAGTCAAGGGGAGCGTATCACCCGAGACAAACAAGCGGGAGAAAGATGCAAAACAAAAATGTGATGTCCAAAGCGACTGAACACCTAACCAAGATGTAGGAGATCAAGGTAGGCGACAGAAGGAAATATGAAAAATCACAGAGTATCAGCTTCGACCAATGCGAACTCGTGACAAAGTGTGGGGGTTTGATTGCAAAACCCTTTTCCAGTTGATGGCCCGATACACATGATCTTGGGAACATGTTCGGAGCTAAAAAATTGCAAAAAGTGAGCATAGGAACAACACAGACGAAAACTGGTGGGGTTTGATTGCTAAACCTTTCCACTTGCCTTCCCATGAGGACTTAGGAATGGTTCCCATAAAAGGACCTAAAACCATCATCCCTCTATACAAGCACAAATGAAAACATACGTGCGAAATACCTACTTCAAAGGTAGGATTTTAAACAATCACATATAGCATACAGAAAGCCATAATGCGGAATTGCCCTAAATATGTCTGTAATAAGGTGGGAGAATTGACTTTTGGTTTTGCGTTTTATCACAAATGTTGCAGATAGCAAGAGTCTCCACCGATTTTTCTTTTATCCAATAAAGAAAGGGTGAAAACAACAGGAAATACCTTTGAGAATTTTTATTGAGTTCGGGGGGTAGGTTATGAAAAGGGAAGGTGTTAGCACCCTTTTCATCCGTAGTTATCTACGGGCTCTTAATTGCTAGCTCACTTTCTTCGTGTATGTTTGAAAATATTTTGAAAACACTTAAGTACGGAAATTTTGTAATGATTCTCGTATCGTTGAGAATGTATACAAAATGTTTGTTTTGAAAATATTTATTGGATGAAAGTGTTTGTTTTGAAAATGTTAATGTCAGGAAATTTGCTTTATAATAACTCTTGTATGAGTCCTCAAGAGTGTTTATAAAGCATTTTGAAAGTAGTTGTTTTGAAAGTGTGAAGTGTGGAAATTGTTTTAGTTTGTAAGCAAGCGATTACGAGCGATCTACCTGCTCAAAGAGTTCTTTGTTCTTTTCCTCCTTCTTTAGACAGTACTATCCTACCAATAGTTAGTAGGAAGCCATATTATTGGATGTGAGGGACAGGCGTGGGTAATCATACAGTCAAAGAAGGCAACTTGTAAGATACTTTAGCAATTGTCATAAGGGACTAAGGTCGTTTACCAAAGGCAATATCAAAGGGTCATCGAGGGACTACGATATTTTTAGTCGAGGGTCTTTTGCTAAAGCATCTCACGTTCGAGGGACATGACTATTTTTATCAGAGGCAACAAGTGAGGTTATCCTAGAGGTGCGTGTATGCTAAGTATTTTGATTTCAAATATTTTGTCTTAAAATTAGGTTATCTAACTGTTGATTTTAAATCTTGTCATACAAAACCTAACTACTAACAGTAATAATGAAAGAAGTAAATTGCGGAAATTAAATGTCCTAGACTATTACAATGCTTCGGGGATGGGGGTTACAAGTTTATGAATGGGGGAGGAAAGCAATAAACCCTAATTATCTATTATAGACTTTTGACAGTTACATAATTGTATTAATGTGAAAATAAAGTGCGCCAAGGCGGTGAAAAGGGGGGAAGATGTTTTAAAAAGCCATAAAAATATTTCTAAGTTTTAAGAAAGATTTTTGTTGTTATTGTTTAGAAAAAAAATGTGAAATAAAAATTAGACCTAATTCTAATCAATTTACAATTAATTACTTAAGATAAAATAAGGTATTATTTAAGTTGATTTATCAACAAATTAAATTAATTAAAAATCTAAAGAATTCTAAGTATTTAGAAAATATTTTTGGTGTTTTATTTTTGTTTAGAAAAATAATTAAAGTATAAAATCCTAATTCTAATTAAATAAAAAATAAAGTGATTAAATAAATAAATTTTTATTTGTAAAAAATTAAAATAATTAATTAATAACCTAAATATATTTTTTATCATTTTTAATGATTTTTTGTGTTTTAAAAAAAACTAAATTAAAAAAAGAAATAATTAAAACAAAATAAAAATAAAATAGGCCTGGTTACTACAAAAGAAAAATGAGGGGTGTTAGAAAGAAAAAACAAAAAAGCCCAAATCAGGGAGGCCCAGGTGCTGTTTGGATCCAGTGAGGGCATTGTTCAGAAGGTGCGTCATGGAGAAACAATTTTGGGTGTTAGATGATGATGAACATGATCTGATGGTGTTTATGTGAGGATGTACCAGGTGCGCGCTTGCTTTGCTTACACTTGATTAACAAAGAAAATGTTGAAAAATAAAATGCCAGAGGCAGGGATCGAACCCCTACCCTGGCACACTAACGCTCTACACACACACTTACCACTGGGGTGGTTGTTTCATCTGGTTATGAAACAGCCATCAATAAATATATTATAAAACGTGTCCATAAGTTTAAATTTATGAACTTCATTTTCTTCCTCGCGCCAGAACAAAACCCAACATTTTTTATTTTTCAAACTCTTCCATTTCTCAACCTTTTTGAAAAATGTAAACATAAAAGTTGTTCCAAATCTCCCCACGAATTCAACCATGCCATTAACTTAAGCTAAAACTCAAAGATTAAAGTGAATTTCTATTGGTACCAAACTGAACCCTAATATTTCAGATTCAAATCCAAAATTATCATCACACGGTCAACATAAATGAAAACTAAGGACATGGCTATCTTCAAGGCATTAATATCTACATTTTTGATTTAGAAATAAATGCAAATGATGCTTGTACAGATATTTCAAAGTTTAGAAAACTTACCTCAAAAGTGAGAATCGAGTTTGAAGTTAGAGCACTTCTGGAAGTGTTAGGATGATCTGGATAGCTTCACTGAACTCCCAGAAATCTTTTGCAATGCTTGCTTTGGATTGAGAGTACCCCAATTCTTCTGGATAAGTCAATTGCAAAGCTCTATTTTTGAGTTTGGAAGATGATGAAGATGGTGTTACAGTGATGAAACAAGTCTTTGGATGAGTTATATATGAGTTATAGAAATTTTGTAAATTATTTAAAGTGAAAATGCACGAGTAGATTGAGTGTTTGGTGTTCAAGGTCAGAAGTTGCAACAAATGGAGTTTTATATGTAGCTTATAATTTTAAGAGGTTTTTTAGGTTGTGTCCTCGTGTCTTGGCTTGAAAATACTCCCTCTATTTATAAGCAAGAGGTTTTAGAGGATGAAAGGGCTTGGTTTTCAAGTTACAGGTTTTTGGTTTGGTTGATATGAAACAAACAAGTTTGATGAATTTCCACAGTTTTAATTCTTCAAGTACAAGCATGTTCAATAGTTGTTGGGTGTAGGGAGGTTGCTTCTTCTCTTTAGGATGGAGTGTGATCAGAAGAAATAAGGGAGGAGCTCAATGCATTGAGTTTTTCAAAAAGGTTTCTTTTTGTAAATGGCAATGGTGCCTTTGTACCATTAATGGAAAATTGTCTTGGACGAAGCTTGAATCAAGTGGATAATGGCTCAAAAGTTTATGTAATCTTCTGATTATGGATATATATAGAGATTTAGGCCTGAAAAGTAGGATTATGCAGCATGGCTTGAATATTTTGTCTTATGGTTATCATAGAAATGACCTATAATCCAAGTATGGATGCCCAACTTCATCTCTTCGAATCTCTTAGCTCAAGCATGATAAAATTGTGTTATTGGACATTTTGGAAAGCTTGAAACATTGTCTACAAATTTCATGTTGTGAGTTTTTGCTAAATCAAATGGGAACTTGGTGAAAAATGGCCATGAAATTGGGACAAAAATTTGATCAAAACTTGTAAAAAAAAATTTTAAGTGTTGGATAAAAAACATCATAACTTCATGAGCTTATATCTCTTAAATTAAGCACTTTTTGAGGATCATCCCACGTTTTCAAAGTTGTAGTATTCATCAATCCTTATAACTTTCATGTTGAAATTTTTCCTTGAATCAACTTTCATCTTGAGGAAACTTGCTTGTGAAGTTAAGGTTTTTGTTAAGAACAAAAACACTTAGAATTTTTCTAAGTGTTAGGAAATTTTCCAAATTTGACTTTTGTTTGACTTTTTGATTTCTTGATGATCAAGTTTGATATTTTTGAGTTTTTTGATCCATGTAATTAGGTTAAGATGTTGTAATTTATTCCTTGAGAAAATTCTTCAAGCCATTAGGTCATGCACTAGGCTAAAAGTCAATGATCAGTCATCTTCAGTCAAAACACTAATTTTGGCAATTTTTCCCTTTGATGATTTGAGGGATTTCCTTGAGGAATCATGGTCAACCCTTGATCAAATGATGAATATCACCTCAAAATGATGATGTTGACAAAAAAATCTTGAAGTTTGATTGTATATTGACCATAATTGACTTTTTACCCAATACGGTTGATTCTCAATCATCTGAGCAATTGACTGAGCAAACTTGTGATGCAAGGCTTGGAACTTTACATAAGCATTATTGTGGACCTATGATGAACCATGAAAGTCATTTAAGGAATTAAAAGTCCAACTTTCCTTGAGAAAACAAAAACCCTAGTTATAGGTCAATGCTTATGAGAAGGTTTGACCAGTCAACTCTTGAGCATCCTTGAGTATTTGAGAATCTTAGAAGAATGCCTTGAAGAAAATGGGAGGGAAAATTTTGGGGTACAACAGCTTCCCCTGTTCAATCTTCTTAGACCTGAATAGTTAGATTGGCGTATTCGTCGTTCGTGACGTGAAGGTAGAAGATGATTGAACATTTAAGTGCCCAGAAATTTGCACTCGCATGTGCCAAAAGTAATGTTGTTGGTTGATTTAATACCGGGAATAGCCTTAAAGATGCCATTTGGAGAGGCGATGGAGAATTTCCGGGGATGGGCTTATAGATGCCATCCAAAGTAACTATTGATAGAAATTATACTAAGTCTATGCTAGACTTCAACTGGAAGAAGTATCAGAATAAATCTACGCTTGATTTAAACTGAGCCAGAATAAGTCTTTTTGTTTGTCTTTAACTGGGAGAAGTATCAGAATAAATATATAGTCGATTTAATATGAGCCATAAAAAGTCTACTAGAAGAAATATAAGAATAAATCTACGCTTGATTTAATCTGAGCCCGAAGATGTTTGCGTTCGTCTTTAACTAGGAAAAGTATCAGAATAAATCTATGGTTGATTTAGTCTGAGCCAGAAAAAGTCTACTGAAAGAAGTATCAGAATAAATGTACGCTTGATTTAATCTGAGCCAGAAGATGGCTTTGAAGGAAGTGTTCATCATGTAGATAGTCGCCCTGTTCTGTTTTAGAAATTGATCTACAATTTGTTTTTGTTGGTAAACTCGTCCTGTTTCAGGAGTTCATACCACTTGGTGATAAAGATATTCGCCCCGTCCTGTTTCAAGAATTGATCTTTATCTGACCATAGAGAAAGAAAGATAGTTTCCCCTTCCTGTTTTGGGAGTTAATCTTTTCTCAATTGTATAGATAGTTTCTCGTCTTATTTTGGGAGTTAATCTGGAACCTGCTTTTTGTTGGCCGTATAGATAGTTGCCCCGTCTTATTTCGGAAATTAATCTCTGACCTGGTCACATAAATAGTTTCCCTATCTTGTTTCGAGAATTAATCTTGGACTCATTTAAGAATTGTTGATGATTTTCGTCTTGTTTGTGAATTTTACTTGAAAAGATAAAGAGTTAGTTGTATGAAATGCCATGATGTATGAAATGAATTGCGTAATGATGTTCTCAAAATAAATGAGATTGTGTTATATGCGTTTCATATGCAAATGTTATGATATTGGTAAATGATGTATGCATATGAAATGTTGTTGAAGTGTATTTGTAAACCCGTGCAGTATTTTTGTCTGGGAAAATAAATACCTGACTAGTGTTGGGGATGATGAACATGTGTAATCTTTAACCTTGTCTAGAATGCTTCTGTTGGGGGTTCCTGCTTGCTGTTTAAGGAAACTTCACTGGGGAATGTTTACTTCGGTTTGGGGAGAAGAGTTCAAGAACATTAGTTGTTCATCGCAATACTGGGAAGTTTAATTCTTACATACCCTAACTGGGGATAAAAGAGATGGATAACCTTCCGACTCGTATGGGGAGGATAATTCTTATATACCCTGACTGGGGATAAAAGAGATGGATAACCTTCCAACTCGTCTGGGGAGGATAATTCTTATATACCCTGACTGGGGCTAAAAGAGATGGATAACCTTCCGACTCGTCTGGGGAGACTATAATTTGTTAGGGAAATAAACCCTGTTGACAGGGAAATGCTCTGCTGAGGAAACAAACTTTGTAGGAGAGAAAACAATTTCAATTTTTTTTGGAGGAATAAACTCAATTGAGGAAGAGAATTTCCATGAACTATATTGATTGAAACTCCATAGGTTGGTGATATTACCGGGAAAAAGATCTTCCGGGGAAATTGCGGGGAACGTATCTTCATTGAAGGTAAATTTGTGAAGATTACTCTGTGGGAATAATCTCATGGAAGTGGCTCTGTGGGCATTTGTGGACAGCTTGAACGCCATCCCAACTACTAGAGTCTTGAGTAAATTCTTATTCTTGTTCTTATGCATACTTTTGTTAACAGTTAATCCTGTTCATATGCATATGTTCATTAAACTTTAGCCATTGGACGTTTTTGCAAACAAAACAGAAGAAAAAAAACAAAAAGTTTGAACTTAACGTGTATTTGTATTGATAATTTGCCTATAAACAGGAGATTTTTGTACAATAGAGACATAAATCCTAATAAGAGGAAATTGTCGTGAAATAAAAAGAGTACAAAGTGAAAACAAAACATATAGCTATGTGGAAATGATCTTGTTGGGTTCCAACTCTGTTATTTCCCATATGTCTATGAACATCTCATCCCTTGTTGTCGGAAGAAGTTGACTGAACTGATCTGCGTTGTTTGAACTTTTGACTTTGATAATAAAGCTTTCTATAAGTGATCCTATGGGACATAGTTGTACTCTTTAATCCCTAACTTTTTCCTAGACCTCCCTTTCGGGTTTTCAGTCCACCAGGATACCCTTTTTTTGCCCAAGCCGCCTTTTTAGGTTTTCGACTTGCCGGGTGTACAATCTTTTACATATATCTCTAATTTTTGCCCGAAACCTTTTGGTTTTTCGGGGTGCCCTTATTTTTTCCTAGGCAAGTCAACCTAGAGGGTCGTTTTCATGCGTAGTATCTTTTAACTATGTCCACATTCATAGGGTGCAGAAAATCTTCACCGTCCATGGTGGTTAGTATCATTGCACCACATGAAAATACTTTCTTGACAACGAATGACCCTTTGTAGGTGGCAGTCCATTTTCCCCTGGGATCACCTTGCGGTAGAATGATGTACTTTATTACCAACTCCCCAGCCTGATAAACTTTATGCTTGATTTTCTTGTTGAATGCCTTGATCATACATTTCTAATACATCTGACTGTGACAGACAGCCGCAAGCCTCTTTTCATCAATTATATTCAATTGGTCTAGCCTTGTCTAAATCCACTCATCTTTGTCTAAATTTGCATCTTTCATAATCCTCAGAGAAGGAATCTGAACTTCGACAGGTAGGACAGCTCCCATGCCATAGACCAGAGAGAATGGGGTTGCCCCAGTTGATGTTCACGCTAAAGTGCAATAGCCATGAAGATAAAATGGTAATATCCCGTGCCAGTCTATGCAAGTCACAACCATCTTCTATATGATCTTCTTAATATTCTTATTGGTGGCTTCCACTGCGCCATTCATCTTTGGTCGATACAGAGAAGAGTTGTGGTGCTTGATCTTGAAATGCATGCAGAGTTCAGCGATCATAGTGTAGTTAAGGTTGGTACCATTGTCCACAATGATTCTCTCGAGGATTCCATACCAACATATGAGGTTATGTTTAATGAACTGAGCTACCACATTCTTAGTAACATAGGCGAGCGAGGCTGCTTCAACCCATTTTATGAAATAGTCAATGGTAACCAGAATGAAACGATGTCTACTATAAGCAGTAGGCTTGATTTATCTGATCATATCAATGCCCCACATTGCAAATGGCCAAGGAGCATTTATGACATTCAAAGGTACCAGAGGCACATGTACCTTATCAGCATAGATCTGGAACTTATGACAAGTTCTCGAGTGGTGGTGACAGTTGGTTTCCATAGTCGACCAATAGTAACCCGCTCTCAGAATCTTTTTAGCCATTGTATGCCTACTAGAGTGAGTACCAAAGATGCCTTTGTGCATATCCTCGATAATTTTCTCTGCTTGCTTCTTGTCCATACAACGAAGTAGAGTCGAATCGTGATTGCGCTTGTACAAAATTCCATTGCTCAAGAAAAACTTAGCTGAGAACCTCCATATGAATTTCTTGTCATTGATCGATGCCCCTTCAGGGTATTCTTGAGCTTCAAGGTACCTTTTTACTTCATGGAACCAAGGTTTTTCTTATACTGCATCAATATCAATTTCGCAGCAATGTTTCGGTTCATCGAATCTTTCAATAGTAATTCTGGGAGCCTCATTGTCCCATCTGACCTTAAACATGGATGACATGGCAGCTAATGCGTCTGCCAAATGATTCTTTTCTCTTGGGATATGCTCAAAAGTAATCTCTTCGAAGTACAAAATCAAAGTAAGCACATGTTCTCATTAAGGGATAAGATTTGGATGCTTCGTATCCCATTCTCCCTTGACTTGACTGATTACCAAGGTTGAATCCCCGTATACACTCAAGAATTTGATTCTCAGGTCAACAGAAGCTTTAATACCCAGGATGCACGCTTCATATTCAGCCATATTATTGGTGCAGTCAAAGTAAATTCTGGAAGTGATGGGTGTATGGAAACCCTGAGGGGAGATAATTACAACACCAATTCTATTGCCAAGTGCGTTAGAAGCTCCTTCAAAAACCATAGTTAATTGGGATCCTGTCTCAGGTCCTTCATACAGTCCAGGTTCTTCACAATCTGTAATTAGCATGATGTTCTCATCCGGGAACTCGAAGTTCATAGATTGGTAATCGTCTACAGCTTGATGCCCCAAATGATCTTCCAGTACACTTCCTTTAATTTCCTTTTTAGTGGTGTACTGAATGTCGTATTCTATTAAGATCATTTTCCATCGAGCTATTCTTCCGGAGAGAGCTAGCTTATCGAATATGTACTTGATGGGATCCATTTTAGAGATTAATAGAGTAGTATAAGTCAACATATATTGTCTTAGTCGGCGAGAAGCCCATGCCAAAGCGCAGCAAGTTTTCTCGAGCAGTAAATATCTTGTTTCACAGTCGATAAACTTTTTTCTAAGGTAGTATATTGCATGCTCTTTTCGACCAGACTCATCATGCTGCCCCAGCACACACCCCATTGAGTTCTCTAGCACTGTTAGGTACATATTTAAAGGTCTTCCTCCAACTAGTGGCATCAGAATCATAGGTTCTTATAAGTACTCTTTGATTTTATCAAAGGCTATTAAACAGTCATCATTCCATTTTACTACTTGATCTTTCTTCAGTAACTTGAAGATCAGTTCACAGGTAGCAGTCAAATGAGAAATGAATCAGGCAATGTAATTCAGTTGTCCTAAGAAACCTCTAACTTCCTTCTCGGTACAAGGTGTTGGCATCTCTTGAATGGCTTTAAATTTTGCAGGATTAACTTCAATACCTTTACCACTAATGATGAAACCCAGGAGTTTTTCAGACCTCACCCCAAAGGTGCATTTGATTGGATTCAGCCTCAGCTTGTACTTCTTCATCCTTTTAAATAACTTGTGCAGATGATCAAGATGTTCTTATTTAGTCTGTGATCTTTCTATCATGTTGTTGATGTAGACTTCTATCTCGTGATGAATCATGTCATGGAATAAATCTACCATAGCACGTTGATAAGTTTCCCTGATGTTCTTCAACCCAAAATGCATGACCTTGTAACAGAAAGTGCCCAACTGTGTGACGAAGGTATTTTTCTCCATGTCTCCAGGCGCCATCTTAATCTGATTATAACCCGAGAAACCATCCATGAAATAGAATACCTTATGATGGGCAGTGTTGTTGAATAAAATATCAATATATGGTAGTGGGAAGTCATCTTTGGGGCTTGCCCTATTCAGATCCATGTAATCTAAACACATATGCACCTTGTCGTCTTTCTTTGGTACTGGAACAACATTAACAACCCATTGAGGATATGACGTCACTGCTAACAGCCCTGCATTGAATTGTTTTATAACCTCGGCCTTGATCTTCTTTAACATCTCAGGACGCATGCGACGAACCTTCTGCTTAATCGGAGAACAACCCTCTTTCATTGGTAGGCAATGAACCACAATATCGGTATCGGGCTCTGGCATGTCTTCGTGTGAACAAAAAAATACCTCAACATAGTCGTGCAACATTTGAATCAATTTTTTCTTGACACTATCCTCTAAGTTGGTGCCAATTTTGACTTCTTTCTTGTCTGTCTCAGAACCCAAGTTTACTACTTTGATTGGATCTTCATGCGTTTGGATAGCCTTTTCTTCTTGTATTAAGAGACTAGCAAGTTCTCCAAGTATTTCACAGTCTTCCTCACCTTCGTCAGTAGATCAGATTTTCAAAGTCATAAGCGGCAATAGCAGAATCGTTGTCGACGAGATTTGGAGTGGATGGGGATCTGCAATGTAGTGTGTGGGTGTGTGTAAGAACACATAGCTATTTGAAAGTGCAATAAAGTAAAAGAAAGACAGAGATGGCAAAATTTGAATGCAAAATGTCCAATATTTTCATTAAATGAAAATATGACATATGAAATGGAAACCCTTAACAAATGAACCGTTGTACCCCAGAAAAAACACAAGGTTTAAAGTCATTGTTTTAAAAGAAATTACATAGCCAAACTTTTTAAAGCAATAAAAACATAAATAACTACTACTCCTTGCTAAAGGAGATAGGTAAAATGTCTTCTTCTTTCCAATTGTTGAGTCCATCACCAATGGTAGGGAACGAAGGTCTTCCATCCCGAGCGTGACGTACAACCCTTTGACCTTCTGCAGTAAAGCCCAAACCAAACTTATCAGATTTGTAGGGGATGTCAAGGAGCTGACCCTAACTAGTACAACCACCTTCTTTTGTAGTTTCTTTGGCATCTTTCAAGGAATCCATCTTGTGTGGAACCCTGGTAGTCTTTGGAATGGCAGAAACATGTTCAACAGCAATAGGGGAAATCACTTCAAAAGCTTGGCAAGGAGTCTCAATAAATTCGTCGTCCATTTCTACGTATCGAAATGAATTCAGGTGGATGACCATGTAATCCTCCTCTCCGCAGTCAGTAACAATCTTCCCTTTCATAGGATATTTTAATTTCTGGTGCAAGGTGGCGGTAATAGCACCTGCCCCATAGATCCAGGGGCATCCAAACAGATAATAATAAGTTGGTCGGATGTCCATCACATAGAAGGTGGATTCAAAGACCTGTGAACCCACTTTGATCGGGAGGTCCACTTCTCCATGTACCATTCTTTTTTATCCGCCAAAGGCTCAAACTATGATGTCGCTAGGTTTCAGTATAACCCCTTCATAATCCAGTATGTCAAGGGAGCCTTTTGGAAGAACATTTAAAGAAGAGTCAGTATTAACTAACCATGGGTCAACGTAGTGTCCCTGCATTCAATAGAGACATACAGGACCCTATTATGATTTCTCCTCTCCATTGTCAGTCGTTAAGCTAGCAACATAACTTCCAAATTGATCAACAGAAATTTCTTGTGGTACATGAGCAATCTTCAAAAATTTCATCGAAGCTTGCGCATGGGCTTCAGAACATAGTAGTAAAGATATCATGGAGATTTTGGATGGGGTCTACCCCATTTGTTCAACAATTTTGTAATCTCTTCCACGAATGATCTTTAAAACTTCTTCCATTTCTTGTCCAGAGGTATCCTTGACTGTAGCTTCTTTTGGTTCCCCCATCCGGGCAGGCTTTGTCATTAGCTCTTTACCTTGAGCTTTGGCAGTTGTCTTAGTAACTGTAACTTGAACAAGTGGAGAGATTTCTGGAGAGAAAATACTTCCGCTTCTTATAATTTTACTGGTCCCTACAATATTGTTAATATTGGGATCATACTCTTTATCATCTTCATCATGAAACTCTTGTTTAACACCATGGTAATAGACGTCAGACCCATAATTCCATGAAATAGCCTTCTCTGAGGAATATGGGATGGGCCTGGGTTTTTTGATGATTAAGGGAGCATATTTTGGATTGACAGTAATCCTCACAGAACCCTTGGAAGTGATCTTGAAAGGAGTACCAGATATGACAGATAAATCTCGGCACATTTTTTTAGCATATATAACTTTTTCAATCAAAATTACATGTTCATCCATCAGGCTTTGAATGCCTTCCTTCAGTAACCCGAAGCCATTGGGTTGAACTGCATAACAACAAAATTCTTTAACACAACCCGGAAATAAAACCAGCTTGTAGCAAATTCTTCTTGACTATTGAGAGAGGAGTAACCACGTCGCTTACGGAGGTAACATACAAAACATCTTCGATAACACTTATGCCTTTGTCATGCTTCGGCATAGGAGCACTAATCACGTTCGGAGTCTCAAGAGGGTTGAATTTAATTTCCTTATTGTCAATCATGTCTTGGATTTTGTTTTTCAGGGCCCATCAGGTGTTGGTGTCGTGCCCAGGACTGTTCGAATGATAGGCACACCTCGCATTGGGGTTATACTTTGGAGAAGACGTGTTGGGATTAGAAGGAGGATCCCGGAGTGTTATGAGATCAGCCTTTAACAAATTTTGCAATTCTTGAGCCAATGGCATATTAATCCTGGTAAACTTCCTCCTTGGAGCGTCTGATCTATGTTGGTTTCCTTGTTGTTGTTGTTGAACAAGCGTCTAATTAGAGATCAATACTGCCCCCACAGATTAATGGCGGTTAGTTTTACTACGGTTTTCTGGCCATAGACAACATTAGTTTCTTTTTTACCAATGAAGGGCTTCTTCACAGCATTAGAAGATGTAGCCATCGGAATCTTCCCACTCTTAATACTACTTTCAACTTGCTCGCTAGTCAAAATCAGCTCAGTAAACCTTGATGAAGAACTCCCAATCAGCAATTCTCGGTCAGTCAAAGGAGGTTTCACTCTCCCAGCTAGGTCCCTCCATTTTTGTGCATACTCCTTGAACCCTTCATTCGAGCCCATGGACATGTTTTGCAACTACACACGATTCGATGCAAGGTCAGCATTATATTGATACTGCTTGTAGAAAGCAGCAGCCAAGTCTTCCCATGTGTGGATGTTGGTTCCTTCCACCTGCTAGAACCATTCAAGTTAAGTACCGTACAAACTTTCTTGAAATAAATGGACCCATGATTTCCTATCAATAGTATGGGGTTGGATTTTTCAAACATACGACCTCAAATAAAGTTTGGGATATGACACCCCGTCATATTTAGCAAAGACATGGACTTTGAACTTATGAGGGATGACTACCCCCGAGATCAGGCCTAGTTCTCTAAAATCCAATCCAGGCACTTTCTGGATTTCCACAACTTTGAGTCGGTCTTCCAACTTCTTGTACTTGTCATCTGCAGGAGGATACTATTCGTCGGAGTAGTCTTCATCCTCAAAAACCTGATTATTTCTATCTTTACCCCTGACACTTCTTTCATCCTCCTCTTGGTTGTCGTCTTCCTTAGAGGAAACATAATTCACTCGAACTGGTTGAGCAGGACCTTTGAATATTCTCCCCATGTTGAGAATAACAGCTCGCTTTTTAGTCTTCTTTTTTGTGGTGAGGAGTTCCATCATCTCTTGTTTTCCTTTGGCCAGATTCAGAAGAGTCTCTTGAAATTGTGCATGCTGAGTTTGGAGATCCTTGAGAGTTTGTTCGAGAGCCATATTATACTGAAATAAATAGTAAATAGATGAGGAAACCTCTATTGGAAAACCTGTTTATGGAATGATGCATGATATGTAGATGCCAGGACCTTTGGAGATTTAAATTTGCTAGCCAAAAGGAAACAGAAACATAGATTGCATTAATAAGTTCAAAAGTTACAATTGCCTCTTGGGCTTACAATGAAAAGAAAAATGGTATCAAAGAGACAACAATGTGAACTTCTAAAACCTAAGACTCAAGTCTCCCACAGACGCTTCATCTTCGTGTCAATGTACGCATTAAGGCTTTGCTCCTCGTGAAGTTGCTTTGTGAGCTCCAACACTCTCTTATCACTTGCATAGAATTGAGTCTCGAAGGTGTCTCCTTCTTCTTTGAGTTAAATACAGGACTTCTACAATTCTTTGAAGTCAGTGGGCATGTCTGGATGGAGAATGGTATAAGGAATATCCCCTTCGGCAACAGGCTTCATAGTTATTAGTAAGATAGTGGGATATGGAATCATAAGGTTTTGAGCACGAGATCGTACCCACTTGAGATATGGATCCAAAGGGATAGAATTCTTATGTCCTAAAGTCTTGTTATCAATCTTTTTTACCATGCCCCAAGCTCGTATAAACCTTTTACGATAACCTTGAAGATTGTTCTCATAGTCGAACACAATACCCTGGATAAGTGCGTCATGAGGACCATCTCTTCGAGCATAAACAAATTGTTGTAGAGCCAGAGAATGGTTGTAAGTAATACCTCCCCTAATTCCAAGGAGTGGAACATTAGGGAATTCCCCGCATCGGTCAATGATAGTAACATTTCCCAGAGATCGGGAACACTAATAAATATTTGAATGAGAAAGCGACATCATTCTTTGAGACCACCTCAGACCTTGTTCATTCTTTAATATTGATCATGGAATGTGTGAAATAAACCACCTAGATAGAAAAGGTATGCAACACATAAGATTCCCCCACTTCCTCATAGTACGAGTGTGAAGATAATGCAAAATGTCTCTGTGCAAAGTAGGCACAGGGTTATGAGAAAGAAATATTTTGATGGCGTTCACATCTATGAGTTGGTCTAGGTTTGGGAATAGCACCAAACCATAGATTAGCAAAGCCAATATTTCCTCCAAAGCTTGAAAACTCATAGCATCCAAAAACAGTTGAGCCTTCTCTAACAAAAATTTAGCTAGCAAACCCTTGACTCCACTCCTTGTTACTAAATTAGATACAATGTCGGACCGCTTCAAATGTAAGGCTGCTGCAATTTCTTCAGGTTATGGATCTTTCTCTAAACCAGGGAAAGGCATTTTATTGAGAACAGGAACTCCCAGTAATTGAGAAAACTCCTCTATTATGGGTATCAACTGATAATCGAGAAAGGTGAAGCAGTGATGTATGGGGTCAAAGAAATGGAATAGAACACTCATCATGTTTTCTTCAAAACCCGAGGTAACCAAATTGAGTAGTCGACCATGCCTTTTGACGAACGGAGAACTTTCGGGAACTCTTGAGACTAACTCCTTAAGTTGAGAAGGTATCCTCACAAAACTGATCCGGATAGTGTTTTTGCCAGCGGAAGCCATAACCTACAAAACAGAACAAAGAAGAATCCCCAGATCCTTGAAATGGTTAGTGAAAATTATATGGCATGATGTCATGATGTTATGATGTCATGTTCGAACAATTAATCATACACAAACAAAACATACAAGGCCTTAGGTTTAAGCTTGCATGAATTTTATAGGTAAGTACCCTCTTGAAGTTTTAGTTGGCTCAACCTTTCCTAAAAGAAGTAATCGGGTTCTAGGAGCCTCAATATCACTAATTTTTCTCTCAGGCATTGTTTCAGCACAAGCATCTAAATTGCGACCGAAATATCCCAATAGTCCAATATCAATAAGTGTAGCATCGAGTATCAACCAACTTTAGTCTACACCGAAGCAAACCATCTCACTACTTTCTAATGGCTAAGTTGTGTCAACTAAGGTTCTACGGTCAATTAGCACTTATGACACCACGCGGCAGCCCAACATTCCCTTTGACTTACTCAAGGGACACCGATACCAACCAATGTATCATACTAACATAGCCATCGTTTCAACCATATTAGTCTACGCCGTACATTTTTCACGATCCATTGCCACTTACCTAAAATTCCCCAGATCCGAGTATAGGATCTATACAAGAAAAAAAACGCAAGCATATCCCAAACTATAAAGCATACAAGGCAAACAAGCAAAGCAATAAAGATGATCTAGCTCTTAAGGTAATCCCACTTTTAGTTTAGTTAATTCCCCAACAGATTCTCCAGTTCTGTAATACTGTGGGAGAACTGATTTTTGGTTTTGCGTTTTATTGCAAATGTTACAGATAGTAAGAGTCGCCACGGACTTTTCTTTTATCCAATAAAGGAAAGGGTGAAAAGAACTGGAAAGACCTTTGAGAATTTTTCTTGATTTCGGGGGGTAGGTTATGAAAAGGGAAGGTGTTAGCACCCTTTTCATCCGTAGTTATCTACGGGCTCTTAATTACTAGCTCACTTTGAAAATAATGCTTCGTGTATGTTTGAAAATATTTTGAAAACGCCTAAGTGCGACAATTTTGTAATGATTCTCGTATCTTTGAGAATATATACAAAATGTTTGTTTTAAAAAAATTTATTGTGTGAAAGTGTTTGTTTTGGAAAGATGTTTTGAAAATTCCAATGTAAGGCAGTTTTCTTTATAATAACCCTTGTATCAGTCCTCAAGAGTGTTTATAAAGCGTTTTGAAAGTAGTTGTTTTGAAAGTGTGAAGTGTGGAAATTGTTTTAGTTTGTGAGCAAGAGATTACGAGCGATCTACCTACTCAAAGAGGTCTTTGTTCTTTTCCTCCTCCTTTAGATGGTGCTATCCTACCATTAGTTAGTAAGAAGCCATATCATGTTCATCATATTATGTTCATCATATTTTCCTTCAGCTTGCATTATCAGATGTTGCTTTCAGTGTGCTTCTTTCAAATCTTTGCTTCAGCTGGCTTTATCAGAGGTTGCTTAGGATTTCTTTTCCATCCGAGTTTTCTTTGGAGTGCTTCCTTCAGAGTTTGCTTTGACTTGAATAGAATGATGTTTCTCTTTTGATATGCATGAGTCAGAATACATTTGTATCTAGAGAACGTACACATCAGAGTATAAAGTATATTTTACAAAATTTATTTCATTGTTATCATCAAAACACGAAGATATGATTAGAACCAAACTTTGTTCTAACAATCTCCCCCTTTTTGATGATGACAAGAACAATTCAGATTTTGAAAAAAAAATGTGCAAAAGTGAGAATCTCCCTCTGAGATTGATAACCTCCCCCTGAGATTGATATTTCTTCTTCTGGAAAAAATAATCAAAGAGTTTAAGAGCATAAGGGAAACTTCCTGAGATTTGTTCTTCAGAGCTTTGAGACGTTTTTCTTTCAGAGTTTCTTTAAGCGCTCCTGATCTTTTCTTCAGAGTTTCTTTGGCAGTTCTTTTCCAGATGATGTTCAGAGCTTAGTCTTTCAGAGTCTTGAGGTACCTGCATATCTCTTAAAATAGAAAAGAGCTTTGTATTTTGTTAGAAATTTTTGGGACTTAGTCCTATAACTGTTATCATGGATCAGATCAAAATCTTATTTTCTCCCCCTTTTTGTCATAATCAAAAAGTAAATAAAATAAAGAGATTTAAAATGTTTGTATATTGAAGATTTAAAAAAAAGGCAGAGGTACAAAACAAAAACAACAAGAAAATTAAAAAACATTAAAACTAGGATTGACGAGAGACAAGAGAAAGAAGAAGACTCTTGATTTCATTTTAGGATTCCTCTTGTTTCATCATTCGAGTTCTGATTTCCTTGTTGGTTTCATCTTGTTTGTCCAAACGCTCATGGATGGCTTCATTTTCCTTCTTCAGTTCATTCAGAGTATCCATCACCAACGAAGAAGGAGCAGATGTTGAAGCGGCTTCAGAAGATACAACCTTTGGAGCAGAAGCAGCAGAGCCAGAGCCTACAATATTGGAGAGGAGGGTGCCAAGATCAATCAGAAGAGTTGGCACTTTCTCAGAGGCAGCTTGAGCAGAAGGTTGGTGATACAAAGTCATTGACAAGGGATTTGGGTCTGACTCAAATCCATCTTAAGATTCATCTTCTGAAATTTCCATGTGGTCAGCAAGTGGTAATGGAGCATAGGTAATCTGCAGTGGAGACTGTTTATCCCAGCTATTTACCACTTTTATCTTGAAGGCATTCAGATACTGGGTGAAATTCTCAAGAACCTGATAATACATAGATCTTGCAACTAGAAGGTTTAATCATTGAATTTCCTTCTGAATTCTTCCCACTGAAAATCACATGCAGCTGGGTCCAGATTGTTGGCACTGTTTTTCTTCAGCAGGTCTATCCACGTCTGCATTTCTGTTGTAAAATTCTGAAAACATACAGTAACATCTGGCTGAACAGGTTTTGGGGTTGGTTTGGGAATATCCTTTTGGTGGATATTATTTGTAGATATCGTAGAGCTTCAGGATCAACTACAGTCCTAAGGAAGTCAGAAGGTTCAGATGGTTCAGGAGGTTCTGATAAGGATGGACTTAAGGTTGGTTCTAGAGAGTGAGGTTGTAAGGGTTCAGATGAGAGAGGTGTGGGAATTGCTGGTGACGTAGGAGGGGTGATGTTAGGAGAGATGATGATGGTGGTTTGGGCTAAGGAAGAAGGAATAGGTGGAGGGGATTCATTCACATCAAAAATGTTCTCAGAGGGAATGATGAAGGACGGAGGTTGTGTAGCCAGAGGCACATTTATTCCTGGTAATCTCCACGAACCATCATACCACTCAGGATCTTGGGGATAAAGGTCTGATGGGGGGATGTTGGAAGAGGGTTTTCAGCATGAGTATTTGGATTTTGTTGATGGTGAGCAGAAGTAGATGAGTCAGGTTGAGTTGTATGTGGAGAAGTTGGTGGTTGTGGTTGAGATTGTGTAGGAACTACAGTGTCAAAATTGTCTATGTCAGATAGAACTTGATCAATTTGAGGATTATTTTGGATGGGTTCAGAAGGAATGGTGAGGTCTATGTCTACTTCTATATCTCCTAGAGTTTGGGGTTCAACAGATGGTGATATACGTACAGAATCACAAACAGAAATTGTTTCAGATGACATACCTGAAGATTTATTCTTCTTCTTCTGGGGACGAGCAAAGGGACCTTCTCCAGCTTGCCTTTTCTTCTGCTCCTGGAGAAAAACTTTTGGAGCAGGCACATTCCTTCCTTGAAGTTGTGGTGGGTCAATGGGAATACTCTCCTTGTAAGCTTAAATGAAATGTAGAATGATCTCAGGATGATCACCAGAGTTGAAGAGAGGGAAATCTTCTACAGGGATTCTCCTTCTGGTGACAGCTGCTGACACGTAGGGAGTAGGCTCCACCAGAAGTTTGTCAATCAACTTCCTTTTGAGAAGGTTCTTTCCAGTCATAGCTTTTCCACACGTGGGCTCCAATTCTCCAAGCAAGTTGGCATCTTCTAAATGAGCTATCATACCATTCTCTGTCAGAATGTCTGAGATTAATCTTCCCAGAGGGATCCAGTTTCTTTTTGACTTAGGATTTTTGACCCTTTCAGCTTCCCTGGTTTCCTTCACATGTGTCCAGAGGTGGTTGAATAGAAGATAGGGCAGATCAATCTTCACATTTGTGCCAAGACAGAACAGAATATATTGTTGGTCAACATTGATGTAGTCAGGATAACTGGTTTCCTTCCTGTGATGAATGCAGCCATGAATGATTCTAGCCCAAATTTTATATTTGGTCTTCAAATCTATGACTTTGTTGGAAGCTTGCCCAGTAGTAAAAATTTCAGCATAGACTTTGGACATATCCATTCTTCCACTTGAGATTCCAGTAACACCATTTCCTTCAAAGCCTCGAAGCTTCCTTATTAGATTCTCAGTGATGGAAATATCTTTGTCCATGACAAATGAAAGGATGACCTTTGTGTAATCTCAAGCCTCAACTCAACTTTAGTTTTGATGAAAGACAAACAAGCACTATGGCAAGAAGGAAAAGAAGTGGAATTAGCTTAAAGCATCATTCACTCAAAGCTTCAAGGATCATGGCAAGCAAACAAGTATATCAATTCTCATTTGAACTAAATTGATTAGAAATGCTCAAAAATGATATACACACTTGCCACAACACTTCACTTAAAGTTTAAAGCAAATTCTAAGTTTTTCACTAATGTAAATCGTTTAACACATCATGTAAATCGATTTACACATGTTTTTTTTAAAAACTGATTGCCCTTGGAAGCAATCGATTTGCATGGAGTGTAAATCGATTGATTACTGAACTGAGTTAATTTTTTAACACTAGTAAATCGATTAACACATCATGTAAATCGATTTACACTTCAAATTTTTTGAAAACAAGAACGTTACAAACCCGTGCAATCGATTTACATCTAATGCTAATCGATTTACACGTTGTAATTTTTGAAAAATCTGAACTTGATTCAAGATATCCTTCACACCTTTTCTCCAATGGTTGCATGGTCATACATTGCATCTTCTCAAGTTTTACAAACAGAAAAGTGGTATCCATTTGGAAAGGTATCTCGATTGCTTTAAATACTAAATCTTTCAAATTATAAAACAACTCTTCTCTCATGCAATAATTCTGAACTTTGTAAAATATTCAAACTTCATATTTCTTATTTTTTAAGAACAAAGATTTTCTGCACTTTCACACATATAAGAACAGAAATCTTTGAGCATTTTCTAACCATTGTGTTACAGTTTGAATTGCTTACAAGAGAAGAAAGAAGAAACTTCATTGAAGTCACTCTATGTGATCAACATCTTTCAAGAAATCATATTTCATAGAATTATACTAAGTGTAACTTATTTCCAGGATTGTTGGAATTAAGTATTAGAATACTTTTGTACCTTGTTGTCCATTGTTGGAAACAAGAGGTATCTTTTGAGAGGATTGTTCTCAAGAGACTTATTGGAAATCCAAGAGGGTGTTCTTGGTATTTGTTAGTGTCTTTAGTTGATAAGACTAGGAAGAGTCTTGTAAAAGTTCTAACAAAATAGTGAAATCTCTTGCGTGTTTGCAAGGGGACTGGACGTACTTCCGGGGTGTGGAAGGAACCAGGATAAATCTTCGTGTCTCTTTACTTTCTGTACTTTACCGTTTTCCATAGCACTAAAACAAAACCAGAAAGTGTAAAATAAATCAAAAATCGACCACCACCTAATTCACCCCCCTCTTAGGCGCAATCTTAAACTTACATTTGGTATCATAGCAGGTTATAGGTAACCTGCTCCTAGAGATCCAGAATGGCTTCCGCAAATCAACAACCCGTTTTCAGAGATGGTGGTAGTAACAACAAGCCTCCTCTATTTTATGGCGAATACTTTGATTTTTGGAAAATACGCATGAGGGCGCATCTAGAATCACAAGGAGAAGAAATCTGGGATGCCGTATAAAATGGTCCATTCATTCCTATAACAGTTATCAACGGTGTCGGCACGGCTAAAGCCAAAACTGCATGGGATGATGACGACAAGAAAAAAGTCCTCTATGATAAAAAGGCCGTAAATCTACTTCAAGGTGCACTATGCATGGATGAGTTCTTTCATGCATCTGCATGTAAATCGGCGAAAGAAATATGGGACACCTTGGTACAAACACATGAAGGAACCGTTGAAGTTAAGAGATCAAGGCTGAATACTTTAAGTCAAGAATACGAGTTATTCTGAATGCAGCCCGGAGAAACCATTCTCGACCTACAAAAGAGATTCATCCACTTAACAAATCACTTAAGTGCTCTTGGTAAAACCTTGACAAATGATGAACTCAACTTGAAAGTCCTTAGATCATTGACTAGGGAATGGCAACCAAAGGTAACGACAATCTCGGAAAAGAAGAGTCTCTCCGCAATGACTTCCGCTACATTATTTGGCAAACTTCAAGAATACGAAACGGAACTCGGTAGACTTGAAAAATATGAGAATCTAGAAAAGAAATCCAAAAACATTGCTTTAAAAATTGATTCAAAGGAAGTAGTAAAAGAAGACAATCCAGAAGAAGATGAAAATTTCATGCTTCTTGTTAAAAGACTTGGGAAGTTTTTTGGCAGAAATGACAAGGGCGGGTCTCATGCAAATAAGAGAAAGCACTTCAAGAAAAGAGAAGCCTCCACATCAACACAAGATGTCTCATGTTATGAATGTGGAAAGCAAGGACATATCAAGCCAAACTTTCCAAATCTCCCATACAGATCAACTCGTTTTGATCTCACGAGTATGATGGCATCCCTCTTTTTCCCTGATTTTACCTGCACCAAAAAGCCCTAAAACACAACCTCAAACCCTAACAATCGCAACTATACATACATGCGCTAAAACTCCTAATTAGTCATACCAATACGTTCTAAATGATGATACAAACATGAAGGCATGCTTAGAAATTATTTATGATGCGTAAATTTGCAGAACCAAATTCAAAAAAGATGGCAAACCGTGACACTGTAAAGTGATGATTTCTGGAGCTTTTACGCATGCAAACGACACTACTAGCCTCAGGAGACGTCCAGGAGTGGATTGGTGGCCTTGAATCTCCTTGAATCATCCTCCAACTCAGAATTCGAACCACACTTTTTGTCAAAAAAATTGAGTTTTATTCTTCTTATGGAGGCAATCTTTTCGTTCTCTTTAGGTCTGGACTCCTTGTGTATATGTATTAAAACATATTAGGTTAACAAAAACAACTTGAATCTTGAATAATTATGGAGAAAAGATCTTGATTGTTCAATGCATTATTTGTTTCCAAAATAAGCCAAATCATTCCATTCTTGATCCAATCATCCTTGGTACAATTTGATCCTGATATGCCAGCATATATCATCTTCATTCAATGCCAAAATCATTCCAAAAGCAATTCACATGACTTATTTTGATTTTATTTGACTTTATTTGAATTTTAAATGAATAAAATCACAATAAATCAAATAAATAATTTAATGAGGCATGGAGTGGTTCATGGGTCATGGACCATTTTAGGAACAAGATACAAGCATAAAAAGTTGGGCCCATTTGAAGAAAAATGCATTTTGGGCATGGTTGACTTTGTGCAAATTTCCAAAAATGGCCAACTTTGACAATGCACATTTCTCTCAATTTTGACCCTAAGAGGGTGTTCTTGGACTTTTTAGAAAGCTTAAGATGTACTCTAAATAACCCTTTTATTTTCACCTCAATTGGATCTTCCATGTTTATGTAAGAAGCTTTGACCCAACAGGTGTTTTTGTTGCCTTTTTGAAATGACATGTAATGTCTGAATTCATATCTTTTCATGAGTACATTTTTTTGAAATTGAGGGATGAAGATGAGTTGTATAGAATTGAATCCTCTTCAAAATGAGCCTTGGATGGGAAATTTCTGATAAAGTATGAGAAAGTTATGCCTGGTCAAAGTTTGGTTGACTTTTCCGATAGAACCCCTAAATTAGAAACTTTTGAGTTTTGATGAATTTGGGGCATTCCTTGAGGAATCATGGTCAACCCTTGATCAAATGATGGATGTTACTCCAAAATGTTGATGTTGACCAAAAATCTTGAAGTTTGACTATATGTCGGTCACAGTTGACTTTTGACCTAACATAGTTGATTTTTAGGCATTTGAGCAATTGACTGAGCAAACTTGTTGTGCAAGGCATGAAACCTGACATGGATGGTCTTGATTACATATTAAGACCATGGAAGAGGTTTTAGGACTTTGGAGCTCAACCATCTTGATGAAAATGGAAACCCTAGTTGGAGATTCATTGCTTTAAGAGAGAGTTTGCCTGGTCAATCCTTGGGCATCCTTAGGCAAGTTGAGGACTTCAATGAGCATGTATTGAGTAAAATGAGATGGAAAACTTTGGGGTACAACAGCTTCCCCTATTCAATCTTCTTAAACCTGAGGATGTAGATTGGATGGTCTACCTTTCGTGATCTAAAGGTGGAAGATGATTGAACACTAGAGTGCCTAGAAATTTTCACTCGCATGAAGTAATACTGATTGGTGATATCGGGAATGGGCTTACAAATGCCATTTGGAAGTTGACAGAGAATCATCAGAGATGGGCTTAAAGATGCCATCCAAAAAAGATATCGTTGCATAAGAGATTCCTTTGCAAGAATTCATGTACCTGCCGTTGAGGAGGACTTCGCCGGGGAATGTTGATTTATGTCCTGGGAAATAGAGTATAGGAACTCCAGTTGTCCATTACTCTACTGGGGAATTAACTCTTGATTGAGGAAGTGGAAGTAAACTGCATATCTGGTCGGGGTCTAGGCTGTACAGCGACTTACTGGGGAAATGTGAAATTGACCGTAACTGGTCGGTTCCAGGTCTTACAGTGTTGTAAACTGTTGTCTGGAGATAAGAGAGAAGGAACCTAGATAGTAGGGTTGCTTCGAAATGAAAGCCTGGATAGTAGGGCTATGAGAAGGAACCTGGGTCGTAGTGTTACTTCGAGATGAAAGCCTGGATAGTAGGGCTTATGGGAAAGAACCTGGATAGTAGGGTTACTTCGAAATGAAAGCCTGGATAGTAGAGCTTATGGGAAGGAACCTGGATAGTAGGGTTACTTCGAAATGAAAGTCTGGATACTAGGGCTATGGGAAGGAACCCGGATAGTAGGGTTACTTCGGAATGAAATCCTGGATAGTAGAGCTATGGTAAGGAACCTGGATAGTAGGGTTACTTTGAAATGAAATCATGGATAGTAGGGCTATGGGAAGTGTTGTACCCCAAAATTTGCCCTCTCATTTCATCATTATTTTCTCACCTCAAGACCCCTCCTTGCACTGATGACCCCAAATTAGGGTTTGAGTTTGCACAAGGATGTTTTGACCTAAAATGCCCAAAGTGACTTTCATGCTTCATGTTGGACTCACAAGTTTATCCATACCAAGTTTCAAGCCTTGATTCCAATCTTTGCCCAGTCAATTGGACAGTTGACCTAGAAATCAGCTGTATTGGGGAAAAAGTCAATTGTGGCCAATTGACAGTCAAACCTCATGATTTTTGACCCACATCAACATATTGAACTCATATGAACCATTTGGTCAAGTTTGAATCACAATTCCACAAGAAATTTGATCAGATCACCAAAAGGGCAAAATGGTCATTTTTAGGGTTTTGACTGCACAAAGGCAATTTTTGACTGTTTGACCTAACCAATAGCAAACCAAGATCACATATGGCCTCAAGGGCTCAATGGAATTGTCTTGACATATTCAACAAGTTCAAAAGATCCCAAATGCACAAGGTTGACAGATGAATTTTCCAGTCAACTGATCAAATTTGACTGTATACTAAAAAGTCAAACTTTGACTTTTTGGTCAAAATCAAGTGCCAAGATTCATTTTTCATCAAGACATGTCAAATTATGAAACTTGTTCATCAAGAAATCAAAAATTGCAATTTAGGGTTTAAAATGAAGAAATTTCATAACTTAGAAATTTTCTAAGTTATGAAATTTCCTAATTTTTTCCTAACTTTGTCCCATTTTTTCATCAAGATGTAAATGGATTCAAGAAAAACTCAAAACATGAAAGTTGTAGTCCATTGCAAAATCTACAACTTTGATTCACAAAGTTTCCTCAAAAGAAGCTTGTAGCTCAAGTTATGATTTTTGGCATAGGGGTGCAAAACATTCTTAACTTAGAAAATTTTTGACCTATTTTAGGCAGGATTTTTGCCCAACTTCATGGCCACTTTTCACATGCTTCCACTTGGAATTTCAACTTTCATTACAAATATGGATTGTAGTACACATTCCAAGCTTTCCAAATTGTCCAAGAACTTCTCAAACACCCTTGTGGTTAGGGAGAATCGAATTTGCAAAGTTGGGAAAAATCCACTTTTGTTCTTGACCAAGGCATGTTCATACACTTTGCATTTTCAAACTCAGCATGGTTCAAGATAGATTACAGGCCTCTAATCCCATTCACACTCAATAATTAAATGCAAATCCATTGTGTTCTAGCATTATTTTGTTCATATAGTCATTACACAAAGAATTAACCTTTAAATGGAAAAAGCAAGTTTGCCATTTTGAAAAAGCAATGCTTTATGTCAAAGTCCATATCTTGGAAGTAGAAGCAGATCTTTGAGGCACAAGTTTGTGGATAAATCCCACTGATCAAGAAGAGAAAATGCAGCATGCTTGAGGGACCTGCATTGGCCTATAACCCAAGTTGCATATCTTTGCTTATGGTAGAAGAAAACTGGCATATTGAACCATAACTCACATTCCTGCAAAGACCAACAAAAGCAAACTTTGTAAACACATTTCATACTCCCTAACTGACCTAAAGCACGACCAAAATACCCTTGATCCCTCCTCATACAAAAAATCACAGTTTTGTGGCAAAACAGGGCATAGGCTGCAACTTGAATCCCACAGGCCATTCCTGTCGTGCGTTTTGGCCAAAACCTCTTCAAAAACATTCCCTACCATCCATTAAAGTTATTCCAAGCATTGAACTTGAACTGTAACATCCATAACCAAGGTTGCCATTTTCACTTTTCAGCTGTGCAGGTTGACTTCCATAGCTCGATTCAGTTAGTTTCAAAGCAAGCTAGAGGTTGGAGGAGCATCCTTGGACTTCAGGCAAGCTGTACAAATCCTCAAACTCCATTGAAGGTACCTCCATTGCTGCACACGATTCAAGTTGAACAGGTAAAATTTTGAACTTCTATCTCTCTATCCAGGCATAGTTAGGCTTAAGTTTGTGAAGAAAGCATGTTCTACTCATAGCCCTGAAGCCATCCATGTAGTTACTTTTCATTTATATTGTGTGTGCTGTGAGAATTTTGAACTTAAACATGGAAGAAAAGTTAGGTCAGAAATTGGGGGAGGAGAAATTCTCTCTCGTTTCTGAGAGTTAGAACAACTTTTTTATATGTCTGAAATCGTGACTTGATGCTCTACATTATTGATGTTGTAAGTTTTTGTTAAAAATCAAAGAATCAGAAGTTAGCAGGATGAGCAAGGAATGTGCGTTTTTTTTGTTTCAAACAGAAGCTGGAGGAAGAAGATGATGTCTTGGGCTGGGCCTGAGTTATCCTTGCTTTTTGCACCTCTTTTCTCATTTTGCACCCCCTTGGCCCATTGTGTGATTTTTTAATCATTTTTTATTTTTTCTTTTTGATTCTGACTTATTATTTTTTGCTCAAATATAAAAAATATTAAAAATATTTTTTTCACCCATTTTTGCATTTATTTGACATTTATTTGTTTTATTTAGTTTATACATGTAAATAAATATATATATACTTTTATTCAAAACCCTAAAAAATATTACAAAAAATATATTTTTTCAGTTATTATTTTTTATTTACATTTTGGAAACATTTTCTAAAAATATACATTTTTGTAAATAATTAATATTTCATTTTTGTATATATTTAGTATATTTAATAAATAATATAAATACTTATACATATTTTATTAAATATTTAGGACAAAAATATGAAAATAATACATTTTTATTTTTATTAATATTTGACATCAAAAAATACTTTTTTACAATATACTTCTCTTTTATTTATTTTTTTTGTATAAATAAATACATAAATATTGTATATAATTGATAAATAATTACTATTTATTAAAAATTAGGGTTTTGTCCTAAAAACCACAAAAACTCCAAATTGATCTTTTTCTATTTTGTTTATATTCCAAACATGAAAAAAACTTTTACATACATAAAAGGCCATTTTTGTGCATAATACATTGCATTTTGATATTTATTTATATTATAAATATTGTACATTTAAATACTTGTACACTCGATATGGATATAATAGCCTAGATTTAAATTTATTGTCAAATACCCCCATTCAAGCATTTGTACCCCCATCCCCATAATCATGCTGTAATAGTCTAGGACTTTAAAATTCCGCATTTAAAAGCTTTCTAATTATGCCATGATAGACCTAGGGTTTGTATGCAAAAATCAAATAACAAATAGCTTGACCTAATTCAAAGGTAAACAAGCATGAAAATGGACAACACCAATCACACTTGCACCCTTAGGGTTACTCCACTTGTTGCCTTCAAAAATGGGCCATGCTTGCATGTTGAGTGTCTTTGGCCAAACAAAACAAATCTAATGATCATAGTCCCTCGATGACGCTTTCTCAAGTTGCCTAAAAATGATCAAGTCCCTTAAAGGAAAAGTTGCTAAAGACACTTGGCACCATTGCATTCATGGCCTAAACGATGACCCGCGCCTGTCCCGTTACCATCCTAACACAAGATTGCCCACCAAATACAATGGTGGAACAATACTGTTAAAAGGTTTAAAACATAGGAAAAATCTTTGAGAAATTTAGAGTAGATAGCTCTTGGTTACTTGACCAACTTGCAAAAACAAAACCTTGCCTACTTTCAAATACACTTCACAACACAATTTCAAAACAAACTTGCAAAACATTGAAAACTTTTCAAAAGACAAATACACCTTTATATACATTCAAACATGGATCATTACAAAGGTTGCCACAACAAATGGCCTCTTTTCAAAACCTCTTTCAAAATCACACACAAAGCACCATTTCAAACAATTGAAAATGCAAGGCAAGTGATCTAAGCAAGTAACTAAGAGCCCATGGATAACCATGGATAGAAAGGTTGCTAATACCTTCCCTTTCTATAATCTACTCCCCGAACCCAAGAAAACATCTCAAAGGTTTTTGCTGTGCTTTTTAACCTTTTCTTAGGATAAAATAAAAAGTCGGTGGCGACTCTTGCTAAACCGAAACATTTGCGAAAACAAACGCAAAACCTCAAGTCAGTTCTCCCACCGTATCACAGGAAGGAACTTGGATAGTAGGGTTACTTAGGAATGAAAGCCTGGATAGTAGGGCTATGGGAAGGAACCTGGATAGTAGGGTTACTTCATTTGGTCACATAGCTTAGTTGACCCGTTTGGTTTCGGGAATTGATTTTTCGTTAGCTGTCTGTAGATATGACATGTATAACTGCTGGAATTGTTGGTGATAATTGTCTTTCCTGAAAAGATAACAGGGTTAATTATATGTGATGCATGAAATGAATTGTGGGATGATGTTCTCAAAATAAATGAGGCTATATTGTATGTGATATGTATGCGCATATCATGATGTATGAACGTGAGTTGCTATTGTGACATATCCGAGTCTAGGAAAATAAATCCCTGACTGCTGCTGGAGAGTATTGAAAATAGCACTCCTGACTGTTGTAGAAAACCGTGGTTCTTCTACTTCTGCTGGGGATAAAGAACGGAGATGACTATGCTGGAGATTTTCTCCTTGTTTACGGATATTCTGTCGGGGAGGGGCTCCGCTTGAGAATAACTCTGCAGGGAAATACTCTGTTGGAAAGTGGATTTCCGTAGCTGGAGGGATAAACTCTGACAGGGATTGAGTTTTCGCATTCAGGGAAATAAACTTTGCTGGGGAGACAAATTTTATGAACTGCTTGCGATCATAAAATTCAGCTGGGGAATATGGATGTCAGCTCTCTGAAGGAGCCTTGCTGGGGAAAGTACCTCTTGTTTTGGGGAAACTGACATCAACGCTTTTATTACCTTTACTATATGGGGAATTACAGATGTTACGGGGTCGTATATACTGATGACTTTGTTTCAAAGTTGTCTCTTCCCAGGTACCTGCTGGACAAAGTAACTGTCGGGTTTGACATTTTTAGTTTTAGTTTTTCCCCTGTTTCTTAAGTTAAGAGCAATTGTCTTTCTGTTTCTTATGTGAATATTTGTGAATAGAAAACATATTCAGATGCATATGTCAAGAATAAACCATTGGACGTTCTTGCAAAACAAAACAGAAAAGGAAAAAAAATATAGTTTTTGTAAAAATGATTTGTATTGATTTTCGAAGTTGGCCTATAATAGGCGTTTTTGTACAAGGAAGTTGACGCTCTAGTAAGAGAATGTCGCCGTAAAAATGGAAGCTATAAAATATTGTGTAAAAAAAAGAAAACAGCTATGTACAATAATCCTATTGGGTTCCCAGTCTGCTATTGCCGCTATGTCTTCGAGCGTCTCATCACTTTGCTACTTGTTCGAAGCTGATTAGATTGAATGGTGTCATTCAAGCTTGATGGTTGATACTGAGGTCTGGTCGCAAGGTGATCCAATGGGACACAGTGATACGCTTTACATCCCTAACTTTTTCCTGGACTGCCCTTTTGGGTTTTCAGTCCACCGGGATACCCTTTTTTGCCCAAGCCGCCTTTTTAGGTTTTTGACTTGCCGGGTGTATAGATTTTTTCGTTTTCATCCCATACTTTTGCCCGGACCCTTTTGGTTCGTCGGGAAGCCCTTATTTTTGCCTAGGCCAGTCAACCTAGCGGGTCTTTTATCATGCGTAGTATCTTTTCACTATGTCCGTATTGATAGGGTGAGGAAGGTCGTCACCGTCCATGGCGGTCAAAATCATGGTTCCACCCGAAAAGATGTTTTTAATCACAAATGGCCCTTCGTATGTGGGAGTCCATTTTCCCCTGGGATCACCTTGTGGCAGTATGATGCGCTTGATTACTAGATCCCCGACTTGATACTCTTGGCTTCTGACTTTTTGTTGAAAGCCTTGATCATCCGTTTTTGATACATCTGACCATGACAGGCAGCAGTAAGTCTCTTCTCGTCGATCAGATTCAGTTGGTCAAGTCGAGTAGGGTTCCAGTTGTCTTCATTCAAACCCGCATCCTTCATAATCCTTAAAGAAGGAATCTGGACCTCAGTTGGTAGGACTGCCTCCATGCCATATACCAAAGAGTAGAGTGTTGCCCCTGTTGACGTCCATGCTGAGGTACGGTATCCATGAAGAGCGAATGGTAACATCTCATGCCAGTCTTTGTATGTCACCGTCATCTTCTGTATAATCTTCTTGATGTTCTTGTTAGCTGCTTCAACAGCGCCATTCATCTTTGGCCGGTAGGGAAAAGAGTTATGATGTTGTATCCTGAATTGCTTACAGAGCTTGGTGATCATCGTGTTATTAAGATTCGTACCATTTTCAGCAATGATACTCTATGGTACACCATTCTGATAGATCAGGTTATGCCTGATAAACCGCGCCACAACATTCTTGGTAACGGTAGCAAAGGAAGCAGCCTTAACCCATTTCGTGAAGTAATCAATGGCCACCAAGATGAAGTGATGCCCATTAGAAGCGGTAGGTATGATTTCTATGATCATGTCAATGCCCCACATTGCAAAGAGCTAAGGAGATGTCAAGATGTTCAAAGGAACCGGAGGCACATGCACCTTATCAGCATAGATTTGGCACTTCTGCCCAGATTCAGAAAACCAGAGGTCTTCTTTTTCTTGTCCTTCAGATAAGGGCCTTCAGATC
The DNA here is from genome assembly GCA_948472305.1 of Vicia faba. Lineage (NCBI taxonomy): Eukaryota > Viridiplantae > Streptophyta > Magnoliopsida > Fabales > Fabaceae > Vicia > Vicia faba. Next base: position 850,536,690 of record OX451735.1, on the reverse strand, counting down.
TTCCTTCCCTTTTGCCAAAGTTATGAACATTTGTTGAAATTGGACATTTTGTGCCTGGAGATCTTTGATGCTTTGTTCAGAAGACATTTTTGCTGAAATAAACAGCGAATAAGATGAGAAACCTGTAATGGTACCTGTTTATGCAATGTTATGGATGTTATACGTATGTAATAATTTCAAGGACTTTAAAGGCTCAAATTTGTTTAACCAAAAGAAACACACGTTAATTGTATTAATAAGTTCGGATTGTTACAAATAATTCCCTGTAGGCTTACAATTAAAAAAAAGTTAAAGCAAAAGAAAACTAGGTCTCCCAGGAGCGCATCCTCTTTGGTGCAATCTAGGCATTTATGTTCCTTTCTTCATGCAGTAGCCTAGTGAGCTCCAGGACCTTCTTCTCGCTAGCATAGAATTAAGCTTCAAACATATCCCGCTCCTCTTTAAGTTGAACCCAGGATTTCCGTAACTCCTCATGATCAGTTGGCACGTCAGGATGATGAACAAGAGAAGAAGTGTCTCCTTCAGCAACTGGTTCCACAATTATTGGTAGGACAGTAGGGTAAGGCATCATAAGACTTTGGGCACGAGCTCGTACCCATCTGAGATAAGGCCCAAGAGGGATGGAATTCTTGCGCCCAGTGTCTTGCTATCAATTTTATGTACCATGCCCTAAGCTCTCATGAACCTTTTGCGGTAACCCTGAGCATCATTCTCATAGTTGAAGGTGATTCCTTGGATAAGCATATCATGAGGACCATCCATTCTCGCATAACCAAACTTCCGCAGTGCCAAACAAGGATTATAAGTGATTCCTCCCCTAATGCCTAAGAGAGGGACATTAGGGAATTCACCACAGCGATCGATGATGGTAACATCTTCCGAGGACCGTGAACACCAATGAATGTCTGAATGTGTAAGGGACATCAGCCTATGATACCATTTCATACCCTGCTCATTCTTCATAATAGACCTGGGTAGGTGCGAAATAAACCACCTAGCCAATAGAGGGGTGTAACACAGAAGGGTCCCCCTTCTCTTTAGAGTGCGAGCATACAAAGAGTGTAGAATATCCCCAAGTAATGTAGGCACCGGATTATGAGACAGAAAAACCTTAATCGTGTTCACATCTACGAGTTGGTCCGCATTAGGGAATAGTACCATCCCGTAGATGAGGAGTGCCAATACCTCTTCAAAATCTTGTAGGTCCAGGGTATTCCAAAAATAGTAAGCCTTCTCGAATAGAAATTTAACTGAGATTCCTTGGACACTTCCCCTAGTTTCCCAATTTGTCACTACATCGGACCGTTGTAAGGACAGAGCTCGAGAAATCTCTTCAGGCTTTGGATGTTCTTCCGTACCGTTGAAAGGTAACTGATCAAGAATAGGTACCCCTAACAACTAAGAAAATTCCTCCATAGTAGGCACTAGCTGGTAATCCGGGAAGGTGAAGCAGTGGTGCAAAGGATCGATGAACTGAAATAACACTTTTAACAATTATTCATCAGGTTTTGAAGTGACCAAGTTGAGAAACCGACCATGTTTTTCAGTGAAGGGAGAGCTTGCAGGGATCCATAATGCCAAATCCTTTAGTTGGAGAGGCATTTTCACAAGATTAATCTGGATAGTATTCCTGCGGGCGGATGCCATTTCCTATAAAACAAAGCAAAGATGAGCCCTAGAAAATCCTTGAAATGGTTAGTATGATATGCCATGCTTATGATGTCATGATTATGCTAAAAAATCACATGTATAGCAAGCAACAAACAAGTCACACCAAGTCCTTAGGTTTAAGGTCTGCATGAGTTTTAAGGTCATACCCTCTTGAAGTTGGATTGGTTTAACCTGTCCTATAAATAGTAACCGGGTTCTAAGGGATCTCAATATCACCGATCTTTCCCCCAGGCTTCGTTCAATAGGGGATTGACTCGCAACCAAACAAAACTCAAGAGTCAAACCTCAATGAGTGTAGCATCGAGTATCTGTCGACCTTGGAAATACACCAAAGTCGGCCATATCGCTATGTCCTACTGGCCAAGTCGTGCAATTAAAGGTTCTAAGGTCAGCTGGTCCTTTATGACACCACGCGGCGGCCCCGTACTCTCCTTGATTGACTCAAGGGTTAATGGTACCAACCAAAGTGTCACATCAATGTAGCTACTGCTTCAACCGTGTCGGTATACCCCACGCAATTCCCTCACAGTTTATTTCTACTTACCTAAAAGGTGTCCCCAGATCCGGGTGTAGGATCTACATAACCCCAATAAAACCCTTGAATATAAAGCAGGCAAAGCAACACAAGAAAGAAATTTTTAGAAATGACCTAGATCCTAAGGTATACCTGTTGTACCCCAAAATTTTCCCTCCCATATTTCTCAATACATGTCAAGTAAGGTCCTCAAATTGCTCAAGGAAGTCCAAGGGTTGACCAAACAAACTCTCTCCTAAGGCAGTCTACCTCAAATTAGGGTTTCATTTTGCATCAAGATGCTTGAGTCCAAAGGATCCCAAGTGCTCACCATTGTCCTAATATGTTCTCAAGATCATCCATATCAAGTTTCAAGCCTTGCAGAGGAAGTTTGCTTAGTCAATTGCTTAAGTGCTTAGAAATCGACTGTGCTAGGGCAAAAGTCAATTGTGGCCCACATACAGTCAAATTTCAAGATTTTTGGTCAACATCCTCATTTTTAAGTATTATTCATAATTTTATCAAGGGTTGATCATAATTCCTCAAGGATTGCTCACAATTCATCAAAACTCAAAAGTTGCTAAATTAGGGTTTTGTAGGAAAAGTCAACTCAACTTTGACCAAGCATAACATTCTCATACTTTATAAAAAATGACCCATCCAAATCTCATTTTGAAGAGGATGTGATTCCCTACAATTCATTTTCATATCCCAAGTTCAAAATATGCACTCACAAGAAGATATGAATTTGGACATTATAGGTCATTTTGAAAAGTCAACAAAAACACCTTTTAGGTCAAAGCTTCATACATGAACATGGAAGACTCAATTGAGATGATACCAAAAGGGTTGCTTAGAGGACAACTTAAGCTTTATAAAAAGTCCAAGAACACATCTCTAGGGTCAAAATTGAGAGAGTTATGCATTGGCCAAGTTGACCCTTTTTACAAAATTGCCAAAAGTCAAATGTGTCCAAAATTGCATTTTTTGCCAAATGGGCCCAACTTTTTATGCTTGCACTGAGTTTGTAATGTGACCCACAATCCATGAGCCCTTCCACATGTCATTCTTTTATTTTTGTTATTTATTTTGATTTTATTTCATTTAAATCATATAAAATCAATATAAAAAATGAAAATATCAAAAACTAATTAAATCTTGAGATTTTGGGCATGATTAGGTTCATTATATAGCTGGAGACAAGATTAAATCGTGCAAGGTTTTATATGGACACAAAAAGATTGAATTTGCTTGTTTTGGAAAGATTTGGTGCAAGTATTGAATCATGAATCAATATTCATAATTGGAAGATATTTGATACAAAATTGCAACCCTAATGCACTCTAGTATACATAAGGAACAAAAACATATCAAAAGAAAGAGGCTGGAGGCGTGCAAAGGCAGAGAATCAATTTCAAAAATTCAAGAAAACGTTGCAAACCAATTTCCAAGTTTCGGGCCATCTCAAGTCATTCTAATCATACCAATCGTTTGCTGGACCTTCCAGGATCATGTTTCAATCGTTAGCAAGCTTCCCCATGCCCTGAAACGCATCATAGCAGTCACACGGTTTGTCTCTTATCTTGAATTCAAATACATTGATTCTGGCATATTTAGCATGATTAATTGACATATTTATAATCCTTGAGATGTTTGCAAGCTAATGGTTGTATTCAATTGCATTTTTATTAACTGTGCATCAAACTGCCATGGCTAGGGTTCGTGTTTCGTTTTTAGGGATTTCTTGTACAGGGAAAATTGGACAATGATAATGGTACCATGATGCTCGTGGGCTTGAAACGAGTTGATTGGTACCATTGGTTTTCATTTATCATGCGTGTACAAGATTTTGGAAACGTGCAGGGTTATACCTACAGTGAACGTCCGTAAGTAAAAGCTTTGATTTCTAAAATGACAGGCTAGTGTAGGAGACGATGGCGTGGCAGCATGTGACTCATCCGTTTGAATTTCGTGCGTTTTGAAATCAGATCTTTTTACTTTTCTCATATTATATTATCTTATTGTTATTACTACAACTAATCATCCTGGCTTAGCTGGCAGCGTGGCAAGGGGAGAATGCTCAAGGACCTGGGTTCGATCCCCAGGTCCCAACATTTGCTTCATATTATTTTTCTTTACATAATCAGGTGCTCTAGTATCCCATGTGTCCACCATGCATCATCAACATCCAACTATCAGATCATCAACAAGCCAGATCCAAGGCTTCTCCCTTGCAGGTCCATCATGCGCCTCCAGTCAATGAGTGCACTAGATCCAACGAAGTCAACAAGGCCTAGACTTATTAGGCTCAGAATTGCAAACAGCACCCCCCTTGCTAAAAACAACATCAGGCCCATTTTTCTTTCTTTTCTATTTATTTGTTTTATTTAATTTAATTTGCTTAATCTTTTTTAACCAAAATTAATTTATTTTTCACAAAATCATAAAATCAAGAGTTTCACAAAAAAATTAGAATTAGGTTTTTATTTTATCAAATTTAATATAATTTAGCTTAATTTAATTTAGGGAAATTCTAATCTTTTTTTTAATTAAAACCAATTAGGAAAATTAGGGTTAAAACTTGTGATTTAATTTTTTATTTCTTTCTCAAAAAAATAAAAATACAAAAATAGGTTAATTTAATTATTTTTCTTAAATTAAAATTAATTAGTAATTAGCTTTTCTTATTATCATTCAATTGAACTTTATTTTCTCAAAATGACAAAAAAATGATTTTTCCTTTAAGGTACAATTAGGTATAGTGGGGGTCAGAACCCTAATTATTTCGCATTCGATTTATCGCGCGCGTTTATTATTTTTGGCAATATTGATGTAACTGTCCACGGTATGTAATAGCTTAATTTAGGACTTTCTTTTATTTATCGCCTTTTACGGGTTTTTTGGCTATGTAATTAATCCCCTCCCCGAAGCCTTGTAATAGCGTAGGTTTTATTTCCCGCATTTTAATTCTCGCAAATATTAACTATTTAGATGTATGTTAATAGGATTGTATGACACAATTGCATGATAATTTAAAACGGCTAGAAAACCCTAATGTGCAAAGATAATAACTGAAATCAAATCACTCGCACATGCGCACTCTTAGGGTATACTCTCACTTCGGTTGCCTTCGGTAAACGATCGTTAAGTATAGGGTGTCTTAGTGGTCGCCCTCCTATCTAAACAAAGATCAAAAGTCCCGTTCGGAAATGTTGCCTCGGAAATGTTACCTCGAATATGATCTTAAGACTCTAGGGTTATTACTAAGACGTCCTAACATTGCTTTAATGATCGTACGTCCCTTACGAATTAACCCTTACAAATCCAATGACGGTGCTACCTATTTCTCAATAGTAGGAGAGCATTGTCTAAATGAAACTAGAATAAAAATTATCCTTTTTCGAGTAGGTAGATGCTAGTAGGTACTTGCTCAAACAAACAAATTTTTTCACACCAACACTTTCCAAACAAAGTTTTCAAAACAACTTCATAACACTCTTGAGGATAAAAACAAGGGTTAAAATGACGTAAAATAAAACTTTACAAAACACACACAAGAAATTTGAAAAATGAGAAAGTACCTAAGAGCCCGTGGAAAACCACGGATAGAAAGGGTGCTAACACCTTCCCTTTCTATAATCTACCACCGTACTCAGAATATCTCGAAAAAGGATTTTTTTTCTGTACTTTTTTCCTTTCCGGTTGGATAAAATAAAAGTCGGTGGCGACTCTTGCTCACCGCGACATTTTGTGAATAAAAAACGCAAAACGCAAACCAGTATTTTTCAAAACAGTCGGTTCTGCCACCGTATCACAGAACTGGCGACTCTGGTGGGGATTAATAAGTGGGGTATACCTTAGGATCTAGTTCATCATGATTTCTTCTCTTGTTTGTTTTGGTTGTTTTACTTTTAAGGGTTGTTTGGGAGTTACTATAGATCCTAACCCAGATCTGAGGACACCTTTTAGGTAAGTAGCAATAAACTGTGAGGGAACTGTACGGTGTAGACCGATACGGTTGAAGCAGTAGCTACATTGATGTGGCACATTGGTTGGTACCGGTATCCCTTATGGAGAAATGAGGAGAATACGGGGCCGCTGCGTGTGTCGTTAAGCATCAACTGACCTTAGAACCTTTTAATCGACCAATGTGGCCATTAGAAAGTAGTGAGATAGCCAGCCTCGGTATAAAGTTGAGAACTGGTTGATACTTGATGCTACACTCATTGAGACCATACTCTCGAGATAGTTCCGGCCGCAAGAAAAGATTGTGTGAGTTGAAACCATGACCGATGGAGGATGGTCAGTGATATTGAGAACCTCTAGAACCCGGTTACTTTCGCTAGGATAGGTTGAAACCAACTGAACTTCAAGAGGGTACTACCTTTGACCTCATACAAGCCTTAAACTTAAGGGCTTTGTGTGACTTGCTTGCCTTTATCATACCTGTTATTTGTTATACTTGTTGTTTGTTTTATCATGACATCATGCATCATAACATGGCATGCATACTTCATTATACTAACCATTTCAAAGACCAAGGGAATTTATCTTTGTTCTGTTTTGCAGATTATGGCTTCCGTGCGCAGAAATACCATCTGAGTTAACTTCATGCAAATACCTGCTCAACTTAAAGAGTTAGCCTCAAGAGTTTCTGAGACTTCTATGTTCATTAAGAGACATGGTCAGCTTCTTAGCCTGGTCACCTCAAAGCTTGATGAGTAGATGATGAGTGTACTTTTCCAGTTCTTCGAGCATCATTGCTTCACCTTTCCAGATTACCAGTTGGTTCCCACTTTGGAAGAGTTCTCTCACTTATTGGGAATATCCATCCTTGAGCAGGTGCCCTTCACAGTTATGAAAGAGACTCCTAGACCAAAAGACATTGCCTCAGCTCTGCATCTGAAATGGGCTGATGTAGTATCCAACTGGGAAACACGAAGCGGGGTCGAAGGTTTTCTAGCCAAATTTCTGATAGACCAGGCTCAGCTATTCTGGGATAATTTGGATTTTCAGGCTTTCAAAGATATCTTGGCTCTCCTTATCTATGGTTTGATTCTCTTCCCGAATCCGGATTCCTTTGTAGATGTACACGCTGTCAAGATTTTCCTTTCCCGCAATCCTGTGCCTACCCTATTGGGTGATATCTTGCATGCCCTCTATACTCGTACCATGCGAAAAAGAGGGACTCTTATGTGTTGCATGTTGTTGCTGTCGAGGTGGTTTATTTCGCACCTCCCTAAGTCTGTGTTGAAGAACGAAGAAGGTTTGGGTTGGTCCTATAGAATAATGTCACTTGCTCATACAAACATTCTTTAGAGCTCCCGGGCTATGGAAGACACTGCAGTCATTGATCGTTGTGGGGGATACCCTAATGTCCCATTCCTTGGAATTAGAGGGGGTATAACCTACAATCCTTGCCGGAGGTTTATACGAGTTTGGGGCATGGTGAACAGATCTGACCCCCAAGAGCTGGGACCAAGGACTTCCCTTCCTATGCAGCCTTACCTCCAATGGGTCTGAGCTCGTGCCCAGAATCTTGGGATGCCTTATGAATCCGTATTGCCGGTGATTGTGGAGCCCACCAATGAAGAGGGTGTTCCTTACACAGTTCTTTATCCTTACATGCCCACTGATCATGGGGAGTTAGAGAGGTCTTGGATTCAGCTGAAAGAGGAGAGGGATACTTACCGGGAGAAGTACCATGAGCAAGAAAGGAAGATTCTGAAGCTCACCAGGCAGCTCGAGGAAGAAAGAGTGATCAACGACTACGTCAGCACAAAGAGGAAGCATCCATGGGACTTTTGATTTTTCTAGTTTTAAATCTTGTTTTATTTACTTCTTTTGTAAATGCCTTAAAGGCATTGTTGAACCTTTTACAAGTTAATCTAATAAAGTCTGTTTAGTATTGGTTTGCAAATTTAAATCTCCCGAAGTCTTTGAAATCATTACATGCGCATCCCATTATCATGCACACCATTACAGGTACCAGTACAGGTTTCTCATCTTCTTCGTTGTTTATTTCAGCAGAAATGTCTTCTGATCAAGCCATCAAAGATCTTCAAGCACAGAACACCCAATTCCAATAGATGTTCTTAAGCTTGGCTAAAGGGCAAGAGGATCTGAAGACCCTGATTCTGAAAGAGAAGAAGAAGAAGAAGAAGAAGAAGAAGAAGAAGAAGAAGAAGAAGAAGAAGAAGGTTGGTATTCTAAACATGGGTAGAAGATTTGGAGAAAGGATAAGACAATCAGCTGATATGACCTCCTCATCCAAAGACGGGGATAACCAAGAAAGGACAAAGGACCCTAGTCCAGCAGTTTCTGATAACGATACGGATTATGATGATGAACAATATCCTCCTGCTGAAGATAGGTATAAGCAGCTAGAAGACCGTCTGAGTGCTATGGAGATTCAGAAGATCCCTGGTTTGGATTTCGGGGAGTTGGGACTGGTATCGGGAGTGGTGATCCCTCATAAGTTCAAAGCTCTGATTTTTGCCAAGTACGGTGGGATATCCTGTCCAAAACTCCATCTCCGCTCATACGTCAGAAAAATCCAACCCCACGTTGTTGATAGAAATTTATGGGTACACTTATTTCAAGATAGTCTGTCAGGGACTCAACTTGAATGGTTTTATCAGTTGGAAGGAGCCAATGTCCGAAATTGGGAAGACCTTGCTGCAGCTTTTTACAGGTAGTATCAGTATAACACCGACCTTGCTCCCACTCGTACTCAGCTTCAGGTTATGTCTATGGGTGCAAATGAAGGTTTTAAGGATTATGCTCAAAAGTGGAGAGACTTGGTTGTAAGATTCCAACCCCCTTTGTCTGATAGGGAGTTGGTTGACATGTTTCTAGGGACGCTATCTGGTCTATTTTTCAATCATATGATCGGCAGTTCATCATCTGGGTTTACTGAGTTAATTTTGACTGGAGAGAGAGTAGAAGCTAGCATTCGAAGTGGTAAGATACAGAAGGATACTTCATCAAGTGCAGCAAAGAAGCCTTTCACCGGTAAGAAGGAAGCTAGTGTAGTCTATGGCTCGAGGGGCCAAAGCAGACCTGAACACCGTCAAGCAGTAAATGCGGTAGTGATATCAAGACCTACAGTTGCTCCATAACGCAACATTCAATAAAGGGTGGAAAGACCACAGAGGCAGTTCACTCGGCTCAATATGGCCTTGTCTCAAATTCTACCACAATTATTGAAGACCAATCTGGTGACTCTGAGGGAGGCCCGGAAGAACCCCAACACCACGTCTCCCCACTATAACCCGAATTCCCACTGCGCCTATCACTCTGAATGTCCATGTCATAATACAAACAACTGTTGGGCCTTGAAAAATAAAGTTCAAGACTTGATCGAAGCCAAAGAGATTGAGTTTGACGCTCCGGAGAAGCCCAACGTCATAACTGCTCCCATGCCCAAACATGGTCTTGGAGTAAATGCTATAGACAATGATTTATTTGTAACCTCTGTGGAAGAAATTTCTACTCCGTTGACGATAGTTAAGAAGAATTTGTTGTTGGCCGGTTTATTTTCAGGTTGTGGTGAAGGTTACCACATGTGTTCGATTCTGCCTGCTGGTTGCCACTTATTGAAATCAGGTGTTTATCACCTGATGGATAATAAAGAGATCCTGTTTGAAAAGACTATGATTCTATTGGTTCCAATTCAAGATGTTGCCATCATAACCATTTCCACAAATACTTCCAAGGTTTCCTCGAGAAAATCTGTTAGGATTACACCCGTCCCAAGAATTGCTCCGTTAATAATTACTGTCCCTCGTCCTATCCCATACACTTTGGATAAGGCTGTCCCTTGGCACTATGGTGCTGAAGTGTATTACCATGGAGTTAAACAAGACTTAAAGAGTGAGGAAGTTGATGTTGATGTCAGCAATATTGTTGGGGCTAGCAAGGTCACCAGAAGCGGGAGACTATTTTCTCCCGAGATTTCCCCTCTGACTGTTCAAAAACCTGTTGTCATTCTGTCTGCTATTACACCAACTACTGTCCCGATTCCTATTCGAGTTATCACCCCTATCGCCGAGCCATCTAGGACTCGGGCAAAGAAATCATAAATGAGCCTGCTCAGACGGAGGCACCTAAGAAGATCATTGTAGAAACCTCGAAACAAGAGATAGAAGAAATTTTGAAGATTATCAAGAAGAGCGATTACAATGTAGTCGAGCAGCTGGGGCATACCCCGTCAAAAATCTCCATGTTTTCCTTGTTATTGTGTTTTGAAGCCCATGCAAAGGCTTTAATTGCATTCCTCAAGACTGCGCATGTGCCGTAGGAAACTTCAGCCGATCAATTCAAAGATTGCGTAGCTATCCTGACTGTCGACAATGGGCTGGGTTTCTCATATACAAATCAGACCGCTAAGGGGAGAAATCATAATGATGCTCTACATGTCTCGATCGAGTGCAGGGGAACCACTATGGCCCATGTTATGGTGGATATCGAGTCCTCATTGAATGCTCTGCCAAAGAAAGCATTAGACCGTCTGGACTATGAAGGTTTGATTCTAAAGCCGAGCAATATTGTGGTCAGGGCTTTCAACGGGTCAAAAAGGATGGTGCACGGGGAGGTGTACATCCCTGTTAAAGTTGGCTCTCAGACTTTTGCATCCACCTTTTACGTGATGGATATCAGACCATTATATTCTTGCTTGCTGGGTCGCCCTTGGATTCATAAGGCTGAGGCAGTGACTTCCACACTCCATCAAATGTTGAAATATCCGGTGAAAGGAAAGATTGTAACGGTACGAGGTGAAGAGGAGTATATGGTGAGTCATCTCAATTCCTTCCGCTACGTGGAGATGGATGAGGAGTTCATCGAAATCCCTTGTCAGAACTTTGAAGAGGTCCCTCAGACCTTGGCGTCAACTGAAGTTACTACTGACAAACCTCCGATGAAGATGGCTTCTCTCAAGGATGCCAGGGCTGTAATCGAAGAAGGTGGGTGTACCAATTGGGGTCAGCTCCCTGATTTCATGCACAAAACTGACAAATTTGGTTTGGGCTTTACTACAGGGGCTCAAAGGGCTGTTAGGCGCGCGCGGATTGGAAGACCTCCTCTGCACATCAGCAATCAGGGAGTTAATGCAATTGAGGACATTGAAGAAGATTCAGATATTGACAGCTGGATCTATCCCACAACCAATGGTTGACTGAACAACTGGACGGCGAAGGACTTCATACCTGTTTATTTTATTCCACAGTAATTGACTTTTGTTTTAAGAGTTGTAATAGACAGTTTGAAACTTTACGGCTCGGTGCTTTGCCCGAGGCACTTTGGCTTTGCTTGTGAGGGCTTATTATTTGTCATTTTTCATATATAATTAATAAAACATTGGACATTTCTTGCATTACTAATTTTGCGCTCCTTGTCTTTCTTTTCTACCCCTCGCTTTATCAAAACAGTTATTCTCTTACACACACTCACGTATCATAATGCAGATCCATATCCACTCTGGATCCCATTAATAACAACTCTGCTACTGCCAGTTATGACTTCGAAAATCGGATCAACCAAGCCAAGGACGAAGGTGAGGATGATTGTGAGGTTCTTGGAGAACTTGCTAGACTGTTACTGTAGGAAGAGAGGGCCATACAGCCTCATGAAGAGCCAGTCGAATCAGTGAATTTAGGTAAAGAGGAGGACAGGAAAGAGGTTAAGATACGAGCAAATCTGGAGCCTAGTGTCAAGGAACGGTTGATACATATGCTACACGACTATGTTGAGATCTTCGCCTGGTCCTATGAAGACATGCCTAGTTTGGACACCGATATTGTGGTACACCTCCTACCAACCAAAGAAGAATGTCCTCCGGTAAAGCAAAAGGTTCTCCGTATGCGCCCTGAGATGTCTGAGAAAATCAAAGTTGAGGTCATGAAACAGTTTGACACCAGATTTTTAGCTATCACTTCTTATCCGCAATGGGTTACCAACATTGTTCCAGTACCTAAGAAGGATGGTAAGGTACGGATGTGTGTGGACTATAGAGATCTGAACAGGGCAATCCCCAAGGATGATTTCCCACTTCCTCACATTGATGTTCTGGTCGACAACACCGCGCAGCATAAGATCTTCTCCTTCGTGGATGGTTTTTATGGTTACAATTAGATCAATATGGCTCTAGAGGACATGGAGAAGACAACCTTCATTACACAGTGGGGCACCTTTTGTTACAAGGTAATTCCTTTCAGGTTGAAGAATGCTGGAGCAACTTATCAGCGCGCCATGGTTGCTTTGTTCCACGACATGATTCACCATGAGATCGAAGTTTATGTTGATGACATGATAGCAAGGTCCCAGACTGAGGAAGAGCACCTAGATCATCTCCAGAAACTCTTTGACAGGTTGAAGATGTACAAGCTGAGGTTGAACCCGAACAAGTGTACCTTCGGGGTGAGGTCTGAAAAACTGCTGGGTTTCGTCGTCAGTGATAAGGGTATTCAGGTGGACCCTGGCAAGGTAAAGGCCATACAGGAGATGCCGGCTCCCCACACAGAAAAGGAAGTTAGAGGCTTTTTGGGATGTCTGAACTACATTTCAAGATTCATTTCACATCTGACGGCTACTTGTGAGCCAATCTTCAAGCTGCTGAAGAAAGATCAAGTGGTAAAGTGGAATGACGAATGCCAGACCGCTTTCAAAAGAATCAAATAATACCTTTAAGAGCAACCAACTTTGATACCTCCATTTGAAGGAAGACCTTTGATTTTATACTTGACAATACTGGACAATTCAATGGGGTGCGTGCTAGGGCAGCATGACGAGTCTGGCCGAAAAGAGCACGTTATTTACTACCTTAGCAAAAAGTTTACTGACTGTGAGACCCGATACTCATTGCTAGAGAAAACTTACTGCGCTTTGGCATGGGCGGCTCGTCGGCTGAGACAGTATATGCTGACTCACAGCACCTTATTGATATCAAAAATGGATCCAATCAAGTATATCTTCGAAAAACCTGCTCTCTCCGGAAGGATAGCAAGATGGCAGATGATCCTAACCGAGTACGACATCCAATACACAACCCAAAAAGCAATCAAGGGGAGTGTATTTGCGGATCATTTGGCGCATCAGGCCGTGGATGACTATCAGTCCATGAATTTCGAGTTCCCGGATGAGAACATCATGCTGGTGACCGACTGTGAAGATCCTGGACCGGATGAAGGATGTGAGGAAGGATCCCGATGGTCTATGTATTTTGATGGAGCATCAAATGCATTGGGTAATGGCATTGGCACTGTAACTATATCTCCTGAGGGCTGTCATACTCCGTTCACCGCCCGATTATGTTTTAACTGCACCAGCAATATGGCGGAGTATGAAGCGTGCATCATGGGTCTTCGAGCTGCTATTGACCTGAGGATTAAGTTCTTGAGTGTATTCGGAGATTCTGCTTTAGTGATCAGTCAGATCAAAGGTGAGTGGGATACGAAGCACCCAAATCTTATTCCTTACAAAGAATATGTATTTACATTGCTCCCACACTTTGAGGAGATAACCTTTGAACACTTCCCAAGAGAGTAGAATCAGTTAGCGGACGCACTAGCTACCATGTCTTTTATGTTCAAAGTCAGGTTGGACAATGAAGCTCCCCAGATCACCATCGAGAGGTTGGACGAACCCACATATTGTTGTGATATTGAGACTGAAGAGGTAGCAGATAAACCCTGGTTTCATGAAGTAAAGAGGTATCTTGAGGCTCAAGAATACCCCGAGGGTGCATCTGTTAATGATAAGAAGTTCTTGAGAAGGTTCGCTGCAAGTTCTTCATCAGTAATAATGTTCTTTATAAGTGTAACCATGATTCAACCTTACTGCGATTTATGGACAAAAGCGAGGCAGAAAGGATCATGGCGGAGTTACATGAAGGTACCTTCGGAACTCATTCCAGTGGACATACCATGGTGAAGAAAATCCTACGGGCAGGATATTATTGGTCCACTATGGAATTCGATTGTTATCAGCACTCTCGAACCTCTCATAAGTGCCAAGTATATGCTGATAAGGTGCATGTACCTCCAATTCCTCTGAATGTTTTGACAACTCCTTGGCCTTTCGCAATATGGGGCATCGATTAGATAGGTGAGATCAGACCTACTGCGTCTAACGGGCATCGTTTCATTTTGGTGGCTATTGATTACTTTACAAAGTGGGTCGAGGCAGCTTCCTTTGCTACAGTAACCAAGAACATCGTGGCACGTTGTATCCTACATAATCTAATTTGTCGATACGGTGTACCAGAGAGGATCATTACAGACAATGGTACAAATCTCAACAATACGATGATCACCGAGCTCTGCAAGCAGTTTAAGATACAGCATCATAACTCTTCTCCCTACCGGTCAAAGATGAATGGGGTCGTTGAAGTAGCTAATAAGAACATCAAAAAGATTGTGCAGAAGATGACAGTGACATACAAAGACTGGCACGAGATGTTACCATTCTCTCTTCATGGGTACCGTACCTCAGCACGGACGTCGATAGGGGAAACACCCTATTCTCTGGTGTATGGCATGGAGGCAGTCCTACCCATCAAAGTTCAGATACCCTCTCTCAGGATTATGAAGGATGTCAGTTTGAACGAAGACGACTTGATCCAAACTCGGCTTGATCAACTGAATTTAATTGATGAAAAGAGGCTTACTGCTATTTATCACGGTCAGACGTATCAAAAGCGAATGATCAAGGCTTTTAACAAGAAGGTCAGACGTCAAGAATATCAGGTTGGGGATCTAGTGATCAAACGCATCATACTACCCCAAGGTGATCCCATGGGAAAATGGACCCCCACATACGAAGGGCCATTCGTGGTTAAGAACATTTTCTCGGGAGGAGCTATGATTCTAACCACCATGGATGGTGACGACCTTCCTCACCCCGTCAATGCAGACATAGTAAAAAGATACTACGCATAATCAAAGACCCACTAGGTTGACTGGCCTAGGCAAAAATAAGGGCTTCCCGACGAACCAAATGGGTTCGGGCAAAAGTAAGGGATGAAAATAAATAAAAAATGTACACCCGGCAAGTCGAAAACCTGAAAAGGAGACTTGGGCAAAAAAGGGTATCCCGGTGGACTGAAAACCCGAAAGGGCGGTTCAGGAAAAAATTAGGGATTAAAGTGTAACGCTATGTCTCATTGGATCATCTTGCGACCAGACTTTGATATCGACTATCAAGCTCGGACGGTGCCAACCAATCTGATCCACCTTCGACCAAGTAGAAAAGTGATGAGAGGCTTGAAGATATAAAGGCAATAGCAGAGTTGGAACCCAATGGGACTATTTCACATAGCTGTTTTTCTTTCTTTTACACAACTTATATAATTTATGTTCCTTCGGCGGCGTTCTCTTACTAGGACGTCAGCCTCTTTGTACAAAACGCCTGTTACAGGCCAATTTCAAAAATCAATACAATTCATTTCCACAAGAAATTTCAACTTGTTTTTATTTTTCTGTTTTGTTTTGCAAGAACGTCCAATGATTCATTTTTGATATATGCATTTGAAAATGATTGCTGCTCATAAATATTTACATAAGAAACAAAAGACAATTACTCGTCATTCCAGGAAAAGGAGCAAACAAGAAGTGTCCAAACCTTACAGTTGCTCTACCCACCAGGTACATGGGTAGAGCCAGCTTGAGAATATGACTAAAGGTACATACACTCCCCGCAGAGTAAGAAATATCCAGAGACAGTGGTGTTAGCTCTCCTCAGCCGAGGCTCATAATCGTGAATGAGTCGGCAAATTCCCCCAAGCAGAGTTTATCTATCACCAGCAATAGAAGTTCACCACAAGCTAATTTTATTTCTCCAAATCGGCAGATCATCCAACGAAGTATCTCTCTTCCCCACAAAGTCATTCCCCTACAGGATTATTCTCAAACAAAGTCTCTCCCGGCGAAATATTCTCGAGCAGAACGGACGCAAGTCTCCAGCTAATCATCTTCGGTCACTATCCCCAGCGAGAACGAAGAATTCAACTCCTTATCCTCTCCAACAGCAGTCCGTGATTTATTCTCGCTAGCCGTAGAATATCACAAGAATATTGCATATCCATACATCGTGGCAGGCGCATACGCATCATGCAGCACAATCTCATTTATTTTGAGAACATCATTACTTAATACATTTCATACATCATGACATTACATACGACTAACTCTTTACCTTTCAGGGAAAGATGCAATCAAGTTCTCGCAAGTTTTCTCTGGTTCCGTCAAATTGATACTAAGATTTCTATTCCAGTTCAAGCTATGAAGCCTGGAAATCGACCGAATAATATCTTGATTTCCCCAAAATACTACGAAGCCTGGAATCGACCAGATAGTGGTACATCTTAAATTCAAGCTTTGAAGCCCGGAAATCGACGGGAAAACAGCTTAACCCTCAGCAAGTTATTATGAAGCCTGGCAACTGAACAGATAGCAGTACAAGATACCATGAAGCCTGGAATCGACCAGACAATGGTATAAGACACCGTAAAGCCTGGCGCACGACCAGATAACGATATAAGATGCTGTGAAGACTGGAGCATGACCAGATAGCGGCAAAGGACACTAAAACCTGGGACACGACCAGATAACAGTATAAGGTACTGCGAAGCTTGGAATTCGACCAAATAGCAGTTTACTCAGCCAATTACTATGAAGCCCGGAAATCGACCGGATATTAGTATGCCTTAAATTCAAGTTGAAACCCGGATGCGACCGGATAACCACTTAATTCCTTCTGAAGCCTGGAGCTCGACCAGATAAGAATTGAGAAATTGCAAAGCCTGGAGGATGACCAGATAGCAAGTTTAATCTCATCTCCCCAGTAAGTCATTGTAAAACCTGGAGCACGACCAGATAGCAGTCAGTCTTATTTTCCTCAGCAAATCACTGTAAGGCCTGGAGCACGACCAGATAGAAGTTCATTGTCACCTCCTCAACTAAGAGATGATTCCCCAGTAGAGTAACAGACAACTGAAGCTCCTAAAATTCTATTTATCTCGAGACAGAGACCAGCACTCCCCAGCGAAGTCCTCCTCAACAACAGGAATACGGGTTCTCGCAAAGGAATCTCTTATGCGACCAACACTTCGTCGAATGGCATATTTAAGCCCATCTTCCGTCATTGACTTCCAAATGGAATATATAAGCCCATTCTCTATATCACAAGACAAGTACCACTTCATGCGAGTGCAAATTTCTGGGCACTCTAGTGTTCAATCATCTTCCACCTTCAGATCACGAAAGGCAGACAAGCCAATCTACATCCTCAGGTTTAAGAACATTGAACAGGGGAAGCTGTTGTACCCAAAAAGTTTCCCTCCCATATTTCTCAATACATGCCAAGTAAGGTCCTCAAATTGCTCAAGGAAATCTAAGGGTTGACCAGACAAACTCTCTCCTAAGGCAATCTACCTCAAATTAGGGTTTCATTTTGCATCAAGATGCTTGATTCCAAAGGATCCCAAATGCTCACCATTGTCCTAATATGTTCTCAAGATCATCCATATCAAGTTTCAAGCCTTGTAGAGGAAGTTTGCTCAGTCAATTGCTTAAGTGCTTAGAAATCGACTATGCTAGGGCAAAAGTCAACTGTGGCCCACATACAGTCAAATTTCAAGATTTTTGGTCAACATCCTCATTTTGAAGTATTATTCATAATTTGATCAAGTTTTGATCATGATTCCTTAAGGATTGCTCACAATTCATCAAAACCCAAAAGTTGCTAAATTACGGTTTTGCAGGAAAAGACAACTCAACTTTGACCAAGCATAACTTTCTCATACTTTATCAAAAATGACCCATCCAAAGCTCATTTGGAAGAGGATGTTATTCCCTACAATTCATTTTCATCTCCCAAGTTCAAAATATTCACTCCCAAGAAGATATTAATTTGGACATTATAGGTCATTTTGAAAAGTCAACAAAAACACCTTTTAGGTCAAAGCTTCATACATGAACATGGAAGACTCAATTGATATGAGACCAAAAGGGTTGCTTAGAGGACATCTTAAGATTTCTAAAAAGTCCAAAAACACATCTCTAGGGTCAAAATTGAGAGAGTTATGATTTGGCCAAGTTGACCCTTTTTGCAAAATTGCCAAAAGTCAAATGTGTCCAAAATTGCATTTTTTGCCAAATGGGCCCAACTTTTTATGCTTGCACTGAGTTTGTAATGTGACCCACGACCCATGAACCCTTCCACTTGTAATTCTTTTATTTTTGTTATTTATTTTGATTTTATTTCATTTAAATCAAATAAAATCAATATAAAATAATGAAAATATCAAAAACTAATTAAATCTTGACATTTTGTGCATGATTAGGTTCATTATACAGCTGGAGACAAGATCAAATCATGCAAGGCTTTATATGGACACAAAAAGATTGAATTTTCCTATTTTGGAAAGATTTGGTGCAAGGATTGAATCATGAATCAATATTCATAATTGGAAGAGATTTGATACAAAATTGCAACCCTAATGCACTCTAGTATACATAAGGAACAAAAACGATCAAAAGAAAGAGGCTAGAGGAGTGCAAAGGCAGAGAACCAATTTCAAAAATTCAAGAAAAAGTTGCAAACCAATTTCCAAGTTTCAGGCCATCTCAAGCCATTCTAATCATACCAATCGTTTGTTGGACCTCCCAGGATCGTGTTTCAATCGTTAGCAAGCTTCCCCACGCCCTGAAATGCATCGTAGCAGTCACACAATTTGTCTCTTTTCTTGAATTCGAATACATTGATTTTGGCATATTTAGCATGATTAATTGACATATTTATAATCCTTGAGATGTTTGCAAGCTAATGGTTGTATTCAATTGCATTTTTATTAACTGTGCATCAAACTGCCATGGCTAGGGTTCGTGTTTCGTTTTTAGGGATTTCTTGTACAGGGAAAATTGGACAATGATAATGGTACCATGATGCTCGTGGGCTTGAAACGAGTTGATTGGTACCATTGGTTTTCATTTATCATGCGTGTACAAGATTTTGGAAACGTGCAGGGTTATACCTACAGTGAACGTCCGTAGGTACAAGCTTTGATTTCTAAAACGACAGGCCAGTATAGGAGACGATGGCGTGGCAGCATGTGACTCGTCCGTTTGAATTTAGCGCATTTTGAAATCAGATCTTTTTACTTTTCTCATATTATATTATCTTATTGTTATTACTATAACTAATCATCCCGACTCAGCTGGCAGCGTGGCAAGGGGAGAATGCTCAAGGACCTGGGTTCGATCCCCAGGTCCCAACATTTGCTTCATATTATTTTTCTTTACATAATCAGTTATGCTAGTATCCCATGTGTCCACCATGCATCATCAGCATCCAACCATCAGATCATCAACAAGCCAGATCCAAGGCTTCTCCCTTGCAGGTCCATCATGCGCCTCCATTCAATGAGTTCACTAGATCCAACAAAGTCAACAAGGCCTAGACTTATTGGGCTCAGAATTGCAAACAGCACCCCCCTTGTTAAAAACAACATCAGGCCCATTTTTCTTTCTTTTCTATTTATTTCTTTTATTTAATTTAATTTGCTTAATTTTTTTTAACCAAAATTAATTTCTTTTTCACAAAATCATAAAATCAAGAGTTTCACAAAAAAATTAGAATTAGGTTTTTATTTAATCAAATTTAATATAATTTAGCTTAATTTAATTTAGGGAAATTCTAATCTTTTTTTTAATTAAAACCAATTAGGAAAATTAGGGTTAAAACTTATGATTTAATTTTTTACATTAGAAACGAGAATAGAAACGATTCTTTTTTGAGTAGGTAGATGCTAGTAGGTACTTGCTCAAACAAACAAATTTTTTCACACCAACACTTTCCAAACAAAGTTTTCAAAACAACTTCGTAACACTCTTGAGGATAGAAACAAGGGTTAAAACGAAGTAAAACAAAACTTTTCAAAACACACACAAGCAATTTGAAAAATGAGCAAGTACCTAAGAGCCCGTGGAAAACCACAGATAGAAAGGGTGCTAATACCTACCCTTTCTATAATCTACCCCCCGTACTCTCGAAAAAAGGATTTTTTTTCTGTGCTTTTTTCCTTTTCGGTTAGATAAAATAAAAGTTGATGGAGACTCTTGCTCACCGCGACATTTTGCGAATAAAAAACGCAAAACACAAACTAGCATTTTTCAAAACAGTCGGTTCTGCCACCGTATCACAATACCCCACTTATTATTTCCCCAGTAGAGTCGCCAGTTTTGTGATACGGTGGTAGAGCCGACTGTTATACTGGTTTGCATTTTTTGTTCGCAAATGTCGCAATAAGCAAGAGTCGCCACCGACTTTTATTTCATCCAACAAAGGAAAGGAAAAAGAGCAGAAAAAACCTTTTTTCGATATGTTTTCAAGTACGGGGGGTAGATTATAGAAAGGCAAGGTGTTAGCACCCTTTCTATCTGTGGTTTTCCACGGGCTCTTAGGTACTTGCTCATTTTGAAATCACTTGTGTGTGTTTTGAAAATATTTTTGTTTAACTTCATGATTACTCTTGTATCTATCCTCAAGAGCATGGCGAAGTGGTTTTTGAAAAAAACTGTTTTGAAAGTGTTTGTGTAAAAGAGTTTATTTGAGCAAGTACTTAAGATTTTCTACCTACTTGAAAAAGGATTGTTCATTCTCGTTTCCTTTAGACAGCGTTATCCTACTATTAAGGAGTAGGTGGCCCTATCGTTGGAGTTTTAAGTGACATTCGAAGGGACGAGTACGGTCACAAAAGCAATGGTTAGGGAACTTTAGTAATTACCCTAAAGTCCTAAGGATCTTTTCGAGGCAACATCTGAACGGGTCATTTGTGATCTTTTGGGACTAGAGGATGACCACTAAAATTCCCTATGCTTCATAACTGTTTACCGAAGGCAACCGGAGTGGGGCAAACCCTAGGAGTGAGCATGTGCAAGTGTGCTTTTTTCAGTTAATTATCTTTGCACAATTAAGGTTATCTACCTTTTAAACATTGTTTTATCTTTCGCATACAGTCCAAATATCCATACATCTAGCAGTTTAATAGTTGCGGAAATTAAAGAGTGCGAGAAATTAAAGTCCTAGCTATTACAAGGCTTTTGGGCAGATACACAAACATTTCACTGAAAATAAAGATGCGGAAATTGAAATCCTAATTAATCTATTACAAACTTGAAACAGTTACAATAATTTGAATTAAAAAAAAGTAAAGGCGTGTGCGACGAATTAAATACGAGAATAAAATATAAGCCTAAAAACCTAATTAATTAAAAAATATTTTTGTGTATTTTTTATCGGGAAAATAATTTAATTACAAATTAAACCTAATTTTCTAATTAATTTTAATTAATATAAAAAAGCAATTAAGTTAATCTAATTAAACTAAATTATGTTCAATAAAATTAATTATAAAAAAAACCTAATTCTATATTTTAGTGATTTTATATTTTTATGATCATTTTGAATTTTATGATAAAAAATGATTTTTTGTTGTAAAAATGGTTAAATAAATAAATAAAACAAAAAAAGAAATTAAAAAAGAAATATTTGGGCCTGGTATTGTTGAGTAACCAGGGGGTGTATTACTGATTTATGTAGGGCCCAAGAATCACAAGCCCAGTCAATTATTGGATCCAGTGTTGCCACGTCTGAGGGTACACCATGGTCCTCGCTTGCATGAGACATTGGATCTGTGATGGAGATGATCCAATGGATGGATCTGGGGTGCATGATAGGCGCTTGGAATGTGAGGTGTACAGGATCTGAAATCAAATAGTTAGAAAATGTAAAAACTCTAGACCTGGGTATCGAACCCAGGACCCTCACCCCACACGCATTCCTCCTTACCATCAGGCCAACCTGTTATTCGTTTACATAAATGACAAAATAATAATATAATAGAAATACACGCCTTATGCCCAGAACACGTGCGAAATTCAAACCGGCCAGTGGGAGTCAGCCATGTGATCACCTTCTTCCTCAAGACTATTGTTTTAGGTATTAACCTTTTACCTACGGACAGCAGCTGTAACTATAATCCTGCAAATCTCAAAAATCAATGTCAGGCATGATAAATCAATTCCAAGCATACAGATCAACTCGTTTTGATCTCACGAGTATGATGGCATCCCTCTTTTGCCCTGATTTTACATGCACCAAAAAGCCCTAAAACACAACCTTAAATCCTAACAATGGCAACTATCCATACATGCGCTAAAACTCCTAATTAATCATATCAATATGTTCTAAATGATGTTACAAATATGAAGGCATGCTTAGAAATTATTTATGATGCGTAAATTTGCAGAACCAAATTAAAAAAAGATGGCAAACCGTGACACTGTAAAGTGATGATTTCTGGAGCTTTTACGTGTTCAAACGACACTACTAGCCTCAGGAGACGTCCATGAGTGGATAGGTTGCCTTGAATCACCTTGAATTGTCCTCCAACTCAGAATTCGAACCACACTTTTTGTCAAAAAATTTGAGTTTTATTCTTCTTATGGAGGCAGTCTTTTCGACCTCTTTAGGTATGGCCTCCTTGTGTATATGTATTAGAACATATTAGGTTAACAAAACAACTTGAATCTTGAATAATTATGGAGAAAAGATCTTGATTGTTCAATGCGTTATTTGTTTCCAAAATAAACCAAATCATGCCATTCTTGCTCCAATCATCCTTGGTACGATTTGATCCTTATATGCCAGCATATATCATCTTCATTCAATGCCAAAATCATTCCAAAAGCAATTCACATGATTTATTTTAATTTTATTTGACTTTATTTGAATTTTAAAAGAATAAAATCACAATAAATCAAATAAATAATTTAATGAGGCATGGAGTGGTTCATGGGTCGTGGACCATGTTAGGAACAAGATACAAGCAAAAAAAGTTGGCCCATTTGAAGAAAAAATGCATTTTGGGCATGGTTGACTTTGTGCAAATTTCCAAAAATGGCCAACTTTGACAATGCACATTTCTCTCAATTTTGACCCTAAGAGGGTGTTCTTAGACTTTTTAGAAAGCTTAAGATGTCCCCTAAACAACGCTTTTGTTTCACCTCAATTGGATCTTCCATGTTTATGTAAGAAGCTTTGACCCAACAGGTGTTTTAGTTGACTTTTTGAAATGACCTGTAATGTCTGAATTCATATCTTTTCATGAGTGCATTTTTTGAACTTGAGGGATGAATGTGAGTTATAGGTAATTGCATCCTCTTCAAAATTAGCCTTGGATGGGAAATTCTTGATAAAGTATGAGAAAGTTATGCCTGGTCAAAGTTTGGTTGACTTTTCCTATAGAAACCCTAATTTAGCAACTTTTGAGTTTTGATGAATTTGGGGCATTCCTTGAGGAATCATGGTCAACCCTTGATAAAATGATGGATGTTACTCCAAAATGTTGATTTTGACCAAAAATCTTGAAGTTTGACTGCATGTGGGTCACAGTTGACTTTTGACCTAACATAGTTGATTTTCAGGCAATTGACCAATTGACTGAGCAAACTTGTTATGCAAGGCATGAAACTTGACATGGATGGTCTTGAGTACTTATTAAGACCATGGAATAGGTTTGAGTCCTTTATAGCTCACCCATATTGATGAAAATGGAAACCCTAGTTGGATATTCATTGCTTTAGGAGAGAGTTTGTCTGGTCAATCCTTGGGCATCCTTGGGCAAGTTGAGGACTTCAATGAGCATGTATTGAGTAATGAGAGGGAAAATTTTGGGGTACAACAATGTGAGTATGTACCATGCGTGCACTTGCCTTGCTTACACCTGATCAACAAATAAAATGTTGAAAAATAAAATGCCACAGGCAGGGATCGAACCACTGCCCTAGCACCCTAACGCTCTACACACACACGTTTGCCACTTGGGTAGTTGTTTCATCCGTTTATGAAATAGCCATCAATAAATATATTATAAAACGTATCCATAAGTTCAAATTTATGAACTTCATCTTCTTCCTCGCGCCAGAACAAAACCCAACATTTTTTTATTTTTCAAACTCTTCCATTTCTTAACCTTTTTGAAAAATGTAAACCTCAAAGTTGTTCCAAATTTCACCACAAATTTAACCATACCATTAACTTAAACTAAAACTCAAAGATTAAAGTGAATTTTTGTTGGTACCAAACTGAACCCTAATATTTCAGAATTTCAAATCCAAAATTCTCATCACACAGTCAATATAAATGAAAACTAATGACATGGTTAGCTTCAGGGCATTGATATCTACATTTTTTCTTTAGAAAATAAATGCAAATGATGCTTGTAAAGAGATTTCAAAGTTTAGAAAAATTACCTCAAAAGTGAGAATCGAGTTTGAAGTTAGAGCACTTCTCGAGGTGTTAGGATGATCTGGATAACTTTATTGAACTCCCAGGAAGCTTTTGTAATTCTTGCCTTGGATTGAGAGTACACCAATTCTTCTGGATAATTCAAGTTTCCAAGCTCTATTTTTTAGTTTGTAAGATGATTAAGATGGTGTTACAGTGATAAAACAGGTCTTTGTATGATTTATATATGAGTTATAGAAACTATGTAAATGATATAGAGTGAAAATGTACGAGTGGATTGAGTGTTTGGTGTTCAAGGTCAGAAGTTGCAACAAATGGAGTTTTATATGTAGCTTTTGATTTTGAGAGTTTTTTGAGGTTGTTTCTTCATGTATTGGCTTGCAAATATACCCTGTATTTATAAGCAAGAGGTTTTAGAGGATGAGAGGGCTTGGTTTTCAAGTTACAGGGTTTTGGTTTGGTTGATATGAAACAAACAAGTTTGATAAATTTCCAATGTTTCAATGCTTTAAGTACAAGCATGTTCTGAAGTTTTTGGGTGTAGGAGGTTTCTTCTTCTCTTTAGGATGGAGTATGATCAGAAGAAACAAGAGAGTAGCTCAATGCATTGACTTTTGCAAAAAGCTTTCTTTTTGTAAATGGAATTGGTGCCTTTGTACCATTAATGGCAAATTGTCTTGGACAAAGCTTGAATCAAGTGGATAATGGCTCAAAAGTTTGTGTAATCTTCTTATTATGGATAAACATGGATATTTAAGGCCTGAAAAGTAGGATTATTCAGCATGACTTGAAGATTTTGTCTTATGGTTTTCATAGAAATGACTTATAATTCAAGTATGGATGCCCAACTTCATCTCTTAGAATCTCCTAGTTCAAGCAAGATAAAATTGTGTTCTTGTACATTTTGGAAAGCTTGAAACATTGTCTAAAACTTTCATGTTTTGAGTTTTGAATAAATCAAATGGGAACTTGGTGAATAATTGCCATGAAGTTAGGACAAAAATCTGATCAAAACTTGTAAAAACAATTTCTAAGTGTTGGATAAAAAACATCATAACTTCATGAGCTTATATCTCTTAAATTACGCACTTTTTAAGGATCATCACACATTAACAAATTTGTAGAATTCATCAATCCCTACAACTTTAATGTTGAAAGTTTTCCTTGAATCGGCATGCATCTTGAGGAAACTTGCTTGTGAAGTTAGGGTTTTTGTTAAGAACAAAAACACTTAGAATTTTTCTAAGTGAGAAAATTTTCCAAATTTGACTTTTGTTTGAAGTTTTGATTTATTTATGATCAAGTTTGATATTTTTGAATGTTTTTATGATTCTTGATTTTTGAATTTCAATGTTGACCAAAAAGTCAAAGTTTGACTGTTGAGTGACTGTTGACTTTTCATCAATTTATTCAAATTTTCAACTATCAATCACTTGCATCTTTGGAAATGTTTTGAGCCATGTAATTAGGTCAAGATATTTTATTTGATTCCTTGATATCATGCTCCAAACCATTAGGTCATGCACTAGACCAAAAGTCAATGATCAATCATCTTCAATCAAAACCCTAATTTTTACAATTTTTGCCCTTTGATGATTTGAGGGATTTCCTTAAGGAATCATGGTCAATCCTTGATCAAATTATGAATATCACCATAAAATGTTTATGTTGACAAAAAATCTTGAAGTTTGACTGTATATTGACCACAATTGTCTTTTTACCCAATATAGTTGATTCTTAGTCATCTGAGCAACTGATTGAGCAAACTTGTGATGCAAGACTTGAAACTTGACATAAGAATTATTGAGGACCTATGATGAACCATGAAAGTCATTTGAGGCATTAGAAGTCCAACTTTACTTGAGAAAACCAAAACCCTATTTGTAGGTCAATGCTTAGGAGGAGGTTTGACAAGTCAACTCTTGAGCATCCTTGAGTATTTGAGAATCTTAGAAGAATGCCTTGAAGAAAATGGGAGGGGAAATTTTAGGGTATAACAGGGTCTTTAAATAAACTAGAGGGATTCCTAACATGATCAGCAACAGAGATCCCATCATACATCTCTACCCAACTTCTCATGGAATCAGAAAGCAGTAAAGCCCTACTTCTCATGATCTCTAGAAAAGCAGTAAAGAAATGTGATAAAGTGTGAAAATGAGGAATAAAATGAAGTTACCATGATACCTAACAGACAAGGTTTGTTGCCTCTTCAAAACCATGCAAGAGATAAGAAGACTCTACAGAATTTGTCATGGATTCCCTTGATGAAGATTAAGCTCCTAACTTACTTTAAAATCTCT
Source organism: Vicia faba (assembly GCA_948472305.1). NCBI lineage: Eukaryota > Viridiplantae > Streptophyta > Magnoliopsida > Fabales > Fabaceae > Vicia > Vicia faba. The sequence continues at coordinate 850,509,897 of OX451735.1, read as the reverse complement.
TGAAATTATTCAACAATTATCACGCGGTCAATAAAAAATAAAGCATGACAAATATAAAATTACATTAAAACAAGTATGGAGAATATAGCTTCAGCAGGGTGCAAAATTGGATCCAATGGTATGCTGCAAGAAAATGAATTGGTGTTAAGCCCAAAAAAGTGAATCTAATAAGAATTTTATGTGCATGATCCAAGGGCTACAAAAAATGTGATCATGGGCCTGAGGATGAGGGATTTTTGGTCCAGCCTTGATCCAATTCTATTTTTTTTGTTCAGATTTTATTTTCTATCAATAATACAGAAATTGAAAAGAATAAAAGTATAAAGCAAAATGGTCGCGTATGGGATACTGGCTAGGGTTAAGAATGTGTTTGTAACTCTTCAAATTTCTTTGTGCAACAGAATTCTCCCCATCTTTCTTGTGATTTTCGGTGAGAAAACTCACCGACAGTGCCGCCGCCTCGAATCAATTACCCACTTCTAATCCTTAAACCTCTAACGCAAAGCTAGCCTCAAATCTTGCCTTAAACCCGACTTTTGTGTTAGATTAAGGTGGAAACCCCTTGCTTGGCCAAATAGAAGGTGTCATTTGTGAACCCTAAGTTCAAAACATCGATAATCCGAGCTTACGAACCAAGATCTGAGCCTAACACCGTTCTTCTCCGATCAACATTGCAGACGTGCCAGAATTTAATGTCCGCCCTAACCACCACTCATCGACTTCATCTTATTTCGTTTTCTAACACTTCGAGTTTCTTTCACAAATTCCCGGTCAACCAAAATGTGCTCCTCGGATCTCTCACGCTCCAAGGAAAAATTAAATGTTTTAGATTGAAATTAGAATGTGACGATGATGCTGCCAATAATGTTTTTTCTTAATTCTTCTTCACTTGTTCGTTTTTCCATGTTTCATCTGAGTCGTTGTTGTGATGTTGTTGAGATCTTGATGCGAAGATGCTGACACAGATGTGTGATGAATTTGTAGAAGACAACGACAATCGTTGCAAAGAGATGCTAAAGTTGTTGTAGATGAAGAACAGTTTACAGAAGATGATATGAAGATGCTAAAAATAGAGATAAAGATGATGTTGGAGAATCCTGCAAGTTCAGGGTTGATGAAGATGCATGATGGTGAAGTATGGAGAGTGAAGTTGATGTTGATGAAGGTTGAAGAAGATTCAACTCGGCTCAGAGACAGATAGAGGAATTCTGGTGTTTTCTTGTGTAGTTTTTTTTTTGTGAATCGTGTAGAGAATAGATAGTTTTTTTGAGTTTTCTCTGTGTGGATAAACTGTGAATAATCGTGAATAATTTCTCCCTCTCTTTTCTGTTTTTCTGTTGTATCTCTGCTAGAAGTAGTTAGAAGCAGTTATGAGGTTGGCTTGAGTTTGAGAGACAGTTAGAAAATTTTGTTGCAAGTTAGTCGGTTTTGAGATGTCCGCTATGACAATTTGTTACATTTTGTTATTGGCTGGTAGAGTCGGTTAGGGGTTGTTAGGAAGCTGTTAATTTTTTTGTTTTGTTAGTTTTTGTTTTCTGCTATTTTTCTATTATAGGTGTGAGACTGTTACAGTTAGTGAGGTTTAGGTTCAAGTGAATCTGGTTTTGGCTGGACGAATTGAACCGTTATGGATCGATTTTTGCTTATGGATTGAATTGGCTTAAAGGATGGATTAGTTTGAAGTGAAAGTTTAGGTTGAGTTTGGAATATGTCAAATGCTTAGGTTCGAATTACAGTTAAGTGAGTTGAGGGGTGGAGTGAGAAATCGATTATGCATTTTTTTTCGTTTTTGCAGTTTTGATGTTAACTATTAGGTAGAAATAGGAAAGTTAGAAGTTGAAATATTAAAACTGGAAATTGGTGGTAGTTTTAAAGAAATTGGTTAGGAGTTTTTCTGTTATAGGTGAACTGGCATTTAGATAGAAACTATTAGTTAGTTTTTTTCTGTTAACTTTTCCTTTCCGATTTAAAGAATTTATATTTTTCTGATTTCATTTTCCTTTGAAATATCTTATACAACTTATCTTTCCTCTAATTTTTCTGCTATGAGATCAGTATGCAGGGCCGGCTTAGTGACTTATAGACAAATCATGAAGTTGATGAAGAGGTGGCATAAGGTCTTGAAGTGGTGAAATTGTATTATTCATCATAATCACGCAATGTAACAAAACTGTAGGATTAACACGGTTTATAGTACTGGATGGCCTTGAGCAAAGAGAAAAAGAAATATAAACTCGAATAGGGGACATCCCTCAATATCAAGGACTTTTAGTTTTGGAAACATTGAGCCATGACATTTGTTACTGTTATCCCCATCATCTATTTCCATTCTCAATTCCTTCTTGTTAGAACATAGTTTGATTCTACAACCCTCATAAGAGTTTTGATGATGACAAACACAAAGAACAAATATGCACTCTAAATTTGTGTTCTATGTTGTACAAAAGTTCTGACTTAAATGGCATCAGAAGTTAAGCCACAAAATCACTCAAGATGAGTAATCAGAATGTTCTAAAGTATGATGATCAGAATCTGCACTAAAGAGAAAGATATCTTGATTCTGAACGCAAGTCTAACACGCTAACAGAACCTTATGTTTCTGACTTCCCAAGTTCTGAAGTAAAGCAGCATGCAAGATTCTTAAGTTCTGAAGAATTACTTTTCCTTTAAGGCAGTATCATTTACAACGGCTACAATCAGACAATGATATTCTCAGTATGGAAAGAGCATTAAGTGTCCATTATCATGTTTCTATTTGGACAGACTGCCACGCCTATATAAACAAGCTCAAAGGATAAATCGTTTACAATTTTCACACAACTACTCCATACAATCTCAAAAAGCTGCAAAATTTATATTCATACTATACTCCAAATTCGTGTAATACATCACAGTAGTGATACAGTTTTTGTAACGAAAAACATATAGTACATAGTAAATCGTTTATTTTGATTAAGTGAATTTCCTTAAGATAAATCGGATTATGGTTGTACTCAAGAAGACTTTGGCAGTTGTCGAAGTAGAATTATAATCAGTTTGATTAGTGAATTACTCATCGTTGGAGAGAGGCGAAATCACCTTGGCGAGTGCACTGGAGTAGTTTGAGATCAAGTGAACCAGGATAAAATCATTGTGTCTATTGCTTTTGATTTTTAAGTTTCAATTCAACCCCCCCCCCCCTTCTTGTGTTTTTCACTTCTACAATTGGCATCAGAGCGCCTGGTTCTGAGTTCATACACTTAACTGTGTCAGTACAAGATCCAAGCTTAAGAAAAACACTATGGTAGGACCAAGTCAAAACATCAGCAATGACTATCATGATGATAAGGACAAAATCAGTGGCAAACCTCCAGTCTTTGATGGAGAAAATTTTGACTACTGGAAAGATAGAATTGAGAGCTTCTTTCTGGCTCATGATGTTGACTTATGGGATATGGTAATTGATGGATACATGCATCCTGTGGATGAAAGTGGTCAGAAGATAGATAGAAAAAGAATTTCTGACCAACAAAAGCGTGACTTCAGAAACCATCAGAAGGCCAGAACAATTCTTCTAAGTGTCATCTCATATTCAGAGTATGAGAAGATCTCAAACAGAGAGACAACCAAAAACATGTTTGACTCTCTGAGAATGGTGCATGAAGGAAACATACAAGTTAAAGAAACCAAGGCCCTTGCGCTCATTCAGAAATATGAAGCCTTTAAGATGGAAGAAAGTGAATCCATAGAAGCAATGTTCTCAAGGTTCCAAATTCAAGAGGTATTTCCTGACTTTACTGTTAATTTTACCAAAGCTGGACTAGGAGAAAGTCTGAGTGAAATTATGGAAAGGTATCAGCAACTCATAGTTAAATTCAAGAACCTGAAAAAGGATCTTGTTTCTGACTCGGAAGAAACTGGGAGTCTTGGATTAGAAAATTCTGAGTTAAAGAAAAAAATATCAAAACTAGAAAATGATTTACAAAACTCTCAGAAGGAAATAATCTCAGAGGCTCCCAGTAATGCTGATAAGATCATATAAGAATATGATTAAAGCTTTCAGAAGTTTCTGGCTAAAAACATAGATAGAAGCAAGATGGCTTCAATGATCTATGGAGTTAGCAGAAATGGAAGAAAAGGAATAGGATACCAAGGTAAGGTATCTCCACCTAAGAAAGTCACGGACCTATTAATTAAACGCACACCACTAAAATCCCACTTCACTTACGGGCACACACATGATCTAAAATACACTAGTAATGATTATTCTGCCAAACCAAAATTCAAACACAATTTTGGTAAAACTAACAAACCAGGAACCAAAATATATGGGTACCTAAGGAAAAAATTATATATGTAGCAGATATCTTTAGCAGCAAGGCTAAAACACCAGTCATGGTACCTGGACTCTGGATGCTCTCGACACATGACGGGAAGAAAGCATATGTTCCAAAGCCTGGAACTTAAACCTGGAGGTTACGTGGGCTTTGGAGGAAATCAAAGAGGAAAGTTCTTTGGCTCTGGAACAGTAGGTAATGGTAACCTTTCTTCTATTAATAATGTGTTATTAGTTGATGGATTCATGCATAACCTGTTATCCATAAGTCAATTAAGTGATAATGGTTATGATATAATCTTTAATCAAAATTCATGTAAAGTTGTTAGCCACAAAGATGGAACTATCCTGTTTAATGGAAAGAGGAAAAACAACATTTATAACATAAAACTTTCTGAACTAAAGAGTCAGAATGTAAAATGCCTTCTTTCTGTTAACAACGAACAATGGATCTGGCACAGAAGATTGGGGCATGTTAGTATAAGAAAAATATCTTAGATTAACAAACTCAATCTGGTCAGAGGACTTCCTAATCTGAAGTTCAGTTCAGATGCTCTGTGTGAAGCATGTAATAAAGGCAAATTTGCAAAACCTACTTTTAAAGCTAAGAATGTTATTTCTACCTCTAGGCCATTAGAACTTCTGCACATAGATTTATTTGGACCAGTAAAATCTGCGTCTGCTAGTGGCAAGAAGTATGGGTTAGTGATCGTAGATGACTATAGCAGATGGACATGGGTAAAGTTCTTAAGACACAAGGACGAGTTACATTCTGTGTTTGTTGCTTTCTGTAACCAAGTTCAGAATGAAAGGGATCTTAGAATTGTCAAAGTCAGAGTGATCATGGTGGAGAGTTTGAAAACAAAAAATTTGAAATATTTTTTAATGAAAAAGGCATTTTGCATGATTTCTCTTGTCCTTTAACTCCCCCAACAAAATGGAGTTGTAGAACGAAAGAACAGAACATTGCAAGAAATGGCCAGAACCATGATCAATGAGACTAACATTGCTAAGATCTTCTGGGAAGAAGCAATTAACACAGCATGTTACATTCATAATAGAATCTCTATAAGACCTATTCTGGAAAAGACTCCATATGAATTATGGAAGAACAGAAAGCCCAACATTTCTTATTTCCATCCCTTTGGATGTACATGTTTTATTATGAATACTAAAGAACATCTGAACAAGTTTGACTATAAAGCACAGAAGTGTATTATGTTAGGATACTCTGAACTCTCAAGAGGGTACAGAGTATAAAATACAGAAACACAGATTGTTGAAGAGTCAATCACTATTAGATTTGATGATAAGCTTGACCCTCAAAAGTCAAAGCAGAATGAATCTTTTGCAGATATAGAAGTTGAATTCACAGGTGCTGAAGGCAACTCATCAGAAGTTCCCAACAGAGACGCTCCACCAACATCAGAAGGAAATGTCACAAGCATTCCAACACCTTCTGTTGATCAACTCCAAAAAAGGTTATCCAGAAGCAACACAGCTCACCCTGAAGATAAGATTCTGGGAAAGAAGGATGATCCAATCAGAACAAGATCAACATTCAGAAATTCTGAAGAATCCCTCATGGGATTGGTGTCTCTGATTGAACCAACAACAATTGATGAAGCTCTTCTGGACAACAAATGGATACTGGCAATGCAGGAGGAGTTAAACCAATTCACCAGAAATTACGTATGGGATCTAGTTCCCAAACCAAAAGGATTCAACGTTATTAGAACAAAGTGGGTGTTCAGAAACAAACTGAATGAGAAAGGAGAAGTCATCAGAAAAAAGGCACGACTGGTTGCACAAGGTTATAGTCAGCAAGAGGGGATAGACTATACAGAAACCTTTGCTCCATTCTCCAGGTTAAAATCTATCAAACTCTTAATCTCTTTTGCTGTAAACAATGGTATCACTCTGTATCAGATGGATGTCAAAAGTGCATTCTTAAATGGGTACATTGATGAAGAGGTATATGTGCACCAACCCCCTGGGTTTGAAAATTCCAAACACCCAGAATGTGTTTTTAAACTAAAGAAGTCACTTTATGGTCTGAAACAAGCTCTCAGAGCTTGGTATGAAAGACTAAGTAACTTTCTGTTAGAAAAGGAATTCACCATAGGGAAAGTGGACACAACCTTGTTTTGTAAGACATTTAAAAATGACATTTTAGTTTGTCAGATTCATGTAGATGATATTATATTTAGATCTACTAAACCTTCTCTGGGAAGATAATTTGCTAAGTGCGTGCAGGCAGAATTTGAGATGAGCTTGATGGGAGAACTCAAATTCTTTCTGGGCATTCAGATCAATCAGACTCCAGAAGGAACTTACATTCACCAAAGAAAATACGTCAGAGAACTTCTGAATAAATTTGACCTCTCAGGATGTAATCCATCAAAGACTCCAATGCATCCCACGTGCATTCTGGAAAAGGAAGAGGTAAGTAAAAAGGTAGAGCAGAAGATCTACAGAGGTATGATTGGTTCTCTCCTTTATCTAACACAAGGCCTGACATTTTATTCAGTGTTTGTTTATGTTCTAGATTCCAATTAGATGCTAGAGAATCTCACTTAACAGCAGTTAAGCAAATTTTCAAGTATCTGAAAGGTACTACTAACCTGGGGTTGTTTTATAGAAAATCCAATGAATACAGTTTAGTAGGATACTATGATGCTGATTTTACTAGAGACAGAGTAGAACGCAAAAGTACTTCTGGAAGCTTCCAGTTTCTGGGAGACAATCTGATCTCATGGATCAACAAGAGGCAGTCCACAATTGTGCTGTCAACAGCAGAAGCTGAATACATCGCAGCTGCTGGATGCAGCATACAGATGCTCTGGATGAAAAGTCAGCTTGAAGACTTCAACATATTTGAGAGTAACATCCCTATTTTCTGTGATAATACCTCTGTAATTTGTTTATCCAGAAATCCTATTTTGCATTCTAGGGCTAAGCATATAGAAATAAAACATCATTTTATTAGGGACTATGTTCAGAAAGGAATTCTCACTTTAAAATTTATTGACACAGACCATCAATGGGCTGATGTTTTTACAAAACCCCTTTCTGAAGATAGATTTAATTTCATTCTGAAGCATCTCAGCATGAAATTATGTCCAGAATAAGAAGTTTTATTTGCATATTTTGTAACCCTCAGAACTATATTTTTCTGTGAACATCTGATCAACATGTCTTCAGAAGTTAGGAGTACAGTTGCTTCAGAATCTATTTGTGAAGATCTGAACCTTTCATTTCAATGATAGAGGCGTGCAGTTCACACCATCAAAAATATTTCATCCTCTCACAAGCTACCTTCTGAGGCTGAACACGCTTTCAAATTCTGAAGGGTCTAAGGCTCTGATTGGATGCATTGAGACACTTGTCAATGGTAATTGTTCAGTATCTACACGCAATCCCCCAATTTCAGGTTTCCTAATTTCAGTATAATCATTACTTATTTTCTCTTTCTTACTAATTAAGTTTTCAAAAGTGTTTATAAATTCAAATTCACTATTTCATTCACTTCTTACTGCATCCATTATTCTCTCTCGCTCTCGTTTTGCAAAAACCCTTTTCTCAGTATTTTTCAAAACAAATCCGTGTGAACAATGGCATCCTCATCAAGCATCAAAAATCTCCACAGTGCTCATGGTTCTTCTTCAACAGAACAGTATGAGGAACCCATAAGAACATTGCTCACTCTGGTAGATAATCTTGAAGTTCTATGTGAGTTGATCATTGATTTTGAGAGCTTAAAGGAAAATGGGTTTGATTTGTATGAAGATGTGATGGCTCAGGGATGGAACAGATACTTTGATCGTCTGTTGGGTCCAGTATTCCCTATTCTTGTTAAGGAATTCTGGATTCATGCTACTTCATCCAACCATCAGGTTATGTCATATGTTATGTGGAAGAAGATAGTAATTACAGAAGACTTGATTGGGAAACTTATTGGGTACAATGGCGGCGGAGTCAGATGCATTGGCATGGTTGATAAGTGTTCTGACCTAAAATCTATTGCTAGGGTCATTTTCACCTTTGGACAACCATCCAGCAAGATAAGAGACTTGAAAGATTATTACAGAATCTGGGCCAGGATCATTCTGGGTTGCATAAATCACAAGAATCCTATAAGCTCTCCTGACTACATCAACATTGACCACCGGTTTCTGTTGTACTTCATCTCAAAGAAGACCAAAATAAACCTTCCACACTTGCTCTTCAATCATCTGAGAACAAGCGTGAAGGAAACAAGGGAAGAAGAAAGAACAAAGAGGGATTAGATTCCTCTGGGAAGATTGATTTCTGACATTTTGACTGAGAACAGACTGATAGAACATCTGACAGAGGCTCGGGAGATCAGCACTCTGGAGGAAAGTGCTGGGAAACCACTAAATGCCAAGAATCTGAAGAGAATGAAGATTATTGAAAGCATTAAGAAGGAACCAACAATTGCTTCTCATGAAGTCATCACGTCTAGGAGAATCCCTCTGAAGGATTTTCCATTATTTTCCGAGATAGATGCTTCTCCAGAGATTGTGGTCAGATACCTTGAAGCTTGCAAGGAAGATGGAACTATTTCAGAACTCAACATTCGTGATCTCCACAAGTCAGCTCCAGATGTTGTGCTGAAGAAATCCAGAAAGAGGAAGGCAGTAGGACAAGGATCCTCCCAGAGGACACCCAAAGCTGCGAAAAAGAAAGGTAACACATCTTTTGTTTCTGTTGTAGAATCTATAGTTTTTCCAACATCTAAAACAGTTCCCTCTCAACCAACAGAAAATCCCTCACCATAAACATTTGAGGATTTTGACATAGATTTTGATCCCTCTGTAACTCTTGGCATCTTCTTAAAGTAACCTCACTCCCCTAATCCAAATCCAGAACAAAATCAACCAAAACTTGTAAGAGTTCTGTCTGATATTAAACTTTTTAACCAAGACTTTCAATCACCAATCCCAGAAAATCCAAACCTCAATTCTCTACAACCAGAAAATCTACACCTTCACTCTCCACAACCAGAATATCAAAACCTCAACTCTCCTCAACCAGAAAATGAAAACCCTCTCACTCCCCAAACTGAAAATCCAATTTTTGAAACCCCTGAACCATAAAATCAACACTCTATCGCAAACCAATCAGAAGACTCTTTTACAGACTCTGATACCACTACCCATATTCCTGGAATAACAGAACCTCTTATGGTTCGTCAACCTCTCTCCATACTTGATATTCCAGAAATACCTTCACCATATGATTCCACACCACAAAACACTCCTCGCTCACCAATCCTAATCTCTGATTCTCCTACTCCCTCACCAATTAATCGTCCAACTGATCATCTCAGAACTGTCATTGATTTAGAAGCGCTGGACCATCTAGCTCCAACCACCAATAAAATTGCCATTCCCAAACCCAAACCAACCCTAACCAAAACAGGTGTTGGTAAGAACTTGTTGATTTTTGAAATATAAATACAGGAATGGGTTAATTATTTGAAGCAAGCAAGTCAAACAAATTCTAATCCTGCTGCTTTTGATTCTCTTTGGGATAGATTCAGAAAATGGTTCAACTCTGAATCCCAGAGGCTGAAAGAATTGAGTTATGAAATGGCTCCACGGAACTTCAGTGATCAGATGAAAGCCTTCAAAGACCAAGTTCTGAGTCACTGGGACAAGAAAGAAATTCTTCTGCTGGAAAATGCTCCCCGGAAATAGCACCAACCTTCAGAAGCCACTGAACCAGGTTCTGATAGTCACCCTCTGGCTACTGCTCAAGAAAAAGTAATTTCAACTGAAGAAGTAGTTGAATCAGAAGATGTTGCAAAGTGTTATGAATGACTTGCAACCTCCGAAGAAACACCAGCTACATCTCTAGTCATGCAAACTCTGAAAGAACTGAAGAAGGAGAATGTTATAATCCACGCAAGGTTGGATAAGCAAGAAGACATAAACAAAGAAATAAGGGATATATTGGATAAGCAAGAAGACATAACCAAAGAAATCAAGGATATGTTGGGAAAGCAAGAAGAATCAAGTACTCGTATTAAGAGCTTGCTGGAAGCGTTGTTCACACGACTTCCCCCTCCATCTTAGATTTTTTTAACTTGTTTTCTGTATGCTTCATCTTATCTTCTTTGTTTCTGAAAGATGTCATTGCAAACTGTTTTCAATATAAGTCATCATTTTTTACTCTGATAATTTATTGTTATATTGCTTTTTGATACCTGACAAAAAGGGGGAGAACGTAAGATATTTTCAATAATAGTTTATCGGGACTAAGTCTCAAACATTTTGAATATCTTAACTTCTTATTTGTTTTCTGAAAGCTTAAACAGGAACAAATTCTGATAAAGACAGAAGGAGATGCATCAAAAGCTATGATAAGAAGGAACTTCAGGGAAGTATCTCATCTCTATCTGAGTACTCAACTGAGGGGGAGACTCTCTTAAGCTTTTTGTTCTGTATTTTTTATTGAAAAATCCTAGTTTTTGTCATCATCAAAAAGGGGGAGATTATTAGAACATAGTTTGATTCTACAACCCTCATAAGATTTTTTATGATAACAAACATAAAGAACAAACATGCACTCTAAATTTGTGTTCTATGTTGTACAGAAGTTCTGACTGAAACAACATCATAGGTTAAGCTACAGAAACACTCAAGCTGACTAATCAGAATGTTCTGAAGTATGATGATCAGAATCTGCGCTAAAGAGAAAGATATCCTGATTCTGAATGAAAGTCTAACATGCTAACAGAACCTTATGTTTCTGACTTCCCAAGTTCTGAAGTAAAGCAGCATGCAAGATTCCTAAATTCTGAAGCGTTACTTTTCCTTTAAGGCAATATCATTTACAACGGCTACAATCAGACAAGGATCTTCTCAGTATGGAAAGAGCATTAAGTGTCCATTATCATGTTTCCATTTGGACAGACTTCCATGCCTATATAAACAAGCTCAAAGGATAAATCATTTACAATTTTCACACAACTGCTCCATACAATCTCAAAAAGATACAAAATTTATATTCATACTATACTCCAAATTCGTGTAATACATCACATTAGTGATACAATTTTTGTAACGAAAAACATATAGTACACAGTAAATCTTTTCTTTTGATTAAGTGAATTTCCTTGAGAGAAACCGGATTGTTGTTGTACTCAAGAAGACTTTGGCAGTTATCGAAGTAGAATTATAATCAGTATGATTAGTGAATTAAGGCCTCGTTGGAGAGAGGCGAAATCACCTTGGCGGGTGGACTAGAGTAGTTTGAGATCAAGCGAACCAGGATAAAAATCATCGTGTCTATTGCTTTTGATTTTTAAGTTTCAATTCACCCCCTTGTGTTTTTCACTTCTTCAATTGGCATCAGAGCGCCTGGTTCTGAGTTTATACACTTAACCGTGTCATTACAAGATCCAAGTTTAAGAAAAACACTATGGTGGGACCAAGTCAAAACATCAGCAATGACTATCATGATGATAAGGACAGAATCAGCGGAAAACCTCCAGTCTTTGATGGAGAAAATTTTGACTACTGGGAAGATAGAATTGAGAGCTTCTTTCTGGCTCATGATGCTGACTTATGGGATATGGTAATTGATGGATACATGCATCATGTGGATGAAAGTGGTCAGAAGATAGATAGAAAAAGAATGTCTGACCAACAAAAGCGTGACTTCAGAAACCATCATAAGGTCAAAACAATTCTTCTAAGTACCATCTCATATTCAGAGTATGAGAAGATCTCAAACAGAGAGACAGCCAAAAACATGTTTGACTCTCTAGAATGACGCATGAATGCAACATACAAGTTAAAGAAACCAAGGCTCTTGCGCTTATTCAGAAATACGAAGCCTTCAAGATGGAAGAAAGTGAATCCGTAGAAGCAATGTTCTCAAGGTTCCAGATTCTGGTTGCTGGGGTGAGAGTTCTTGACAAAGGGTATTCTACTACTGATCATGTAAAGAAGATCATTCGAAGTCTACCAAAGAAATGGAGGACAATGGTCACTGCTCTCAAGCTGGCAAAAGATCTCAACAAGATACCTCTGAAGGAACTTGTTAGCTCCCTCAAAACCCATGAGATGGAGCTAGAAGATGATGAGCCTCAAAAGCAAGGTAAGCCTTTAGCATTAAAATCTAACAAAAAACTTGATTCTAAAGTTTTGCAGGCTATAAAAGAAACCTCTAATGGATCCTCATCAGAAGAAGATGAATTGTCTCTTCTCTCCATAAGGGTCAATCAACTGTGGAAGCAGAGGCAAAGAAAATTCAGAAACTCCAGAAGATCAAGGAATCAGAATGAATCCTCCTCCGGATACAGAAAGTCTGAGCCATCCTCTGGACACAGAAGGTCTGAAGCATCTTCTGGTCACAGGAAGTCAAACAACAGAGACATCAACTGCTATGATTGCAATGAACAAGGGCACTACAAAAGTGATTGTCTAAGGCTTCAGAAGGAGAAGCCCAAAAAGAAGTTCTTCAAGGAGAAGAAGAAAAGTCTCATGGAAACATGGGATGATTCAGACACTTCTGACACAGACTCAGAGTCAGATGATGAAAGAGCCAACATTGCTCTTATGGAAAATGTGACAGAAGACAGTGAAGCATCTGGGTCAGGCTCAGAATCAGACACAAAAGAGGTGTTTCCTGACTTTACTGTTAATTTTACCAAAGCTGAACTAGGAGAAAGTCTGAGTGAAATTCTGGAAAGGTATCAGCAACTCAGTCAAATTCAAGAACCTGAAAAAGGATCTTGTTTCTGACTCTGAAGAAACTAGGAGTCTTGGATTAGAAAATTCTGAGTTAAAGAAAAAAATTTCAAAACTAGAAAATGATTTACAAAACTCTCAGAAGGAAATAATCTCAGAGGCTCCCAGTAATGCTGATAAGATCATAAAAGAATATGATCAAAGCTTTCAGAAGTTTCTGGCTAAAAACATAGATAGAAGCAAGATGGCTTCAATGATCTATGAAGTTAGCAGAAATGGAAGAAAAGGAATAGGATACCAAGGTAAGGTATCTCCAACTAAGAAAGTCATGGACCTATTAATTAAACGCACACCACTAAAATCTCACTTCACTTATGGGCACACACATGATCTCAAATACACTAGTAATGATTATTCTGCAAAACCAAAATTCAAACAAAATTTTGGTAAAACTAATAAACCAGAACCCAAAAAGATATGGGTACCTAAGGACAAAATTATATATGTAGTAGATATCTTTAGCAGCAAGGCTAAAACACCAGTCACGGTACCTGGACTATGGATGCTCTCGACACATGACGAGAAGAAAGCATATGTTCTAAAGCCTGGAACTTAAACCTGGAGGTTACATGGGCTTTGGAGGAAATCAAAGAGGGAAGATCATTGTCTCTGGAACAGTAGGTAATGGTAACCTTCCTTCTATTAATAATGTGTTGTTAGTTGATGGATTGATGCATAACCTGTTATCCATATTTTTTAATGAAAAAGGCATTTCGCATGATTTCTCTTGTCCTAGAACTCCCCAACAAAATGGAGTTGTAGAACGAAAGAACAGAACATTGCAAGAAATGTCCAGAACCATGATCAATGAGACTAACATTGATAAGATCTTCTGGGCAGAAGCAATTAACACAACATGTTATATTCAGAATAGAATCTCTATAAGACCTATTCTGGAAAAGACTCCATATGAATTGTGGAAGAACAGAAAGCCAAACATTTCTTATTTCCATCCTTTTGGATGCACATGCTTTATTCTGAATACTAAAGATCATCTGAACAAGTTTGACTCTAAATCACAGAAGTGTATTATGTTAGGATACTCTGAACGCACAGGAGGGTACAGAGTATACAATACAGAAACACAGATTGTTGAAGAGTCAATCAGTGTTAGATTTGATGATAAGCTTGACCCTCAAAAGTCAAAGCAGAATGAATCTTTTGCAGATATAGAAGTTGAATTCACAGGTGTTGAAGACGACTCATCAGAAGTTCCCAACAGAGACGCTCCAACAACTTCAGAAGGAAATGTCACAAGTGTTCCAGTACCTTCTGTTGATCAACTCCAGAAAAATTTATCCAGAAGCAGCATAGCTCACCCAGAAGATAAGATTCTGGGAAAGAAGGATGATCCAATCAGAACAAGATCAACATTCAGATACTCTGAAGAATCCCTCATGGGACTGGTCTCACTGATTGAACCAACAACAATTGATGAAGCTCTTCTGGATAATGACTGGATTCTGGAAATGCAGGAGGAGTTAAACCACTTCACCAGAAATGACGTATGGGATCTGGTTCCCAAACCAAAAGGATTCGACGTCATTGGAAAAAAGTGGGTATTTAGAAACAAACTGAATGAGCAAGGAGAAGTCATCAGAAACAAGGCACGACTGGTGGCACAAGGTTATAGTCATCAAGAGGGGATAGACTATACAAAAACCTTCTCTCCAGTCACCAGGTTAGAATCTATCAGACTCTTAATCTCTTTTGCTGTAAATAATGGCATCACTCTGTATCAGATGGATGTCAAAAGTGCATTCTTAAATGGTTACATTGATGAATAGGTATATGTGCACCAACCCCCTGGTTTCAAAAATTCCAAACACCCAGAATATGTTTACAAACTAAAGAAGTCACTCTATGGTATGAAACAAGCTCCCAGAGCTTGGTATGAAAGACTAAGTAACTTTCTATTAGAAAAGGAATTCACCAGAGGGAAAGTGGACACAACCTTGTTCTGTAAGACATTTAAGAATGACATTTTAGTTGTCAGATTTACGTAGATGATATTATTTTTGGATCTACTAAACCTTCTCTGGAAAGAGAATTTGCTAAGTGCATGCAGGCAGAGTTTGAGATGAGCTTAATGGGGGAACTTAAATTCTTTCTGGGAATTTAGATAAACCAGACTCCATAAGGAACTTACATTCACCAGAGCAAATATGTCAGAGAACTTCTGAAGAAATTTGACCTCTCAGAATTTAAGCCCTCAAAGACTCCAATGCATCCCACGTGCATTATGGAAAAGGAAGAGGTAAGTAAAAAGGTAGAACAAAAGATCTACATAGGTATGATTGGATGTCTCCTTTATCTGACGGCTTCAAGGCCTGGTATTTTATTCAGTGTTTGCTTATATGCTAGATTCCAATCAGATCCTAGAGAATATCACTTAACAACAATTAAGCGAATTTTCAATTATCTAAAAGGTACTATTAACCTGGGTTTGTTTTATAGAAAATCCAATGAATACAGCTTAGTAGGATACTGTGATGCTGACTTTGCTGGAGACAGAGTAGGGCATAAAAGCACTTCTAGAAGCTGCCAGTTTCTGGGAGACAATCTGATCTCATGGACCAGCAAGATACAGTCCACAATAGCATTGTCAACAGCATAAGCTGAATACATAGCAGCTGCTGGATGTATCACACAAATGCTCTGGATGAAAAGTCAACTTGAAGACTTCAACATATTTGAGAGTAAAATCCATATCTTCTGTGATAACACTTCTGCCACCTGTCTATCCAGAAATCCCATTTTGCATTCTTGGGCTAAGCATATAGAAATAAAACATCATTTTATTAGGGATTATATTCCGAAAGGAATTCTCACTTTAAAATTTATTGACACAGACCATCAATGGGCTGATGTGTTTACAAAACCCCTTTCTGAAGATAGATTCAATTTCATTATGAAAGATCTCAGCATGAAATTGTGTCCAGAATAAAATGTTTTATTTACATATTCTAACCCTCAGAATTTTATTATTTTCTATGAACATTTGATCAACTTGTCTTCAGAAGTTAGGAGTACAATTGCCTTAGAATCTATCTATGAAGATCTGAACTTTTCATTTCAAGGATAGAGGTGTGCAGTTCACACCATCAAACATCTGTCATCCTCTCATAAGCTACCTTCTGAGGCTGAACACGCGTTCAAATTCTAAGGGGTCCAAGGCTTTGATTGGATGCATTGAGACACTTGTCATTGGTAACTGTTCAATATCTCACTAAATCCCCTAATTTCAGGTTTCATTAATTCAATATAATCATTACTTATTTTCTCTTTCTTACTGATTACGTTTTCAACAGTGCTTATAAAACTCAATTTACTATTTCATTCATTCACGTTTTACCACCTTAAATATTCTCTCTTGCTCTAGTTTTTCAAAAACCCTTTCTATCAGTTTTCTTCAAAGAATCTGTGTGAACAATGGCATCCTCATCAAGCCTCAAGAATCTCAACAGTGCTCCTGGTTCTTCGTCAACAGAACAGTATGAGGAGCCCATTAGAACACTGCTCACTCTGGTCGACAACCTTGAAGTTCTATGTGAATTGATCATCGACTTTGAGAGCTTACAGGAAAATGGGTTTGATCTGTATGAAGATGTAACTGCACAGGGATGAAACAGATACTTTGATCGTCTGTTGGGTCCAACTTTTCCCATTCTTGTTAAAGAGTTTTAGATTCATGTTACTTCATCCAACCACCAGGTCACGTCATATGTTATGGGGAAGAAGATAATGATTACAGAAGATTTGATTGGGAAACTCATTGGATACAATGGCGGCAGAGTCAGATGCATTGATATGCCTGATAAGTGTTCTGACCTAAAATCCATTTCTAGGGTCATTTTGACTTTTGGACAGTCATCCAACAAGATCAGAGACTTGAAAGATCATTACAGAATTTGGGCTAGAATCATTCTGGGATGTATCAATCACAGGAAGCCTACAAGCTCTCCTGATTACAGCAACATTGATCCGCAGTTTCTGTTATACTTCATTGCAAAGAAGACCAAAATAAATCTTCCACATTTACTCTTCAACCATCTAAGAACAAGTGTGAAAGAGACAAGAGAAGAAGAAAGAACTAAGAGATTGGATTCCTCTGGGAAGATTGATTTTAGATATTCTGACGGAAAACAGGTTGATAAAACATCTTACAGAGGCTCAAGAAATCAGCACTCTGGAAGCAACTGCTGGGAAACCACTGAATGCCAAAAATCTGAAGAAAATGAAGATTATTGAAAGCATTAAGAAGGAACCAACAATTTATTCTCATGAGGTCATCACTTCTAGGAGAATCCCTTTGAAGGATTTTCCACTATTCTCTGAGATAGATGCTTCTCTAGAGATTGTAGTCAGATACCTTGAAGCTTGCAAGGAAGATGGGACTACTCCAGAAATCAACATCCGTGACCTACATAAGCCAGCTCCAGAGGTTGCGCTAAATAAATCCAGAAAGAGGAAGGCAGCAGGAGAAGGATCCTCTCAGAGGACACCCAAAGCTGCGAAAAAGAAAGGTAACACATCTTTTGTTTCTGTTGTAGAATCAATAATTGTTCCAACATCTGAAATCATTCCCCCTCAACCAACAGAAAATCCCTCACCACAAACATTTGAGGATTTTGACATAGAGTTTGACCCATCTGTAACTCTTGGCAATTTCTTAAATGAACCTCACTCCCCCAATCCAAATCCAGAACAAAATCAACCAGAACTTGCAAGAGTTCTCTCTGATATTGAACTGTTTGATCAAGACTTTCACTCACCAATCCCAGAAAATCCAAATATTCCGTTTCAACAACCAGAAAATCCACAACCACACTCTCCCCAACCAGAACATCAAACACTCTTCAACTCACCCCAACCAGAAAATGAAAACCCTCTCACTCCTCAATCTGAAAATCCAACTCTGAATCCAAGAAGCTGAAAGAATTGAGCTATGAGATGGTTCAGCAGAACTTCAGTGATCAGCTGAAAGCCTTCAAAGATCAAGTTCTAAGTCACTGGGACAAGAAAGAAATTCTTCTGCTATAAAATGCTCCCTAGAAAGAGCACCAACCTTCAGAAGCCACTGAACCAGATTCTGATAGTCACCCTCTGACTACTGCTCCAGAAAAGGAAATTGCAACAGAAGAAGTTGTTCAATCAGAAGAGGCTGCAGAGTATTTTGAACGACATGCCACCCCTGAAGATACACCAGCTTCATCTCTAGTCATGCAAACTCTGGAAGAGTTGAAGAAGGAGAATACTCTAATCTACGCCAGGCTGGATAAGCAAGAAGACACAAACAAAGAGATCATGGATATATTGGACAAACAAGAAGACACCATAAAAGAAATCAAAGACATTATGGGAAAGTAGGAAGAATCAACCACTCATATTAAGAGCTTGCTGGAATCGTTGTTCACACGACTTCCCCCTCCTTCTTAGATTTTCTCTAACTTATTTTTTGTATTCTTCATCTTATCCTCTTTGTTTCTGAAAAATGTCATTGCATTCTGTTTTCAATACAAATAATCTTTTTGACTCTGATTATATTTCTTTTTGATACCTGAAAAAAAAGGGGGAGAACGTAGGATATTTTCAATAACAGTATACCGGGACAAAGTCTCAAAAATTCTGAATATCTTAACTTCTATCTTTTATGAAAGCTTGAACAGGAACATATTCTAATAAGGACAGAAGGAGATGCATCAAAAGCTCTAACGAGAAGAAACTTCATGGAAGTAACTCATCTCTATTTGAGTAATCAACTCAGGGGGATACTCTCTTAAGCTTTTTGTTCTATATTTTTTATTGAAAATCCTAGTTTTTGTCATCATCAAAAAGGGGGAGATTGTTAGAACATAGTTTGATTCTACAACCCTTAATTAGAGTTTTGATGATAACAAACACAAAGAACAAATATGCACTCTAAGTTTGTGTTGTTTTTTATACAGAAGTTCTGACTGAAACAGCATCAGAAGTTAAGCCACATAAACTATTAAGTTGAGCTAATCAGAATGTTCTGAAGAATGATGATCAGAATCTGCGTTAAAGTAAAAGATACTCTGATTTTGAACAGAAGTCTAATACACCAACAAATCCTCATATCTCCGAGTCATCAAAGTTCTGAAGTAAAAGCAGCATGCAAGATTCTAAAGTTCTGAAGCGTTACTTTTCAATTAAGATAGTATCATATGCAACGACTTCATTCAGACAAGAATCTTCTCAGTATGGAAAGTGAATTGAGTGTCCATTATCACGTTTTATTTTGGACAGATTTCCACGCCTATATAAACAAGCTTAAAGGACAAATCATTTATGATTTTACCAACGACTGCTCATACATCTCAAAAAGCTGCAAATATTCACATTCTTTCATATACTCAAATTGTGTAATACATCATAATAGTGATACAGTTTTTATAACGAAAAACATATAGTACACAATTAATTGTTCTTTGATTAAGATATTGTTCCTTGAGATAAACCGGGTTGTGGTCTTACTCAAGAAGACTTTGGCAGTTGTCAAAGTAGTTGTGTAATCTGTTTGATTAGTGGATTAAGTCCTTGTTGGAGAGAGGCGAAATCACCTTGGCGGGTGGACTGGAGTAGTTTGAGATCAAGCGAACCAGGATAAAAATCTTGAGTCTATTGCATTTGATTTTTAAGTTTCAATTCAACCCCCCCCCCCCCCCCCCCTTCTTGTGTTTTTCACGTCTTCACACGGTAAATCTTTTCTTTTGATTAAGTGAATTTCCTTTAGATAAATCGGATTGTGGTTGTACTCAAGAAGACTTTAGCAGTTGTCGAAGTAGAATTGTAATCAGTTTGATTAGTGAATTAAGTCCTCGTTGGAGAGAGGTGAAATCACCTTGGCGGATGGACTGGAGTAGTTTGAGATCAAGCGAACCAGGATAAAAATCATCGTGTCTATTGCTTTTGATTTTTAAGTTTCAATTCAACTCCCCCCCCCCCTTCTTGTGTTTTTCACTTCTTCACTTCTTTCTGATTTTTACTTTGCTGATTTTCTGTGGCTAAATTTTTGCAGGTTTTTTTTTATGTTTTTGGACAGATTTTGGGCAAGGAAGGCACGATATTGGAAGCTTGCAATATGAGACATGAAGCTTGGACTTAGCATAATTTTAGGATACTAGGATTTGATTTCTTTTGTAAATTTCCCCTTGTAATGTAATACTAGAGACTTGTCTTTGAATAATCATGTAACCTTGTATTACAATATAGCTTGTGACGTATTGGATTTGAATTTTTAAAGCACAAGGTTTGTGACCTTTTAATCATGAATGGAGTTTGCTTGAAATTTGTAGACGAACTCGGGTTATGCCTTGAAATTTTTGTAATCGTGACCAGAGCATGTGCTTGAGATTATTGATACCATAAGGAATCCATGGATTAATACCTTGATATCACTTGGAAATATTACATTCATCACACGTATAAAACCTTAAATTCATATTCCTTGAGAAAATGAATCCAATACATGTCATACTTGATTAATGAACCTTATCCTCCACTGAATTAACATTTGACTGAAGCAACACATAGTTGAAAGAATAATGATGCCTTGAACACAAAGAATCATCATATTCAACATCTGGCACTATAACTCACATCTTGACTTGAGGACTAATGATCTCAACACAAAAAGTAATGCCTTTGAGAAAACTCTTTGATGAAGATAAAGCCATAATCTCATGCCTTGAATACACGTTGATGAGGAAATGACTCGAGATGTAAAGAAGAGCCAAAATCCTAGCTTGAAGTACTCTCAGTCGGAACATTGATAAAATCCTGAGCACCTGTCTTTGATAAATCTTGGTAGAAGCGCACCCTGTAATTTGATGAGAAATAAATCCACACAATGAATAACCATATCAAAACCATACTTCCTTAATCCATACTTTATAAGAGAACTAGATGATCCGAGCTTATTTGATTTGTACACCTCAAATTAGGGTAAAACCCTAATTCCATTCATGAATATTGATCCCATGTTAAATTTATTGATTAATGGTGCATGATGTGTTAGATGACCTAATGAGAATTATGTACACGAAAAATGCAAGATGTGTAAGTCAAATAAAAACGAAAAGGTGTGACGAATTTGGAGTATTACAACATCGTTTTATAGAGACGGTTTTAACCATTCGCACTATTTATGTATGTCAGTTTAAAATTTCTAGATATTCTTATTCACACACTATCATACTATTTTTTTACTGATATAATAATTTATATATTAAAATGTTAATCTTATAAATTTATTTCTACCTATCACACTGAAAATTTACTCTTGTATATTTAAAATTAGAAATATTTAAATTCAAACCAATTCAAATAAAAATTTAAAAATCAATTCAAAACTTCAATCTACTCAATCTATCTTAATTTTCAAGTGCAGTATAAAAACATATATATTCCTAAACATAATCAAGAAAAGCAAATGATGATAATGATGATAGCTTGAATAGCACTTTAACTTTTCAAGATTAAGTGAACCGGTGATATCAACATTTTTGCTGGTTGTAAAGCAAATGGTGTACTTCAAGAAATTATAATATATATATATATATATATATATATATATATACACGTTTCATAGACAAAAGAAAAATCTACATCAATGCCTTATTACTGGTTGTAAAGCAAATGGTGTACTTCAACGAACTCGTACGTGAGCATTCCTTCTGTTTAAAAATGAGTCAAAATGAGTGTTGTTTTAAAGGAAAAAATTTATTTTAAAATGAATATTATTTTCACTTTTTAATATAAAAATAATTATTATTTTTTCAATTAAGTTCTTTAATTATTATTATTTATATTTTAAATTAATTTAATAAAAATATAATTTTTTATAACATTATTATTATATTTTTTAATCTATATATAAAAATCTTAAACAACAATCATTTTAAAAAGAGAGTAGTATTTTATTGACTTTTCTATCAAAATGAATTAAGGATATTTCTTTATGTGAAGACAATACTCCATAGAAATCTATTTGTTTGATGATGATTTTATAAACATGCGCGTAACTTACGCATAAAAATAAGGGTTGGAATTGACGAAATCTTCACTTTGGACTAGCTCGTACATTTATGTTCGGACACGTGCTATCACCTTCTATTATTAAAGGTCACCACGTGGTATACATGCAACATGTCAGACTCAAAAAAATCTCAACCTTATGATCTTATATGTAAAATACTTAACTTAAATTAGCCACTATTAATAAAAAAAATTATTATTAAGAAATATTTTTTATCTTATCTGATCAAAATAAGCCGTCACAATTTACTTCGAGTAGTATTTGAGAATGAGGCGGAGATTATCCGTAAGATACTTCGATGTTAAAATGAGATACGAAATGATGTAAGCAAGTAAGAGAGTAAAAATATTCAATATCTGATTCTTTCAAGAGAGAAGATATTTATAGCTCTCAGCGTGGGTCAAGATCTCCTCATTGGACTGGTCAAGTAGACTTAAAGTGGAGACTGTCAGGTCCTACGTGAGTAGTGAGACCAGCACGTGGTTCTCTATCTGGATGACTTCCTCTGCACGATCAGGAGGATATGGACGTGGTATTTCTAGAACCACGAAGACTCGATAATATTCGGAGACGTTGATAGTCAGTTCTACGAGGAAGATGCTCGTATGGACGTTTCTGCTTATTGTGGATGTTCCCTGCCGGATTCGAAGTCATATAGGAGGATCAGTCTTGGTCGATGAGAAGATTTGAGGGTGACATCGAAATTCTCTTGACCAGCGATGATCTTCCTAAGACTAACTGGATTTATCTCCGGATGGTGAGGCTACCTCCTTGCGAAGAGTAGAAGTCGCTGCCTGAAGCAGTCGAGGACACAATTGATCAGCATGCCTTGATCTGTATAATTGGGTTGGGCCTCACATAAAATTGCGCCAAAGACAAATCCAATCCAAAATAATTTTTAATTATAATTATGAAAAAATATGAATATTATTTTTAAAAAAAAGTTATACTTAATTTAATTGATAATGAATTGACTAAGTGATAAGGATTCAATAAATATTGTAAAATTTTGCAATTAATAATAAAAAGATAATAAGAGTCATCTAAATAGTCTTTTGATGTTTTTGAATATTTTACAAAAATTAAAAAATATAATTGATTTAGTAAGAGAAAAAAAATTGTATAATTTTATTATATTATCTTTCATTTATTATCTAGAGAAATTTAAAGAATTGAAATAAAATATATATAATAGATGGTATATTAAAAAATCATTAATGTTACATTTGAATTGTAAGATAACATATACTTTAAAACAATTTTTTAGGATAGAGTGAGTATTATGAAAATTGAAAATAGTATTACTAAATTAAATAATAATATAAAAGTTAAACAAAATGTGTTGTTGTTAAAAGATAAAGTTAATTAAAGTGTTTAAAATTTAATGATTAAAGATATTAAGAAATTTGACTTGAGTTTTATTTGATACTCCTAATTTGACCTTGTCATTTGAATTGTTATCAATTCTTAAAAAGTTTAATTTTAATGTTTGGGGGTCGCTGTGAGTTTTAGATTTTTAGTTTTAAAACTCAATTTCAAAATTGAAATGTTTTATTTTGGTTTTTATTTAATTTCAAAATAATTTTACATTAAAACTTAAAACAAAACAATTTTCGATTGGATCTAGGTCTGATTTACTATCGGACACGATTTAACTTGTCTTTGCGTCAATAACGATTTAAATGACGGACTAATTTCTTGACGTCTAAACTGAAGATGTGTCATCCACATGTCCTTCACGCGAGGACACATTATCAACGTGTTCTGCACTCTTCGGAGTCGTTACGTCCTTCGTAACGGACGTGGTCAATCCACTATCCGTGAAGTCCACATAGCACTTGATCTAGGATGATGGACACTTGTTGTTCATCCTCACTACCACATGAGTATACTGGAAGACATCTATTATGGGTCTGGATACTCAGCCCACAATAGAGGCCATTGGCCCAACATGAGGGCTCTATAAATACTCTCTCATATGAGAGAGTAAGGTATCTTATTAACAACTCTCATACTCGCTTATCTCTCACTCTTTCTGACTTTAGCATCCGAGTCTCTTGCAGATAACCTCCTCCGTCTAGCGCCAGGTCTCCTCGTCACATGAACTTCATCATGAAATCATGAGTTTCGCGGGGAAAAGTCTCCCAGTCACATGAATTTCATCATTAATTCATGAGTTTCGCGGGGAAAGGTCTCCCTGTCACATGAACTTCGTTATGAATTCATGAGTCTTGCGGTGAAAGGTCTCCCAGTCACATGAACTTCATCATGAACTCATGAGTTTCGCGGGGAAAAGTTTCCCCGTCACATGAACTTCATCGCGAATTCATGATTTTCGCGGAGAAAGGTCTCCCCGTCACATGAACTTCATCATAAATTCACGAGTTTCGCAAGGAAAAGTCTCCCTGTCACATGAACTTCATCACGAATTCATGAGTTTCGTAGGAAAAGGTCTCCTCGTCATATGAACTTTGCCAGAAACCAAGCATATCCTAAGTTTTCTTAACCTAAGTTTTCTTAACCTAAGTTCTAGCACTCATCACCGGAGCTGCCATTCGAGGATGGTTAGACCACCACCAAACACCAACACACGGCGGCAAAGAACAAACAACCTAAAACCCTAAAAGCGATGTACAAAGAAAGTTTGGTTAAAAAGAAAACTTACTGGGTTGAGAAGAAAAACAAAGACTCGTGAAGTTTCGGTTGCAGCAACGGTGGAGGAATACTCAGAGAATCAGAAGACCAGAGAGGAGTAGAATAGGGTATATAAATTTGGCAGAAGGAGAAAAGTTGCGAATGACACCCAGCTGCATGAATTTATAGCCAAAACTCCTTGCGCAGAAAACATGACCACACACGAGAAAGCGTGTCGTTGAAATGACACATCATTACCCTTACTCCTAGGTCGTCATAACTTTATGCCTAGGCCATCATGATGCATTAAATGCTATGAAACATGGCCTGAGAAACATATATTTTGTCTTCCCAAGATCCTCAGACTCTTTCGTCTTCATGTATGTCGGACATAAACCAAGAACCTTTGCTTTCCGTCAAGCGGGCACCTCTCTAGGGGTGCAACGAAGAGAGGTTACGGGCATTATGACAATTCACGAGCTGGGCCGAGTTTACAACCCGGGGCACGAGCATATGAAATTGTCGATCATGACCCCTAAGGGTTATCTCACCCACACAGATGAGACAGTACCGGCTGTAGACAAATACTCTCCTCGTGCGCGCTAGCCCGCAAATGAGAAGCATTCAAGGTGAGCACCTCCATCGTAAAAACGAGCATAAATGAAGGTCACCTTGTGCAAGTCCTTTTGATCTTCCTCGACACACGAGCTAACTCTAAGTTATTATTCCTTCACCTAGGAGCAACGACTTTGGGGCTCTTATTCTGGACTGGACCCGGGCCTGGCCAACTGTCAAGCACAGACAAACTTGCCCTTGCGTCAACAGTGGCCCAAATGATGGCCCAATCCCTTGGGGTCCAAGCTGAAGATGTGTCACCCACGTGCCCCTCACCCGAGGGTACGTCATCAACGTGTTCCACACTCTTCGGAGTCGTTACGCCATTTGTAACGGACGTGGTCAACCCACTATCCGGGAAGTCCACAGAACACTTGACCCAGAATGATGGGCACATGTTGTTCATCCTCACTACCACGTGAGAATCCTGATAGCCATCCATTATGGGACTGGATATTCAATCCACAATGGAGGCCATTGGCACAACACTGTGCACTCTATAAATACTCTCTCGTACAAGAGAGTTAGGTATCTTATTCACAACTCTCATACTCGCTTACCTGTCACTCTTTCTAACTTTAGCATCAGAATATCTTGCAGGTAACCCCCACCCCCTTCGAAGAGCATCCATACCGACAAATAATTAGACTGACCACACGCATACTCTCTTTCTGGTTCAGGTACGATCAAAAACAATTTTTTTTAATTCATGTTTTTGTTTTAGAGTTAAGATGCATGCATTAATAATTACCTACTATTACTCTAATCATTATTATAACCAACATTGAACACCACTTAACCAACTTTAATCACCACAATCATCATACCACTAATATCACCATCGACCACTTTCGATTAATACTTT
Source organism: Vicia faba (assembly GCA_948472305.1). NCBI lineage: Eukaryota > Viridiplantae > Streptophyta > Magnoliopsida > Fabales > Fabaceae > Vicia > Vicia faba. The sequence continues at coordinate 850,483,624 of OX451735.1, read as the reverse complement.
ATCCACTCGTAATCTTTAATATTACTATTACTTTAACAACTATCAACCATCACTTTGATCACCACCAACTATCATAGTGATTCCATCATCCACCATTCTAATCACCATTAGTCATTAATTTGACTACAATCACCACCACTTATTACCACTCTAACTATCACTTTAACAATCGTTGATCATCCCTATCGATTACCATCACTATGACTACCAATAATCACCACTCTAATATGCATCTACCCACAATCCTACTTTTATCCACTATTATTCAAATTACTACTTAAAAAAAATTATGTAATTGTAATATTTTAATCAATTTTTTAATCTAATGATATGAGTTATATAAATTAAAATATATTTATCATAAATATTTATTTTTATGTGTATGTTTGAAACTAATTTTGTTGTTTGAAAATTTTATAGTTTAAAACTGAAATTGATTTTGAATTTTCAAAATTTTGAAACTCAAAATAGAAACTTTTATAGTTTTATTAAAATTTTAAAACATAAAATAGAAAACCACTCCGAACAGATAAACCTTTAATCCTTGAACTAATCTTTAATCTCGTAATGAATTGTTTAAAGTTAAGTATTTGGTATAATTCAATTTAAAGTTGATTAGCCGATAAAATATTTTAAGGCTAAATATTAGATAAATAACATGGCAATAGTAACTTAAAAGGAAAATTTAATTAAGAGTACAAGGTAATCTCAATGGATTTGAATGAGTTAATTTAGATTAGATCCAGACATGATTGAGTCAGATAAAAATAAAAGATTGGATTGAATTGAGTGAATGAGTTCGCAAGATGTGTTCTTTGATTCCTTTATTATTTATAATGGATATACACTTGAGAATTGTGGCCAAAGATTTACCAAAGTAAACCATGTCTCAACATGATTAAATTGAATGCCTCATCTAGACTTATTAAAGGAAAAATGACATTCTTACACTAAAGGCATTTAAACTTATTAAAGGAAAAATGACATTCTTACACTAAAGTGTATATTTACACTGTATTTCACTGCTCACAATACAGTGAATATTGAAATATTATAATAATATTTTTTTAAAAATAAAAATATTTTTTTAATTTAGTTTTACTTTTTTTTAGATTGTAAGAGTATGAAAACAAAATTATATAATTAATTAATTTTATAATTTTATAAATCACATTTTAAATTTTATTAATCAACTTCATAACTATTAAAAATTTAAACAATTTATTAATCAACTTTATAATTTTATTAACCAACTTCTAACATTTTATTAACTAACTTTATTTTACTACTAAAAATTATTTTAAATATCTAAATATTTATTAACTAATTTCATCATTTTATTAATTAATTTTTTATATTTTATTAACTAACTTTATTTTATCATTAAAAGTCATTGTTTATATATTATTCATAAACATTGTTCATCGATATTGTTTACGTACTGTTCATGAATACTGTTTAATATTTTAATATTATTTAAAAAAATATTACTAATTATATAAATTATATAAATACGATAAATAATATATATAGTGTAAGTATTGGTGTAGGAAAAAGATATAAGAATAGCAAAGCAGTTACTAAAGATGTCAAGCTTGAACAACCATTATCCAAAGGTCCACCTGATTAACAACAATAACCAATTTAGTCTAAAGGACATCACCTAACCAAATGAAATTCTTTATCCATTTTTCAAAATCTCTAATTAATGAAATAGGCCCTGAATAAAGAGGGATAGTGTGAATCAATATTCTATGAATAATAGACTTAACCATCTAATTTTGTCTTCAAATTTTCTAGCTTGTTCTTAAGCTTGTCTACAACTTCTTGAAAGTTTATCACCTTAGGTTTCCTCTTGAAAATGGTATCTCTAAGATAAATAAAGGGAAAAAACCAACACAAAACACAAGAATCATCCAATATAATCACATTTTTGTTGTCGGTTTTGGACATATACACCGTCAAAGACACAATTTCGGTATTGGTTATGGCCGTTCCTCCAGAAATTTTTTTTGCATCAATCAATTCATTTGATGCTAAAGTTGATTGATCATACAGTCCTATTTCAGCAGAGAAAATTTAAATTAACCACAATCATTAAAAATATTTAAGTTAAATATGTTTACGATCCCTCTAAATATTTCAAACTTTATTTTTAATCTCTCAAAAATTTTATTTTAAAAAATGATCTTTCTAATATTTTCAATCTACACTTCTGCTCATTCATATCAACGTTCATTAATAGAAGTTGACGTAGCACGCCATATAATAGTATCAGTGTGACAAGATGCTTACGTATCATTTCACGTGACTAAAATCAATATCATATTTAAATTCATAAAATTTCGTAGTTTATAAATAACTAAAAATTGTAATTAATTTATAACAAATTTATTGCTGAAATTCTGGTTCTAGAAAAAACATAGTTTATTCATGTTGATGTCGAGGACTTATGTGTAAAATTTAATGGAGGCTGAAAACTATATTAAGGAAGAGAGGAGGCTCATTAAAGTATCTTGTTGACCGATGTAACTAACTCTTTGAAATCAAATTCAAACTATCCTGAAGTTGGATAACTGTTATTTCTGTGTTCTGTCCCTTTTATATGTATTTACAAAGCCCAATCAAATACTGAAATTATTATCCCATTTCATTTATCTTCTTTGATATTTTCATATTTTTTAAGATAATGATTAGTTATATTAATTTGAATAATAAAATAAATATTATTTATTAAAATATCCTTATTAACAATCAATAGTGGATTATTTATATGATTAAAATACAGTAAATAAGATTAAATTACTGAAAAAATATAGTAAATATCACATTGATATTTTAAATTAATAAATAATTTGAGACAAATAAAAAAAAAAATACTTATTACGAGACTTTCAAGACATCTTAGTTAACCTATGCATTAATTTCATTCCATGTGATTATTTACTGGTGACTAACATGTTGAAAGTGACAATATGTCTTTTGATATTTCATACATATACAAAATATTTGTTTAACATAGATGTTGAAAGTGACAATATGTCTTTTGATATTTCATACATATACAAAATATTTGTTTAACATAGATACTAGTAGGAGACTCGTGCGCCTGCACGGATTCTATCATTTGTAATTTTAAATAAAATTTATAATTGTAATGATTGAATAGGTAATTAATAAAATGTGACCAAAATGTCATATTCATGGACAATATTAATGTCAACAATCAATGAGTTTTATAATTTGTCCTCAATAAAAAGGATATTTTATGATATCTAATAGAAAAATCATACTCCAATAAGAAAAATAAGTTCTTTCATATCTTAGATCATTCAATAATGCTTGGTCGTTGCTGATATATAATTGTATTATAAAATCACCAATAATTGTAAATACTTAAAAATAAATATGTAGAAAATCACCGATACGATAAATCTAATATGTCTAATAACTAAATATTTATAAATATCATCATTGTTAGTTCGACTAAATGGAATTAAGGGTCATCAAAGATGCAAGTTGATTGGAATTTGTTCATTAAGATTTGAAAGCGTATTTAAGCTCAGTGGTAGTCAAAGTGGATTAAAAGGTTTTAGGTAGCTTGTTCGAGAATCTAACTCAAGCAAGATTGGAAGATTCATGTGGTTCAAGTTGCTATTTTCAAGTTCACTTAATTCATCTTCCATTATTCAAATCTAGGCATGGCATATAAATGGATTTGGATTCAATTCTTTGTGAGATATCAAATTGGATTCAAGTTTTGAAGCGAGGCATCCCATGATAAAGTTCAATATCAATTTAGAAAAGTTAATTTTTGACCAAAGTTCCATTTAAATCTATGACTATTTCATTCAAGTTACAAGCATAATGGAGGGAAAATGTATTTCAAAATATGTTTGGAAAAAGGATTCAATACATTTAAAATTTAAAGGCAATTATAAAGGAAATTCAAGTTCACGATGCAAGTTCTATTGCTCCTAATCCTAAATCTCATCTTCTTCCTAAGGCATATCATCCAAGCATTGCCAAAAACTCCATTTTTGTTCCTTCAAGTTTTACACCTTAGCCATGCTTCAATTCAACCGAAACCTCCATAAACCAATACATAAGTCATGCATCAGTACATAGCCGAGCATAAACCTTCAGATGATCAACCTACTATTGCTGCCCTGTAAAAATCCAATACATACAATTAACTAAGTATACATAAACTTCAGCCCTGCATCCACACATCATTTAAACCAATTCAATTTAGAAAATATCAAGCTATCAAAGTCGGTTCAGTTTATCCATGCCATTAAACTAGGTCCAATCAATTAACCAAAACCAAGCTGCCTAGCATCAATCATAAAGCAGATCTGCATAAGTGTTTGGCAGTATGAAAACAGAAGAAAAAAAATGAAAAGGAAAATCATGAGAAAATCAGGAATGTCCAGCTCAGCAAATCAAGGAGAAAACAGGAAATATTTGTAAATAGAAAAAATCAATATCAGAAGGATCAGTTTCACAACTAATGAAAGTTCAGAATCAATCTTGACCATTCACTTATCCTAACTAACTCTCATTCAACAGTTAAGATCACTCTAGCTCTAACCGATTTCATAACAAACTTCTAACAATCATATGGCAGATTTTCAGAAAGGATTCACACACACTTACGGTTATTCATAATTCAAACACATCTCATAAAAAACTACACAAACAAAACTCACCAATGATCCGAGAACTCTCTCAGTATTTATCTACAATCTTTGCATCAAGATCTTCATCATCATCGAACAACCCTCCATTGAAGCTCTTTCAATCTTCACGACTCCATGATTTCTCAACATTGTTTCTTTACGCATCTTCATCTGCAATTATTGACTTTTTCACAGTTCTTTAACAATAACTTCAACGAATCTTCATTGCCATCAAGAATCCGCAACTGTAAATCGATTCAACGATTATCATTGTTTTTCTTTCGATCAATATCTCTGCAAAGAAACGCAACCATCACCACGCGTATCAACTCTTCACTTCTTAACGAAACGCTTAGTTTCACACAACAACACGAGGGATCCAGAAACAGAAATAGCAGAATGAGAAGAAGAAGAACAGAGCGAAGTACCTGAGCACGCAAGATTCTCTGGGTTTCTCTCCGGTTTCACGACGCTTTCGTTGCAACACCCGCTGAGAAAAGCCTTCGTCTCACAGGTAAATCATATGCTTGTCACTCTGTTTTCACTGGGTTTTGTCCATCGATTTGGTGATTAGGTTTGAGTTATGTTGAGGAGGAAGTGTTAAAAGAGACGGAGGTAGAAAAGACTTCGACGGCAAAGTAAACGGTATCGATGCGACGGAGAATCATCGGAAGAGAGCAGGTTAGCGGCCGTCTATTGAAGGAGGAGAAGAAGGTGCGAGGATAACAACGGTGGAGGATATGGACTGATTGAACGAGATACACAGAAGAATTCGTCGGAGGGGCGACTTGAGTGAGCGGCGCCGTCTTGATCGGAGAGGAAGAATATGAAGGTTTCTGCCGTGATTTTGGGACGAGATGAGGGATGATAGTTCTCTTTTTGAAAGAAGCTGAAGCGTTACATTTTCGATAACCCTAACGCAAGAGCATAAAACACAACCGTTTTGGGTTTTATTTTTTATTATTTCATTATTTTATTTTCTATTTTTTAGATAATCGTAATAAGAATAATGATGCTAGAAATATGAAATTGGTGATGATTGGAGAGGGCTGGACCGAGTCACTCCACCCTTAGGCCCATCACTATATTTTTTTGAAAGCTAGAACTTGACTTGACAAAAAAAATGCTTCATGGACTAATCATGGTGGGCCTAGCGCCTGAATTGTTGTCTGCACCAATGGATTCTAATCCACATACCCCATTTGTTTAGAGTATGTTTAGATTTTTCTCTAAACTTCTTTTCTTAATTTCTAGATAATAATATTAGAAATAAACATTGATGATAAAAATTGCAAAATCAATAAAAAAATTGTTAGATCTTCTTAGTTGATTTTAGGAATTAATTCTTTAGTTTTTTAATAGAATTTTTGTCACATAAAAAAACTAATAAAAATTCTTTTTCTTTTAGTTTTTTTATTCATATTTTACACCGTTTTGCCTTGTTATTTTTGACGCGTTTGTTCATTGTGCAAGGTATATTTTTGTACTTTCGATCATGTAACAAAAAAGTTGTTATGTGATAGATACATACGGCTAATGCTCGCTTCCTATGCGACACGCCTTATTTCTCATTTTATGAGAAATTCATATTATATTATATATTGTCTGAATGCATATTATATTTTGTGATACTTTGCGCAGGAACTTCTGATTACGCGTTGCATTCACAACATGCATGTGCTTTCATCTTAGTTAGATATCATTTATGACTTTGTTTGTTTTTTGGTGAAGCTTGCTCGATGCGTACTCCTTGCTTCTCCATTTCTTTCATCCGCTTTTGACGATCCGCTTGCTTTTGGTAGTTGCCGCTACTGCTTTTACATTTTCCTGCACTTTATCGCATTTCTTTACCGCTTTCTAGATATCATGAGAAGTAAGAAATAAAGAGCGTGCGCTCGAAGTCGCTGTTTAAAGACCTGCAGCAGGAATTTTGCACTTGTTTGCTAATTGTGCTTGTGTTTGCTTTCATGTTTTGACGGCTGATAATGTCACTCAATTAGCATTGAGATAACAACTTTGGCCTTTCATGCTCCCCATGGGATTTTAACATTTTCTTCTTTTAACGATCGATGATGTCACTCAATTAGAATTGAGATAATGACTTTGATCTTTGCATGCTCACTTAGGGCTTTATCGTTTTCCTTTGTTAATGATCGATTATGTCACTCAATTATAATTGAGATAACGAATTTGATCTTTGCATATTCTCTATAGGATAGTTATCCTCACCCTTAGGTCTTTTGCATGCTAACGTAGATAGACGTTTCCCTTATGTTAATCTAAACTTTAGGACCACCATTATATGATAACATTAGGATTAGAAATAGGTTAGTCTCCCATAGACTCTTTTCTTTCTCTTTTTGCATTTTCATTTAAAACTAAAACCTTCTTTTTCTTGGAAAATCATAAAACATGTTAATTGTTGTACCCCAAAATTTTCTCTCCCATATTTTTCAAAGCATTTCAAGAAAGATCTCCAAATTGCTCAAGGAAGTCCAAGGGTTGGTCAAACAAGCTCTCTCCTAAGGCAGTCTACCCGAAATTAGGGTTTCATGTCGCATCAAGATACTTGAGTCCAAGTGGTCCCAAATGCTCACCAATGTCCTAATATGTTCTCAAGATCATCCATGTCAAGTTTCAAGCCTTGCAGAGGAATTTTGCTCAGTCAATCGCTCAAAGGTCCAAAAATCGACTGTGTTAGGGCAAAAGTCAATTGTGACCCACATATAGTCAAACTTCAAGATTTTTGGTCAACATCCTCATTTTGAAGTATATTTCATCATTTGATCAAGGTTTGATCATGATTCATCAAGGATTGCTCACAATTCATCAAGACTCAAAAGTTGCTAAATTAGGGTTTTGCAAGAAGAGTCAACTCAACTTTGACCAAGCATAACTTTCTCATACTTTATGAGAAATGACACATCCAAAGCTCATTTTGAAGAGGGTGCAATTCCCTATAATCCATCTTCAGCTCCCGAGATCAAAATATGCACTCACAAGAAGTTATGAATTTGGACATTATAGGTCATTTTGAAAAGTCAACAAAAACACCTTTTTGTCAAAGCTTCATACTTGAGCATGGAATATCAAATTGAGATGAGACAAAAAGGGTTGATTATAGGACATATCAACTTTCTAAAAAGTCCAAGAACACCTCCAAAGATTCAAAATTGAGGAAGTTATGCATTGGTGAAGTTGACCTTTTTTGCAAAATTGCAAAAAGTCAACTATCCCCAAAACTTCAAATTTTGCCAAATGGGTCCATTCTTTTTCACTTGATTTGAGTTGGCATCATAGCCCACGTGCTCTAGCCTTTGCCACTTGTCCATATCATATTTTTATTAATTATTTTGATTTTTATTTGAATTAATTTGATTTAAATCAAAATAAATCAAATAAAAATCCAAAGCATTGATAACAAAGGATCTTTTGATTGTTTCAAGCTCTAATTACAGCTAGCAAGGCATTCAAATTTGCATCAAAGCTTGTGTGCACAAAAATATTGGAAATAAGCCATGTTTGGAAAGTTGTTCAAAGCAAATCAAATTAAATCCAAAATCATTGAAAGAAGAAGATTTGGACAGAATAAACAACCCTAATGCATTGTGTAATACATAAGGAGGCGAGGCAGATGAAAAACAAGGTTGGAATCAAGCGTGCGAGCAAGAACAAAAACTGAAAAATTAAGGAAAAAGTGTGAGATCAAAATCCCACTTAGAGGCATCCTCAAGGCTCGATACCTCTCCCAATCATTTCCTGGCAGTCTCCACAAGCGAAAGCAATCAAGACCAGGCGTTTTCAAGCCCTCCCACACACTGTAAGTTTTTCATAAGCTTGCTCTGTTCTTGAATTCGCATCTTGCAATTTAAGCTTTGTTGATCTGAATTAATGGCATATTCTTAACCCATGAAGCATTTGTAAACTTTTGGAATCATTCAATTGCGTTTATATGGTATGTAAAGAAATCCACCATTGTTAGGGTTTCAGATTTTCTTTTAGGGTTTTTCTTTTCTGGAACAATTGGCCTCCATGAATGGTATGGTTGTGATCAGAAGAAGGAGACGACCTCAACCATGGCCTTAAATACCATTTATATGGCCTGTAGAAGATTTTGGAACGAGCAAGGCCTATAGCGATGGACACTGTCCGTGGGTATAGGTCTTTGAACTTTTAGCCACGGTGCAGAGGAAGGAGACGATGAAGTGTCGCTCCCCCATAGGCCATTTCAAACATTGGCGCATTTTTTCTGATTTTTGTCCACTAATATTTGTTTTTGTATTTTATTATTATCTTTTAATGTTATAACAACAAGCAGCGAGTGGTCCAGTGGTAGGCGTGGCATGGAATTCCCCTTGGGGCCTGGGTTCGAATCCCAGGTCCCCCTATTTTCTCTATATTATTTTCTTACAGGAAATCCAATATGCGCTTAAGCCTAATGTCCACCATGCACCTTCCTCATCAACGTGTCAGATGGCCAGATGGCCAGATCTGGTGGCTACCACTGAGGACATACCATAGACCAAGTCAATGCACATGCATGGGATCAGAAAAGTCAATATGGATCAGCATCATTGGGCCAAAATTCTTGCTATTCACACCTCCTAAATTAGGCCTATTTCTCATCTCTTTTTTATTTTATTATTCATTTAATTATTTATTTATTTATTTACTTAACCAAAAATTATTTTCTTTTTATCAAGAAAATCACAAAAAAATATTTTATGTCCAAATAAATTTAGAATATTATTTTTTTATCAATAAATATTAATTAGGTTAATTTTAGATAACTTTCATTTATTTTTGCAAATAATTAAAAATCAATTAGAATAACTAGGTTTTAACATGAACTTAATTATTTTATTTCTTTCCTAAAAATAACAAAAATCCAAAATATGTCATGTAACTATTTTTCATTAATTAATTTAATAACCAATAAATTTAGAATTTTAATTTTAGGACTTAATTTCTTTTCTTAAAAAATAATAAAAACAACAAAAATATTTTCTTTTAATGAGGAGGGTGAAAACCCTAGTTTCGCTTTCAATTCAATTGTCTCGCGCGCTTTATTTTTCTTTATCCAAATTATTGTATCTGCTCCCGGTTTGTAATAATTAATTAGGAAATTTATTTATTTTCACCGCTTTTAAATTTCAAAGGGTTTGTCTTTGGCGATGTAAATACCCGACGCCTTGTAATAATTTAGTTTAATTTCCGCACCTTTAATTTTTGCAAATATTCAACTGCTAGATGTTTGATAATAGGGTTTGCATGACAAGAATGAATGTCTAATTTTAAAACAGTTAGATCACCCTAAACATGTGCTAAGATAAAAATAATTGAAATCAACACACTCGCACATGCGCACTCCTAGGGTACACTCCCACTTGGTTGCCTTCATAAACGATCATTGAGTATAGGTTGTTTTAGAGGTCACCCTCTTGTCTAAAAGGTCATAAGTTGCCTCGAAATGGTTACCTCGAATATTGTTGCCTCGAATAAATGATCTAAGATATTAGGGTTACCGCTAAGATGTCCTAACATTGCTTTAGTGACTGTATGTCCCTCTTTCGAATTGACCCTCAAAACTCCAACGATGGTGCTACCTACTCACCCGTAGTGGGATATCATTGTCTAAAGGAAATTAGCATAGAACGGTTCCTTTTTCGAGTAGGTAGATTAGTTCTTAGATACTTGCTCATCCAAAACAAAACTTTTTTCACACTTACACTCCTTTTCAAACAAAGTTTTCAAAAAAAAACACTTCATTACACTCTTGAAGACAGAAGCAAGAGTTAAATCGAAGTCAAAACAAAAACTTTTCAAAGCGCACAAACACAAAGAAAACAATTTTGAAAATGATGAGCAAGTACTTAAGAGCCCGTAGATAACTACGGATAGAAAGGGTGCTAATACCTTCCATTTCTATAAATCTACCCCCCGTACTCATAAATATCTCGAAAAAGGAATTTTTCTGTGCTTTTTTCCTTTCCTTGTTGGATAAAATAAAATTCGGTGGCGACTCTTGCTTACCGCGGCATTTTGCAAAAACAAACGCAAAACGCAAACCAGCATTCCAAAAACAGTCAGTTCTTCCCACCGTATCACAGAACTGGTGACTCTGCTGGGGAATTAATAAGTGAGGTGTACCTTAAGATTAGTTCATCAAAATGTTTTCAATTGCTTGATTTGTATGCTTTATCTTTGTGGGTTTGAATTGGAGTTACTATAGATCCTAACCCGGATCTGGGGACACCTTTTAGGTAAGTAGCAATAGACTGTGAGGGAACTGTACAACGTAGACCGATACGGTTGAAGCAGTAGCTATGTTGGTGTGGCACTTTAGTTTGTACCGATATACCTTGTGGAGGAACAAGGAGAATATGGGGCTGCTAAGGGGTCATTAAGCACCAACTGACCTTAGAACCTATAATTGACCAACTTGGCCATAGAAAAGTAGCAGTATGCTACACTCATTGAGACCAAACTCTCGCGATGATTCTGGCCGCAAGAAAAGGTTTCTAAACTGGAATTATGACCGATCGAGGGTGGTCAGTGATATTGAGATCCTCTAGAACCTGGTTATTATTACTAGGACAGGTTGAACCAGCTAAACTGAAAGAGGCTAATACCTAAACTCCATGCCAGCCTGAAATTTAAGGGCTATTGTGTGACTTGTTTGCCCTTACCAGGTTTGCTATATGTGAATACTTGTGGTGTGTTTCTATCATGACATCATGCATCATGACATTGCATGTATATTTCATCAGACTAACCCATTTCAAAGACCGAGGGGATTCATCTTTGTTCTGTTTTGTAGGTTATGGCATCTATGCGCAGAAATACTATTCGGATCAACTTCATACAAATCCCTGTTCAGCTTAGAGATTTGGTTGCAAAAGTTCCTGATACTTCTTCCTTTGTCAGAATACATGGTCACCTCCTCAGCCTAGTCACTTCCAAGATGGATGAGCAAATGATGAGCGTCTTGTTCCAGTTCTATGACCCGCTACATCACTATTTCACCTTCCCGGACTATCAGTTGGTCTCCACTTTAGAGGAGTTCTCTGATCTACTTGGTATTTCTATTCTAGAGCAGACGCCATTTACAGGTTGGGAGTTAGCTCTCAGGCCAGAGGATGTTGCTACAGCCCTACATCTGACAAAGGCTGATGTAATGTCTAATTGGGAGACCCGGAGTGGGGTAAAAGGCTTCTTGGCTAAGTTCTTGTTCGATCAGGCTCAACAGTTTTGAGACAGTTTGGACTTTCAAGCATTCGAAGATATCATGGCACTTCTCATTTATGGTTTGGTGTTGTTTCCTAATTCATATTCTTTCGTCGACGTGAACGCAATGAAGATCTTCATGTCCCGTAATCTGGTGCCCACTCTCTTAAGTGACATTCTACATGCTCTTTATGCCCGTACTGCTCGGAAACGGGGAACCCTTATGTGTTGTGCACCATTGCTGGCGAGGTGGTTTATTTCTCACCTCCCCAAATCTGCTTTGAAGAACAAGGAAGGTACGGGATGGGCCTACAGAATTATGTCCCTTGCTCATACGGACATCATCTGGAGCACTAAAGACATGGAAGAAGTAGCTGTTATTGACCGGTGCGGAGAATACCCCAATGTTCCTTTGCTTGGAATTATGGGAGGAATAACCTATAATCCTTGTCTGGCCTTGCGACAATTTGGGCAAGCTCGAAAGGACGGTCCTCATGAGTTGCTGATTTCGAGCATTGTCTTTGACTTCCAAGGGGATAGTGAGGGACATCGCTGCAGGTTCATACGAGCTTGGAATAGGGTTAACAGGTCTGATCCACATGAGTTAGGGATGAAGACCTCTCTTCCGATGGAACCGTATCTCCGGTGGGTCCGAACCCGTGCTCAAAAACTAGGGATGCCATACGAAGTTGTCTTACCGGTAATTGTTGAGCATGCTGATGAAGAAGGGGCTCCTCATACTGTCCTCTATCCATACATGCCTACTAACATTGGGGCATTAAAGAGGTCTTGGATGCAGTTGAGAGAAGAACATGATACTTACAGAGAAAAGTATCATGAGAAGGAGCGGAAGATCCTAAAGTTTACAAGGCAGCTGTAGAATGATAAGGTCCTCAACGACTATGTCAGCACAGGAGGAAAATGACCATGGGAGCGCTGATGTCCTTTGCTATTTTCTAGTTTTGATTTACTTTTTCAGTTTTTCTTTTTGTAACGCCTTAAAGGCATTTGTCAAACATTGTTTCAAGTTTTTAATCTAATAAAAGTGTGTTTTATTTTGGTTTACAAATTTGAATCTCCCTAAAGTCTTTGAAATCATATCATACACATTTCATTTCCATGCACCTCATTACAGGTACCCTTACAGGTCTCTTATCTTCTTCGCTGTTTATTTCAGCAATCATGTCTGCTGAAACATCCACTGATCAAGCTATTAAGGCTCTACAAGCTCAAAACACTCAGTTCCAGGAAATGTTCATGAACCTGGCCAAGGGGCAGAAAGATCTGAAGACTCTTATCTTGAAGGATAAGAAGAAGAAGAAGAAGAAGAAGACAGTCCTCCTGAATATGGGTCATAGATTTGGAAACAGGTTGCGGGAAAAAGTTGATATATCTAACTCATCTGGAGGGGGGAAGAATCAAGAAGAGAGAAGGGGAATTTTTTTTATTAATAACCATGTATTAAAAAAATATTTCGCAAATAACCGGGTTTCGGAAAAAATTACGCAAATAACCATGTTTCAAATGGCTCCACAAAGGAGGAGCCATCTCATTTGGCGCATGCACCTAGGGTTTTGCCCTAGGCGCCATCTCACTTGGCGCCTCCCTTGGCATTTAGCCAAGTGAGATGGCGCATGCTCCTTAAAAAGAAGAGGAGGCGCCATCTCACTTGGCGCCTAGGGCAAAACTAGGGTTTTTTGCTGTTTTATAAATAATTCGTCCGTTTCTTTGAAATTTCTCACACTTTCTCGCACTGTATTTTTATTTTGTACTCCCTTATTTACGTAATGACGTCGCCTATGATTTTTAGCAGAGATGGTCATGTTATATTCTCCGCCACGAAACCTGCGATGAAAATGAAATTCTGGCACATTCACTCCATGGAGCGTCTGAAGCGGGAGTTGATGCGGTGGCTAGATGGAGACATCGCCGAGGGGGAAAAAATTCGAAGGATCCAGCGAAAACGAACAACAACCTCGCATGCGACAGGAAGACCTAATGTGTGGTTGGAGGAAGTCAAAACAGACAGTGATGTAATGCTGATGATGCATGGGTCAGATGAAATTGTGTTAACAGTTGTAATTTCCTAGATTGAATATCGTTAATCATTGTTGTACGCGAAAACCCTAATGTAATTTCCTATATTGAATTTCTTAAATTGTGTTAACAGTTTTATTAACGGAAAACCCATAATGTTTACAACACAAATATTGAAAAGATTTATTGTATTACAAAATTTATGTGGTCGAGCCAGACGCCCGATTCAGACAGTTTTTGCGATTGTGTCCGACCTGACGGCATAAACCACACTTTCTTTCCAACCTGTCAAGATCGTCCATTTCTGTTGTTATGCGCCTGCTTTTGGGACGACCCTTCTTGTTCCTTCGCATTTGGTCATTGTGCCAAACTATATCACCGTTGTATTCAGGCCAATAGTCCGGTTTTGCCACCAAAGGAAAGTTGTTGTTGTAAACAGTGAGCAACGTTTCAGATTTATAAACGTTTGAGAGCAGTTGAAGCGCGTCTTGATGGGTATGCGCACAAGCGTCAATGACATGAGAGCAAGGCATACGAAAAGCTTGAAACCTGCCACAATCGCACCATTGAGAAGGTAAAATGACCCTGTATTCTTGTCTTGCCAGGCCTTCATTGTGGTCAATTGTCTCTTTCACAATGAAGTTGTGGCTATGGCGGTCAAACCGTGTAACCATGTGAGTGTTGGCTTTAGCACTTTCAGCCTTAATGTATTTCATACAGCTTTCACTCCATAGTTGTCCTGATTGCAAGACCGCATACCACATTTCACCTCTTTTGGCAAATAACGCAGCCATCCTAAAATACGTGGATTTCACCAAGGCAGTGATGGGGAGGTTTCGTATGCCCTTGAATACCCCATTCATTGATTCAATAAGATTTGTTGTCATATGCCCCCATCTTTGGCCATTGTCGTATGACCTAGTCCACTTTTCGACCGGTATATTGTCTATCCACGTACCGGCTTCTGGGTTAGACAAACGGATCTCGTTGCGGTAATATTTGAATGTGGGCTGTGTCAGTGCGTATCCCGCATTCATCACCGCTTTCCTCAATGTTTTGTCCTTGACCTCCCTCGAGAAATTCTGGACGATATGCCTGACGCAATAGACATGCGTAGAAGGAGGGTCATGCCAACCATTTGCCGGATTATTATAGGCACTTTCAATGGAGGCATGTCTGTCCGAGATCAAACAGAGATCTGGTTGAGGAGCCACGTGTGTACGAAGATTTTTCAGGAAAAAGCTCCAAGCACCACCAGTCTCCCCCTCGACAAGGGCAAACGCAACGGGGAAAATGTTATTGTTGCCATCTTGTGCAACTGCCATCAAAAGCGTGCCTTTGTACTTCCCATACAACCAAGTCCCGTCTATTTGTAGAATTGGTTTGCATGATGCAAACCCTGTGATGCATGGTTGAAATGCCCAAAAGACGCGACTGAATATTCCGTTGCCATGTAGTAGACTACCATCCTGGGCGTACGCTGGCAATGTTTCCAGAACATAAACACTACCTGGAGAATATGTCTTGAGTGCATTTAGGTAGCGGGGAAGTTCTCGGTATGACTCCTCCCAGTTTCCGTACACCCTTTCAATCGCCTTAGTCTTTGCTAACCACGCCTTACGGTAAGACGGAGTGTAGTTAAAAACCGTGGTGATGTGTGAGATGATTGTTTTCACCTTCAAAGAAGGGTCGTTGCTGACCAGGGGTAGGATTTCTTGACAGATTAGATCATGGTTGAGTTTTCGGTGGTCTTGTGATTGAGTGGAACTTACACAAGTATGGGTAGTCATGGAACCTATGACCCAGCAGTCACCCCTTAGTCTGTATGAAGCGGTCAGCTTGAACATGCAGTCAGGGTGGACACACTTGATCTTGTACCTTTCCGGGTTTACACGATCCACCTTATAATCAACCGAGTTGAGCATGTGAAATTTTTTGATGGCCCTTATGCATTCCTCTCTATTACGAAACTTGTCCTTCTCTTTTAAATTTTCATCCGATTGCATATACGGTTGGAAAAACAAGTCCGTAGAAGGTTCATCTCCGCCCATGTTGAAGTTTGTCATGTGCGTAGGTGGTGTGTAGATTTTGTCGGTAGGAATACTTGGGATGCCATCATCGTCAGAATCGTCGTTCACCATTTCATCGAACTCTAACTCGTTATCTTCTTCATCATCAACTGCATCCACCTCATCTTGCTCATTCTCCAAAGGATCAACCTCCTGTGTCACTGGAGGCTCTACCTCCTGTGTCACCGGAGGCTCTTGAAACAGAACGTACAACTCAATAGAGTCGTTTCCAGAATAGACATGGCTGGAAATCATGTTCTGGAAATCCTCGTCATCTTGAATTGCAACCTTATAAAAAATAACTTGGTTGTTTCCAAAAAAGACTGGACTCTGATAAAATATCTGGGAGACCGGGCCTCGTTCAAGTTTGGCCTCCAATCTTTTCTTAAAGTACGAGAAATTTGCTTTCCCGTTTAAGAGAAATCGGACATTGTCGGTGTTTCTAAACAAAAACCCAACTGTGGGACACATGTATGTCTCACCGTTGAAATGTGCTTTGACAACAAATTGTGGTGAAGAGGCCATTGTGTAGAATTGTTTTAGGTATGAAGGTGGGAATGTTTTGGGTTTATTGATTATATGAAGGTATGAATGCTGGAATGTTTGAAGGTTAGATGACTGATTCGAAGGTTGGAAAATTTTACAGTTTATGTGAATGAATGTTATGTTCAACGTAAGGCAAAAAATTTCAATTAAGTAAGTGATGCAACCCCCCAAGGCTGCCAATAATATTACATGCATGGGCTTATGCAGCCACCTAGCCTGCCACCCATCAACTCCAATGGCCTTGCATGCAACAGAGAAAGGAATCCCAAAGGCTGTCACGTAGCCTGAGCCAATGTTGTAAAACGTGACACCTCTTATTTGCCAAATGGGGTGGCGACACCATTAATTTTTGTACTATTTCGCCAAGTGAGATGGCGCCTCCCTTACTGTCCAATCGTGATACATGCATGGGCTTATGCTGCCACCTAGCCTGGCCCTATTCTACACACATAAATGTTTTGTGTAAGCCTGCCACCCATCAACTCCAATGGCCTTGCATGCAATAGAGAAAGGAATCCCAAAGGCTATCACGTAGCCTGAGCCAATGCTGTAAAACGTGACACCTCTTATTCGCCAAATGGGGTGGCGACACCATTCATTTTTGTACTATTTCGCCAAGTGAGATGGCGCCTCCCTTACTGTCCAATCGTGATACATGCATGGGCTTATGCTGCCACCTAGCCTGGCCCTATTCTACACACATAAATGTTTTGTGTAAGCCTGCCACCCATCAACTCCAATGGCCTTGCATGCAACAGAGAAAGGAATCCCAAAGGCTGTCACGTAGCCTGAGCCAATGCTGTAAAACGTGACACCTCTTATTCGCCAAATGGGGTGGCGACACCATTCATTTTTGTACTATTTCGCCAAGTGAGATGGCGCCTCCCTTACTGTCCAATCGTGATACATGCATGGGCTTATGCTGCCACCTAGCCTGCAAGAGTGACACCTTACATTTTTTGTAAATGCATGCATGCATATGTGTAACACCCTAAGCATGCAAATGTGACACATCGCAGGCATGCAACCACTACATCACACTTATTTGACTATAAATACATACCTTATGAAACATCTCTCACACCCACACAACTCTCACTCTCTGCTACGAAATATTTCTTAAGTCTATCAAACTCTCTATTTCTTCCTAAGTCTTTCATTCTCTCAAGCATTCTGAACAATGGCCCTTCTAACAATGGGAGATACTCACAGAGGCACAAGGGAAAACATTGCTGCATTTGTAAGTCTCTTCTTTGGTTATACATTTTTCATACTTCAAATAACGTGTTGTTCATCTTAATTAATCTTACTCTTGTTTAATTATGATCTCAGGATACACAAAGATTCAGAATCCGTTCGCACAAATACCTTGCTCCCGACCCATTTATCGTCCCTTATCTGGAATATGCAGGTTTTGGACACGTGATAAAGATCTCCAACTGCACCATTGACTCCAAATTCATTCTTGCAATGTTGGAGAGGTGGAGACCGGAGACCCATACATTTCACCTACCAATAGGTGAATGTACCATCACTCTCGAAGATGTGTACATGCTACTGGGCCTCTCTATTGACGGTAAGGCGGTGAACGGGTCGGTTCAACAACCGAACTCACAGTGTGAAGAACTGTTGGGTGGGGACATGGTAGAAGGTGGTGGAGCAAGAGGGCAGGGAATACTACTCACTGACCTGAAACGGCATTATGCAAGTATGGAATTAAATGAAAATTCTTCAGAGAATGACCGAGTAGTAAAAGCCCGAACGTATATTATGATACTTTTTGGTACATTTTTATTTCCCGAAAGTACGGGAAATAGTGTAAATTTCATGTACTTACATTTACTAACAAATTTTGATAAAACTAGAAAATTTAGTTGGGGTTCTGCAGTATTAGCCCACCTGTACAGTTCCTTGTGCAAAAACGCAGTCAAGGAAAAATGTACATTTTATGGGTGCGCATTTTTACTACAAGCCTGGGGTTGGTGGAGGATGGAGTCCTTAAACCCCATCAACAACAACACTTTTGGTTTCCCTTACGCAACAAAGTAAGTCATTAAGTTATAGCATTTATAACTATTCTTCTCTTTCCAAAATATATGCTAAAAATAACATGTTTCTCATTTCCTTTAGGTACTGCGTGAGGGGTATGGATTACGGCAAGAATCCCAGATTCAATGTCGCACTCTACCGGAATCTGTTGGATCACTTAGGCCTAGATGACGTACGTCGTAGCTTTTAACTTTTGTTCCTTTTAATTATTTATACATTACTTTTGCGCTTACATGATTTAAATTTTATCGCAGTTCGTCTGGAGACCATATTTGGGTTTGGACCATTCTCCAAATCTAGAGGATGCAGCAACTTGGACTGCAAAGACTGCACTCATTCGGTTCAACATTGTGGAGATGCACCACAGCGACCGTGTGAAGATGCAGTTCGGAATGATCCAGGAGATACCAAGTGATCCAACAGATTTATCCCCCTGGCATCTAAAAAGGGTCGACGCCCAGTGGAATCTTACCAACTGGAAAGACTTTGCTCCAGAATGGTGTAAAATGTGGCAAAGGCGTCACCGCTACATCTTGCAATCCCCGGTTTTCCATACTCAAGGTAACATGCGACACACCGATCAATATATGTCGTGGTACAGGTCGGTTAGTAACCCAGATATGCACGTGTCTCATCCGAGGTACTTGGTTGACCCACGCACACAATGGGCACAACCCTCGATTCCCCACCAACAAACCCAAAATCCATCAACCTCAAACCAACCCCCAAGAAGAAACAGACCAACAAACACACAACCACATTCCCCACCACAACACAACTACAACCAAATGCCGTACTACCAACCACAATCACCGCCAAACTACCAATACCCGGAAATGCCTCAAACCCAACCACAATACCAACCCCAATACCAGCAAACCCACATACCCCATACACAATTTCAATCTTCCACATATCCCAATATGGCGCCCTCAACATCCAGCCTTAGCCCTGATATGGGAATGTCAGAAGATTATGACCAACCCGACCAAACCTACCATCAACCACCATATCACCAAACAACCCAACATCCACAATACCAAACACCTCAAGATCCATTTCCTTTCTACCCCCCATACTCAGATGACCAATGCTACCGACCAACCATGGAACCCAACCCACCGCCAACACGACCAAACTTCGAGGGTATGGGTAACCGACTGTACCAGAGCGGATCTTCGAGATATGGAGATCTTACCGATTTTATGGATTCGGATCGCATTGACTTCGCTGGGCCATCGACCTTGCCGCAGCAAGAAACGAGACGGCACCCAGCAAGAGAAAGGCGGGGACGGGGATGCGGAACTGGGGGTCATTACCGGGTTCCTGGGGATCACTGATGTATCTTTTTTTTTCCCAGTATTTTTTTGTATCTATTTTTTTACTGTTCTTTAAATGTAAAACAGTTGAATGTAATTATTATTTTTTAAATAAAAAATCCATTTTGTTTATCTCTGTCTAATATGCAACGCGCAGGAAAGAAAATTTTTTTTTGACCTAATTTTGTACATAGGCGCCATCTCACTTGGCTTAGGGCTTGCCCTTTGCCCTTAGGCGCCAAGTGAGATGGCGCCTCCCTTAAAAAAATAGGAGGATGCGCCAAATGAGATGGCTCCTCCTTTGTGGAGCCATCTCAAACATGGTTATTTGCGTAATTTTTTCCGAAACCCGGTTATTTGCGAAATATTTTTTTAATACATGGTTATTAATAAAAAAAATTCAGAGAAGGGCTCCTAGCCCTGTTGTTTCTGAAAATGAGACTGACTTTGATGAAGACCAGTATCCTCCTACCGAAGACAGGTATAAGCAACTCGAAGACCTGTTAAGCGCGATGGAGATCCAGAAGATCCCTGGGCTGGATTTTGGAGACTTGGGTTTAGCATCTGGGGTGTTGATTCCCCACAAGTTCAAAGCATCAGTCTTTGCTAAATACGACGAAGTCTCTTGCCCAAAGTTACACCTTCGCTCGTATGTTAGAAAGATTCAACCATATACTGCCGACATGAACCTCTGGATTCATTTCTTTCAAGATAGTCTTTCAGGGAATCAACTTGAATGGTTCTATCAACTAGAAGGAGCTAGCGTCCGTAACTTGGAGGACCTTGCCGCTGCTTTTTACAAGAAGTACCAATATAATGCCGACCTTGCTCCCACGTGTACCCAACTTCAGGGTATGTCTACGGGTGCGAGCGAAGGTTTTAAGGATTACGCTCAGAAGTGGAGAGATCTTGTCGGTAGAGTCCAACCCCCTCTGGCTGACAGGGAGTTGGTGGATATGTTTCTGGGAACCTTGTCTGGTCCGTATTTTAATCATTTGATCGGAAGTTCATCGTCTGGTTTCACCGAATTGATAATGATTGGGGAGAGAATTGAGGCCGGTATTAAGAGCGATAAGTTACAGAAAGGTGCTTCGTCAAGTACCGAGAAGAAACCCTTCAAGAAGGAGTCTAGTGTAGTTTACAGCTCTAGGAACCAAAGTCGACCCGAGCGCCGCCAAGCAGTTAATGCGGTAGTTATTTCAAGACCAACTGTTGCCCCATAATGCAATAATCAGCCAAGGGTAGAGAGGCCGTAAAGATAGTTTACTCGGCTCAGTATGACCCTGTATCAAATTCTGCCGCAGTTGTTAAAGACCAATTTGGTGACTCTGAGGGAAGCCCCGAAGAATCCCAATACTACGTCACTGCTGTATAATCCGAATGGCCGTTGTGCTTTTCACTCCGATAGCCCGGGGCATGATACGAATAACTGCTGGGTCTTGAAGAATAAGGTACAGGATCGGATTGAAGCTAAGGAAATCGAGTTTGAAGCGCCGGAAAAGCCTAATGTCATAACGGCTCCCATGCCGAAACATGATGCGGGAGTAAATGCTATTGGCGATGATGATGAAGAGTTTGATATTGATAGCTGGATTTACCCGACCACTGACGGCAGACTAAGCAATTGGACGGCAAAGGACTTCGTGCCAATTTCTTTTATTACACAGTAATAGACTTTTGTTTTGAATTTGTAATACACAATTTTTAAATATTATGGCCCGGGACACCGTGGCTCTGTTTGAGGGCTTATTGTGTGTCATTTCCATATATCATTAATAAAAGCATTGGATGTTTTCTTGCATTACAAAGTTTGCGCTCCTTGTTTTTCTTTTTTATCTTGCAAAACAGCTATTTTACACACACTCACATATACAGGTCTACATCCACTATAGATCCCACTGATAACGATTCTGCTACTGCCAATTATGACTTCGAAAGTTCGATCAACCAAGCCGAGGACGAAGGTGAGGATGATTGTGAAGTGCCTGGGGAACTTGATAGATTGTTACTTCAAAAAGAGAGGGCCATACAGCCGCATGAAGAGCCAGTGGAAACAGTAAATCTGTGTACAAAGGAAGACAAGAAAGAGGTCAAGATTGGTGCAAATCTGGAGTCTAGTGTTAAGCAGCGGTTGATTCAGATGCTGCATGATTATGTTGAAATCTTTGCCTGGTCTTATGAAGATATGCCTGGGTTGGATACCGATATTGTGGTTCACCGCTTGCCCACCAAGGAAGACCGTCCACCGGTGAAACAGAAAGTCCGCCGAATGCGCCCGGAGATGTCTGAGAAAATCAAGGCTGAAGTTATGAAACAGTTTGATGCCGGTTTTATAGCAGTTACTTCTTACCCACAGTGGGTGGCCAACGTGGTTCAAGTGCCAAAGAAGGATGGTAAGGTTCGAATGTGTGTTGACTATAGGGATCTGAATCGGGTAAGCCCCAAGGATGACTTCCCTATGCCTCATATCGCCGTTTTGGTTGACAACACCGCACAATATAAGGTCTTCTCCTTTATGGATGGTTTCTCCGATTATAATAAGATTAAAATGGCTCCCGAAGACATGGAGAAGACAACCTTTGTTACTCAATGGGGTACCTTTTGCTACAAGGTCATGCCTTTTGGATTGAAGAATGTTAGGGCAACGTATCAGCGCACCATGGTCACTTTGTTCCATGACATGATCCATAATGAGGTTGAGGTATATGTTGACGATATGATTGCAAGATCCCAGACTGAGGAAGAACATCTTGACCACCTTCAGAAGCTATTTGACAGGTTGAAGTTGTATAAGCTGAGGTTAAACCCGAACAAGTGCACCTTCGGGGTGAGATCTGGTAAGCTGTTGGGTTTCATCGTAAGTGATAAAGGTATTCAAGTGGATCCTGCAAAGGTGAAGGCTATACATGAAATCCAGCTCCTCGAACAGAAAAAGAAGTAAGAGGCTTTCTGGGACGACTGAACTATATTGCTCGATTCATCTCGCACCTGACTGCTACTTGTGGGCCAATCTTCAAGTTACCGAAGAAAGATCAAGTGGTAAGATGGAACGATGAATTTCAGGCCGCTTTCGAAAGGATCAAAGAATATCTACAAGAGCCACCTATTATGATGCCTCCAGTTGAAGGGAGACCTTTGATCTTATACTTGACAGTACTCGATAATTTAATGGGGTGTGTGCTGGGGCAGCATGACGAGTCTGGCCGAAAAGAGCATGCTATTTATTACCTTAGCAAAAAGTTTACCGACTGCGAGACCCGATACTCGTTGCTTGAGAAAACTTGCTGCTCTTTGGCATGGGCTGCTCGCCAGCTGAGACAGTATATGCTGACTCACACTACTCTGTTGATATCAAAGATGGATCCAATCAAGTATATCTTCGAGAAGCCTGCCTTATCTGGAAGAATATCAAGATGGCAGATGATCTTGACTGAGTATTACATCCAATATACGACCCAAAAGGCAATTAAGGGAAGTGTGTTGGCAGATCATATGGCACATCAGGCAGTGGATGATTACCAGTCTATGAACTTTGAATTCCCGGATGAGAATATCATGATAGTGACTGACTGTGAGACACCTGGACCGGGTGAAGGACCTGAGGAGGGATCCCTATGGTCTATGTACTTTGACGGAGCTTCAAAGGCTTTGGGTAATGGCATTGGCGCCATGATCATATCTCCTGAAGGCTCTCATACTCCATTCACCGCCCGACTATGTTTCAACTGCACCAACAACATGGCGGAGTATGAAGTGTGCATCATGGGTCTTTGAGCAGCTATTGACCTAAGGATTAAGTTCTTGAATGTATTTGGAGATTCCGCTCTCGTGATCAGCCATATCAAAGGCGAGTGGGATACGAAGCACCCAAATCTTATTCCTTACAAGGAGTATGTATTGACTTTGCTTCCCCACTTCGAGGAGATAACCTTTGAACACTTCCCTAGAGAGGAGAATCAGTTGGCGGACGCGCTAGCTACGATGTCTTCTATGTTCAAGGTCAGATGGGACAATGAAGCTCCCCAGATTACCATTGAGAGATTGGACGAACCTGCACATTGCTGTGACATTGAGACTGAAGAGGTAACAGATAAACCCTAGTTTCATGAGGTAAAGAGGTATCTTGAAGCTCAGGAGTACCCCGAGGGTGCATCTGTTAATGATAAAAAGTTTATGAGAAGATTCACGGTGAAGTTCTTCATCAACAATGGCATTCTTTACAAGCGTAACCATGACTCAACCTTGCTGCGATGTGTGGATAAGAACGAAGCAGAAAGAATTATGGTAGAGTTACATGAAGGTACTTTCGGAACTCATTCTAGTGGACACACCATCTCAAAGAAAATCCTTCGGGCAGGATATTATTGGTCCACCATGGAAGCCGACTGTTATCAACATTCTTGGACCAGTCACAAGTGCCAAGTCTATGCTGATAAGGTGCACATACCTCCAGTACCTCTGAACGTCTTGACAGCTCCTTGGCCTTTTGCAATGTGGGGCATCGACATGATTGGTGAGATCAGACCTACGGCATCCAACGGGCATCGTTTCATCTTGGTAGCTATTGATAACTTTATAAAGTGGGTTGAAGCAGCTTCCTTTGCTACTGTAACCAAGAACGTCGTTGCACGGTTCATTCAGCATAATTTGATTTGTCGATATGGTGTACCAGAGAGGATCATTACGGACAATGGTACAAATCTCAACAATAAGATGATCACCGAGCTCTGCAAGAAATTCAAGATACAACATCACAACTCTTCTCCATACCGGCCAAAGATGAATGGGGTTGAAGAAACAGCTAATAAAAACATTAAGAAGATTGTGCAGAATATGACGGTGACGTACAAAGATTGGCACATGTTACCATTTGCTCTTCATGGGTATCGTACCTCAGCGCGGACGTCAACATGGGCAACACCCTATTCCTTGGTTTATGGCATCGAGGCAGTCTTGCCCATTGAAGTTCAGATACCCTCTCTTCAGATTATGAAGGATGCAGGTTTGAGTGAAGATGACTGGATCCAAACCCAGCTTGATGAGCTGAACTTAATCGACGAAAAGAGACTTACTGCTATTTGTCATGGTCAGACGTATCAAAATGGATGATCAAGGCATTTAAAAAGAAGGTTAGACGACAATAATATCAAGTTGGGGATCTAGTGATCAAGCGCATCATCCTGCCACAAGGTGATCCCATGGGAAAATGGATCCCTACTTATGAAGGGCCATTTGTGGTTAAGAACATTTTCTCAGGAGGAGATATGATTCTAACCACCATGGATGGTGACGACCTTCCTCACCCCGTCAATGCAGACATAGTGAAAAGATACTACGCATAATCAAAGACCCGCTAGGTTGACTGGCCTAGGCAAAAATAAGGGCTTCCCGGCGAACCAAAAGGGTTCGGGCAAAAATAAGGAATGAAAATAAAAAGAAATTATACACCCGACAAGTCGAAAACCTGGAAAGGCCACTTGGGCAAAAAAGGGTATCCCAGTGGACTGAAAACCCGAAAGGGCGGTCCAGGAAAAAATTAGGGATCAAAGCGTAACACTATGTCTCATTGGATCACCTTGCAACCAGACTTCGGTATCGACTATCAAGTTCGGACGATGTTAATCAATCTGATCTACCTTCAACCAGGTAGCAAAGTGATGAGATGCTCGAGGATATAAGGGCAATAGCAGAGTTGAAACCCAGTGGGATTGTTCACATAGCTGTTTTTCTTTGTTTTTCACAAATTGTATAAATTCTATTTGTTCGGCGGCGTTCTCTTACTAGGACGTCAGCCTCTTGTACAAAAGATGTCTATTTACAGGCTAACTTCAAAATCAATACAAGTCATTTTTCACAAATACATTTTCCTTTTTCTGTTTTGTTTTGCAAAGAACGTCCAATGTTCATTTTTGATATATGCATTTGACATTAATTGCTGCTCATAAATATTTACATGCGAAACAAAAGACGATTACTTGTGATGTCAGAAACAGGGGCAAACGAGAAATGTCCAAACCGTACAGTTGCTCTGTCCACCAGGTATAGGGATAGACCTAGCTGGAGGAAACGATTGAAAGTACATTCATTCCCCACAGAGTAAGAGAAATACAGTGGTGTTAACTCTCCCCAGCTAAGACTCACAACTGTGAATGAATCAGTAATATTCTCCCCAAGCAGAGTTTATCTACCATCAGCACTGAAAAGTCTTATCATCCTCAGTGGAGTATAAAAAAATATCCCCAATGGAGTTTGAAGAATTGTCCCCAGTAGACTCTGGAAGATTATCCCCAATAGAGTCTAAAAGATTATTCCCCGTGAAGTCGCTGCTGGAAAACCATCCCCAGCGGAGTTCTTTCCTTTCACAAACAGGAATTAAATCCTCAACAAGGTTCATTATCACCAGTAACGGTAATTCATCCCCAGCTAAATTTATCAGCGGAATCCTCAGTAGAGCATCTCTTCCCCACAGAGTCATTCTCTCGTCAGTTTATTCCCCAGCGGAGTTATCCTCTCCTGCAGGTTATTCTCACAAACATCTTCATCCACTATCTCCAGCGGAAACGAAGAATTCAATTCTTTTCTCCAGCAGTAATCCAGGATTTATTTTCCCAAGCTCAAAACATCACATTTTCATACATCATGACATGCATACGCATCATACGACACAATCTCATTTATTTTGAGAACATCATTGCTTGATACATATCATGCATTACATACAACTAACCTTTATCTTTCAGGAAGGATACGGTTAAATTCTCACAAAGTTTAAGCTATGAAGCTTCTACCTCAGTCGAATTACGGGCAAGCTCCTAAATCTCGACAAAGTTATTTCCTCAGTTGAATTACGGATGAGTTCCTAAATCTCGACAGAGACGTTTTCTCAGTTGAATTACGGACAAGTTCCTAAATC
This sequence comes from Vicia faba, assembly GCA_948472305.1. NCBI lineage: Eukaryota > Viridiplantae > Streptophyta > Magnoliopsida > Fabales > Fabaceae > Vicia > Vicia faba. Next base: position 850,456,782 of record OX451735.1, on the reverse strand, counting down.
TCAGCAAAGTAATTGAATTATGGACGAGCTCCTAAATCTCAGCAAAAGTTATTTCCTCAGTTGAATTACGGACGAGTTCCTAAATCTCGACAGAGACGTTTTCTCAGTTGAATTACGGACAAGTTCCTAAATCTCAGCAAAGTTGTTGAATTACGGACGAGCTCCTAAATCTCAGCATAAATATTCCCTCGGTTGAATTACGGATGAGCTCCTAAATCTCAGCATAAATATTCCCTCGGTTGAATTATGGACGAGCTCCTAAATCTCAGCAGATATGTTTACCTCAGTTGAATTACGGACGAGTTACTAAATCTCAGCAGAGATGTTTACCACAATTGAATTATGGATGAGTTCCTAAATCTCAGCAAAGTTGTTGAATTACGGACGATCTCCTAAATCTCAACAGAAATGTTTCTTCAGTTGAATTACGGATGAGCTCCTAAATCTCAGCATAAATATTCCCTCGATTGAATTACAGACGAGCTCCTAAATCTCAGCAGAGATGTTTACCTCAGTTGAATTACGGACAAGCTCCTAAATCTCAGCGAAGTTATTTCCCCAGTTGAATTACGGACGATGTTCCTAAATCTCAGCGAAAATATTTTCCCAGTTGAATTACAGACAAGTTCCTAAATCTCAGCAGAGTTGTTGAATTACGGATGAGTTCCTAAATCTCGACAGATATGTTCCTCGGTTGAATTATGGACAAGTTCCTAAATCTCAACAAAGTTGTTGAATTACACACGAGTTCCTAAATCTCGATCGATATGTTCCTTGGTTGAATTACGGACGAGTTCCTAAATCTCAACGAAGTTGTTTCCTCAGTTGAATTACAGATGAGTTCCTAAATCTCAGCAGAGATGTTTCTCCAGTTGAATTACGGACGAGTTCCTAAATCTCAGCAAAAAAATGTTTCCTCAGTTGAGTACGGACGACCAAAGTTCCTAAATATCAACAGAGACGACTCACCAGCAGAATAACGGACGACAGAGCTCTTAAAATTCTACTTCTCTCAACAGAGATCAGACATCCCCAGCGTAATTTTCCTCAACAACAGGTATACAAGCTCTCGCTAAGGAATCTCTTATGCGATCGACACCCTTTCCAAATGGCATCCGTAAGCCCATTCCCGATATCACAAGACAATTACCACTTCATGCGAGTGCAAATTTCTGGGCACTCTAGTGTTCAATCCTCTCCCACCTTCGGATCACGAAAGGCACAAAAGCCAATCTACATCCTCAGGTTTAAGAAGATTGAACAGGGGCAGATGTTGTACCCCAAAATTTTCCCTCCCATATTTTTCAAAGCATTTCAAGAAAGATCTCCAAATTGCTCAAGGAAGTCCAAGGGTTGGTCAGACAAGCTCTCTCCTAAGGCAGTCTACCCCAAATTAGGGTTTCATGTTGCATCAAGATACTTGAGTCCAAGTGGTCCCAAATGCTCACCAATGTCATAATATGTTCTCAAGATCATCAATGTCAAGTTTCAAGCCTTGCAGAGGAATTTTTCTCAGTCAATTGCTCAAAGGTCCAAAAATCGACTCTGCTAGGGCAAAAGTCAACTGTGACCCACATACAGTCAAACTTCAAGATTTTTGGTTAATATCCTCATTTTGAAGTATATTTCATCATTTTATCAAGGGTTGATCATGATTCATCAAGGATTGCTCACAATTCATCAAGGCTCAAAAGTTTCTAAATTAGGGTTTTGCAAGAAGAGTCAACTCAACTTTGACCAAGCATAACTTTCTCATACTTTATGAGAAATGACCCATCCAAAGCTCATTTTTAAGAGGATGCAATTCCCTACAATCCATATTCAGCTCCAAAGATCAAAATATGCACTCACAAGAAGTTATGAATTTGGACATTATAGGTCATTTTGAAAAGTCAACAAAAACACCTTTTTTGTCAAAGCTTCATACTTGAGCATGGAATATAAAATTGAGATAAGACCAAAAGGGTTGATTATAGGACATATCAAGATTTCTAAAAAGTCAAATAACACCTCCAAAGGTTCAAAATTGAGGAAGTTATGCATTGGTGAAGTTGACCTTTTTTGCAAAATTGCCAAAAGTCAACTATCCCCAAAACTTTAAATTTTGCCAAATGGGTCCATTCTTTTTCACTTGATTTGAGTTGGAATCATAGCCCACGTGCTCTAGCCTTTGCCACTTGTCCATATCATATTTTTATTAATTATTTTGATTTTTATTTGAATTAATTTGATTTAAATCAAAATAAATCAAATAAAAATCCAAAGCATTGATAACAAAGGATCTTTTGATTGTTTCAGGCTCTAATTATAGTTAGCAAGGAATTCAAATTCGCATCAAAGCTTGTGTGCACACAAAGATTGGAAATAAGCCATGTTTGGAAAGTTGTTCAAAGCAAATCAAATCAAATCCAAAATCATTGAAAGAAGAAGATTTGGACAGAATAAACAACCCTAATGCATTGTGTAATACATAAGGAGGAGAGGCAGATCAAAAACAAGGTTAGAAGCAAGCGTGAGAGCAAGAACAAAAACTGAAAAATTAAGGAAAAAGTGTGAGATCAAAATCCCACTTAGAAGCATCCTCAAGGCTTGATACCTCTCCTAATCGTTTCCTGGCAGTCTCCACAAGCGAAAGCAATCAAGACCAGGCATTTTCAACCCCTCCCACGCACTGTAAGTTGTTAATAAGTTTGCTCTGTTCTTGAATTCGCATCTTGCAATTTAAGCATTGTTGATCTGAATTAATGGCATATTCTTAACCTATGAAGCATTTGCAAACTTTTGGCATCATTCAATTGCGTTTATATGGTCTGTAACGAAATCCACCATTGTTAGGGTTTCAGATTTGCTTTTAGGGTTTTTCTTTTCAAGAACAATTGGCCTCCATGAATGGTATGGTTGTGATCAGAAGAAGGAGACGACCTCAACCATGGCCTTAGATACCATTTATATGGCATGTAGAAGATTTTGGAACGAGCAAGGCCTATAGCGACGAACACTGTCTGTGGGTATAGGTCTTTGAACTTTTAGCCACAGTGCAGAGGAAGGAGACGATGAAGTGTCGCTCCCCCATAGGCCGGTTCAAACATTGGTGCGTTTTTTCTGATTTTTGTCCACTAATATTTGTTTTTGTATTTTATTATTATATTTTAATGTTATAACAACAAGCAACGAGTGGTCCAGTGGTAGGTGTGGCATGGAATTCCCCTTGGAGCCTGGGTTCGAATCCCAGGTCCCCCTATTTTCTATATATTATTTTCTTACAGGAAATCCAGTATGCGCTTAAGCCTAATGTCCACCATGCACCTTCCTCATCAACGTGACAGATGGCCAGATGGCCAGATCTGGTGGCTACCACTGAGGGCATACCATAGACCAAGTCAATGCACATGCATGGGATCAGAAAAGTCAATATGGATCAGCATCATTGGGCCAGAATTCTTGCTATTCACACCCCCTAAATCAGACCCATTTCTCATCTCTTTTTTATTTTATTATTCATTTAATTATTTATTTATTTATTTACTTAACCAAAAATTATTTTCTTTTTATCAAAAAAATCACAAAAAAATATTTTATTTCCAAATAAATTTAGAATTTTATTTTTTATCAATAAATATTAATTAATTTAATTAGGTTAATTTTAGATAACTTTCATTTATTTTTGCAAATAATTAAAAATCAATTAGAATAACTAGGTTTTAACATGAACTTAATTATTTTATTTCTTTCCTAAAAATAACAAAAATCCAAAATATGTCATGTAATTATTTTTCATTAATTAATTTAATAACCAATCAATTTAGCATTTTAATTTTAGGACTTAATTTCTTTTCTTAAAAAATAATAAAAACAACAAAAACATTTTCTTTTAATGAGGAGGGTCAAAACCCTAGTTTCGCTTTCAATTCAATTGTCTCGCGCGCTTTATTTTTCTTTATCCAAATTATTTTATCTGCTCCCAGTTTGTAATAATTAATTAGGACATTTATTTATTTTCACCGCTTTTAAATTTCAAAGGGTTTGTCTTTGGTGATGTAAATATCCAGCGCCTTGTAATAATTTAGTTTAATTTCCGCATCTTTAATTTATACAAATATTCAACTGCTAGATGTTTGATAATAGGGTTTGCATGACAAGAATGAATGTCTAATTTTAAAACAGTTAGATCACCCTAAACATGTGCTAAGATAAAAATAATTGAAATCAACACACTTGCACATGCGCACTCCTAGGGTACACTCCCACTTGGTTGCCTTCATAAACGGTCATTAAGTATAGGTTGTTTTATAGGTCGCCCTCTTGTCTAAAAGATCATAAGTTGCCTCGAAATGGTTGCCTCGGATATTGTTGCCTCGAATAAATGATCTAAGACATTAGGGTTACCGCTAAGATGTCCTAACATTGCTTTAGTTACCGTATGTCCCTCTTTCGAATTGACCCTAAAAACTCCAACGACGGTGCTACCTACTCACTAATAGTGGGATAGCATTGTCTAAAGGAAATTAGCATAGAACAATTCCTTTTTCGAGTAGGTAGATTAGTTCTTAGATACTTGCTCATCCAAAACAAAACTTTTTCACACTTTCACTCCTTTTCAAACAAAGTTTTCAAAAAAACACTTCATTACACTCTTGAAGATAGAAGCAAGAGTTAAATCGAAGTCAAAACAAAAACTTTTCAAAGCGCACAAACACAAAGAGAACAATTTTGAAAATGAGGAGCAAGTACCTAAGAGCCCGTAGATAACTACGGATAGAAAGGGTGCTAATACCTTCCCTTTCTATAAATCTACCCCCCGTACTCAGAAATATCTCGAAAAAGGAATTTTTCTGTGCTTTTTTCCTTTCCTTGTTGGATAAAATAAAAGTCAGTGGCGACTCTTGCTTACCGCGACATTTTGCAAAAACAAACGCAAAATGCAAACCAGCATTCCAAAAACAGTCAGTTCTTTCCACCGTATCACATTAATCATACTTAAACCCTTTTTCAAGGTAAGAAAACATAAACCAATCAAGTGTGGCATCTTTCCTTGAAGGCGTAACTCAAAACCATTTTCACAAGGGTTCGTCACCCATAAAAACATAAAACAAATAAAAACATGTGAGCCGAACTATGGAGCTCTAATTCCTTTAAAGGGATACGTAGGTGTGATACGGTGGCAGAACCAGACTGTTTTGAGAAAATGCTGGTTTGCATTTTGCGTTTGTGTTTGCAAAATGTCGCGGTAAGCAAGAGTCGCCATCGACTTTTATTTTATCCAATCATAGGAAAGGAAAAAGAACAGAAAAAACCTTTTTTCGAGATTTCTTAGTACGAGGGGGTAGATTATAGAAAGGGAAGATATTAGTACCCTTTCTATCTGTAGTTTTCCACTGACTCTTAGGTACTTGCTCATCTTTTTAAAATTGCTTGTGTGTGTTTGTTTTGAAAAGTTTTGTTTTACTTCATTTTAATCCTTGCTTCTGTCTTCAAGAGTGTTACAAAGTGTTTTTGAAAACTTTGTTTGAAAAAAGTGTAAGTGTGAAAGTTTGATTTTGAGCAAGTACCTACTATCATCTACCTACTCGAAAAAGGATTGTTTCTATTCTCGTTTCCTTTAGACAGCGCTATCCTACTATTAAGGAGTAAGTAGCACCGTCGTTGGAGTTTGAGGGACTATCGAAAGGGACGTAATGGTCATTGAAAGCAACATGTAAGGATACTTTAGCATTTCGAAGGGACTGTCATCATATATCCGTAGGCAACATCGAGGGACAAGATCATATACCGTAGGCAACTTCGAGGGACATCAAGGGACCATGATCTTTATGATGATTTTAACCGAGGGTCTTTGCTAAGGGTATCCCTATGTTCGAGGGACATGACCATTGTTTTCCGAGGCAACCAAGTGAGGCATACCCTAAGAGTGCATATGTGCAAGGTGTGTTATGTTCAGTTATTTTAGTCTTGTGTTAAGTTTTCTAATGTTTGATTATTCTTGCCATACAATCCTATTAGTCATACATCTAGCAGTTAATAATTGCAGTAATTTAAAAGTGCAGAAATAAAACTACGCTATTACAAGGCTTCGGGGAGGGGGATTAATTACATAGCCAAAAAAACCGTAAAACGATAAATAAACAAAAAGTCCTAATTAAACTATTACATGCCATGAGCAGTTACATTAATATTGCAAAAAACAATAAATGCGCGCGATGAATCAAGAACGAGGAAAACTAGGGTTTTGACCCCGTCTAAACCTAATTGAAAGACAAATCATTTTTTTGTTTTGATTATTTAGAGAAAATAAGGTTTTAATTGAATAAATACAAACCTAATTACTATTTAATTTAATTTGAGAAAAATAATTAATTTGGCATATTTTTATATTTTTGTTATTTTAAGAAAAGAAAGTAAAAATTAAATCAAACAAACCCTAACTTTCTAATTTATTTTAAATTATTTACAAAAAGGTTTAAATTACCCTAAAATTAAATTAAACTAATTATTAAATTAAATTTGATAAAAATAAAACCTAAATCTAAATTGTTAGAAATTGATTTTATGAGTTTTTATAAAAAAAGAATTAATTTTATGTTAGAAAATAATTAATCAAAATAAATCAAATAAAAGAAAAATATAAAAGAAGAGAGAAATGGGACTGGTTTAGTAGCAATGGAGGGGGGTGTTAATCTGACTTCTAGGCCCAAAACTCCTTGGCCCATGTTGACCTTCCAGATCCTGTATGCTGGCTTGACTAGGGTGCATTGTGGACCTCCAAAGGATGGCCCTTGGATCCAGCTTGTTGGAGATCTGGTGGTTGAATATTGATGGCATATGGTGGACTCAATGCATGCGCGCGTACCTGATGATGTAAAAGAAAATAACATTAGCAAATATGGGGTCCTGGGGATCGAACCTAGGCCCTTTGGCTTTTCCAAGCGCCTGATGACCAACTGAGCTAGCGTGTTTTCTTGTACATGGAATAACAAGAAATGATTATATTGGAAAAAATGAAACAATATATTACAAAGGCGCAAATTTTTGAATGGGCCAGTCAGGGAGTACCACGCCACCCTTCTTCTTCCTCCCTCCGTTGGAAAAAGTCTAGGACTTTTACCTACAGTTTTCTGGGCGTAGGTACAGCCCTGTGATCTTCCAAAATTCACTGTAAGCATGGTAAATTAATTCCAGTGGTACCAATCAACTCGTGGCAACCTCACGAGCATCATGGTACCACTCTTCATGGCCAATTGTACCTGTAACAAAAATCCCTAAAAACAAAACCTAAACCCTAATCATGGAAACTTTCTGTATGATTACCCAAAATGCAATTAATTATTATCATTAGCTTGCAAATGTTTCAAGGATTCAGAATATATAAACAAATCATGCTAAGAGTGCCAGGATTATGATATGCGATTTTAAGAAAACATGGAGTTCGTGGGATACTTACAGCGCATATCTGGGCACAAAAATGCTTGCTAATGATTGGGATAGACTCCTTAGGTGCCCAGCAAATGAATGATGTGCTTGGAATGGCTTGAAAAAGTCTGGAACTATGAAATCAGATTGCCACTTTTCTATGGAATTTTGAGATTTGTTCTTCTCTTCTCACGCCTCCAATCCTCTCTTTTTTGGTCTGCACATGTTCTATATGTACCCTTGAATGGATTAGGGTTACAAATTTGCTTCAAATATTTTTCAATTAAGGTGATTGAATCATGATTTGATCCTTATTCAAATCTTTCTAAATCAAGAAAAACTCAATCTTTTTGTATCCAAATGACCCTTGCACGATTTGATTCTCTTCCCAGCTGTATAAGAGACCTAAACATGCACAAAATCTCAAGCCTTGATTAGTTTTGATATTTTCATGATTTTATTTTGATTTAAATTAAATTAATTGAAATAAAAATAAAAATAAATGACAAAAATAAAATAAAGACAAGTTGGAAGGATCATGGGTTATGGATCATGTTACAAACTCAATGCAAGCACAAAACGTTGGGCCCATTTGACAAAAAAATGCAATTTTGGCCACTTTTGACTTTTGGCAATTTTGCAAAAAGGGTCAACTTCACCAATGCATAAATCCTTCAATTTTGACCCTAGAGATGTGTTATTGGACTTCTTAGAAAGCTCAAGATGTCCTCTAAGCAACCCTTTTGGTCTCATCTCAATTGAGTCTTCCATGTTCATGTATGAGGCTTTGACAAAAAAGGTGTTTTTGTTGACTTTCCAAAATGACCTATAATGTCCAAATTTATATCTTCTTGTGAGTGCATATTTTGAACTTGGGAGCTGAAGATGAATTGTAGGGAATCAAATCCTCTTAAAAATAAGGTTTGGATGGGTCATTTTTGATAAAGTATGAGAAATTTATGCTTGGTCAAAGATGAGTTGACTTTTCCTACAAAACCCTAATTTAGCAACTTTTGGGTTTTGATGAATTTGTAAGCAATCCTTGATGAATCATGATCAACCCTTGATCAAATGATGAATAATGCTTCAAAATGAGAATGTTGACCAAAAATGTTGAAGTTTGACTGTATATAGGACACAACTGACTTTTGCCCTAGCACAATCGATTTTCAGGCCTTTGAGCAATTGACTGAGCAAACTTCCTATGCAAGGCTTAAAACTTGACATGGATGATCTTGAGAACATATTAGGACAATTGTGAGCATTTGGGATCCTTTGGACTTAAACATCTTGATGCAAACTGAAACCCTAATTTGAGGTAGACTGCCTTAGGAGAGAATTTGTCTGGTCAACCCTTGGACTTCCTTGAGCAATTTGAGGACCTTACTTGGAATGTATTGAGAAATATGGGAGGGAAAATTTTGGGGTACAACAGTAGGCAATAAGTTGTGGGGCATAAACGAGCAACATTCGTAAATACTTCCTTCTTTTCCCGCATTTCTTTTGCATGCATTCTTCCTCAGTAGTAAGAAGTAAGCATAGATTAGATACACCCATAAGATAGATAACAAGAGTGGATACCATAGAGTACTATGGGTGTGCAGGGTGCTAATACCTTCCCCTTGTGTAACAGAATCCCTTAACCGATCTCTCAGTTGCAAGACCGTGACTTCTCCCTTCTCAGGTTTTCTCGATGTTCTCCTTTCCCTTCATATGGGATAAAAGACGTTCGATGGAGACTTCATTGTTTGATGATTTTCAACCGGTTGTTTCAGCTGGCGACTTCACTAGGGAGTTGTCAACCAATTACCGGTCCATCTCGGAGTCGCTCCTAGCTCTTGTTGTCTTTTCTTTGGGTGTTTATTTATATGCTTTATGGCTTGTTCATTATTTATATGTTTACATGAGCATATGTTTACATTGCATTTTATTGATTTCCATATTGGTTATCTGTTGTGTTGGATTCTGTGTTTCTTTGTTGGGTGGGTGTTACTATGAGGTAAAAGGCCCAATACCCAGGCCAAGTGACAAACAATAGGAACACTAGGAATAGAGTGGAACACGACGGATAGGGGATGTAGATTACCCTAGACGTATGTGTCGTCCATGCTCAGATGAGGTTTTAATGAGGTGGTATCATTATCATGTAGGTGTACGATGATAATACTCTCAAGAGAACCCGTGATTTTGAGTTACTATTGGCTTACCCTGACCTAGTCTTTACCCTTGAGTGGGGAGGGGATAATATTTATAAGTATAGATGTTGACTATGTTTTATTGGTGACTTTTTCTGTTGGTGACTATGAGGTTCTCAGATTTATTTTATGAATTTCTGATCTAATGTTCATGAGGTTCTTTTGGGTTATGTTTCGGACCCTTGATCCTGAGATATGTGGCATGTTCGGAAATAGTACAGTGGTTATCCCGATTCCGTGGATCCTTGATCCCATTACTATTTCATACCGTAACATCATTTACCATTATGTATATACATCCCATTTCTATGGAATTCCAAAGACAAGTCTCCTCTGATTGAGCTTTCCAAGAGAAATACCGCAAAAAGGATATTTATGGATTGACTAGTCTTTGAGTTCTTTGGAAATAAAGGGTGACACATGCACTCATAATATCATGCATTTCATTGTTCATGTCATAAGCTTATTAGGGCCCTTTATTTTGATTTAGAGTATATAATCAACGACAACGACCTCTCTACATCTGTACTGCATTCGCGCCAATCAACGAAGACTTATGGATCTCTTGGAACAGAATCAAAATGCTCTTCATCGGGACATGGAGATTATGAGTGACAAAATGAATCAACTTTTTGAGACTCTTCAAGCCGTTGTTAAAGGTTAAGAAGAGCTTCGTCAGAGTGTTGCCAAGATTGTGGAGGCTTTCTCTTCCACTCCTAATGGGTTTCCTAATCCTCCTAATGGGATTCCTGGAGCTGCTATTATTGGGATTACTCTTGATAATCTAGTGCCTCAGAAGAAGGTGGTTGATAACTATGACAATTTCATTGATCTTAATGGACCACCAGATGATCCCACTGTTGATCCTGGTAAAACTACTAAAATGCATCATGTTATTAAGGAGCGCGTTGATGCCATGGAAACTTCTAAGACTTCTGGTTTCAATGCCACTACCATATGCCTAGTACCTGAGATTGTTATCCCTTCAAAGTTCAAGATTCCTGATTTTGACAAATACAAAGGCACTAGTTGTCTAGAATCTCATCTTTTCCAATATAGTAGCAAGATAGGAGCTTATGCTAATAATGAACCATTGATCATGCACTTCTTTTAAGACAACCTGACCGGGGCACCGTTAGAATGGTCTGTGCACTTAGAGAGAACTCATGTCAATAATTGGAGAGACCTTGCTAATGCTTTCTTGAAACATTACCACTAGGACACTTTTATAGCTCCTTGTTGTACCCCAAAATTTTCCCTCCCATTTTTATTCAATGCTTTCAATTACTCAAGGCTGCTCAAGAATTGATCAGACAAATTCTCCTCCTAAGCAATTGACCAACAACTAGTGTTTCATTTTTACCAAGGAAGATTGGGTTTCTAAGGACTCAAGTGGATTTCATGGTTTCTTATGTGTCTCCAATAATTCTCATATCAAGTTTCAAGCCTTGCATCACAAGTTTGCTCAGTCAATGTCTCAGATGACGGAAAATTAACTTTATTGGACAAAAAGTCAATTGTGGTCAACATACAGTCAAACCTCAAGATTTTTTGTAAAAATCAAGGTTTTGGAGTCATATTCATAATTTTATCAAGGGTTGATCATGATTCATCAATAAAACTCTTAAACCATCAAAAGTCAAAGGTTGCCAAATTAGGGTTTTCTTAAGGAGAAGTCATTTGAACTTTGAACAGGCATAACTTTCACATGATTCATCATATTTGACTCAACCAAAGCTAATTTTGAAATAATTTAAATTCTCTACAACTTTGAATATCTAAGATCAAGTCCAAAAAGTGCTTCATTTGAGAGATATGGGCCAATACATTATAGGTTATTTTAAAAGTCAACAAAAAGACACTTTTTGTCAAGGCAACTTATATCAATATAAAGTATTCAAATGCAAAAATTATAGAAATAAGGATTGTAGAGGACATCTTGAGCTTTCCAAAAAGTCAAATATCACCTTCAAATGACAAAAATTGAGAGAGTTATGATTGGTGCAAGTTGGAAAGTTTTTAGCAAATACATGAAACCAAAAGTGATCAAACTTGAATTTTAGGGCTAGTGGGCCTATGATTCAAGGTCAATGCATGTTTTATATCTTAAGATGAACCTCAGAAATTGTTCATACACCCCTTGGGTTTTTATTTTATTTATTTTTTATTTTATTTATTTTAAATTCAAATCAAATAAGATAAAATAAAAACCTTTCATACAAAGTCCAAGCCCATGTTTATTTGACCTAATTTCTCCCCTACATATCTTCCTCATTCTGACAAAGGCAGCCACGAACTCTTGCAAAAAATAAATCTCTTCCAAAACTCCAAAAATATCAAAAACTAGGGCAACTTGTAAACCCTAGTTGTAGCTTCTTTCCACGTGAACCAGCCATCCAATTCCTTTCCAGCAACGTTGTAGGGTAAGAATGGAGCATCTTTGAAGATCCAAAGATCATGAAACGCTCGTATATGCATCACCGATCTCCATCATTGCATGAATTTCATATCTTTGCTTTCATTATATTTTTATGAATACTGACTTTTCTAACATGTTCATGAGGTATACAAATGCAGGAATAACCCAAAGCACGATTCCCATAATGGCTAAATCGAAGCTTTCCATACTCATACCGATCTGAATTATTTTCTCTGTATCTCCTAAACCAGTGCGTTTTAGCCCAAGATAATGGTCCCATTGAATTTACAGGCCTTGATTTAGGGGGTAGGGTTCCCTTAGATCTCTAACAATGTTTATTTTGCAAGAATGAGAAAAAGAGCCACCAGAGAAGAAGACCGTAGCTAGGGCTCCGTCGCTTCTCCGATCCAGTTATTTCATTTTATCTTATATTTAATTTGTTTTGTTTATATCATCGGATGTATCACCACCCCAGTGGTAGCGCGCTTGCCTCTAAGTCATTACTATGCAAGGGCATGGGTTCGATCCCAGCCTCTTACATTTTTTCACATTATTTTCTGATTCTTGCAGATCCAGTGTAGCATGTCCTACACCTCAACGATGCACCCTCAGCTTCACAACCATCAGATCTGATCTAACACTTCCGGATTCGCACACTCATGATGCACCCTCTCCGGCTGAACGCACCAGATCCTTCAGGCTTGCATTTTTGGCCTAACAGATATCGTCCGACACCCCCATGTTTGCTATTTCAGGCCCAACTTTCTTTCTTATTTCCTCTTACTTTTTTTTATTATTTAAACAACATAATTATTTTTTTTTAGTTTTATTAATTAAAATTAGTTAGACTCTTGGGTTTTTTTATTAACTTTTTTTACCATAATTTAATTCATTAAATTTTTTATTATTATTTAAAATTAATTAGATTTAATAAGTTAATTAATTAATCACAAACCTTTTTCATCAACAATTAACAAAAACATCTTAGTTATCCTTTTTCTTATTCTTAGATTTTTTTTGCATAGCTTGTTCTTCTCGCATTTTTTCTTGATTATGTAACTGTTTATGGGTTGTAATAACTTAGTTTTTTAATTTCTGCTTTTATATTTTGTATCTGCCCCAAGGCCATGTAATAACATAGGAACCTTTATTTTTCGTATTATACTTTTTTCTGCTATTATTTTACAATATTGTTGATAGTAACTAGGGTTGCATGGAAAGACTAATAACGAATTGATAGCTAAACCTAACGCAACGATTAAAATAATTGAACACAAATCACTTGCACACTTACACCTCTAAGGTAACCTCCCTTGTTGCCTTCTGAAAACAGTCATGTCCCTCGAACGTGGGGACGCTTTAGCAAAGTCCTATGATACAAAGATCATAGTCCCTCGATAACCCTTCGATGTTGCCTTTCGATAAATGATCTAGTCCCTTAATGAAAATTGCTAAAGCGTCTCTACCAGTTGCCTTCAATGACGCCTGTCCCTTCACATCCAACGATATGACTTCTTACTAACTAATGTTACATATAGCACTATCTAAAGGAGGAGGAAAATACAAGAATGAACTTGAGTAAAGGTAGAACTTTTAATCGCTTTCTCACAAATCTCTTCAAAACAAAAACATTTTTCACAAACAATTTCAAAATATTTTCAAAACAAACGCTTTGTATATACTCTTAACGATACAAGAGTCATTACAAAGTTCGCCTTACATTGGCATTCAAAATATTTTCAAACACATAACACAAAGAAATTTTCAAAAAGTGAGCTAAGCGATTAAGAGCCCGTAGATAACTATGGATGAAAAAGGTGCTAACACCTTCCCTTTTCATAACCTACCCCCCGAACTCAAAATATATCAAGGTATTTCTTGTTCTTTTCACCCTTTCCTTATTGGATTAAAGAAAAGTCGATGGCGACTCTTGCTATCTGCAAAATTTGTGATAAAATGCAAAAACAAGTTAGTTCTCCCACTATATTACAGAACTGGCGACTCTGCTGGGGAATTTAAAAAAAGAGGGGTTACCTTAGAGTTAGATCACTTTTAAATGCTTTCCTTGTTTGTTTTGTTTGATTTATATTTTGAGGGTTTCTCGGGTTTAAATTTTTGCAAATATCCTACACCCAGATCTAGGTACCTTAGGTAAGTAGCAATAGATCATGGAAATTGTACGGTGTATACCAATATGGTTGAAGTCATGGCTATGTTAGTGTGACACATTGGTTTATACTAATGTTACTTGAGTCAGTCGAGGATAACATTGGGCTGTCGTGTGGTGTCATAAGCACTAACTGAGTTTTAGAACCCTAATTGACTCATCTTGGCCATTAGAAGGTAGTGAGATAAACGACTTTGGTGAAATCCAAGGTTGGTTAATACTCTATATTACGCTCATTGAGATTCGACTCTCGGGATGAGACTCCTAGAACTCGATTATTATTTTTAGGACATGTTGAGCCAACTGAACTTCTATAGAAAAAGGTACTTTCCTACAGACCTCCTGTAAGCCTTCAAACCTAAGGCTCTTGTATGCTTTGCTTGTGTTTTTATCTGTTCAAACATGACATCATGAAATCATACCATATCATTTTCACTAACCCATTTCAAGGATCTTAAGGGACCTGTGATGCAGTTTTATCATGAACCAGACGTATAGCAAGGGGCAAGAATATTTATTTTCCTCTAGCCAGATGCTGTCAAGACCAAAGTATGTCCTCGTAAGTCAAAAGCTAAAACCCACTTGACATGGTGAGCTTGATTCTTATAGAGAGACATTCAAAGATGAAGACCCGATGTTCTTCAGTCAAAGCTGCAGCTGGAATCAACTTCTAACATTTCATTTTTGTTTATCCCGTGAGATCCTTGAAAACATTGCATGTGCATTCCCATACCATACACATCATATCATAACAAGTAGTTCTCAAGACAGGTTTTCTCATCTTTTTGCTGTTTATTTCAGTATAAGATGGCTCTTGAACAAACTATGAAAGATCGTCAAGCTCAAAATGCTATATTCCAAGTGACACTCCTGAACTTAGCCAAGGGGCAGAAAGAGATGATGGCGCTCATCGCCAAGAAGAAAAAGACTCGAAAACTGGTTGGTATCTTCAACACGGGGAGAAGATTCAAAGGTCTCGCCAAACTGGTTCAAGCTTCTGACATCCCATCAGATGAAGATGATAATTAAGAGGAAGACGGTAGAAGTATCAAAGCTGAGGGGGGGAAGAAACCTTGGTTCTGGTAAAATTCCTGATGAAGAAAACTATTTTGATGAACAGTATCCTCCCGGTGACGAAAAATACAAACAGCTGGAAGATTGACTTAATGCTATGGAGATCCAAAGAGTGCATGGGCTGGATTTTAAAGAGTTAGGTCTTATTTCGGGGGTTGTTATCCCTCACAAATTCAAGGTCCCTACTTTTGCGAGGTATGACATTGTCTCTTGTCCTAAGCTGCATTTAAGGTCTTATGTCCGGAAGATCCAACCTCATACTGCTGATAGGAAGTTATGGGTTCATTTCTTTCAAGAAAGCTTGCCGAGAACACAATTAGAATGGTTCTATATATTGGAAGGAACCAATATTCATACTTGGGAATACTTGGCTGTTGCGGTAACAACTGGATTTTTAATCAGAGCCGCCACTATTAGTTTTTATCCTAGGGAAGGGAATCTAACAGAAAACCCTAATTCGCAGACAGAGATTCTAGGTTTCAGGCTTCATTAGACGAAAGTAAGGTGTTAGGCACCTTTCGTCTAACTTGTTCACAAGGATATTAAGTTTTAGGATTAGGTTCGGGTAAAACAGGATTTTATGTTTTTAATAGGGGAAAGGGTTTTAATTTTTTATAGGAGAACTCGTCACGATTTTTGATCGTAAGTGTGATACGGTGGGAGAACTGACTATGGTTTTGCGTTTGTTTTCGCAAATGTTTCGGTTGAGCAAGAGTCGCCACCGACTTTTTATTTTATCCTAAGGAAAGGTTTAAAAAGCACAGCAAAAACCTTTGAGATATTTTCTTGGGTTCGGGGAGTAGATTATAGAAAGGGAAGGTATTAGCACCCTTTCTATCCATGGTTATCCATGGGCTCTTAGGTACTTGCTTAGATCAACTTGCCTTGGTTTTCAATTGTTTGAAATGATGCTTTGTGTGTGGTTTTGAAAATGTTTTGAAAAAGATGCCTTGTCTAGGCTACCCTTGTAACAATTCTTTACTCGAATGTTTTACAAAAGGTGTTTGTCTTTTTGAAAAGATGTTTCAAGGTTTTTTTTGAAAGTTTGTTTTGAAAGTGTTTGTGAAGTGTGGTTTGGAAAATAGGCAAGTGTTTCTTTGTTTTGCAAGTTGACAAGTACTTAAGAGCTATCTACCCTAAAGTTCTCAAAGATTTTTGCTATGTTTTAACCCTTTTAGCAATTTTGTTCCACCATTGCATTTGGTGGACAATCTTGTGTTAGGATGTGAAAGGGACGGGCGCGGGTCATTGTTTAGACCATGATTGCAATGGTGCTAAGTATCTTTGGGCAATTTTTTCCTTGAAAGGGACTTGATCATTTTAGGCAACTTTTCGAAAGCGTCATCGAGGGACTATGATCATTTGAATTGTTTGTTTTGCCCAAAGAAACCTAACATGCAATATGGCCCATTATTGAAGGCAACAAGTGGAATACCCTAGGGGTGCAAGTGTGATTAGTGTTGTCCATTTTCATGCTTGATTATCTTGAAATTAGGTCAAACTATTTTGTTGTTTTTATTTGCATACAAATCCTAATTCTAACATGGTATAATTAGAAAGCATTAAAGTGCGAAAAATAAAGTTCTAAACTATTACAACACAATATGGGAAGGGGGGTACAAATGTTCAAATGGGGGGGTTTGACAAGGAATTTAAACCTAGCTATTACATCAATTTGGAATTATTTACAAGATAATTGATTGCACAAATTAAATAGAAATAAAATAAATATGCAAGATGCAAAAAAGGTTTTTTTTATATGTATGAAAAAAAAGTATTTTTATATGTCAAAATAAAATAAAATGAAAAGTATTAATTTTTGGATTTTTTGTGTATTTAGGGCAAAACCCTAATTTTATTAAATAAAATGTAATTATTTAATATATACACATTTATTTAATATATACAAAAATAAAATGAAATGAAGTATATTTATATATAAAAAAAAGTATTTTTAATGTCAAATATTACAAAAAATAAAAATGTATATATTTTTACATTATTTGCTAAATATTCTAATAAATATATATATATATTTGTATTAATTTCTAAATATGTATTATATATATAAAAATAAAAATATTTAATATTTATAAAAAAAAGTATATATTATATAAAATATTTTCAGAAGATAAAATAAAATAGAAATCAAAAAATGAATGTGTTTACATTATTTTTTCTAGTTATTTTAAATAATAATATTATGTATTTATTTGTGTACAAACTAACTAAAGACTAATAAATATCAAAATAAATGCAAAAAATGTGGAAAAAATGATTTTTGTATTTTTTCATGCTTAAATAAAAATATAAAAATAAAACCAAAAGGAAAAAATGGAAAATGATAAGTAAAAATCAAAATGGGTCAGAGAGGTTCAATAGAAAAAGCAAGGTGTGAATAGGAACAATAGAACAAGCCCAGCCCAATAGGTCCTTCTTCAACCTCTGGCCAGAATTGTGACAAAAAACGCGCGCTTGTACCATGATTCAAACATCCTGATTCCTGGCTTTTTAATGAAAACTCACAACATCAAAAATGTTCAGCATCAAACAACGAATCCAAACATACCAAAAACTTGATTTAACTCTAAAAAATGAGAGAGAATTTCATCATTCCCAAATCTTAACCTAACTTTTTGTCCATATTCAGACCTTAAATTCTCACAGCATATGCAAAATAAATGAAAAGTAAAGGCATGTACAGTTTCAGGGGCATGAGTAGAACACTTCTTATTCACAAACTTAGAGCTAATGATGCCTACATTGAGAGATAGAAGTTCAAGAATATACCTGTTCAGTTGAAGTTGTATCTGATGATGGAGGTACTTTCAGAGCAAGGTGATGATTGATACAACTTCCTTGATGTCCAGGGATGCTATTCCAAGCTTTACTTTGTCTTGAAACCTTTTGAATCGAGCTATGGAACTTCAGCTGCAAAACAAAAAAATGAAAATGGTGGTGTTGCCTGGGAGTGTTACAGGTCGTGTTTGGGGTTTGGATTAGCTTCAAGGGATGTTGTGGGATGTATTTGAGGTGGTTTTAGCAAGAGTGCATGGAAGGTTTGAACTATGGAACTCAAACTGCAGCAGATGCTCTGTTTGGGCAGTTTGAGGGTGATTCTAGGAATGGGGAGGTATTGGAGATGTTAGGGTCGTGTTTCAGCTTAGGATGGATCTTTAGAATATGCTTGACAAGTTTGCTTAAGGCCTGGTTAGCTGATATGAGAGTTGTTGTACAAAATGCTATGTTTCTTACACTTTAAGCAACAAATGTCCAAGTTGGTTTTTAGACAGGTAGAGGCCCCCCTAATGTGCTGCAAATCTTGGCATTGATCAGTGTAATTAGTTCCTAAACTTGTGCCAAGGGGATTTGAACTGTACTTCTTGGATTTGCATCTTAACATAAAGTTCACTTTTGCAAAAATGGTTAAAGTGCTTTATCTACTTTGGGATTAAACCATTATGCAATGCTTGAACACATAGAACATGGTCTTGGCACAAAGAGTTTGCATTAAATTTATGAGTGTTGGATGGTTTAGAGGCCTGTAATCAAGGAAAGCATGCTGACTTGAAAAATTGCCTAAGTGTATGAACATGGAAATTGGCCAAATCAAAAGTGAGTTTTTCCTATATTGCAAAATTCGATTCTCTCAAACCATGAGGTTGTTTGATGAGTTCTTGGACATTTTGGAAAGCTTGGAATGTGTACTACAATCCATCTTTGAAATTCAAATTGAAATTCCAAGTGTAAGTATATGAAAAATGGTCTTGAAGTTAGGTAAAAACCTTGCCTAAAATAGGTCAAATTTTCTCTAAGTTAAGAATGGTTTGGTACCCTTGTTCCAAAAATTGTAACTTGAGATACAAGCTTCTTTTGGGAAAACTTTGTGAATCAAAGTTTTAGATTATGCAATAGGCTACAACTTTCATGTTTTGACTTTTGCTTGAATCCAAATGAATCTTGGTGAGAAAGTGGGGCAAAGTTAGGAAAAAATTAGGGTTTTTCATAACTTAGAAAAATTCTAAGTTATGAAAAATCTTCATTTCAAACCCTAATTTGCAATTCTTGATTTTTTGGTGAACAAGTTTCATGATTTGGCATGTTTTGATGAAAAATGAATCTTGACTCTTGATTTTGACCAAAAAGTCAAAGTTTGACTTTTCAGTATACAGTCAAAATTGATCAATTGGCTGGGAAATTCAACTGTCAATCTTGTGCATTTGGGATCTTTTGAACTTGTTGAGAATGTAAAGACAATTCCATGGGGTCCTTGTGTCCATATGTGAGCTTGGTTTGCCATTGGCCAGGTCAAACAGTCAAAAATTGCCTTTGTGCAGTCAAAACCTTAAAAATGACCATTTTGCCCTTTTGGTGATCTGATCAAATTTCTTGTGGAATTGTGATCCAAACTTGATCAAATGGTCCATGTGAGTTCATAATGTTGATGTGGGTCAATTTTCATGAGATTTGACTGTCAATTGGCCACAGTTGACTTTTTCCCCAATACAACTGATTTCTAGGTCAACTGTCCAATTGACTGGGCAAAACCTGGAATCAAGGCTTGAAACTTGATGTGGATAAACTTGGGAGTCCAATATGAAGCATGAAAGTCATCTTAGGCAATTTAGGTCAAAACATCTTTGTGCAAACACAAACCCTAATTTGGGTCAACAGTGCAAGGAGAAGTCTTGAGCAGAGGGAACCCTAACTGGATCTTGAGCTCCAAAGGTCTTGTGATGAGAAATCATTAAGAAATGGGAGGGCAAATTTTGGGGTACAACAGTTGCCCCTGTTCAATCTTCTTGAATCCGAAGAGTTAGATTGGCAAGTTTGCCTTTCGTGACTCGAGGGTAAAAGGAGATTGGACACTAGAGTGCCCGGAAATTTGCACTCGTCAAAGCAATGGATGCGGGAATGGGCTTAGAGATGCCATTTGGAGATGGGCTTAACGATGCCATCGGGAGGAGTGACAGAAACTTGTCGGGGATGGGCTTAAAGATGCCATCTGGAATGAGTATCAGAAAGGTGTCCATGTTTAGGACCATCTTTGAACTGGGGTCTGAATAAGCAATAGATTGACATCCGTATCTGGAGGCATCCGTAAACTGTTTTCAGAGATTGAGAAGAGTATGAACAAGCGATAGATTAACATCCGTTGTTGGGAAGAATCCATAAACTGTTTTCAGAAATCTTGAAGTTGAATAAGCAATAGAGCAGCATCTGTTGTTGGGAAGCGTCCGTAAACTATTTTCAAAAGTTGCATCTGAACAAGTGACAGATTAACATCCGTTGTTGGGAAGAATCCATAAACTGTTTTTAGAAGTCTTGAGAAGAATTTGAACAAGCGATAGGTTAACATCCGTTACTTGGAGAACCCGTGAACTGTTTTCAGACATCTTGAAGTTGAATAAGCAATAGAGCAGCATCCGTTGTTGGGAAGCATCCGTAAACTGTTTTCAAAAGTTGCATCTGAACAAGCGACAGATTAACATCCGTTGTTGGGAAGAATCCATAAACTGTTTTCAGAAGTCTTGAGAAGAAACTGAACAAGTGATAGGTTAACATCCGTTACTTGGAGAACCTGTGAACTGTTTTTAGAAATCTTGAAGTTTGAGGAGGAACCGGTGTAGGGTTTCCTGATGATGAGCTTGTGTAAAACCGCATCTGGATGAATCTGGAATAAGCATCAGAATGTTGCCATGTCTGGGTCACATCGGAACTATTTCTGGAAAGAATCTCGGAAGATAATGATTTTAGTCTGTCGACTGATCCTATCTGAAAAGGTAAAGAGTTAGTTATATGCAATGTCATGATGCATGATACAATGTATGTTATATGATATGAATGTAAATGGATGCGCATGTAAGCTGGAGAGCTGTCTTGCAAAGGATAGATGAATCCGGGATGGCTGAAGATAAAAGCCTCTCGACTGCTGCCGGGGAGGATAATTCCTGGTTGTTGCTGGAGAATAAGGAGCTTGGGTGGTATACCCATCTTCTGAGGAATTCCTGTCTTGAGGAGACCTTTACTGGAGAATTTTTGAATATACAATGAGGAGCTGAACACTGAAAGTCTTTAAATTTACTTGGGGAATACCAGACCTTCAATCGTTGAGGGGCCTTAGAACCACTTGCGGGGACTTGGAATTTCCTTGGTGACTTGCAGGGTAAAAGAATTTCTGATGATGTCTACTGGGGATTTTAGAACCTGGCAGACTTAAGCTGGGGAGATAAGACTGAGAATCTCTAGTCTAGTGAGAAGCATTTCTGTGGGGAAAAGGTTCACTAGTCTGGCTCCGCTGGGGATATATAGTTTGAAGTTTTAGTTCTGCTGGGGATACTGAAACTTAAACTCTGAGGGGAATTGAGTTCTGGAGGATTCTCTGGCTGGGGATAACAAAGATAAACTCCTCTGGGGATTGTATTGATAAGTTATGCTGGTGAACTCTGATGAACTCCACTGGGGATAGGAAGAAATTTGCCGAGTGCGATCTTCCGTGGCAATAAGTTGAGGATAACCCAGTTATAAGCCCTTGTGGGGAATAACTTTGAATAAAGCTCGGGAGAGACGTCCGTACTTGGCAGGGGATAAGCTTCCAGGATCTACCGGGGATAAGCTTCAAGACTTGCTGGGGGTATGGATTCCAAATCTCCTGGGGGTTTCCTTTGAAAGGGTATCAAGATATCTAACTGCACCTTCAACCTATCAGTAATCCTCTTTCTTGATTCATAAGGAAATGATTATGTTCAAATGCATATGCCTATTTAACAAAACATTGGACGTTTCTCAAAATAAAACAATTAGTGCAAGAGAAAAAGAAAAAGGAAATGACACAAATTTCTGGGAAGAGTATTTGTATTAACTTTCTCTGAGTATATTTGTACAAAGGAGACAATCATCCTAGTAAGAGGATTTTGTCGTAAATATTGAAAGATTTATACAAAATAAAGATGGCTATGTGAAATAATTCCATGGGACTCCACTCCGCTATAGCCTTCACAACTCTGAATATCTGTCCATCCAATGCTTCATTTGCCGATGACTGGATTGATCCGAAACCTGGAACTGGTTGATAAAGAGATCGTCTTTGAAGTGATCCGACGAGACATAGTCATACTCTTTAATTCCCTAACTTTTGCCTGAACCGCCCTTTCGGGTTTTCGATCCACCGGGAAACCCCTTTTTGCCCAAGCCGCCCTTTCGGGTTTTCGACTTGCCGGGTGTACAGATTTTTTTTTGTTTTTATCCCTAATTTTTGCCTGAACCTCCCTTTCGGGTTTTCGGTTCATCGGGATGCCCATTTTTGCCCAAGCCGCCCTTTCGGGTTTTCGACTTGTCGGGTTATTTTATGCGTAATATCTTTTGACTATGTCTGCGTTCGCAGGGTGCGGCAAATCGTCGCCGTCCATGGTGGTTAGAATCATCGCACCACCAGAAAATATGCTCTTGATCACAAATGGTCCTTCATATGTAGGAGTCCATTTGCCCCTGGGATCACTTTGCGGCAAGATAATCCGCTTGATTACGAGATCTCCGACTTGATACACCTGACGTCTGACTTTCTTATTGAAGGCCTTGATCATCCGTTTTTGATACGTCTGACCATGGCATATAGCAGCGAGTCGCTTCTCGTCGATCAGATTGAGTTGATCAAGTCGGGTCTGAATCCAATCATCTTCATTCAAATCTGTGTCCTTCATAATCCTTAGAGAAGGAATCTGAACCTCCATAGGCAGGACATCTTCCATGCCATATACCAATGAAAATGGGGTTGCCCCGGTTGAAGTACGTGCCGTCGTACGGTATCCATATAGAGCAAACGGTAACATCTCATGCCAGTCTTTGTAAGTGACTGTCATTTTCTGAATGATCTTCTTAATGTTTTTGTTCGCAGCTTCAACAACACCGTTCATCTTCGGCCGATAGGGAGATGAATTGTGATGATAAATCTTGAACTGTTCGCACAATGCGGTGATCATCGTGTTATTCAGATTCGTACCGTTGTCTGTGATGATCCTGTCTGGGACACCATACCGGCATATGAGATTTTGTTTGATGAAGCGGGCAACCACATTTTTAGTAACAGAGGCGAAGGAAGCTGCTTCGACCCACTTGGTGAAATAGTCAATGGCAACTAGGATGAAACGATGTCCGTTGGAAGCCGTGGGCTTGATCTCTCCAATCATATCAATGCCCCACATTGCAAATGGCCAAGGAGCAGACAGAACGTTGAGCGGAACCGGAGGGATATGAACTTTGTCGGCGTAGACCTGACATTTGTGGCAAGTACGGGAATGTTGATGGCAGTCAGCTTCCATGGTAGACCAGTAATAGCCTGCCCTTAGGATCTTCTTAGCCATTGTATGCCTGCTCAAGTGAGTGCCAAATGTGCCGCTGTGTATCTCATTCATGATCAACTCTGCTTTAGCTTTGTCTACGCATCAGAGTAATACACAATCATGGCTTCGTTTGTAAAGGATACCGTTGCTCAGGAAGAACTTAGCAGCGAATTTCCTTAAGAACTTCTTGTCATTTACGGAAGCTCCTTTGGGATAATCTCTAGTCTCGAGATACCTTTTGATTTCATGGAACCAGGGTTGTTCCACTACTTCTTTGGTATTAATCTCGTGACAATGTGCAGGTTCATCCATTCGCTCGATGGTGATTTGGGGAGCCTCGTTATCCCAGTTGAGTTTAAACATGGAGGACATTGTAGCTAGAGCATCTGCTAGCTGATTCTCTTCTCGCGGGAAATGCTCGAAGGTAATTTGCTCGAAATGAGGCAACAATGTCAAGACATGTTCTTTGTATGGGATAAGATTAGGATGCTTGGTATCCCACTCTCCTTTGATTTAACTGATAACCAAAGCCGAGTCCCCAAATACGATCAAAGATTTGATCCCCAAGTCTATAGCAGCCTTGAGACCAAAGATGCAAGCTTCATATTCAGCCATGTTATTTGTGCAGCTGAAGCAAAGTCGGGCCGTGAAAGGTGTGTGACAACCTTCCGGAGAAATGAGTACTGCGCCGATACCGTTTCCAAGTGCATTTGAAGCACCATCAAAGTACAGGGTCCATCGGGATCCCTTTTCGGGTCCGTCATACGGTCCATTACTTTCAATGCTGTCCAAATTCATGATGTCCTCGTCTGGGAAGTCAAATCTCATAGGTTGATAATCTTCGATAGCTTGATGAGCCAGATGGTCAGCTAGTACACTCCCTTTTATAGCTTTTTGGGTGGTGTACTGTATGTCATACTCAGTTAGGATCATCTGCCATCTAGCTATCCTTCCGAATAAGGCGGGCTTTTCGAAGATATACTTGATAGGATCCATTTTGGAAATCAACAAGGTAGTATGAGTCAACATATACTGTCTTAGTCGGCGAGCAGCCCATACCAAAGCGCAGCAAGTTTTCTCGAGCAGTGAGTAGCGAGTCTCACAGTCGGTAAACTTTTTGCTAAGGTAATAAATAGCATGCTCTTTTCGACCAGACTCGTCATGCTGGCCCAAAACACACCCCATTGAATTATCCAAGACGGTTAGATACATGATCAATGGTCTTCCTTCGACGGGTGGCATCAGAATAGGAGGTTCTAGCTAATACTCCTTGATTTTATCAAAAGCAGCTTGGCAATCGTCGTTCCATTCGACTACCTGATCTTTCTTCAAGAGTTTGAAAATTGGCTCACAGGTAGAAGTCAGATGGGAGATGAATCTGGAAATATAGTTCAAGCGTCCCAAGAACCCTCTAACCTCCTTTTCAGTACGGGGAGCAGGAATCTTTTGTATTGCTTTCACTTTTGCTGGATCGACTTCAATGCCTTTGTTGCTTACAATGAATCCCAGAAGTTTACCAGACCTAACTCCAAAAGTGCACTTACTTGGATTCAGCCTGAGTTTGTATTCTTTCAACCTGGAAAACAGCTTTTCTAGATGTTCAAGGTGCTCCTCCTCTGTTTGTGATCGAGCTATCATATCGTCTACGTAAACTTCAATCTCATGATGTATCATATCATGAAACAAAGCTACCATGGCACGTTGATAAGTTGCCCCTGCGTTCTTCAGCCCGAACGGCATCACCTTGTAACAGAAAGTGCCCCATTGTGTGACAAAAGTTGTTTTCTCCATATCCTCGGGGGCCATTTTAATTTGATTGTAGCCCGAGAATCCATCCATGAAGGAAAACACTTTGTGCTGAGCTGTGTTGTCGATCAAAATGTCAATGTGTGGAAGTGGAAAATCATCTTTGGGGTTGGCCCTATTCAAATCCCGGTAGTCCACACACATCCTGACTTTGCCATCTTTTTTAGGTACTGGCACGATGTTAGCGACCCATTGAGGATAGGACGTAACAGCCAGAAAGCCAGCGTCGAATTGCTTCATCACTTCTGCTTTGATCTTTTCAGACATGTCAGGTCTCATTCGGCCGAGTTTTTGCTTGATCGGTGGACAATCCTCTCTTGTGGGGAGATGGTGAACCAATATGTCTGCGTCTAAACCCGACATGTCTTCGTAAGACCAAGCGAAGATTTCAACATACTCATTCAACAACTGTATCAGGCGTTCCTTGACATTTGGTTCCAGATTGGCACCCACTTGTACCTCCTTCCGGTCTTCCTCGGTCCCTAAGTTGACAGTTTCCAATGACTCTTCGTGCGGTAAGATGGCCCTTTCCTCTTGCTGTAGAAGTCTGGCTAGTTCCCATGGTACTTCACAACCTTCGTCATCTTCATACTCGGCTTGATTGACCAGATCTTCAGAGTTATTGAAGGATATAGTAGAATCGTCACCCATGGAATCCGGAGTGGATGGGTACCTGCATTTGTGAGTGTGGGTGTGTGTAAGGGATAGCCATCCTTAAACAAAAAATGCAAAAGGAAAGAAAATGAACACAAGCAGTTTATCAAATGAAAAACGTCCAATGAATCATTAAACATGGCATATGGATATGAAAAATAATCAAAACCCTTACAAATGGACCTACATGCCCCGGGCAAGGCATGAGGTGAAAAGATAGTGTACGGATTATTCGAAAATAAATATTACAGACCAATAGGAAAATGTTTGACAGATAAATTACTGATGAATAAAAGTGATGGGGACAAAGTCTTTTGCCTCCCAGTTGCATAATCCTCCTTTGACAGTTGGGTAAATCCACTCTTCGAGGTTGCTCTCTTTGTCTTCGTCCTCCAAAGCATTGATTCCGTAGGGAGAAATTTTGACTGGCGCTCTTTCAATCTTTGAACGGCGCATAGCTTTCTGGCCCGCGGTAGTGAACCCTAATCCAAATTTGTCTGTTTTATGTGGAATATCAGGCAACTACCCCCATGCTGAATTCTTCCCCTCCTTTATTGCGGCCTTTGCGTCCTCCAGAGATGCCATCCTGGCCATCTGTCTCGGTACTTCAGCTGCCAACTTTGCTACTGTTATTTCAGGAAGGACTTCTTCGAAATGCTGGAAAGGCGTCTCAATGAACTCCCCTTCTACCTCCACATACCGGAAAGAGTTCAAGTGGCTAATCATGTACTCCTCTTCGCCATGGACAGTAATGATCTTTCCCTTGACAGGATACTTCAACATCTGGTGTAAGGAGGAGGTGACTGCCCCAGCATGGTGTATCCAAGGCCTACCCAACAAGCAAGAGTATGACGGACGAATGTCCATCACATAGAAAGTAGATTTAAACACCTCAATGCCTATCTTGATGGGAATTTCAACCTCCCCATGGACCATCCTCTTCGAACCATCGAAAGCTCTGACAACAATATCACTCGACTTCAACTCCAACCCTTCACAATCTAGTCGGTCCAAGGCCTTCTTAGGCAGTACATTCAGCGACGAAGCAGTGTCGACCAAGACATGTGCGAGAGTAGTTCCTCGGCACTCGATTGAAATGTGCAAAGCATCATTGTGGTTTCTACCTTTAGGAGTTAGGTCGGCATCAGAGAAACCTAATCCATTGTCCGCAGTAAGGCTGGCCATGCAATTTTGAAATTGATCTGCAGAGGTTTCCTGGGGCACATGGGTTGCCTTCAGGAATTTTATCAGAGCTTTAGCGTGTGCTTCCGAGCAAAGTAGTAGTGCCAACATGGAGATCTTTGAGGGGGTTTGCCCCATTTGTTCTACCACGTCGTAATCACTCCTTTTGATAATCTTCAAGATCTCATCCATTTCCTTCTTGGAGGTTTCCGGGATAACCAAGGGTTGAGCCCTCGTCCTGACAAGCTCATCTTGGATTCCCTTACCTTTATCAGCAATGGTAGGAGGGACAATACTAGGAACAACAACATCTTCAATCAATGGGGTTCTAGCAGAGAGTTTTATTGGTGCAGGGATGACATTGTCGGCAGATGAGGGTCCAAAGATTGCTCTTGGAGGGGCAATCTCTGGAGAAAATATTCTCCCGCTCCGGGTGATTTTGCTTGTGCCTGCAATGTTTCCAATGCTGGCTTCTTCATCATCCGAACTTTCTTCAGTTATTTCGATTTGTTTAATACCATGGTAGTAGACGTCACTGCCATAGTTCCATGGTATCGACTTCTCATAAACATAGGGAACAGGCCCTGGCATTGTTATCTTCAAAGGAACAGATTTTGTAGCTGGTGTAATCTTAACAGGCTTTTTGACGGCCTTGGAAAGATTGACGTGAATGGTTATGATTGAGACATCTTCAGTATGGGTTGGAACAGCAGAAACTTTTTCAAACAAAATTTGTCGACTATCCATTAGGCCTTGAATGCCTTTCTTCAGTAACGGACAATCAAACGGCAGAGAGTAACAACAATAGCAATCTTCTTTACATCCCGGGAAGATCTCGGCCTTTAACAGATTCAACTTGACGGTTAGCAACGGAGTTATCAGATCATTGACATCAGCAACATACAAATCTTCTTCAATGTCGTTGACATTTCGGCCGTGCTTCGGCATGGGAGCAGATATCACATTAGGCTTCTCCGGAGCGTCAAACTCCACCTCCTTCGCCTCTATCAGGTCTTGGATTTTATGCTTGAGTGCCCAACAATCATTGGTGTCGTGCCCGACACTGTCAGAATGGTAGGCGCATTTAGCATTAGGATGATAATACGGAGAGGACGTATTCACATTTTTTGGTGCCTCTTTGATAGTGGCGAGATTCAATTTCAACAGATGGGGAAGCACTTGCGCCGGCGTCATATTAATGCGGGTGAACTGCCGTTGTGGCCGTTCCACCCGTTGTTGATTTAGTCTGGACTGGTTATAGCGAGGCTGCTCACTTGAAGGGTTTTGAATCATTACGGCCCCCACGGTCGGCCGGCGCTCAGTCTTCCCTGCTCTTCTCTGAGAATATACCACAGCCGTTTCCTTCTTAAAAGGCTTCTTCTCAACACTTGCAGCAACACCCTTCTGAATCTTTCCTGACTTGATGCCAGCTTCTATTCTTTCGCCTGTTAGGATCAAATCGGTAAACCCCGCGGAAGAGTTACCAATCAGATGATTGAAAAATGGCCCAGATAGGGTCCCTAGAAACATATGAACAAGCTCACGGTCGGTTAAAGGAGGCTGCACCCTGCCAGCCAAATCCCTCCATTTTTGTGCATATTCTTTGAATCCTTCGCCGGTTCCCAGTGACATACCCTGAAGTTGGGTACGCGTAGGAGCAAGGTCAGAATTGTACTGATATTGTTTGTAAAAGGCGGTGGCCAATTCTTCCCAGTTTCGGACGCTGGTTCCCTCTAGCTGATAAAACCACTCCAATTGAGCCCCAGAAAGGCTGTCTTGAAAGAAATGGATCCAAAGGTTTTTATCTGCCGTATAGGGTTGGATCTTTCTCACGTAGGACCTGAGATGCATTTTTGGACAGGACAGCCCATCATACCTCACAAAAACTGGCACTTTGAACTTTGGGGGAATCACAATCCCGGCAACCAAACCCAAGTCTTCAAAATCCAAACCTGGTACTCTCTGTAGCTCCATGGCGGCCAACCTGTCTTCTAAAACTTTGTATTTATCATCAGCTGGAGGGTATTGCTGATCAGAGTAGTCTTCATCCTCTTCGACCTCCTCTTCTTCCACATCGGACTCGGAAGGTACCGCAGCCCCACCTCCTTTACTGGTCCCTTCATCAGAAGTAGGAGGAAATTCAAGCACTCTCCTGGCCTCTCCGTCAAATCTTCTCCCTAGAGTAGCCACCCCGAGTCTCTTTTTCTTCTTTTTCACTGGGTCTTTATTCCCCAGCAAGGTCTTGAGATCCTCCTGACCCTTAGCCAAGGTCGTCAGGAGTTGCTGGAACTGTGCATTTTGAGCTTGTAGGTCTTTGACTGTTTGCTCGAGATCCATCCTACTGAAATAAACAGCAGACAGATAAGGAAACCTGGAGTGAGACCTGCTTATGCACATGATGAATGGTATGCTTATGTATGCAATGCATTCAAGGATTTAGAATATTCAAACTTGTTGCAGACAAAAAAGAACGCACGTCATATTAATAAGAAGAAATTTGTTAGTACATAAATGCCCCATGGGCCAAATATTACAAAAACAACTTCTCAAGGTAAAAAGACATTGCGCATCCTCTTTGGTGTGATGTAGGTATTGAGGGCCTCTTGCTCATGGAGTCGGCGGGTAAGCTCTAGAACCTTCTTCTCACTAGCGTAGAAGCTGGCTTCAAAAGTGTTCCGTTCCTCCTTGAGCTGAATCCAACTTTTCTGCATTTCCTCCCACGATGTAGGCATGTCAGGATATAGGATGGTGTAGGGAACCTCTCCTTCCTTGACGGGATCTTTAATCACAGGGAGAACATGAGGATAAGGCATCATTAGACTCTGGGCTCGGGCTCGTACCCACTTGAGATAAGGCTCAAGAGGGATGGAGTTCTTGTGTCCCAGTGTCTTGCTATCAACCTTGTTGGGCCTTCCCCAATCTCTGATGAATCTTTGGTGAAGTCCTTGCGCATCGTTGTCGAAGTAAAAAACTAGGTCAGGAATTAACATGTCGTGAGGGCCATCCCTCCGTGCATATCCAAATTGCCTCAAAGCTAGGCAAGGGTTGTAGGTGATACCTCCTCTGATTCCAAGTAAAGGAACATTAGGAAACTCTCCGCAACGATCGACGATGATGACATTTTCTCTGGACCGAGAACACCAATGTACATCAGAGTGAGTAAGAGTCATCAACCGTTGGGACCACCTTGGGCCTTGGTCATTCTTCAAGACAGATTGTGGAAGGTGCGAAATAAACCACCTTGCAAGGAGAGGAGTACATCACATGAGAACACCCCTCTTTCTCATTGTTCATGTGTAAAATGAGTGAAGAATGTCCCCAAGCAATGTTGGTATTGGATTTCTGGACAAGAAGATTTTGACGGCATTGACATCTACCAATTGGTCAGAATTTGGGAACAAGACCAACCCATAGATAAGGAGTGCCACAATTTCTTCAAAGGCTTGTAGGTCCAATGAATTCCAACATTCTTGTGCCTTCTCAAACAAGAATTTTGCTAAGAATCCTTTGACGCCGCTTCTGGTTTCCCAATGCCCCTTGATGTCGGATGGTTGTAGATGTAATGCTCGAGCAACATCTTCCGGCTTTGGTTCCTTTTCCGTACCGTTGAAGGGTAGTTGATTAAGGATAGGGATTCTTAGGAGTTGAGAAAACTCCTCCAAAGTGGGCACCAACTGGTAATCAGGGAAAGTGAAACAGTGGTGAAGAGGGTCAAAGAACTGGAATAGCACTTTCATCATGTCTTCTTCAATGTTGGTGTTGACTAAG
This sequence comes from Vicia faba, assembly GCA_948472305.1. Taxonomy (NCBI): domain Eukaryota; kingdom Viridiplantae; phylum Streptophyta; class Magnoliopsida; order Fabales; family Fabaceae; genus Vicia; species Vicia faba. The sequence goes on along the minus strand of OX451735.1, from coordinate 850,425,771 downwards.
CTGAGCAGTCTACCATGTCTTTCACTGAAGGATGAGCTTTCCGGAATTCTTGAGGTGAGCTCCTTGAGTTGAGGAGAGATTCTCACAAGGTTGACTTGGATGGTTTTTCTGCGAGGAATTTCCATGACTACAAAACAAGAACAAAGATGAAGATCCAAACCCTTGAAATGGTTAGTGAATGCATATGATGCTTCATGATGTTTATGATGTATGCACAAAACATATGTACAAGCAATTCACACCAAACTCTAGTTTCAGGCTTGCATGGGGTTTCATAGGTAAGTACCCTCTTGAGTGTAGTTGGCTTAAAAACCTGTCCTATAAATAGTAACCGGGTTCTAAGGAGCTCAATATCACTGGATTGTTTTCATTGTTCATTGTTTTGGTTTAGCCACTTAACAAGCGACCAAAATATTCCAAGAAAACAACCCTCAATGAGTGTAGTATCGAGTATCTACCAACTTCGGACTGTACCAAAGCCGGTCATCTCACTACCCCTAATAAAAGGCCAAGATGGTCAAGTAAGGTTCTAGGTCATTAGTGCTTAGTGACATCACTCAGCGGCCCCGTACTCTCCTTGATTGAACTCAAGGGTTACCGGTACTCACAAATATGTCGCACTAATATAGCTATTGCTTCGACCGTGTCGGTATACCCCGCACAGTTTCCACAATGTATTGCTATCTATGAATGTTTTCCCAAAATCCGGGTGTAGGATTGCAAACCCAAACAAGAGAGCCAAAATATAAAAGCAAACAAATCAAACAATTAGCCATGCAAGAGGGTGATCTAAGCCCTAAGGTTACTCCACTTTTAAAATTTTCCCCAGCAGAGTCGCCAGTTCTGTGATACGGTGGGAGAACTGACTATGGTTTTGCGTTTGTTTTCGCAAATGTTTCGGTTGAGCAAGAGTCGCCACCGACTTTTTATTTTATCCTAAGGAAAGGTTTAAAAAGCACAGCAAAAACCTTTGAGATATTTTCTTGGGTTCGGGGAGTAGATTATAGAAAGGGAAGGTATTAGCACCCTTTCTATCCATGGTTATCCATGGGCTCTTAGGTACTTGCTTAGATCAACTTGCCTTGGTTTTCAATTGTTTGAAATGGTGCTTTGTGTGTGGTTTTGAAAATGTTTTGAAAAAGATGCCTTGTCTAGGCTACCCTTGTAACAATTCTTTAATCGAATGTTTTACAAAAGGTGTTTGTCTTTTTGAAAAGATGTTTCAAGGTTTTTTTTGAAAGTTTGTTTTGAAAGTGTTTGTGAAGTGTGGTTTGGAAAATAGGCAAGTGTTTATTTGTTTTGCAAGTTGACAAGTACTTAAGAGCTATCTACCCTAAAGTTCTCAAAGATTTTTTCTATGTTTTAACCCTTTTAGCAATTTTGCTCCACCATTGCATTTGGTGGACAATCTTGTGTTAGGATGTGAAAGGGACGGGCGCGGGTCATTGTTTAGACCATGATTGCAATGGTGCTAAGTATCTTTGGGCAATTTTTTCCTTGAAAGGGACTTGATCATTTTAGGCAACTTTTCGAAAGCGTCATCGAGGGACTATGATCATTTGAATTGTTTGTTTTGCCCAAAGAAGCCTAACATGCAATATGGCCCATTATTGAAGGCAACAAGTGGAATACCCTAGGGGTGCAAGTGTGATTAGTGCTGTCCATTTTCATGCTTGATTATCTTGAAATTAGGTCAAACTATTTTGTTGTTTTTATTTGCATACAAATCCTAATTCTAACATGGTATAATTAGAAAGCATTAAAGTGCGAAAAATAAAGTTCTAAACTATTACAACACAATATGGGAAGGGGGGTACAAATGTTCAAATGGGGGGGTTTGACAAGGAATTTAAACCTAGCTATTACATCAATTTGGAATTATTTACAAGATAATTGATTGCACAAATTAAATAGAAATAAAATAAATATGCAAGATGCAAAAAAGGTTTTTTTTATATGTATGAAAAAAAAGTATTTTTATATGTCAAAATAAAATAAAATGAAAAGTATTAATTTTTGGATTTTTTGTGTATTTAGGGCAAAACCCTAATTTTATTAAATAAAATGTAATTATTTAATATATACACATTTATTTAATATATACAAAAATAAAATGAAATGAAGTATATTTATATATAAAAAAAAGTATTTTTAATGTCAAATATTACAAAAAATAAAAATGTATATATTTTTACATTATTTGCTAAATATTCTAATAAATATATATATATTTGTATTAATTTCTAAATATGTATTATATATATAAAAATAAAAATATTTAATATTTATAAAAAAAAGTATATATTATATAAAATATTTTCAGAAGATAAAATAAAATAGAAATCAAAAAATGAATGTGTTTACATTATTTTTTCTAGTTATTTTAAATAATAATATTATGTATTTATTTGTGTACAAACTAACTAAAGACTAATAAATATCAAAATAAATGCAAAAAATGTGGAAAAATGATTTTTGTATTTTTTCATGCTTAAATAAAAATATAAAAATAAAATCAAAAGGAAAAAATGGAAAATGATAAGTAAAAATCAAAATGGGTCAGGGAGGTTCAAAAGCAAAAGCAAGGTGTGAATAGGAACAATAGAACAAGCCCAGCCCAATAGGTCCTTCTTCAACCTCTGGCCAGAATTGTGACAAAAAACGCGCGCTTGTACCATGATTCAAACATCCTGATTCCTGGCTTTTTAATGAAAACTCACAACATCAAAAATGTTCAGACTCAAACAACGAATCCAAACATACCAAAAACCCGATTTAACTCTAAAAAATGAGAGAGAATTTCATCATTCCCAAATCTTAACCTAACTTTTTATCCATATTCAGACCTTAAATTCTCACAGCATATGCAAAATAAATGAAAAGTAAAGGTATGTACAGTTTCAGGGGCATGAGTAGAACACTTCTTATTCACAAACTTAGAGCTAATGATGCCTACATTGAGAGATAGAAGTTCAAGAATATACCTGTTCAGTTGAAGTTGTATCTGATGATGGAGGTACTTTCAGAGCAAGGTGATGATTGGTACAGCTTCCTTGATATCCAGGGATGCTATTCCAAGCTTTACTTTGTCTTGAAACCTTTTGAATCGAGCTATGGAACTTCAGCTGCAAAACAAGAAAATGAAAATGGTGGTGTTGCCTGGGAGTGTTACAGGTCGTGTTTGGGGTTTGGATTAGCTTCAAGGGATGTTGTGGGATGTATTTGAGGTGGTTTTAGCAAGAGTGCATGGAAGGTTTGAACTATGGAACTCAAACTGCAGCAGATGCTCTATTTGGGCAGTTTGAGGGTGATTCTGGGAATGGGGAGGTATTGGAGATGTTAGGGTCGTGTTTCAGCTTAGGATGGATCTTTAGAATATGCTTGACAAGTTTGCTTAAGGCCTGGTTAGCTGATATGAGAGTTGTTGTACAAAATGCTATGTTTCTTACACTTTAAGCAACAAATGTCCAAGTTGGTTTTTAGACAGGTAGAGGCCCCCCTAATGTGCTTCAAATCTTGGCATTGATCAATGTAATTAGTTCCTAAACTTGTGCCAAGGGGATTTGAACTGTACTTCTTGGATTTGCATCTTGACATAAAGTTCACTTTTGCAAAAATGGTTAAAGTGCTTTATCTACTTTGGGATTAAACCATTATGCAATGCTTGAACACATAGAACATGGTCTTGGCACAAAGAGTTTGCATTAAATTTATGAGTGTTGGATGGTTTAGAGGCCTGTAATCAAGGAAAGCATGCTGACTTGAAAAATTGCCTAAGTGTATGAACATGGAAATTGGCCAAATCAAAAGTGAGTTTTTCCTATATTGCAAAATTCGATTCTCTCAAACTATGAGGTTGTTTGATGAGTTCTTGGACATTTTGGAAAGCTTGGAATGTGTACTACAATCCATCTTTGAAATGCAAATTGAAATTCCAAGTGTAAGTATATGAAAAATGGTCTTGAAGTTAGGTAAAAACCTTGCCTAAAATAGGTCAAATTTTCTCTAAGTTAAGAATGGTTTTGTACCCTTGTTCCAAAAATTATAACTTGAGATACAAGCTTCTTTTGGTAAAACTTTGTGAATCAAAGTTTTAGATTATGCAATAGGCTACAACTTTCATGTTTTGACTTTTGCTTGAATCCAAATGAATCTTGGTGAGAAAGTGGGGCAAAGTTAGGAAAAAATTAGGGTTTTTCATAACTTAGAAAAATTCTAAGTTATGAAAAATCTTCATTTCAAACCCTAATTTGCAATTTTTGATTTCTTGGTGAACAAGTTTCATGATTTGGAATGTTTTGATGAAAAATGAATCTTGACTCTTGATTTTGACCAAAAAGTCAAAGTTTGACTTTTCAGTATACAGTCAAAATTGATCAATTGACTGGGAAATTCAACTGTCAATCTTGTGCATTTGGGATCTTTTGAACTTGTTGAGCATGTCAAGACAATTCCATGGGGTCCTTGAGTCCATATGTGAGCTTGGTTTGCCATTGGCCAGGTCAAACAGTCAAAAATTGCCTTTGTGCAGTCAAAACCCTAAAAATGACCATTTTGCCCTTTTGGTGATCTGATCAAATTTCTTGTGGAATTGTGATCCAAACTTGATCAAATGGTCCATGTGAGTTCATAATGTTGATGTGGGTCAATTTTCATGAGATTTGACTGTCAATTGGCCACAGTTGACTTTTTCCCCAATACAACTGATTTCTAAGTCAACTGTCCAATTGACTGGGCAAAACCTGGAATCAAGGCTTGAAACTTGATGTGGATAAACTTGGGAGTCCAATATGAAGCATGAAAGTCATCTTAGGAAATTTAGGTCAAAACATCTTTGTGCAAACACAAACCCTAATTTGGGTCAACAGTGCAAGGAGAAGTCTTGAGCAGAGGGAACCCTAACTGGATCTTGAGCTCCAAAGGTCTTGTGATGAGAAATCATTAAGAAATGGGAGGGCAAATTTTGGGGTACAACAGTAAGCCTACGTATCCTCTTATGAGTAATCAGAGTCCTAATTCGTAGTTTGCATGGGGTTGGTGTTTTTTAGGGGTTGCAAACATATTTTGAATCACCTCGCATTTTGGTCGGGAGTAGTGATTGCAGAGATTTTGACCAAATGTGCAGTAAGTCAAAATTTGTTTGAGCCCTTTTGCAAAAACAATTAATTAGATTAATTGATTGCGAAAAGATAATTTGTTGTTTGTTGCATTTTTTAAATCGTATTAACTTCAAAAATATCTTGATTAATGCATGATTAAAATACTTAATGCAAATAATGTAAGAAAATAATATGCAGGAGCTTTGAATAAAAATAATTTTATATAATAATAATAAATAATAATAACAAATAAAGTTATGTAAAATATTAATAATAATAATAATAATTGTAAATAAATAGAAAAATAATAATAGTAATTATAAATAAAATAAATTAATAATATATATAAAAGAAGAAAATAGAAAAAATATATGAATTATTAGAAAATAGAAAATAAATTAATTTAGTTAAACTTAAAAAGGGGGTGTGTTTTTTAATTGATAAGTAAAAAGATGGGATGTTAAGATTAGGAATCTGGGCTAGGCCCAACTATATTTCTGAAAGGGGGTGTAACTTATTTGATAGCTTAGTAAAACAGGCGAGTGGGGGTGTAAGAAGTAACAGGGATTAGGCTCATACGCTTGGGAGAGAGGCTGAGGGATTGTGTGTGGCGCGGGTGCACGAGTTTACCATAGGACTTGGCCTAGCGGACGTCTGATTGGAATCACACGGAGGATAATGAGGGAGTATGACAATTAGTGTGGGCGTGCGGGTATTGGAGTGAAACAGATAACAAACTTTGTTTTTTCATTTATACTTTGTTTGATTTATAGTGCAGGACGCTACCTCTCTCTCTCTCTCTCTCTCTCTCTCTCTCTCTCTCTCTCTCTCTCTCTCTCTCTCTCTCTCGTGCAGAACATCAACCCTCACCCTTGCCTTCTTCTACTCAAACCCTAAACGATCATCCTCTCCGACCCAACCCCCCCTGAAACCTACCAGCGGCGGCGGCGACTACCAAATCCCTTCCCTTACCACAAGATTAATCCAACAACCCCAAATCAATAACAAAAAGAGAGCTAAGCGATTTTTACCCCTTTCGTGTTTTTTTGTTCTGATTTCGGAGATTCTGTTACTAATCCCTCCTCTTCTTTGATTTCCAGGTTCCTGTGGTGTTCAAAGGTAGCGGCCGATGGTGGTGAAGCGGCAGAGTGATCACTGTCAGCGGCGGTTAGAGTTTCAGATTTTGAAACTCTTACAGTCTTATCCTTTCTTCACGATTGATATTAGGTTCTTTGTATGATTCTGTTCTCCCCTGCTAATTTTGTCTCCTCCGTATACTCCCTCCTTCTGTATCAAGCCCTCCCCTTTTCTGTTCTTCTTAATCTCTTCTTTATAGGGTATGATTTAGGGTTTTTTATTACAGTTACTTAGATTTAGGGAGATTTAGATAGAAATTAGGGATTTAGTTCTTTGTTGATTGATTTTGTTTGAATGTAATTGATTATATTATACTGTAATTTATGGATTTGATTTGTATATTGATTGAATTGGATTTTGTAAAAAAAAAGATTTTGTAAATTTGATTGATTGTAACCTCTATTCCGCATATTTTGTTTCAATTGTAAAATATTTTATTTAGCAAATTTCTGCAACTTAGGATTTATTTTGAGATTTGATCTACACAGTACTTGTTAGTGTAAAAAAACGTGAGTGAAGTTAGTTGTGATTGAAACAGTTGTTGTTTTAACTTGGGCCAGTACTTAATTATTATTTTATTAGGCCTGCACTTAGTTATTATTTCATTCAGCAAGCGTTTTTTCACATACAGATTGGGCCTTGGAACTATTTTCAAAACCTGATCCAATATCTTTCTAAACCATACTCTTTACTATATAAAAAACATTATTGTAATAAAAAAATACATTACATTTTTCTTCCTAAAAAAGAGATATAAATTTCTTTTATTAAAATAATAGTAGCAAGGAATTTTGCTAATTATGCCCTTTTTCTTTAAAACAAAATCCTTCCTTTAACAGTAAAACGATTTAAAACTCTTACTAAAACTTGTAAAATAAATTAATCAATAAACAAATATCAGATAAAATCACTTGGTGTGCTCTCCACCATTCTTTCATAATAGAAAGCACCTAGAGTCTTCATAAAAATCTTCATCATCTCTTTTTCTACCATTGAAGGGATCCCTTGAGCGGTTACTTCACGCCATCTCTATGCATATTCCTTAAATGAATCTTTGTCCTTCTGGACCATTTCCTTGAGTTAATCACGGTCAGGTGCCATGTCCACATTATATTTGTACTATCTAATAAATTCTTCACCCAGGTCGTTGAAAGTATGAACATTGGCACTATCCAGGCTCATGTACCATTTCAATATTGCACCAATCAAACTGTCTTGGAAGAAATGAATCAACATGCATTGATCATCGGTGTGAGTGGACATCCTTATCACATACATCACCAAGCGAGCACGAGGACAAGTATTGCCTTTGTACTTCTCAAATTTCGGTAATTTGAATTTCACAGGTATTTTCACATTTGGAACCAAAGGCAGATCATTCACATTCTACCTAAACAATTCTTTTCCTCTGAGAGGCCTTCAACTCTTTTTGCATCTTATCAAACTGATCCTGAAAATCATTCATTCGATCATAGACACCCAATATTTCACTTAGTGGAGGAATAAGGCGATAAACTTCATCATTAGCAAATGGTATAACATTTACCGAAGGAGGTGCAGCATAGTGAATCTCATTTCTAGCAGCCCAGGTAATATGCACCACAGGAGGTGTAGAAACAGTAGCAACCCAAGCAAATGGAGAAACTTGAGCATCTTAATTATAACCTTCTAGCATGAAGTTCTCTGGAATTCCCCATGGATAACTCTGAGGCATATGATTCTGAACAACAGTAACTGGAGTAACAGAAACAGGAACTGTCGGAGCTTCGAAAGTAACCATTATCTGTTGAGGTTGAGAAAGTGGTGGTTGATTCTGAGCAGCCACCAACGATTCCACCAAAGTAGTGAAATTGGCCATACCAGCCTTCAGAGTAATAACTTCTTCGTGTAACTCGCGATTCTCTTGTTCTAGGTTATCCATCTTCCTTCTAAATTTGGCCTGAGTATTGTACTGGTGAAACAGCTTACTGAACGAAGTAGAGAAACACAATAAGACACCTGGGTATGAATAAAAATGCAATAAATATGTACGCGATGATACATGATATGCAATGCGTGTGATTTATTTTATTTATTAATATTTCAAGGAACTCAAATATTTATAGACAATTTGCAAATATTAAAGTACTAACACATTTGAAATACTGAAAATCTCATTATAATAACTTCAAAACATATTACAACTTTTAGTACAAGTTTCAATAATCATAAGTACAAGATAAGGTAAAAATCCAAGATCCTAAGAAAGAAAAGTTGATGAAGATCACTCTACACATTGACGCTTCCCTGTGAGTTTTGCAATCCGAGCCTTCAACTGCTTGTTCTCTTCTGCATACCTGCCCGCGACCTCTTTCCAATAACCAGAGTCGGGAAGTGAGCAAATAGGTCCTGACAGAGATCTATAGGAAAATAAATCCTCTTGCCTCTCCATCATCTCTACATAACGACTCTCAAGAATCTCAATCAGATCGTCTTTCTCCTTCAGGTCTGCTCGGTAGGACACCTCTAAAGTCTGACACTTATTCTTCCAAGCCTCCTTTTCCTATTTCATCCTGACTAGGGTAAGCTGAAGCTCTTCCACATCATCTAATAGGGGAGTAGTGGTCTTTACAAACATATCAGGCATAGGTGCTTCACGGGAATACGGCATCTTCAACTGGATGGCTCTTCCTTGTACCCACTGAAGGTAAGTCTCTAAGGAAACAACCCCTCTAGGTCCCAAGTCTTTCCTGCTCTTCCTGTGAATGTGACGCTAAGACTTCACAATCTCCTCTTTAGCTTCCTTATGAACCTCTCCCTCTTTAAGGAAGAAACCACTCAAATGAATACTATTTGGCTTATCCCCTATCGGATATCCAAGTTGTCATTGTGTAAGAACGAGATTGTAGTTAATTCCTTCCTTTGTACCAAGAAGAGGTACAGTGGGGAAACTACCACAACTATCAACAATCTCTATATCATGATAATCCTGATGGTACCAAACAATATCTGAATGAGTGAGGGCCATAATCTTCGGAGCCCAACGAGGTTCCTTCCTGACATCCCAGAAAGCATCAGACCGAGGCAAGTGAGAAATAAACCACTGATACAATAAAGGTGTGCAGCAAATGATCATCCCTACATGGTAAGAATCCCGAAGATGAATAGAGTAATAGGTATCACCAAATAATGTAGGGACTGGATTCCCAATCATAAAGATCCTAATAGCATTGATATCCATAAATTTTTCGACATTAGGGAATAAGAACAACCTGTAAGCAAGAAGAGCAAAGATGGCCTCAAAAGCAATCGTACTCTTCATCCTAGCAAAGTAGCGAGATTTCTCCAATAAGAACTGAGAGGGTAATCCTATAATCCCTCTTTTGGTAGTCACGTGGGATTCAACCTTAGACTTCCTTAAATGGATCAAAGCAGCAATCTCATGAGACTTTGGCTCCCCCTCCAAACCAGTAAAAGGAACATGATTGGTAATAGGTAAACCTAGTAGATAAGAATACTCTTCCAATGTAGGCATCAACTGATAATCAGGAAAAGTAAAGCATCAATATATCGGATCATAGAACTAGATCAAAGTTGAGATAATACCCTCTTTCATCCTAAGCTTCATAAGAGAAATAACGGACCCATACTTTCTCCGAAAGTCTGTAGAACTCTCGATCTTGGGAATCAGACTCATCAACTCATCTATCTTGGGATCCTTGAAATTGTACTTCTTAGTCTTTCTTTTTCCATAATCCATGGTCAAAAGTACCCGAGATATTCACAAAGAGCTGACTTTAAGTCCCTTGAAACAAAATGTTTTAAAGGATGCTCATGGGTGCATGAATGCATAATGCAACAATCACACACAAGATCACAAACATAGGGTTCATAGGTTCAACGTCACGAGCATGGGGTCGAAGGTACTACCCACAAGGTATGGTCTAAAAGTTTATCACTTGTTGAACAAGATTCTAAGAGGTTCCCAAAGTCTACATCCTTTCTTCGGATATAACCAACATCCTGATTGACTCGGTAATTAGTAATATTCTCAAGAAAAACTCGTCTAAGTGTAGTATCTCATGACAACCATTTCCGGATTACTCCGTCATAGCTTCCTCACTACACCTAAAAGGCCAAGATGGGTTAAAGGTTCTACGGTTCTCAGTTTCAGCAGGCTCCCAGGTCGAAAGCGACATGTCTTCCCGATTACTCGATAAATGACACTACATTCAAAGGAGCCTCCACTGAGTGAGGGATCTCATGTATCCTTTTTTAGAATTACGCCCTCAAAGTTAACATGACTATATTATCCGTCCTATATTAAGTTTTCCCAAGTTCGGGTAGAGGACTTATGAGAAATCACCAAGCATCCTGAAAACCAGGAAAATCCAAACAAACATACATACATCACATAATATACAACAAGTAATAACACATACACAAATAAACAAAGATAGGCTCAACCCACTTAGGGATGGACCAACAATAGGTCGATCTTTCCCCAGTGAAGTCACCATTTTTTCTGTAGCGGTAGAAATGTTGAGACTAAGCCATTGGATTGACTTGACTCGTATAGATCAAAATAAAAATTGCCACCACGCTTTATTATTTACAAAGGAATGGGAAAAGAGCGAATAACCCAAAAGAGGGGGAGAGAATCTAAGTTCTGGGGTTGGTTATGAAAATGGAAGGTATTATCACCCAAAACATCTACGGTACTGCACAAGAACCTCTTTGAAAATTTGTGTATTTTGGCTATAAAAGTTGTATAAAAAAATAGATGGTGGAGATGAGAAAAAAGGTATTTTTTATAATTTTTTTGCACCTGCCGCGATTGCGAACCTTTAGTGCCTACGTACCACCTTTCGTGCAATAGGGGATCAGGGTACTCGTAGTTCACCTTTAAAAAAAAAATTTAAACACAAGTGTGTTGGTTAATTTTAAGATATGAGACATCATTGTCTTATTCGAGTGGAAAACATACTTACTACCCACGATTATGAGAAAGGAGAATTTGCATCATCTCAAAGTGGAGGATAAGACTTGGATTTTAAAATCAACAAAGTCTCACTCAACACCCAAGTGGAAAATATTTCACTTCACTACATATCATAGAAGTATAGTAGCTCACATTACTATAAGAATTGACAAGACTCTAATATTTTGAGAAAAGTTTTAAGGTAAAAAAGGCAAAGTGGCAAAATGGCTTGAATGAGATTGATTGACTTTTAGTGTTTTTACAAAAATTTCAAGGTATTATTAAGTTGATTAAAGTTTGATTAAGAAAATGTTTTTGAAAATGCGTGGACCTAAGTACAAGTTTATTACGAAAGTTGTTCAAGTTTAGAAACAAGAAGGGTTTTCAAAAGGAGGAAGAATATTTTTGAAATTAAAGAAGATGGGAGGAGATGAAGGGACTATCCTAAAGCATAAGATAAAAGCTAGGGAAAAGAACCGTCTAACCAACAAAAAGCCAACACTTGACACAATGAGTCAATGTAGAACTCTCATCCTTTGGATTTGAAACCAAACAAGCAAAGATGATAAACCTCTTAAGAAAACCAAGCTTAAATTGCATTAAGTCTTTACAAAAATTGGGCAGAGTAACGACTGTATACAGATGAATTTATGATCAAAGACAAAGCATGTAATCACAATAACCTGCACACAAAGAAAACAAATAAACAACCTAATGTCTTGGGGTAAACCCCAAGAGCTCCAGAAAAAAATAACAGTTTAGGTCACAAGGTCACAAGGTAGGTTGCGGTCTCTAGTCCTAAGTCCAAGAAGTCCATCACTCCATAATGCCAAGGATAGTAACCAAATAGTCCAAGTAACATTAAAGATTTTATTGTTCAATTTGATTATTAGGTATCTTCAAAAAAGAAATGAAGAGCTCAAGGGAGCAAAATAAAAATGACATAAAAGTAAATGCTCCAGTGAGAAAAGATGAAAATAGAATGACATGTAAATGCTAAAATAAATGTGCTTAAAGTAAAGAGCATGAAGTAAAGGCACAAGATAGAGTCAATTGTTAGAAATTAGAGGTTAGTTGAATGACCATCTTGAAACTTATATTTGAAACTCATTAGAGGATTAATAAAATCAAAGCCTCTCAGCAACAAGTTTCATTTACTTTTTGTCAAGTATATCATTCATTTAAAATTCTCAAGACAACCATAAATGATCAACGATGTTTAAGTGATTCACTTTGACCAAAGCTTATGAAGATTAATTAGAGGATTGATAAGACCAAAGCCTCCTAACAATGAATCTCAAGGTTATTGGATCAAAGAATTCAAATTAACATACTTGAGGTTACAAACATGGATTTGGGCCATGAATGATCATTTCTCGAATCGGGAAGAAATTTAGCGTTATGTTAAGCAATCGTAAGTGGACTTATATAGAAGTCGCACCTATTATGAGGCCGATCAATAGCAATTTATGTTTCATATGTTTGGATAAATGATATGCATATCATCCTCTAACAGCATGTGACACAATAAGAAGAGAATGAGATGAAGAGGGGGGGGGGGGGATAGTATTTGAAATAAAAATTTAATCAAACTACCATTAAAATCATTCATCCATTTTGGTGGAGTTAAACTCAACACCCAAGATCCAATGATGTTAATGAAGTCCATGATCAAAAGTTAAAATAGTCAGAATATGTACAAAAATAAAATAGTATTTAAAATAAAAGAAAAAGGTTTTTTAAATGGTTTTTTAATATGGAAATAAGGTAAAAATAGCAACTATATTCAAAACACTCAAGAAAAATTAAGTGAGACCATAGAAAAATCAGAAATGAACTCAAATATTTTTATGATTTTTTTGGTAATTTTTTAAAGTTAGAAACTATTTTTAAGCTAATTTAAATTGCTCAAATAAGTGAAAAAATTATCAAAAATAGTAAAAGTCAGAATGAAATTCTAAAAAAATTTCAGAAAGTCAGAAACAATGAAAATGATTTTTATAAAAAGTTTCAGAATTTAAAAATGTCAGAAAGTATTTTTTAAACAATTAAAATAAAGCAAACAAATCAAAAATTATGAAAAATATCGAATCCTAATATAAATATATGAAAAAATATTCACAAAGTCATAAATAATTCAAATTATTTTTGTATATATTTGTTTATAATATTTGGGTAAAAAACAAAAGAGTTATGAATTTTTGAAATTTAAACAAATTTTAAACAAATTTTATAAAAATAAATAAATCAAAAATAATGTGAGGTGTTGGATCCAATTCACTAAAACACGTTGGCATATCAAGTGGCTCAGAAACGAAGATGTATGGTGATCCCTGTTCAACAAATGCGCACTGAAGTCACGAAAGTCAGGCCAATCACAATATTTCAATTGTCACACTTTCATTGGTTGAAGAGGCCACATAGGTCATCTTCAACCTCCAGTTACCCTGCAATTAGGGAAAAAACATAATCCTTAAATCTGTAAATTTAGACGCTCATAGTGGTATCATTAGACGCGTCTCTTCGAGACAATCACAATTATATCCTCGCGCCAAATTTATATAAAACACAGCTTACTCGATTCGAAAAAGATCAGAGATGTTTTGAAAAATTTGAAATCGAAAACAGAAGTATCAAACGCATTGATTCACCAAAATTGAGTTAATAGCAAGCATCAATGAACATCATAGACCATTCCAGTAATTTGAGTTAGAAGATTTGATGCCTTAAACTACCTGAACGAAGTCAGATGAAGTTGCTCTATAAATGGACTTAGCCACCACGATTTCGGGCACCTCAATGATTGATTCTTCTTCTGTTAGCTTCAGGGAAGTTCAAGGATGAAAGATCAATGAAGAAATTGAATTGAGAAGTGGAGTAAATAGGAATTCGAAATCTCAGAAAAGGGTGTTATGGAGGGAGTTAAACATAGTGATTTTGGCTCTTAAGGCTTGATAAAATGAATGAGGTATGATCCTCTATATATAGGGAAACAAGTGGGATGCCAAAGCATGTGGAATGATGAAATTCAGAGGGAATTCGTGTGAACCTGATACATGAAGAGTGTGTGACTTGTTTTGCATAAAAACTCACTCAATCCTTGCGTTCCAAGGCTCTAATCCACTTTTTCAAGTTGGTTAAATATGTTTAGACCAAAAACGCGTGCTGATTTGATGTTTAGAAGCCACAACATGAATTTCAAATTCTGACTTGAAGTGAAACTTTAGTTTCAGGGTACCATTTTCGAATCAATGGCATTTACAGCTCAAGGAGTCTTAGGGCATGATTCTTAAAACTTAAGAAATATGAGATCACAAACTTTACAATGTGAAAAGAATGGGAATTAATGGATGTTTGAGCTAAGAGTTGTGATGAGTCAAAGTTGAGAAAAAGATGCTGACTTTTTGTACTTAGAAAAATTCTAAGTTTTTCTTCCAAAATAACCTATAATGTCTTGCATCCAAACATGGCCTTCCATTTAAAATTTTCTCTTGGACAAAAAAGATGGCATGAAGTAGATCTTTTGAATGACATTTTGAGACTTGAACCAATTAGAAACTACAAAAATTGAGAAAGTTATGACATGGTGAAGTTGGTGAAAATTCATGAGATGACCTATAATCTTTTGCATCCTTAGGGCATCTTCCATCCATTTACAAGCTTAGCACATAAAAGAGGAGTTGAATTTCACATCTTTAAGATCATTGTGAAAAACGAATGGGCTCAAGGAGATAGAAATTGACCAAACTATGATCTTTTGAAGTCACATAAGAGAATTTGATGGCTTATCTAAAGGACTTGTAATCTTTCTTCATCATTAGGTACCTTCCACACAAAATTTTCTTGATACTTTTGAAGTGATTTGATGATAACCCTTTGAAGAGAAGCATGTTTTTGGAATAACTCAAAAATACCAAAAGATGATCAAGATATAGCCCTTTAAAGTTCAAAACCCTAGCCCCTAGAGCAATAAAATGCCTTGGAAACTCTTCTCAATTTTGACGAACCTTCTTGCACAAATACTTTTGTCATATAAATATAAGTTGTTGAGGATGATAATGAGGAGCCATAGAAACCATAACTACTTCCAAATATTGAGAATTTAGGGAGATATGCACTTGTGATTAAGAAATCTAAAACTTGTCCAATTAGGTCAAACTTTTTCCATCAACCCTTATATCTTTGGATTATCTTTGACAACTTGAGACATGATGAATCGTAATAGACTTTGTCATGATATTACTTTAAAACATCTTCAATGATGAAGCTTGAATCTCAATAAAGCTTTGTTGAAGAAGGCATGGAAATAAACTCATTAACCTCTAGATCAAATTGATGGAATGTGTTGTGCTTTCACCTATAATATCAACAATTAGGGAAAACATTCATTGTATTTATTAGTTAAAAATTAATCAATACAAAACATAGATGATCAAAAAATACAAGTCAAGGTGCTTGATGATTCCCCATGAGCAAAGCTAAAGATAAGGAGAAGAACTAAACCCTAGTATGATCTCGTTATGATTGAGTTGATATGATATGATAGAGGAATCTTAGGGGCAAAAATTGGGGTACAACAAAATATAATTCACCTTTAGAGAAACCATTCACCTGTAAAAAAATGAGCAAGCTTTATTTGAGTAATAGACTATGTGAAGATGAAGGATTTAGAAGAGTTCATAGTTTTCCCGAAGCAAGCTGATACCTACTGAATAACTCCATAAGATTCATAATATTGGAAGTCCCGCCTTTATAGAATATAAGAACATCATCCACATACATAACGTGAGAAGGAAATCAATTGTTATTGGAATATTTAATAGGGCTCAAAGAACCATCATGGTCAAGCTTGATCAAACCTCTATTGAGCACCTCTAGAGCCACACAAAATAGAAAAAGGGACAAAGGTCACCTTGCCTTACTCTTCTAGAGCATCTGAAAAAACCATGAGAAGCTCTATTTATAGAGATAGAAGGCTAGGCAGACTGGAGGATATTATGGATCCAATTGCATAACAAACTATTAAAACCAAAGGACTTAAGAATTATGAGAAGAAAATCCCAAGACAAGGTATCAAAAACCTTGGCTATATCCACTTTAATAGCTAAATTTCCCCCAAAAGACTTGTCACCAAGATGGTTAATAGCTTCAGAAGCCAGACACACACAGTGTCTAATATTTCTACCTTGGATGAAAGCTTTCTACTAAGAGGAAATTAAGTCATGCATGAGGATGGATAATCTGTCAGCAAGAATTTTAGTGATAATCTTGAATTTGAAGTTTGTTAGGGCTATGGGTCTAAAATGGTTCATAGAATCAACAACTTTGGTTTTTTAGAATTAGAATAATGGTGTTGCAGTTATACATAGGGAGGATCCAACCACTCTTGAAGAATTGGAGAACTGCATCACAAACCTCTTTCTTGATGATGTTCCAATAAGTATGATAAAAATAGACATCAAAACCATCAGGACCAGAAGCACAGGTTTTGTTTAGGTTGAAAACAACATTTTTTATTTCCTCATGAGTAGGAAGAAAGGTTAGCACCTTGTTCGTATTGGATTTAACTAAATGAGGAATCAAGTCTGCCACCATCTCTAAATTGTCAGAACTTCCTGCAAAATAGAAAATATTAGTGAAAAAATGACTGCATGGTTTTCAATGTCCCCATCATCATGAATAATGTCATTGTCATCTTTAAGAACTATGGTGGAGCTTTTGGAATTTATGATTTTGGTAATTTTGTGGAAAAAAGAGAGGTATTTTTGTCTCCCTTCAAATGCCAATTGATCTTCTATTTCTCAAGCCGAAACATTTCCTCCTTGGCCAACAAATTCTCCAGCTCTTGCTGCGCTATGAGCTCTTGATCCCTAAGGTGAGAAAGATAACCATCCCGAGAAATTTGGTTTTGAATACTTAAAAGGTTGTCAGTGGAGTTTTTCACCATGTTATGAATGTTGCCAAAGGTATCCCTATTCCATACTTTTAAACTCTACTTAAGCATATGAAGTTTCTTAGTTAGCAGATACATTAGATAACCTACCATAACAGTAGCCTGACACTTAGCAATAAACTCCTCATAGCCATCATGCAAAGTCTACATGCTTAGGAATCTGAAAGCTGAAGTAGGTTTCCATCCGTAGTGGATAATGATCATAACACAATTTAGTTTAAATAGAAATATTCGTAGATGTTACAATAGATATCCCATGATGGTTACCAAAGGCTCTACCTATCCTTCTTTCCACAAAACCAAAACCACGCCTGCCATTGCACCGGGTGAAAAAAAGCACCCTTGATAGGAAGGTCCACAAGGTTATTCAAATCAGCACAAGATCTGAAGACATTCATGTACACTCTATTGGGAATGTTTCTAGCATTATACTTATAAGCACCCAATATTGCATTAAAGTCACCAATAATACACCAGAGAAGGTTTCTATTAGAAATGGTGGCAGAGAGACTGGACCAAAGACCACTTCTATTTATATGAAAAGTCGGGCATAAACTACAGAGAAACCAACCTCCATGGAATTAAACTTAATAGTAAAAGAAACCTGTAGGTCAGAAGAGGAAATAACATTAGGTGTATAATCACTTTTTCAAAGACACAAGAGATTAGGTAATAAGTTGGGTCTTTGGTTGCAAGAAAACAATCTTAAACCAAGAGAATCAAAATAGTTTTGAGAAAGGTCAAGTTAGTTCATCTAAGGTTCAACAGTAAAACAAAAATCTGATTTGTGAGTATTGATGTTATTCTTGAGGGCCAATCTAGTGTGGGTGTTGGCCAAACCCCTCAAATTCCAATATAAGCACTTCATGATAAAGGCTTGAAAGCATCCTTCTCAGAGGTAGTTTGTTTGTGTTTTGACTTAGTCCTTTGCTTCAACTTATTTTTCCTATATTTGGAAATAGGAAATTAAAAGTCAGGTGGTTCATAGTTAGAATCACCTTCAGAATCTGAAAGTAACCCATCATACTTCATATCATCCATGTTTTCCCAAGACTTCTCTAAGAAATCCTTGTCAATCTGTTGAGACTTTGCCAAGATATTGTTAGACACATAGACTTGGAAGTCTGCTACAAATTCAGAATCACTCGGATCATTTTGATTCAACAAAACCATATTGTGATTATTTCTCTCAACATTATCATCCTCTACCTCAACAATAGTGTTCAATGTGTTTTCTTATAGGTTAATGTTGTTGTCAATATGGTTGTTCTCAAGTATATTTTCCTTATGTATGATGCTATCCAAAGATGTGGAGGTTTCCTTGTTCTGATTTCCCCTATTTTCTTCATGTTGACAACCTTGTTTACTTTCAGGTTCATTATCTGGTTGCTTCTCTTTGGTGGAGGTCCCCACCTTGGTATTCCATTTGATGTTAGCAATAGTATTGTTAATTTTTCTTCTATAATCCTCAAAAGTGTGTTCTAAGAAATTGCAGTGTGTGCAGAAAACAATCAACTTCTCATATTTAATTTCCATAAAAACAAAACCTACTCTCTCGACTCAATGACTAAATGGCCTTTCAAACGCATGCTTGATAGATGTAGAGTCCATACAAATAGGAGTTCCTAAACTACTAGCAATGGCAAAAATAATCTTGGGTCTCCAATATTCATGTGAAAGACCATAGATTCTCACCCATACTTGAGCAGATGTTTGGTTCACATTGGATGGAACGAAGTCCTTAGACCAAGGGAAACGTTTCAGGATACTAGGGGTTAGATTACACGAGTGCAGAGACCTAACTCTTTAAACATCTTCTAGACATGAAAAAGAAAACTCATAGAAACCTATATATAAAGATTTACAAAGAGGACATGTAATTGTTTCAACAAAATATTTCTATTGGTTAGGTGTTTTTTCCTTAGAGCTAGTTGTTGTAGATGAAGGTGGCTTTAGAGAATCATCGAGGAAAGCCCATCAGACGATGGGTTTAGGCATGGTAGAAAGCAATAAACAATAACAAAATCTCCATATGATCCATAAAATTTATGCAAGTTAAATAATAATAATAATAATAATAATAATAATAATAATAATAATAATAATAATAATATAATTTTTTTATATAAAAGTATACATAAGTTTTCAAAAATATAACTTGTGTAAACTTTTTTACATTGTTAGTATATATTATTATTTCACTTTTTTGAAAAATTGTCACTGAAAAAACTATCGGGTTGATTCGTGGACTAGGTCTCTCTCTCTCTTAAAAATATTTCACAATAATGCTCAAAATTGTGCAAAGCAGAACCAACCACGACGCCTCAAGGATAAAATAGTACAATTTTATATTATACAACTATTATTTTTACGATGGATAATTAGTTTAGAATTACACCCTGTGATGGTACAAAGACCACTCAAATATGGTATAACTACCACTCATAGTATTCGATATAAATAACAATCGTTATAATTTCTTAAACAAAGAGAAAATAAATAAAAAAAATCCAAAAAAAACAATATGGTCGTTTGACCACTCAATAATTTTTTAAACAAGGAAAAATTCAAATAATTCTCCAAAAATAATTCAAAAAAATACTTTCAATTTCCCAACTCAAATAAGAATAAATTCAAATAGTTATCTAAAGAGAATTTAAGAAAATACTTGAAAAATTCTACAAGTAGAATTAAAGGGGGAGAAGTCGGCGCTTTGATAATTTGAACGCGTAGAGTAAAGAGAGTGAGGAAGGAAAAACTAAAAATAAGTTTTTAATGTGTTTTGGAATGAAACATGCGTTTTACTTTCTATAATTAAGTAAGCTAGTCAAGGAACGTAATATAAGAAATATGGAACTTTGAGTTTTCTCAATTAATACACAAATACACAGTTTTCTAACATGTGGGACTTAAGGAATTTTTTAAATTCATTCCCATATTATAATATTGACATGTTCCAGAAATCCCCTACTTGAATTTAAAAAGTATTTCAAAAGTAACGTCAAATGTTTCTAAGATTGTGCATAAATAGAGGTGTCTACGACTTGAACCTTTATGCAGCAAGTAGGATTATGATTCTACAAGACTGACACAATTGTCTTAAATTCTATCTTAGACATCAAACTCACACACAACCTTTTCTTAAGGTGAATTCTTATAATAATGTGATTTAATGGCCATGCACGTCTATCATAGTTTAGGGAAGGCTCTAAAAATTCTTCCTTATAATTCCATAAGAACCGGCCTAAGTTGCTATTGCACCCCAAAATTTTCCCTCTTCTTTTTAACTTAAATGGTTTATATTTCATCATACACATTCATGCATTTGAGATGAGATCAAGGTGTTATTGTCTTCATGGTCTTCTTCAAGCAATAGAAGATGGTTGAATCGTCAATCAGTACAAGGAAGATCCAATATCCTCATTCTTTTGGTCACTCAAGCTAAAAGGGCTTGCTATGCCTCAAGACATCTCAATATGTCTATCATTTCATCAGATGTTTGAATTTACCAAAGTTTTGAAGTAAACCACATTTCTTCTATCACTCTCCTTAATTTAGGGTTTTAACCAATTGAAGTGTGAAACTCATTCATTGACCAAATCCTTGAAGCATTATCATCTTATCATCATATAAGAAATCTTTATTCAATAGATTCTCTATCATGCCCATAGAAATTCGGGTTTTAAGCTTGAGGCATCATCTCCTAGCATTTTCAGTTAAAACTAGGATTTGTGATAAAATTAGTTTATTTCTGATTCTATGAGAAAAACATGACTCCATGGTCTTCTACATGTCCCTAAGTGTCTATAGGTGGAATATTGTCCATCAATTTTGATCAAAAGAAGTTTAATTGCTCAATTAATAATGAATATGTTGAATTGGTGAGAACTCAACTGTGTAGTCAAAAAAGTCAACTCATAAATTTGAGGTTAACATTGTGTTCAACATGTCAAATATGTCATATGGTAGAAATTTTACCAAGAAATGTCAAGGGATTCATAAAAAAATCAAGAATTAAAGAAACTTACCTAATTTGGAAAATTGGGGTTTTCTAAAGTATCCAAAAGTGGCAAGTTTGCATGCATCTTCATGGCCATTTTTCATATGATCCAAGCTTCAAATTAAAACAAACTAAACATGAAAGTTGTACATTTTTCTCTGATATTTCCAACCGTATAAGGTTCATCATCAATGGAGCAAAATTGAACAAGTTATGAATTTTGGAAGAAAAGTCTTTTTTAAGATATTTTATTTACCATTTTGTTCCGCACTTTTGACCAATGTTCATGCTCATTCTCAAGTGACTTATAACCTCCAAATTTAAAAACCTCTAACATGAAACTTGTTCCTTATCCTCTTATCTTTCCAAAATGTCCAAGTTTGCTACAAAATATTGAGAAATGAGTCAGACATGGTGAAATGGCAAAGGCAACTTTTTGTGTTATTTTTCATGCATGCAACTTTGTGTCAATTTTGATTTTGTGCACAAACCTTCAAATTTGTTGCCAATTGTTTTCACACCCCTCATGTACAAGCCCAACAACATGAACCCATACCAGAATTGGCCCAAAACTTCAGAATTTGTACATGCCCATGAAATTGTATTTTTGGCAATTTTTGGCAAAATTGCAAATTCACAAATTCTTTTCCCACATAACACTACTTGCCACATCACCTTCACATCTTCCTACTGACCTAATTTAAGTGCCAAAACGCAAAAAAAAAAACCCTATCCTTGGCACACATAAAATGCAGCTTGCATCACAAGTCGTCAAATTGGCCAAAACTTCCAAAAATGCCCTCCCAACGGATTTCTCGAGATATTTTCAACCCTAACTTCATTCTTACACTCTATATAATGATGTCATGCTATTCATTCAACTACACATGCCTCATATTCTCTGAATTCCAGATCTTGCAATTCTTGGCAAGTTTTCAAGTTTTCTCAAATTCTTCAAATCTACTCGTGCATCCTCTGATTTACTTCTTGGTTTTTCATCCTTAAAGCTCAAAGATTAAGGTTCTTGGGTTTCTTTGTTGCTGAAAGTTAAGAAAGGCAGTGGACCATTCTTCCACTTGGTAAGAAACCTTAAACTTCTATAGCTTTCATACTTAAATTTAAATGCACTTTGATGTAATAATTGTGTTCATATATTATTCCTGGAAGTCCTGAAATAATGGTACACCTTAATTGTTTGATTTGAAGCTTGTGTGATTTTTGGAATTTTGTATGATAGATGATAAATTGTGACTTTATGGCCCATTATCTCTTGTATTTAGTCTCTTTTCTTTTTGCAACAAATTTGTGATGGTTGTGTTCCTCTCTTTGAGATCTACAACTTTGATTTGAATTTTGTTTGATTTCGTTAAGAAACGAAGAAGTTATGTTAGTATGAAGTTTGGGCAGTGAAACTACATTAGGGCATGGTTTTTTTCGAAATTTGCTGGTTTTGTTGCATGAGGGAGGTAGGAGACAACATATGTGGCGGATTCTGGTTGGCTGGGGTAGTGTTTTGTCTTTTAGTGACTTAATGAAAGTGGACCAATTGATTTAAGTGCTACATGCTACTTTATTGTGTCATATTTTATTTTCCTTTTATTTCTTCAACTTCTTGATTTCATTTAAAACACTTCTGATTATTCAAAAATTCCAAAAAAAAAATCATGAATGTATTTTAAAGTATTATTTAATTTTATATAAATTTTATTTTTATTTTTAATTTGTTTTGATGTTTATTTCTTATTTTACCATGAGATGTGTATAATTTGACCTAATTTGTGCATTAAGGTTTTATTTATGATCTTTCCCATTTTATTTTGATCCCAATTTTGTATACATGTATAAACATGTATATAGGTCCTTTGAGATTTTATTTGGTATTTTTTTCATTACTTTTGGGTCACTTTTGAATTTTTTTTTGCTTATCTTATGTGGTCAATTGTTTGTGTATTGCCTAATGTTTGATGTTATTTGAACACCTTTTGCATACAATTTCAAGCCCTTTTATGGGACATATTTAGCTCCTTACCTCTCCTTTCTATGTCTAATTTTTCATAATTTTCTATGCTTCTAACTATTTTTCATCTATTATTCAATGCTTGCCTATTTCTTTTGGTACTTATGTGCTATTGCTTGATGTTTGATATCATTTGAACATCTCTTGCACATATCCTTTAGGCACAATTAAGAGCACTCATTTTCCTCTGACTTAAATTCACTTTGATGATTTTTGAATCATTTTTCAGACCTCCTAACTATTTTCTATGTGTGATCCAATGCATCCCTCTTTATATGACCATTTGTTTTGATTCTTAAAGTGTTTAGGGTTTCACTTGTGCAACCATTAGGGGTCTTGGTTCCAACTTATGATCACTTTTTTACCATGTGTTATAGACTTCTCACTTCAATTTATAGGTCATTTCATGCACCTTTGGTTGTGGTTACACTTGTGTGAAGTTGGACATGCATTCTTGCCTAGTTTTGTTTTTTTTGTTTGAGCTTTCTATGCTTATTTCTTCTCAATGCTCATGATACTTTAATGTGTGATATTATAGGTCATTTGCTTCTGACTTGTATGGCTTGACACTTTTGTACCCCAAAATTTTCCCTCTCATATTCCTCAAAACATTGCAAGAAAAATCTCCAAGTTGCTTAAGTTTGCTCAAGAGTTGGACACACAAGTTATCTCCTAAGGCAGTCAACCCCAAATTAGGGTTCTATGTTGTATCAAGATACTTGAGTCAAAATGATCTCAAGTGCTCCCCAATGTCCTAATATGTTGTCAAGGTCATCCATGTCAAATTTCAAGCCTTGCAGAGGAAGTTTGCTCAGTCAATTGCTTAAAGGTCCAAAAATCGACTATGCTAGGGCAAAAGTCAACTATGACCTACAAACAGTCAAACTTCAAGATTTTTTGTCAACATTCTCATTTTTAAGGATATTTCATAATTTGATCAAGGGTTGATCATGATTCATCAAGGATTGCTCAAAATTCATCAAGACTAAAAAGTTGCTAAATTAGGGTTTTGTAGGAAAAGTCAACTCAACTTTGACCAAGCATAACTTTCTCATGCTTTATGAGAAATGACCCATCAAAAGCTAATTTTGAATAGGATGCAATTACCTACAATCCATATTCATATCCCAAGTTCAAAAAATGCACTCATAAGAAGTTATAAATTTGGACATTATAGGTCATTTTTGAAAGTCAACAAAAACACCTTTTTTTTCCAAAGCTTATAACTTGAGAATGGAATATCAAAATGAGATGATAAAAAAAGGGTTGGTTATAGGACATCTCAATATTTCTAAAAAGTCCAATAACACTTCCAAAAGTTCAAAATTGAAGAAGTTATGCATTGTTGAAGTTGGACTTTTTTGCAAAATTGCCAAAAGTCAACTATCCCTAAAACTTCAAATTTTGTCAAATGGGCCCATTCTTTTCCACTTGATTTGAGCTTGCATAGTTGCCCATGTGTCCTAGATTTAGCCATGAGCCCATATTTCATTTTTATTATTTAATTTGATTTTTAATTGAATTTATTCATTTTAAATCAAATAAAATCATATAAAATCCAACACTTTGATAACATAAGATCTTTTGGCTATTTCAGGTTTTGATTACAATCATTATCATCATCAAATTTGAATCAAACCAAATCATGTGCAAAAAGATTGAAATGAATCAAATTTGGAAGGCTTTTCATGGAGAATCAAATCAAATTTGCAATCATTATTGGAGCAAGATTTGAACCAAATTTGTTACCCTAATCCAGTACACAATACATAAGCAAGCATAAGGGACGAAAATAAGGGTGGGAGAGTGCAGAGAGAGGCAGAACAAGAATTGAAAAATTCACAAAAAGTGAGAAGTCGAAATCCAGGTTAGAGGCATTTTCAGAGGTCAAGACTTGTCCCAATCGCTTCATGGGCATTGACACAAGCTACCAGGATCAAAAGCAAGCATTTTCAGGCATCTACAAGCACTGTAAGTCTCACGAAACACAACCCTGTTCTTGAAATCGATTTGACTTGTTCTTGCATCATTTGAGAAAACTAATGGCATATTTTTGATCACAAGAGCATTTCCAAGCTTCTCATATTATTCAATTGCATTTATCTGGCTTATATGAAGAACCACCATTGTTAGGGTTCATTTCTTATTTTTGGGCGTTTCTATTCCAGGTATAATTGAAGTACATAATGAACATGGTTGTGACGGGGAGGGTGAGACGAATACAACCATGCCCTTGGAAATCATTTTTATGGCTTGTACATGATTTTAGAGGTGGACTTGCTTATAGCTACAGACTTCTGTCTGTTGATATAGGTTTGTGACTTTTTAGCCACGGACGTGAGGCCAAGGATGATGCATGGCGCCCCATCATTGAGCCATTTAAACCAAGCACGTGCTTTTTGTTTTTGCTGGCAATTATTTTGTTTTTCATATAATATTATTTGTTCATATTATAATAACAACTAAAGCAGTGTAGCGTGGTGGCAAGCGTGTTAGTGCAATCTCCTTCAGGACCTGGGTTCGAATCCTAGGTCCCCCATTTTCTCAATATTTTTTCTTTTCAGATGATTGTATGCACGCTTCAGCTTGCAGTACACCATACTCCCTCATGCATCCAAGAGACAGATGGCCAATGGCCAGATCTAATGGCTAGGGATTAAAGGACCACCAAGGCACTGGTCAACACATGCATATTGGATCAAAGAAGTCAAAAAAGGCCAACAATATTGGGCTTCATAATTGCTCCTCACACCCCTTAATTCAGGTCCAATACTCCTCTCTTATTATTTTTTATTTATTTATTTTAATTGTTTTATTTAATTTCTAACCAATCAAAAATTCTGTTTTATTAAATAAAATCACAAAAAATATTTTTTTATATTTCAAATCAAATTTTAATCTTTTATTTTTCTTAATAAATTTATTAATTAATTAGGTTTAATTAGATAATTTTAATTCCTTTTGAAAAACTAAATAAAATTAATTAGACTTAATTAGTTTTTAACCATTAACTTAATTATTATAATTTCTTTCCTAAATAATCAAAAAACTCCAAAAATAATTCATTTTTCATTTAATTAATTTATTAATTTAATTTAGTAGTTAATTTAGGATTTATTTCTTTCTTAAAATAAAAACAACAAAAAGATATTTTCTTTAACCAAAAGGGTCAAAATCCTAATCATGCGTCCGATTTTATTTTGCGCCGCGATTTACCTTTTTTATCCAATAATGTACCTGCTTCCGGATTGTAATAGTTAATAGGATATTTAATTATTTTTATCGCTTTATTTTATTTTTCAAAGGGGTTGTCTTTGGCGATGTAAATACCTGACGCCTTGTAATTTAAATTCTGCATTTTAATTTCTGCAAATTATAACTGCTAGATGTTTGATAATAGGGTTTGCATAATGTGATACGGTGGGAGAACTGACTTGAGGTTTTGCGTTTGTATTCGCACTTGTTCGGTTTAGCAAGAGTCGCCACCGACTTTTTATTTTATCCAAAGGAAAGGTCAAAAAGCACAGGAAAGACCTTTGAGATGTTTTCTTGGGTTCGGGGGGTAGATTATGAAAAGGGAAGGTGCTAGCACCCTTTTCATCCATGGTTATCCATGGGCTCTTAGTTACTTGTTTTAGATCACTTGCCTTTGCTTTTCAATTGTTTGAAATGGTGCTTTTGTGTGTGTGGTTTTGAAAATGCTTTGAAAAAGATGCCTTGTCTAGGCAACCTTTGTAATGATTCTTGTTTGAATATATACAAAGATGTGTGTGTTTTTGAAAAGATAATTCAATGTTTTGAAAGTTGTTTTGAAATGGTTTTGAAGTTGTGTTGTGAAGTGTGTTTGAAAAATGGCAAGGATGTTTTGCAAGCTTTTGATCAAGTAACTAAGAGTTGTCTACCCTATTTTACTCAAAGATCTTTCTTATGCTTTTAACCCTTTTTAACAGTGTTGTTTCACCATTGTATTTGATGAACAACCTTGTGTTAGGATGTTAAACGGGACATGCGCGGGTTATTGTATACAATCTGTTCTGGACTGGGCCCGACAGGCCCAAAAGCATTGCAAAGGCCAAGTCCAAAAGGACTTACAAAGGCCACGCCGACCAAAGAGTACGACCGTGCCCGACGCGTAGTCACAGGCTCGATAGCATACCTCCAGCTCGACATGCTGTGGTCCAGCACCACATTCTGAGGTCCAGCTCGACGTTACCTCGAGCACCCCAGCTAGGGCAGACTCAGTCCACTGTTCCCCCAACGATACTCCGAAAAGACCGCATCTCCGTCTTCCCGCACTTCACGCAGAACATCCAGGAAGGGGACCACGTGCGGGTCCCCACTACGCACGTAGAACCTGGCAGTTCCTCCATTGGGCCAAACCTGCCCGGCCCAATGAAGGAACCTTGGCCCAGCGCTGGGGGCTATAAATACCCTCTGCTTCCAGAGGGTCATATTTTCATCATTCTAACCTTACACTTGCTATTATCTGCTCGTACTCCTACTTACTTCAGCATCGGAGTGCCTTGCAGGTACCCCCCCCACCTCGTTTAAAAAGCCTTCTACTCAGAGCCAGCCGTGACGGTCCATTTCTGATCAGGTCAGATCAGTGGCGCCGTCTGTGGGAAACTAGCTTCCCCGTCTAATGAATAATTCTAAAAGACCAAAGCTCAATTCAACTACCTGTCATGGCTGATCCAGCTCGCGACGAGCAGCCCGTCCGTGTCGCCGACACTAATAACGGTACCGCAGACAAGAATGGACACCTCGATAACCCCGGTGATCTCGGCCACATTACCATCCCTGTGACAACCGCCCCTGGACCTTCCTCCTACAGGGACGGGGCTACTGCATCATCCTCTTCGACCCCTCCAGCACTCGAAGACGACCTGGTAGCTCTCGCTCATTACAGAGCTGCCCGGTTTTATGAAGTCCCAGTTCCTGCCGGGGCAGATGCCACGACTCAGGCACTGTTCGCGGCCATTAATCAGACGAACTATCTCATCTTCGCCCAAGGAGAAAGATTAAGGGCACTTGAAGATGATCGACGACCCCCGAGGAGGCATCAGAGGCC
This sequence comes from Vicia faba, assembly GCA_948472305.1. NCBI lineage: Eukaryota > Viridiplantae > Streptophyta > Magnoliopsida > Fabales > Fabaceae > Vicia > Vicia faba. Next base: position 850,397,534 of record OX451735.1, on the reverse strand, counting down.
ACACTCTCCACCTCCTCGGGTCACAGAAGTTCGACACCTTTCTCCCCCGCGGAGACACTACAGGGAGAACTCCAGGAGCCCCTCTCCCCGGCCAAAGCAGAGGCGGCCCTACTATGAGAGACAGCCCGCCGTCATTGCCGGAGAACCCATTCGCGACCCATCAAGGCACGACAAGAGGCACGCCGGGGACGGGCGTGTGACCTTCAACCACCGAGCATCACGCTCGAGGGAAACTCAGCATGATCATCGTGCCAGACATAACTACAGGACCCCTTCTCTTTCTCCGGAGAGGAGCGACGAGGACGACCCCCGCGGTCCCCTGTCACAGGCCATCATGGATGCGCCCATCCCCCCGGGCATGGAGAAGCCCCCGCACCTGAAGGAGTATGACGGAGTAGCGGACCCGGTCGACCACATTGACGGGTTCGAAGCCATGCTCCACTATCATAATGTCGGGGGGCCCATCAAGTGCCGTCTTTTCCCCACGACTCTCAGGAAGGCGGCCATGGACTGGTATAAAGGACTCGCCCCGGGCTCAATTACGTCGTGGCGGAACCTGAAGAACCAGTTCATCAGTTCCTTCACAGCTTCTCGGCGCCATCCGAAGACCGAGGCGGCCCTCGAGGCCATCATCCAAAGACAGGATGAAACCTTGAGGGAATTCATCAACCTCTTCAACCGGGAAGCAATACAGGTCCCCTGCGCGGACCATATGAAAAGATACTTGCTGGAGAGGGGTCTCCTCCCCGGCACAGAATTCAGAAAGGCTGTGGGTATTGAGCCACCTCCAACTTTTGATGCCCTCCTCGACAAGGCCCGAGCATACATGGACTACGAGGAGAGGGAAGCTGCCAACAGGGCCCGAGACTCCAGAGCTCGCGGTCCCAACAACAGCAGCAGCTCACGACAAGAGGCTCTCCCCCGACGTACCGGGGAGAAAAGGAAAGAAGACCGACCCCGGGAGGCCCGGGAACAAAGGGGCCCCTCGGTCCGTTTCACCGAGTACACTCCGCTCACAGCTTCCCGCGAGCGTATTTTGGCGGAGTGTGCCAGTACAGATTTCAGAGACGGTGGCGTCAAGCGTCCCCGACCTGCTCCCGCCAAGCCAGGGGCAGATAAAAATAAATATTGTCAATACCATAGGAGTCATGGTCATTTGACGGAGGACTGCGTCCACCTCAAGGACGCCATTGAAACCCTCATCAAGGGGGGAAGGCTCGCACAGTACAGGCGAAACGACGCTCCCCGTCATGACGCCCATGAAGCCAAGGAGCCCGAAGAAGACGCCCGACCATCAGACGAGTCGGTGCCTATCCAGACCGCCTTCTCGGTAACCAGGCCCGAGGATTTCGACGTTCCCGAGCTCCTGCAGGAGCCCCTGACAACACACAGCAGGTGGGAATATTTCCCCTCCGCCATGGTCATCAACGGGGGCGGGTTCAACGACCTCACCATCAATTCGGCTAAGAGGAAGTTAGACGAGCTGGTCGACATAGCTTCTCCACAAACTGTAACGTTCGAAAGGGTGAAGGGCAGGTCAGAGCCCATCACCTTCTACCTGGAAGAACTCCCCGGCGGAGCCCCGAACGCGGTCATCCCCTTACTGATAAGGGCAAAAATGGCCAATTTTGACGTGCATCGCATCTTGGTCGACGAAGGGAGTTCCGTTGACGTGATGTACAGCCAGCTGTTCCGGACCTTACAACTAGACGACTCACACCTCTCTCCGTATGTGGGTTCGGATCTTCAAGGCTTCAACGGCTCGACTTCCAAACCTTGGGGTTATGTCGAGCTCCTGGTTACGTTCGGAGAAGGAACGGCTACGAGACAGGTTAAGGTCCGCTTCCTCGTCATTGATTGCCCGTCTCTGTACAATTGCATCTTGGGGAGACCAACACTGGCGGAGCTGACAGCGGTGCCCTCGACTGTCCATCTGAAAATGAAGTTCTATACCAAAAGGGCACGGGTAGCCACCATCCAAGGAGACCTCGCCGCTGCCCGCAGGTGCTTCAACGCTGCTTCAAAGGGACGGGATACCGTCGACGTAGGGACCAGACCCGCCAAAAGGACAAAACAGGAGCCCGACATGAAAGCATCCCCCGAGGAAGAAGTCCAGAAGGCCCCACCAAAGGTCGACTCAATAGCCCTCGACGCTCGCTTCGACCAGGACGAGACATCCAGCAGCGAGCAAATCCCACTCCGACCTATCCCGGACGGGGATTTTGAACTCGTTCCCCTCGGCACAGACCCGACCAAGGGAGTGAAGATTGGTAAAGACCTCCCCGACTTGGCCAGGAAGCAAATCAAGGCCTGTCTGCGCGAGAATGATGATCTCTTCGCCTGGAGCGCTGCAGAGATGCCCGGACTCGACCCTGAGGTCGCCTGTCACCACCTCGCCATTGATCCAGCCGCCAAGGCCGTAGTACAACGTAGGCGTAGGCAGTCTCCAGAAAAAACGGAGGCTGCTGAAAAAGCTGTAAAAGACCTCCTAGAGGCAAATTTTATTTCTGAAGCCCGGTATTCCACCTGGCTGTCAAATGTTGTACTTGTGAAAAAGAATAATGGAAAATGGAGAATGTGTGTTGACTATACCGATCTCAACCGGGCTTGCCCGAATGATGCTTTTCCTTTACCTAACATAGACATGCTGGTCAACAACTCGGCCGACTACAAGACTTTGTCGTTCATGGACGCCTACTCGGGATATAACCAAATCCCAATGGCTCTGGGCGACAAACACTGCACGGAATTCATGACCAGCTTGGGCAACTATTACTACAACGTAATGCCCTTCGGACTGAAAAACGCCGGAGCAACTTACCAACGTATGATGAACATAGTGTTCAACAAACAGATTGGCGACATGCTCGAGGTATATATGGACGACATGATCGTCAAATCCCGAGCAGACACCGATCACGCAGCTCATTTCAAGACTGTCTTCGCCCAAGCAAGACAGTGCAAAATGAGGTTCAACCCCGAGAAGTGTACGTTCGGGGTTAAGGCAGGAAAATTCCTTGGATTCTACCTAACAGAACGAGGGATTGAGGCCAACCCCGACAAATGTCGGGCATTCTCCGACCTCCCAACACCGACGTCGAAGAAGTCGATACAAATCATGAACGGCATGCTGACGTCACTATCCTGCTTCGTCGCGAAGTCCGCTCAGCACGCCCTCCCCTTCTTCAAACTCCTTCGAAAGGAAGCAACCTTCGAATGGAACGAGGAATGCGAGCACGCACTCCGCCATCTGAAGCAGAGCCTGTCTCAACCGCCCGTGCTGTCTCGACCAGACGACGGGGAATCGCTGTACTTATACTTGGCCGTTTCGAACGAAGCCATCAGCGCAACCCTTGTCCGCGAGACCCCTGACGGGCAGAAACCTGTCTACTTCACGAGCAAAGCCTTACAAGGGCCCGAAAGCAGATATCAACAGATAGAAAAGGTCGCTCTGGCCCTCGTCAACGCTGCGAGGAGGCTCAGACACTACTTTCTGGCCCACACCATCATCGTGCGAACCGATCAGCCGGTGAGGCAACTCCTGGGTCGGCCAGATATGGCGGGCAGGATGCTGAAGTGGTCTTTGGAACTCTCCGAGTTCGACATTCAGTACGAAAGCAGGAAAGCCCTGAAGGCACAGGCCTTGGCCGACTTTGTCGCGGAGATGACCACTCACGACCTTCCCCCGGGGAAGGAACACAAGTGGACCATCTTCGTCGACGGAGCGTCCAGCTCGTCCGGTAGCGGCGCAGGGATCCTCCTGGAAAACGAAGAAGGCGTAGTAATCGAGCATTCCTTAGTTCTCTCCTTCCCGACGTCAAATAACCAGGCAGAATACGAAGCCCTGCTCGCAGGACTGAGACTAGCCGAGGACCTGGGAGCCCGCGAGGTTCAAATTTACACCGACTCCCAGCTCGTCGCCTCTCAAGTACAGGGAAGCTACCAGGCCAAAAATGACAACCTCATCGAGTATTTGAACTTAGTCAAAAAACACATGACAAAGTTCGTACGTGCAGAAATTTCTCATGTTCCCCGCGAGCAAAACACGAGGGCGGACATATTGTCCAAACTTGCGAGCACACGAAAGAAGGGCGGGAATAAATCCGTCATCCAGGAATCTCTGGCACGTCCAAGTATCGAACCGCCCTCGACTACGGTCGAGATCCATGCCATCGGGGATGCCACGTCCTGGATGACCCCGGTTTATAATTTCCTGACAAAAGGAGAACTCCCGTCGAACCAGGCCGAAGCTGCCATAATCAAGCGACGAGCATGTTCCTATGTGGTTCTCGAGCAGAAACTGTACCGAAGGGGATTCTCCATCCCCCTCCTGAAATGCATCGACGAGTCCGCCATCCCCGACGTACTGCGGGAGATACATGAAGGGATCAACGCCCAGCACATGGGCGGTAAATCCTTGGCGCGGAAAGCCCTTCGAGCAGGATACTACTGGCCGACGATGCAACAGGACGCCAAGGAACACGTGAAAAAATGTGATAAGTGCCAGAAGCACGGGGATATGCACCTCGCCCCCCCGCACGAGCTGAACACGTTGTCTTCCCCATGGCCGTTCGCCTGGTGGGGCATGGACATCCTCGGGCCCTTCGTGCAAGGAACCTACCAGAACAAATTTCTAATCGTCGCCGTGGATTACTTCACGAAGTGGATCGAGGCTGAGGCACTCGCAAAAATCACCTCGCACAATATCCTCCATTTCTACAAAAGAAACGTCCTCGCCAGGTTCGGAATTCCACAGGCCCTGGTGACCGACAACGGTACCCAGTTCACCGACCACGGGTTCCGGGACTTCGTCACCAAACTTGGGACAAAACAACATTTCACGTCAGTCGAGCACCCTCAGACCAACGGGCAAGCCGAAGCCGCGAACAGAGTCATCCTCCGAGGGCTCAAACGTCGTCTCGGTGAAGCCAAAAGAGGATGGGTCGAGGAGCTCCACAGCGTCTTGTGGGCATACCGCACCACACCCCATTCAACGACTGGAGAGACACCATTTCGGCTGACATACGGCACCGAGGCTGTCATCCCGGTCGAAATCATGGAACCATCCCGACGAACCGAGGACCCCCTCGACGAAGAAATGAACGACGAAGCACTAAGGGATAAACTCGACCTAGTCGAGGAAATCCGATCGGGTGCAGCCCTGCGCGAAGCCACCCTAAAACAACGAGTGGCTCTACGCCACAATGACAAGGTCATCAAGCGCGAGTTCGAAATCGGCAGTCTGGTGTTACGCAGGAACCAGAAAGATTCCCGCGAAGGGAAGTTGGCCGCGAACTGGGAAGGACCTTACCGCGTCCACGGCACCACGGGTACCGGGGCGTACTACCTCGAGCAATTAGACGGAGAGCCATTACCACGACCCTGGAACGCTGCTAAGCTAAAGCAGTACTACAGTTAGAAACTACCAACACCTGGGACCCTCGACCAACGGCACCCGCGCTCGGTCAACGAGGAAAAACGTCCGACTTCGTATAAAGGCTAAGGTACAAGCCCGACATACGGCCAAATTGCACAGCATCGCGCGGCAAACGCTGACGATCGATAGTGCCCGACGTGGACAGCTACACCGAGCCCCACCGTCATTGTACCCATGAGGCAGAATACCCAGCTCGCGATGGGCAGTTCACGCCAAGGGCGAATAGTCCCGACCGGGCTTCGCGCCCGACTGAGCAACCTCGCTCCAAATGCCCGACAAATCGTCAAGAATGACGGGCCATCTGAAAGGGTCAAAAGGAAGTCTCTCCCCTCGAGCACGACACTTAGGTGACTCTGGCCAGCGAAAGAAGGCCAGGCACATAGACAAACGAAAGACGGGCAGACTCGCTCGCCAAAATCACAGCCGCTTACGGGCACGCCTCGGGCCCATGACTTAGGCTAAAAATTCATGCAAATATATAAGATTTCAAACAAGGGCAAAACATCCAAAACGTAAAACAGCATTCAGATAAAAATGCCCGAAGGCGATAAAACAATTATAAACCGACCAAGAAGGCCGACGATGTTCATAACGTACAACAAACGGGCACGCAGGCCCAAAGAATACAAATGTCAAGGGCACGCAGGCCCGCTATCCTAGTCAGGTCTCCCCAGAACCATCATTGTCGACGCTTGGAGAGTCGGGCGGAGGAACGATCACGCCATCCACGATCTGATGTGTGTGGCCGATACCCTCAGTAACCAGACCAGGGTTTAGCAAGGAAAGCTGACCGACCGCGGAGTTGAACCCATCCTCCAGGGCACCGACGCAATCTGCCTCGAGGAGCCGGATATGGGCGACCAGCTCCAACCGACTCTTCAAAGCCACTATGTCCTCGGGCTCGTCCTCGGCAGGTTGCATGGCAGCATTCATTTCCTCGATCTGCTGGGCCAAGCGTCTGACTTCGGCCCCCAGACGATCCCTGTCTGCTCGGAGAAGCTCCCCCTCCTCGGCCAACTTCCCCGACTTCTCCTTCTCCAGGGTCAACATCTCCCTCTCAGCATCGAGCATCGTCGTCTGCTCGCGGAACATCTCCTCGGAGCGTTCCAGAGCGATCTTCAACTTCCGCGAGCTCGAGGTCAGGGCCGCCTTCTCCTGCTCGAGTTCTTCGACACGGGCAGGATCCCCTCCTTCCTCGGAAAGCACCAAAGCCATCTCGGCCATTTTCACCATCCCATCCATGCTGGTGGCCAGATGCGTCTTCCGGTCCTCTTTACTCATCTTTCTTATAGCTGCAGCCTCCTCGACAATCACTGTCAGAGGGAATCTCTCGAAGAAGCCCGCCTCTTCGAAGCAAGGGGGGAAGGCGAAAGACCTAACGACACTAGCGTCCTCGCCAACAGTCGAACCACTTTCCACACGGGTCCTCTTCCTCTGCACCAGGACGGCACTGGGGTCGATCTCTTCAACTTCGGGGGTCCCATCCGATGCGCCCCCCGAGCTTGGCGGTGAGTCCACCCTCACCGGCTGGGGAGCACTTGGACTGTGTGGCGGCCCCATCCTCGTCGCCTGTGGGGCCTTCACGACCCTCCTGCCTCGCTTCTGATCGCAAGACAATTTCAGAAGCCTTTCGTGTCGACCGGCCATCGAACCTGCACAAAATAAAAGTTGGGTCAGTATCGAGCAAACTCATGGATAAATGACGAGCAAAGAAATTCAAGCAATAAACGACCTAGCAGACGGGCAGCCTGCCTGTACGTCTCGCACTCCACGAGTGCCTTGGTGTCGATCGGCCGGGACTCAAACGTTGGGTAACCCTCTACGTCCAGGATGTCGTCCCCTTCCCTCGTAGCCCACCGGGCAGGATGGAAGCTATCGACAAACCGACAAAGGGCGGCGTACGCCTCCTCGTTCTCCGAGCACATGTCCCCAGCAGCAGTGTGGTAGTAACCAGTCCCATGCTCGTAGTGCCTGGATAGCCAGTGCACAGGGAACTTAGCCGTACGTGCCATCACAGGACTCCCATCGTTGCCCAAAACCGCCTCCCCGTCTTCATCGCTTAGAGCCTCCTCCTCCTCGTACAGGGTTCCTAAAGCCGATGTGGTAACTGGCCGCACAATGTACCACTTGTCTTTAAAACCCCGTACGGAGTCCATATACATTTTGAAGAGTCTCCTCGACTGCTTCAAGGAGACCCAACTGTGTTTCCCTCCTCGGGACTGGCGCTGCAGGTGAAAAATCCGGAAGAAGAGCGGTATCGTCGCCCCGATCCTCAGATAGCGACACGTCAGCTCAAACGCCCGGATGAAGGCGAGTGAGTTTGGATGTAGCTGGGACGGGGCCAACTCCAGGTGAGTGAAGACCCCGACCTGGAAATCAGTGAAGGGCAGCCGCAGCCCAAGATCTTTGAACGCGATCTCGTACATCGCGAAACTATATTCTGGATACACCGAACAGATCCTTGAACGGGAAGACGGGCGCATAACTACGAAGTTCTTTCGGAAGTTGGGCTGGCCCTGGCCCGCTTCGATTACAGCATACGGATTCCGGTCGCCCCGACTGTAGATCGACGCGATCCCCCGGGGCTCGACGCCCACCCAGTCCAGCAAAGGGTCGGTCACAGTATCAATCAGGTTGACCGACTCATCGGCGCTTTGTTCTTCACAATCGTGGCGCCCGGAGGAGCTCGGCTCATCCGCCATGGTTACCTGCAGAGCACGGGAAACCAGTCAATTGAGCACGAAGCCATATGCTCGACAAATCACGATGTCCCATTCACGACCACATAGTCTGTTTCCACGAATGGTTGCCTCCCCGACATCCTGAAAACTCGATGTGCTCTTCCTCAAACCAACTACGCGGCCACTCTCCAACATGTCGACCCAAGGTATGAGCATGGCGAGCCACATCATGAGGCCCACGGCCAAGACCATGAACATACCGGGTGCGATCATGAAACAGGCGTCCTGGATCATGAAGACCCCGGGCAGCGCTGAAGTTTATCACCTAAAACTATGAATATGCCGACCACAAACATGCGTTTGCCGGTCCTAGGCATGAATATGTCGGGCTAACTATGAGTTTACCGGGCTAATCCCACGCGCACAGTCCCTAAAACATCTATAAACGCCAAAAATCATGCATTTTAACAGGAAAATGAAGAAGATAAACCACTTACTTGAATCAAAAAGTAGGATTTGGCTACGGAGTAGAAGAATCTGTGACAGAAGATTGCGACTGGGAAAAATCTAGAAGAGCAACAGCAGAGAGAGCACAAAGAGTAGAAACGTGTTATGGGGCCCAAGGTTCCTATTTATAGTGATGACGTGGAATACCAAACGTCACCTCGGGCAACCACAGAGTCTCTCTCCCCGACGCGCTGCTCCCAACGCAAATGATGACCCTATCCCCATAGGATGGCGACACAGTTCCCGAAAGATACCTCGTATGCTCGACAGACGCGCCCCAGTGAGGATCCTCCAAGCATCCACCGCGGAAGATGTCTCCGAGCACGGCACGAGGAGGCCCTCGAGGGCCTACACCTCTGTCCCCGGGCACGAGACCTCGATGAGGAAACGACCTGAGTTCAAGCCATGGTTCCTCACAAAGGAACCACGACTTGGGGGGCTCCTGTTCTGGACTGGGCCCGACAGGCCCAAAAGCATTGCAAAGGCCCAGTCCAAAAGGACTTACAAAGGCCACGCCGACCAAAGAGTACGACCGTGCCCGACGCGTAGTCACAGGCTCGACAGCATACCTCCAGCTCGACATGCTGTGGTCCAGCACCACATTCTGAGGTCCAGCTCGACGTTACCTCGAGCACCCCAGCTAGGGAAGACTCAGTCCACTGTTCCCCCAACGATACTCCGAAAAGACCGCGTCTCCGTCCGCCCGCACTTCATGCAGAACATCCAGGAAGGGGACCACGTGCGGGTACCCACTACGCACGTAGAACCTGGCAGTTCCTCCATTGGGCCAAACCTGCCCGGCCCAATGAAGGAACCTTGGCCCAGCGCTGGGGGCTATAAATACCCTCTGCTTCCAGAGGGTCAGATTTTCATCATTCTAACCTTACACTTGCTATTATCTGCTCGTACTCCTACTTACTTCAGCATCGGAGTGCCTTGCAGGTACCCCCCCCACCTCGTTCAAAAAGCCTTCTGCTCAGAGCCAGCCGTGACGGTCCATTTCTGATCAGGTCAGATCACAATCATTAAAAGCAACTTGTGAGACGCTCTAGCAATTTTGTAAGGGACGAGATCGTTTTATCGAAGGCAACATCAAGGGTCATCGAGGGACTACGATCTTTGTTTATCGAAGGGGAATTTGCTAGAGTGTCTCATACTCGAGGGACATGATTGTGTTTCCGAAGCAACGAGTGAGGTTACCCTAGAGGTGCAAGTGTGATTTGTGTATTGATTTTCATGCATTTATTCTTGGATTAGGTCATCTAGCGATTGATTTTAGACTTTCACATACAAACCCTAATCTCTAATCATGGCATAATTTAAAAGCATAAAGTGCGAGAATTAAATTCTAAGCTATTACAAAAGAGTATCCGGGGATGGGGGTACAATCATTTACAAATGGGGATGAGTCTCTCAAGAATAATAATGTTCCAAATATTATGGGTTACAACCAAATCGAATCGACGCAATTCAAATATTAACAAATTGTAACAAAACATAAAAATAAAGAGAATCAAAAGTATTATGAGATGCATGTGTTTATTTACAAATGAACAAACAAAATTTAACCTAGTGAAGATTAAGTGTTATTATTATTTTTGTGTTTTTTGTTAATTATAAAAAAAGTTTCAAAGAAAGAAAAGATTATTTGAAGTTCCTATTATTTATGTATTTTTTAAAGAAAACAAAAATAAAATCTCTATTATTATTGTATTTTACTGAATGTAATAATTATTAAAAAAAGAAAACTAAATTAAAAGAAAATTTTAATATATTTTTGGTTTTATTATTAACAAAGAAAAGAAAATGAGTTATTAAAAATGAAAATAAAAAAAAGTATTAGTTTGTTTAGAAAAGATAATGGGCCTTGGGATTATGGCCCAAATAAGAACAAGAGTCAGATTGAAGGGGGGGGGGGGGGGTATACACAAGAACCTTTGGGCTCAGCATATTTTGTTTGGGGCGAAGGCCCATCTGAAGTGTTGGGATATTTTTTAGGGTTTGTCATTTGGTTAGGGTTTGCAGTTTTGGTTACAGCGGCGCCTACTTCTCTTCTTCTCTGTTTCTCTTCTTCTCTCTCAGGCCATGGTTCTGACACTCCTCATGACTCCAAGCTTCCAGAGCGCCACCTTCACCCTCTCCTCTCCACGACGGTCCAAGGCGATGGTTTGAAAGGTACATTTTTTTGTTCTAAATGCGTTTTAGGGTTTCTTACAGTTTGCATGCTTGATTATCTTGATTGCTTATGTTATTGTTTCATCTTTTAATCCATGGTTAATGCGTCTAAAATGCAGTTAAGTTTGGGAAGAAAAATCATACCTTGGAGGTTGGCTTCTGGAAAATGGATGGAGAGGAAAAAGGGTTGGACCGGCGGCGTTCTTGGTGGCTAGGCGGAGGAGGGATGAAGATGATGGCGTTTCTGGTATTTTTGTTGTTCTTTATGTTGTTTGATGATGAATGTACTCTGAAAACTGTTATTGTTTGCTCTGAAAACCCTTTGAATAGCTTCTGATTTTCTCTTCCTCTTTCTTCTGGGTTATTTTATATCGATGATGATGATGCCCTGAGATTTGTCTCTTTGTTTGTTGTTTTGATTTGAGTTGATGATGAAAATGTATTCTGAACTTTTGTGGGTATTTGAATCTTTCCCTTTCTCGTTGGGTGTTTGAATATTGATGATGAATGTATTTCTGAGATTGTTTTGGTTGGGTTTTTTGAGCAAGTTGCAGTTTTGGCTTGGACTGTATGTTTGGGTTTTGCAGTCTTAGATGCAGGCTTGAGTTTGCTTGAGTTATGCAGGTTATGCAATGCAGGTTTTTTGTGTTTAGGCTTGTAGTTTTGTTTGTGTAGTTGGACAGGTTGTGACTAAGTTGCAGTTTGTGGCTTGAACTGTAGGTTTTTGTTTGGCCTGTGTGCTTAGCAGGTTTTCTTGAGTATGGTAAACATGTTTGTTGTTGTTTTTGGACAAGTTGCAGTTATGCAGTTTGATTTGTTGGTAAACAAGTTTGTGGTTATATGTTTTGGTAAGTTGCAGGCTGTTTGTGTTTTGTGAGCGGGTTTTCTTGTTTTGAGAATAGGCTTGCAGGTTTGAGTTTTTACAAGCAAGTTTGAGCTTTTGTGGTTGCAAGCAGGTCTGTAGCTTTGCAGCTTATAGTTTTGCAGTTTTGTGAGTTTTGCTTGCAGGTTTGGTGTGTTTGGATTTGGGATTGTATGTTTGTTGAGCTTGAGAAGCAGTTTTGCAGATTTGTGAGTTTGTAAGGCAGGCTTGAACTTGTTTGGATTTGGGATTTGCAGGTTTATGAAAATGCAGTCTTGGGTTTTTTCTGAGTGTTTGTAATGCAGGTTTGAGTTGTTTTTGCTCAATGTTTTTTTTTTCTTTTTTTTTCTCACTGTGTTGGCCCTTGGACTGTTATATATCTTTTGTGTTATATTTTCTACCTTTTACAACCTGCTTTTTCCAAAACTGCAAACCTCTTCACTAGGTCTTCTCTTTCTCTCTCTCTAAGCACTTTTGCTTATTATTTTAATTCTGAAAATTTTGGCTGTCTAGAAAATGATGAAAACCTTTTGACAGTTCTTGACTTGTCAAGTGAATTACCTCTTGCTGTCTTGCTTTTGTCTGCTGTATTTCTGTTTTCATGCTGCATTACCATATTTATCCAATTTATCTTGTAACTTGGTTTTGGGCAATTTGTTCTGTAGCTGAATATGGGACTTTGCTTGCTGCTGTATTATCCATTTGCTTGACTTATACCTTGGCAGTTTTGGCGCCTGTTTGTCCCTTTGAATTTGTGACTTAGTTTGCAATACAGTTTGCTTGGTTAATGAAGCTTGGAACTTTGTTTGCAGTTCAGTTTGCTTGGTTAATGCAGCTTGGAACTTTTGTATTTGAACCATGTTTTTGCATCTAGTTTGACATGCTTGCATTTTATATATTTTATTTTTCTCTCTATGAACCGAGAAGAGCGATCTTCTTGTGATTTGCAGAGAGAAAAATAAAGCGTGACGAAAATAGGCAATCTGATTCTAGACGGCCAATTTTAATGATGTCCCTTTTTTTTCTTCTTTTCATTTGAAAATTCTTGTGCTGATTTTCTTTTCTTTCTTCTTTTTCAGGTGGATGCATCTTGGACAATAACAGAAGCAGTAGAAGCCAAAGATTTTAGGAGATTAGGCTTAGGCTTATTATTATTTTTTCATTTTTTGTAAACAAATATTATTGTAAATACTGTAAGTTGTAAATTTACAATATTCAGATAAATTTTGTAACAATATTTGAAAATAATAAAGAAAGTCTTTGTCAAATATCTTCCAATCTTTCCTTGTATTGTTTATTTAATTATTTAAGATTCTTAAATCAAAATAATTGGAACTGTATCCCAATAATTTTAATTCAGATAAAATAAATAATCAACAAACTTTACAGTCTCATAACCTTGCATTACTCACAATACGCATGGTATTCCAATTAACACACGTTTGGTACAGTTAAACAAAACATTCCAATAAACGGTAAACCTTTCACTCCATTAGTCAAGCAGATGCCTTAATGTTCCAAACAAAAGTCTCAGCTTTTATCCCAGATAACCAGGCCTTGAGAAACAAACAGTAAACTTGAACAAGCGTGAAAACAACGTAACAATTAACTGAATTTCTGAGGATTTAGTTCCTTCTGATAAATGCGAGCGAAAACCCTAATTCCGGATTTGTTGCCAAAGAAAGATCTGTCTGATCGATTCTTGAGCCAATCTCAAAAATCAGAGAAAACCCCGGGGTTGTGATTTCTTGTAAAAAAGGGAGGCCAAATTTTAGGGTATAACAGTTGCCCCTGTTCAATCTTCTTGAACCTGAAGAGTTAGATTGGCGAGTTTGCCTTTCGCGACTCGAAGGTAAAAGATGATTGGACACTAGAGTGCCCATAAATTTGCACTCGTCAAAGCATAGTTGAGGGAATGGGCTTAAAGATGCCATTTGGAGATGTGACAGAATCTTGTCGGAGATGGGCTTAAAGATGCCATCAGAGAATGTTCGTTGAACTGTATGTTATAGGCGAAAGGATGAGTATCAGAAAGGTATCCGTGTTTGGAGCATCTCTGAACTCGGGGTCTGAATAAGAAATAGATTAGCATCTGTGTTTGGAGCTTCCGTAAACAGTTTTCAGCAAACTGAATCTGAACAAGCGATAGATTGACATCCGTGTTTGGAAGCACTCGTAAACTGTTTTCATGATTCTGGAGTTGAACAAGCAATAGATTAACATCCGTGTTTGGAGTATCCGTAAACTGTTTTCAAAAGTTGAATCTGAACAAGCGATAGATTGACATCCATGTTTGGAAGCACCCGTAAACTGTTTTCATGATTCTGTAGTTGAACAAGCAATAGATTAACATCCGTGTTTAGAGTATCCGTAAACTGTTTTCAAAAGTTGAATCTGAACAAGCGATAGATTAACATCCGTGTTTGGAAGCACCTGTAAACTGTTTTCATGATTCTGGAGTTGAACAAGCAATAGATTAACATTCGTGTTTGGAGTATCCGTAAACTGTTTTCAAAAGTTGAATCTGAACAAGCGATAGATTGACGTCCATGTTGGGAAGCATCCGTAAACTGTTTTCAGAAGTTGAGGTTGAATAAGCAATAAATTAACATCCGTGTTTGGAGTATCTGTAAACTGTTTTCAAAAATTGAATCTGAACAAGCGATAGATTAACATCCGTGTTTGGAGAATCCGTAAACTGTTTTCAGAAGTCTTGAAGTTGAATAAGCAATAGATTAGCATCCATGTTGGGAAGCATCCGTAAACTGTTTTCAAAAGTTGAATCTGAACAAGCGATAGATTGACATTCGTGTTTGGAGAATCCGTAAACTGTTTTCAGAAGTTGAATCTGAACAAGCGATAGATTGACATCCGTGTTTGGAGAATCCGTAAACTGTTTTCAGAAGTCTTGAAGTTGAATAAGCAATATATTAGCATCCATGTTGGGAAGCATCCGTAAATTGTTTCAAAAGTTGAATCTGAACAAGCGATAGATTAACATCCATGTTTGGAGAATCTGTAAACTGTTTTCAGAAGTTGAGTCGAAGCCTGCTAATCTCATCCTTGAAAAGGGTAAAATATTAGCTGAAACACAAAGTTATGTTGCATGAAATGTATGATGCAATATATGTGTTATATCAATGTTTATGATATATGAATGCAATGTATGCGCATGTAAGCCGATGAGCTATCTTGCTGAGGAAAATAAATCCTGGATAGCTTGGAGATAATAAAATCTTTGACCACTGTCAGAGAAAATAAATCCTTGACTGCTGTCGGGGATTGAAAATCCTTTGATCATTGAAAATGAGAAGTCCTAGGACCACTGTTGAAGAGTATGTGTGTCTTCAAGATTTTTGACAACCTCTGCGGGGAGAAGTTATACTGCTAGGAGAAGTCAGGAGTTTGGTTTGTGTGCCAATCTACTGGGGATTCCTATTTTGCTGTTTGAGGAGAACTCCGCTGGGGAATATCTGAAAAATCTGTGGAGAAATGAGAATGAGAATCTTCATTCTGCTTGTGGAATTGGCGTTGAGGATCCAAGAACGAGAATCTTCGATCTGCAGGGGAATTGGCGTTGAGGAGCCAAGAACGAGAATCTCCGATCTGCAGGGGATTTGAAATTCTGACAAATTCATGCTGAGAGTAAAGAAAGCTCCGGAGAATCAAGGATGAGAGTCTTGATTTTGTTGGGGAATAAGAACTCTGTGGGTAATAGCCATACTGTTGAAAAGTAGCTATCCTGTTGGAGGGGCTTATTCCGGTTTGGAGGAAGTTCAGAAGTCAAGTCGTATGCCACTTTGTGAATGAGAATCTTTATTCTGTCGAGAATATCAGGAAGTTGAATTGTATACCACTTTGAGCATGAGAATCTTTATTCTGTCGGGGAGAATCAGGAGGTTGGGTGTATGCCAATCTACTGGGGAAGCCAAAATGAGAATCTTCATTCAGGTCTTGGGTCAGAAGGTTGGGTGTATGCCAATCTACTGGGGTTTCAATGGATGAGAATCTTCATTCTTGAGAGAAACAGATTTTTAAGAGCTTCAGTTGTCCGTTATTCTGTTGGTGGGCATCAGGAGCTTGGGAGTATACCAATCTTTTGAGGTTTCAAGGATGAGAATCTTCATTCTGTTAACGGTATCAGGAGCTTGGGAGTATACCAATCTTCTGAGGTTTCAAGGATGAGAATCTTCATTCTGTTAACAGTATCAGGAGCTTGGGAGTATACCAATCTCTTGAGGTTTCAAGGATGAGAATCTTCATTCTTGAGAGAAACAGATTTTTAGGAGCTTCAGTTGTCCGTTATTCTGTTGGTGGGTTGTTTCTGCTGAGATTTTTAGGAACTTGTCCGTAATTCAACTGAAGTGAAAGGTTTATCGCTTGAATTTGATTGTACCTTTCCTTTCGATGGGGAAAATAAATCCTGAGCTGATGAAGGAGAAAAGAGTTGGATTCTTCATCTCTGGTAGTGAAGATAATCAGAATAAATCGCTGAGAGATTTATCTGAAATATCAAAAACCCGGAATATCTTCCACTGGCATAAGAAAACATGGAGATCTTAGTGTCGATCTGACCAAAACAGAGAGGGTCTTGGATTAACTTTGACTCAACCGGATGATGGAGGAATCTTTGACGACCGTAACTCCAACAGGCGATGAAGGAATCTTCGATGATCGTAACTTCCGACAGGTGATAAAGGAATCTTTGACGACCGTAACTTCCAACAGGTGATGAAGAAATCTTTGACGACCGTAACTTCCAACAGGTGATGAAGGAATTTTTGACGGCCGATCAATTTGAAATGTAATTTTGTTTTGGAGAATAAATCCTTGACAAATGTTGGGGAAATAAACCCATGACTCCTGGTCTTCTTAGAGAGGTGATAAACTTCTCGACGACGCTTGAATTCCTTTTCAGAAGGAGTTTGGAGAGATTCGTCATTGCCCCTAGTAGCGAATGGTTGAGATTGCCAGGAAATTTGGCCTGTTCGTAACCCTTTGATGAGATTGAAGTTCAAATGCCCCAAGTGATGGTGGGGGAGACTTGCCCCAGGTTAATCTGCGATTGAGATATTTCTTAAAATCTTGACTGGACTGCCCCAGGTTTACTGGACTTTAAAAGAATTGTTGACATCTTGACTGGACTGCCCCAGGTTTAATGGACAATACCAAACCAAGTCCCCTTTTTGTTGATGGGAGATTTTTTGCAACGGGAGTATCATCCCACTTGAAGTGATTTTATTCACTAAGAGAGCTTTCGTTCCTCCGAACATTCACCGTTGTGAATTTCTTCGCTGTCAAACAAATAAACATGTGCAAACAACGATATTCAAATAATGCAAAGTTTATGCTTGTCTCGAAGTTTTGAAAAAATGCGTTTTTTAGCAGAAAACTTTTTATAAGACAAATTCAACACAAGATTTAGGGCAAAGCCTCATAGGAGTCAGGATACCTTTTGTAACAGTATGCTTTCGAACTAACCCATGCTTCAATTAGGACTTTTGAAGGGTTATAACGTGGCTTGGTTCACGGTTTAAGAAACAAAGGATAAAGGCCCAAAGTATATTTGTACCCACCCTCTCTTCATGATGTTCTTCAATCCTAAACTCAGTTAATTATACGTTGAACTCTATTCGAGTTTGGAACGACGTTTTTGGTGATGGTTCACACAAATTGAATTTCATGGGAAGGCAGTCATTTTTTTGCAACACTTTTCATGTTGTTGAGGATTTACAACGACCTCTTTCTTTTGGTTTATTATCCCTAACTTTTGCCTGACTGTTCCTGTTTTCGAGATTACAGTCAGCGGGATGCCCCAGCTTTCTTAAGCCTCCTTTGTAGGTTTTGGCTCAGTGGGCTTTTCTCTTTTGAGAGATAACAACTGCCTATGAGATAAGGAACCATTACTGTCTTTTGGTTCCAAAGGAATATTTTTGATGTCATTCGTTGTATTACAAACTGAGAGTTTGCGACTTCAATGTGCATCTTTTGAATTAACTGAGAGACTACCCCGCCCCAGGTTTAATCAAAGGTTTCAATTTGTGTTTAAAACAGAAAAATTCTACTTCTTTGGCTCGAAGGGGTTGACTAGGGATTATCTTCCTTATAACTCCAGTGTTTAGGTTTTGAAAGAAATGTCTGTACATCGTCAGCAAGGTCTGTTCAAAACCATACTGTATGAGATTATGGCATTGTTTTCGTCATCCTCCCTCGAAAGGTTTGTAACTTTTATCAAGAGTTAAATATCATAAAGAAAGTAGGAATCATAGTTCAAGAATAGTGAAAACGAATGGATGAATTCAAGACAAACATATGCAATGCATTAATGAAACAAAGTTTGACATCAACAAATAATTGTTTGAATAACAAAAGAAATTACAACTTGAAAATTCAAATGAAACAAAAGTCTCTTAGTTCGAACTTGTCATTTCAGGTGGAGAAACCTCAGCGGAAGATTTTCATCTGGCCATCCTGTGTGAATTCCAGCACTCCACTGTCAATCAAGTCTTGGGTCTTGTTTTTAAGGGCCCAACAGCCGTCGGTGCCATGTCTAGGACTATAAGAGTGATATGCACAAAATTCATTGGGATGATAATATGGAGAAGCGGTATTTGTATTCCGAAGAGGATCCTTTAATACAGTCAGATTGACCTCCAACAAGCGTTCCAGTACTTGAGATAATGGTATGTTAATCTCAGTGAAGCGCCTCCCAGATGTATTTTGTTTACGCTGATTACCCCGTTGATGTTGGTGAGGTTGTTGTTGGGCTTGTGACCCTGAAGCAAGTTGGGGAGACTTTCCCTTGGCTTCTTGTCTCAAAGGAGGATGAATGGTAACTTGATCTTCAACCCTAGTTGTTTTCCCCACTTGGTTATCTTGAAGCAGTTTGTTGACGAGGACCCTGAGCTCCTCTTGTCTTTGAGCCAGGTCTTGAATGAGAGCCATCTGGCCCACCAGCTGTCCCATCATCTGGATCTTCATTGTTGCCAACTCAATATGTATCCCTTCCAACTGATCATTCCTGATGCCACCTGGATTCCCTAGGACCATGCCACTTGTGAGGAGAGCTTTTACTTCTTCTTGCCCCTAGGACAGGTTCAAGAACATTTCTTGAAGTTTAGCATTTTGAGCCTGGATATCTTTGACAGTCCTCTCTAGAGCCATCTCTACTGAAATAAACAGTAGGAGGATAAGGAAACCTGAAAGGGAAAACCTGTCATGATACAATGCATGATATGTGGATGCATATTTTCAAGAATCTCGCGAGGTAAACACAAGAAAATGTTATAGGTTGAACTTCGATCAACAAATATTTGATTGGAGAGCTTTGTATCGGTGGATGTCTTTCCACGAGAATCAAGCTCACAATGTCAAGTGGGTCATAGCCCCCGATTCAAGTTGTTGTACTTGATCTCTGATGGCGTTTGTTTAGAGGAAAGTCCTCTTGCCCTTTGGTAGACGTCTGGTTCAACGTGACCTTGCATTAAAGACCCTCAAGATCCTTGAAATGGTTATTGAAAATGCTATGGTATGATGTTATGATGTTATATACAGGTATGCAAAAGTAAGCAAGTGTATATACAAGTAATCACATTCACACAAATCAAACAAGTCCTTAGGTTTAGGCTTGCACGGGGTTTGTAGGTAAGTACCCTCTTGAAGTTAGTTGGCTCAACCTGTCCTAGAAATAGAAACCGGGTTCTAAGGAGCTCAATATCATTGGATTGTTTTCTATGTTCATTATTTTGGTTTAGCCACTTAACTGGAGACCAAAATATTCAAAGAAAACAATCCTCAATGAGTGTAGTATCGAGTATCTACCAACTTCGGACTGCACCGAAGCCGGTCATCTCACTACCCCTAAAAAGGCCAAGATGGTCAAGTAAGATTCTAAGAGTTCGTTAGTGCTTCATGACATCACTCAGCGGCCCCGTATTCTCTTTGATTAACTCAAAGGCTACCGGTACCCACAAATATGTCGCACTAACGTAGCCACTGCTTCAACCATGTCAGTATACCCCGCACAGTTCCCTCACAGTTTATTGCTACTTACCTAAAAGGTGCCCCCAAAATCAGGATGTAGGATTCAAAACAAACCCAAACAAGGAACCCAAAAAAGTAAAGCAATCAAAGTAATCAAGGTAAGCATGTAAATGTGATCTAAAACCCTAAGGTAACCCCACTTTTAGAATTATTCCCCAGCAGAGTCGCCAGTTCTGTGATACGGTGGGAGAACTGACTTAAGGTTTTGCGTTTGTATTCGCACTTGTTCGGTTTAGCAAGAGTCGCCACCAACTTTTTATTTTATCCAAAGGAAAGGTCAAAAAGCACAGGAAAGACCTTTGAGATGTTTTCTTGGGTTCGGGGGGTAGATTATGAAAAGGGAAGGTGCTAGCACCCTTTTCATCCATGGTTATCCATGGGCTCTTAGTTACTTGTTTTAGATCACTTGCCTTTGCTTTTCAATTGTTTGAAATGGTGCTTTTGTGTGTGTGGTTTTGAAAATGCTTTGAAAAAGATGCCTTGTCTAGGCAACCTTTGTAATGATTCTTGTTTGAATATATACAAAGGTGTGTGTCTTTTTGAAAAGATAATTCAATGTTTTGAAAGTTGTTTTGAAATGGTTTTGAAGTTGTGTTGTGAAGTGTGTTTGAAAAATGGCAAGGATGTTTTGCAAGCTTTTGATCAAGTAACTAAGAGTTGTCTACCCTATTTTACTCAAAGATCTTTCTTATGCTTTTAACCCTTTTTAACAGTGTTGTTTCACCATTGTATTTGATGAACAACCTTGTGTTAGGATGTTAAATGGGACAGGCGCGGGTTATTGTATACAATCATTGAAAGCAACTTGTGAGACGCTCTAGCAATTTTGTAAGGGACGAGATCGTTTTATCGAAGGCAACATCAAGGGTCATCGAGGGACTACGATCTTTATTTATCGAAGGGGCATTTTCTAGAGTGTCTCATACTCGAGGGACATGATTGTGTTTCCGAAGCAACGAGTGAGGTTACCCTAGAGGTGCAAGTGTGATTTGTGTATTGATTTTCATGCATTTATTCTTGGATTAGGTCATCTAGCGATTGATTTTAGACTTTCACATACAAACCCTAATCTCTAATCATGGCATAATTTAAAAGCATAAAGTGCGAGAATTAAATTCTAAGCTATTACAAAAGAGTATCCGGGGATGGGGGTACAATCATTTACAAATGGGGATGAGTCTCTCAAGAATAATAATGTCCCAAATGTTATGGGTTACAACCAAATCGAATCGACGCAATTCAAATATTAACAAATTGTAACAAAACGTAAAAATAAAGAGAATCAAAAGTATTATGAGATGCATGTGTTTATTTACAAATGAACAAACAAAATTTAACCTAGTGAAGATTAAGTGTTATTATTATTTTTGTGTTTTTTGTTAATTATAAAAAAGAGTTTCAAAGAAAGAAAAGATTATTTGAAGTTCCTATTGTTTATGTATTTTTTTAAAGAAAACAAAAACAAAATCTCTATTATTATTGTATTTTACTGAATATAATAATTATTAAAACAAGAAAACTTAATTAAAAGAAAATTTTAATATATTTTTGGTTTTATTATTAACAAAGAAAAGAAAATGAGTTATTAAAAATGAAAATAAAAAAAAGTATTAGTTTGTTTAGAAAAGATAATGGGCCTTGGGATTATGGCCTAAATAAGAACAAGAGTCAGATTGAAGGGGGGGGGGGGGGGGTATACGCAGGAACCTTTGGGCTCAGCATATTTTGTTTGGGGCGAAGGCCCATCTGAAGTGTTGGGATATTTTTTAGCGTTTGTCATTTGGTTAGGGTTTGCAGTTTTGGTTACAGCGACGCCTCCTTCTCTTCTTCTTCGTTTATCTTCTTCTCTCTCAGGCCATGGTTCTGACACTCCTCATGACTCCAAGCTTCCAGAGCGCCACCTTTGCCCTCTCCTCTCCACGACGGTCCAAGGTGATGGTTTGGAAGGTACAGTTTTTTGTTCTAAACGTGTTTTAGGGTTTCTTACAGTTTGCATGCTTGATTCTCTTGATTGCTTATGTTATTGTTTCATCTTTTAATCCATGGTTAATGCGTCTAAAATGCAGTTAAGTTTAGGAAGAAAAATCATACCTTGGAGGTTGGCTTCTGGAAAATGGATGGGGAGGAAAAAGGGTTGGACCAGCTGCGTTCTTGGTGGCTAGGCGGAGGAGGGATGAAAATGATGGTGTTTCTGGTATTTTTGTTGTTCTTTATGTTGTTTGATGATGAATGTACTCTGAAAACTGTTGTTGTTTGCTCTGAAAACCCTTTGAATAGCTTCTGATTTTCTCTTCCTCTTTCTTCTGGGTTATTTGATATCGATGATGATGATTCCCTGAGATTTGTCTCTTTGTTTGTTGTTTTGATTTGAGTTGATGATGAAAATGTATTCTGAACTTTTGTGGGCTTTTGAATCTTTCCCTTTCTCGTTGGGTGTTTGAATATTGATGATTGTTGTACCCCAAAATTTGCCCTCCCATATTCTTCAAAGATTTGCCAAGTCATGCTTCAAAACTCCCCAAGGGTTGCACAGTGCAAGAGCCTCCTGAACAGGCAAAATTAGGGTTTGTGTTCTGATCAAGAAAATGAAGTTTCCAAAGGTCCAATCAAGTCTCACATGCCTACAAATATGGTCAAGCATCCTCATACAAAGTTTCAAGACACTCAGCTCAAAATTGCACAGTCAAAAACCCTAATTGCACTACAGTCAACTGTAGGGGCAAAATGGTCATTTGACAGTCAAAAGTTCAAATTTTTGGTCAACATATCATTTTGAAGCCACAAACATCATTTGATCAATGCTTGATCATGATTCTCAAAGTTTGGCTCAAAAATCATCAAGATGCAAAAGTTTCCTTATTTGGATAGTTGAAAAAGTCAACTGTAAATTGACCAGGGCATAACTTTCACATGGATTATCAGAAAAATTCCACCCAAAGCTCATTTTGAAGAGAAAGACATTTCCTACAACTTATCTTCATACTTCAAGTCCAAGAAATGCTCTCACAAAAAGTTATCAATTTCAACATTATAGGTCATTTTCAAAAGTCAACAAAAAGGGACTTTAAGTCAAAGGCCATAACTTGAGATTGGAAAATCAAAATGACATGGGACCAAAGACATTGGTTAGAGGACTCAAAGACCTTTCCAAAATGTCCAAGAACATGAGAAAAGCTTAAAAATTGAGCAAGTTATGCCTTGTAGAAGTTGGGAAATTTTTGGATATTTTGAAAAGTCAACATTGATTCAAATGACCTAAAATTGCTAATGGGCCCATTTTTCTTCCATAATTCTTCATCCATGACATGTGCACGACCACTTGGCCCAAAGGGAAGTTTTTATTCATTTTTTATTTATTTATTTGGATTTTTATTAATAATAATTCATTTAAATTAAAATAAATATATGAAAAATGCTTAACCTAATTTTTCAATCTTTTTGTGCACATTATATCATCAAGATTTCGTGCCTAGCTAAATAAGGAAAGATTTGGATTGATTGATCATGATTTGTACAAAAAGCACATGAAAAAAGATTGAAAAATAAGGCTTGAAAATCAAATCTCAAAAGCTATGAATGCAAGAGATTTGGATGATTCTTTTTAACCTAATTCATTACTACATATGCAAGGATCACAACCCTAGTGCCATTACACACAAAGCTGCGCTAGAAACCCATCATCAAACTTGAAAAATTTGGCAAGAAACTCAATTCTGAAAACCACATTCTGGGGCGATTCAAGGCATAATTTTTGTTTCAATAGCTTGCTGAAGGTTCACTGAACGTTTTCCAATCACAAACATTCAGCAAAACATCAAGAATCGGTATACAGAACTTGAAATTTTTCATGAAAAATGCATAATCGTGTTTCGTATTCTAGGCGTTTTCATTGTGTTTTCTTGATACATTCATACTAATTGGATTGTTCTGAAATTAACCATGTGCTTTGATTGAAGTTTTATGCATTATACACGATTTCACCATGAGAGAATATTAGGGTTTTGCAAGCTTCAAATTAGGGGTTTTGTAACAAGGAAAAATTAGAACCCCTGACCACCATCATTGGAATCAGCGTGTCTGGACGAAGAAGAAGCCATGCTCGCACTCAATTTATGAGTGTTCCTGGGCTAATCGTTATTTTCCCATAGACGGCCTAGGAGAACGCTAACAAAACCGTGGCTTAATGTATTTGTGTTTCAGGAACATGAAGAAGATGATGTCGTGGCTGCCAACGATTGTCTGGTTTGAAAACTCGCGCGCGAAGATTCATTAACGTTTTTGTTTCTTTTATAATATTGGTTGTTTGTTTAATATTAACAACGCGCATCTGGCTCCACTGGCAAGCATAAGGATTGGCAAAGCACCTGACCTGGGTTCGAGCCCCAGGTCTTCAGTATTCTCAATATTATTTTGCAATTAATGATCATATGCAGGTCCAACATCAAGGCGTACCATACACCCTCCAGATCAAACCATCCACGTGCATATTGGAATCAAATCAAAGGCATAGGTCTGGGGAACACCATAAGCTTGAGTCAACATGCCAGCACGTGGCCTGGAAAAGTCAAACGGACCAATGTCTTGATGGGCCTAAAATTTCTAAAGATACCTCCTAATTTGGGGTCTGAACCCCCTAGGTTTGCCATTATCTTTTTTTATTTAATTCTATTTCTTTTAATTATTATTTGTTAATTTAATTATTATTTTCATAAAATCACAAAATACCATAAAAAGTCAGAAAAGAGCAAAAATATAATAAATATTTTATTTTAAGTATTTTCATAAATAAATTATATTAATGCATAAATTGATTAGTTTTAAATTAGGTCTTCAATTTTAATTCTTTTTTGATAAAAACCTAAAGATATAGAAATAGGGTTTAATTAATAATTTTTCCTCCTTTTTATTTTTCTTTCACAAATAATTAAATAATTAGATATTTATTTTTTATAATTAAATTTGTACATAAAGATTAGGATTAATTTAGGTTAAAATTCAATGTTTTCTTAATAAATTAAAAGCCACTAGAATTAGGGTTAGTCTTTATTTTAATTAATTCTTTTTTGTATTAAATCCTAAAACACCAAAAAATACCAAAAAACAAGTTCTTTCTTTCTTTTAATTTTAATTAATTCCATGTAATTTAATTTTGCAAAAGGGTCCAACGCCCTCGCTTCAATTTAATTATTCGCATATTTATTTCTTTTCCGTTTAAATATTTATGTATCTCTCCCAAAGTCGTGTAAATAATTGCTCGCACTTTTAATTCTTTATTTTCTTTTATTTCTTTATTTTCTGTCAAATCGGGTTCGAGAAATTTTGGCGATGTGGACCCGCGCCTTTTGTAATAGCTTATAATTTACTTTCTCACAAATATTTTAAATGTTAAACAAATGGCATGAAAGAATGTATGGACAAAATAAAAACAAGCGTAGAACACCAATAACCTGACACGATAAATGCAAATGAAAACGACACACGAATCGCACACACCACCCCTAGGGTACGCCTCACTGTTGCCTTGCCTCGAAAGGTGATCGTCGAGTAGAGGATGTCTTAGTAAGTCCTCATGATCCGGGAACCTGGCATGAGGGTAGCTTCTAAGGTGTCTTCCCATTGCTCTGGTGATCACCATGTCCCGAAACTCGAATTGACCCGAACACCTCCTATGGTGGTGCTACCTACCTCTCAATGGTGGGATGGCACTACTTTAAAGGACATTTACACAGACGAATTCCTTAGGGTAGGTAGACGACTCTAGATACTTGCTCTAATTTCAAAACAAATTCAAAAACACTTTTCACACCGACACCTTTTCAAAAAGCTTTCGAAAGCAAACTTTTCAAACACTCTTGAGGACCGATACAAGAGTCGAACTGGAATTTTCAAAGAAACTTTTTAAAACCCACAGTTGAAAAGCAAACAAACTATTTTGAAAACACAAATGAGCAAGTATCTAAGAGCCCATGGATAACCATGGATAGAAAGGGTGCTAACACCTTCCCTTTCTATAATCTACCTCCCGAACCGAGAGCAATCTCTTTAAGGAATTTTTCTGTGCTTTTGTCCTTTCCATTTGGAGAAAATAAAAGACGGTGGCGACTCTTGTTTCCGCGACATTTCGCGAACCAGCGTTAAACAGTCAGTTCCAGATCCACCGATCACAGAACTGGCGACTCTGCTGGGGACTCTCTTAAAAGTGAGGTGTACCTTAGGGCTAGTTCATAACTATGTTTTCAATTGTTTTCCTTGTGTGCTTTAAATTGTGGGTTGCTTGGGAGTTCTATAGATCCTAACCCGGATCTGGGGGATACCTTCTTAGAAAGTAGCAACAAGGCTGTGAGGGAACTGTGCGGGGTATACCGACATGGTTGAAACAGTCTACTACGTTGATGTGGCACTTTGGTGTGTACCGGTAACCCTTGAGTTTAGTCAAGGAGAGTACGGGGCCTCCGCGTGGTGTCGTGAAGCATCAACAGACCTTAGGAACCTTAATTGAACCATCTTGGCCTCTTTAGGGTAGTGAGATAACTGACTTTGGTGCAGTCCGAGGTTGGTTGATACTCGATACTACACTCAATTGAGGGTTGCTTTCCTGGAATATTTCGGTCGCCAGTTCAGTGGCTAAATCGAAACGATGAACAATGAAAGCAATCCCGTGATATTGGGACCTTTAGAACCCGGTTACTTCTAATAGGACAGGTTGAACCCACCAACTTCAAGAGGGTAATACCCAGACCCCATGCTGGCCTAAACTCTAAGGGCTCTTTTGTGTGACTTGTGTGCCTTCGTACTTGACTATTTGCATGCTTTATCTGACACATGAACTACTTGCAGGTTTTGTTTTAGTCCTTAATTGGGACTCATAACAGGGTATCCTAAGTTTCTTGCAGGTTTTGGTTTGTAGTCCTTAGTTAGGGACTCATAACAGGGTTTACTCACATTACCCCATGCATACCATGACATCATACCATTGCATACATCCTAATCCATTTCAAGGATCTCAAGGGCTTGTGATGCAGGTCATGATGAATCAAACGTCTAGCAAGGGGCAAAGAGGATTTATTTTCCTCTAGCCAAAGTGGTCAGGGGCTATGACCCACTGGATATGGTGAGCCTTTGACCCTTGACGAAGGACTCTCAACAACATGAAGTACCTTCAATCAAGTTGCCAGTTTCCAACTCTAACAAATTTCTCTGTTTACCCCGCGAGGTCCTTGAAATCATTGCATGCATATCATACATATCATTGCATAATAGGTACCCTTTCTCTGCAGGTTGCTTACCTTCTTCGCTGTTTATTTCAGCAGTCTCGTCATGAATCCTGAATCCTCAACCGAGCACACTATCAAGGCCCTCCAGGCTCAGAACGCCCAGTTCCAAGGGCTGATCATGAATTTGACCCAGGGGCAACAAGATCTGAAGGCTTTGCTCTTAAAGAAGGAAAAGAAGAAGAGGAGGACTGTTTTGTTCAGCCCTAGACGCAGATCTGGGAACACCCTGCAGGATGAAACTGAAAGGACAACTCCATCTATGGGGAAAGGCAGTCATCAAGAGGAAAGGGTTCCCAGTCCAGTGGTCTCCGACAATGAGACAGATTTCAACGACGAACAGTACCCTCCGGCTGAGGATAGGTACAAACAGTTGGAAGACCGGCTAAGTGCTATGGAGATACAAAAAGTGCCTGGCCTGGACTTCGAGGATCTAGGTCTGTCTTCTGGGGTAGTGATCCCGCACAAGTTTAAGGCACCTGCCTTTGCTAAATACGACGGGGCATCCTGTCCTAAATTGCATCTCAGGGCTTACACAAGGAGGATCCAGCCCTACACAGCTGACAAAAACTTATGGATCCATTTCTTCCAAGAGAGTCTTTCAGGGACTCAACTCGAGTGGTTCTATCAATTGAGTGGAGCCAACATCCGTACCTGGGAAGACCTAGCCACTGCATTCTACAAGCAGTACCAGTACAATGCCGACCTTGCTCCTACACGTACCCAACTCCAGGGCATGTCGCTGGGGTCAAGTGAAGGTTTCAAGGAATACGCACAGAGATGGAGAGACCTTGCTGGAAGGGTGCAGCCTCCATTAACTGACCTGGAACTCGTTGATATGTTCTTGGGGACCCTATCCGGGCCATTCTTCAATCATCTCATTGGTAATTCATCTGCAGGATTTACCGACCTCATCCTGACTGGCGAAAGAATTGAAGCTGGTATCAAGAGTGGGAAAATCCAAGAGGCCACACCTTCTGACACTCACAAAAAGCCTTACACGGGAAAGAAAGAATCTAATGCTGCATACAGCCAAAAGAGTCGTCGTGACCAACAGGCAGGGGCAGTCATGATTTCTGGTTCTGCACCACGCCGCCAACCACAAAAGGGAAACCAGCGAAGGCCGGACGAGCCTAAAAGACAATTCACCAACATTAACATGCCATGGTCACAAGCATTGCAGCACATGTTGAAGATGAACCTGATTGCGGTGATTAATCCTCCTGCAAATCCTAAGACTTCCTCTCCAAGCTACAATCCAGAAGCGAGGTGTGCTTATCATTCTGATAGCCCGGGGCACGATACTGAGGACTGTTGGGCACTGAAGTACAAGATTCAGAACATGATCGATTCCAAAGAGACCGAGTTCGAGCCTGCCGAGACTCCCAACGTGATCACTGCTCCATTGCCAAAACATGGCTAGGGTCGAGAGATTTTTGTTCATTTGAATTCAAGTTGTATTTTTCTTGTTCAGATAAACAATTATCATGTTAAACTCTTTTATTTCATGAATGCATTACACATGTCTGTCTTGATTTAATTATGTTCACTATGCTTAAAACTGCTTTCATATTTTTGTGATGGTCAACTCTTAATTGAAAATTCTAAGCCTCTTGAGGGAGGATGACGAAAACGATACCATAATTTACAGTATGCTTTTGAACAGACCCCGCTGATGAGGTACAGGCATTGTTTCAATCCCTAAACACTGGAGTTATAAGGATGATAATCCCTCGTCAACCCATCTGAGCCAAAGAAGTAGGAGTTTTTTCTTTTCGAAATTTAAAAACCCTTAATCATAACCTGGGGCAGGGTAGTCTCTCAGTTGATCCAAGTGCATAACAAATGGCACCAAAGAGGTCCTTACAAAACAAGGAAAGACAGTGATGGTTCCGAATAATCGTGAGGATAGGCAGTCATTATAAGAACCCAATGAGTCAAAACCTATAAAGGAGACTTACAAAACTGGGGCATCCCGCTGACTGTAATCACAAAAGAAACAGCTCAGGCAAAAAATAGGGATAACAAAATCAAACAAGAAAGAGGTCCTACAAACCCTCGACAAAAAAGGAAAGGACTGCCTATTCAAATAAACGTTCAACATCCGAACCATCACTGGAATTTCAGAGCAAAGACTCAAACAAGGTCTAACGCACGATTAGCTGAGTTTAGGTTTGAAGAATATCACGAAGCGGGTGGGTACAAATAATTTGAGCCTTTATCCTTTGTTTCTTAAACTGTGAACCAGGCCACGCTACAACCCTTAAAAGTCCTAGCTGAAGCATGGGTTAGTTCGAAAGCATACTGTTACAAAAGGTATCCTGACTCCTTAAGGCTCGCTGTAAAAATTTTGAGTTGACATCACGTTTTACAAAATCCACTTGCCTTTATTGAAAAAATGCATTTTCAAAAATTTCAAGACAGACATAAACTTTGCATTCTTAAGATAACATTGCTTGCATATGATTATTTGTCTGAACAGCAAAGAACTTTGTGCAACGAATATCCGATGAACGAAGATCTTCTCAACAAAATAGTCCCTCTAGTGGAAGGAGCACTTTCAATCAAGAGGCATGGCATGATCAAAGACTATCATCTGGGGCAGTCCAGTCACAACCTGGAGAATCACTCAAGATGCCCAACAACAGGGGCAACTCCCTACATTACGAAAGCATGGACATAGTCGAAAAGATACTACGCATGAACAAAAGACCCGCTAGGTTGACACACCTAGGCAAAAATAAGGGCTTCCCGGCGAACCAAAAGGGTTCGGGCAAAAATAAGGGATGAAACGAAAAAATCTGTACACCCGGCAAGTCGAAAACCTGAAAAGGCGGCTTGGGCAAAAATGGGTATCCCGGTGGACTGAAAACCCGAAAGGGCGGTCCAGGCAAAAATTAGGGATTTAAGCGTACAACTATGTCCCGGCATCTCGTCACTTGTCTGCCAGAAGATTTGTCAAACGACCTCCAAGGTATCTTCTCCCTTCACCTCAGAAACAGGGGCAATAATGAGTCGTCCAGGCGATCCAGTTGCTCTGTCAACCAAAACACTAAAGTCAATATAAAGACGATTACCATCTACCTCTACAAATCCCAGATCAACATTGATAACAAGCCAGTGAAAATCAGGCAGCCTTACCCCGGTTCCTCCAGAAGTCTTACACGGATTTATCTCAAGTTTTACACGAACTTACCTCCAGGTATCCTTACCCCGGTTCCTCCAGAAGTCTTACACGGATTTATCTCAAGTTTTACACGAACTTACCTCCAGGTAGCCTTACCCCGGTTCCTCCAGAAGTCTTACACGGATTTATCTCAAGTTTTACACGAACTTACCTCCAGGTATCCTTACCCCGGTTCCTCCAGAAGTCTTACACGGATTTATCTCAAGTTTTACACGAACTTACCTCCAGGTAGCCTTACCCCGGTTCCTCCATAAATCTTACACGGATTTAAAGATGACCTTACCCCGGTTCATCAAGAAGTCTCACACGGATTTACCCCAAGATGACCTTACCCCGGTTCATCAAGAAGTTTTACACAAACTTATCCTGCCGTAACCTAACCCCGGTTCCTCCAGAAGTCTTACATGGATTTACCCCAAGATGACCTTACCTCGGTTCATCAAGAAGTTTTACACGAACTTATCCTGTAGTAACCTAACTCCGGTTCCTCCAGAAGTCTTACATGGACCTATCTCAAGATGACCTAACCCCGGTTCCCCCCAGAAGTCTTACATGGATTTAGCTCAAGATAACCTCACCCCGGTTCATCAAGAAGTTTTACATGAACTTACCTCACCAGGCAACCCTACACAGGTTCTCCTTCTCCGGACGTAGTTTTACACGAACTCGACATCAAGCAATCCTACACCGGTTCCCTCTCTTTAAGATGCAGTTTTACATGGACTCGTCACCCAGAAACCCTACACAGGTTCTCCCTTTCCAAAAACGAAGTTTTACACGAACGCATCATCAACGTAACCCTACACAGGTTCCTTCTCCATTTCAGATGCGGTTTTACATGAGCTCATCAGTAGGCAACCCTACATAGGTTCCCTCTTTCAACTTACAAAATTATAGTTCAAAATCTCCCCAGGAAGTCCAATCCAGTTCCCCAGGAGAGTTGGAGTCCATCTCCCCAAGCAGTAAGCTTATCCCCAGTAGATTCTGGAAGCTTATCCTCGCATAGCACGAACGCGTCGCCCGACCTTATTTAAAGAGTTATTTCCTTAATAGGATATAACTGGGTTATCCTTAGCCAAAAGCCATGGAAAGAGCGTCCTCGACAAAGTTCTCTTACCCCCAACGAAGTCTATCAACACTTCCAATACAACAAGGGTATCCCCAGCAAGGTATTATCAACACTCAACAAAGTATCTCTCTCCCCACCGAGTATTGCTCCCCAGCAAGATCGTTAGAGTACTTTTCTCCCCGCAGAATCTTCCATTCTCCAAGTTTATTCCTCAATGGAGTTATCTTCTCCTACCGGTATTCTTGCAGCTATTATCCCCAGCGGAAGCGAAATCTATTCTTCAACAGCAGCCCAGGATATGACTTCTCGGCACCCGTCAAGGATTTACTTTCCTAGACGAAAACATTCATAAAATATCACATACATCATTATAGCATGCATAGACGCATCATATCATACAAATCTCATTTATGTTGAGAACATCATCGCTTGATCCATATCATGCATTGCATATGACTGACTTTTACCTTTCAGGAAAGATTCAGCTAAATTCTCAATCAGATTTCAAGACCTAGACCGGTTCAGTTAATCAACTCCAAAGATTTCTTATCCAGTCCAAGGCCTTCTCTAGTCCAGTTAAGTCGACTCTCAACATATTTTTCTGATGAAGACTCAGTAGAAGTTATCCAGGTTATAATTTCCTATGGTTCCCTCCCCGACGGTGCGTGAGGTGATAACTCCTTTTGAGATTATAATTTTCTATGGTTCCCTCCCCGACGGTGCGTGAGGTGATAATTCCTTTTGAGATTATAATTTTCTATGGTTCCCTCCCCGACGGTGCGTGAGGTGATAATTCCCTTTTAGGTTATAATTTCCTATGGTCCTCTCCCCGACGGTGCGTGAGATGTAATTCCCTTTTAGGTTATAATTTCCTATGGTCCTCTCCCCGACGGTGCGTGAGATGTAATTCCCTTTTAGGTTATAATTTCCTATGGTCCTCTCCCCGACGGTGCGTGAGATGTAATTCCCTTTCAGATGGTAATTCCCACCAAGATTTTCTCAACGAGCGTTGTTGAAGTTAAAGTCACTCAAGGTTCTCTTACCGTTCATACTAAGGTAGTAACCATCCCTGGTTCATTCATCATCTTGTGAAGCTCCAGACTCAGCTCCTGTAACCAGTCAGGACATATCTATACCAAGCATCTGAAAACCAACTCCTGCAACGTGTCAGGTAATCATTTTTCTGTTTTGCAGGTACGCAATTTCTCGCTAAGGAATCTCTTACGCGATTAACATCCAGATGGCATCTATAAGCCCATCATCCTATCCATCAATCTCTAGATGGCATCTATAAGCCCATTCCCATCATCGCATTGCTACTATGTGAGCGCAAATTTCTGGGCACTCTAGTGTTCAATCATCTTCTACCCTCGGATTACGAAAGGCACATCAGCCAATCTGCATCCTCAGGTCTAAGAAGATTGAACAGGGGCAACTGTTGTACCCCAAAATTTGCCCTCCCATATTCTTCAAAGATTTGCCAAGTCATGCTTCAAAACTCCCCAAGGGTTGCACAGTGCAAGAGCCTCCTGAACAGGCAAAATTAGGGTTTGTGTTCTGATCAAGAAAATGAAGTTTCCAAAGGTCCAATCAAGTCTCACATGCCTACAAATATGGTCAAGCATCCTCATACAAAGTTTCAAGACACTCAGCTCAAAATTGCACAGTCAAAAACCCTAATTGCACTACAGTCAACTGTAGGGGCAAAATGGTCATTTGACAGTCAAAAGTTCAAATTTTTGGTCAACATATCATTTTGAATCCACAAACATCATTTGATCAATGCTTGATCATGATTCTCAAAGTTTGGCTCAAAAATCATCAAGATGCAAAAGTTTCCTTATTTGGACAGTTGAAAAAGTCAACTGTAAATTGACCAGGGCATAACTTTCACATGGATTATCAGAAAAATTACACCCAAAGCTCATTTTGAAGAGAAAGACATTTCCTACAACTCATCTTCATACTTCAAGTCCAAGAAATGCTCTTACAAAAAGTTATCAATTTCAACATTATAGGTCATTTTCAAAAGTCAACAAAAAGGGACTTTAAGTCAAAGGCCATAACTTGAGATTGGAAAATCAAAATGACATGGGACCAAAGACATTGGTTAGAGGACTCAAAGACCTTTCCAAAATGTCCAAGAACATGAGAAAAGCTTAAAAATTGAGCAAGTTATGCCTTGTAGAAGTTGGGAAATTTTTGGATATTTTGAAAAGTCAACATTGATTCAAATGACCTAAAATTGCTAATGGGCCCATTTTTCTTCCATAATTCTTCATCCATGACATGTGCACGACCACTTGGCCCAAAGGGAAGTTTTTATTCATTTTTTATTTATTTATTTGGATTTTTATTAATAATAATTCATTTAAATTAAAATAAATATATGAAAAATGCTTAACCTAATTTTTCAATCTTTTTGTGCACATTATATCATCAAGATTTCGTGCCTAGCTAAATAAGGAAAGATTTGGATTGATTGATCATGATTTGTACAAAAAGCACATGAAAAAAGATTGAAAAATAAGGCTTGAAAATCAAATCTCAAAAGCTATGAATGCAAGAGATTTGGATGATTCTTTTTAACCTAATTCATTACTACATATGCAAGGATCACAACCCTAGTGCCATTACACACAAAGCTGCGCTAGAAACCCATCATCAAACTTGAAAAATTTGGCAAGAAACTCAATTCTGAAAACCACATTCTGGGGCGATTCAAGGCATAATTTTTGTTTCAATAGCTTGCTGAAGGTTCACTGAACGTTTTCCAATCACAAACATTCAGCAAAACATCAAGAATCGGTATACATAACTTGAAATTTTTCATGAAAAATGCATAATCGTGTTTCGTATTCTAGGCGTTTTCATTGTGTTTTCTTGATACATTCATACTAATTGGCTTGTTCTGAAATTAACCATGTGCTTTGATTGAAGTTTTATGCATTATACACGATTTCACCATGAGAGAATATTAGGGTTTTGCAAGCTTCAAATTAGGGGTTTTGTAACAAGGAAAAATTAGAACCCCTGACCACCATCATTGGAATCAGCGTGTCTGGACGAAGAAGAAGCCATGCTCGCGCTCAATTTATGAGTGTTCCTGGGCTAATCGTTATTTTCCCATAGACGGCCTAGGAGAACGCTAACAAAACCGTGGCTTAATGTATTTGTGTTTCAGGAACATGAAGAAGATGATGTCGTGGCTGCCAACGATTGTCTGGTTTGAAAACTCGCGCGCGAAGATTCATTAACGTTTTTGTTTCTTTTATAATATTGGTTGTTTGTTTAATATTAACAACGCGCATCTGGCTCCACTGGCAAGCATAAGGATTGGCAAAGCACCTGACCTGGGTTCGAGCCCCAGGTCTTCAGTATTCTCAATATTATTTTGCAATTAATGATCATATGCAGGTCCAACATCAAGGCGTACCATACACCCTCCAGATCAAACCATCCACGTGCATATTTGAATCAAATCAAAGGCATAGGTCTGGGGAACACCATAAGCTTGAGTCAACATGCCAGCACGTGGCCTGGAAAAGTCAAACGGACCAATGTCTTGATGGGCCTAAAATTTCTAAAGATACCTCCTAATTTGGGGTCTGAACCCCCTAGGTTTGCCATTATCTTTTTTTATTTAATTCTATTTCTTTTAATTATTATTTGTTAATTTAATTATTATTTTCATAAAATCACAAAATACCATAAAAAGTCAGAAAAGAGCAAAAATATAATAAATATTTTATTTTAAGTATTTTCATAAATAAATTATATTAATGCATAAATTGATTAGTTTTAAATTAGGTCTTCAATTTTAATTCTTTTTTGATAAAAACCTAAAGATATAGAAATAGGGTTTAATTAATAATTTTTCCTCCTTTTTATTTTTCTTTCACAAATAATTAAATAATTAGATATTTATTTTTTATAATTAAATTTGTACATAAAGATTAGGATTAATTTAGGTTAAAATTCAATGTTTTCTTAATAAATTAAAAGCCACTAGAATTAGGGTTAGTCTTTATTTTAATTAATTCTTTTTTGTATTAAATCCTAAAACACCAAAAAATACCAAAAAACAAGTTCTTTCTTTCTTTTAATTTTAATTAATTCCATGTAATTTAATTTTGCAAAAGGGTCCAACGCCCTCGCTTCAATTTAATTATTCGCATATTTATTTCTTTTCCGTTTAAATATTTATGTATCTCTCCCAAAGCCGTGTAAATAATTGCTCGCACTTTTAATTCTTTATTTTCTTTTATTTCTTTATTTTCTGTCAAATCGGGTTCGAGAAATTTTGGCGATGTGGACCCGCGCCTTTTGTAATAGCTTAGAATTTACTTTCTCACAAATATTTTAACTGTTAAACAAATGGCATGAAAGAATGTATGGACAAAATAAAAACAAGCGTAGAACACCAATAACCTGACACGATAAATGCAAATGAAAACGACACACGAATCGCACACACCACCCCTAGGGTACGCCTCACTGTTGCCTTGCCTCGAAAGGTGATCGTCGAGTAGAGGATGTCTTAGTAAGTCCTCATGATCCGGGAACCTGGCATGAGGGTAGCTTCTAAGGTGTCTTCCCATTGCTCTGGTGATCACCATGTCCCGAAACTCGAATTGACCCGAACACCTCCTATGGTGGTGCTACCTACCTCTCAATGGTGGGATGGCACTACTTTAAAGGACATTTACACAGACGAATTCCTTAGGGTAGGTAGACGACTCTAGATACTTGCTCTAATTTCAAAACAAATTCAAAAACACTTTTCACACTGACACCTTTTCAAAAAGCTTTCGAAAGCAAACTTTTCAAACACTCTTGAGGACCGATACAAGAGTCGAACTGGAATTTTCAAAGAAACTTTTTAAAACCCACAGTTGAAAAGCAAACAAACTATTTTGAAAACACAAATGAGCAAGTATCTAAGAGCCCATGGATAACCATGGATAGAAAGGGTGCTAACACCTTCCCTTTCTATAATCTACCTCCCGAACCGAGAGCAATCTCTTTAAGGAATTTTTCTGTGCTTTTGTCCTTTCCATTTGGAGAAAATAAAAGACGGTGGCGACTCTTGCTTCCGCGACATTTCGCGAACCAGCGTTAAACAGTCAGTTCCAGATCCACCGATCACAGAACTGGCGACTCTGCTGGGGACTCTCTTAAAAGTGAGGTGTACCTTAGGGCTAGTTCATAACTATGTTTTCAATTGTTTTCCTTGTGTGCTTTAAATTGTGGGTTGCTTGGGAGTTCTATAGATCCTAACCCGGATCTGGGGGATACCTTCTTAGAAAGTAGCAACAAGGCTGTGAGGGAACTGTGCGGGGTATATCGACATGGTTGAAACAGTCTGCTACGTTGATGTGGCACTTTGGTGTGTACCGATAACCCTTGAGTTCAGTCAAGGAGAGTACGGGGCCTCCGCGTGGTGTCGTGAAGCATCAACAGACCTTAGGAACCTTAATTGAACCATCTTGGCCTCTTTAGGGTAGTGAGATAACTGACTTTGGTGTAGTCCGAGGTTGGTTGATACTCGATACTACACTCAATTGAGGGTTGCTTTCCTGGAATATTTCGGTCGCCAGTTCAGTGGCTAAATCGAAACGATGAACAATGAAAGCAATCCCGTGATATTGGGACCTTTAGAACCCGGTTACTTCTAATAGGACAGGTTGAACCCACCAACTTCAAGAGGGTAATACCCAGACCCCATGCTGGCCTAAACTCTAAGGGCTCTTTTGTGTGACTTGTGTGCCTTCGTACTTGACTATTTGCATGCTTTATCTGACACATGAACTACTTGCAGGTTTTGTTTTAGTCCTTAATTGGGACTCATAACAGGGTATCCTAAGTTTCTTGCAGGTTTTGGTTTGTAGTCCTTAGTTAGGGACTCATAACAGGGTTTACTCACATTACCCCATGCATACCATGACATCATACCATTGCATACATCCTAATCCATTTCAAGGATCTCAAGGGCTTGTGATGCAGGTCATGATGAATCAAACGTCTAGCAAGGGGCAAAGAGGATTTATTTTCCTCTAGCCAAAGTGGTCAGGGGCTATGACCCACTGGATATGGTGAGCCTTTGACCCTTGACGAAGGACTCTCAACAACATGAAGTACCTTCAATCAAGTTGCCAGTTTCCAACTCTAACAAATTTCTCTGTTTACCCCGCGAGGTCCTTGAAATCATTGCATGCATATCATACATATCATTGCATAATAGGTACCCTTTCTCTGCAGGTTGCTTACCTTCTTCGCTGTTTATTTCAGCAGTCTCGTCATGAATCCTGAATCCTCAACCGAGCACACTATCAAGGCCCTCCAGGCTCAGAACGCCCAGTTCCAAGGGCTGATCATGAATTTGACCCAGGGGCAACAAGATCTGAAGGCTTTGCTCTTAAAGAAGGAAAAGAAGAAGAGGAGGACTGTTTTGTTCAGCCCTAGACGCAGATCTGGGAACACCCTGCAGGATGAAACTGAAAGGACAACTCCATCTGTGGGGAAAGGCAGTCATCAAGAGGAAAGGGTTCCCAGTCCAGTGGTCTCCGACAATGAGACAGATTTCAATGACGAACAGTACCCTCCGGTTGAGGATAGGTACAAACAGTTGGAAGACCGGCTAAGTGCTATGGAGATACAAAAAGTGCCTGGCCTGGACTTCGAGGATCTAGGTCTGTCTTCTGGGGTAGTGATCCCGCACAAGTTTAAGGCACCTGCCTTTGCTAAATACGACGGGGCATCCTGTCCTAAATTGCATCTCAGGGCTTACACAAGGAGGATCCAGCCCTACACAGCTGACAAAAACTTATGGATCCATTTCTTCCAAGAGAGTCTTTCAGGGACTCAACTCGAGTGGTTCTATCAATTGAGTGGAGCCAACATCCGTACCTGGGAAGACCTAGCCACTGCATTCTACAAGCAGTACCAGTACAATGCCGACCTTGCTCCTACACGTACCCAACTCCAGGGCATGTCGCTGGGGTCAAGTGAAGGTTTCAAGGAATACGCACAGAGATGGAGAGACCTTGCTGGAAGGGTGCAGCCTCCATTAACTGACCTGGAACTCGTTGATATGTTCTTGGGGACCCTATCCGGGCCATTCTTCAATCATCTCATTGGTAATTCATCTGCAGGATTTACCGACCTCATCCTGACTGGCGAAAGAATTGAAGCTGGTATCAAGAGTGGGAAAATCCAAGAGGCCACACCTTCTGACACTCACAAAAAGCCTTACACGGGAAAGAAAGAATCTAATGCTGCATACAGCCAAAAGAGTCGTCGTGACCAACAGGCAGGGGCAGTCATGATTTCTGGTTCTGCACCACGCCGCCAACCACAAAAGGGAAACCAGCGAAGGCCGGACGAGCCTAAAAGACAATTCACCAACATTAACATGCCATGGTCACAAGCATTGCAGCACATGTTGAAGATGAACCTGATTGCGGTGATTAATCCTCCTGCAAATCCTAAGACTTCCTCTCCAAGCTACAATCCAGAAGCGAGGTGTGCTTATCATTCTGATAGCCCGGGGCACGATACTGAGGACTGTTGGGCACTGAAGTACAAGATTCAGAACATGATCGATGCCAAAGAGATCGAGTTCGAGCCTGCCGAGACTCCCAACGTGATCACTGCTCCATTGCCAAAACATGGCTAGGGTCGAGAGATTTTTGTTCATTTGAATTCAAGTTGTATTTTTCTTGTTCAGATAAACAATTATCATGTTAAACTCTTTTATTTCATGAATGCATTACACATGTCTGTCTTGATTTAATTATGTTCACTATGCTTAAAACTGCTTTCATATTTTTGTGATGGTCAACTCTTAATTGAAAATTCTAAGCCTCTTGAGGGAGGATGACGAAAACGATACCATAATTTACAGTATGCTTTTGAACAGACCCCGCTGATGAGGTACAGGCATTGTTTCAATCCCTAAACACTGGAGTTATAAGGATGATAATCCCTCGTCAACCCATCTGAGCCAAAGAAGTAGGAGTTTTTTCTTTTCGAAATTTAAAAACCCTTAATCATAACCTGGGGCAGGGTAGTCTCTCAGTTGATCCAAGTGCATAACAAATGGCACCAAAGAGGTCCTTACAAAACAAGGAAAGACAGTGATGGTTCCGAATAATCGTGAGGATAGGCAGTCATTATAAGAACCCAATGAGTCAAAACCTATAAAGGAGACTTATAAAACTGGGGCATCCCGCTGACTGTAATCACAAAAGAAACAGCTCAGGCAAAAAATAGGGATAACAAAATCAGACAAGAAAGAGGTCCTACAAACCCTCGACAAAAAAGGAAAGGACTGCCTATTCAAATAAACGTTCAACATCCGAACCATCACTGGAATTTC
Organism: Vicia faba; assembly: GCA_948472305.1. Taxonomy (NCBI): domain Eukaryota; kingdom Viridiplantae; phylum Streptophyta; class Magnoliopsida; order Fabales; family Fabaceae; genus Vicia; species Vicia faba. The sequence continues at coordinate 850,357,922 of OX451735.1, read as the reverse complement.
AGAGCAAAGACTCAAACAAGGTCTAACGCACGATTAGCTGAGTTTAGGTTTGAAGAATATCACGAAGCGGGTGGGTACAAATAATTTGAGCCTTTATCCTTTGTTTCTTAAACCGTGAACCAGGCCACGCTACAACCCTTAAAAGTCCTAGCTGAAGCATGGGTTAGTTCGAAAGCATACTGTTACAAAAGGTATCCTGACTCCTTAAGGCTCGCTGTAAAAATTTTGAGTTGACATCACGTTTTACAAAATCCACTTGCCTTTATTGAAAAAAATGCATTTTCAAAAATTTCAAGACAGACATAAACTTTGCATTCTTAAGATAACATTGCTTGCATATGATTATTTGTCTGAACAGCAAAGAACTTTGTGCAACGAATATCCGATGAACGAAGATCTTCTCAACAAAAGAGTCCCTCTAGTGGAAGGAGCACTTTCAATCAAGAGGCATGGCATGATCAAAGACTATCATCTGGGGCAGTCCAGTCACAACCTGGAGAATCACTCAAGATGCCCAACAACAGGGGCAACTCCCTACATTACGAAAGCATGGACATAGTCGAAAAGATACTACGCATGAACAAAAGACCCGCTAGGTTGACACACCTGGGCAAAAATAAGGGCTTCCCGGCGAACCAAAAGGGTTCGGGCAAAAATAAGGGATGAAACGAAAAAATCTGTACACCCGGTAAGTCGAAAACCTGAAAAGGCGGCTTGGGCAAAAATGGGTATCCCGGTGGACTGAAAACCCGAAAGGGCGGTCCAGGCAAAAATTAGGGATTTAAGCGTACAACTATGTCCCGGCATCTCGTCACTTGTCTGCCAGAAGATTTGTCAAACGACCTCCAAGGTATCTTCTCCCTTCACCTCAGAAACAGGGGCAATAATGAGTCGTCCAGGCGATCCAGTTGCTCTGTCAACCAAAACACTAAAGTCAATATAAAGATGATTACCATCTACCTCTACAAATCCCAGATCAACATTGATAACAAGCCAGTGAAAATCAGGCAGCCTTACCCCGGTTCCTCCAGAAGTGTTACACGGATTTATCTCAAGTTTTACACGAACTTACCTCCAGGTATCCTTACCCCGGTTCCTCCAGAAGTCTTACACGGATTTATCTCAAGTCTTACACGAACTTACCTCCAGGTAGCCTTACCCCGGTTCCTCCAGAAGTCTTACACGTATTTATCTCAAGTTTTACACGAACTTACCTCCAGGTAGCCTTACCCCGGTTCCTCCAGAAGTCTTACACGGATTTATCTCAAGTTTTACACGAACTTACCTCCAGGTAGCCTTACCCCGGTTCCTCCATAAATCTTACACGGATTTAAAGATGACCTTACCCCGGTTCATCAAGAAGTCTCACACGGATTTACCCCAAGATGACCTTACCCCGGTTCATCAAGAAGTTTTACACAAACTTATCCTGCCGTAACCTAACCCCGGTTCCTCCAGAAGTCTTACATGGATTTACCCCAAGATGACCTTACCTCGGTTCATCAAGAAGTTTTACACGAACTTATCCTGTAGTAACCTAACCCCGGTTCCTCCAGAAGTCTTACATGGACCTATCTCAAGATGACCTAACCCCGGTTCCCCCCAGAAGTCTTACATGGATTTAGCTCAAGATAACCTCACCCCGGTTCATCAAGAAGTTTTACATGAACTTACCTCACCAGGCAACCCTACACAGGTTCTCCTTCTCCGGACGTAGTTTTACACGAACTCGACATCAAGCAATCCTACACCGGTTCCCTCTCTTTAAGATGCAGTTTTACATGGACTCGTCACCCAGAAACCCTACACAGGTTCTCCCTTTCCAAAAACGAAGTTTTACACGAACGCATCATCAACGTAACCCTACACAGGTTCCTTCTCCATTTCAGATGCGGTTTTACATGAGCTCATCAGTAGGCAACCCTACATAGGTTCCCTCTTTCAACTTACAAAATTATAGTTCAAAATCTCCCCAGGAAGTCCAATCCAGTTCCCCAGGAGAGTTGGAGTCCATCTCCCCAAGCAGTAAGCTTATCCCCAGTAGATTCTGGAAGCTTATCCTCGCATAGCACGAACGCGTCGCCCGACCTTATTTAAAGAGTTATTTCCTTAATAGGATATAACTGGGTTATCCTTAGCCAAAAGCCATGGAAAGAGCGTCCTCGACAAAGTTCTCTTACCCCCAACAAAGTCTATCAACACTTCCAATACAACAAGGGTATCCCCAGCAAGGTATTATCAACACTCAACAAAGTATCTCTCTCCCCACCGAGTATTGCTCCCCAGCAAGATCGTTAGAGTACTTTTCTCCCCGCAGAATCTTCCATTCTCCAAGTTTATTCCTCAATGGAGTTATCTTCTCCTACCGGTATTCTTGCAGCTATTATCCCCAGCGGAAGCGAAATCTATTCTTCAACAGCAGCCCAGGATATGACTTCTCGGCACCCGTCAAGGATTTACTTTCCTAGACGAAAACATTCATAAAATATCACATACATCATTATAGCATGCATAGACGCATCATATCATACAAATCTCATTTATGTTGAGAACATCATCGCTTGATCCATATCATGCATTGCATATGACTGACTTTTACCTTTCAGGAAAGATTCAGCTAAATTCTCAATCAGATTTCAAGACCTAGACCGGTTCAGTTAATCAACTCCAAAGATTTCTTATCCAGTCCAAGGCCTTCTCTAGTCCAGTTAAGTCGACTCCCAACATATTTTTCTGATGAAGACTCAGTAGAAGTTATCCAGGTTATAATTTCCTATGGTTCCCTCCCCGACGGTGCGTGAGGTGATAACTCCTTTTGAGATTATAATTTTCTATGGTTCCCTCCCCGACGGTGCGTGAGGTGATAATTCCTTTTGAGATTATAATTTTCTATGGTTCCCTCCCCGACGGTGCGTGAGGTGATAATTCCCTTTTAGGTTATAATTTCCTATGGTCCTCTCCCCGACGGTGCGTGAGATGTAATTCCCTTTTAGGTTATAATTTCCTATGGTCCTCTCCCCGACGGTGCGTGAGATGTAATTCCCTTTTAGGTTATAATTTCCTATGGTCCTCTCCCCGACGGTGCGTGAGATGTAATTCCCTTTCAGATGGTAATTCCCACCAAGATTTTCTCAACGAGCGTTGTTGAAGTTAAAGTCACTCAAGGTTCTCTTACCGTTCATACTAAGGTAGTAACCATCCCTGGTTCATTCATCATCTTGTGAAGCTCCAGACTCAGCTCCTGTAACCAGTCAGGACATATCTATACCAAGCATCTGAAAACCAACTCCTGCAACGTGTCAGGTAATCATTTTTCTGTTTTGCAGGTACGCAATTTCTCGCTAAGGAATCTCTTACGCGATCAACATCCAGATGGCATCTATAAGCCCATCATCCTATCCATCAATCTCTAGATGGCATCTATAAGCCCATTCCCATCATCGCATTGCTACTATGTGAGCGCAAATTTCTGGGCACTCTAGTGTTCAATCATCTTCTACCCTCGGATTACGAAAGGCACATCAGCCAATCTGCATCCTCAGGTCTAAGAAGATTGAACAGGGGCAACTGTTGTACCCCAAAATTTGCCCTCCCATATTCTTCAAAGATTTGCCAAGTCATGCTTCAAAACTCCCCAAGGGTTGCACAGTGCAAGAGCCTCCTGAACAGGCAAAATTAGGGTTTGTGTTCTGATCAAGAAAATGAAGTTTCCAAAGGTCCAATCAAGTCTCACATGCCTACAAATATGGTCAAGCATCCTCATACAAAGTTTCAAGACACTCAGCTCAAAATTGCACAGTCAAAAACCCTAATTGCACTACAGTCAACTGTAGGGGCAAAATGGTCATTTGACAGTCAAAAGTTCAAATTTTTGGTCAACATATCATTTTGAATCCACAAACATCATTTGATCAATGCTTGATCATGATTCTCAAAGTTTGGCTCAAAAATCATCAAGATGCAAAAGTTTCCTTATTTGGACAGTTGAAAAAGTCAACTGTAAATTGACCAGGGCATAACTTTCACATGGATTATCAGAAAAATTCCACCCAAAGCTCATTTTGAAGAGAAAGACATTTCCTACAACTCATCTTCATACTTCAAGTCCAAGAAATGCTCTTACAAAAAGTTATCAATTTCAACATTATAGGTCATTTTCAAAAGTCAACAAAAAGGGACTTTAAGTCAAAGGCCATAACTTGAGATTGGAAAATCAAAATGACATGGGACCAAAGACATTGGTTAGAGGACTCAAAGACCTTTCCAAAATGTCCAAGAACATGAGAAAAGCTTAAAAATTGAGCAAGTTATGCCTTGTAGAAGTTGGGAAATTTTTGGATATTTTGAAAAGTCAACATTGATTCAAATGACCTAAAATTGCTAATGGGCCCATTTTTCTTCCATAATTCTTCATCCATGACATGTGCACGACCACTTGGCCCAAAGGGAAGTTTTTATTCATTTTTTATTTATTTATTTGGATTTTTATTAATAATAATTCATTTAAATTAAAATAAATATATGAAAAATGCTTAACCTAATTTTTCAATCTTTTTGTGCACATTATATCATCAAGATTTCGTGCCTAGCTAAATAAGGAAATATTTGGATTGATTGATCATGATTTGTACAAAAAGCACATGAAAAAAGATTGAAAAATAAGGCTTGAAAATCAAATCTCAAAAGCTATGAATGCAAGAGATTTGGATGATTCTTTTTAACCTAATTCATTACTACATATGCAAGGATCACAACCCTAGTGCCATTACACACAAAGCTGCGCTAGAAACCCATCATCAAACTTGAAAAATTTGGCAAGAAACTCAATTCTGAAAACCACATTCTGGGGCGATTCAAGGCATAATTTTTGTTTCAATAGCTTGCTGAAGGTTCACTGAACGTTTTCCAATCACAAACATTCAGCAAAACATCAAGAATCGGTATACAGAACTTGAAATTTTTCATGAAAAATGCATAATCGTGTTTCGTATTCTAGGCATTTTCATTGTGTTTTCTTGATACATTCATACTAATTGGCTTGTTCTGAAATTAACCATGTGCTTTGATTGAAGTTTTATGCATTATACACGATTTCACCATGAGAGAATATTAGGGTTTTGCAAGCTTCAAATTAGGGGTTTTGTAACAAGGAAAAATTAGAACCCCTGACCACCATCATTGGAATCAGCGTGTCTGGACGAAGAAGAAGCCATGCTCGCGCTCAATTTATGAGTGTTCCTGGGCTAATCGTTATTTTCCCATAGACGGCCTAGGAGAACGCTAACAAAACCGTGGCTTAATGTATTTGTGTTTCAGGAACATGAAGAAGATGATGTCGTGGCTGCCAACGATTGTCTGGTTTGAAAACTCGCGCGCGAAGATTCATTAACGTTTTTGTTTCTTTTATAATATTGGTTGTTTGTTTAATATTAACAACGCGCATCTGGCTCCACTGGCAAGCATAAGGATTGGCAAAGCACCTGACCTGGGTTCGAGCCCCAGGTCTTCAGTATTCTCAATATTATTTTGCAATTAATGATCATATGCAGGTCCAACATCAAGGCGTACCATACACCCTCCAGATCAAACCATCCACGTGCATATTTGAATCAAATCAAAGGCATAGGTCTGGGGAACACCATAAGCTTGAGTCAACATGCCAGCACGTGGCCTGGAAAAGTCAAACGGACCAATGTCTTGATGGGCCTAAAATTTCTAAAGATACCTCCTAATTTGGGGTCTGAACCCCCTAGGTTTGCCATTATCTTTTTTTATTTAATTCTATTTCTTTTAATTATTATTTGTTAATTTAATTATTATTTTCATAAAATCACAAAATACCATAAAAAGTCAGAAAAGAGCAAAAATATAATAAATATTTTATTTTAAGTATTTTCATAAATAAATTATATTAATGCATAAATTGATTAGTTTTAAATTAGGTCTTCAATTTTAATTCTTTTTTGATAAAAACCTAAAGATATAGAAATAGGGTTTAATTAATAATTTTTCCTCCTTTTTATTTTTCTTTCACAAATAATTAAATAATTAGATATTTATTTTTTATAATTAAATTTGTACATAAAGATTAGGATTAATTTAGGTTAAAATTCAATGTTTTCTTAATAAATTAAAAGCCACTAGAATTAGGGTTAGTCTTTATTTTAATTAATTCTTTTTTGTATTAAATCCTAAAACACCAAAAAATACCAAAAAACAAGTTCTTTCTTTCTTTTAATTTTAATTAATTCCATGTAATTTAATTTTGCAAAAGGGTCCAACGCCCTCGCTTCAATTTAATTATTCGCATATTTATTTCTTTTCCGTTTAAATATTTATGTATCTCTCCCAAAGCCGTGTAAATAATTGCTCGCACTTTTAATTCTTTATTTTCTTTTATTTCTTTATTTTCTGTCAAATCGGGTTCGAGAAATTTTGGCGATGTGGACCCGCGCCTTTTGTAATAGCTTAGAATTTACTTTCTCACAAATATTTTAACTGTTAAACAAATGGCATGAAAGAATGTATGGACAAAATAAAAACAAGCGTAGAACACCAATAACCTGACACGATAAATGCAAATGAAAACGACACACGAATCGCACACACCACCCCTAGGGTACGCCTCACTGTTGCCTTGCCTCGAAAGGTGATCGTCGAGTAGAGGATGTCTTAGTAAGTCCTCATGATCCGGGAACTTGGCATGAGGGTATCTTCTAAGGTGTCTTCCCATTGCTCTGGTGATCACCATGTCCCGAAACTCGAATTGACCCGAACACCTCCTATGGTGGTGCTACCTACCTCTCAATGGTGGGATGGCACTACTTTAAAGGACATTTACACAGACGAATTCCTTAGGGTAGGTAGACGACTCTAGATACTTGCTCTAATTTCAAAACAAATTCAAAAACACTTTTCACACTGACACCTTTTCAAAAAGCTTTCGAAAGCAAACTTTTCAAACACTCTTGAGGACCGATACAAGAGTCGAACTGGAATTTTCAAAGAAACTTTTTAAAACCCACAGTTGAAAAGCAAACAAACTATTTTGAAAACACAAATGAGCAAGTATCTAAGAGCCCATGGATAACCATGGATAGAAAGGGTGCTAACACCTTCCCTTTCTATAATCTACCTCCCGAACCGAGAGCAATCTCTTTAAGGAATTTTTCTGTGCTTTTGTCCTTTCCATTTGGAGAAAATAAAAGACGGTGGCGACTCTTGCTTCCGCGACATTTCGCGAACCAGCGTTAAACAGTCAGTTCCAGATCCACCGATCACAGAACTGGCGACTCTGCTGGGGACTCTCTTAAAAGTGAGGTGTACCTTAGGGCTAGTTCATAACTATGTTTTCAATTGTTTTCCTTGTGTGCTTTAAATTGTGGGTTGCTTGGGAGTTCTATAGATCCTAACCCGGATCTGGGGGATACCTTCTTAGAAAGTAGCAACAAGGCTGTGAGGGAACTGTGTGGGGTATATCGACATGGTTGAAACAGTCTGCTACGTTGATGTGGCACTTTGGTGTGTACCGATAACCCTTGAGTTCAGTCAAGGAGAGTACGGGGCCTCCGCGTGGTGTCGTGAAGCATCAACAGACCTTAGGAACCTTAATTGAACCATCTTGGCCTCTTTAGGGTAGTGAGATAACTGACTTTGGTGTAGTCCGAGGTTGGTTGATACTCGATACTACACTCAATTGAGGGTTGCTTTCCTGGAATATTTCGGTCGCCAGTTCAGTGGCTAAATCGAAACGATGAACAATGAAAGCAATCCCGTGATATTGGGACCTTTAGAACCCGGTTACTTCTAATAGGACAGGTTGAACCCACCAACTTCAAGAGGGTAATACCCAGACCCCATGCTGGCCTAAACTCTAAGGGCTCTTTTGTGTGACTTGTGTGCCTTCGTACTTGACTATTTGCATGCTTTATCTGACACATGAACTACTTGCAGGTTTTGTTTTAGTCCTTAATTGGGACTCATAACAGGGTATCCTAAGTTTCTTGCAGGTTTTGGTTTGTAGTCCTTAGTTAGGGACTCATAACAGGGTTTACTCACATTACCCCATGCATACCATGACATCATACCATTGCATACATCCTAATCCATTTCAAGGATCTCAAGGGCTTGTGATGCAGGTCATGATGAATCAAACGTCTAGCAAGGGGCAAAGAGGATTTATTTTCCTCTAGCCAAAGTGGTCAGGGGCTATGACCCACTGGATATGGTGAGCCTTTGACCCTTGACGAAGGACTCTCAACAACATGAAGTACCTTCAATCAAGTTGCCAGTTTCCAACTCTAACAAATTTCTCTGTTTACCCCGCGAGGTCCTTGAAATCATTGCATGCATATCATACATATCATTGCATAATAGGTACCCTTTCTCTGCAGGTTGCTTACCTTCTTCGCTGTTTATTTCAGCAGTCTCGTCATGAATCCTGAATCCTCAACCGAGCACACTATCAAGGCCCTCCAGGCTCAGAACGCCCAGTTCCAAGGGCTGATCATGAATTTGACCCAGGGGCAACAAGATCTGAAGGCTTTGCTCTTAAAGAAGGAAAAGAAGAAGAGGAGGACTGTTTTGTTCAGCCCTAGACGCAGATCTGGGAACACCCTGCAGGATGAAACTGAAAGGACAACTCCATCTGTGGGGAAAGGCAGTCATCAAGAGGAAAGGGTTCCCAGTCCAGTGGTCTCCGACAATGAGACAGATTTCAACGACGAACAGTACCCTCCGGCTGAGGATAGGTACAAACAGTTGGAAGACCGGCTAAGTGCTATGGAGATACAAAAAGTGCCTGGCCTGGACTTCGAGGATCTAGGTCTGTCTTCTGGGGTAGTGATCCCGCACAAGTTTAAGGCACCTGCCTTTGCTAAATACGACGGGGCATCCTGTCCTAAATTGCATCTCAGGGCTTACACAAGGAGGATCCAGCCCTACACAGCTGACAAAAACTTATGGATCCATTTCTTCCAAGAGAGTCTTTCAGGGACTCAACTCGAGTGGTTCTATCAATTGAGTGGAGCCAACATCCGTACCTGGGAAGACCTAGCCACTGCATTCTACAAGCAGTACCAGTACAATGCCGACCTTGCTCCTACACGTACCCAACTCCAGGGCATGTCGCTGGGGTCAAGTGAAGGTTTCAAGGAATACGCACAGAGATGGAGAGACCTTGCTGGAAGGGTGCAGCCTCCATTAACTGACCTGGAACTCGTTGATATGTTCTTGGGGACCCTATCCGGGCCATTCTTCAATCATCTCATTGGTAATTCATCTGCAGGATTTACCGACCTCATCCTGACTGGCGAAAGAATTGAAGCTGGTATCAAGAGTGGGAAAATCCAAGAGGCCACACCTTCTGACACTCACAAAAAGCCTTACACGGGAAAGAAAGAATCTAATGCTGCATACAGCCAAAAGAGTCGTCGTGACCAACAGGCAGGGGAAGTCATGATTTCTGGTTCTGCACCACGCCGCCAACCACAAAAGGGAAACCAGCGAAGGCCGGACGAGCCTAAAAGACAATTCACCAACATTAACATGCCATGGTCACAAGCATTGCAGCACATGTTGAAGATGAACCTGATTGCGGTGATTAATCCTCCTGCAAATCCTAAGACTTCCTCTCCAAGCTACAATCCAGAAGCGAGGTGTGCTTATCATTCTGATAGCCCGGGGCACGATACTGAGGACTGTTGGGCACTGAAGTACAAGATTCAGAACATGATCGATGCCAAAGAGATCGAGTTCGAGCCTGCCGAGACTCCCAACGTGATCACTGCTCCATTGCCAAAACATGGCTAGGGTCGAGAGATTTTTGTTCATTTGAATTCAAGTTGTATTTTTCTTGTTCAGATAAACAATTATCATGTTAAACTCTTTTATTTCATGAATGCATTACACATGTCTGTCTTGATTTAATTATGTTCACTATGCTTAAAACTGCTTTCATATTTTTGTGATGGTCAACTCTTAATTGAAAATTCTAAGCCTCTTGAGGGAGGATGACGAAAACGATACCATAATTTACAGTATGCTTTTGAACAGACCCCGCTGATGAGGTACAGGCATTGTTTCAATCCCTAAACACTGGAGTTATAAGGATGATAATCCCTCGTCAACCCATCTGAGCCAAAGAAGTAGGAGTTTTTTCTTTTCGAAATTTAAAAACCCTTAATCATAACCTGGGGCAGGGTAGTCTCTCAGTTGATCCAAGTGCATAACAAATGGCACCAAAGAGGTCCTTACAAAACAAGGAAAGACAGTGATGGTTTCGAATAATCGTGAGGATAGGCAGTCATTATAAGAACCCAATGAGTCAAAACCTATAAAGGAGACTTATAAAACTGGGGCATCCCGCTGACTGTAATCACAAAAGAAACAGCTCAGGCAAAAAATAGGGATAACAAAATCAGACAAGAAAGAGGTCCTACAAACCCTCGACAAAAAAGGAAAGGACTGCCTATTCAAATAAACGTTCAACATCCGAACCATCACTGGAATTTCAGAGCAAAGACTCAAATAAGGTCTAACGCACGATTAGCTGAGTTTAGGTTTGAAGAATATCACGAAGCGGGTGGGTACAAATAATTTGAGCCTTTATCCTTTGTTTCTTAAACCGTGAACCAGGCCACGCTACAACCCTTAAAAGTCCTAGCTGAAGCATGGGTTAGTTCGAAAGCATACTGTTACAAAAGGTATCCTGACTCCTGAAGGCTCGCTGTAAAAATTTTGAGTTGACATCACGTTTTACAAAATCCACTTGCCTTTATTGAAAAAAATGCATTTTCAAAAATTTCAAGACAGACATAAACTTTGCATTCTTAAGATAACATTGCTTGCATATGATTATTTGTCTGAACAGCAAAGAACTTTGTGCAACGAATATCCGATGAACGAAGATCTTCTCAACAAAAGAGTCCCTCTAGTGGAAGGAGCACTTTCAATCAAGAGGCATGGCATGATCAAAGACTATCATCTGGGGCAGTCCAGTCACAACCTGGAGAATCACTCAAGATGCCCAACAACAGGGGCAACTCCCTACATTACGAAAGCATGGACATAGTCGAAAAGATACTACGCATGAACAAAAGACCCGCTAGGTTGACACACCTGGGCAAAAATAAGGGCTTCCCGGCGAACCAAAAGGGTTCGGGCAAAAATAAGGGATGAAACGAAAAAATCTGTACACCCGGCAAGTCGAAAACCTGAAAAGGCGGCTTGGGCAAAAATGGGTATCCCGGTGGACTGAAAACCCGAAAGGGCGGTCCAGGCAAAAATTAGGGATTTAAGCGTACAACTATGTCCCGGCATCTCGTCACTTGTCTGCCAGAAGATTTGTCAAACGACCTCCAAGGTATCTTCTCCCTTCACCTCAGAAACAGGGGCAATAATGAGTCGTCCAGGCGATCCAGTTGCTCTGTCAACCAAAACACTAAAGTCAATATAAAGATGATTACCATCTACCTCTACAAATCCCAGATCAACATTGATAACAAGCCAGTGAAAATCAGGCAGCCTTACCCCGGTTCCTCCAGAAGTCTTACACGGATTTATCTCAAGTTTTACACGAACTTACCTCCAGGTATCCTTACCCCGGTTCCTCCAGAAGTCTTACACGGATTTATCTCAAGTCTTACACGAACTTACCTCCAGGTAGCCTTACCCCGGTTCCTCCAGAAGTCTTACACGTATTTATCTCAAGTTTTACACGAACTTACCTCCAGGTAGCCTTACCCCGGTTCCTCCAGAAGTCTTACACGGATTTATCTCAAGTTTTACACGAACTTACCTCCAGGTAGCCTTACCCCGGTTCCTCCATAAATCTTACACGGATTTAAAGATGACCTTACCCCGGTTCATCAAGAAGTCTCACACGGATTTACCCTAAGATGACCTTACCCCGGTTCATCAAGAAGTTTTACACAAACTTATCCTGCCGTAACCTAACCCCGGTTCCTCTAGAAGTCTTACATGGATTTACCCCAAGATGACCTTACCTCGGTTCATCAAGAAGTTTTACACGAACTTATCCTGCAGTAACCTAACCCCGGTTCCTCCAGAATTCTTACATGGACCTATCTCAAGATGACCTAACCCCGGTTCCCCCCAGAAGTCTTACATGGATTTAGCTCAAGATAACCTCACCCCGGTTCATCAAGAAGTTTTACATGAACTTACCTCACCAGGCAACCCTACATAGGTTCTCCTTCTCCGGACGTAGTTTTACACGAACTCGACATCAAGCAACCCTACACCGGTTCCCTCTCTTCAAGATGCAGTTTTACATGGACTCGTCACCCAGAAACCCTACACAGGTTCTCCCTTTCCAAAAATGAAGTTTTACACGAACTCATCATCAACGTAACCCTACACAGGTTCCTTCTCCATTTCAGATGCGGTTTTACATGAGCTCATCAGTAGGCAACCCTACATAGGTTCCCTCTTTCAACTTACAAAATTATAGTTCAAAATCTCCCCAGGAAGTCCAATCCAGTTCCCCAGGAGAGTTGGAGTCCATCTCCCCAAGCAGTAAGCTTATCCCCAGTAGATTCTGGAAGCTTATCCTCGCATAGTACGAACGCGTCGCCCGGCCTTATTTAAAGAGTTATTTCCTTAATAGGATATAACTGGGTTATCCTCAGCCAAAAGCCATGGAAAGAGCGTCCTCGACAAAGTTCTCTTACCCCCAACGAAGTCTATCAACACTTCCAATACAACAAGGGTATCCCCAGCAAGGTATTATCAACACTCAACAAAGTATCTCTCTCCCCACCGAGTATTGCTCCCCAGCAAGATCGTTAGAGTACTTTTCTCCCCGCAGAATCTTCCATTCGCCAAGTTTATTCCTCAATGGAGTTATCTTCTCCTACCGGTATTCTTGCAGCTATTATCCCCAGCGGAAGCGAAATCTATTCTTCAACAGCAGCCCAGGATATGACTTCCCGGCACCCGTCAAGGATTTACTTTCCTAGACGAAAACATTCATAAAATATCACATACATCATTATAGCATGCATAGACGCATCATATCATACAAATCTCATTTATGTTGAGAACATCATCGCTTGATCCATATCATGCATTGCATATGACTGACTTTTACCTTTCAGGAAAGATTCAGCTAAATTCTCAATCACATTTCAAGACCTAGACCGGTTCAGTTAATCAACTCCAAAGATTTCTTATCCAGTCCAAGGCCTTCTCTAGTCCAGTTAAGTCGACTCCCAACAGATTTTTCTGATGAAGACTCAGTAGAAGTTATCCAGGTTATAATTTCCTATGGTTCCCTCCCCGACGGTGCGTGAGGTGATAACTCCTTTTGAGATTATAATTTTCTATGGTTCCCTCCCCGACGGTGCGTGAGGTGATAATTCCTTTTGAGATTATAATTTTCTATGGTTCCCTCCCCGACGGTGCGTGAGGTGATAATTCCCTTTTAGGTTATAATTTCCTATGGTCCTCTCCCCGACGGTGCGTGAGATGTAATTCCCTTTTAGGTTATAATTTCCTATGGTCCTCTCCCCGATGGTGCGTGAGATGTAATTCCCTTTTAGGTTATAATTTCCTATGGTCCTCTCCCCGACGGTGCGTGAGATGTAATTCCCTTTCAGATGGTAATTCCCACCAAGATTTTCTCAACGAGCGTTGTTGAAGTTAAAGTCACTCAAGGTTCTCTTACCGTTCATACTAAGGTAGTAACCATCCCTGGTTCATTCATCATCTTGTGAAGCTCCAGACTCAGCTCCTGTAACCAGTCAGGACATATCTATACCAAGCATCTGAAAACCAACTCCTGCAACGTGTCAGGTAATCATTTTTCTGTTTTGTAGGTACGCAATTTCTCGCTAAGGAATCTCTTACGCGATCAACATCCAGATGGCATCTATAAGCCCATCATCCTATCCATCAATCTCTAGATGGCATCTATAAGCCCATTCCCATCATCGCATTGCTACTATGCGAGCGCAAATTTCTGGGCACTCTAGTGTTCAATCATCTTCTACCCTCGGATTACGAAAGGCACATCAGCCAATCTGCATCCTCAGGTCTAAGAAGATTGAACAGGGGCAACTGTTGTACCCCAAAATTTGCCCTCCCATATTCTTCAAAGATTTGCCAAGTCATGCTTCAAAACTCCCCAAGGGTTGCACAGTGCAAGAGCCTCCTGAACAGGCAAAATTAGGGTTTGTGTTCTGATCAAGAAAATGAAGTTTCCAAAGGTCCAATCAAGTCTCACATGCCTACAAATATGGTCAAGCATCCTCATACAAAGTTTCAAGACACTTAGCTCAAAATTGCACAGTCAAAAACCCTAATTGCACTACAGTCAACTGTAGGGGCAAAATGGTCATTTGACAGTCAAAAGTTCAAATTTTTGGTCAACATATCATTTTGAAGCCACAAACATCATTTGATCAATGCTTGATCATGATTCTCAAAGTTTGGCTCAAAAATCATCAAGATGCAAAAGTTTCCTTATTTGGATAGTTGAAAAAGTCAACTGTAAATTGACCAGGGCATAACTTTCACATGGATTATCAGAAAAATTCCACCCAAAGCTCATTTTGAAGAGAAAGACATTTCCTACAACTCATCTTCATACTTCAAGTCCAAGAAATGCTCTCACAAAAAGTTATCAATTTCAACATTATAGGTCATTTTCAAAAGTCAACAAAAAGGGACTTTACGTCAAAGGCCATAACTTGAGATTGGAAAATCTAAATGACATGGGACCAAAGACATTGGTTAGAGGACTCAAAGACCTTTCCAAAATGTCCAAGAACATGAGAAAAGCTTAAAAATTGAGCAAGTTATGCCTTGTAGAAGTTGGGAAATTTTTGGATATTTTGAAAAGTCAACATTGATTCAAATGACCTAAAATTGCTAATGGGCCCATTTTTCTTCCATAATTCTTCATCCATGACATGTGCACGACCACTTGGCCCAAAGGGAAGTTTTTATTCATTTTTTATTTATTTATTTGGATTTTTATTAATAATAATTCATTTAAATTAAAATAAATATATGAAAAATGCTTAACCTAATTTTTCAATCTTTTTGTGCACATTATATCATCAAGATTTCGTGCCTAGCTAAATAAGGAAAGATTTGGATTGATTGATCATGATTTGTACAAAAAGCACATGAAAAAAGATTGAAAAATAAGGCTTGAAAATCAAATCTCAAAAGCTATGAATGCAAGAGATTTGGATGATTCTTTTTAACCTAATTCATTACTACATATGCAAGGATCACAACCCTAGTGCCATTACACACAAAGCTGCGCTAGAAACCCATCATCAAACTTGAAAAATTTGGCAAGAAACTCAATTCTGAAAACCACATTCTGGGGCGATTCAAGGCATAATTTTTGTTTCAATAGCTTGCTGAAGGTTCACTGAACGTTTTCCAATCACAAACATTCAGCAAAACATCAAGAATCGGTATACAGAACTTGAAATTTTTCATGAAAAATGCATAATCGTGTTTCGTATTCTAGGCGTTTTCATTGTGTTTTCTTGATACATTCATACTAATTGGCTTGTTCTGAAATTAACCATGTGCTTTGATTGAAGTTTTATGCATTATACACGATTTCACCATGAGAGAATATTAGGGTTTTGCAAGCTTCAAATTAGGGGTTTTGTAACAAGGAAAAATTAGAACCCCTGACCACCATCATTGGAATCAGCGTGTCTGGACGAAGAAGAAGCCATGCTCGCGCTCAATTTATGAGTGTTCCTGGGCTAATCGTTATTTTCCCATAGACGGCCTAGGAGAACGCTAACAAAACCGTGGCTTAATGTATTTGTGTTTCAGGAACATGAAGAAGATGATGTCGTGGCTGCCAACGATTGTCTGGTTTGAAAACTCGCGCGCGAAGATTCATTAACGTTTTTGTTTCTTTTATAATATTGGTTGTTTGTTTAATATTAACAACGCGCATCTGGCTCCACTGGCAAGCATAAGGATTGGCAAAGCACCTGACCTGGGTTCGAGCCCCAGGTCTTCAGTATTCTCAATATTATTTTGCAATTAATGATCATATGCAGGTCCAACATCAAGGCGTACCATACACCCTCCAGATCAAACCATCCACGTGCATATTTGAATCAAATCAAAGGCATAGGTCTGGGGAACACCATAAGCTTGAGTCAACATGCCAGCACGTGGCCTGGAAAAGTCAAACGGACCAATGTCTTGATGGGCCTAAAATTTCTAAAGATACCTCCTAATTTGGGGTCTGAACCCCCTAAGTTTGCCATTATCTTTTTTTATTTAATTCTATTTCTTTTAATTATTATTTGTTAATTTAATTATTATTTTCATAAAATCACAAAATACCATAAAAAGTCAGAAAAGAGCAAAAATATAATAAATATTTTATTTTAAGTATTTTCATAAATAAATTATATTAATGCATAAATTGATTAGTTTTAAATTAGGTCTTCAATTTTAATTCTTTTTTGATAAAAACCTAAAGATATAGAAATAGGGTTTAATTAATAATTTTTCCTCCTTTTTATTTTTCTTTCACAAATAATTAAATAATTAGATATTTATTTTTTATAATTAAATTTGTACATAAAGATTAGGATTAATTTAGGTTAAAATTCAATGTTTTCTTAATAAATTAAAAGCCACTAGAATTAGGGTTAGTCTTTATTTTAATTAATTCTTTTTTGTATTAAATCCTAAAACACCAAAAAATACCAAAAAACAAGTTCTTTCTTTCTTTTAATTTTAATTAATTCCATGTAATTTAATTTTGCAAAAGGGTCCAACGCCCTCGCTTCAATTTAATTATTCGCATATTTATTTCTTTTCCGTTTAAATATTTATGTATCTCTCCCAAAGCCGTGTAAATAATTGCTCGCACTTTTAATTCTTTATTTTCTTTTATTTCTTTATTTTCTGTCAAATCGGGTTCGAGAAATTTTGGCGATGTGGACCCGCGCCTTTTGTAATAGCTTAGAATTTACTTTCTCACAAATATTTTAACTGTTAAACAAATGGCATGAAAGAATGTATGGACAAAATAAAAACAAGCGTAGAACACCAATAACCTGACACGATAAATGCAAATGAAAACGACACACGAATCGCACACACCACCCCTAGGGTACGCCTCATTGTTGCCTTGCCTCGAAAGGTGATCGTCGAGTAGAGGATGTCTTAGTAAGTCCTCATGATCCGGGAACCTGGCATGAGGGTAGCTTCTAAGGTGTCTTCCCATTGCTCTGGTGATCACCATGTCCCGAAACTCGAATTGACCCGAACACCTCCTATGGTGGTGCTACCTACCTCTCAATGGTGGGATGGCACTACTTTAAAGGACATTTACACAGACGAATTCCTTAGGGTAGGTAGACGACTCTAGATACTTGCTCTAATTTCAAAACAAATTCAAAAACACTTTTCACACCGACACCTTTTCAAAAAGCTTTCGAAAGCAAACTTTTCAAACACTCTTGAGGACCGATACAAGAGTCGAACTGGAATTTTCAAAGAAACTTTTTAAAACCCACAGTTGAAAAGCAAACAAACTATTTTGAAAACACAAATGAGCAAGTATCTAAGAGCCCATGGATAACCATGGATAGAAAGGGTGCTAACACCTTCCCTTTCTATAATCTACCTCCCGAACCGAGAGCAATCTCTTTAAGGAATTTTTCTGTGCTTTTGTCCTTTCCATTTGGAGAAAATAAAAGACGGTGGCGACTCTTGCTTCCGCGACATTTCGCGAACCAGCGTTAAACAGTCAGTTCCAGATCCACCGATCACAGAACTGGCGACTCTGCTGGGGACTCTCTTAAAAGTGAGGTGTACCTTAGGGCTAGTTCATAACTATGTTTTCAATTGTTTTCCTTGTGTGCTTTAAATTGTGGGTTGCTTGGGAGTTCTATAGATCCTAACCCGGATCTGGGGGATACCTTCTTAGAAAGTAGCAACAAGGCTGTGAGGGAACTGTGCGGGGTATACCGACATGGTTGAAACAGTCTGCTACGTTGATGTGGCACTTTGGTGTGTACCGGTAACCCTTGAGTTCAGTCAAGGAGAGTACGGGGCCTCCGCGTGGTGTCGTGAAGCATCAACAGACCTTAGGAACCTTAATTGAACCATATTGGCCTCTTTAGGGTAGTGAGATAACTGACTTTGGTGCAGTCCGAGGTTGGTTGATACTCGATACTACACTCAATTGAGGGTTGCTTTCCTGGAATATTTCGGTCGCCAGTTCAGTGGCTAAATCGAAACGATGAACAATGAAAGCAATCCCGTGATATTGGGACCTTTAGTACCCGGTTACTTCTAATAGGACAGGTTGAACCCACCAACTTCAAGAGGGTAATACCCAGACCCCATGCTGGCCTAAACTCTAAGGGCTCTTTTGTGTGACTTGTGTGCCTTCGTACTTGACTATTTGCATGCTTTATCTGACACATGAACTACTTGCAGGTTTTGTTTTAGTCCTTAATTGGGACTCATAACAGGGTATCCTAAGTTTCTTGCAGGTTTTGGTTTGTAGTCCTTAGTTAGGGACTCATAACAGGGTTTACTCACATTACCCCATGCATACCATGACATCATACCATTGCATACATCCTAATCCATTTCAAGGATCTCAAGGGCTTGTGATGCAGGTCATGATGAATCAAACGTCTAGCAAGGGGCAAAGAGGATTTATTTTCCTCTAGCCAAAGTGGTCGGGGGCTATGACCCACTGGATATGGTGAGCCTTTGACCCTTGACGAAGGACTCTCAACAACATGAAGTACCTTCAATCAAGTTGCCAGTTTCCAACTCTAACAAATTTCTCTGTTTACCCCGCGAGGTCCTTGAAATCATTGGATGCATATCATACATATCATTGCATAATAGGTACCCTTTCTCTGCAGGTTGCTTACCTTCTTCGCTGTTTATTTCAGCAGTCTCGTCATGAATCCTGAATCCTCAACCGAGCACACTATCAAGGCCCTCCAGGCTCAGAACGCCCAGTTCCAAGGGCTGATCATGAATTTGACCCAGGGGCAACAAGATCTGAAGGCTTTGCTCTTAAAGAAGGAAAAGAAGAAGAGGAGGACTGTTTTGTTCAGCCCTAGACGCAGATCTGGGAACACCCAGCAGGATGAAACTGAAAGGACAACTCCATCTGTGGGGAAAGGCAGTCATCAAGAGGAAAGGGTTCCCAGTCCAGTGGTCTCCGACAATGAGACAGATTTCAACGACGAACAGTACCCTCTGGCTGAGGATAGGTACAAACAGTTGGAAGACCGGCTAAGTGCTATGGAGATACAAAAAGTGCCTGGCCTGGACTTCGAGGATCTAGGTCTGTCTTCTGGGGTAGTGATCCCGCACAAGTTTAAGGCACCTGCCTTTGCTAAATACGACGGGGCATCCTGTCCTAAATTACATCTCAGGGCTTACACAAGGAGGATCCAGCCCTACACAGCTGACAAAAACTTATGGATCCATTTCTTCCAAGAGAGTCTTTCAGGGACTCAACTCGAGTGGTTCTATCAATTGAGTGGAGCCAACATCCGTACCTGGGAAGACCTAGCCACTGCATTCTACAAGCAGTACCAGTACAATGCCGACCTTGCTCCTACACGTACCCAACTCCAGGGCATGTCGCTGGGGTCAAGTGAAGGTTTCAAGGAATACGCACAGAGATGGAGAGACCTTGCTGGAAGGGTGCAACCTCCATTAACTGACCGGGAACTCGTTGATATGTTCTTGGGGACCCTATCCGGGCCATTCTTCAATCATCTCATTGGTAATTCATCTGCTGGATTTACCGACCTCATCCTGACTGGCGAAAGAATTGAAGCTGGTATCAAGAGTGGGAAAATCCAAGAGGCCACACCTTCTGACACTCACAAAAAGCCTTACACGGGAAAGAAAGAATCTAATGCTGCATACAGCCAAAAGAGTCGTCGTGACCAATAGGCAGGGGCAGTCATGATTTCTGGTTCTGCACCATGCCGCCAACCACAAAAGGGAAACCAGCGAAGGCCGGACGAGCCTAAAAGACAATTCACCAACATTAACATGCCATGGTCACAAGCATTGCAGCACATGTTGAAGATGAACCTGATTGCGGTGATTAATCCTCCTGCAAATCCTAAGACTTCCTCTCCAAGCTACAATCCAGAAGCGAGGTGTGCTTATCATTCTGATAGCCCGGGGTACGATACTGAGGACTGTTGGGCACTGAAGTACAAGATTCAGAACATGATCGATGCCAAAGAGATCGAGTTCGAGCCTGCCGAGACTCCCAACGTGATCACTGCTCTATTGCCAAAACATGGCTAGGGTCGAGAGATTTTTGTTCATTTGAATTCAAGTTGTATTTTTCTTGTTCAGATAAACAATTATCATGTTAAACTCTTTTATTTCATGAATGCATTACACATGTCTGTCTTGATTTAATTATGTTCACTATGCTTAAAACTGCTTTCATATTTTTGTGATGGTCAACTCTTAATTGAAAATTCTAAGCCTCTTGAGGGAGGATGACGAAAACGATACCATAATTTACAGTATGCTTTTGAACAGACCCCGCTGATGAGGTACATGCATTGTTTCAATCCCTAAACACTGGAGTTATAAGGATGATAATCCCTCGTCAACCCATCTGAGCCAAAGAAGTAGGAGTTTTTTCTTTTCGAAATTTAAAAACCCTTAATCATAACCTGGGGCAGGGTAGTCTCTCAGTTGATCCAAGTGCATAACAAATGGCACCAAAGAGGTCCTTACAAAACAAGGAAAGACAGTGATGGTTCCGAATAATCGTGAGGATAGGCAGTCATTATAAGAACCCAATGAGTCAAAACCTATAAAGGAGACTTATAAAACTGGGGCATCCCGCTGACTGTAATCACAAAAGAAACAGCTCAGGCAAAAAATAGGGATAACAAAATCAGACAAGAAAGAGGTCCTACAAACCCTCGACAAAAAAGGAAAGGACTGCCTATTCAAATAAACGTTCAACATCCGAACCATCACTGGAATTTCAGAGCAAAGACTCAAACAAGGTCTAACGCATGATTAGCTGAGTTTAGGTTTGAAGAATATCACGAAGCGGGTGGGTACAAATAATTTGAGCCTTTATCCTTTGTTTCTTAAACCGTGAACCAGGCCACGCTACAACCCTTAAAAGTCCTAGCTGAAGCATGGGTTAGTTCGAAAGCATACTGTTACAAAAGGTATCCTGACTCCTTAAGGCTCGCTGTAAAAATTTTGAGTTGACATCACGTTTTACAAAATCCACTTGCCTTTATTGAAAAAATGCATTTTCAAAAATTTCAAGACAGACATAAACTTTGCATTCTTAAGATAACATTGCTTGCATATGATTATTTGTCTGAACAGCAAAGAACTTTGTGCAACGAATATCCGATGAACGAAGATCTTCTCAACAAAAGAGTCCCTCTAGTGGAAGGAGCACTTTCAATCAAGAGGCATGGCATGATCAAAGACTATCATCTGGGGCAGTCCAGTCACAACCTGGAGAATCACTCAAGATGCCCAACAACAGGGGCAACTCCCTACATTACGAAAGCATGGACATAGTCGAAAAGATACTACGCATGAACAAAAGACCCGCTAGGTTGACACACCTAGGCAAAAATAAGGGCTTCCCGGCGAACCAAAAGGGTTCGGGCAAAAATAAGGGATGAAACGAAAAAATCTGTACACCCGGCAAGTCGAAAACCTGAAAAGGCGGCTTGGGCAAAAATGGGTATCCCGGTGGACTGAAAACCCGAAAGGGCGGTCCAGGCAAAAATTAGGGATTTAAGCGTACAACTATGTCCCGGCATCTTGTCACTTGTCTGCCAGAAGATTTGTCAAACGACCTCCAAGGTATCTTCTCCCTTCACCTCAGAAACAGGGGCAATAATGAGTCGTCCAGGCGATCCAGTTGCTCTGTCAACCAAAACACTAAAGTCAATATAAAGATGATTACCATCTACCTCTACAAATCCCAGATCAACATTGATAACAAGCCAGTGAAAATCAGGCAGCCTTACCCCGGTTCCTCCAGAAGTCTTACACGAATTTATCTCAAGTTTTACACGAACTTACCTCCAGGTATCCTTACCCCGGTTCCTCCAGAAGTCTTACACGGATTTATCTCAAGTTTTACACGAACTTACCTCCAGGTAGCCTTACCCCGGTTCCTCCAGAAGTCTTACACGAATTTATCTCAAGTTTTACACGAACTTACCTCCAGGTAGCCTTACCCCGGTTCCTCCAGAAGTCTTACACGGATTTATCTCAAGTTTTACACGAACTTACCTCCAGGTAGCCTTACCCCGGTTCCTCCATAAATCTTACACGGATTTAAAGATGACCTTACCCCGGTTCATCAAGAAGTCTCACACGGATTTACCCCAAGATGACCTTACCCCGGTTCATCAAGAAGTTTTACACAAACTTATCCTTCCGTAACCTAACCCCGGTTCCTCCAGAAGTATTACATGGATTTACCCCAAGATGACCTTACCTCGGTTCATCAAGAAGTTTTACACGAACTTATCCTGCAGTAACCTAACCCCGGTTCCTCCAGAAGTCTTACATGGACCTATCTCAAGATGACCTAACCCCGGTTCCCCCCAGAAGTCTTACATGGATTTAGCTCAAGATAACCTCACCCCGGTTCATCAAGAAGTTTTACATGAACTTACCTCACCAGGCAACCCTACACAGGTTCTCCTTCTCCGGACGTAGTTTTACACGAACTCGACATCAAGCAACCCTACACCGGTTCCCTCTCTTCAAGATGCAGTTTTACATGGACTCGTCACCCAGAAACCCTACACAGGTTCTCCCTTTCCAAAAACGAAGTTTTACACGAACTCATCATCAACGTAACCCTACACAGGTTCCTTCTCCATTTCAGATGCGGTTTTACATGAGCTCATCAGTAGGCAACCCTACATAGGTTCCCTCTTTCAACTTACAAAATTATAGTTCAAAATCTCCCCAGGAAGTCCAATCCAGTTCCCCAGGAGAGTTGGAGTCCATCTCCCCAAGCAGTAAGCTTATCCCCAGTAGATTCTGGAAGCTTATCCTCGCATAGCACGGACGCGTCGCCCGTCCTTATTTAAAGAGTTATTTCCTTAATAGGATATAACTGGGTTATCCTCAGCCAAAAGCCATGGAAAGAGCGTCCTCGACAAAGTTCTCTTACCCCCAACGAAGTCTATCAACACTTCCAATACAACAAGGGTATCCCCAGCAAGGTATTATCAACACTCAACAAAGTATCTCTCTCCCCACCGAGTATTGCTCCCCAGCAAGATCGTTAGAGTACTTTTCTCCCCGCAGAATCTTCCATTCGCCAAGTTTATTCCTCAATGGAGTTATCTTCTCCTACCGGTATTCTTGCAGCTATTATCCCCAGCGGAAGCGAAATCTATTCTTCAACAGCAGCCCAGGATATGACTTCCCGGCACCCGTCAAGGATTTACTTTCCTAGACGAAAACATTCATAAAATATCACATACATCATTATAGCATGCATAGACGCATCATATCATACAAATCTCATTTATGTTGAGAACATCATCGCTTGATCCATATCATGCATTGCATATGACTGACTTTTACCTTTCAGGAAAGATTCAGCTAAATTCTCAATCACATTTCAAGACCTAGACCGGTTCAGTTAATCAACTCCAAAGATTTCTTATCCAGTCCAAGGCCTTCTCTAGTCCAGTTAAGTCGACTCCCAACAGATTTTTCTGATGAAGACTCAGTAGAAGTTATCCAGGTTATAATTTCCTATGGTTCCCTCCCCGACGGTGCGTGAGGTGATAACTCCTTTTGAGATTATAATTTTCTATGGTTCCCTCCCCGACGGTGCGTGAGGTGATAATTCCTTTTGAGATTATAATTTTCTATGGTTCCCTCCCCGACGGTGCGTGAGGTGATAATTCCCTTTTAGGTTATAATTTCCTATGGTCCTCTCCCCGATGGTGCGTGAGATGTAATTCCCTTTTAGGTTATAATTTCCTATGGTCCTCTCCCCGACGGTGCGTGAGATGTAATTCCCTTTTAGGTTATAATTTCCTATGGTCCTCTCCCCGACGGTGCGTGAGATGTAATTCCCACCAAGATTTTCTCAACAAGCGTTGTTGAAGTTAAAGTCACTCAAGGTTCTCTTACCGTTCATACTAAGGTAGTAACCATCCCTGGTTCATTCATCATCTTGTGAAGCTCCAGACTCAGCTCCTGTAACCAGTCAGGACATATCTATACCAAGCATCTGAAAACCAACTCCTGCAACGTGTCAGGTAATCATTTTTCTGTTTTGCAGGTACGCAATTTCTCGCTAAGGAATCTCTTACGCGATCAACATCCAGATGGCATCTATAAGCCCATCATCCTATCCATCAATCTCTAGATGGCATCTATAAGCCCATTCCCATCATCGCATTGCTACTATGTGAGCGCAAATTTCTGGGCACTCTAGTGTTCAATCATCTTCTACCCTCGGATTACGAAAGGCACATCAGCCAATCTGCATCCTCAGGTCTAAGAAGATTGAACAGGGGCAACTGTTGTACCCCAAAATTTGCCCTCCCATATTCTTCAAAGATTTGCCAAGTCATGCTTCAAAACTCCCCAAGGGTTGCACAGTGCAAGAGCCTCCTGAACAGGCAAAATTAGGGTTTGTGTTCTGATCAAGAAAATGAAGTTTCCAAAGGTCCAATCAAGTCTCACATGCCTACAAATATGGTCAAGCATCCTCATACAAAGTTTCAAGACACTCAGCTCAAAATTGCACAGTCAAAAACCCTAATTGCACTACAGTCAACTGTAGGGGCAAAATGGTCATTTGACAGTCAAAAGTTCAAATTTTTGGTCAACATATCATTTTGAAGCCACAAACATCATTTGATCAATGCTTGATCATGATTCTCAAAGTTTGGCTCAAAAATCATCAAGATGCAAAGGTTTCCTTATTTGGATAGTTGAAAAAGTCAACTGTAAATTGACCAGGGCATAACTTTCACATGGATTATCAGAAAAATTCCACCCAAATCTCATTTTGAAGAGAAAGACATTTCCTACAACTCATCTTCATACTTCAAGTCCAAGAAATGCTCTCACAAAAAGTTATCAATTTCAACATTATAGGTCATTTTCAAAAGTCAACAAAAAGGGACTTTAAGTCAAAGGCCATAACTTGAGATTGGAAAATCAAAATGACATGGGACCAAAGACATTGGTTAGAGGACTCAAAGACCTTTCCAAAATGTCCAAGAACATGAGAAAAGCTTAAAAATTGAGCAAGTTATGCCTTGTAGAAGTTGGGAAATTTTTGGATATTTTGAAAAGTCAACATTGATTCAAATGACCTAAAATTGCTAATGGGCCCATTTTTCTTCCATAATTCTTCATCCATGACATGTGCACGACCACTTGGCCCAAAGGGAAGTTTTTATTCATTTTTTATTTATTTATTTGGATTTTTATTAATAATAATTCATTTAAATTAAAATAAATATATGAAAAATGCTTAACCTAATTTTTCAATCTTTTTGTGCACATTATATCATCAAGATTTCGTGCCTAGCTAAATAAGGAAAGATTTGGATTGATTGATCATGATTTGTACAAAAAGCACATGAAAAAAGATTGAAAAATAAGGCTTGAAAATCAAATCTCAAAAGCTATGAATGCAAGAGATTTGGATGATTCTTTTTAACCTAATTCATTACTACATATGCAAGGATCACAACCCTAGTGCCATTACACACAAAGCTGCGCTAGAAACCCATCATCAAACTTGAAAAATTTGGCAAGAAACTCAATTCTGAAAACCACATTCTGGGGCGATTCAAGGCATAATTTTTGTTTCAATAGCTTGCTGAAGGTTCACTGAACGTTTTCCAATCACAAACATTCAGCAAAACATCAAGAATCGGTATACAGAACTTGAAATTTTTCATGAAAAATGCATAATCGTGTTTCGTATTCTAGGCGTTTTCATTGTGTTTTCTTGATACATTCATACTAATTGGCTTGTTCTGAAATTAACCATGTGCTTTGATTGAAGTTTTATGCATTATACACGATTTCACCATGAGAGAATATTAGGGTTTTGCAAGCTTCAAATTAGGGGTTTTGTAACAAGGAAAAATTAGAACCCCTGACCACCATCATTGGAATCAGCGTGTCTGGACGAAGAAGAAGCCATGCTCGCGCTCAATTTATGAGTGTTCCTGGGCTAATCGTTATTTTCCCATAGACGGCCTAGGAGAACGCTAACAAAACCGTGGCTTAATGTATTTGTGTTTCAGGAACATGAAGAAGATGATGTCGTGGCTGCCAACGATTGGCTGGTTTGAAAACTCGCGCGCGAAGATTCATTAACGTTTTTGTTTCTTTTATAATATTGGTTGTTTGTTTAATATTAACAACGCGCATCTGGCTCCACTGGCAAGCATAAGGATTGGCAAAGCACCTGACCTGGGTTCGAGCCCCAGGTCTTCAGTATTCTCAATATTATTTTGCAATTAATGATCATATGCAGGTCCAACATCAAGGCGTACCATACACCCTCCAGATCAAACCATCCACGTGCATATTGGAATCAAATCAAAGGCATAGGTCTGGGGAACACCATAAGCTTGAGTCAACATGCCAGCACGTGGCCTGGAAAAGTCAAACAGACCAATGTCTTGATGGGCCTAAAATTTCTAAAGATACCTCCTAATTTGGGGTCTGAACCCCCTAGGTTTGCCATTATCTTTTTTTATTTAATTCTATTTCTTTTAATTATTATTTGTTAATTTAATTATTATTTTCATAAAATCACAAAATACCATAAAAAGTCAGAAAAGAGCAAAAATATAATAAATATTTTATTTTAAGTATTTTCATAAATAAATTATATTAATGCATAAATTGATTAGTTTTAAATTAGGTCTTCAATTTTAATTCTTTTTTGATAAAAACCTAAAGATATAGAAATAGGGTTTAATTAATAATTTTTCCTCCTTTTTATTTTTCTTTCACAAATAATTAAATAATTAGATATTTATTTTTTATAATTAAATTTGTACATAAAGATTAGGATTAATTTAGGTTAAAATTCAATGTTTTCTTAATAAATTAAAACCACTAGAATTAGGGTTAGTCTTTATTTTAATTAATTCTTTTTTGTATTAAATCCTAAAACACCAAAAAATACCAAAAAACAAGTTATTTCTTTCTTTTAATTTTAATTAATTCCATGTAATTTAATTTTGCAAAAGGGTCCAACGCCCTCGCTTCAATTTAATTATTCGCATATTTATTTCTTTTCCGTTTAAATATTTATGTATCTCTCCCAAAGCCGTGTAAATAATTGCTCGCACTTTTAATTCTTTATTTTCTTTTATTTCTTTATTTTCTGTCAAATCGGGTTCGAGAAATTTTGGCGATGTGGACCCGCGCCTTTTGTAATAGCTTAGAATTTACTTTCTCACAAATATTTTAACTGTTAAACAAATGGCATGAAAGAATGTATGGACAAAATAAAAACAAGCGTAGAACACCAATAACCTGACACGATAAATGCAAATGAAAACGACACACGAATCGCACACACCACCCCTAGGGTACGCCTCACTGTTGCCTTGCCTCGAAAGGTGATCGTCGAGTAGAGGATGTCTTAGTAAGTCCTCATGATCCGGGAACCTGGCATGAGGGTAGCTTCTAAGGTGTCTTCCCATTGCTCTGGTGATCACCATGTCCCGAAACTCGAATTGACCCGAACACCTCCTATGGTGGTGCTACCTACCTCTCAATGGTGGGATGGAACTACTTTAAAGGACATTTACACAGACGAATTCCTTAGGGTAGGTAGACGACTCTAGATACTTGCTCTAATTTCAAAACAAATTCAAAAACACTTTTCACACCGACACCTTTTCAAAAAGCTTTCGAAAGCAAACTTTTCAAACACTCTTGAGGACCGATACAAGAGTCGAACTGGAATTTTCAAAGAAACTTTTTAAAACCCACAGTTGAAAAGCAAACAAACTATTTTGAAAACACAAATGAGCAAGTATCTAAGAGCCCATGGATAACCATGGATAGAAAGGGTGCTAACACCTTCCCTTTCTATAATCTACCTCCCGAACCGAGAGCAATCTCTTTAAGGAATTTTTCTGTGCTTTTGTCCTTTCCATTTGGAGAAAATAAAAGACGGTGGCGACTCTTGCTTCCGCGACATTTCGCGAACCAGCGTTAAACAGTCAGTTCCAGATCCACCGATCACAATGATGAATGTATTTCTGAGATTGTTTTGGTTGGGTTTTTTGAGCAAGTTGCAGTTTTGGCTTGGACTGTATGTTTGGGTTTTGCAGTCTTAGATGCAGGCTTGAGTTTGCTTGAGTTATGCAGGTTATGCAATGCATGTTTGTTGTGTTTAGGCTTGTAGTTTTGTTTGTGTAGTTGGGCAGGCTGTGACTAAGTTGCAGTTTGTGGCTTAAACTGTAGGTTTTTGTTTGGCTTGTGTGTTTAGCAGGTTTGCTTGAGTATGGTAAACAGGTTTGTTGTTGTTTTTGGACAAGTTGCAGTTATGCAGTTTGATTTGTTGGTAAACAAGTTTGTGGTTTACTATTTTGATAAGTTGCAGGCTGTTTGTGTTTTGTGAGCGGGTTTTCTTGTTTTGAGAATAGGCTTGCAGGTTTGAGTTTTTACAAGCAGGTTTGAGCTTTTGTGGTTGCAATCAGGTCGGTAGCTTTGCAGCTTACAGTTTTGCAGTTTTGTGAGTTTTGCTTGCAGGTTTGTTGTGTTTGGATTTGGGATTGTATGTTTGTTGAGCTTGAGAAGCAGTTTTGCAGATTTGTGAGTTTGTAAGGCAGACTTGAACTTGTTTGGATTTGGGATTTGCAGGTTTATGAAAATGCAGTCTTGGGTTTTTTCTGAGTGTTTGTAATGCAGGTTTGAGTTGTTTTTGCTCAATGTTTTTTTTTTCTTTTTTTTTCTTAATGTGTTGGCCCTTTGACTGTTATATATCTTTTGTGTTATATTTTCTACCTTTTACAGCCTGCTTTTGCCAAAACTGCAAACCTCTTCACTAGGTCTTCTCTTTCTCTCTCTCTCTCTAAGCACTTTTGCTTATTATTTTAATTCTGAAAAATTTGGCTGTCTAGAAAATGATGAAAACCTTTTGACAGTTCTTGACTTATCAAGTGAATTACCTCTTGCTGTCTTACTTTTGTCTGCTGTATTTCTGTTTTCATGCTGCATTACCATATTTATCCAATTTGTCTTGTAACTTGGTTTTGGGCAATTTGTTCTGTAGCTGAATATGGGACTTTGCTTGCTGCTGTATTATCCATTTGCTTGACTTATACCTTGGCAGTTTTGGCGCCTGTTTGTCCCTTTGAATTTGTGACTTAGTTTGCAGTATAGTTTGCTTGGTTAATGCAGCTTGGAACTCAGTTTGCAGTTCAGTTTGCTTGGTTAATGCAGCTTGGAACTTTTGTATTCGAACCATGTTTTTGCATCTAGTTTGACATGCTTGCATTTTATATATTTTATTTTTCTCTCTGTGAACCGAGAAGAGCGATCTTCTTGTGATTTGCAGAGAGAAAAATAAAGCGTGACGGAAATAGGCAATCTGATTCTAGACGGCCAATTTTAATGATGACCCTTTTTCTTCTTCTTTTCATTTGAAAATTCTTGTGCTGATTTTCTTTTCTTTCTTCTTTTTCAGGTGGATGCATATTGGACAATAGCAGAAGTAGTAGAAGCCAAAGATTTTAGGACATTAGGCTTAGGCTTATTATTATTTTTTCATTTTTTGTAAACAAATATTATTGTAAATACTGTAAGTTGTAAATTTACAATATTCAGATAAATTTTGTAACAATATTTGAAAATAATAAAGAAAGTCTTTGTCAAATATCTTCCTATCTTTCCTTGTATTGTTTATTTAATTATTTAAGATTCTTAAATCAAAATAATTGGAACTGTATCCCAATAATTTTAATTCAGATAAAATAAATAATCAACAAACTTTGCAGTCTCGTAACCTTGCATTACTCACAATACGCATGGTATTCCAATTAACACACATATGGTACAGTTAAACAAATCATTCCAATAAAGCATTCCAATAAACGGTAAACCTTTCACTCCATTAGTCAAGCAGAAGCCTTAATGTTCCAAACAAAAGTCTCAGCTTTTATCCCAGATAACCAGGCCTTGAGAAACAAATAGTAAACTTGAACAAGCGTGAAAACAACGTAATAGTTAACTGAATTTCTGAGGATTCAGTTCCTTCTGAGAAATGCGAGCGAAAACCCTAATTCCGGATTTGTTGCCAAAGAAAGATCTGTCTGATCGATTCTTGAGCCAATCTCAAAAATCAAAGAAAACCCTGGGGTTGTGATTTCTTGTAAAAAAGGGAGGGAAAATTTTGGGGTATAACACATGACAAGACTGAATGTTAATCTTAAAATCAAATTAGATCGCCCTTAACATGTACAAAGATAAAATAACTGAAAACGACACACTCGCACATGCGCACTCCTAGGGTACACCCCACTTGGTTGCCTTCGTACGCGGTCATTGATTATAGGTCGTTTTAGAGATCGCCCTCTTTTCTAAAAGATCATAGTCGCCTCGAAATGGTTGCCTCGGATATTGTTGCCTCAAACAAATGATCTAAGACATTAGGGTTACGGCTAAGGCGTCCTAACATTGCTTTAGTGACCGTAAGTCCCTCATTCGAATTGACCCTTAAACTCCAATGACGGTGCTACCTACTCATTAATAGTGGGATAGCATTATCTAAAGGACCTTAGCATAGAACGATTCCTTTTTCGAGTAGGTAGATGTTTCTTAGATACTTGCTCTTTCAAAATAAAACTCTTCACACTTACACTTTTCAAACAAAGTTTTCAAAACACTTCATTACACTCTTGAGGGTAGAAGCAAGAGTTAAATCGAAGTTTCAAACAAAAAGTTTTTCAAACCCACAAACACAAAGAAAACAATTTTGAAAACCATTGAGCAAGTACCTAAGAGCCCGTAGATAACTACGGATAGAAAGGATGCTAATATCTTCCCTTTCTATAATCTACCCCCCGTACTCAGAAATATCTCAAAAAAGGAATTTTTTTGTGCTTTTTTCCTTTCCTTGTTGGATAAAATAAAAGTCGGTGGCGACTCTTGCTTACCGCGACATTTTGCAAGCACAAATGCAAAACGCAAACCAGCATTCCAAAAAACAGTCAGTTCTTCCCACTGTATCACAGAACTGGCGACTCTGCTGGGGATATTTTATAAGTGGGGTGTACCTTAGGAATAATTCATAATGTTTTCAATTGCTTGACTTGTATGCGTTATATTTGTGGGTTTGAATCAGAGTTACTATAGATCCTAACCCAGATCTGGGGGATACCCTTTAGGTAAGTAGAAATAAATTGTGAGGGAACTGTACGGTGTAGGCCGATACGGTTGAAGCAGTAGCTACGTTGGTGTGGCACTTTAGTATGTATCGATATCCCTTGTGGCGCAACGAGGATAATATGGGTCTGCTAAGGGGTCATTAAGCACCAACTGACCTTAGAACCTATAATTGACCAACTTGGCCATAGAACAGTAGCAATATGCTACACTCATTGAGACCAAACTCTCGCGATGATTCTGGCTGCAAGAAAAGGTTGCTAAACTGGAATTATGACCGATCGAGGGTGGTCAGTGATTTTGAGATTCTCTAGAACTCGGTTACTATTTTTAGGACAGGTTTGAACCAACTAAACTGAAAGAGGGTAATACCTAAACTCCTTGCCAGCCTGAAATCTAAGGGCTATTTGTGTGACTTGTTTGCCCTTACCATGTTTTCTATTTGTGGATACTTGTGGTGTGTTTTCTATCATGACATCATGAAATCATGACATTGCATGCATCTTGCATTGGACTAACCTATTTCAAAGACATGAGGGATTCATCTTTGTTCTGTTTTGTAGGTCATGGCACCCATGCGTAGAAACACTATTCGGATCAACTTTGTCCATATTCCCACTCAGCTTAAGGAATTGGTTGCAAAGGTTTCAGATACTGCCTCCTTTATCAGAATACATGGGCACCTCCTTGGTTTGGTCACCTCCAAGATGGATGAACAGATGATGAGTGTCTTAGTCCAGTTCTTTGATCCACTGTACCATTGCTTTACTTTTCCGGACTACCAGTTGGTCCCTACCTTGGAAGAGTTCTCTGATCTGCTTGGTATCTCTATTCTGGAGTAGACCCCGTTCACAGGTTGGGAGAAAGTCCTTAGGCCAGAAGAGATTGCTTTAGCCCTCCATCTGACAAAGGCTGAGGTAATGTCTAATTGGGAGACTAGAAGTGGGACAAAAGGCTTCTTGACTAAGTTCTTGGTTGGTCGGGCTAATCAATTCTGGGACAGTTTAGACTTTCAGGCGTTCGAGGACACCCTGGCTCTTCTTATTTATGGTCTGGTTCTATTTCCAAACTCAGATGCTTTTGTCGACGTGAATGCAAGGAAGATTTTCATGTCCGGTAATCCTGTGCCCACTCTCTTGGGTGATATTTTGCACTCTCTTTATGCTCGTACTGCTCGGAAGCGAGGAACCCTTATGTGTTGTGCACCATTGTTAGCGAGGTGGTTTATTTCTCACCTCCCCAAATCAGTCTTGAAGAACAAGGAAGGCATGGGTTGGGCCTACGGGATTATGTCTCTCTCTCTCATAATGACATCATTTGGACTATCAAAGGCATGGAAGACGTGGATATTATTGACCGCTGTGGGGAATACCCCAATGTTCCACTGTTGGGAACCCATGGAGGGATCACCTATAATCCATGTTTGGCCTTACGTCAATTTGGGCGAGCTAGGAGGGAAGGACCTCATGAGTTACTGATTCCGAGCATTGTCTTTGATTTCCAAGGGGATAGTGACGAGCAACGCCGCAGGTTCATACGATCTTGGGATAGAGTACACAGGTCTGATCCGCACGAGCTGGGTGCGAAGACTTCTCTTCCAATGGAGCCATATCTCCGATGGGTTCGAATCCGCGCCCAAAAGCTGGGAATTCCGTACGAAGCCGTCTTGCCTATAAATGTTGAGGTTGCTGATGAAGAAGGGGTTCCTTCTACCATCCTCCATCCATACATGCCTACTGACATTGGGGCATTAAAGAGATCGTGGATACAGCTGAGAGAAGAGCGGGATACTTACAGAGAAAAGTATCACGAGCAAGAGCAGAAGATCCAGAAGTTGACAAGGCAGCTGGAGAACGAGCGGATCCTCAACGACTATGTCCGCACCGACAGGAAGCGACCATGGGAGCACTGATTGTCTTTTTGATTATTTCTAGTTTTGCTTTACTTTTCAGCTTTTCTTTCTTGTAACGCCTTAAAGGCATCAGTTGAACAATTGAATTCAAAATTTATCTAATAAAAGTGTGTTTCATTTTTTGTTTATGAATTTGAATCCCTAAAGTCTTTGAAATCATATCATGCACATTTCATTCCCATGCACCTCATAACAGGTACCCTTACAGGTTTCTCATCTTCTTCGTTGTTTATTTCAGCATCATGTCTTCTGAAACATCAACTGAACAAGCCATCAAGGCTCTGCAAGCTCAAAACACCCAGTTCCAGGAATTGTTCATGAACTTGGCTAAGGGTCAGCAAGATCTGAAGACCCTTATCCTGAAAGATAAGAAGAAGAAGAAGACGGTCCTACTGAATATGGGTCACAGATTTGGAAACAATTTGCGAGAAGATGTTGATTTGACTCACTCATCTGGAGGGGGAGATAATCAAGAAGAAAGGAGGGCTCCTGGCCCTGTGGTTTCAGACAACGAGACTGACTTTGACGAAGACCAGTATCCTCCGTCTGAGGATAGATATAAGCAGCTTGAAGACCGGTTGAGCGCGATGGAAGTTCAAAAAGTGCCTGGTCTGGACTTTGGAGACTTGGGTTTGTCATCTGGGGTGGTAATTCCCCACAAGTTTAAAGCACCAATCTTTTCTAAATACGACGGGGTTTCTTGCCCAAAGTTGCACCTTCGTTCGTATGTTAGGAAGATTCAGCCATACACCGCTGACAAAAACCTCTGGATCTACTTCTTTCAAGACAGTCTCTCAGGGACTCAGCTTGAATGGTTTTACCAGCTGGAAGGAGCTAGTATCAATAATTAGGAAGATTTGGCTGCTGCTTTCTACAAGCAATACCAATACAATACCGACCTCGCTCCCACGCGTACCCAACTCCAGGGTATGTCTATGGGTGCGGGCGAAAGTTTCAAAGACTACGCTCAGAAGTGGAGGGACCTTGCTGGAAGAGTGCAACCACCCTTGGTTAATAGGGAGCTAGTGGATATGTTTCTGGGGACCTTGTCTGGTCCGTATTTCAACCATCTGATTGGAAGTTCATCGTCTGAGTTTACAGAGCTGATTATGACCGGGGAAAGAATTGAAGCCGGTATCAAATCTGGCAAGATATAAAAGGGTGCTTCGTCTAGCACCGAGAATAAGCCTTTTAAGAAGGAATCTAGTGCTGTTTACAGTTCAAAGAGCCATAACAGACCTGAGCGCCGCCAAGCAGTCAATGCGGTGATTATATCAAGACCTGTTGTTGCTCCTCAGCGCAACAATTAGCCAAGGGCTGAGAGGCTGCAAAGACAATTCACTCAGCTTAACATGACTTTATCCCAAATTTTGCCGCAGTTATTAAAGACAAACTTGGTGATTCCGAAGGAGGCCCCGAAGAATCCCAACACAACATCACTGATGTACAACCCAAACGCCCACTGTGGTTTTCACTCTGATAGCCCGGGGCACGATACGAATGATTGTTGGGTTTTGAAGAATAAGGTACAAGACTTGATTGATGCTAAAGAGATTGAGCTCGAAGTGCCTGAAAGGCCTAATGTTGTGACTGCTCCTATGCCCAAGCATGGGGTGAATGCTGTAGATGAAGACTCGTTTGTGGTTTCTGTGAAAGACATTGTTACTCCATTGATGACTGTAAAGAAGAATCTTCTGTTAGCCGGTTTATTTCCGGGCTATGATGAAGGTTGTCGTATGTGTTCCGTCCTACCTACTAGTTGCCATCTTTTGAAGTCAGGTGTCCAACGCCTGATGGATAATAAAGAAATTCTGTTTGAGAAGATTGTTGTTCCTTTGGTTCCTACTAAAGAAGTTGCTATAATCACCATTTTCGACAATTCTTCCAAGGCTTCCTCGAGAAAGCCTGTTAGAATTACATCTGTTCCAAGAATTGCACCCTTGATCATCACCATTCCTGGGCCTATCCCCTATACATCAAATAAAGCTGTCCCATGGCACTACGAGGCTGACGTGTATTATCACGGAGTTAAACAAGATTTGGATGCTGATACTAACATCAGCAATATTGTTGGACCTGCCAAAGTCACCCGCAGCGGAAGACTTTTCTCCCCTAAGATCTCTCCACCAACTGTCCGGAAGCCTGTTGTTATTACACCTGCCAGTGTACCTGTTACTGTCCCTGTTCAAGTTCCAATTCTTACCCCTGTTGCCGAGTCAGCTGACACTCGGGGCAAAGGGACCACCGGTGAGCCTTCCCAGACGGAGGCACCAAAGACGATTACTGTTGAAGCCTCTAGACAAGAGATGGAGGAAATTCTGAAGATCATCAAAAAGAGCGACTACAATTTAGTCGAGCAATTGGGGAAAACCCCATCCAAAATCTCCATGTTGTCTCTGTTGCTATGCTCAGAAGCCCATGCCAAGGCTATGATTGCTTTCCTGAAGACTGCACACGTACCGCAAGAAATATCAGTTGATCAGTTTAAAGATTGCATGGCTAGTCTGACTGTTGATAATGGGTTGGGTTTCTCTGATGCCGACTTGACTGCTAAGGGGAATAATCACAATGACACCCTGCATATCTCCATTGAATGCAGGGGCACTACTCTAGCTCATGTGTTAGTGGATACTGGGTCTTCGTTGAATGTGTTGCCCAAGAAGGCACTAGACCATTTAGACTGTGAAGGGTTAGAGCTGAAGCCGAGTAACATTGTAGTCAGGGCCTTTGATGGGTCCAAGAGAATGGTACACGGAGAAGTGGATATTCCGGTTAAGGTTGGTTCTCAGGTTTTCTCATCTACATTCTATGTGATGGACATTCGGCCATCTTATTCTTATTTGCTGGGTCGCCCGTGGATCCATAAAGCTGGGACAGTAACATCTACGCTCCACCAGAAGCTAAAGTACCCGGTGAAAGGGAAAATTATGATAGTACAAGGAGAAGAGAAGTACACGGTGAGCCACCTCAACTCTTTCCGATATGTAGAGATGGATGGGGAGTTCATTGAGACCCCGTTTCAGCATTTTGAAGAGGTTCCCCAGACGCTGGTGTTGTACCCCAAAATTTGCCCTCTCATTTCCTCAACATTTTCTCATCACAAAATCCTTGAAGATCAAGATCCAGTTAGGGTTTCCTCTGCTCAAGACTTCTCCTTGCACTGTGGACTCAAATTAGGGTTTGTGTTTGAACAAAGATGTTTTGACCTAAAATGCCTAAGATGACTTTCATGCTTCATATTGGACTCCCAAGTTTATCCATACCAAGTTTCAAGTCTTGATTCCAAATTTTGCCCAGTCAATTGGACAGATGACCTAGAAATCAGCTGTATTGGGGAAAAAGTCAACTGTGGCCAATTGACAGTCAAATCTCATGAAAATTGACCCACATCTACATTATGAACTCATATGGACCATTTGATCAAGTTTGGATCACAATTCCACAAGAAATTTGATCAGATCATCAAAAGGGCAAAATGGTCATTTTTAGGGTTTTGACTGCACAAAGGCAATTTTTGACTGTTTGACCTAGCCAATGGCACACCAAACTCACATATGGACTCAAGGACCCCATGGAATTATCTTGACATGCTCAACAAACTCAAAAGATCCCAAGTACACAAGATTGACAGTTGAATTTCCCAGTCAATTGGTCAATTTTGACTGTATACTGAAAAGTCAAACTTTGACTTTTTGGTCAAAATCAAGAGTCAAGATCCATTTTTCATCAAAACATGCCAAATCATGAAACTTGTTCACCAAGAAACCAAGAAATGCAAATTAGGGTTTGAAATGGAATTTTTCATAACTTAGAATTTTTCTAAGTTATGGAAAACCCTAATTTTTTCCCAACTTTGCCCCACTTTTTCACCAAGATGTATTTGGATTCAAACAAAAGTCAAAACATGAAAGTTGTAGCTTGTTGCATAATCTACAACTTTGATTCACAAAGTTTTCCCAAATGAGGCTTGTATCTCAAGTTATAAATTTTTGAATAAAGGCACTAAACCATTCATAACTTAGTGAAAATTTGACCTTTTTGACAAGGTTTTCTACCTAACTTGCAGGCCATTTTCCATACACTTCCACTTGGAATTTCAATTTGCATTTCAAAGATGGATTGTAGTACACATTCCAAGCTTTCCAAAATGTCCAAGAACTTATCAAACAACCTCATGGTTAGGGAGAATCGAATTTTGCAAAATGGGCAAAAGTCACTTTGATTCATGGCCATGTACATGTTCATACACTTTGCAATTTTTCAAATCAGCATGGGCAAGCTAGTTACAGGCCTCT
Source organism: Vicia faba (assembly GCA_948472305.1). Taxonomy (NCBI): domain Eukaryota; kingdom Viridiplantae; phylum Streptophyta; class Magnoliopsida; order Fabales; family Fabaceae; genus Vicia; species Vicia faba. The sequence continues at coordinate 850,320,287 of OX451735.1, read as the reverse complement.
AATCCTTTTCTTACTCAATAATTAAATGCCTATCCATTGTGTTTTAGCTTTGTTTTGTTCATATAGTCATTACACAAGGAATTAAGCCTTAATTGGAAAAAGTGATTTATCCATTTTTGCAAAGTAGAACTTTATGTCAAGTTTGAAAATCAAGAGGTACAATGCATATCTTTGGACACAAGATTCATGGACATAACACACTGATCAAGACTAAAAGATGCAGCACATTTTGAGGGGCCTGTACAAGCCTAGAAAAAAGTTGGCATTTCTTTGCTTCACATAGAAGAAACATGGCATAACTTGTACCAACTTGGATATCAGCTTAGACACACTTAGACAAACTTATCAAACACATTCCAAAGATCATAACCAAGCTATTGCACGACCCTAACACCTCTCATCCCTCCCAAAACTCAGAATCACCTTGAAACTGCTCAAACAGAGCAACCTCTGCAGATTGAGCTCCAACTCTCAATCCTTTCAAGCATTCTTGCCCAAACCAGTTCACATACATTCCCTAACATCTATGCAAGCTAACCAAAAGCAAAAACACGACATGTAATCCCTCTAACTGGTTCCACCATTTTCACATTTCTGACTTGCAGGTGAAGTGCTCTAGCTCGATTCAGAAGCTTTCAAGACAAAGTAAACATTGGAATAGCATCCCTGGACCTCAAGGAAGCTTTTCCAATCATCACCTTGCACTGAAAGTTTCTACATTTCCAGATAGAACTTCAACTGAACAGGTAAGTTTTTGAATTCGTATCTCTCTTATTAGGCATCATTAGCTTTAAGTTTGTGAATAAACAATGTTCTACTCATGCCACTGAACATGTACATGTTTTTACTTTTCATTTCTTTTGCTTGAGCTGTGAGAATTTAAGGTTTGAAAATGGCAGAAAATCTAGGTTAGAATTTGGGGGAGAAGAAATTCTCCCTCATCTTAGAGAGTTAGATCAAGTTCTGCATATGGTTGGATTCGTCTCTTCATGCTGAACATTTTTTATGTTATGAGTTTTCATTGAAAAGCCAGGAATCAGGAGTTAGAAGTTTGAGAAGAAGGGCGCGCGTTTTTGAACATTTCTGGCTGGAGGTTGAAGACAGTGGCTTCTTGGGCTGGGCCTGAGTGTTTTTCTTATTCACACCACTTTTCTTGTTTTACACCCCCTGAGCCCATTTCATTTATTTTTAATGATTTCTGTCATTTTTTTTTTGATTGACTTATTTATTTTTTCTCATGTCATTAAAAATATAAAAATATTTTTTCTCACCATTTTTGATTTTATTAGGCATTTATTTAGTTTTCTTGTAGTTTATACATAAATAGATAAATACATATATTTTGTTTAAAATACTAAAAAAATAGTGCAAATACATTTCTATACATTTTTATTTTTGTTTTACTTTCTGAAAATATTTTATAGAAAAATATTTTTTTTATTAAATATTAAATATCATTATTTTTATATATAATACATATTTAGAACTTAATATATATATATATATATATATATATATATATATATATATATATATATATATATATATATATATATATATATATATATATATATATATATATATATATATATATATATATATATATATATATATATATATATATATATATATATATATATATATATATATATATATATATATATATATATATATTAGTATATTTAGGTTAGAATACAAAAATACCTATATTTTTCATTTTTATTAATATTTAATATAAAAATACTTTTTATAAATGTACTTCATTTTATTTTTATTTTTGTACATAATAAATAAATACTTGTATTAAATTAAATAATAATACATTTTATTTAATAGAATTAGGGTTTTACCCTAAATATGAAAAACTCCAAAAAATAATACCCTTTTATTTTCCTTTTATTTTACATAAATAATTCTTTTTTTTTCATACATATAAAAATTCTTTTTGCATTCTTGCATATTTGTCTTATTTTATTTAATCTATGCAAAATATTTGTCTTGTAAATATTCAACATTGATGTAATAGTTTTAGGTTTAAATTCCTTGTCAAAATCCCCATTTGAACATTTGTACCCCCTTCCCATATTTGGTTTTGTAATAGCTTAGTAAATTTATTTTCGCACTTTATTGCTTTCCAATTATACCATGCTAGAATTAGGGTTTGTATGCGAAAAACGATAAAATAGTTATGACCTAATCCCAAGACAAATAAGCATGAAAATGAACACACAAATCACACTTGCACCCCCTAGGGTATTTCACTTGTTGCCTTTCAAAATTGGGCCATATTGTATGTTAGGTCTCTTTGGGCAAAACAAACGAATCAAATGATCATAGTCCCTCGATAATACTTTCAAATATTGCCAAAACAAATAATCAAGTCCCTTAAAGAAAATGCCCAAAGATACTTGGCACCATTGCAATTATGGCCTAAACGATGACCCGCGCCTGTCCCTTTCACATCCTAACATAAGATTGTCCACCAAATGCAATGGTGGAACAAACTTGTTAAAAGGGTTAAAACATAGCAACAATCTTTGAGAAATTTAGGAGTAGATAACCTCTTAGTTACTTGAATCAAACTTACAAACTAAAACACTTGCCTATTTAAAAAAAAACCACACATCACTACACTTTCAAAACAACTTTCAAAAACAAAAGAAAACCTTTTCAAAAGACATACATCTTTGTATACATCCCCACATGGATCATTACAAAGGTTGCCACCACATTGGCTTCTTTTCAAAACATTTTCAAACCCACACACACACACCAGCACCATTTAAAACAATTGAAAACAAAAGGCAAGTGATCTAAGCAAGTAACTAAGAGCCCATGGATAACCATGGATAGAAAGGGTGCTAATACCTTCCCTTTCTATAATCTACTCTCCGAACCCAAGAAAACATCTCAAAGGTTTTTGCTGTGCTTTTTAACCTTTCCTTAGGATAAAATAAAAAGTCGGTGGCGACTCTTGCTCAACCGAAACATTTGCGAAAACAAACGCAAAACCTCAAGTCAGTTCTCACACCGTATCACAGAACTGGCGACTATGCTGGGGAGATACTTAAAGTGGAGTAACCTTAGGGATTAGATCACCTTTGTTTTCAATTGATTGCTTTGTTTGCTTTTATATTTGTGGGCTTTGCATCGGAGTTTCATAGATCCTAACTCGGATCTGGGAAATACCCTTTTTAGGTAGCATAATCAGTGAGGGACCTGTCCGGCGTAGACCGACATGGGTGAAGCAGTGGCTACGTTGGTGTGGCATCTTAGTCTGTACCTATATCCCTTGTGTTGCAACGGGGAGAATATAGGTCTTCTAAGGAGTCATTAAACACCAACCAACCTTAGAACCCTAAATTGACCAACTTGGCTATTAGGACAGTAGCAGTATGCTACACTCATTGAGGCTAAACTCTCGAGATGGTTCTGGCCGCGAGAAAAGATTGCGATGCTGGAGTTATGACCGATTGAGGGTAGCCAATGATTTGAGATCCTCTAGAACCCGGTTACTTTTGATGGGACAGGTTTTAACCAACAAAACCAAAAGAGGGTAATACCTGAAATTCATGCTGGCTTGAAACCTAAGGGTGTCTTGTATGACTTGTGTGCTTTATCATGTTTGCCTGTGTGAATACTTGTGGTGTGCTTCATCATAGCATCATGCCATCATACCATTGCATGCATCCTGTATAAAGGACTAACCCATTTCAAAGACGAAAAGTTTCATCTTTGCTCTGTTTTGTAGGACATCATGATGCCCGTACGTAGGAATACCATCCGGCTCAACTTTGTTCAACCACCAGTTTTACTCAAGGATTTGGTTGGAAGGATTCCAAACACTTCTTCCTTCATTAACAGACATGGTTCTCTCCTTGGCTTGATCACTGCAAAATGGGACCAACAACTGATAAGTGTTCTGACCCAGTTTTATGACCCTCTGTATCATTGTTTCACCTTTCAAGACTTCCAGCTGGTTCCTACCCTGGAAGAATTCTCTTATTTGCTTGGGATCCCTGTCTTGGAACAAACTCCATTCACTGGTTTGGAAAAGACTCCTAGGCCTGAAGAGATTGCTACAATTCTCCCCTTGACCAAAGAAGAGGTATTGTCCAACTGGGAAACTAGAAATGGGGTCAAGGGCTTTTTGGTCAAATTTCTGGTTGGCAAGGCTAATGATTTCTGGAATGACTTGGACTTCAAGGCGTACGAGGATATTCTGGCTCTTTTGATCTATGGTCTGGTATTGTTTCCCAACCCTGACACCTTTATCAGTATCCATGTCATAAGGATCTTCATGTCTCGGAATCCGGTACCCACTCTTTTGGGTGATGTTCTACAACAACTCTATGCTCGTACTGCTCGAAAACGGGGAACTCCGTGGTGTTGTGCCCCTTTGCTAGTAAGGTGGTTTATTTCTCACCTTCCTAAGTTCGTGCTGAAGAATGAAGAAGGAAAAGGTTGGGCTCGGAGGTTAATGTCTCTCACTGATAATGACATCACCTGGACTCTCAGAGGTTTGGATGAGGCAGCTGTTATTGACCGTTGCGGAGAATACCCTAATGTTCCGTTGATTGGTATCCAAGGAGGAATCTCTTACAATCCATGCTTAGCTCTCCGTCAGTTTGGAAGAGCCAGAGGGGATGGGCCTCATGAAATGCTGGTTCCTCACTTCCATTTTGAGTTTCAGGCAGACAGTGACAAACTACGCCATGGATTCATTAGAGCTTGGGACAGAATTCACAAAGCTGACCCACATGAGTTGGGACCAAAGACTTCCCTACCAATGGAGCCCTATTGCAAATGGGTCCGCATCCGTGCTCAGAGGTTAGGTATGCCATACGAAGTTGTTAGACCTCTCATTCTTGAATCTCCTAATGAAGATGAGGTTCCTCCAACTGTCCTCCCTCCTCAGATACCTACTGATTTTGACACAATGAAGAGATCTTGGGCGCAGCTAAAGGAAGAGCGGGATTTCTATCGGGAGAAGTTCAACGAGCAGGAACGGAAGATCCAGAGGCTGACTAAGAAATTGGAAGAAGAGAGGGTCCTGAACAACTACATCAACACTAAGAAAAGGAGGCCGTGGGAGCATTGATGAGCTTTGGATATTCCCTTTTATAGCTTTTATTTCCTTTCTGTATTTTTCATTCCTGTAATGCCTAAGGGCAAATTGTTGAACAATTGGAAATTTTAATCTAATGAAGTGTGTTTCCCTTTTTGTGTACAAAGTTGAATCTTGTTTGTCTTTGAAAACATAAAACATACGCATTTCATTGCACCATATGCATAGCAGGTACCCTATTTCACAGGTTGCTTAATCTCCTTCGCTGTTTATTTTGAACAGTCATCATAAATCCAGACTCATCCAGTGAGCAAGCAATCAAGGCCCTTCAGGCCCAAAGTGCACAGTTCCAAGAGATGGTCCTAAGCCTGGCTCAAGGTCAGCAAGAGTTGAAGACTCTACTCCTGAAGAAGAAGAAGAAAAAGAGGACTGCGTTGTTCAACACCGGACGCAGATTTGGGAACACACTCCATAATGAAGCTGAACCAACTACTTCTTATGCTGAGAAAAACAGTCCCCAAGGGGGAGGAGCTCCTAGTCCCGCAGTCTCCGACAACGAGGCGGACTATAATGACGAACAATACCCACCTGCTGCTGACAGATACAAGCAATTGGAGGACCGTTTGAGCGCCATGGAAATTCAGAATGTGCCAGGACTGGATTTCGGAGATCTGGGGTTATCCTCTGGGGTAGTAATTCCACACAAGTTTAAGGCACCTGCCTTCGCCAAGTATGATGGGGTCTCCTACCCAAAGCTGCATCTAAGGTCGTACGTAAGGAAGATCCAACCTTACACGGCGGATAAGAACCTTTGGATTCACTTCTTTCAAGATAGCCTCTCGGGGTCACAGCTTGAATGGTTCTACCAATTAGATGGAACTAGCATCCGACACTGGGAAGATTTGGCAACCGCATTCTACAGACAATACCAATACAATTCTGATCTCGCTCCTACGCGTACCCAACTTCAGGGTATGTCTCTAGGAACGGGTGAAGGGTTCAAAGAATACGCACAAAAATGGAGAGATTTGGCTGGCAGGGTGCAACCTCCATTGACTGATCGTGAGCTGCTTGATATGTTCCTAGGGACTTTGTCTGGTCCGTTTTTCAATCATTTGGTTGGTAACTCCTCCGCTGGGTTTACGGATTTGATTCTGACGGGAGAAAGAATTGAAGCTGGCATCAGGTCAGGAAAGATATAAAAAGCTGCCTCCACAAATACTGAGAAAAGGCCTTTCAAGAAAGAAGCAAGTGCCGTCTATGGTCCTAGAAGAAAAGTCAAGCCCAAAAGTCGCCAAGCCGTCAATGCGTTGGTCATTTCAAAACCTGTTGCTGCTCCTCAGCAGTACAATCAACAAAGAGGGGAAAGGCCCAAAAGGCAGTATACTCGGCTGAGTATGACCCTATCTCAAATTTTACCCCAACTGTTATCAACCAACTTGGTGACCCTCAAAGAAGCTCCTAAGGTCGTCAACACTGCGTCCCCTAAGTATAACCCAAATGCCCGGTGTGCTTATCATTCTGATAGTCCCGGGCACACTACTGACGATTGCTGGGCCTTGAGAAACAAAGTGCAGGATCTTATCGACGCAAAGGAAATTCAGTTTGGAGCGCCTGAGAGACCAAATGTTGTAACTGCTCCTATGCCCCAGCATAGAGTAAATGCCATTGAGGAAGAGTTGTATGTTGTTTCGGTGAATGAAGTTGTTACCCCTCTTTTGACTGTTAAGAGGAACTTACTACTAGCCGGTTTATTTCCGGGTTGTAGTAAGGGTTGCCTCCTATGTGCTGTTATCCCTACCGGTTGTCCACTGCTGAAGTCAGGCATCCAAAGCCTGATGGATAGCAAGGAGATTTTGTTCAAGAAAACTGTTGTTCCGTCTGTTTCCATTGAAGAAATATCTGTTGTCACAATTTACAATCCTGCCAAAGCTCCTGTGAAGAAACTCGTCCAAATTATGTCTGTTGCACCCATCACTATCACTGTCCCGGGGCCTCTCCCGTATGAGTCTGATAAAGCTGTTCCATGGCATTATGGAGCCGACGTATATGTGCTTGGGGTGAAGCAGGAGTTCAACACCAATACCAGTATCAGTAATATCACTGGTCCCGCAAAGATTACCCGCAGTGGCAGGCTCTTCTCGCCTGACATTGCACCGCCAGTTATCCGAAAACCTCTCACCATCACACCCGCAAGTGTGCATGTTCCAGTTCAAATTCCTGTGTCTACTACTGCCGCTGAGTCCTCTGATACTCGGGGCAAAGAAGTTGCTACCGATTCGCCTGCCAGGACGGAGGCACCAAAAAAGAAGACTGCTGTGGAAGCCTCCCAACAAGAAATGGAGGAAATTCTTAAAATTATCAAAAAGAGTGACTTTAACGTTGTTGAACAGTTGGGGCATACTCCCTCCAAAATCTCTATGTTATCATTACTGTTATGCTCGGAGGCCCATGTAAAAGCCCTGATTTCATTTCTGAAAATGGCCCATGTGCCGCAAGAGACCTCCGCGGATCAATTCACCGACTGTGTGGCTAATTTGACGGCTGACAATGGCTTAGGGTTCTCGGATGCTGACCTTACCGCTAAAGGGAAAAATCACAATGATGCCCTGCATGTTTCCATAGAATGCAGGGGCACTACTCTCACACACGTGTTAGTGGATACCGGCTCTTCCCTGAATGTCTTGCCCAAGAAGGCATTGGACCGCTTGGATTGTGAGGGCCTGGAGTTGAAACCTAGTAACATCATTGTTAGAGCCTTCGACGGGTCTAAGAGGATGGTGCACGGTGAAGTAGACATCCCTATTCGTGTGGGTTCCCAAGTTTTCAACTCAACGTTCTATGTAATGGATATTCGTCCATCTTACTCCTGCTTGTTGGGTCGACCCTGGATTCACAAAGCTGGGGCAGTAACATCCACTCTACACCAAAAGCTCAAATACCCTGTCAAAGGGAAGATTGTTACTGTGCAGGGTGAGGAGGAATACATGGTTAGTCACTTGAATTCATTCCGGTATATCGAGATGGACGGGGAGTTTATTGAAACCCCCTTTCAGCATTTTGAGGAAGTACCTCCAGTGTTGGCATCAGCTGAAGCAATAGTTGAAGAAGACTTTCCGTTGAAGATGGCGTCCTTGAAGGATGCCCGGGCTGTAATCGAGAGAGGCAATTGTGCAAACTGGGGTCAGCTTCCTGACTTCACTCAAAAGAACGACAAGTTTGGGCTGGGCTTTACTGCAGAGGCTCAGAAGGCTGTGCGCAAGGACAAGATCAGAAAGGCTCCAGTGTTTATCTCCAACCCAAGGGTGAATGCTATCGAGGAGGATGTAGAGGAAGCAGAGTTTGATAGTTGGATCTACCCGACTACCAGCAACGGACCGAGCAACTGGACGGCAAAGGATTTTACACCTATCACATTTGTCACGCAGTAATTAATTTCTTTTGATTTCCAATTTGTAACAAACAATATGTTAAAACTTTGTTGGCTCGGTGTCCTACCCGGGGCATCGTAGCTCCATTTGTGAGGGCTTTTTGTATGACATTTCCATATATCATCAATCAAAACATTGGACGTTTGTTGCATTTCAAATCTTGTGCTTTTTTTCTTTCTGTGTTATATTGCAAAACAGCTATATTTACACACACTCACTTATACAGGTTTCAATCCACTCTGGATCTCACTGGTAACAGCTCTGCTACCGCCAGTTATGACTTCGAGAATCCGATCAACTTGGCCGAAGACGAAGGTGAAGATGATTGCGAAGTGCCTGGTGAACTCGCAAGACTGCTACTCCAGGAAGAGAGGGTTATTCAACCACATGAAGAGCCGGTAGAAACAATTAACCTGGGTACTGAGACAGATAGGAAAGAGGTCAAGATTGGGGCTAATCTAGAGCTCAGCGTGAAGCAACGATTGATCCAGATGTTACAGGATTACATGGAGATATTTGCTTGGTCCTATGAAGACATGCCTGGTTTGGATGCCGACATTGTAGTTCACCACCTGCCAACCAAGGAAGATTGCCCTCCGGTAAAGCAAAAGGTCCGCCGTATGCGCCCAGAGATGTCTGAAAATATCAAGGCTGAGGTTATGAAGCAATTCGATGCCGGGTTTCTAGCTGTAACTTCTTATCCTCAATGGGTTGCCAATGTGGTGCCAGTGTCAAAGAAGGACGGTAAAGTCAGAATGTGTGTCGACTACAGAGATTTGAACAGGGCAAGCCCCAAGGATGACTTCCCCTTACCTCACATCGACGTTCTTGTTGACAATACCGCCCAACGCAAGGTTTTCTCCTTCATGGATGGCTTTTCAGGGTATAATCAGATCAAGATGGCCCCGGAAGATATGGAGAAGACCACCTTTGTGACTCAATGGGGCACCTTCTGTTATAAGGTCATGCCATTCAGATTGAAAAATGTTGGGGCAACCTATCAACGTGCCATGGTTGCTTTATTTCATGATATGATCCATCATGAGATTGAGGTATACGTTGATGACATGATTGCAAGGTCTCAAACTGAGGAGGAGCACCTTGACCATCTGAGGAAATTGTTTGACCGACTCAAGTTATACAAGCTGAGGTTGAATCCCAACAAATGCACCTTTGGGGTAAGATCCGGAAAGTTGTTAGGTTTCATTGTAAGTGATAAAGGTATTCAGGTGGATCCTGCCAAGGTAAAAGCCATACAAGAGATGCCGACTCCAAAGACAGAGAAAGAAGTCAGAGGCTTCCTGGGACGACTGAATTACATTGCCCGATTCATCTCACATCTGACTGCTACTTGTGAGCCAATCTTCAAATTACTGAAGAAAGATCAAGTAGTGCGTTGGAACAATGAATGTCAGGCCGCCTTTGAAAAGATAAAGGAATATCTCCAAGAGCCACCCATTCTTATGCCGCCAGTGGAAGGAAGACCTCTAATATTATACTTGACAGTACTTGACAATTTAATGGGGTGTGTGCTGGGGCAGCATGACAAGTCTGGCCGAAAAGAGCACGCTATTTATTACTTGAGCAAAAAGTTTACCGACTGTGAGTCTCGTTACTCACTGCTTGAGAAAACTTGCTGCGCTCTAGTATGGGCTGCTCGCCGGCTAAGACAGTATATGCTGACTCACACTACTCTATTGATTTCAAAGATGGATCCCATCAAGTACATATTTGAAAAGCCTGCTCTGTCTGGAAGAATAGCGAGATGGCAAATGATCTTGACAGAATATGACATCCAGTATACAACTCAGAAAGCAATTAAAGGAAGTGTACTGGCGGATCATTTAGCACACTAACCTGTGGACGATTACCAATCATTGAACTTTGATTTTCCGGACGAAGACATCATGGTGGTAACCGACTGTGAAGTGCCTGGACCGGATGAAGGACCTGAGGAAGGATCCCGATGGTCTATGCATTTTGACGGAGCCTCCAATGCTTTGGGTAACGGCGTCGGCGCTGTAATCATATCTCCCAAAGGAACTCATACTCCACTCACCGCCCGATTATGTTTCAACTACACCAACAACATGGCAGAATATGAGGCATGTATCATGGGTCTACAAGCTGCAATCGACTTAAGGATCAAGTTTCTGAGTGTCTTCGGAGATTCCTCTCTCGTGATCAATCAGATCAAAGGCGAGTGGGATACGAAACACCCAAATCTTATTCCTTACAAGGAGTATGTGTCAACCTTGCTTCCCCACTTTGAAGAAATAACTTTTGAGCACTTCCCAAGAGAGGAGAACCAGCTAGCGAACGCACTAGCTACGATGTCTTCAATGTTCAAAGTTAAATGGGACAATAAGGCTCCCCAGATCATTATCTGGAAGTTGGATGAACCGGCATACTGCTGCGAGCTTGAGGCTGAAAAGGCTACTGAAAAACCCTGGTATCATGAGGTGAAGAGGTACTTGGAAGCTCAGGAATACCCTGAAGGCGCATCTGTCAATGACAAGAAGTTCATGAGGAGGTTTGCGGAAAAATTCTTCCTCAGAAACGACATTCTCTATAAACGGAATCATGATTCAACTCTACTATGTTGTGTGGATAAGGCTGAAGCAGAGAAGATCATGTTAGAACTGCATGAAGGTACATTCGGGACACATTCCAGTGGACACACCATGGCTAAGAAAATCCTTCGGGCAGGATATTTCTGGTCCACAATGGAAGCTGATTGTTACCATCACTCCCGAACTTATCACAAATGCCAGATCTATGCTGACAAGGTGCATATGCCTCTGGTTCCTCTGAATGTCCTGACGGTACCTTGGCCTTTTGCAATGTGGGGAATTGACATGATCGGTGAGATCCGACCAACGGCATCCAATGGGCATCGCTTCATCTTAGTGGCGATCGATTACTTCACAAAGTGGGTTGAGGCAGCTTCATACGCCACAGTAACCAAGAGCGTCGTGGCACGTTTCATCCGGCATAATCTGATCTGTCGATACGGCATCCCGGAAAGAATCATTACGGACAATGGTACCAATCTCAATAACACAATGATCACTGAACTCTGTGAACAATTCAAGATACAGCACCACAATTCTTCTCCCTACCGGCCGAAGATGAATGGGGCTGTAGAGGCCGCTAATAAGAATATCAAGAAAATTGTGCAGAAGATGACAGTGACCTATGAAGATTGGCACGAGATGTTGCCATTCGCTCTTCATGGGTACCGTACCTCAGCAAGGACGTCAACAGGGGCAACTCCTTTCTCCTTGGTCTATGGCATGGAGGCAGTCTTGCCGATTGAAGTCCAGATACGCTCTCTCCGGATAATGAAGGATGCAGACTTGAGTGAAGATGACTGGATCCAGACTCGACTTGATCAATTAAATCTGATTGACGAAAAGAGGCTCACTGCTATCTGTCACGGTCAAACGTATCAAAAACGGATGATCAGGGCATTTAACAAGAAAGTCAGACCACAAGAGTATCAAGTTGGGGACCTGGTAATCAAACTCATCATCCTTCCTCAAAGTGATCCCCGGGGCAAATGGACCCCTACGTACGAAGGGCCATTTATGGTTAAACATGTGTTCTCAGGAGGAGCCATGATCCTAACCACCATGGATGGTGACGACCTTCCTCACCCCGCTAATGCAGACATAGTGAAAAGATACTACACATAAATAAAAGACCCGCTAGGTTGACATACCTAGGCAAAAATAAGGGCTTCCCGGCGAACCAAAAGGGTTCGGGAAAAAATAAGGGATGAAATGAATAAAAATCTGTATACCCGGCAAGTCGAAAACCTGAAAAGGCGGCTTGGGCAAAAATGGGTATCCCGGTGGACTGAAAACCCGAAAGGGCGGTCCAGGCAAAAGTTAGGGATAAAGCGTAACACTATGTCTCATTGGATCACTTCGCATCCGGAGTTCGGCATCAACTATCTGGCTCAGACTTCGGCATCGACCAATCAGCTTCATCTTCAACTAGGCAGCAAAGCGATGAGACGCTCGAAGACATAAAGGCGATAGCAGAGTTGGAACCCAGTGGGATTGTTCACATAGCTGTTTTGTTTCCTTTTCAAAATTGTAAATTCTATGTTATTTGACGGCGTCCTCTTACTAGGATGTCAGCCTCTTGTACAAAAACGCCTATTCACAGGCAAAGTTCAAATCAATACAAATTCACTTGTCCATACAAATTGCCATGGTTTTTCTTTTTCTGTTTTGTTTTGCGAAAAACGTCCAATGTTGATTTTTGATATATGCATTTGAATTTAAACTGCTGATTCATAAATATTTTGCATATAAAACAAAAGATTAACTACAGGTGACATCAGAGACAGGGGCAATGTAAAGTTGTCTGATGCAGTCTGGTTGCTTTGTCCGCCAAGGTACCAAGGTAGGTTCGACTGAAGGATGTGACCAAATCATCTCAACACCCCGCAGAGTAAGACAAGATTCAGCAATACTTTCCCCAAGCGGAGTTGATTCCCTGTCAATCCTGAAAAGGCACAACATTCCCCGGCAGGTCTTAAAGCTCATCCCCGTTAGATTCCGGAAGCTCGTTCCCTACAGGATACGGACGTCTCTCCCGAGCTTTATTCAGAGTTATTCCTCACAAGGGCTTATAACTGGGTTATCCTCAGCTAATTACCACGGAAGATCGCCCTCGGCAAAGTTCCTTCAATCCCCGGCAGAGTTTATCTTTGGTGTTCCCCAGCGGAGTTTATCATCATTATCCCCAGCGGAATCCATCATCAAAGTCCTCAGCAGGCCTCTCGTCAAAACTTCAGCAAAGTATCTCTTTCACAGAGCAATTCTCCGGCCGATCGTCAAGGATTTATTTTCCTAAGACGAAATTACATTCATAAACATTTCACGTTTTCATACATCTTGTTTACATACATGATAAAGTGCATACTCACACTATCTCATGTTGAACAGCATGGCATCATGCATATCATACATCATGACATTGCATACAACTTATGTTTTTGCCTTTTCAAGGAAAAAGACAATCCCAAAGACAACTACCTTCAACTGTCACAATTCCAGATTCGATACCTGTATCTAGCCAAGGCACATCTGAGAGTGATCAGTTTCCAGACTCGACTCCTATATCTAGCCAGGGCACGTCTGAAGAAGTTCGAAGATTCGATTCCTGTATCCAGCCAGGGCACATCTATCAACTACAACATTTCCAGATTCGTTTCCTGTATCCAGCCAGGGCATATCTGTTGACCACATTTCCGGACTCGATTCCTGTATCTAGCCAGGGCACGTCTGAAGAGTTCGAAGATTCGATTCCTGTATCCAGCCAGGGCATATCTATTGACGACTATTTCCAGATTCGACTCCTGTATCCAGCCAGGGCACATCTGTGAACAACCGATTGTAGATTCGATACCTGTATCTAGCCAGGGCATATCTACATAAGGAGACTGAAGATCAAATACCTGTAACAAGCCAGGAAAACATATGTCTTTCTCAAATACACAAGTTTTCGCTAAGGAATCTCTTATGCGATCAATACTTCCAAATGGCATCTATAAGCCCATTCCCGACAAAGTTCCGTCACATCTCCAGATAGCATCTATAAGCCCATCTCCCCATCCACCATCTCTCCAAATGGCATCTATAAGCCCATTCCCGACATCACATTGCTGATACTTCAACATGCGAGTGCAAATTTCCGGGCACTCTAGTGTCCAATCTCCTTTTACCCTTGAGTCACGAAAGGCAAACTTGCCAATCTAACTCTTCAGGTTCAAGAAGATTGAACAGGGGCAACTGTTGTACCCCAAAATTTGCCCTCTCATTTCCTCAACATTTTCTCATCACAAAAACCTTGAAGATCAAGATCCAGTTAGGGTTTCCTCTGCTCAAGACTTCTCCTTACACTGTGGACTCAAATTAGGGTTTGTGTTTGAACAAAGATGTTTTGACCTAAAATGCCTAAGATGAATTTCATGCTTCATATTGGACTCCCAAGTTTATCCATACCAAGTTTCAAGTCTTGATTCCAAATTTTGCCCAGTCAATTGGACAGATGACCTAGAAATCAGCTGTATTGGGGAAAAAGTCAACTGTGGCCAATTGACAGTCAAATCTCATGAAAATTGACCCACATCTACATTATGAACTCATATGGACCATTTGATCAAGTTTGGATTACAATTCCACAAGAAATTTGATCAGATCATCAAAAGGGCAAAATGGTCATTTTTAGGGTTTTGACTGCACAAAGGCAATTTTTGACTGTTTGACCTAGCCAATGGCAAACCAAGCTCACATATGGACTCAAGGACCCCATGGAATTATCTTGACATGCTCAACAAACTCAAAAGATCCCAAGTACACAAGATTGACAGTTGAATTTCCCAGTCAATTGGTCAATTTTGACTGTATACTGAAAAGTCAAACTTTGACTTTTTGGTCAAAATCAAGAGTCAAGATCCATTTTTCATCAAAACATGCCAAATCATGAAACTTGTTCACCAAGAAACCAAGAAATGCAAATTAGGGTTTGAAA
The DNA here is from genome assembly GCA_948472305.1 of Vicia faba. Lineage (NCBI taxonomy): Eukaryota > Viridiplantae > Streptophyta > Magnoliopsida > Fabales > Fabaceae > Vicia > Vicia faba. The sequence goes on along the minus strand of OX451735.1, from coordinate 850,305,239 downwards.
TGGAATTTTTCATAACTTAGAATTTTTCTAAGTTATGGAAAACCCTAATTTTTTCCCAACTTTGCCCCACTTTTTCACCAAGATGTATTTGGATTCAAACAAAAGTCAAAACATGAAAGTTGTAGCTTGTTGCATAATATACAACTTTGATTCACAAAGTTTTCCCAAATGAGGCTTGTATCTCAAGTTATAAATTTTTGAATAAGGGCACTAAACCATTCATAACTTAGTGAAATTTTGACCTTTTTGACAAGGTTTTCTACCTAACTTCCAGGCCATTTTCCATACACTTCCACTTGGAATTTCAATTTGCATTTCAAAGATGGATTGTAGTACACATTCCAAGCTTTCCAAAATGTCTAAGAACTTCCCAAACAACCTCATGGTTAGGGAGAATCGAATTTTGCAAAATGGGCAAAAGTCACTTTGATTCATGGCCATGTACATGTTCATACACTTTGCAATTTTTCAAATCAGCATGGGCAAGCTAGTTACAGGCCTCTAATCCTTTTCTTACTCAATAATTAAATGCCTATCCATTGTGTTTTAGCTTTGTTTTGTTCATATAGTCATTACACAAAGAATTAAGCCTTAATTGGAAAAAGTGATTTATCCATTTTTGCAAAGTAGAACTTTATGTCAAGTTTGAAAATCAAGAGGTACAATGCATATCTTTGGACACAAGATTCATGGACATAACACACTGATCAAGACTAAAAGATGCAGCACATTTTGAGGGGCCTGTACAAGCCTAGAAAAAAGTTGGCATTTCTTTGCTTCACATAGAAGAAACATGGCATAACTTGTACCAACTTGGATATCAGCTTAGACACACTTAGACAAACTTATCAAACACATTCCAAAGATCATAACCAAGCTATTGCACGAACCTAACACCTCTCATCCCTCCCAAAACTCAGAATCACCTTGAAACTGCTCAAACAGAGCAACCTCTGCAGATTGAGCTCCAACTCTCAATCCTTTCAAGCATTCTTGCCCAAACCAGTTCACATACATTCCCTAACATCTATGCAAGCTAACCAAAAGCAAAAACACGACCTGTAATCCCTCTAACTGGTTCCACCATTTTCACATTTCTGACTTGCAGGTGAAGTGCTCTAGCTCGATTCAGAAGCTTTCAAGACAAAGTAAACATTGTAATAGCATCCCTGGACCTCAAGGAAGCTTTTCCAATCATCACCTTGCACTGAAAGTTTCTACATTTCCAGATAGAACTTCAACTGAACAGGTAAGTTTTTGAATTCGTATCTCTCTTATTAGGCATCATTAGCTTTAAGTTTGTGAATAAACAATGTTCTACTCATGCCACTGAACATGTACATGTTTTTACTTTTCATTTCTTTTGCTTGAGCTGTGAGAATTTAAGGTTTGAAAATGGCAGAAAATCTAGGTTAGAATTTGGGGGAGAAGAAATTCTCCCTCATCTTAGAGAGTTAGATCAAGTTCTGCATATGGTTGGATTCGTCTCTTCATGCTGAACATTTTTTATGTTATGAGTTTTCATTGAAAAGCCAGGAATCAGGAGTTAGAAGTTTGAGAAGAAGGGCGCGCGTTTTTGAACATTTCTGGCTGGAGGTTGAAGACAGTGGCTTCTTGGGCTGGGCCTGAGTGTTTTTCTTATTCACACCACTTTTCTTGTTTTACACCCCCTGAGCCCATTTCATTTATTTTTAATGATTTCTGACTTTTTCTTTTTTTGATTGACTTATTTATTTTTTCTCATGTCATTAAAAATATAAAAATATTTTTTCTCACCATTTTTGATTTTATTAGGCATTTATTTAGTTTTCTTGTAGTTTATACATAAATAGATAAATACATATATTTTGTTTAAAATACTAAAAAAATAGTGCAAATACATTTCTATACATTTTTATTTTTGTTTTACTTTCTGAAAATATTTTATAGAAAAATATTTTTTTTATTAAATATTAAATATCATTATTTTTATATATAATACATATTTAGAACTTAATACATATATATATATATATATATATATATATATATATATATATATATATATATATATATATATATATATATATATATATATATATATATATATATATATATATATATATATATATATATATATTAGTATATTTAGGTTAGAATACAAAAATACCTATATTTTTCATTTTTATTAATATTTAATATAAAAATACTTTTTATAAATGTACTTCATTTTATTTTTATTTTTGTACATAATAAATAAATACTTGTATTAAATTAAATAATAATACATTTTATTTAATAGAATTAGGGTTTTACCCTAAATATGAAAAACTCCAAAAAATAATACCCTTTTATTTTCCTTTTATTTTACATAAATAATTCTTTTTTTTTTATACATATAAAAATTCTTTTTGCATTCTTGCATATTTGTCTTATTTTATTTAATCTATGCAAAATATTTGTCTTGTAAATATTCAACATTGATGTAATAGTTTTAGGTTTAAATTCCTTGTCAAAATCCCCATTTGTACATTTGTACCCCCCTTCCCATATTTGGTTTTGTAATAGCTTAGTAAATTTATTTTCGCACTTTATTGCTTTCCAATTATACCATGCTAGAATTAGGGTTTGTATGCGAAAAACGATAAAATAGTTATGACCTAATCCCAAGACAAATAAGCATGAAAATGAACACACAAATCACACTTGCACCCCCTAGGGTATTCCACTTGTTGCCTTTCAAAATTGGACCATATTGTATGTTAGGTATCTTTGGGCAAAACAAACGAATCAAATGATCATAGTCCCTCGATAATACTTTCAAATATTGCCAAAACAAATAATCAAGTCCGTTAAAGAAAATGCCCAAAGATACTTGGCACCATTGCAATTATGGCCTAAACGATGACCCGCGCCTGTCCCTTTCACATCCTAACATAAGATTGTCCACCAAATGCAATGGTGGAACAAACTTGTTAAAAGGGTTAAAACATAGCAACAATCTTTGAGAAATTTAGGAGTAGATAACCTCTTAGTTACTTGAATCAAACTTACAAACTAAAACACTTGCCTATTTCAAAAAAAACCACACATCACTACACTTTCAAAACAACTTTCAAAAACAAAAGAAAACCTTTTCAAAAGACATACATCTTTGTATACATCCCCACATGGATCATTACAAAGGTTGCCACCACATTGGCTTCTTTTCAAAACATTTTCAAACCCACACACACACACCAGCACCATTTAAAACAATTGAAAACAAAAGGCAAGTGATCTAAGCAAGTAACTAAGAGCCCATGGATAACCATGGATAGAAAGGGTGCTAATACCTTCCCTTTCTATAATCTACTCCCCGAACCCAAGAAAACATCTCAAAGGTTTTTGCTGTGCTTTTTAACCTTTCCTTAGGATAAAATAAAAAGTCGGTGGCGACTCTTGCTCAACCGAAACATTTGCGAAAACAAACGCAAAACCTCAAGTCAGTTCTCCCACCGTATCACAACTGGCATCAACTGAGACTGTTGTTGAAGATCCTCCGATGAAGATGGCTTCCCTCAAGGATGCCCGGGCTGTTGTCGAGAAATATGGGTGTGCAAATTAGGACCAACTCCCTGATTTTGCACATAAGACTAACAAATTTGGTTTGGGTTTCACTGCAGAAGCTCAAAGGGCTGTTCGGAATGCACGGATCGAAAGACCTCCCCTGTTCATCAGCAATTCAGGAGTGAATGCCATTGAAGACGATGTTGAAGAGTCTGAGTTCGACAGTTGGATTTACCCTACTGCTGATGGTGGATTAAGCAATTGGATGGCAAAGGACTTCGTCCTAATTTCTTTTATTACCTAGTAATAAGACTTTTGTTTTGAATTTGTAACAGACAATTTTTAAACTTTAGGACCCGGTGTCAAACCCGGGGCACCGTGGTTTTGTTTGTGAGGGCTTTATATGTGTCATCTACATATATCATTAATAAAAGCATTGGACGTTTCTTGCATTTCAAATTTTACGCTCCTTGTTTTTCTTTTATTATATATTGCAAAACAGCTATTTTACACACACTCACATATACAGGTCTACATCCACTCTGGATCCCACTGATAACGACTCTGCTACTGCCGGTTATGACTTTGAAAGTCCGATCAACTTAGCCGAAGACGAAGGTGAAGATGATTACGAAGTGCCTGGTGAACTTGCTAGACTGCTACTCCAGGAAGAGAGGGTCATACAGCCGCATGAAGAGCCAATGGAAACAGTAAATCTGGGTACAGAGGTAGATAAGAAAGAGGTCAAGATCGGTGCAAATTTGGAAGCTAGTGTTAAGCAACGGTTGATTCAGATGCTGCGTGACTATGTTGAGATCTTTGCCTGGTCTTATGAAGATATGCCTGGGTTGGATATCGATATTGTGGTTCACCGCCTGCCTACCAAGGAAGACTATCCTCCAGTGAAACAGAAGGTACGCCGAATGCACCCAGATATGTCTGAGAAAATCAAGGCTGAAGTTATGAAACAGTTTGACGCCGGTTTTCTAGCAGTTACTTCTTACCCGCAGTGGGTGGCCAACGTGGTTCCGGTTCCGAAGAAAGATGGTAAAGTTCGAATGTGTGTTGATTATATGGATCTGAACAGGGCAAGCCCCAAGGATGATTTCCCTCTGCCTCATATCGACGTTCTGGTTGACAACACCGCACAGCATAAAGTCTTCTCCTTTATGGATGGTTTCTCTTGTTATAATCAGATTAAAATGGCTCCCGAAGACATGAAGAAGACAACCTTTGTCACTCAATGGGGTACCTTTTGCTACAAGGTCATGCCTTTTGGACTAAAGAATACTAGGGCAACTTATCAGCGCGCCATGGTCGCTTTGTTCCATGACATGATCCATCATGAGATTGAGGTATACGTCGATGATATGATTGCAAGGTTCCAAACTGAGGAAGAACATCTTGACCACCTTCAAAAGTTATTTGACAGGTTGAAGTTGTACAAGCTGAGGTTAAACCCGAACAAGTGCACCTTCGGGGTGAGATCTTGTAAGCTGCTGGGTTTCGTCGTAAGCGATAAAGGTATTCAAGTGGATCCTGCAAAGGTGAAGGCTATCCAGGAAATGCCAGCTCCCTGAACAGAGAAAGAAGTCAGGGGCTTTCTGGGACGTCTGAACTATATTGCCCGATTCATCTCGCACCTGACTGCTACTTGTGAGCCAATCTTCAAGCTACTGAAGAAAGATCAAGTGGTAAGATGGAACGATGAATGTCAGGCCGCTTTCGAAAGGATCAAAGAGTATCTCCAAGAGCCACCTATTTTGATGCCTCCAGTTAAAGGGAGACCTTTGATCTTAAACTTGACAGTACTCGATAACTCAATGGGGTGTGTGTTGGGGCAGCATGACGAGTCTGGCCGAAAAGAGCATGATATTTATTACCTTAGCAAAAAGTTTACCGACTGTGAGACCCGATACTCGTTGCTCGAGAAAACTTGTTGCGCTTTGGCATGGGCTGCTCGCCGGCTGAGACAGTATATGCTGACTCACACTACTCTATTGATATCAAAGATGGATCCAATCAAGTATATCTTCGAAAAGCCTGCCTTGTCCGAAAGAATAGCAAGATGGCAGATGATCTTGACTGAGTATGACATCCAATACACGACTCAAAAGGCAATCAAGGGAAGTGTGTTGGTAGATCATTTGGCACATCGGGCAATGGACGGTTACCAGTCTATGAACTTTGAATTCCGGGATGAGAATATCATGATAGTAACTGACTGTGAGACACCTGGACCGGATGAAGGACCTGAGGAAGGATCCCGATGGTCTATGTACTTTGACGAAGCTTTAAACGCTTTGGGTAATGGCATTGGCGCCGTGATCATATCTCCTGAAGGTTCTCATACTCCGTTTACCGCCCGACTGTGTTTCAACTGCACCAACAACATGGCAGAGTATGAAGCGTGCATTATGGGTCTTCGAGCAACAATTGACCTAAGGATTAAGTTCTTGAGTGTTTTCGGAGATTCCGCTCTCGTGATCAGTCAGATCAAAGGCGAGTGGGATACGAAACACCCTAATCTTATCCCTTACAAGGAGTATGTGTTGACATTGTTGCCACATTTCGAGGAGATAACCTTTGAGCACTTCCCTAAAGAGGAGAATCAGTTAGCGGACGCGCTGGCTACGATGTCTTCTATGTTCAAGGTCAATTGGGACAATGAAGCTCCCCGGATTATCATTGAAAGGTTGGACGAACCTGCACATTACTATGACATTGAGACTGAAGAGGTAACAGATAAATCCTGGTTCCACGAGGTGAAGAGGTATCTTGAGGCTCAAGAATACCCTGAGGGTGCATCTGTTAATGATAAGAAGTTTCTGAGGAGGTTCGCGACAAAGTTCTTCATCAGCAATGGCATCCTTTACAAGCGCAACCATGATTCGACCTTACTGCGTTGTGTGGATAAGAACGAAGCAGAAAGGATCCTGACAGAGTTACATGAAGGTATTTTCGGAACTCATTCCAGTGGACACACCATGGCAAAGAAAATCCTTTGGGCAGGATATTTTTGGTCCACAATAGAAGCCGACTGTTATCAGCATTCTCGGACCTGTCACAAGTGCCAAGTCTATGAAGATAAGGTGCACATACCTCCAGTTCCTCTGAACGTATTGACGATACCTTGGCCTTTTGCAATGTGGGGCATTGATATGATCAACGGGATCAGACCTACAGCGTCCAACGAGCATCATTTCATCCTGGTAGCAATTGATTACTTTATGAAGTGGGTTGAAGCAGCTTCCTTTGCTACTGTAACCAAGAACGTCGTGGCACGGTTCATTCGGCACAATCTGATTTATCGATATGGTGTACCAGAGAGGATCATTACAGACAATGGTATAAATCTCAACAATAAGATGATCACCGAGCTCTGCAAGCAGTTCAAGATACAACATCACAACTCTTCTCCCTACCGGTCGACGATGAATGGGGCTGTTGAAGCGGCTAATAAGAACATTAAGAAAATTGTGCAGAAAATGACGGTGACATACAAAGACTGGCACGAGATGTTACAGTTTGCTCTTCATGGGTACCGTACTTCAGCGCGGACATCAACAGGGGCAACACCCTATTCCTTGGTATATGGCAAGGAGGCCGTCTTTCCCATTGAAGTTCAGATACCCTCTCTTCAGATTATGAAGGATGCAAGTTTGAGCGAAGATGATTGGATTCAGACCCGGCTTGATCAGCTGAATCTAATCGACGAAAAAAGACTTACTGCTATTTGTCATGGTCAGACATATCAAAAATAGATGATCAAGGAATTTAACAAGAAAGTTAGACGACAAGAGTATCAAGTTGGGGACCTGGTTATCAAGCGCATCATACTGCCTCAAGGTGATCCCAGGGGCAAATGGACCCCTACCTACGAAGGGCCATTTATGGTTAAGAACATTTTCTCAGGAGGAGCTATGATTCTAACCACCATGGATGGTGACAACCTTCCTCACCCCGCCAATGCAGACATAGTGAAAAGATACTACGCATGATCAAAGACCTGCTAGGTTGACTGGCCTAGGCAAAAATAAGGGCTTCCCGAAGAACCAAAAGGGTTTGGGCAAAAATAAGGGATGAAAATGAAAAAATTTGTACACCCGGTAAGTTGAAAACCTGAAAAGGCGGCTTGGGCAAAAAAGGGTATCCCGGTGGACTGAAAACCCGAAAGGGCGGTCCAGGAAAAAATCAGGGATCAAAGCGTAACACTATGTCTCATTGGATCACCTTGCAACCAGACTTCGGTATCAACTATCAAGCTCTGACGTCACTAATCAATCTGATATACCTTCAACCAAGTAGCAAAGTGATGAGATGCTCAAGGATATAAAGGCAATAGCAGAGTTGGAACCCAGTGGGATTATTCACATAGTTGTTTTGTTTTTCTTTTTCACAAATTGTGTAAATTCTATTGTTCGGCGGCGTTCTCTTACTAGGACGTCAGCCTCTTGTACAAAAGCGCCTATTTACGGGCCAAACTTCAAAATCAATACAATTCATTTTCAGAGAAATTTCAAACTGTTTTTCCTTTTTCTGTTTTGCAAAGAACGTCCAATGTTCATTTTGATATATGCATTTGACATTAATTGCTGCTCATAAATATTTACATGCGAAACAAAAGACAATTACTCATAATGTCAGAAACATGGGCAGGTAAGAATTGTCCAAACTGTACAGTTTCTCTGTCCACCAGGTACGAAGGTAGATTCAGCTGAAGAATATGACCAAGGTGCATTCACTCCCTGCAAAGTAAGAAAGGACAGTAATGTTAGCTCTCCCCAGCTGAGACTCGCAACTGTGAATAAATCGGTAATATTCTCCCCAAGCAGAGTTTATATACCATCAGCACTAAAAGATCTTAATATTCCCCAGTGGAGTATAAGAATATTCCCCGGCAGAATACAAAATATCCCTAGTGGAGTTTTAAATTCTCCCCAGCGCAGTCTGAAAAAGCTTCCCCAGTGGAGTTTGGAGAATCATCCCCAGTAGACTTTGGAAGATTGTCCCCATCAGAGGTCAAAGGATTATCCCCACTAGAGTATAAAAGATCATTCCCAGCGGAGTTCATTCCTTTCACAAACAGGAATTCAATCCCCAACAGGATTCAGTATCACCAGCAACGGTAATTCATCCCCAGCGGAATTTATCAGCAGAATCCTCCACAGAGCATCTCTTCCCCACAGAGTAATCTCCTCATCAGTTTATTCCCCAACGGAGTTATCCTCTCCTACAGGTTTATTCTCACAATCATCTTCATTCGCCATCCTCAGCGGAAACGAAGAATTCAACTCTTTTCTCCAGCAGCTATTCGGGATTTATTTTCCCCAGCTAAAAACATTACATTTCCATACATCATGACACATGCATATACGCATCATACAACACAATCTCATTTATTTTGAGAACATCATTGTTTGATACATATCATGCATTACATACAGCTAACCTTTTCCTTTCAGGAAAGATGCAGTTAAGTTCTCATCTATGAAGCTTTTACCCAAGTCGAATTACTGACCGGTTCTTAAATCTCAACCGAATTATCCTCAGTTGAATTACATATAAGGTTCTAAATCTCGACAATTTTCCTCCGTCGAAGTATGGGCGAGTTCTTAAATGTCAACAGAATTATCCTCCGTTGAATTACAGACAGTTCCTAAATCTCGATGAAGATGTTTCCCTCAGTCGAAGTACTGACCGGTTCTTAAATCTCAACTGAATTATCATCGGTTGAATTACAGATAAGGTTCTAAATCTCGGAAAAGTTCCTCCGTCGAAGTATGGACAAGTTCTTAAATCTCAACAGAATTATCCTCGGTTGAATTACAGACAGTTCCTAAATCTCGATGAAGATGTTTCCCTCAGTCGAAGTACTGACCGGTTCTTAAATCGCAACTGAATTATCCTCGGTTGAATTACAAATAAGGTTCTAAATCTCGGCAAAGTTCCTCCGTCGAAGTATGGACGAGTTCTTAAATCTCAACAGAATTATCCTCGGTTGAATTACAGACAAGTCCTAAATCCCAATGAAGATGTTTCCCTTAGTCAAAGTACTGACCGGTTCTTAAATCTTAACCGAATTATCCTCGGTTGAATTACAGATAAGGTCCTAAGTCTCAGCAAAGTCTCCTCCGTCGAAGTACAGACAGTTCCTAAATCTCAGCAGATTTTTCTCAGTTGAATTACGGGCGAGTTCTTAAATCTCGATGAAGATGTTTCCCCCCTCAGTTGAATTACGGACAAGTTCTTAAAACTCAGCAGCGATGTTCTCTCAGTTGAATTACAGACAAGTTCCTAAATCTCAACAAGATCAGACTTCCCCACCGGAATCTTCCACAATAACAAGTATGCGAGCTCTCTCTAAGGAATCTCTTATGCGATCGACACTCATGCAGATGGCATCTTTAAGTCCATCCTCCCGTCAACAATCTCCAAATGGCATCTTTAAGCCCATTCCCGACATCACAAGGCTGATACCACTTCATACGAGTGCAAATTTCTGGGCACTCTAGTGTTCAATCATCTTCCACCTTCGGATCACGAAAGGCATGAAAGCCAATCTACATCCTCAGGTTTAAGAAGATTGAACAGGGGAAGTTGTTTCACCTCAAAATTTTCCCTCTCATATTCCTCAAAACATTGCAAGAAAAATCTCCAAGTTGCTCAAGTTTGCTCAAGAGTTGGACAGACAAGCTATCTCCTAAGGCAGTCAACCCCAAATTAGGGTTTTGTGTTGTATCAATATCCTTGAGTCCAAATGATCTCAAGTTCTCCCCAATGTCCTAATATATTCTCAAGGTCATCCATGTCAAATTTCAAGCCTTGTAGAGGAAGTATGCTCAGTCAATTGCTCAAAGGTCCAAAAATCGACTATGCTAGGGCAAAAGTCAACTGTGACCTACAAACAGTCAAACTTCAAGATTTTTTGTCAACATTCTCATTTTGAAGGATATTTCATCATTTGATCAAGGGTTGATCATGATTCATCAAGGATTGCTCAAAATTCATCAAGACTAAAAAGTTGCTAAATTAGGGTTTTGTAGGAAAAGTCAACTCAACTTTGACCAAGTATAACTTTCTCATGCTTTATGATAAATGACCCACCCAAATCTCATTTTGAAGAGGATTCAATTACATACAATCCATATTCATATCCCAAGTTCAAAATATGCACTCACAAGAAGTTAGAAATTTGGACATTATAGGTCATTTTTGAAAGTCAACAAAAACACCTTTTTTTCCAAAGCTTATAACTTGAGCATGGAATATAAAAATGAGATGAGACCAAAAGGGTTGGTTAGAGGACATCTCAATATTTCTAAAAAGTCCAATAACACTTCCAAAAGTTCAAAATTGAAGAAGTTATGCATTGTTGAAGTTGGACTTTTTTGCAAAATTGCCAAAAGTCAACTATCCCCAAAACTTCAAATTTTGTCAAATGGGTCCATTCTTTTCCACTTGATTTGAGCTTGCATAGTTTCCCACGTGTCCTAGCTTCAGCCATGAGCCCATATTTCATTTTTATTATTTAATTTGATTTTTAATTGAATTTATTCATTTTAAATCAAATAAAATCATATAAAATCCAACACTTTGATAACATAAGATCTTTTGGCTATTTCACGTTTTGATTACAATCATTATCATCATCAAATTCGAATCAAACCAAATCATGTGCAAAAAGATTAAAATGAATCAAATTTGGAAGGTTTTTCATGGAGAATCAAATCAAATTTGCAATCATTATTGGAGCAAGATTTGAACCAAATTTGTTACCCTAATCCAGTACACAATACAAAAGCAAGCATAAGGGACGAAAATAAGGGTGGGAAAGTGCAGAGAGTGGCAGAACAAGAATTGAAAAGTTCACAAAAAGTGAGAAGTCAAAATCCAGGTTAGAGGCATTTTCAGAGGTCAAGACTTGTCTCAATCGCTTCCTGGGCATTCACACAAGCTACCTGGATCAAAAGCAAGCATTTTCAGGCCTCTACAAGCACTGTAAGTCTCACGAAACACAACCCTGTTCTTGAAATCGATTTGACTTATTCTTGCATCATTTGAGAAAACTAATGGCATATTTGTGATCACAAGAGCATTTCCAAGCTTCTCATATTATTCAATTGCATTTATCTGGCTTATATGAAGAACCACCATTGTTAGGGTTCGTTTCTTGTTTTTAGGCGTTTCTATTCCAGGTATAATTGAAGCACATAATAGACATGGTTGTGACCGGGAGGGTGAGACGAATACAACCATGCCCTTGGAAATCATTTTTATGGCTTGTACAGGATTTTAGAGGTGGACTTGCTTATAGCTACGGACTTCTGTCCGTTGGTATAAGTTTGTGACTTTTTAGCCACGGACGAGAGGTTGGGGATGATGCGTGGCGCCCCATCATTGGGCCATTCAAACCAAGCACGCGCTTTTTTTTTGCTGGCAATTATTGTGTTTTTCATATAATATTATTTGTTCATATTATAATAACAACTAAAGCAGTGTAGCGTGGTGGCAAGCATGTTAGTGCAATCTCCTTCAGGACCTGGGTTCGAATCCCAGGTCCCCCACTTTCTCAATATTTTTTCTTTTTAGGTGATTGTATGCACGCTTCAGCTTGCAGTACACCATACTCCCTCATGCATCCAAGAGACAGATGGCCAATGGCCAGATCTGATGGCTAGGAATTGAAGGACCACCAAGGCACTGGTCAACGCATGCATATTGGATCAGAGAAGTCAAAAAAGGCCAGCAATATTGGGCTTCAAAATTGCTCCTCACACCCCTTAATTCATGCCCAATACTACTCTCTTATTATTTTTTATTTATTTATTTTAATTGTTTTATTTAATTTCTAACCAATCAAAAATTCTATTTTATTAAATAAAATCACAAAAAATATATTTTTTTATTTCAAATCAAATTTTAATCTTTTATTTTTCTTAATAAATGTATTAATTAATTAGGTTTAATTATAGAATTTTAATTCCTTTTGAAAAAATAAATAAAATTAATTAGACTTAATTAGTTTTTAACCATTAATTTAATTATTATAATTTCTTTCCTAAATAATCAAAAAACTCCAAAAATAATTTAATTTTCATTTAATTAATTTATTAATTTAATTTAGTAGTTAATTTAGGATTTATTTCTTTCTTAAAATAAAAACAACAAAAATATATTTTCTTTAACCAAAAGGGTCAAAACCCTAATCATGCGTCCGATTTAATTTTGCGCCGCGATTTACCTTTTTTATCCAATAATGTACCTGTTTCCGAATTGTAATAGTTAATAGGACATTTAATTATTTTTATCGCTTTATTTTATTTTTCAAAGGGGCTGTCTTTGGCAATGTAAATACCCAGCGCCTTGTAATTTAAATTTTGCATTTTAATTTCTGCAAATTATAACTACTAGATGTTTGATAATAGGGTTTGCATGACAAGACTGATTGTTATTCTTAAAATCAAATTAGACCGCCCTTAACATGTACAAAGATAAAATAACTGAAAACAACACACTCGCACATGCGCACTCCTAGGGTACACCCCACTTGGTTGCCTTCGTACGCGGTCATTGAGTATAGGTCGTTTTAGAGATCACCCTCTTGTCTAAAAGATCATAGTCGCCTCGAAATGGTTGCCTCGGATATTGTTGCCTCAAACAAATGATCTAAGACATTAGGGTTACCGCTAAGGCGTCCTAACATTGCTTTAGTGACCGTAAGTCCCTCATTCGAATTGACCCTTAAACTCCAACGATGGTGCTACCTACTCATTAATAGTGGGATAGCATTATCTGAAGGACCTTAGTATAGAACGATTCCTTTTTAGAGTAGGTAGATGATTCTTAGATACTTGCTCTTTCAAAAGAAAACTCTTCACACTTACACTTTTCAAACAAAGTTTTCAAAACACTTCATTACACTCTTGAGGATAGAAGCAAGAGTTAAATCGAAGTTTCAAATCAAACCCACAAACACAAAGAAAACAATTTTGAAAACCATTGAGCAAGTACCTAAGAGCCCGTAGATAACTACGGATAGAAAGGATGCTAATACCTTCCCTTTCTATAATCTACCCCCCGTACTCAAAAATATCTCAAAAAAGGAATTTTTCTGTGCTTTTTTCCTTTCCTTGTTGGATAAAATAAAAGTCGGTGGCGACTCTTGCTTACCGTGACATTTTGCGAGCACAAACGCAAAACACAAACCAACATTCCAAAAAACAGTCAGTTCTTCCCACCGTATCACAGATACCCTCTTACTATGATCCCTCTTCATCTATCCCTTTCTTGTAGCTTGTTTGCCTTTAGGAGAATTTTAGGGTTTGGTTTTGATCTATACTTGCCTCAATCTTTGAATATGCTTTGCCATGATGCCTTTGTGATGTCTTGAGGTTTCTTTTATGTATTAATACCATGTCTTAACTTCGTATTTCACTCTTTCAATGCTTAAATCCATGCTTAATTGCTCACATCACTTGTATTCACTTCACTTCACAACTTTGAATGATACTTGTGCACTTTGGTGTTTGTACCATGATTTAATGCCTAATTGAACTTCTTCTTGATTATGATATTTGTGTTAATTGATTAACATGTCTATGTTTATCTCTCCCTCTTCCCATATCCCTTCTCTTTCAACTTGTTTTGCTTGATAGCATTACACAAGGACTTATGTCCACTTAGGGTTATGTGGTTGCCTTTCCTTGTATGATTTGATTATGAATCTTTCTCAAGTATACTTATATGATGATGATGATGATGATGAGTCCTTGATGTGTTTAATACTGACTTTTGAACTTCTTCATATTTTTCACTTCACTTCACCTCCCTAAGACATGATAAGTTAGGAACTTGACACATAGGATTTTATATGCTAGGGGGCTTACTTGTGTGTTTTCTTTTTTGATCCTAATTCCAAAAATTATTGACATGTATTTAGGATTATATTGATGTAAATTTTCTGCCCTTTATGGATTGGTAACATGCTTTATGCTTGTGCTAATGCTTACAACTTGTTTGAGTTTCATCTCTCTTCACTATGCATGTTTGTTTTGGTCAAGTGATGTTTGCTAATATGTGACTTCTTGTTGATAATTTATGATGTCTTAAATCATGTTTAGACTTAGGTATCCACCATTGTATCTTATTTTCTTGCTTACTTTGACATTGTTTGAAGTTTTGCATTCTAATTGCTTGCTTGCACTTCTATTTGCCTAGTGAGGTAATTTCTTACACTTCTTGACCCTTATTGTCATGATTAGGATAGATTAAGACCTATAATATCTTAGGACTAGAACCTTCATGATACTCTACTTATGCTTTCATGCCATGTCTTTTGGTTATTCAACCATTGATTCTTTGTCTTGCTTCCTCACTTGTCTAAGTAGGATAGTTCTTAGGTTAGGAGATGTCTATCTCTCGCATGCCTTATCTATTTTATTCTTTAACTTGTATGTTTTATTGATTTATTTCCATGTCTCTTTCATCTTGGTTAATTTCTTAGATATCTACCTATATGCATGTTTGGTTGATGTATTGTCATCTTCTTCTTTACTTGACGCTTGATGTTTTTCCATCATTGCTTCTTTCCTATTTTGATTTTTGCTTGATGTTTTGCCATCATCTTATTTACTTATTATTGATGTATTACCATATCTTATTTTATCTTGTCTTGATGACATGATATCTTGGTTAAGTGTTTGCTACTTTCTTATCTAAGTAGGTGTTTGCTTTAGGTATTTTGTCTAAGTGCCTAATTGAGATGTTTGTTTTCTTTCACTGTCTTGTCTAAGTGTGATTGCTTGCTTTTTCTTCTTCTTATTCTTCTTATTCTTCTTCTTCTTCTTCTTCTTCTTTTCTCTCCTTGAGAGATTTTCATGCTCCCCATAGGATCCTTAGTTTATTCTTGTCTAAGGTTGAATTAAATAAACCTTAGGATTTCTATTCATGCATGACAACATTAGGTATACATCCCTTATCCTAATTTTAGGTCCACAAGCATGACAACAAGTAGGATTGAGATCCCCTTTTGGCTAGTCTTCCCTCTTTTGCATTCATTTAAAGCTAAAACTTATTTTCTTATAAAAAATCCAAAAGCACTCTAACATTACTCAAATTCTTTCATAACTAAAGGAAAGTAGTCAGATCCCTCCACCTTCTGAGGGACCATCTGATGTACTCTCCTAACAAAACACTCAACAAATGCAAACCTTTTTGTCTTCTGACTTTTTTATTTTAACCTTTTTAAAAAGTAGAAGTACTTAGATACCCCCACCTTCTAAGGGACCATCTAACGTATTATCCATAAAAAACACACAATAAACCAAAACACCTTTTTAGGTGAACTACGAGTGCCATGATCTCTCATTGCATGAAGAAGGTGCATAGGTATAAAGGTTTGTAACCACGGTGGGAACAACTAATAAAAACTTTCTTTTTTGTATTTACTTTGCATGCATTCCCTTAGCATTAAGCTTTAGATTTTTACACTCCTTGTTATTAGAACAAACTTGAGTGGATCTTGTGGAGTACCACAAACGTGAGAGGTGCTAATACCTTCCCCTTGCGTAATCGACTTCATTACCCTTTATCTTGGTCTTGAGACCATGTTCTTTCCCTTCTTTAGGTTTACTCAGTGTTTCCTTTCCCTCTCTTGGGATAAATAACACTGATGGCGACTCTTCTTTAGCCACCTTCACGTGCGTTGATTTTTCGAGATGCGACAGTTGTACAATCACATAGGTGATTTTATCAACAATAATCTTCTATCTAGGTACTCCTTCATAAAAAGTATAGATCTCATTGATATTTTATATTATCTCATCCTCTTATCGCTTCATGATTCATGCTTCTCTTATTTATACTAGCATGATCAACTAATATTACTCACAATTTGATATTATTCATTGAACCTATTTCATGTGATCTCCAGTTTATTAGGTAGGGTAACTGTGATACGGTGGGAGAACTGACTTGAGTTTTGCGTTTGTATTCGCACTTGTTCAGTTTAGCAAGAGTCGCCACTGACTTTTTATTTTATCCTAAAGGAAAGGTTAAAAAGCACAGGAAAAACCTTTTGAGATATTTCGTGGGTTCGGGGGGTAGATTATGAAAAGGGAAGGTATTAGCACCCTTTTCATCCATGGTTATCCATGGGCTCTTAGTTACTTGTTTTAGATCACTTGCCTTGATTTTCAATTGCTTGAAATGGTGGTGTGTGTGTGTTTTTTTGAAAATGTTTTGAAAAAGATGCCTTGTCTAGGCAACCGTTGTAACAATTCTTTACTCGAATGTTTTACAAAGGTGTGTGTCTTTTCGAAAAGATGTTTCAAATGTTTTTGAAAGTTTGTTTTGAAAGTGTTTGTGGAGTGGATTTGGAAAAGTAGGCAAGTGTGTTTTGCAAGTTGGATCAAGTAACTAAGAGTTGTCTACCCCTAAATTTACTCAAAGATTTTCTCTATGTTTTAACCCTTTTAACAGTATTGTTCCACCATTGTATTTGGTGGACAATCTTGTGTTAGGATGTTAACGGGACAGGCGCGGGTCATCGTATGGACCATGAATGCAATGGTGTCAAGTGTCTTTGGCAATTTTGCTTGAAGAGACTATGATCATTTTGTTTAGATAACTTTCGAAAGCGTCATCGAGGGACTATGATCATTTGAATTGTTTTGTTTTGCCAAAGAAACTCAACGTGCAAGCATGACCCATTTTGGAAGGCAACGAGTGGGATTACCCTAGGGGTGCAAGTGTGAATTGTGTATTGATTGTCATGCATTTATATTTGTGTTTAGGTTATCTAGCGGTTGATTTTATTTACATACAAACCCTAGGTCTAAACATGGTATAATTGAAAGCGATAAATTGCGGGAATTTAAAGTCCTAAACTATTACAAATGAGTATCCAGGGATGGGGGTACAAGTATTTACAAAGGGGGGATGAGATTTATCGGAATAGTGGTGTCCAAATATATTTACAACCAAATCGAATCAATCGCAATGTAAAATGTATCAATGCATAAGAATAAAAGAGAAATAAAAGTATATGTGTAAATGTATGTGATTTATTTACAAGTGATGCAAAATGTTAACTTAATACAAAATTAAGTATTTTATTTATTCTTTTTGTATTTTTTTGTTAATATGTATAAACAAAAGATTTAATAAAAGAAAAGAAAATGCTTTGAAATTCTATTTTTTATGTATTGATATTTATATACAAAGTTTTAATTAAAAGAAAGTAAAAGTTTTAAGTTTAAGAAAAATTAAAGTTTATGTATTTATATATAAACAAATGTTTAATAAAAAAAAGAAATAAAAGAAAATCTATTTTCTTATGTATTTATTGATATGTATTTTTAATTATACTAATAAAAGAGTAATTGAGAAAAATAATAATTAAAAAAAGAGTTAGTGGATTATTTTACTTTACAAAATTTAATTATGTTATAAAAAGAAAATAAAAGAGTTAATAAAATTTGATGTAAAAAATTAATGTGTTAATTTATTTAACAAAAAAGAAAAAAAAAAGAAATATGATATGATAAGAGAGAAAAAAAAGTATTAGTTAAAAAGAATTAAAATGGGCTTAAGGGGAATTTGGCCCAAACACTTAATCAAAATAAAGGAAAAGAGGGGGGTGCGCATTGAAATGGGCTTAAGGCGTGTCAAGGCAGAGGCAGGCCCAACCGGGCTTCACAAATTTTGTAAGGGTTTCAATGTTTTGTTTCACTTGGCGTTAGGGTTAGGCAATACAGAGGCGCCATTTCTCCGTTTCTCTTCGTCCCTTTACTTTCTCAAAGCGTGCTTTCTGAACGAAATCTCCGCCTTTGGGCCACCAGGCGCCACCGTCCGTCTCTTCTTCCCTCCATGGTTGGGCAAAGCAAAACGAGAAAAGGTAACAATTACGCCCCCTTTCTTTATGTTTTAGGGTTTTAGGAATTGCATGATCTTAACCTTTTATGTACTGATTCTATGATTATTATTATGTCTTGTGAGGTGTGAGAAGGAAAGAAAAGGAGTTATACCTTTGTTGGCTCGCTGCTTGGAGAGGAGGAGAGGCGGACTTGGAGGTGCGTAGGGTGGCCGGAGACAGAGGGATACGATGCTGAGCTTGCTTGGAAAAACTGGTACCTTTATCTCGCTTTTATGGTTTTGTGATGCTCTTCTCTGAAAACCCTAGCTGTAATCGCCTCTTTTCCTCTTCTGACTGCCTGTCTCTGTATGATTTTGATTCTTTTCCTCTTCTTTTGTTTGCCCTTTGCTTCTGTATGCTCTGAGATGCCTTGGATATTAACCTTGTGATGAAAACATTCTGAGGGTCTAGTTGGTTTGAACACTTGGATCTGAGTTGCTTGTATGACTTGCTTCTGAGATTATTTGATGATGATTTTGAGTATTGTTGAACCCTATGATGAAATTATTCTGAGGGTGTTGTTTGGATATGTTGGATACTTTGTCTATTTTGCTTCTGAATCTGGGAAATATTAATGTTGTTGGTTGGCTGTTATGACAGGTTTGTATGGTTAGGTTATGGCTTTTGTTTGTTACAGATTAAGGCTTATGCAGGTTGGGCTTGAAGATTGAGGCTTCAGGCTGTTGAAACTGGTTACAGGCTTGGCTTGAGGTGAAAACTGAGTTTTGTTTTTGGCCCCAGGTTTGAATGGCTTGATGCTGTTTAAGGCTTGGACATAGGTTTGTGAGTTGGAATGCTTTGAAGCAGGTTACAGGCTTGAGGCTGTTTGGAATTTGACAGTTTTTAGGCTCTTTTTTCTCTCTCTCAATAAAGGCTCTAATGCTTTGTTTTATAACTTACAGGATCTTGGTTTGTGTTTTGAAAGGCAGGATGTGTTATCTTTTTTGTGTGTATTCGTTTCCTTTTTGAATTTGGTCTTGGTTTGAATACCAATGCTTGAGCAGGTTTGCAAGGCTTGAGGTTTTCATTCTTTGTGATATCCTCTGCTGTATATATTCTGCCTCCTCCATCTATGTGTTCTGATACATCCTGTTTATATCCCTTTTTTAGCCTCTAGCCTGCTGTACTGTAAGCTCTATTCCTCTCTCTTTCTCTCTCCAGATTAAAAAAAGCATTTTTATTGCTTAATTTTGTCTTTTCTGAAAAAGTAACTGGCTTTGAAAATGATGACTTGGAATGTCGCTTTCATTGTGGCCTTTCTTCTGCATACTTTCCATATTTCTTGCATACTTTGTGTACTTTGTTGATAGCTTTGAATAGCCTTTGGACAGTTTGGATAGTTTGACATCTTTGGCTTAGTTTGTGCAGTTCAGTTTGCAATATGTGACTTGGTTAGGCATTATGCTTCTTTGAAAGCTTGTTTGCCAATGTACATCAGTTTCCCTTTTGGACTTTATACTTGGTTTGGAATTTTGAAATGGGCAATTTGTTCTTTTGGCATATTCTTTGGTTTGACAATTTATGTAGTATGGTAGCTTTTGTGCATTTCACATTTTATTTGCAAACACTATTCCTATCCCTCTTTGTGAACCAAGAGAAATCTTGTGATTTGCAGAAAGGGCAAACAAACTGATTCCGGCCAGTTACTTTTAATGATGAGCCTTAAAATAACTGTCTGCTTCTTTTTTTCTTAATTCATCTGCATTTGACTTTTTCCTTTTCTTTTTGCAGGTAAAATCAATTGAGCAATGGGGAGCAGCAAAAGATGAAGATTTAGAAAACTTAGGACATAGCTTTATTTTACTTTTAATTATTTGTAATAACGTTATTTGTAAATACCGTAAATGTATTCAAATAACATTTGTACTCAATGATTAAAAGTAAATAAAAGTTTAATCCTTTTTTAATTCTTCTTCAAATGTTTATTTAATTATTTATAATTATTAAATTATAATAAATGGAAATAAATCCCAATTATTCTAACTCAGAATAAATAAACAATTAATAAACATTGTGGTCTTGATATCAATCAATAATAAACCCGACGTTTCAAATAGCCATAAGAATTGCACAGTCAAATCAAACAAACATCCATATTCCTTTGCCTTTACTGATTAAACCGAACACTGCAAGTTCTCAATTCAAATGCCTCAGCCCATATCCCAGAGTAAATTGAAAAAGAACGGTAGAATTAATTCTTTCTGAGAAATGTGCGCACAAAACCCTGATTCTTGATTTAATGTCGAAGAAGCGCCTGCCTGATTAAAACCTGAGCCAACTCAACCAAACCCTAGCAATCTGCTTGAACTGCTTCAAAAGTTAATGGAAACCCTAATTGGGATAGACTGATAAGAAAAAGTCTGTTTGACTGATTCTTAAGTTAATCTGAAAAAATCAGGAAAAGCCCGAAGCTGTGCTGTGATTTCTTGTGAAAAAGAGGAGGGCAAATTTTGGGGTACAACAGTAACCATCATGAGTAACTCACGTCTCTATAGGTATTAGTCCCATATTTTTATATGTATTAGGTACTTTCTCTCTAGTTATTCCTTGCGTCAGAGGATATGCTAAATTTTCATTAGTGTGCATATGATTCACTCTTATAGCTTCTTTAGATATACAATTTCTAATAGTATCATGCTTTGTCCTTATTTGATGTCTCTTGCCATTATACTAACATTTCTCAATTTTTTACAATATATGTAGTACTAACTCAATGGATCAACACAACTTGCATAGGTTTTTTCCATGAAGGGTTCTTTGCTAGAAAACATCTTAACCAACTTGCTTCTTCACTAGTAGTAGTTAATGCAATCATTTCAGTCCCTATCATGGAATGAGCCAATATAGATTGTTTCTTTAATTTCCAATATATAGCTCCTTCATCTATATTGAATATATAGCCTCTATTTTCTTTAGAATCATCTCATAAGATTTTCCAATTCACATCAATTTATTATTCAAGTACAGGAGGAAATCTATGATAATGTAAATCGAGATTCATGGTCTTCTTAAGGTATCACATGACTCTCTCTCTCTCTCTCTCTCTCTCTCTCTCTCTCTCTCTCAATGGCTTGCTAATGCATATTACTCGTTCTACTTGTAAACATGCACAATAATCCTACGACAATGCAATGTTGGGTCTAGTATAATCAGTGGAATACCTAAGACTGCAAATGATGCTCGCATACTCAGTTTTTCTAACACTTCCAACAATGTTATTAAATAGTTTAACACTATGATCATATAGTGTGAAATAAATTTTACAGTCAAAATAAGTATATTTATTTAAGATCTTCTCCATATTGTGAGTTTGATAAAAAAATATTTCATTCCCAGATCCAGTGATCTTGGTTCCAAGAATCAAACTTTGTGCTCCGAGGTCTTTCATACCAAAGTTGTTGCACAACAATGATTTCACATCATTAAAGACATGAAGGTTTGATCCAAATATGAGTAAGTCAACTACATAAAGACATATGATAGTGCAAATGACATTTTTAGATTTGTAATAAACATGTATGTCACTTTCATTCAATTTGTACCCATTCGATATTACTAGCTTATCAAACTTTTCATGCCATTACTTTGGAGCTTGTTTTAGACCATACATAGACTTATCTAACTCGCAAACCTTGTTTTCTTTCCCATGGATCACAAACCCTTCTGTTTGGTCCATATAAATTTCTTCTTCTAAGTCACCATTTTAAAATTATCTTAACATCCATTTAGTGTACTACTAAATTATAAATATAATAGTTAATACCATGGTTTTGTGATTGGATAAATTTTTCCAAAACCATGGTTTCCCATAATAGGTTTGTTTTTATTTGATTTCCAGCTAGATGACAAAGACAATGTCATGACATCTTGGTATGAAGCAGCAGGTGTTGCTGTTTGGTTTATTCTTGACATATTTAAATTGATTCTGTGAGATTCCTTTTGGTTTATCTCACTGATTTTTTTGCAGGTCAAGGATATTTAAATTTGGAACAAATAATTTATCTCTAGCTATACACAAGCTTCTATAATTAGTTGATTGAGACTAATTAGGAAACCTTGTGTTTTTGTTCTAAGATTCAAGGAGATTTTCCTGCACAGATTTGTGCAGCATTCCACTTGTGCAACAAGGGCGTGGATGCAAGGCCCAAGGACTGCTGAAGTGTATTTATAGAAACTACCTAGACCTAAATTCATGAAGAACTTTGAAAAATAAAGGGAAGCCATATTTTATTAGTATTAGGTTTTGAAAGTTCTTCAAGGAGTTTTTGTTTTGTCTATACGTCCTTATGTATCTTTTGATGCATATGAGTAGACTGATTGTTCTTGACAGTTTGTCAAGTTATTATTCTCACTCTAAAGCTTTTAAGCAAGATTTTGAGTATTATGATTGAAGTGTAAACTTATGTCTTAGTTTGGTTTTGAGTCACTATGATTGTGACTGAATTATAGACTGTCACTAGGATTAGGGCATGTCTTTTATCACTGCAGTGATTGAAAGTGAGATGGGTTATCATATCTAAGAGGTTGTAAATGGGGAGTTTAGCTTTGAATTAATACTGTTAATAGTGGATTTCCTTCCTGGCTTGGTAGCCCCTAGAGTTGGTGAGTTTGCACCAAATTGTGTTAACAATTATGTGTGTTCATTTACTTTCTGCAAGTTACAATTCTGTATTATTGTCATCTTGTTGTTGTTCTGTCAGCAGATGTCATAACATGTGTTGTGACATTGTATGTTGTTGATACACCAGTCATGACATTTGATATTGTGTGTACCAAAATTTCAATTGCCATCAAGAGCAGGCACCCGATTTTGTTTATTGGCTGAGATTCAGGGATATATTTTTAGGCACTATGGAGAAAGAAGGAGAACTTAACGACAAACCTCCCATGTTGGATGGTTCAAACTATGACAGGTGGAAAGTTAGAATGATAGCTTTTCTGAAAGTTATGGACAACAAAGCATGTAAGGATATTTTGAAAGGATGGAAGCATCCTGTTGTGAAGGCAATTGACAAATATGGGAAAGAGATTAAAACTAAAACCATAAAACCTGAAGAAGACTGGGATGAAAATGATGATAAGTAAGCCATTGGAAATTTCAAGGTTTTAAATGCTTTATTCAACAGAGTAGACAAAAATGTTTTCACGTTGATTAATACATGTATTGTAGCCAAGGAGACTTGGGAGACTATCAAGACAAGTCTTGAAGGTACATCTAAAGTAAAGATGTCAAGTATTTAACTTCTCACCTCTAAGTTTGAAAATTTGAAGATGAATGATAATGAGACTGTTCACGATTTTCATATGAATATTCTTGAACTTGTTAATGCGTCAAGCTTATTGGGAGAAATAATGTTAGAAGATAAATTGGTTAGGAAGATTCTTAGGTCCTTACCTAGGAAATTTAAAATGAAGCTAACTGCCATTGAGGAAACTCAAGATGTCAGAAGCATGAAAATGGATGAACTTATTGGATCTCTGCAAAAAATTTAGTTGAAGATGAGTGAAAGATCTGAGAATAAGGACATGAGTATCGCAAGTACTCTTGACTCTGATGTTGAACTGTCAAAAGGAATTATGCTTCTTGAAAAAAAACTTATTCAATTACTAGACAAGATAAAATCAGAACCACATGTTCACAACATTGTTTCTGACATCATAAAGGTTAGTAATGTCAGTAGTATGGAAACTGTTAAGAATATAGTTATGACTGGCAGGTATGAATCTGATACAAATTCTACCTATGAAGAACTAGTATGTCTCTACAAAGATCTCTGTGTGAAGACTGAAAAGTGTGTGAGTTAAATGAAGATCAAAAGAAAGCCATGGCTAAAATTCAAGAGGAGAAAAGAGATATTGTTGCAACGGTAAAGTGGCAAGCATAAAGTAAGTTATTAATTTACCGAGTGATATAGGTTATATCGTATCATGTCCACATAGATTGGTTATTGAATCTTTGTTCGAAAAATCCTTTGTTAATTATTTTGGGGTGTGAATGGTATAGAAAAGTAGATGTTATCGATAGAAAATAAATGTAAACCAAAGAAAAAAAAACTAAGGAAGAACTTATCAAGCCTGCATATAATTTACTTATCACAGACTTAAATCTACTGACCGGTTACATTCAACCTAACAATACTCATCAATATCACTATGTATCATTCACAACCTAAGTCATTTCTAACCCAAATTGAGAGACCAATTGTATCACCAAGGAAATGATCTCTCTACCTCCTCAACAACACAAAAGAAGCCTATGTAATCGCACTGACAATCTCTTAGCATAGCACAACCACACAGAGGCATTAAGCTCTGATACTCAAGTAGATGTCAGTTCTAAATTTATCTCTAGAGTTCAGAAACTAACAGATAATCATCCTAGATAAGAATCTAAGCAGTATATGTCTATAACAACTCAAATCCCTAGCACAAAGCAAAAATCTAAGATAACAATCAACAAAGATTTGTAAAGCAAGTTTAATATGGGTGACAAATATACATAAGCTCAAAGTAAAATACATATAAAACCCATCCAAAGAGAAATACACAAAGAGGAAGAGAAATGAACCAAAAATATCTCAGTTTGTCAGGGCTGATTGATGATCAATCCACCCCAGATCATCCGTATGCAAGCTCCGAAGTTGTTTTCTAAGCTAATCCTATCAAAAAGTGAAGGTTGATGGAGTTGGGATCAAAAATACCCAAAATCATCCCCAAAAATGTGTTTTTACCCCTAAATACGTATTTCAGACTGGTCCGCAATGTCCGACGACCAAAAAGCATCGCCCCGCACTTAAAACTGCATCTTTTCCATGCTTCAGGTCGCCCCAGCGTTGCCTGGCGACCAAAAAGCATCGCCCGGCGACAGCTGACAGCAAGTTGAAAAACCAGCACAGTTTCAGCCATAAGTTGAGAACCGTAACTCTGATTCACGCACGGTTGGAAGCGTCAAAAAGCTTATTCAATGCTATTTATAACAATGCCTAAATATCAATGATTGAATACCTACAAAAATAAGATAAAATAAATTAAAATCAATTATATTTACATGATAATGCAATAAATACACTATAACATAAACTATACCGAATATACACTAAAGTTGAGGTTTATTGAAAAAAAACAAATGAATTAAGCCGATGAGTGCTAATTATTCACACTCAAATTCATAACAACTTAGCACTCATCAAACTCTCTCCAACTTAAAATATTGTTTGTCCTCAAACAAAGTCAAATAAACTTAAAGAAGCAAAAGACGATAATCAAAGAATCACAAATCAACAAGTTTTTGAAAACGAAAAACAAATGAAATGGTTCAAATGAAAAATAATACACACAAAGTAAACACTTACCACTAAATTACGACTATAACATAAACACGAAACAAATGCTAAATACAAAAATCATGTCAAACATTCTAAAACAATACTAGTTCACAAATGAATCACATCTAGCAAACACAATCATCAGTAGATAAAAAACACACAAAAATGGGGTATTTTTACTCATCCAACAATCTTGCAAACAATAGACTAAATTATGCATTCATCCAAAAATTTACATTGAAAATATAAAAGCAAGAATCTCAAGGGCTTTTCAAGATTGTAATGTGGCTTGGTTAACAAACACATGATAAGTCTTAAAGCTAATCGAAACAAAAACTTTCCTAAACCTAAGGGAGTAATTACTTCCATAAAGTTTCGAATAATAGAATTTCAATGAAACTTCTTTTTTACCACAAGTTTCACACCAACACACATCACTTATTAACACAATTATTCGAACTCTTTTTGTTTTTCTTTTTCAAAGCTTTTTCAATTTTTTTTCTTTCGTTTTCTATCTTTTCTTATTCAATTTTTTTTCTTTTATTTTTCACATCATAGTAATCAACCAATAAATACCAATCATTTTTATCCCCCACTTGAATTTAACCATACATTAAAATGAATACTCCCTAATTTCTAAGGCAAGGTAAAAATTCAAACCAAAACAATGATTGAGAATTCAAGAAAATAACGAATCAACATCCATGCAAAAAGGGAAACTAAACACTCATAGACAAGCATTTAGCAAATACAACATGGATATCGACAAAAAGCCAAAGGGGTTACTAATGATCACACACTCACAAGGTGAATTGATTATTTGGCTAGGTAGTTGTGCTCAAAATGAAACAAATATGCCTTAATCATTTTCTTGCATTCATACAATCAACACAAACAAAAGATTAAGCATAATAAAATCCAGTTAAAATAAGAATTGTGGCCTCCAGCATATGAACAATGGAAAGCTACCTCACAAAAGGATGGTAACTAAAATGATTAATAAATGAACAAATATACAAAATAATGAATGGCATAAAAATTGTAAAAAGTATAAGTATAATTGTTGTACCCCAAAATTTATCCTCTCATGTTTTTACAAGATTTTCCTCTTGCATAGGTGGTTACAAACCTTTGCCTAAAGACAAGGAAATTTTTCAAATGATGGTTAAGTATCTTTCGATTGACACCTACAAAATTCCCTTCGATTGGCATCTCCAAAGTGCCTTTCGATTGGCATCTCCAAAGTTCCCTTCAATTGGCATCTCCAAAGTGCCTTTCGATTGGTATTTCCAAAGTGCCTTTCGATTGGCATCTCCAAAATGCCTTTTTATTGGCATATCCAAAATGCTTTTTGATTGACATCTACCTAGCGTCCTTCGATTGACATCTGCAAAAGGCCTTTCGATTGGCCTCGTGACAAGCCTTTCGATGGGCATTGTGTCAAATCCTTTCGATTGGCATGACAAGGGATCCTTCGATTTAGCATTGTGTCAAAGCAGCTTCGACGGGCACGTTAACCGTGTCCTTCGATTGGCATGGACAAGATCTTTCGATTGGAGTAGCAAAGGACTCTTTGATTGATATTCTAATAAATACCCTTCGATTGGTATTTAGACAAGGGACCTTCTAAGAACTCCTTCTAGGCCATTCGAAAGAGGCCATCAAGAAGGAACTCGAAAAATATGTCCAGGCCAGATTCTTGCCTTGTTTGTTCACAATTCCACAAGAGTCAATTCGACCAGGGAATTCTCTTCAAAAGGACAGGAAATCGAAGCAAATGTGGTCCAATCGAAGGAGCCCTAGTATTGAAGTTGGCACAATTCGACTTAGAACCATTAAGGAGAACAAGGTTCTAATAAGGAAAGTCTTGATTGGTTCGAATTAGAGTTTAAGGCTGGCAAGGAAGGCATATTCGAAGGAAGGAACGAGATATGTTCCAAAACAAGCCAGAAATCTCACAACCGAAAGAATATTTTCTCAATCAAATAAGGAATGAAATATGCTGAAAAATCAAAGGGAAACGCGTTGGAATAATATAGCAAGATTTGGCCTATTTTAGAAACAAAAAATACAAGACACAAATCAAATCTTTTCTCACTCAATCTTCAAGATTCAGTTCAGTTTTGTTAACCTAATTCATTCTACTATATATGCATAACAAACCCTGATCGCAAAGGAGGGATTTGGCCGTGTAGAAGACCCACAAGAATCTCAAAATTTTGACAAAAAAAGTAGTGATCGAATTTTGCTTTAGAGGGAGATTCAAGGTGTTTTAAAGGTTGCAATTCATTCCTATGCGTATTTGGAAGCTATCTGGACCATTATCACGCGTCAACACATCCAGAAATAGCCTGTACAGGTATCACGGTTTGCTCTTGTTCTTGAATTTGATTTCGACTACACACGCATGATAAACGAATTTCAAGTATGCATTTACGTTTGTGACCACTTAGAACATGTTTGCATGATTAATTGTGTGTTTTGATGTATATTTAACTGACTGCCATTGCTAGGGTTTGGAGTTTCATTTTAGGGTTTTTATTTCAGGAAAAATCAGGACAAAAGAAGAGTATCATTGTACTCACGAGATCAAAATCAGTTGATATTTATTCTTGGATTAAATTTTTGTTGCGTAATTATGATTTTTGAAATATGCAGGTTTATAATTTCAGCCACAACAATCTTCATCACACCTACTCTTATACCTTTGTCTATGTAGTTGTGGCTAAGCCAATTAACTTCATCCTTCCAGGGAAGCGCATAGTGGTTGACATGAATCTACTGTAAAGTTTTCACCCAAATCTGCTTCATCACGACACAACCAAACATCAAATGATCAATGTTTTCATTCTCTCGACAGAAGCAACAGGATTTGTCAATTGCAATACCAAATTCTGCTAGCCTATCCTTGGTTGCAAGAATCCTGTGACAAGCTAACCACAAATAGAACAGAGCCCTATGCCTAGCAATATTTCCTGCAATTTGACTATACCAGCTAACATTCACATCAAGATGGATAAATAGAACATGCCCCATAATTCATTTATTATATTAATAGAATTTTTTATCACTCATGTTATGAATATTTTTTAGTCATAAATAAATATTAAATAGAGATGGATAAATAGAACAAAAATTTATAATGATGGAAAGTAAACCACAATCATATAATATAGTTAATAAGTGTACATTTTTATTCCTGTACTAAGGGTCTGATAGGAATAATAGAAGTTGAGAAGAGAGAGAAATACAAGAGAGATAAGATATTTCTTCTGTTTGGCACATAAAAAAATAGAGAAGAGAGACTAAAATATGGAAGACCCTTGCAATTTTTGTTTCTCTCCACTTAAGGAGAAAGTGTTGAGAAATGAACCACTAATATTGATAGCTAGAATATTTTCACATTTAACCCTGTGTTTGTCCAATTACATCGATGTATAGCCTTATATAAATTATCAATTTATAAAGTATATACATTATATTAAAAAAATATATAAAATATGTATAAGTACATATATTACTTCTTAAGCGTTACACTCTTATAACATATGTTGGTTGATTTATAAAAAAAATATAAGTTTTATAGAAAATAAACATTAGAAATGATTAATTTTTTTTATAAAGAGAATAATTAATTAATTAATTGAATTTAAGTAAAAGAATTAAATTTGTTTAATTAAAAATAATATTCGTTATAAGGGTATTATATTATTTTCAAAATTATGTAACACTTTTATCTTCTCTATTTCTTTTTCTTTTTCTCTGTTAAATTAATCGATACTTTAAATCTATTTTATTTCTCACTTTA
This sequence comes from Vicia faba, assembly GCA_948472305.1. Lineage (NCBI taxonomy): Eukaryota > Viridiplantae > Streptophyta > Magnoliopsida > Fabales > Fabaceae > Vicia > Vicia faba. Next base: position 850,275,661 of record OX451735.1, on the reverse strand, counting down.
TTTATCTTCTTACACTCTCTCTTATTTATTTCTCTCTTCACAACTTTTCTTCTAAACCAAAAACCTTAAGGTTGTTTCTGTTAGTGCGTGAGGCACTTTTAGTGAGGAGAGATCTTATTACGAACTGAGAGTTTGCGACTTCAATGCGCACCCTTCTTTTTTTTTGAATTAACTGAGAGACTACCCTGCCCCAGGTTTAAATCAAAGGTTTCAATTTGTTTAGAACAGAAAACTCCTACTTCTTTGGATCGAAGGGGTTGACTAGGGATTATCTTCCTTATAACTCCAGTGTTTGGAAATTGAAAGAAATGCCTGTACATCATCAGTAAGATCTGTTCAAAAGCATACTGTATGAGAATATGGTATTGTTTCGTCATCCTCCCTCTAAAGGCTTGCAGCTTTTTATCAAGAGTTAAATATCATAAAGAAAACATATGAATGGATGAATTCAAGACAAACATATGCAATGCATTAATGAAACAAAGTTTGACATTAATAGATAATTGTTTGAATAACAAAGAGATTACAACTTGAAAATCCAAATGAAACAAAAGTCTCTCAGTTTGAGCTTTGTCACTTCAGGTGGAGAAACTCTTAACGAAAGATTTTCATCTCGTCGTCTGGCATGAACCTCAGCACTCCAATATCAATCAGATCTTGAATCTTGTTCTTCAAGGCCCAACAGTCGTCGGTGTCATGTCCCGGGCTATAGGAGTGGTATACACAAAATGCATCGGGATGATAGTTAGGAGCGGAGGTATTGGGCTTCCGAATAGGATCCCTCAAAGCAGTCAGATTGACCTCCAACAAGCGCTCCAGTATTAGAGATAACGGTATGTCAGTCTCAGTGAACTATCTACCCGTCGTATTTTGCTTACGCTGATTACCCCATTGACGCTGACGAGGTTGTTGATGGGGTTGTGACCCTGAAGCAAGTAGGGGAGCCTTCCCTTTGTCTTCTTGTCTGGAGGGGGGTTGAGTGGTGACTTGCTCTTCAACCTCAGATGTTTTCCCCACTTGGTTTTCCCGAAGCAGTTGGTTGATGAGAACTCTGAGTTCCTCTTGTCTTTGAGACAAGTCCTGGATGAGAGCCATCTGGCCCACCAGTTGTCCCATCACCTGGATCCTCAATGTTGCCAAATCAAACTGCAGTTCCCCCAACTGATCACTCCTGGCATTGTTTGCATTCTCCTGGACCAAGCCCCTTGTGAGGAGAGCTTTCACTTCTTCTTGCCCCAGGGACAGGTTCAAGAACATTTCCTGAAGCTGAGCATTTTGGTCCTGGATGTCCTTGACAGTCCTCTCTAGAGCCATCTCTACTGAAATAAACAGTAGGAGAGTAAGGAAACCTGAAAAGAAAAAAAAATGTCATGATGTAATGCATGATATATGAATGCATGCTTTCAAGGATCTCTTGGGATAAACACAAGAAAATATTAGAGTTTGAACTTCGATCTTTGATTGGAGAACTTTGCACCTGTGGATGTCTTTCCACGAGAATCAAGCTCACCATGTCAAGTGGGTCATAGCCCCTGATTCAAGTTGTTGCACTTGATCTTTGATGGCATTTGTTTAGAGGAGAAAACCTCTGGCCCCTTGGTAGACGTCTGGTTCAACGTAACCCTTCATCAAAAGAACCCTCGAGATCCTTGAAATGGTTATTGAAAAATGCTATGGTATGATGTCATGATGTTATGTACATGTATGCAGAAGCAAGTAAGTGTATATACAGGAAATCATATTCACACAAGGCAAACAAGTCCTTAGGTTTAGGCTTGCATGGGGTTTGTAGGTAAGTACCCTCTTGAAGTTAGTTGGCTCATCCTGTCCTAGAAATAGAAACCGGGTTCTAAGGAGCTCAATATCACTGGATTGTTTTCTATGTTCATTGTTTTGGTTTAGCCACTTAACTGGCGAACAAAATATTCCAAGAAAACAACCCTCAATGAGTGTAGTATCGAGTATCTACCAACTTCGGACTGCACCAAAGTCGGTCATCTCACTACCCCTAAAAAGGCTAAGATGGTCAATTAAGGTTCTAAGAGTTCGTTAGTGCTTTATGTCATCACTCAGCGGCCCCGTACTCTCCTTTATTGAACTCAAGGGTTACCGGTACTCACAAATATGTCACACTAACATAGCTTACTGCTTCAACCATGTCGGTATACCCCACACAGTTCCCTCACAGTTTTATTGCTATTTACCTAAAAAGGTGCCCCCAAATCCGGGTGTAGGATTTACAACAAACCCAAACAAGGACCCACAAAGTAAAGCAATCAAGGCAATCAAAGCAAGTATGTAAAGGTGATCTAAACCCTAAGGTAACCCCACTTTTAAATTTTTCCCCAGCAGAGTCGCCAGTTCTGGTGATACGGTGGGAGAACTGACTTGAGGTTTTGCGTTTGTCTTCGCACTTGTTCGGTTTAGCAAGAGTCGCCACCGACTTTTTATTTTATCCTAAGGAAAGGTTAAAAAGCACAAGAAAAACCTTTTGAGATGTTTCGTGGGTTCGGGGGGTAGATTATGAAAAGGGAAGGTATTAGCACCCTTTTCATCCATGGTTATCCATGGGCTCTTAGTTACTTGTTTTAGATCACTTGCCTTTGATTTTCAATTGCTTGAAATGATGGTGTGTGAGTGTGTTTGAAAATGTTTTGAAAAAGATGCCTTGTCTAGGCAACCCTTGTAACAATTCTTTACTCGAATGTTTTACAAAAGGTGTTTGTCTTTTTGAAAAGATGTTTCAAGGTTTTGAAAGTTGTTTTTTGAAAGTTGTTTTGGAAGTGTGTTTTGAAAAGTAGGCAAGTGTGTTTTGCAAGTTTGATCAAGTAACCAAGAGTTGTCTACCCCTAAATTTACTCAAAGATTTTTTCTGTTTTAACCCTTTTAACAGTATTGTTCCACCATTGTATTTGGTGGACAATCTTGTGTTAGGATGTTAACGGGACAGGCGCGGGTCATCGTATGGACCATGAATGCAATGGTGCCAAGTGTCTTTGGCAATTTGCTTGAAGGGACTATGATCATTTTGTTTAGGCAACTTTCGAAAGCGTCATCGAGGGACTATGATCATTTGATTTGTTTTGCCAAAGAAACTCAACATGCAAGCATGGCCCATTTTGGAAGGCAACAAGCGGGATTACCCTAGGGGTGCAAGTGTGAATGGTGTATTGATTGTCATGCATTTGTCTTGTATTTAGGTTATCTAGCGGTTGATTTTAAATCTTCGCATACAAACCCTAATTACTATATAGTATATAGAAAGCGATAAATTGCGGGAATTTAAAGTCTAAGCTATTACAAATAAGTATCCGGGAATGGGGGTACAAATATTTACAAATGGGGATGAGACTTATTAGGAGAGTAGTGTCCAAATAAATTTACAACCAAATCGAATCGCATTCTCAAATGTAAAATGTAGCAATGTACAAGAATAAAAGACAAGCAAATGTATTGGTGTAAGTGCATGTGAATATTTATAAGTGATAATGACGTTTAACTTAATGCAAAATTAAGTAATTATTAAGTATTATTATCTTTTCTTTGTATTTTGTTGATTATCTATAAACAAAAGTTTTAATTAAAAGAAAGAAAAAAGATGTTTTTTTAAGAAATTCTATTTTTTATGTATTGATGTTTTTATGTACAAAAATATTTAATAAAAGAAAAGAAAAATGTTTTAAGCTTTAAAGAGGAAATTAACATTTATACATTTTAGTTTATATACAAGGATTTCATTTAACTCAAAATAAAATGTTATTATGTATTTTTAATTATACTAATAAAAAGTAATTTAAGAAAAATTTATATAAAAAAGAGTTTAACGTATTATTTTATTTACAAAAATGTTAATTCTAAGTTTATGTTATATAAAAGAAAATAAAAAAATATTAAAGTATAAGAGAAAAAGGGTTAAATGGGCTTTAGGGGGATTAGGGCCCAAAAAACAAACATAATCAAAAGGAAAAAGGGGGGGGGGTGTATTTGCCAGATTGGAAATGGGCTTAAGCAGTTTCATTGGGGACAGGCCCAAGGTGTTTCACAACATTTGTTTAGGGTTTCGTTGTCTCATCTCAGAACTTAGGGTTTGTGTGGACAAACGGCGCCCTCATCTTCGTCTTCGTTCTTCGTTCCCTTGAGCCAAGCTTCTGACTTTTCTCTCCGTCTATGGCCACCGAGCGCCACCTCTGACTCCTTCTCCCTCCACGGTCGAGCATAACAGTGACAAAAAAGGTAACAGCTTCCCCTTCCTTACGTCTTAGGGTTTCGTACTTTGTCTCGCTCGTGCATGTTTTAATTTCGTGTTCTAATTTTTTATGTTGTTATTTGTTTTCTGTTTCTATGAGGTTTTGAAGAAAAAAAGGGGGAGAAATTATACCTTTGGAGATGGAGACGGAGGAGGACGGCGGCATCCTAGGCGGCCGGAGGCGAGGGGAATACGTGATGTTGAGAGCTGGCTAGCCTGGTAACCACGTATCTTGATTTTGTGTTGTTTTATGATGATAGCTCTGAAAACCCTAGCATAATTTTCTTTTTCTCTTCTGTCTGCTTGAATGCTTTTGATTGCTGGCTCCTTTCAATGATGGTTATCTGAGATACCTGGCTTATTTTTTCACTTCTTTTCCTCTGTTTTTCTTGCTTCGTATGATGATGATGCTTGGAATCTGAATATTGTTGTTGAAATGTTGACTTGCTCAATGATGAACCTTTTTTGTTTCACTTCTTTTCCTCTCTTTTGCTGGCTTCGTATGATGATGATGCTTGGAATCTGAATATTGTTTTTTTGTTAGACCCTGTGATGAGCCTAGCTCTGAGGGCTTTGTTGGTTCAGTGGTTGTTTCGATTTGTTGAAGATGCTTGTATGATATTGACTGAGATTGGGATTTTGTGTAGCCTATGAGGAAATTAGTTCTGAGGCTGGCCCGTGGTTTGAAACAGGTTGTATGGCTTTTTTTGGTTGGGCTGACCTGTGGTTTGAAACATGTCTGGTTACAGGCTTGCTGTGTGATCTGGTTTAGAACAGGTTTTAAGGAAGGTTAAGGCTTCTGTTTGTTTACCAGTTTGGTACAGGCTTTTTCTGGTGTATGCTTAATGGTTGGGTTACAGGCTTATAGTTTTAGGCTTGTATGGGTTGAAACAGGTCTTGAAAAAGGCTTGATGTGTGATCTGGTTTAGAGCAGGTTAGAGGCTTGGCTTTTTGTTTGTTACAGGTTACAGGCTTGGCTTTTGTTTGTTACAGGTTACAGGCTTGGCTTTTGGCAAGCTTGAGGCAGCTCTGTGTTTACAGGTTGATGTGTTTGGATGCTTATTGTGGTTTAGGCAGGAGGCAAGCTTCAGGCTTGTTTATGCAGGATGGCTTATGTAGTTGTTTTTTTTCTGGTTCTGAGGTGTTTGAATGTTTTAGGCAGATTTGAGAGTTTGGAAATCTTTTGATTTAGTTTGTGTTATTTTCTGTTATGTATTCTGCCTCTTTTCTTGTTCTGATAACTTGTTTATATTTCTTCCTAAGCCTAAAACCTGTAAGCCTCTTCTCTCTCTCTTTCTCTCTCTCTCTCTCTCTACAGATTAAAAAGCATTTGTTTATTGCTTAAAACTGTACTATGCTTCTGAAAAAGTAACTGGCTGAAAATGATGACTTTTTTGAATGTTGCTTGCATTGTTGGTTCTGCTCTGCATATCTTATTTCTTCAGATTTTCTGCATTTGTGTACTTTTTGACATCTTTATATCTTTGACAGTTTGGTTAGTTTGAAACTGTAACTTTGGCTTAGTTTCTTTGACAGTGTGACTTGAGCAACTTGTTTTGTTTATTCACATGATTGTTCAATTCAGTTTTCCTTTTGGACTTGGTTTGAAATTTTGAACTATGCAGCCTTGTTTGACATTTTGAATTTGTGCAATTCATACTTTTTGCAAGCATATTTCTATCCCTCTTTGTGAATCAAGAGGAATCTTGTGATTTGCAGAGAGGGCAAACAAACTGATTCCGGACAGTTACTTTTAATGATGAATTTTAAAATATCTGTCTGCCTTTTTATTTAATTCATCTGCATTTGACTTTTCCCCTTTCTTTGTTTTTACAGATGAAAATCAATTGAGCAATGGGGAGCAGCAATAGAGGATGAAGATTTAGAAAACTTAGGATATAGCTTTATTTTACCTTTAATTATTTGTAATAACATTATTTATAAATACTGTAAATGTATTCAAATAACATTTGTACTTAATAATTAAAAGTAAATAAAAGTTTAATCCTTTTTAATTCTTCTTCAATTGTTTATTTAATTATTTATAATTCTTAAATTATAATAAATGGAAATAAATCCCAATTATTCTAACTTAGAATAAATAATTAATTAATAAACACTGTAGTCTTGCAATCAATAATAAACCCGGCGTCCCAATTAAACATGAGCAATGCACAGTCAATCAAACAAACATCCATATGCCTATCTCTTTACTGATTAAATCAATCCCTGTAAGTTCTCAATCCAAATGCCTTAGATTTTATCCCATCTCAAATCAAATGCCTTAGCCTTTATCCCAGATGTTTAGACAGAGATTTTGAACAAATGTCAAAACAGTGTAACAACCAATTAAAACACTGTGGATTCAAACTCTTTGGAAACTGCGCGCGCAAAAACCCTAATAATTTGCTTGAACAGTTCCAGAGCCATGAAAACCCTAATTTGGCTAGACTGACAAGAAAAATTCTGTTTGACTGATTCTTGGACCAATCTGAAGAATCAGGAGAAGCCCGAAGCTGTGATTTCTTGTGGAAAAATAGGAGGGCAAATTTTGGGGTACAACAGTTGCCCCTGTTCAATCTTCTTGAACCTGAAGAGTTAGATTGGCAAGTTTTCCTTTCGCGACTCGAGGGTAAAAGGAGATTGGACACTAGAGTGCCCAAAAAATTTGCACTCGGTGATGTGATGGTAGAGGGAATGGGCTTACAGATGCCATTTAGTGATGGGCTTAGAGATGCCATCTAGGGACGTGACAGAATCTTGTCGGGGGATGGGCTTAGAGATGCCATCTGGAAGTTGCTGGTAGGAGGATGGGCTTAGAGATGCCATCTGGAAATATTTGTTGAACTGTATGTCATTGGTGATTGGGTGAGCATCAGAAAGGTATCCATGTTTTGGAACATTTCTGAACTGTAAGTCTGAACAAGCAATAGATTGACATCCGTTGTTGGGAAGAATCTGTAAACTGTTTTCAAAAGTTGAGTCTGAACAAGCGATAGATTAACATCCATTGTTGGGAAGAATCCGTAAACTGTTTTCAGAAGCCTTGAAATTGAATAAGCAATAGAGCAGCATCCGTTGTTGGGAAGCGTCCGTAAACTATTTTCAGAGGTTGAGAAGAATCTGAACAAGCGATAGGTTAACATCCGTTACTGGAGAACCCGTAAACTGTTTTCAGAAGTCTTCAAGTTGAATAAGCAATAGAGCAGCATCCGTTGTTGGGAAGCGTCCGTAAACTGTTTTCAAAAGTTAAGAAGAATCTTGAACAAGCGATAGGTTAACATCCGTTACTGGAGAACCCGTAAACTGTTTTCAGAAGTCTTGAAGTTGAATAAGCAACAGAGCAGCATCCGTTGTTGGGAAGCGTCTGTAAACTGTTTTCAAAAGTTGAAGTGGAGAAGGAACCGGTGTAGGGTTTCCTGACGATGAGTCCGTGTAAAACTGCATCTGAATGAATCTGGAATAAGTATCAGAATGTCGCTACGTGTGGGTCACATCTGAACTATCTCTGGGTGAATCTGGAATAAGTATCAGAATGTCGCCATGTCTGGGTCATATCTGAACTATTTCTAGAAAGAATCTCAGAAGATGATGATCTTTGTCTATCGACTGATCTTTCCTGAAAAGGTAAAGAGTCAGTTGTATGCAATGTCATGATGCATGATGCAATGTACGTTATATCAATGTTTATGATATGAATGTGACAAATGCGCATGTAAGCTGATGAGCTATCTTGCTGAGGATAGATGAGTCATGGATGGCAGGAGATAAAAGAATCTTGACTGCCGCCGGGGAAAGTAATTCCTTGACTGCTGCATGGGATTGCAAGAATCTCTTGATTGTTGAAGATGAGAAGTCCTGGGACCACTGTTGGGGATTCAGGAGTTTGGGTTGTATGCCAATCTACTGGGGATTCCTGTCTTGAGGAGATCTTCACTGGAGAATGTTCGAATATCCTGTGAGGAACTGAGAATGAGAGTCTTCATTCTGCTTGGGGATTGATAGTTGGAAGTTTTAGTTCCGCTGGGGATTGCAAGAATCTTTTGATGGCTGCGGGCATTAATCTGGGATCCTGTGTAAGGTTTCTTGATGATTAGTCCGTAAAAAAAACTGCATCTGAAGTTGAGATCTGTATGAGTAGCAGAATGACTTCCTTGTTTGGAGTGTATCTGAAACTGTAACTAGGATCTGAATAAGTGACAGAATGGCTACTATGTCTGGAGCGTATCTGAAACTGTATCTTGGAGTTGAGATCTGTATGAGTAGCAGAATGACTTCCGTGTCTGGAGTGTATCTGAAACTGTAACTAGAATCTGAATGAGTGACAGAATGGCTACCGTGTCTGGAGCGTATCTGAAACTGTATCTTGGAGTTGAGATCTGTATGAGTAGCAGAATGACTTCCGTGTCTGGAGTGTATCTGAAACTGTAACTAGGATCTGGATGAGTGACATAATGGCTACCGTGTCTGGAGCGTATATGAAACTGTATCTTGGAGTTGAGATCTGTATGAGTAGCAGAATGACTTCCGTGTCTGGAGTGTATCTGAAACTGTAACTAGGATCTGAATGAGTGACAGAATGGATACCGTGTCTGGAGCGTATCTGAAACTGTATCTTGGAGTTGAGATCTGTATGAGTAGCAGAATGACTTCTGTGTCTGGAGTGTATCTGAAATTGTAACTAGGATCTGAATGAGTGACAAAATGGCTATCGTGTCTGGAGCATATCTGAAACTGTATCTTGGAGTTGAGATCTGTATGAGTATCAGAATGACTTCCGTGTCTGGAGTGTATCTGAAACTGTAACTAGGATCTGGATGAGTGACAGAATGGCTACCGTGTCTGGAGCGTATCTGAAACTGTATATTGGAGTTGAGATCTGTATGAGTAGCAGAATGACTTCCGTGTCTGGAGTGTATCTGAAACTGTAACTAGGATCTGAATGAGTGACAGAATGGCTACCGTGTCTGGAGCGTATCTGAAACTGTATCTTGGAGTTGAGATCTGTATGAGTAGCAGAATGACTTCCGTGTCTGGAGTGTATCTGAAACTGTAACTAGGATCTGAATGAGTGACAGAATGGCTACCGTGTCTGGAGCGTATCTGAAATTGTAACTTCCAACAGGTGGTGAAGGAATTGTTGAACACTTTTGACATTCGAATGCCCCAAGTGATGATGAAGGAGACTTGCCCCAAGTTCACTGAACTTTTGAGAGATTTGTTAAAATCTTGACTGGACTGCCCCAGGTTAACTGAACTTTGAAAGATCTGTTGAAACCTTGACTGGACCGCCCCAGGTTAATTGGATGGTGACATGTCATGCCCCTTGTTGATAGGAGATTTGTCAATGGAAGTGTCATCCTTCTTGAAGTGATTTTGCTCACTGAGAGAGTTTTCGTTCCTCCGAACATTCGCTGTATGAATTTCTTCGCTGTCAAACAAATGGCCAAATGCGAACAGTGATATTCAAGTAATGCAAAGTTTATGTCTGTCTCAAAGTTTTGAAAAATGCATTTTTTTAGCAGAAAACTTTTTGTAAGACAAATTCAACACAAGATTTTAAAGCAAAGCCTTACAGGAGTCAGGATACCTTTTGTAACAGTATGCTTTCGAACTAACCCATGCTTCAATTAGGACTTTTGAAGGGTTGTAACGTGGCTTGGTTCACAGTTTAAGAAACAAAGGATAAAGGCTCCAAGTATATTTGTACCCACCCGCTCTTCGTGATGTTCTTCAACCCTAGACTCAGTTAATTATGCGTCGAACTCTGTTCGAGTTTGGAACGACTTTTGGGTGATGGTTCACCAGTTAAATTTTGGAAGACAGTCATCATCTCCTTTTTCTTTTGCAACATTTTTTCATGTTGTTGAGGATTTGTAATGACCTCTTTCTTTTGATTTATTATCCCTAACTTTTGCCTGACTGTTCCTATTTTCGGGATTACAGTCAGCGGGATGCCCCAGCTTTCTTAAGCCTTCTTTATGGGTTTTGGCTCAGTGGGCTTTTATTTTTTGATAGATAATGACTGCCTATGAGATAAGGAACCATCACTGTCTTTTGATTCCAAAGGAATGCTTTTCTTTGACGTCGTTCGTTGTATTACGAACTGAGAGTTTGCGACTTCAATGCGCACCCTTCTTTTTTTTTTGAATTAACTGAGAGACTACCCTGCCCCAGGTTTAAATCAAAGGTTTCAATTTGTTTAGAACAGAAAACTCCTACTTCTTTGGATCGAAGGGGTTGACTAGGGATTATCTTCCTTATAACTCCAGTGTTTGGGAATTGAAAGAAATGCTTGTACATCATCAGTAAGATCTGTTCAAAAGCATACTGTATGAGAATATGGTAATGTTTCGTCATCCTCCCTCTAAAGGCTTGTAGCTTTTTATCAAGAGTTAAATATCATAAAGAAAACATATGAATGGATGAATTCAAGACAAACATGTGCAATGCATTAATGAAACAAAGTTTGACATTAATAGATAATTGTTTGAATAACAAAGAGATTACAACTTGAAAATCCAAATGAAACAAAAGTCTCTCAGTTTGAGCTTTGTCACTTCAGGTGGAGAAACTCTTAACGGAAGATTTTCATCTCGTCGTCTGGCATGAACCTCAGCACTCCAATATCAATCAGATCTTGAATCTTGTTCTTCAAGGCCCAACAGTCGTCGGTGTCATGTCCCAGGCTATAGGAGTGGTATACACAAAATGCGTCGGGATGATAGTTAGGAGCGGATGTATTGGGCTTCCGAATAGGATCCCTCAAAGCAGTCAGATTGACCTCCAACAAGCGCTCCAGTATTAGAGATAACGGTATGTCAGTCTCAGTGAACTGTCTACCCGTCGTATTTTGCTTACGCTGATTACCCCATTGACGCTGACGAGGTTGTTGATGGGGTTGTGACCCTGAAGCAAGTAGGGGAGCCTTCCCTTTGTCTTCTTGTCTGGAGGGGGGTTGAGTGGTGACTTGCTCTTCAACCTCAGATGTTTTCCCCACTTGGTTTTCCTGAAGCAGTTGGTTGACGAGAACTCTGAGTTCCTCTTGTCTTTGAGACAAGTCCTGGATGAGAGCCATCTGGCCCACCAGTTGTCTCATCACCTGGATCCTCAATGTTGCCAAATCAAACTGCAGTTCCCCCAACTGATCACTCCTGGCATTGTTTTCATTCTCCTGGACCAAGCCCCTTGTGAGGAGAGCTTTCACTTCTTCTTGCCCCAGGGACAGGTTCAAGAACATTTCCTGAAGCTGAGCATTTTGGTCCTGGATGTCCTTGACAGTCCTCTCTAGAGCCATCTCTACTGAAATAAACAGTAGGAGAGTAAGGAAACCTGAAAAGAAAAAAAAATTGTCATGATGTAATGCATGATATATGAATGCATGCTTTCAAGGATCTCTTGGGGTAAACACAAGAAAATGTTAGAGTTTGAACTTCGATCTTTGATTGGAGAACTTTGCACCTGTGGATGTCTTTCCACGAGAATCAAGCTCACCATGTCAAGTGGGTCATAGCCCCTGATTCAAGTTGTTGCACTTGATCTTTGATGGCATTTGTTTAGATGAGAAAACCTCTGGCCCCTTGGTAGACGTCTGGTTCAACGTAACCCTGCATCAAAAGAACCCTCGAGATCCTTGAAATGGTTATTGAAAAATGCCATGGTAAGATGTCATGATGTTATGTACATGTATGCAGAAGCAAGTAAGTGTATATACAGGCAATCATATTCACACAAGGCAAACAAGTCCTTAGGTTTAGGCTTGCATGGGGTTTGTAGGTAAGTACCCTCTTGAAGTTAGTTGGCTCATCCTGTCCTAGAAATAGAAACCGGGTTCTAAGGAGCTCAATATCACTGGATTGTTTTCTATGTTCATTGTTTTGGTTTAGCCACTTAACTGGCGACCAAAATATTCCAAGAAAACAACCCCCAATGAGTGTAGTATCGAGTATCTACCAACTTCGGACTGCACCAAAGTCGGTCATCTCACTACCCCTAAAAAGGATAAGATGGTCAATTAAGGTTCTAAGAGTTTGTTAGTGCTTTATAACATCACTCAGCGGCCCCGTACTCTCCTTGATTGAACTCAAGGGTTACCGGTACTCACAAATATGTCATACTAACATAGCTTACTGCTTCAACCATGTCGGTATACCCCGCACAGTTCCCTCACAGTTTTATTGCTATTTACCTAAAAAGGTGCCCCCAAATCCGGGTGTAGGATTTACAACAAACCCAAACAAGGACCCACAAAGTAAAGCAATCAAGGCAATCAAAGCAAGTATGTAAAGGTGATCTAAACCCTAAGGTAACCCCACTTTTAAATTTTTCCCCAGCAGAGTCGCCAGTTCTGGTGATACGGTGGGAGAACTGACTTGAGGTTTTGCGTTTGTCTTCGCACTTGTTCGGTTTAGCAAGAGTCGCCACCAACTTTTTATTTTATCCTAAGGAAAGGTTAAAAAGCACAGGAAAAACCTTTTGAGATGTTTCGTGGGTTCGGGGGGTAGATTATGAAAAGGGAAGGTATTAGCACCCTTTTCATCCATGGTTATCCATGGGCACTTAGTTACTTATTTTAGATCACTTGCCTTTGATTTTCAATTTCTTGAAATGATGGTGTGTGTGTGTGTGTTTGAAAATGTTTTGAAAAAGATGCCTTGTCTAGGCAACCCTTGTAACAATTCTTTACTCGAATGTTTTACAAAAGGTGTTTGTCTTTTTGAAAAGATGTTTCAAGGTTTTGAAAGTTGTTTTTTGAAAGTTGTTTTGGAAGTGTGTTTTGAAAAGTAGGCAAGTGTGTTTTGCAAGTTTGATCAAGTAACCAAGAGTTGTCGACCCCTAAATTTACTCAAAGATTTTTTCTATGTTTTAACCCTTTTAACAGTATTGTTCCACCATTGTATTTGGTGAACAATCTTGTGTTAGGATGTTAACGGGACAGGCGCGAGTCATCGTATGGACCATGAATGCAATGGTGCCAAGTGTCTTTGGCAATTCGCTTGAAGGGACTACGATCATTTTGTTTAGGCAACTTTCGAAAGCGTCATCGAGGGACTATGATCATTTGATTTGTTTTGCCAAAGAAACTCAACATGCAAGCATGACCCATTTTGGAAGGCAACAAGCGGGATTACCCTAGGGGTGCAAGTGTGAATGGTGTATTGATTGTCATGCATTTGTCTTGTATTTAGGTTATCTAGCGGTTGATTTTAAATCTTCGCATACAAACCCTAATTACTATACAGTATATAGAAAGCGATAAATTGCGGGAATTTAAAGTCTAAGCTATTACAAATAAGTATCCGGGAATGGGGGTACAAATATTTACAAATGGGGATGAGACTTATTAGGAGAGTAGTGTCCAAATAAATTTACAACCAAATCGAATTGCATTCTCAAATGTAAAATGTAGCAATGTACAAGAATAAAAGACAAGCAAATGTATTGGTGTAAGTGCATGTGAATATTTATAAGTGATAATGACATTTAACTTAATGCCAAATTAAGTAATTATTAAGTATTATTATCTTTTTTTGTATTTTGTTGATTATCTATAAACAAAAGTTTTAATTAAAAGAAAGAAAAAAGATGTTTTTTTAAGAAATTCTATTTTTTATGTATTGATGTTTTTATGTACAAAAATATTTAATAAAAGAAAAGAAAAATGTTTTAAGCTTTTTAGAGGAAATTAACATTTATACATTTTAGTTTATATACAAGGATTTTATTTAACTCAAAATAAAATGTTATTATGTATTTTTAATTATACTAATAAAAAGTAATTTAAGAAAAATTTATATAAAAAAGAGTTTAACGTATTATTTTATTTGCACAAATGTTAATTCTAAGTTTATGTTATATAAAAGAAAATAAAAAAATATTAAAGTATAAGAGAAAAAGGGTTAAATGGGCTTTAGGGGGATTAGGGCCCAAAAAACAAACATAATCAAAAGGAAAAAGGGGGGGGTGTATTTGCCAGATTGGAAATGGGCTTAAGCAGTTTCGTTGGAGACAGGCCCAAGGTGTTTCACAACATTTGTTTAGGGTTTCGTTGTCTCATCTCAGAACTCAGGGTTTGTGTGGACAAACGGCGCCCTCATCTTCGTCTTCGTTCTTTGTTCCCTTGAGCCAAGCTTCTGACTTTTCTCTCCGTCTATGGCCACCGAGCGCCACCTCTGACTCCTTCTCCCTCCATGGTCGAGCATAACAGTGACAAAAAAGGTAACAGCTTCCCCTTCCTTACGTCTTAGGGTTTCGTACTTTGTCTTTCTCGTGCATGTTTTAATTTCGTGTTCTGATTTTTTATGTTGTTATTTGTTTTCTGTTTCTATGAGGTTTTGAAGAAAAAAGGGGGGAGAAATTATACCTTTGGAGATGGAGACGGGGGAGGACGGCGACGTCCTAGGCGGTCGGAGGCGAGGGGAATACGTGATGTTGAGAGCTGGCTAGCCTGGTAACCACGTATCTTGATTTTGTGTTGTTTTATGATGATAGCTCTGAAAACCCTAGCATAATTTTCTTTTCCTCTTCTATCTGCTTGAATGCTTTTGATTGCTGGCTCCTTTCAATGATGGTTATCTGAGATGCCTTGCTTATTGTTTCACTTCTTTTCCTCTCTTTTGCTTGCTTCGTATGATGATGATGCTTGGAATCTGAATATTGTTGTTGAAATGTTGACTTGCTCAATGATGAACCTTTTTTGTTTCACTTCTTTTCCTCTCTTTTGCTGGCTTCGTATGATAATGATGCTTGGAATCTGAATATTGTTTTTTTGTTAGACCCTGTGATGAGCCTAGCTCTGAGGGCTTTGTTGGTTCAGTGGTTGTTTCGATTTGTTGAAGATTCTTGTATGATATTGACTGAGATTGGGATTTTGTGTAGCCTATAAGGAAATCAGTTCTGAGGCTGGCCTGTGGTTTGAAACAGGTTGTATGGCTTTTTTTGGTTGGGCTGGCCTGTGGTTTGAAACAAGTCTGGTTACAGGCTTGCTGTGTGATCTGGTTTAGAACAGGTTTTAAGGAAGGTTAAGGCTTCTGTTTGTTTACCAGTTTGGTACAGGCTTTTTCTGGTGTATGCTTAATGGTTGGGTTACAGGCTTATAGTTTTAGGATTGTATGGGTTGAAACAGGTCTTGAAAAAGGCTTGATGTGTGATCTGGTTTAGAGCAGGTTAGAGGCTTGGCTTTTTGTTTGTTACAGGTTACAGGCTTGGCTTTTGTTTGTTACAGGTTAGAGGCTTGGCTTTTGGCAAGCTTGAGGCAGCTCTGTGCTTACAGGTTGATGTGTTTGGATGCTTATTGTGGTTTAGGCAGGAGGCAAGCTTCAGGCTTGTTTATGCAGGATGGCTTATGTAGTTTTTTTTTTCTGGTTCTGAGGTGTTTGTATGTTTTAGGCAGATTTGAGAGTTTGGAAATCTTTTGATTTAGTTTGTGTTATTTTCTGTTATGTATTCTGCCTCTTTTCTTGTTCTGATAACTTGTTTATATTTCTTCCTAAGCCTAAAACCTGTAAGCCTCTTCTCTCTCTCTTTCTCTCTCTCTCTCTCTCTACAGATTAAAAAGCATTTGTTTATTGCTTAAAACTGTACTATGCTTCTGAAAAAGTAACTGGCTGAAAATGATGACTTTTTTGAATGTTGCTTGCATTGTTGGTTCTGCTCTGCATATCTTCTTTCTTCAGATTTTCTGCATTTGTGTACTTTTTGACATCTTTATATCTTTGACAGTTTGGTTAGTTGGAAACTGTAACTTTGGCTTAGTTTCTTTGACAATGTGACTTGGGCAACTTGTTTTGTTTATTCACTTGGTTGTTCAATTCAGTTTGCCTTTTGGACTTGGTTTGAAATTTTGAACTATGTAGCCTTGTTTGACATTTTGAATTTGTGCAATTCATACTTTTTGCAAGCATATTTCTATCCCTCTTTGTGAATCAAGAGGAATCTTGTGATTTGCAGAGAGGGCAAACAAACTGATTCCGGACAGTTACTTTTAATGATGAATTTTAAAATATCTGTCTGCCTTTTTATTTAATTCATCTGCATTTGACTTTTCCCCTTTCTTTGTTTTTGCAGATGAAAATCAATTGAGCAATGGGGAGCAGCAATAGAGGATGAAGATTTAGAAAACTTAGGATATAGCTTTATTTTACCTTTAATTATTTGTAATAACATTATTTATAAATACTGTAAATGTATTCAAATAACATTTGTACTTAATAATTAAAAGTAAATAAAAGTTTAATCCTTTTTAATTCTTCTTCAATTGTTTATTTAATTATTTATAATTCTTAAATTATAATAAATGGAAATAAATCCCAATTATTCTAACTTAGAATAATTAATTAATTAATAAACACTGTAGTCTTGCAATCAATAATAAACCCGGCGTCCCAATTAAACATGAGCAATGCACAGTCAATCAAACAAACATCCATATGCCTATCTCTTTACTGATTAAATCAATCCCTGCAAGTTCTCAATCCAAATGCCTTAGCTTTTATCCCATCTCAAATCAAATGCCTTAGCCTTTATCCCAGATGTTTAGACAGAGATTTTGAACAAATGTCAAAACAGTGTAACAACCAATTAAAACACTGTGGATTCAAACTCTTTGGAAACTGCGCGCGCAAAAACCCTAATAATTTGCTTGAACAGTTCCAGAGCCATGAAAACCCTAATTTGGCTAGACTGACAAGAAAAATTCTGTTTGACTGATTCTTGGACCAATCTGAAGAATCAGGAGAAGCCCGAAGCTGTGATTTCTTGTGGAAAAATAGGAGGGCAAATTTTGGGGTACAACAAATCACAAACCCATAAGGTTATGTGACATAAACTTCTTCGTCTAAAGGACTATTCAGAAATGCTGATTTCACATCTAGATGGAATATCGACCAACCTTGGTTGCTTGCTAATGCTACCACTAGTCAAACAGTCTCTAATCTTTCTACTGGAGAAAATACTTCAGAGTAGTCGAGTTACTAATCTTGCTTTATGTCTTTCTATTGACCCATCTACACTGTGTTTCAACTGTTAGCTGGCTATTTCGAATAAGGAAGAAACCACTATCAAAATAATATTTCGAGTAAAAGTACCTAAGGAGATTAATATCAATATTGGATATTGGTGGGAAATATGGAGTCATTATGCTGAAGGATTATTCAATTTCCAGCGGATTTCGATTTGGACTTCTTTTAGTGTTCGAATTATAAAAGAGCTCCTTTATGTCAGGGTGCCAGAAATTGGAAACGGTCCAGGTAATTGGGTTATTTCGAAAGCAATGAAGGAACAAGATGCTTCGATTGGTACAGATTTCGAATTTCAAATAAAGAGCGCCATTCTAGAAGATGCGTGGAAGTCAGAAGACATAGGAAGCCTGCATGCTTCGAACGTGGCATGATTTTAGAATAGGACCGTTAGGGTCAAGACATTATAAATAGGTGTTCTTATGTTAGATTTAAGATGTTCACTTTTTATGTACTAAAAGATCTCAAAACACTCAAATTACCGTGAATTAAGGGAAAAGAGTCAGAAGACACGATGTACGTATTGAACATCATCATTCTTTACAATTTCAATACAAGTCTTTTTATATTTTAGTTCGCTATTACAGTATTTCTTCCCTTTAAATCCTTCGATTTCCTTGCATTTCCTTGTTTTACTTGCCTTTAAACACAGTCACTTCGTTAGAAACTTTACTTTCACTTTATCCTTTTAGTCAAACACTTATCTTTACATTCAATCCCAAGTCTAATTCTAAGCCTTTCCTTCCTACATTCAGTTAGTTTATTCCTATAGACCATTTTAGAAATCTTTCCTAAGAATCTCATATTCGAACTTAACATACAATATAAGTCTATGAAAATAATAGATATGAACATAGAAATGAGTTATGACACATGTGTTCTAGGATCAATCTAGTCGATCCTGCAAGTAACCAATAATAATTAGTAAATTGGAAGACTAGCGGTTGTTTACTAGAAATCATTGTAAACAAATTGGCACACCCGGTGGGACAGTGTCATAACAAAAAGTTTTATCAAACATTTTAGAGAAGTTTTAGGATTTTCTTAGTGTGGAGCGCGTTTCGGTACATGAACCTTCGAAGCGGCAAAATAAAGAATAACAATCCACATATACCCAGAAAACAACGTACCAAAACAATGGTTAATACAACCAACCAAGATGGGGTACAGAATCCCCCACAGGGGGCTGCAACAATCGTTTCAAGTTCGATTGATGCCTCCAATGCCATTCCTGTTGGCAGTTCGAATACGATCCCAGTAAGTACATTAGACATGCCATCAAACGTGTCTTCAGTGCAAACTGCGCCACACATAGGGAATCAACAGTATTCGACCCCCCCTAGGCCTCCAGGTTTCGAACCTTTGAGACCCATAAATCCTTAGTATGGGATGCCAACTTCGTTTATGGCAGGGTTACATAATACAACAACTTCGTCCCCACTCCAAGGATCTGGTTCGGGAGTGAACCATTTGGGTACAAATTTCCAGAATACAGGAAACTTCGCCCAATTGCCTACTCTTACAACTAATAGTCAGGCAGCGCTTAGACAACAGATGGATGATAACAATCATGATATGATAGGAATCTTAGCCCGCGAAATGAATTCTATTTTCAATCCCCTAATCCAGAATATAAATAGAACAAACCAAGAAAATGCAGCCCAGATGGCCAGAATAACAGATTTTTTTGGTGCCCCTAATGCGCCTGCAAGGCGTAGGCAAAACCCAGTGGTAATTCGAAATGAAGAACCCATAATTGAACAAATTTGACCCCCTGTACAAGTGGTCGAAGAAAGAAATATGGGGTAAGATTAAGAGACCAGGGAATTCAGGAAGTTCAGAATGAACAACCAAGACCTATAATGATGGTGAATAGGGACCAAAATGCAGACGAAATTGTTCATAGAATTAGGAATGACAATTTAGTGGCAGAAAATAACCTCACCACCATGATTGAAAGAATAATGGCCCAGAATGGTTTAAATTCAGGATTTAGGAGGCCAAATTACACATCTCCTATTATAGATTATGTTTTGCAAACAGAATTACCCAGGGGCGTTAAAGTTCCTAAATTCACGAAATTTGCTGGAGATATAAGTGAATCAACAGTGGAACATATAGCAAGATATTTAAAAGAAGCACGAGATATATCAAATCATGAAAATCTTAGGATAAAATACTTCCCAAGTTCTTTAACAAAGAACACTTTCACTTGGTTCACCACCTTGCCCCTAGATCTGTGGACACATGGCCTTATTTAGAAAGACTTTTCCATGAACAATTTTACATGGGTCAGTCTAAAATCAGTCTCAAGGAACTAGCAAGCATTAAGAGAAAATTCACGGAACCAATAGATGAATATTTGAATAGATTCCGTTTATTAAAATCCAGATGCTTCACAGTGGTCCCTGAACATGAATTGGTCGAAATGGCTGCTGGGGGCCTAGATTATTCCATTCGAAAGAAATTGGATACACAGTATCTTAGAGATATGGCCCAACTAGCAGACAGAGTGCGTAAGGTCGAAAGGTTAAAAGCTAAAAAAGCCAGGGCTAGTAAATATCATAAGAAAGAGAGAATAGCCTACATAGAGGCTGAAGAGGAAAACATAGATGATCCTCAAGACCCTTATGATTTCGATCAGTTCGAAATAGATATTGCAGAACTAAAAGAAGCACCTCCTTATGCTTGCAAAGTTCTACTTCCTTCTAATGGAAAGGATTCTGTTGAAAGTGAAAGGAATGATAAATTCCCCAAGAAAATCTATACTTTCGATATAACTAAACGTGATGAGATATTTGATCTACTTGTTAAAGATGGCCAGTTAATAGTTCCTCCTAACCTTAAGGTTCCTCCGTTGGAACAAAGGAAAAAGAGGGGCTTTTGTAAATATCATAACTTTTTAGGCCATAAAACCTCACAATGTTTTCTTTTCAGGGATCTGATACAGAATGCAATCAAAGATGGTAGGCTGAAGTTCTCAGACAAGGGAAAGAATCCAATGAAAGTTGATACTGATTCGTTGCTGATGGCGGAGACTAACTATACTGAGCCTCTAGACATCAATGTGGTGGAAATTGTTGAGGGGAAAGTTGAGTCGAAGGAGGAATTCGAAGAGGATGGGGACTTCATCTTATTCGAAAACGAAAGAGAGGCTACTGATGGCATCCCATTGATCAAAAACAAAATAGAGGCTACTGATGGCCTCCCAAAGGTGCTCAAAGCAAAGATATTAAGGGATAGAAAATTAGCTAAGGCCACTGAAGGTCTTAGGATGAAATTTGAAGAAGTCAAAATTTCTGATGACCAAATGCTGGGAGTGAATACGGTGGACTTCGAACAGCCTAACGCTGAAATGGAAGAAGTGGAATGTTGTTTAGAGAGGGAAAGAGAACAAAGAAGAGAGAACTTACCTAGAAAGGACGCAGGTTTGCGTGAATACCTCTTCCACTGTCATAAGAAAAATCAGGAAAAGTTGCTATGCCCAAGGTGCAGTATCATCTGCAACCCCAGAATTGCTGCTGAATTCGAAAGGGCCCAGCGTGAACGAACAGAAGTCAACTAGAGGCAAGACAACCAACTCTACAAAGTCTATCCAAAAGATGATGAAAGTCTGCTCAAATTCCTGGTTCGTTGCCACAAGATTGGAACATAATGCTTAATATGTCCCAGATGTGCAGCAGCGTATGATAAGGAAATGGCTGAAGCATTCGAGAGAATTCCGTTTGCGTCAGGCTGGGGGCACCAAGGCGGAATGCCTTCGAATCTTGTTAGCACAGTCAGAAGTTTGCCAAGGAGGCCAGATAGCCCTTATCCCAGGGGAGCAAAGAGAGTTTCCTTTAAACTACCTGCAGAAATCCCCACTGACAGATGGCTGCAAGTGAATGCTGATAAGGGAAAAGGAAAGTGGCGCAGTTTCGATCGAGTAGGCAGGACTACAATGGCTTACAGGAGGCAATTCAATTCAAACAGGAGGGAAGAAATAAGATTGGAGAATTATAAAGGCAGAAACCCAATGTCTCGCTCTCAGTGGTGCAGACACCAGAGAAACCAAAAAGCTGCAAGGGATTCGAAACCTACGAGAGTAGGAGAATCCAGTACCAATAACCCAACATCACTGAACCAGACTGGGGGCAAACCCCCAGTATCCAGGAAACTTTTTTCTCCACAGAAGGACACTAAAGAAAATAGGACTCAGAAGGAAGCTGCGAACGAAGAGGACTTGATGACTGTTGGCTCCTAAATTCGACACCTTTGTTTTGATTGATGGCAGCCATTAAAAGCTGAAAGATGCTTTCGACTGGCTAAGCCTGTCGAAGTGCCCGTCGAAAGATGGCAAAATACTTAGAAGATTTCTTCCAAGGAAGAAGGCTGATTGCCTTCGACGTCGAAGGAGTTTTCGTCGAAGACGTTTCTTGATGAAAGTGTTCGATGGTCCAGAATGGAGCAGTTTGAAATTCAAAGCTTTGGAGGGAAAACGGTTTCCAGCAGTTACTACGTGCAAACGTGCAAGGATCTGGAGCGTCGAGCATGGAGAACGTGCCAAGTGGCTTAATCTCGAAGCAGTGTAACTGCCCGACGGTTACTTGGAATGTTTTAGTATAAATAGGAGTAGACATGTAGTTTCTCGCGTGTGTTCACAAATAGATACATAGTCACTCATTTAGATTCAAGTACCCAGTGTGAGCGAAAGAATTGTTGAGAAATGTATGTGTGAAACACCAATTTTATCAATTAAAGTCATTTACTTTTCCAGTATTTTACTTGCTTTTCTCCTTTAAATTCCTGTCGAACCTTTACTTTAAAGCCTTGTTTATTTTACCAAGCCTTTCCTTTATGCAATTTACTTGAAACATTTTACTTAAAGCCTTATCCACCTTAATCAAACTTCAAAATCAACCTATGTCCATAGGATCAATCTGATCGATCCTGCGAGTAACCAAATAAGTAACCATTTGGAGGATCAGCGGTTGTTTACCAAAACCCAAGGTAAACAAATTGGCACGCCCAGTGGGACTGTGTGTTGATTGTTGAAAAATAATCTCATCTTTTCGAGTTGTATGTTATTGAGGAGCGGTAGAATATACACTAACGATAGCAATACTGCCAGAAGAAGGGAAGAGATGGCGAATCCGCCAAACAATAATGAAATCCCACAAACGAGTGTGGGAGCAACGGTTAATATGACCGTAAGTGAAGCGACGAATGTTGGTTCGACACCAGCAGTGTCAGTCACAACCACGGGGCCAATAACCTCGTTTTCAGGCCCCAGAATACCTTTGGGAACTCCCCCTCCAAGGGGAAATATAGGCACAAGGCCTGTGGTTCCCCCAGGATTTATTCCATTCTATGGTATGCCAACTTCTGAAGTGGCAAGCCTGACGAATGCTGCGTCCACTTATTCAGACCCTTTCGTGAGTGCCTCTTCGCCACTCCAAGGCTATGGAGTAGGCATGGCGAATAGAAATAGGACCCAACTCTTAGGAGGAACGTCCCAAGTAGCCCATGGCCTTACAAATGCCTCGACAGCAGTCTTGAGGCAACAGATGGACGAAAGCAACCATGATATGGTACAAATGTTGGCACAAACTTTGAGTACAGTGCTAAATCCTCTAATACAAAATACTACTCAATCGAATCAGCAAGTTACAGCGCAAATGACGCGTTTGGCTGACTTCTTTGGAGTACCCCCACCTATTCGACAGCCCCAAAGGGCGCAAACAAGAGGAAATCAGGGGATATTTGTAGAGGAAGAAACCACCATTAATCAGGCTCAACAGCCTGTAGAACAACCTGTCGAAGAACCTAGGGTAATAGCCCCAGAGGTAAGGTTAGTTAACAGAAACCAAAATGCTGACGAAGTGGTTCAGCATATCCAACACCAAAACATGGGTTTGGAAAATAATCTGGCAACCATGATCGAAAGGATCATGAATCAGAATGGGATGAACATGGGCTTTCGAAGGCCCAACTTTACATCTCCATTGTCAGAATACGTATTACAAACGGATTTACCTCCTAGGAGCAAAGTCCCCAAATTTACTAAGTTCTCTGGGGACACGACAGAATCTACTGTCGAACATGTGGCGAGGTATTTGATCGAAGCAGGAGACATTTCAAATAATGAAAACCTGAGGATCAAATACTTCCCAAGTTCCTTAACCAAGAACGCTTTTACTTGGTTCACAACTCTACCCCCCAATTCGATCCACCATTGGACCCAGTTGGAAAGATTGTTCCATGAACAATTCTATATGGGGCAAACCAAGATAAGCCTGAAAGAACTGGCGAGTGTGAAGAGACGTTTCACTGAACCTATAGACGAATATCTGAATAGGTTTAGGTTGCTTAAGGCGAGATGTTTTACACAAGTGCCAGAACATGAGCTGGTCGAAATGGCCGCAGGCGGTTTAGATTATTCCATTAGGAAGAAGCTAGATACCCAGTACCTAAGAGACATGGCCCAACTGGCCGATAGAGTTCGACAAGTCGAACGCCTCAAAGCTGAAAAAGCTAAGGCAACGAAAACTCACAAGAGAGAGAGAATAGCGTACGTTGAGATGGATGACGAAGATCTAGAATCCTTCGACGATACTTTAGCTGTCGAAGAAGGAGAAGTCGATTTAGCAGAACTAAAACAAGGGCCTCCATACTCTTGTAAACAGTTAGTCCCCTCAAACGGGAAAAATCCCATTGGTCCGGATAGGACTAACGATAGGTTCCCAAAAAAGACTTATAGTTTTGATATCACAAAATGTGATGAAATATTCGACTTGCTAGTTAAAGATGGCCAAATGATAGTACCCCCTGGGGTAAAAGTGCCTCCTCTTGATCAAAGAAAGAAGAGAGGTTTTTGCAAATATCATAATTTTTTGGGCCATAAAACTTCTCAATGTTTTCTTTTCAGGAATCTTGTGCAAGACGCTATTGAGGAAGGGAGATTAAAGTTTGCTGACAAATCCCCCATGGCTGTCGACTCCAATCCACTGAAGGCTGAAGCCCACTATGCAGAACCCTCTGAGGTGAACATGATAGAGGCAACCAGGATCCAGTCGAAGAAGTCAGGCATTACCATGGTCGAAGTCTCAAAGGACCACATCAACATGCCAATCTTTGGCAGTTTTTCTGGAAATTTATCCAGGAAGACAATTGAGGCTGTCCAGAAAGCGGTCGAAGACCCGAAGTCGAAGACTGCTGAAGCACAAAAAACTGGACCAAAGCCCAGTTCCCACTTGGCCACTGTACAAGGCCAGACGGAGAATCTGGAGACACAAATGAAGCAACTAACTCTTGCTACTAAGGATACCATGAATATCAACATGGTTGAACTTTCTGACCCTAAAGCTTCAGAAGAAGCCATAAGGCAAGAGCAGGCAAATAAAACGGCTTTCCCTAGGGAAAACGAAAACTTGGCAGATTTTTTACAAAGATGCCAGAAGAAGAAATCAGAGGTGATGCTGTGTCCAAGATGCAGTTCTATCTTTGATAAAAAAGCTGCTGAGCACATACAAGGCGTAAGAGCAGCGAACAGGAGAAGGGAGAATGCTGACCTTCGACATGATCCCAGGAGGGGTTCTAATCAAGACAAGAGGCCATTGACTTTTAGGCCTCCAACAAATGTACCAGTAGACACTTGGTACAAAACATCTGGCCGGAAAAGGCCAAGTGAAGAGAAATGGCATTCTTTCGATGTGCCAAGGGGTTCCTCTTTAATTCAGAAGAAAGAGCCTCAAGTTGCTGCACCCAAGGTTGCTCAAGTGTCCAGCAACTACAAGGGAAAAAATCCTATGTCGAGATCCCAATGGAGGAGATATCAAAGAAGGCGAAAAGCTGAAAGGGAGGCTGCCAACGAACCTAAGGCAGAAACTAGTTCGAATGTGCCTCAAAGGAAACAAAGAAAGCCTCTTGAGAGAGAACCAGTTACCAACAGGCTGGTTTGGCCTAACCAAAGTGAAGTCGAAGACGAAGATGATGCTGAGTCCGACGATACTCTGGATATAATGGTGAATATTGTTTCAGTACTGCCTAGGGAATTCAATCGACAGGTAGAAGTCGAAGCCAGTGACTGGGAGGTGGAACAAGAAATGGCCAAACATAGGCCAGTGTGCTATTTTGTCATGGACAATGGCACTACAGAGGAACAAAATGGCTTCTTCGAGCCACCTACAGAGGCGATGAAGAATCACCTCAAACCTTTGTTCATAAGGGCTAAGCTCGAAGAGACCACTGTGAACAAAATATTGGTCGACTGTGGGGCCACTATCAATATTATCCCTCATTCTATGCTAAGGAAGATTGGCAAAAGGGATGAAGAAATCAAACCTCACAATATGGTCCTGTCCAACTATGAGGGAGGCATTGGGACCACCATGGGAGTGATCCAGCTAGACATAAAAGTTGGGTCGATCCTTCGACCAACAATGTTCATGGTCATATCGGCCAAACCTAACTACAACCTTTTGTTAGGCCGTGAGTGGATTCATGGTGTTGGCGCTGTGCCTTCATCGATGCATCAAAGACTGCTGCTATGGCGTCCAGATGGGATGGTCGAAAACATAGAGGCAGATCAAAGTTACTACCTTGGCGAAGTGAATCACTTGGGTGTAACAGATTTCGACAAAAACTTGGCTCACATAGGGCCATGTCCAACTCCTGACTTCGACATGGCGCCTGCGCCAAACACCTTTTGTTCCCTATACCTGCATCCTGAGCATGGTTTCCAATGGGACAGAGAAGACTTGTCCCACATAGACTTCAGTGGGCTAACTGATATCCAACCAACTGGTTGGGGAAGTGAATTCAGTGATAATGACTGAGTCACAATCTCTGAAGCGAATTTCGGCTTATGTGGCCGAAACCAAGATGATAACGGCTCTCGAAGCCGAAGTAAAGTACATGGCCACACAGGCCAATGATCAACAATTATCTGCTCTTGGCCCAGGAAAGGATTTCGATCCAAGACCTCCTGATATCATGCCAGATGAAATGCAGGAACAGAGGCTCGACGCCATCTATGACGATGAGCCTTTGGGCTTCGAAAAGGATCCCTTGGCGAACAACATTAAGATGTTAGCACAAGACCCTTTAGAAGAAATCAACTTAGGCGAAGGATCAGAGAATAGGCCAACTTACATCAGCGCCAAAATTGATCCAGAACTTAGGTTGGAAGTAATCCAATTGCTGAAAGAGTTTAAAGACTGTTTTGCATGGGATTATGACGAAATGCCCGGTCTCGACAGAGGATTGGTAGAACTTCAGTTGCCAATCAAACCTGGAAAGAAGCCAATCAAGCAAAATCCAAGACGCTTCGCTCCAGAAATATTGTCGAAGATCAAAACGGAGGTCGAAAGACTTCTGAAATGCAGATTCATCCGTGTTACAAGGTATGTCGAATGGATCGCAAATATTGTGCCAGTAATTAAGAAAAATGGCACATTAAGGGTGTGCATAGATTTCAGAGATTTGAATGCTGCCACCCCCAAAGATGAATATCCTATGCCTGTGGCGGAAATGCTAGTTGATTCTGCCGCTGGCTACGAATACCTGAGTATGCTCGATGGTTATTCAGGATATAATCAAATATTCATTGCTGAAGAGGATGTGTCGAAAACAGCTTTTCGATGCCCAGGGGCCTTAGGCACTTACGAATGGGTAGTGATGCCTTTTGGCCTAAAAAACGCTGGGGCAACGTACCAGCGAGCAATGAATACTATCTTCCATGATTTTATTAACACTTTTATGCAAGTTTATATTGATGATATTGTTATAAAATCTGTTTCCAGGAAGAGTCACATTGACCACCTTCGACAATCATTCGAAAGAATGAGAGAACATGGTCTGAAGATGAACCCTTTGAAGTGTGCGTTCTGTGTGAAAGCTGGAGATTTCTTGGGTTTCGTTGTCCACAAGAAAGGAATCGAAATCAATCAGAACAAGACGAAGGCAATTTTGGAAGCGAAAGCGCCATCGAATAAGAAGGAATTGCAATCTCTCTTAGGCAAGATAAATTTCTTGAGAAGGTTTATATCTAACCTAAGTGGGAAAGCTCAGGCCTTTTCACCCTTACTTCGACTGAATAAAGAGGGGTTCGAATGGGGGCAAGAGCAACAAGAAGCCTTCGACAAAATCAAAGGGTACCTCACTAAGCCACCTATTTTGGTGCCTCCTTGTAGCAATAGGAGTATGAGATTGTACATAGCTGCATCTGACAAAACTCTGGGAAGTATGTTAGCCCAAGAGGATGAGAATGGAGTCGAAAGACCCATTTATTATCTCAGTCGAGTTTTGAATGATGCAGAAACTAGATATAGCGAAGTTGAGAAATTGTGTCTATGTCTGTATTTCTCTTGTACAAAACTCAAGCAATATATAAAACCAGTTGATGTTTATGTTTCGTCTCATTTTGATGTTTTCAAATATATGTTGTCGAAACCTATCTTGCATAGTCGAATTGGCAAGTGGGCATTAGCATTGACTGAATACTCCTTGACCTTTATGCCTCTTAAGGCAGTAAAAGGACAAGTGGTTGCAGACTTCATAGTCGACCACTCAATTCAAGTCGAGGATATTAATTATGTGGAGATAGAACCTTGGAAATTCTACTTCGATGGTTCCAGCCATAAAAATGGAACAGGAGTAGGAGTCTTGATTATTTCTCCAGATAAAATTCCAACAACATTCAAGTACCAAATAGAAGGTTCTTGTTCGAACAACGAGGCTGAGTATGAAGCTCTAATTACTGGCCTTGAACTATTGTTGGAATTGGGGGCAACTCGAGTCGAAATAATGGGAGACTCAGAGTTAGTCATCAAGCAAGTCACAAAGGAGTATAAATGCATAAGAGAGAATCTCATTATGTACTTTGTGATAGCAAATCGTTTATTGAAACAATTTGAAAGTGTCAATATTCGACACATACCCAGAGTCGAAAATCAAATAGCCAATGACCTGGCACAAATTGCATCAGGGTATAAGATTTCAAAAACGAGATTACAAAGAGCAATCGAAGTTCGAGAAAAGATAAAGGCAACTTGTCTATCACCATCAGACTTGGAATCGACGAGGCTAGGTTATGCTGATCACTCAAACTTCGAGATTTCGTTCATTGATAATTTGTCAGAGCAAGATTGGAGGAAACCCATTGTGGACTATCTTTAAAATCCAGGAGCTCCGACAGAACGAAAAACAAAATACAGGGCGTTGAGTTTTGTACTCATGGGTAATGAGTTATTCAAGAAGACGCCTGAAGGGGTGTTGCTGAAATGTTTAAGTGAAACTGAAGCATATATAGCCCTTTCGACTACACATGCTGGGGCATGTGGGGCTCACCAAGCAGGCCATAAGATGAAATGGTTGTTGTTTCGACAAGGACTATATTGGCCCACTATGCTGAAAGATTGTGTTGAGTTCGCCAAAGGTTGCCAAGAGTGTCAAGTTCATACAGGCATCCAGCATGTACCAGCAAGCGAACTTCACTCGATAGTGAAGCCTTGGCCCTTTCGAGGATGGGCGTTGGATCTTATTGGAGAGATTCGACCAGCATCATCAAAGAGTCAGAAATACATATTGGTAGGCATTGATTATTTTACTAAGTGGATCGAAGCTGTCCCTTTAGTCAATGTGGACCAAGAAAATGTCATTGAATTTATTCAAAAGAACATTATCTTTAGGTATGGAATCCCTGAGACAATAACAACTGATCAAGGTTCAGTTTTCACTGGTCGAAAGATGCAGGAATTTGCTCAGGAAACAGGTTTCAAACTCCTAACATCCACGCCTTATTATGCACAGGCGAATGGTCAAGTCGAAGCAGCTAACAAAGTGGTGATTGGCTTGATAAAGAAACATGTTGGGAAGAAACCAAAGAATTGGCATAAGACGTTAGACCAGATTTTATGGGCTTGTCGAACGTCCCCAAAAGAAGCCACTGGTACAACACCATATAGGCTAACTTTTGGCCATGATGCAGTATTGCCAGCTGAAATTTGTCTTCAATCTGCAAGAGTTCAGAGGCATTATGATATTCCTTCTGAGGTTTATTGGAATATGATGTTAGATGAACTGGTGGATTTAGACGAAGAGAGATTACACGCTCTCGACTTACTCAGGCTTCAGAAGAAAAGAGTAGAAGACTCTTATAATAGAAAGGTAAAACCTAAGGTATTTTTGCCTGAAGATTTAGTTTGGAAGGTAATTCTTCCCATGGATCGACGGGATCGAAGCATGGGGAAATGGTCACCCAAATGGGAAGGACCCTTCAGAGTTATCCAAGCTTTTTCTGGTGGAGCCTATGAAGTCGAAGAGATAAGTGGTGATAAAAGGCTCTTGAGAGTAAATGGTAAATATTTGAAAAAATATAAGCCTATACTTCAAGAGATAAAAATAAAATAATAAAAGAACAAACTAAATTAACCATAAAAATGCCAAAATGGAAATTTTTATTAATTTCAGCCAAGATGGCAATTGTTGTCGAAAACGATTACAGAAGATGGTTACAAAAGAGAATCAATCAAAAGGTAAGAGAATTCTTGAGTCGAAGATACTTGGCATACTGCAGCTCCAACCTCTTTTTGCACCAAGAGTTTTCTTGCACTAGTTTGGCAATTTGAGCGTCGAGGCTTTGAGCCCTCTCAGCGAATTCCAGGCCTTGCTTGATCTCAGTCTGGCTCTCAGTGTCCGGGATGGTCGAAAGAATTTCCTCCTGGAGTACAGTGTTGGCGTTTATCTTCGCCTCTATCTCTGCAATTTGTGCTCGGAAGGAGACATTCTCTCGCTCAATAGCATCGACCCTTTCCTGTGCAGACGCTTTCTGTTTCGACAACTCGGCAATTCGAGAAGTCGAATCTGAGACAGCAGTCCACGCAGATGAGCTTTTTCCATGCAGCACTTCGAGCTGACTGTTAAAACCTCGTTGGCGCCTGTAATCCGCTGAGACTTGATCAATCATAGAATGTAATTCCATGATTAAGTCAGAGATTTCTGGGGCTACAGCTTCGAAGTCAACAGCATTCAAAACCTCTTTCAAGCATGATGGAGCAGTGGGGTCCCCCTCTAAAGTCTTCATTAAATCTCTCTTGAAGAACTGGGCCTTAACCTTCGCCAACGCATCATCAAGAGGAGAAGTTTCAGTAGATTTCCCCGACAGGGTAGGAATTTCCTGACTAGTGTCAGAAGAACTCTTACTCTCGATGATTGCATTGAGGTAGCTGACAGGGTCAGTTTGTTTCAAGATTTCCAAGTCCTCTTTTGACCTGTGCTTTGAGGAGGTGACCCTTGCCACAGTATTATCTTGGGCTTGAGGCTGTTGAATGCTGAGTGCCTCGTTTGCTTGCTTTTCGACTTGGACTGAGGCGGTACTAGCGTCGACTTGTGGTTCTTTGTTAACATCACCTTGGGGTCCTTCGCCAGCGTCATTTTGTGGCTCTTCGCTAGCGTCACCCTGGTGTTCTTCGCCAGTACCACCTTGGTGCTCTTCGTCAACAGCATCTTGATTCTCTTCGCCATTGCCTTGGTCTCTTCCTTCAGGATTCTCTTCTGATGACAAGTCCACCACAGGAACCGTTTCTGGCTGTGTTTCCTCCACCATAGGTTCTTCTGTTGTCTTCTCCACTGTTTCAGCATTGGCCTCATTCTCAGTGTGGGCTTCGTCATTGCCCAAATCTTTTTCCTGAGGCCTGCTAAGGTCAGCAGATTCTAGAGTTTCTGAAGTCCTTGGTGGGGAACTTTCAGTAGCGTCCTGAAAAAGAGAAAGAAGACAAATCTTCAGATGTCGAAAGAGATATAATCGAATACTGGTATCTATGCCTAAGTTATAAGAAGGGTCCAATAGATTACCTGTGGATTAACTTCAGCCCCAGGGCTGGAATTGTCACTTTCGACAGGCTTGGTAAGAAGAGCGTTCAGTTCCTCCTCAGTTGGCTCCTCGATGATCACTGCAGGTGGCCTAGGCTTTCTCACAGCGACCTTTATTCTGACGGTTCGACCTTCAGGGGCAGGAGTAGGAACAGAAGCGTCCTTCGTTAACTTTCGCCTCTTTAAGGGAGTAGGAGGGGAATCACTTTCGTCATCACTCCCCGATTCGACCACCAATGCTGCCCTTTTCTTGGGCGAAGGGGCCTAGCAAACCAATAGGAATTCGATTGAATAATTACATCGAAAATAAAAAAAATCGAAAGCCAGAAGAAAAATGAAGAAAATCTGGTTACCGATGCAGGAGGCCTCCTCGAAGAGCCTTCCCCCTGTTGGTTGCCTGTTGTCTTCGCCGGCGCTATAGTCTTCGCCGGCGGTGGAGGTTTTGTCGAAGGGACTCCTCCTTGTGGGCCTTCTGTAGCCTTCTTGGCTAAGGGCTTTCGAACAACTGAAAGCGAAAAGGAAAGTTAACAGGCTAACAGTCGAAGAGAAAGATAAAAAGTAATGTGAGAGCATGAACTTACATTTCTTTACTTTGTCCAACACAAGGACAAAAGACTTCTGCAACTCTGCCATGAAGTCCTTCTCGTCGAAGAAGTACTCAGCATAATAGCTTCTCCACCACTCCTCAAAGGATGGTGAGCAAAGGAAATTAAGCTGGTAGTCAAACAGCGAGAGGATTGTTCGACCAGCATATCTTCCGATATGCTTGATGGCAGCTTCTTCTGTATAATCGTTGCAGAAGTACAACATTGACTTCTCTCTTTGAAAAATAGGAGAAGGCAGGGTTTGGATGATACCAAACTGGCGAGATACCAGATTTGGTTGATAGGCAAGCAGACTCAAATGAGTCTTAGAACTCTTAAATCGAAGAGGCATGATCCTGGGTGTCAGGAACGCCTCCCAAAGTACAGTGTGCTCATCGACATTGGGACCACTCGACTCCTTTGGATGTGGCCTTGTGAACCATGCTGGCCCCACCCTCCGTTGAGCAAATGGAGCCATAGTTGAAACGAATTCCTTCCTTCGAGCGAACATCAGAACGAAGTTAGTGAAGGTTTGTTGAAACTCTAGCCCATCTTCCACAGGTGTCAGTAGAGCCAGCCTAATTCCTTCGATACGTCTATTAGCTATCGCTGGGGCTTGTTCATTTATCTGAATCTTCTTGGGTAAGAAAGATTCGAAAGTGGCGTTGAGCCACAGTTGAAGTAGCCAGAAAGGCCCAGCGAGTAGCAAACTGGCCCTATCTTCGATATGTTTCAAGAGAGTAACCCCATTGCTGATTGAGTCATAAAGACTGGCCAGAATTAGTTCTGCCAAACAGATGTTTTGGCGGTGATGCAGTTGGGTGGCAAGAGTGACCATCTTTTTGGTCACTTGTAGAGACTTCGAGCAAAACACAAAGCGAGTTAGCCATAAGGCTAGAAACGCTATGTGTTCGACATCCGACACTGTATCCGTCGACCTGTCGTGATAATGGTTGATAAAGGTGGTGTATGTTGGCTTGGTCTCAGAGAAGCCAATTTGGTCCTCCGACATCTCTTCCGGGTCGAAGTAATCTCCGGTTGGTCGAAGGCCAGTGATGGCCGCTACGTCGAAGAGTGTGGGGGTTAACATCCCACATGGAAGGTGAAAGGTGAAGTGAGAGTAATCCCAAAACAACAGCGAAGCTATAAGCATCTCTGGGGAGTAGTTTAAGCCTGTCTTCGACAGCATTACTAGGTCAAAGATTCCCATTTCCTTCCAGACTGGAGTTTGATGTTTCTCCAACTTTGTTAGCCAAGCAACATAGTCAGAGGTCAGATTAGGGCAGGACCTGAAGACCCTAACACTTCTGTTGAAGAAACGGAGGTCGATTTTCTCGCGTGTAGGGTCTTCGTTGTCTTCTGCGTCCTTCTTGGCGCATGCTACTGGCTTGAGTTTCTCGACGATGGGGAAATAGCTCTTGATCTTCAGAGCTTCAGAGATGCTTGGGTTTATGGGGCCAGACATTGCGAAGATCTGGTTGGAGTATCCAACCGGGATCATCAAGTGACGCGAGTAAGCATCGCGAACGGAGATGTCAGAAGGTTCAGGAACCCTTCGTTTCCCTGTAGAGTTCACTACCGGAGCAGTAACAAAGACCTTGGGTTTAACAAGTTGTTCAGTTGGTGCATTAGTCTTGGGGGCAGTGGAAGCAGAGGCCATTGTTGAGGATGAAGATGAAGTGAAAAAGGAAGAATTTTTCTGCAAAGAGAGCAAGTTTGTACGAAAGCAAGGGAGTTTGAGGGCTAGTTTGCGTAAAAAGTCCCATAATGGGATATTCACTACTATTTATAGTAGTGGGAGAAATTCCCAATAACGAGGAAATTAAATGTCATTTAATGCTGCAGGAATTAGTGGGACGCGTGGCAGCATCCTGTTGTTTTGGCCGTTTCTGCAGAAACAGAGAGACGCAGCGTGCGTCCTCGTTTTTGGGATTTGTCATAATGACAAATTCTGAAGTGACGTTTGGTACTGCACGTCGTACTGAAAGTGAAGTCCTAGGATCAAATCAATGATGGTTTCTTGGGATTGCCAATAGTTGGTAA
This sequence comes from Vicia faba, assembly GCA_948472305.1. Classification (NCBI taxonomy): domain Eukaryota; kingdom Viridiplantae; phylum Streptophyta; class Magnoliopsida; order Fabales; family Fabaceae; genus Vicia; species Vicia faba. The sequence continues at coordinate 850,241,921 of OX451735.1, read as the reverse complement.
AAAGCAACAAAAAGTGTACAAGTTAACTTGTGACTAAGCGTGGAAAAATAGGTGTCGAATGGCGTTTTCAAAGAATGCCTTTTTCTTTCAGAGTCGAAATAAGGCATTCTTGGGGGGCAATTTGTTGGCTCCTAAATTCGACACCTTTGTTTTGATTGATGGCAGCCATTAAAAGCTGAAAGATGCTTTCGACTGGCTAAGCCTGTCGAAGTGCCCGTCGAAAGATGGCAAAATACTTAGAAGATTTCTTCCAAGGAAGAAGGCTGATTGCCTTCGACGTCGAAGGAGTTTTCGTCGAAGACGTTTCTTGATGAAAGTGTTCGATGGTCCAGAATGGAGCAGTTTGAAATTCAAAGCTTTGGAGGGAAAACGGTTTCCAGCAGTTACTACGTGCAAACGTGCAAGGATCTGGAGCGTCGAGCATGGAGAACGTGCCAAGTGGCTTAATCTCGAAGCAGTGTAACTGCCCGACGGTTACTTGGAATGTTTTAGTATAAATAGGAGTAGACATGTAGTTTCTCGCGTGTGTTCACAAATAGATACATAGTCACTCATTTAGATTCAAGTACCCAGTGTGAGCGAAAGAATTGTTGAGAAATGTATGTGTGAAACACCAATTTTATCAATTAAAGTCATTTACTTTTCCAGTATTTTACTTGCTTTTCTCCTTTAAATTCCTGTCGAACCTTTACTTTAAAGCCTTGTTTATTTTACCAAGCCTTTCCTTTATGCAATTTACTTGAAACATTTTACTTAAAGCCTTATCCACCTTAATCAAACTTCAAAATCAACCTATGTCCATAGGATCAATCTGATCGATCCTGCGAGTAACCAAATAAGTAACCATTTGGAGGATCAGCGGTTGTTTACCAAAACCCAAGGTAAACAATGACCGATGCCTTCGAATCTGAGAGGGAATCCTTCTTCAATGCAAACTGCAATGTAATTTCGGTGCTGCCTTGCGAGTACAATCAGGAAACAAAGGTTTATGCTGATGAGGGGACTGATGAGGAAGAAATGGCCATACATAGGCCAGTATGCTATTATGTGATGAACAATGGAGCGGTCGAAAAGCAGAACGCTTTCTTCGAAAATCCAGATGTAGGAATGAAAAAACATCTCAAACCCTTATTCATCAGGGCAAAGTTGGAACAATATGGTATGAACAAGGTTCTGGTAGATGGTGGAGCTGTTGTCAATCTGATGCCCCAATTCATGCTAAAGAGAATAGGAATGCAGGATTCAGATGTTATACCTCACAACATGGTGCTTTCAAATTATGAAGGGAAGGTTGGCCAGACTTTGGGAGTAATACAAGTTAACCTGACAATTGGTTCCCTCACAAGGCCAACAATGTTTATGGTCATTGTTGCAAAAGCAAATTACAATCTGTTTCTTGGCAGGGAATGGATCCATGGAGTTGGAGCAGTACCTTCTTCAATGCATCAAAGGCTGGTGTTGTGGAGAGATGATGGGATTGTTGAAAATATAGAAGCAGACCAAAGTTACTATATGGAAGAAATCAACAATGTGGACAAAAGAAATTTCGACAGAAATATGGCCAACATAGGGCCATGTCACCCACCTGAGGAATATTTCGAGCCTAATGAAAACGCTTATTATTCCCTAACCTTGCGTCCCAATGGATTCCAATGGGATAAATCATGTGGTATGGGCAGGTGACTGAGAAAGATGGAGAGACTTCGACGATACGGCCAACTGGCTGGGCAAGCGAAGGTTATTATTACTGAATCAAATTACTACCAAAAGATTTCGGCCTATCTGGATGAGAACAAACGAAGAACGGCTCTCGAAGCCGAAATACAAAACATGGCTGTCAAAGCCATAGACAAAAAAGAAATAGAAAATCCTGAAAGAAACCATTCGTCCTCACCATGTGATGGACAAACTTCTGAGCTGATGGATCAAAGACTAGATGCCATTTATGATCAAGAGCCCTTGGGGTTCGAAAAGGATCCAGAGTCATCAAGTGCTAAGATGATGGCCCAAGATCCTTTGGAGGAAGTTGATATTGGGGATGGTGTTGAAAAAAGGATTACATACATCAGTACGAAACTTAGTCCCAATTTAAAAGGCAAAGTGGTTGAAATACTCAAACAAAACAGAGATTGATTTTCCTGGGACTATGATGAAATGCCTGGTTTAAAGAGGGAACTGGTAGAACATAGGCTTCCAATCAAGGATGTCAAGAAGCCCATCAAGCAGATGCCTAGACGATTCGCTCCATAAATCCTCTCAAAAATAAAGGCAGAGGTGGAACGGCTCCTTCGATGCAAATTTATCAGGACCACAAGGTATGTAGAATGGCTTGCTAACATTGTACCTGTTATTAAGAAAAATGGCTCTTTACGAATTTGCATAGATTTTAGGGATTTAAACACTGCCACCCCAAAAGATGAATATTCCATGCCTATAGCAGAAATGCTAATTGATTCTGTTGCGGGTTTCGAATACCTGAGTATGTTAGATGGATACTCTGGGTATAATCAGATTTTTATTGCTGAGGATGATGTTCCCAAAACTGCATTCAGATGTCCAGGCGCCTTAGGCACTTATGAATGGGTAGTTATGCCCTTTGGACTAAAAAATGCTGGGGCAACATATCAGAGGGCAATGAACACTATTTTTCATGATTTCATTGAGTCATTTATGCAGATTTATATAGATGACATAGTAGTCAAATCTATTTCTAATGAGGATCATTTGACTCACCTTTGCCAGTCATTCGAAAGAATGAGAAAACATGGCTTAAAAATGAATCCTCTTAAATGTGCTTTCTTTGTTCAGTCTGGGATTTCCTAGGCTTTGTGGTCCACAAGAAGGGGATCAAAATTAACTTGAACAAGACGAAGGCTATTATGGAGACGAAACCTCCTTCAACAAAGAAAGAGTTGCAATCTCTATTGGGTAAAATTAACTTTTTAAGGAGATTCATATCTAATTTGAGTGGGCGAACTCAAGCTTTCTCTCCACTCCTCCGTCTCAACCAAGGGAATTTTGAATGGACTGCGCAGCATCAGGAGGCATTCGAGAAAATCAAAGCTTATTTGATGCATCCTCCTATACTTGCACCCCCTTCTAAAGATAAACCAATGAGGTTGTACATCTCTGCCTCCAATGTAACTATAGGTAGTATGTTGGCCCAAGAAAATGATGATGGCGTCGAAAGAGCCATCTATTATCTTAGTAGGGTCCTAAATAAAGCAGAGGCTAAGTATAGTAGCATTGAAAAACTATGCCTCTGTCTGTATTTCTCTTGTACAAAACTTAAATATTATATTAAACCAGTTCATGTTTATGTTTCATCTCACTTTAATGTTATTAAACATATGCTTTCAAAACCAATCATGCACAACAGGATTGGCAAATGGGCCTTAGCGCTCACTGAGTACAATTTGACCTTCAAGCCTTTAAAAGCTATGAAATGACAAGTAGTTTCAGATTTCATAGTGGATCACTTTGTGAGTGAGGACTTCGCATTAGATTATGTTGAGATCCAGCCTTGGAAATTATCCTTCGATGGGTCAACACATAAACATGGAAGTGGTGTTGGAGTCCTTATAATTTCTCCTGAGGGAATTCCAACAAAATTCAAGTACAAGTTAGAAGGCCCTCCTTGTTCGAACAACGAAGCTGAGTATGAAGCATTAATTGCTGGACTTGAAGCTTTGTTAGAATTGGGGGCAACTAGAGTTGAAATTAGGGGGGACTCAGAGCTGGTCATCAAACAGATAACCAAAGAATACAAATGTATCAAGGAAAATTTGATCATGTACTTCGTTATTGCTAACAGATTACTCAAGAAATTTGAATATGTGGATATAAAACATATTCCCAGAATTGATAATCAGGAGGCAAATGACTTGGCTCAAATAGCTTCAGGATATAAGACATCTAGAGAAAAACTCCAATATCTCATAGAAACAAGAGGCAGAATAATGGCTACCAAATTATCACCATTAGACTTGGAAAATTCGAAACTGGGTTATGCAGATCAGAAAGAATTCGAAGTTCTGAATATTGATACTTTGGCAGATACAGATTGGAGAAGTCCCATAGTAAATTATCTGAAAGAACCTTCAGTAAGTACAGAGAAAAATATCAAATATAGGGCATTATCTTATGTCCTAATAGGAAATGAACTTTTTAAGAAAACCCCAGAAGGTATATTACTCAAGTGTTTAGGAGAAAATGAGGCATATTTAGCAGTATCCAGTGTGCACAGTGGGGCATGTGGGGCACATCAAGCAGGTCACAAAATGAAATGGTTGTTGTTTCGATATGGAATGTATTGGCCCATTATGCTCAAAGACTGCATAGAATTTGCTAAAGGTTGCGAACAATGCCAAGTTCATGCAGGTATTCAACATGCTCCTGAAAGTGAGTTACATTCAATTGTTAAGCCTTGGCCTTTTAGAGGATGGGAATTAGATCTAATTGGTGAAATTCGACCAGCATCATCCAAAGGACAGAAATATATCCTTGTGGGTATAGATTATTTTACAAAACGGATCGAATCAATTCCTCTAGTGAACGTTGATCAAGAGGTCATTATGGAATTTATCCAGAGACAAATAATTTACAGGTTCGGAATACCAGAAAGTATCACAACAGATCAAGGTTCAGTTTTCACAGGGCGAAAAATGCAAGAGTTTGCAAAAGAAATGGGATTTAAATTACTAACGTCAACTCCTTACTATGCTCAAGCTAATGGACAAGTAAAAGCAGCCAATAAAGTCATAATAGGTTTGATAAAGAAACATGTAGGACGAAAGCCAATAAATTGGCACAAAACTTTGGACCAAGCTTTGTGGGCATATCGAACATCTCCTAAAGAAGCAATGAATACTACTCCGTTTTGAGTTACCTTTGGACATGACGCAGTATTGCCAGTCGAAATACACTTACAGTCAATAAGAATCCAAAGAAAAAATGAAATACTAACTGATCAATATTGGGAAATGATGATGAATGAATTAGTGGATGTGGATGAAGATAGGCTACATGCTTTAAAAGTTATGAGAAGACAGAAAGAAAGAGTAGCCAGAGCATACAACAAGAGAGTTAAAAGTAAGTTGTTCTCAACCAATGACCTGGTATGGAAAGTTATATTACCTATGGATAAAAAGAACAAATTATTAGGTAAATGGTCACCCCATTGGGAGGGTCCCTTTCGAGTTTTGAAAACATTTTCGAATAATGCTTATGAAATAGAAGAATTAGCAGAAGATAGAAGAATCTTGAGGGTAAATGGGAAATACTTAAAAAGGTATAAGCCATGCTTACAAGAGGTTAGAATCACTACAGGATAATAATAAAAAAATATATAAACATGAAGCCAAAATGGTATTTATAAGTTCCAGAATGGTTATGTTCAATCATTTACAATAAAAAGCATTAACAAAATACATTCAACAATCAGAAAGGGGCGTTTCGTTTCAACTTAGCAAACTTGCTCTTGCATAATAGTTTTTGACCTTTGGAAAAAAGGTGGGATACGTGTAACTCCCTCATTGGAAAAAGAAAAGGTAGATTTTTTGAGCTTCCTAGGGAAGTGATGTTTTTGCTGCTAATTATTAGCTATAACTACTGATTGCACGTTTTGGTATGGTGATTGGACGTTTTGCAGAAAGTAGGACGCTTACTCTGCCATCGTGTACAGTATGGTCATCATGAGTTTTTATACTCTCAAAATAGCCTGGATGAGTCAAAAAACAAGTATTTCTTTATATCTATCGAAATACATGTTCTTGAGGGGCAATTTGTTAGCTGGCTATTTCGAATAAGGAAGAAACCACTATCAAAATAATATTTCGAATAAAAGTACCTAAGGAGATTAATATCAATATTAGATATTGGTGGGAAATATGGAGTCATTATGCTGAAGGATTATTCAATTTCCAGCGGATTTCGATTTGGACTTCTTTTAGTGTTCGAATTATAAAAGAGATCCTTTATGTCAGGGTGCCAGAAATTGGAAACGGTCCAGGTAATTGGGTTATTTCGAAAGCAACGAAGGAACAAGATGCTTCGATTTGTACAAATTTCGAATTTCAAATAAAGAGCGCCATTCTAGAAGACGCGTGGAAGTCAGCAGACATAGGAAGCCTGCATGCTTCGAACGTGGCGTGATTTTAGAATAGGACCGTTAGGGTCAAGACATTATAAATAGGTGTTCTTATGTTAGATTTAAGATGTTCACTTTTTATGTACTAAAAGATCTCGAAACACTCAAATTACCATGAATTAAGGGAAAAGAGTCAGAAGACACAATGTACGTATTGAACATCATCATTCTTTACAATTTCAATACAAGTCTTTTTATATTTTAGTTCGCTATTACAGTATTTCTGCCCTTTAAATCCTTCGATTTCCTTGCATTTCCTTATTTTACTTGCCTTTAAACACAGTCACTTTGTTAGAAACTTTACTTTCACTTTATCCTTTTAGTCAAACACTTACCTTTACATTCAAGCCCAAGTCTAATTCGAAGCCTTTCCTTCCTACATTCAGTTAGTTTATTCCTATAGACCATTTTAGAAATCTTTCCTAAGAATCTCATATTCGAACTTAACATATGTTGTACCCCAAAATTTGCCCTCCCATGTTCTTCAAGATTTATCAAGAATCATCTTCAAGTGGTTCAAAATTCCTCAAGGGTTGCACAGTCCAATTGCCTCCTAACACAATCAAAATTAGGGTTTTGGTTCTCTCAATGAATTTGAGGTTTTTAATGGTTCAATTAAGTCTCATGTGCCCATATACATTGTCAAGCATCTACATGTCAATTTTCAAGACTCACAGGTGCAAAATGCACAGTCAAAAAGCCCATTTGGTTCACAATCAACTGCAGGGGTAAAATGGTCATTTTACAGTCAAAAGTCAAAATTTTTGGTCAACATCTTATTTTGAAGCCACAATCATCATTTGATCAAGTATTGATCATGATTCCACAAGCATGGCTCAAAAATCATCAAGGATGCAAAAGTATCTATTTTGGGACAGTAGAAAAGTCAACTGTAACTTGACCAGGGCATAACTTTTTCATGGTTCATCAGAAAAATCCCATCCAATTCTCATTTTTAAGGGGATGACATTTCCTACAACTCATCTTCACATTCCAAGTCCAAGAAATGCTCTCACAAAAAGTTATCAATTTCTACATTATAGGTCAATTTCAAAAGTCAACAAAATGCATTTTAAGTCAAAGACCATAACTTGAGATTGGTAAATCCAAATGACATGGTACCAAAGGCATTGGTTAGAGGACTTCAAGACCTTTCCAAAATGTCTAAGAACATGTTCATAGGATCAAAATTGAGCAAGATATGCATTGGATAAGTTGGGAAATTTTTGTGAATTTGCAAAAGTAAACTTTACTCAAAACACTTCATTTTTGCTAATGGGCCTCAAATTCCTTCTTGAAACTTTGTACAAGGCCTATGCACGACCCATTGAGCTTAAATTTATTTATTTTCTTATTTTTAATTAATTAATTGAATTTTTTATTAATATTAATTCATTTAATTGATTTAAAATGTAGGAAATTCAAAGATATGGTTTTCAAACCTTTTCATGAAGCAAATATGAACAATATGAGCTGGAGATTTCGTGTGCCAATCAAAGAGACAAGAATATCCAATTTTGGCAAGTTTTCTCAATCAAAAAGGTTGAAAAAGATTTGATTGAAATCAAATATTGAAAACATGAATTCCATGGATTCTTGGCCAAGATTGTAACCTAAAACCATTATACTATATATGCTGAACCTAACCCTAATTCCATTCACGTGCAAGCTGCTGCAAAAACACCATAAGCATATTGCAAAAATATAAAAAAAAAACTCAAAACTGTTCTCAACATTCCAGCACGATTCAAAGCCTTAGAGCGATTCAAACACATTGCTAGGCTTCCCAGGAACGATTTGCAAACAAAACCAAGCTTCATAGCTCAAGAAATCGTGGCAAACATTTTTATGGTTTGAAGCTTTTTTCCATAATCGCATATCATTATTCATGCATATTTAACCTCTTTTGTGGATTATTTTGTGTTAATAGGACTGATACGAAGCTATTGGTGTCGTTCAATTGGATTAAGATGCTCTGAAACGTAAACCACCATTGATGAAACTTAGGGTTTCGAAGCTTCCAAATTGGGGCTTTGTGATATAGGAAAAATCAGAGACTCTAAAGCCCATGGTTGAATTCGTCAAGGCCAGACGAATCAAACCCAACCCTCGCGATGAATTTATATTGCGCACAAACCTAATCGTTATTTTTCCTTTTTCAGTTTGTGGGGGTTAAAAACCCCCGCTATCTACCTTTTTTTTTTGCAGGCAATTGAAGAAGACGAAAGACGTGTTCAATCATGAGTGGTCCGTTCAAATAAAAAGGTGCGCTGTGTTTGCTTTACCACATATGTATTAACCTTTTTATATTATATTCATTAACCATCATTATAACAAATGCGTTCAGTTGGCTTGGTGGATAGTGAGGTGTCTAGCAATCAATGGGACCTGGGTTCGATTCCCAGGTCCCCCAAATTCCTTGTTTCTATTTTTTTCAATGAGTTCATATGCAGGCTTCATGAAAGGCTCCACCATAAACCTCACGCTGCAGCTTGCCAAGTGGCCACAAAGCTCAATCCAAAGGCCAGGGATGGTTGACCATCATGTTCCCCAGTCAAAGTCAGCGTAGACCATCCAGAAAGTCAAAGCAGGCTTGATTCTTAATGGGCCAAATTGCTTCTTCACACCTCCTAATGGGTCCAACACACCCCCTGGTTTTCTTTCTATTTCTTTTTTTTTCTTTCTTTTTATTTCTTTTAATAATTATTATTACTATTAATTAATTAATTATTTTTCACAATAAAATTCAGAAAAATTAAAATGTGAATATTTTTATTATTTTTTAATTTCACCTTAGTTTATTTTTGTAAATAAATACTAACCAAATTGATTTAGTTTAATTAGATTAATTTTGACTATTTTTCACAATAAATAAAAATCATGTAGAATTAGGGTTTGACAATTTTCAATCATATTTTCTTGTTATTTTATTTTTATTTTCATCAAAAAAACATAAAAAAACACAAAAACGTTTTTCTTTTAATAAATTAATTAATTAGTTATTAGGTCTAATTTTTTTAATTAATTGCAAAAAAGGACAAATTCAATTCTTTTCTCAAAAAGGGTCAAAACCCTAAGGACGTCCCGATTCAATCTTTCGCGCGCATGTTTATTTTAATTCATTATTTATGTATCTGTTCCGAAAATGTAATAGTTAATTAGGCTTTATCGCTTTATTTACTTTTCTCGCATTTATTTTCCAAACGGGTTTTGTTTTAGGCGATGTATAGACCCGCGCCTTGTAATAACGTAGATTCAACTTTCCGCACTTTATTTTCCGCACTCTTGACTGTTAAAAATGCATGAAAGACTTGTATGAAAAATAAAATCAATCCGTAGCTCACAAATGCATGTACAAGATAAACATAAACTGAAACAACACACATGCACATGCCACTCTTAGGGTACGCCTCACTGGTTGCCTCGACGTGGTCATCAAGTATAGGGTATCTTAGAGGTCGCCCTCCTGTCTAAAGATCCAGTTGCCTCGAAACAGTTGCCTCGGATACAAAGGATCTAGGACATTAGGGTTATTGCTAAGGCGTCCTACCATTGCTTTGGTGACCACACATGTCCCTTATAATCGAATTGACCCGAATACCTCCAACGACGGTGCTACCTACTTTTCAATAGTGGGATAGTACTGTCTAAAGGACTCTTACACAGCCTAATTCCTTAGAGTAGGTAGATTTCTCATGGGTACTTGCTCTCTCAAAAAACAAAAACAACTTTTCGCACCTACACTTTCAAAAGGTTTTTAAACAAATATTTCATACACTCATGAGGACAGATACAAGAGTCACTTAGAAATTTTTCAAACGAAACTTTTTTCAAAACCCACATACACTTGAAAAGCAAACAATTTTTGAAAACATAAGAGCAAGTACCTAAGAGCCCGTGGATAACCACGGATAGAAAGGGTGCTAACACCTTCCCTTTCTATAAATCTACCTCCCGAACCGAGAAACATCTCGAAAAGGAACTTTGCTGTGCTTTTATCCTTTCCATGTTGGAGAACATAAAAGACGGTGGCGACTCTTGCTTACCGCGATATTTCGCGAACCAGCTTAAAAAGCAGTCAGTTCTATTTCCACAGATCACAACATACAATATAAGTCTATCAAGATAATAGATATGAACATAGAAATGAGTTATGACACATGTGTTCTAGGATCAATCTAGTCGATCCTGCAAGTAACCAATAATAATTAGTAAATTGGAAGACTAGCGGTTGTTTACTAGAAATCACTGTAAACATCAACTTGAACATCCACTTTACTTCGATAGCTTTTATATGTGCTAGCAATTCGACTAACTCCCATGTGTTGTTTCTTTCGATTGTCTGTAAATCTTCAACCATAGCTAACTTCCACTTGTTAATATTTAAAGCTTCATTATAGTTTATTGGTTCAACACCTGTAAGTAAAGCAAAATGAACTAATTCTCCATTTGGTGTGATTTCATCATCACCCACCACTTCATAATCATGAAGTCTTGTTGGAAGAACTCTATTTCTTTGAGGTCTTTGGCTTATTTCAGCCACAACCTCTTCGACTTTGACTGTGTCGGGAGTGTCAGCAACTACTTCTTCTTCGAATTTTACTGAATTCTCAATAATTCCTTCGACCTCTACTTCATCAGTTTCTTCATCGAAATCAAAGTTCATTAATGGCTTGTTAATTGAATTTCTATAATTCTAATCTCAGGCATAATTTTCATTAATCACAGTATCTCGACTCAACACAATCTTCTCATTAACTGGATTGAATAGTCTGTATGCACCATTTTTATGATATCCTACCAGAATCATAGGTTCACTCTTTCCATCAAGCTTCCTTCTCCTTGCATTAGGAACATGCTTGTAACACATAGAGCCAAACACCTTCAAATGACTTACTGATGGTCGTTTGCCACTCCACACTTCTTCAGGAACCTTGTTCTTCAATATCTTAGTAGGACACCTATTCAAAATATAAACTGCAGCCGAAACAACTTCTCCCCATAAAGACTTTGGCAAATTCTTTTGCTTTAGCATGCATCTTGCCATATCTAATATGGTTTTGTTTCTTCTTTCAGCAATTCCATTATGTTGAGGTGTATACAGAGTTGTTACATCATGATCAACACCATGTTCTACACGGAAATATTCAAACATCTTGGATGTGTATTCGCCACCTCCATTTGTTCGCAAAGCTTTGATCTTCTTCTCACTCTAGTGTTCGACAAGTATCTTGAATCTCTTAAAGATTTCGAATACTTTGTCCTTTCGTTTGATCACATATATCCACATATTTTGACTAAAATCATAGACAAACGAAACAAAATATTTGTTTCCACCAATTGTATGTTCTTCGAATGGACCACATACATATGAATGCGCCACTTCAAGAATACAAGATGATCTCATTGACATAGTCGAAACGAAAGAATTTCTGGATTGCTTTCCCACTAAACAACCCTTCACAAAGTTTTTCAGGCATCTCAAGGCTTGGAATACCAGTAACCATATCTTGAGTAATCAGTTGATTAAGTTATCTAAAATTCAAATGTACAAACCTCAAATGCCACAACAAACTATCCTTGTGGTCGACAATAGTTTTCAAACATTGAACTTCTGTCGAACTGATCATAGTCTTAAATCTTCTATTCTTCAATAATGGATATTTTAAGACCAAATTGTTTTTGGTGTCGAACAATTTCAAAACTCCATCTTTCATGTCAACTGAGAAACCTTTTTCGACTAGTTGTCCAACACTTAGCAAGTTACATTTCATTCCAGGTACATAAAGCACATCTTTGATCATAGCTTTCCCTTAATTACTCATTTGAAAGACTATGTTGCCAGTACCTTCTGCTTGCAACAAACTATTATCAACAAGTTTTACCTTACTCGTCTTCGAGTCATCAAAATATGCTAACCACTCCTTTCAACCAGTCATGTGGTTCGGGCAGCCTGAGTCGAGAAACCAGATCTTGAATTCGACATGGTTATCTGCAACTGCAGCCATAACCACCATACCACCTTCAGAATCATCTGAATCTTGGCGTGCAAGGTTCGCTCCTTCGTCCTTACTTGTCGATCCCTTGTCTTTTCTATACCAACAATTATTGGCCAAGTGTCCTCACTTTTCATAGTTATAACACTGCATACCTTTCTTATCTTCTTTGTCCTTTCGATAGTTTCCTCCTCCCTTTTTCGAGGATTCAGAAGATCTATCTTCAACCTTATTTTTATGGGGATTCGACCAAGACTTCTTGCCATGAGTCTTTTCGAACTTGCCTTTGAATTTATTTGAACCACCATCCTTTTTCCATGACTGAGCTTGCAGTGCCTGTATCGAGTCCTGAACTCATTTCCTTTCGATAATCCTCATCTCATGCACCTCTAACAAACCAACCAAATCTTCCACTTTAGTAGTTTCAAGATTGTTGTATTCTTGAAAAGCTACGATAACGTGATCAAAGTGAGAGGTAACCATTCTCATTACCTTCTTAACTATCATCTTATTAGTAATGGTTTCACCATAACCCTTCATGAGATAAACGAGTTTCTGAACATTCAACACATATTCTGCAACTTTTTCATCTTCTCCCATCGACAATAACTCATATTGTCGATGCAAGGTTTGTAATTTGACAACCTTGAATTTCCCACCTCCTTCGTAATGCTTTACCAGAATATCCCATGCCTCATTCACCGTTTCAGCATGAGAGATTCTGTCGAAATTAGTAGCATTGACATCCGTTTGAATGCAATAAGCAGCCTTGCAATCTTTCTTCTTGACTACACTATGGGTTTTTTTCTGTTCGTCGATTGCATTTGCAACCAACGCAGGAACGCCGTCGGCAACCACTTCTAGGGTTTCATGGAAGCCAAACAAGGATTGCATCTGTTTTTTCTATCGGATCCAACTTTTGTCGTCAAGCATTGGAAGAGAATTTGGAATGCCCTTATCACTAGCCATCTTCATAGCGGTTGATTCACTTTCCCTAGAAACACGATCTCTGACATGAAATTCTTGAAAACTTGATCAAGAACAATAACCGGAAGCTTTGGATATCAATTTAATAAGGATTTGTATTATTAAATTGTACAAATAATGATACACACTATGACTATTTATATACAACTCTAATTGGGTTTGGGATAACACAACTTGGATTATATTTAAATATTTAATCTAATAAAATCTAATTTATTATTTCAACAGTTTCATGGTTAATTCTCAAAGCACAATAAAGCATATAGTGTTTGTTTGGCTGCTACAAATCTTGAGATAGTCTACTTATTATTATTTTATGATGATGAAATCAGAGTGGTCCGATCTTAATTGGACATCTATCAATGCGTGAATGCATGCGGCTGTAACTGTAGGGAATCATACCATCAAAATCACTTTCCAACTTTTCTTCATCTTCAACCTATCATCATTGTGATACGGTGGAAGAACTAACTTGGTTGTTTTGCATTTGATCGCAATTGTTGCGGTTAGCAAGAGTCGCCACCGACTTTTCTTTTATCCAAATAAAGGAAAGGGTGAACAGAACAGGAAAGACCTTTGAGATTATTTTCTTGAGTTCGGGGGGTAGATTATGAAAAGGGAAGGTGTTAGAACCCTTTTCATCCATAGTTATCTATGGGCTCTTAGTTGCTTGCTAGATCACTTTCTTTGTTTGAAAGTGTGCTTTGTGGTGGTTTTTTAAAGTATTTTGGAAAGGTGCCTTCATTTAGGCTAACTTTGTAATGGTTCTCGTTTTATAAGAACGTATACAAAGTGTTGGACTTTTGAAAATATTTCAATATTTTGAAAGTGTTTGGTGTATGTTTGCAAGGATGTTTATCTTTAAAATGAGCAAGCACCTAGGAGCGTTTCTACCTACTCAAAAGTATTTCATTCATTTCCTCCTTTCCTTTGATATTGCCATCTTATCATTGATTGGTAAGAAGCCTTATATTTGGATGTAAAGGGACTGCCGTGGATCATCGTATAGTCATGATAGCAATGTTGTGAGATATCTTAGCATTTCTCTTGAGGGACTAAGATCATTTGTAAGGCAACATTCGAAGCGTCATCGAGGGACTATGATCTTGTATTTTGATTGTTTTGCTAAGACGTCTCACATGCATAACATGACTATTTTTTATAAGACAACAAGTGGAATTACCCTAAGGGTGCATGTGTGAATAGTATATTTGATTTGCATGCATTTAGTCTTTGATTAGGGTTGTCTACTTGTTGATTTTATCTTCCCATACAAATCCTAATTACTAGCATTTATATGAAAGCGATAAATTGCGGAAAGTAAATTTACTACCCTATTACATCATTTGGGGATGGGGTATACAAATTTACAAATGGGGATTGCAAGAAATTAAACCTAATTATCTATTACAACCATATTGAAACTTGAATAATGTACAAGAATTGAAAGGAATATAATGTACAAGGATATAAATGGAAAAAAATGGATTTTTGTTTAGATTTTGTTAAGGAAAATGGTTCTTAACCTAATTAATTAAAGAGAATAAAATAATTAACCTAAGGGAAATTAAACTTAAGTTAATAAAAGAAATTAATTTTTTAAAGAAAACAAGTTTTTATTTTTTTAGGACTTTGTTTGCAAAAGTTTTAATTAGATTAAACTGATACAAAAAATTAGTTAATTAAAATAAAACATAAGTTCTAAATTAAATTTGATTAGTAAAGAGAAAATAAGATAAACTAAACCTAAGTCTAATATTTATTTATCAAGATAAATTAATATTGAAGATAAGAAGTTTATTTTTGTCTTTTTGTTTTTTTAGAAGAAATAAAATATAAGTATATAGAATGAAAATAATAAATAAAAATATATTTTTGGATTTTTTTATTTAATAAATAATAATAATAATAATAATAATAATAATAATAATAATAATAATAATAATAATAATAATAATAATAATAATAATAATAATAATAATAATAATAAAGAAAATAAAGAAAATAAAACAAAATATGAAAAAAATAAAGTGAGGAGGTAAAAATAGAATTTAGGGTGTTTGTCAGGAAAAAACAATTTTGGTTTACTAGGCCTGACCCAAGTTTGTTTTTTTTCTTTTGTAAGTCAGAAAAAATAAAATATGAATGAGTTAGAGATTGTGTTAGTGAAACAGGGGGTTAAAACCAAAAAAAGACAAATCCCAATTGATTCAGGGCCCAGGTGCTCATGGTTCAAACAAAAAGATGAAAAATGTTGGAAAATATGTAAAATGGCAGCGCTGGGGCTTGAACCCATGCCCTTGACCATAAACGTGCGATGCCTTACCATTGGGGTGGATATAAATCTGTTAACTTAAAAAAAACCATAAGTATATATTACAAATCCATACCTAGAAATGAACTTCATCTTCAACCTCGAGCCAGGGTCCCTGTATCTCATTCATTTGTCATCCATTCTCAAAACTTCCAACATCAAACTTGTTAGAAATTTTACCAGGATTTCAGAAATGTAAACAATTTGGACTAACAATCAAAGATGAACATGTATTTCTAAAAGTACCAAATCCTGACCTAACGTTTTTCAGAGATTCAAACTTAAAATTCTCTAAGCTCGGGAAAAATAGATGAAAACTATGGTCATGTACAGCTTCAGGGCAATGATATCTATTTTTGTCTTTGAAAATGAAAGCCTAACAATGCCTAAATGAAGATATGAAAGTTCAGAAAAATACCACAAGAACTGGAAATCGTGAAATGAGTTTGAGCTGCTTTCAAAGAGCTGTGATGATCAGGTTAGCTTCCATGGACCTCTAGGAAGATAATGCAATGCTTAGCTTGAGCTATGGATGGCTGGAATGGTCTGGAGAATTAAAGTTGCAGACCTCTGGTTTTGGTTATGGAGGATGGTGATAGAGATGTTACAGTTCCAAAATAAGGGCAGGGATGGACTATATTTGAGGTATATAAGCTTTGCAAATGATTTTGAGGGAAAACGCACGAGGGAAATGAAAGATACAAGTTCAAGGGCAGGACTGTGTATATATGGTGTTTTTTTGAGAAATTTATGGTTTGTGAGTGTTTAAGGGAGTTTCATGGCCTTAATATTCGTGTACTAGCTCATAAGTAATGCCTATATTTATAAGAAAACGGTTTGGAGTGCTCTAGTTGATCAGAATTCAAATTTACATGTTTAAGCTCAACATATGATTTTTTGACAAAACAAGTTTCCATGCCTTGTACTTGGTTCATAGAGTTGTTAACCACTTTAAATACAATACCTCTGACTTTGTGGATGGAGTGTAATCAAAGAAAACAAGTTAGGAGCTCAAGAAGTTGGCTTTGTGCATAAAGCTTGCTTTACAAGAATGGATATGTTACTTTCTCCCCAAAATGGCAAATTGATTTGGATAATGCTTGAATCAACTGGATAATGGTTCAATCAATTGTTTAAAACATTAATTATGGAGTGAAACACAAGTTTAAATACTTCAAAGCAAAGATTATGCAACATGGGCTTGATATTTGAATTCTTGCATATCACAAAATGACCTATAATTCAAGAATGAAACCCTAACTTTATCTCTTCGATTCTCCTTGATCAAGAATGATCTCAATGAGTTGTTGGACATTTTGGAAATCTTGTAACATCCTATACAACCTTTATATTGGACATGTTTTAAGAATCAACTTGGAACCATGTGAAAAGTTACTATGAAGTTAGTACCAAAAATCTGCCTAACTAGGACAAAATTTCACTAAGTCTTTTAGTTTCATGGACATGTCTTCATAAATTCATAACTTGAAATCCAAGTATTTATAGAAAAAGTTCTGCCCTACAATATTTTAGATCTCATTGAGATCTACAACTTTCATGTTGGAAGTTTTCCTTGAATCATTTTGCATCATGGTGGAAATTTGACACAAAGTTATGAAAAAATGTTAACTTTCTAACACTTAGAAAAATTTATAAGTCCTAGAATGTTGACTTTTCAAAGATAATTTTGAATTTTGAATTTCTTGATGAACAAATTTCATATTTTTACATGTCTTGATGAAATATGATTTTTGAAACTTGATTTTGATCAAAAAGTCAAAGTTTGACATTTCAGTGTACAATTGACTTTTCATCAATTGACTGAAATTCATCTGTCAATCCAATGATATTGAGAGGTGATTTGAACTATGAAATTAGGCCAATATGGTGCATTTGAATCCTTGAGATCATGTCTTAAACAAATAAGTCATTTTCTTGGTCAAAAGTCAAGAACTGAGCCTTCTCAATCAAAACCCTAATTTTGACCATTTTTCCCTTTTGGTGTTCTGATCAAATTTCTTTGAGGAATTGTGATCCAAACTTGATCAATTGAAATATATGAGTTCATAATATTGATATGGATAAAAAATAATAAAGTTTGAGGGCAAATTGACCATAATTGACTTTTCCCTAATATAGTTGATTTTAGGTCAACTGATCAACTGACTGAGCAAAAATGTGATCCAAAGCTTGAAACTTGACATGAGCAATCTTGGGGATCCAAAATGACCCATGAAAGTCATATAATGCAGTAGAATTTCAATTATATTTGTACAAACTCAAACCCTAATTTTGAGTTGTCAGTGTTTGAGGAGGTGTCTTGAGTTGATCAAACCTTGTGTAGTCTTGAATCAATGGAGATATTATGAGAGACTTCTTGAGAAATGAGAGGGAAAATTTTGGATTACAACATTTGTCCATGTTCAATCTTCTTAAACCTGAAGAGTTAGATTGGCGGATTTGTCATTCGTGACTTGAAGGTGAAAGATGATTGAACACTAAAGTGCCCAGAAATTTGCACTCGAAGATGTATTGGGAATGGGCTTATATATGCCATTTAGAGGAATGATGGTAAATACTGGAAGAAGTATTAACACAAATCTTTGGTCGATTTATACTAAAACTTGATGTTTTGCCTGTGGGAAAAAGGGTTAGTTAAATGCAGATGTATGCATGGTGTGATCGATGGCAAAGAGAACTGACTGTTTTGGAATGCTGGTTCGCATTTTGCGTTTTGTTTCACAAAATGTCGTGGTAAGCAAGAGTCTCCACCGTATTTTATTTTATCCAACAAGGAAAGGAAAAAAGCACATAAAAATTCCTTTTTCGAGATGTTTCTCGGGTTCGGGAGGTAGATTATAGAAAGGGAAGGTGTTAGCCCCCTTTCTATCTGTGGTTATCCACGGGCTCTTAGGTACTTGCTCAAAGTGTTTTCAAAAATTTTCTTTTCTTTGTGTTTGTGGATTTGAAAGAAGTTTTTGTTTGAAAGGTGTAAGTGCGAAAATTTTTGTTTTGTTTTTTAAAAGAGAGAAAGTACTTAAGAACCATCTACCTACTCGAAAAGGGAATTAAACTGTGCTAATGTCCTTTAGGCAATGCTAGCCCACTATTGATGAGTAGGTAGCATTGTCGTTGGAGTTTTAAGGGTCAATTCAATTAAGGGACGTGTGGTCACTAAAGCAATGTTAGGACGCCTTAGTGGTAACCCTAATGTCTTAGATCATTTTATCTGAGGCAACCGTTTCGAGGCAACTTATGATCTTTGGACAAGAGGGCGACCTCTAAAACTTCCTATACTCAATGACCACGTTCGAAGGCAACCAAGTGAGGTATACCCTAAGAGTGTGCATGTGCGAGTGTATTGTTTTTTCAGTTATTTATCTTTGTACATGTCAGGGGTGAGCTATGTTGATTTTAAGTTCATACATTTGATCTTGTCATGCATTCCCTATTATCAAACATCTAACAGTGTATAGTTGCGAAATTTAAATTTGCGGAAATTAAATCTAAACTATTACAAGGCGTCGGGTATTTACATCGCCAAAAACAAACCCTTGAAATTAAAATGCGGAAAGTAAAATAAAGCGATAAATAATTCAGAGTCCTATTTAAAGCTATTACATACCGGGAGCAATTACAATATTGGATAAAATGATACGCGTGCGAGAAATTAAATCGGACGAGTTTTTAGGGTTTTGACCCTTTTTTGAAAGAAAGCATGTTTTTTTGGTTTATTTTTTAATTTAGAAAGAAATTAAATTAGGTCAAAATTAATTAATTAATAAAAATATTTTTGTTTTTTTTTAATATTTAAGGAAATAAAATAAAAATGATTAAAAGTTAGTAAAACCTAGTTATTCTAAATTGATTTTAATTATTTGCAAAAATGTTAAAAGTTAACCTAATTAACACTAAATTAATTAATTTAATTTATTTACAAAAAATAAAAGTGATGAATTAATTTAATAAATAAAAATAATATTTTTTGTGTTTTCTGATTTTTATGAGGAAAATCAATTGGTTAATTAACAATATAAATAATAAAAACAATTTAAATAAAAGAAATATAAAAAAGAAAAGAGATAACCCAATGGGGGGTGCTGGCCCAAATCTGGAGGTGGATTCAACAATTGTTCAAGCCCATTAACATTGACCTTCGTTGACTTTTACCATTCCATGCATATGCATTGACTGGGGAGTATGGTGAGCATTCGGTCTGGGCCATTGGATTTGGCCTGCAGGCCATCTGGCGCTTGGGATCTGGAGGTCCATGGTAGGCCATAGTTGATGAAGCACGCTAGAACAACTGTAAAAAAAATGAAAACAAATATATTGGGGGACCTGGGATTCGAACCCAGGTCCCATGAGACTTTGAACAAGCGCACTAACCATCTCAACCACTGCATTTTATTGTTAGTGGAATACACAATAATCAATATATTGGAAACAAGTCATATTCCTGAATTAAAAAAAATAAAAAGCGCGTAATTTTGAATTGACCAATGGGAAGAAGACATGCCTTCGTCTTCTTCGTTGAAACACTGATCTTCTTACCTACGGATTTTATCCGCAGCAAGATCCATGGCTTCGTCCTAGAACGAGCTCTAGGCCACAAAAATGCAAACCAAGACCATCATTATGCTCGTTTCTTCCTCCTAAGCTCATCCATGTCCATGGTTTATTCTAATTTTTCCTGAAATCAAAACGCCTAAAAAACAAGAACCAAAACCCTAGCTTCGAGTACAAGGTTACAGGCTACCAAAACGAAATCAAATATTGCAAAAATGTTCTAAATGAAGCGACAAACACAAATATGCAAAGATTTTGGCAAAAGAATGCAAGAATTAGAGGATGTGATTTCGTGTTCAGGGCCACATTCATGGACAATTACAACGCATTTCAGGTGGTTTCAGGACTCGTGAATAGTTGCTTTAGCTCCAGTGGATGTCAGGCAAGAAGGCTACATTGAGCTTTTGCCTTGAATTGGACTCCAAACAAGATTTCAATCTCCAACTTTTTCAAGCTTTTTTCAGTTTTGGTTTTGTGTCTTTTTGCAGCCTCTAGGTCGTGTTCTTGATGTCTTTGCCTTTTATGAGTAATAAGGAATGAATTAGGTTAAAAGTTTGGGCTTGAATCCATGTGAATTGATGAATTAGGATTTGATATGATTCCTCCATTAAAGGCTTCCAATTTCTTTCCAAATCCAAGATTTTGTGCATGATATGGCTTGGCACGAATTTGATTGTGTGCATCATGATAATTAAGACCTGTAATGATCAAAAAGATCACAAGTTATTAATATTTAGATTTTATTTTGATTTAAATTGATTAAAAATGAATTAAATCAATAAAAATCAATTAAAATAGAAAAATTAATAAATTGGCACAAAATTGAAGATATGACACGTGTGTGGTGTGACAAGATAAAATCAAGTGGAAAAAAGTGGGGCCTTTTGTCAAAAATTGAAGTTTTGGGGATAGTTGACTTTTGGCAATTTTGGAAAAATGGCCAACTTCAACCATGCATAACTTCTTCAATTTTGAACTTTTGGAAGTTTTCTTGGACTTTTTAGAAACCTTGTGATGTCCTCTAATCAACCCTTTTGGTATCATATCATTTTGATATTCCATGCTCAAGTTATAAGCTTTGGAAAAAAAGGTGATTTTGTTGACTTTCAAAAATGACCTATAATGTCCAAATTTGTAACTTTTTGTGAGTGCATTTCTTGATCTTGGGGTGTGAAGATGGATTGAATTAAATTGCATCCTATTCAAAATGAGCTTTTTATGGGTCATTTATCATAAATTATGAGAAAGTTATGCTTGGTCAAAGTTGAGTTGACTTTTCCTTCAAAACCCTAATTTAGCAACTTTTGAATCTTGATGAATCTTGAGCAATCCTTGATGAAACATGATCAACCCTTGATCAAATGATGAATTATCCTTAAAAATGAGAATTTTGAACAAAAATCTTGAGGTTTGACTATTTGTAGGTCACAGTTGACTTTTGCCCTAGCACCGTCGATTTTTGGACCTCTTGAGCAATTGACTGACCAAACTTTCTCTGCAAGGCTTGAAATTTGACATGGATGAACTTGAGAACATATTAGGACATTGGGGAGAATTTGAGTCCATTTGGATGTAATGAACTTGATGCAACACAAAACCCTAATTTTGAATTGGCTGCCTTAGGAGGTGATTTGACTGTCCAACTCTTGAGCTAACTTGAGTCATTTGGAGATTATTCTTGACATGTCTTGAGAAATATGGGAGGGAAAATTTTGGGGTACAACATTTGCCCCTGTTCAATTTTCTTAAACCTGAGGATATAGATTGGCTTTCGAGCCTTTTGTGATCCGAAGGTGGAAGATAATTGAACACTAGAGTGCCCAGAAATTTGCACTCGCATGAAGTGGTATCAGCATTGTGATGTCGGGAATGGGCTTAAAGATGCCATTTGGAGATTATTGGTAGGAGGATGGGCTTACAGATTCCATTTGGAGATTGTTGGTAGGAGGATGGGCTTACAGATGCCATCTGCAAGAGTGTTGATCGCATAAGAGATTCCTTAGCGAGAACTTGCATACCTGTTGTTGTAGAAGATTCCGCTGGGGAAGCCTAACTTTTGTTGAGATTTAGGAACTTGCCTGTACTTCAACTGAGAGAATGCCTCGGCTGAGTCTTAAGAACCTGTCCATAATTCAATTGGGGGAAACATCTTCATCAAGATCTAGGAATTGTCTAGTCTTCAACGTAGTATACCGTTGAGATTGTAGAACTCGTCCACACTTTGACGGAGGAAAACATCAAGATCTAGGAACTGACTAGTATTCAACGTAGTTGTTGCACCCCAAAATTTGCCCTCCCATATTCTTCAAGAATTGCCAAGTCAAAGGTTCAAAATTCCCCAAGGGTTGCACAGTTCAAGGGCCTCCTAACAGTCAAAAACTAGGGTTTTGGTTCTGACAAAGAAAATGAAGTTTCCAAGGGTCCAATCAAGTCCCACATGCCTATAAACATGGTCAAGTATCCTCATACCAAGTTTCAAGACTTACAGCACAAAATTGCACAGTCAAAAACCCTAATTGCACTACAGTCAACTGTAGGGGCAAAATGGTCATTTGACAGTCAAAAGTTCAAATTTTTGGTCAACATCTCATTTTGAAGCCACAAACATCATTTGATCAATGCTTGATCATGATTCTCAAAGCTTGGCTCAAAAATCATCAAGATGCAAAAGTTTCCATATTTGGACAGTTGAAAAAGTCAACTGTAAATTGACCAGGGCATAACTTTCACATGGATTATCAGAAAAATTCCATCCAAAGCTCATTTTGAAGAGAAAGAAATTTCCTACAACTCCTCTTCATACTTCAAGTCCAAGAAATGCTCTCACAAAAAGTTATCAATTTCAACATTATAGGTCATTTTCAAAAGTCAACAAAAAGGGACTTTAAGTCAAAGGCCATAACTTGAGATTGGTAAATCAAAATGACATGGGACCAAAGACATTGGTTAGAGGACTCAAATACCTTTCCAAAATGTCCAAGAACATGAGCAAAGCTTAAAAATTGAGCAAGTTATGCCTTGTGGAAGTTGGGAAATTTTTGGATATTTTGAAAAGTCAACATTGCTTCAAATGACCTAAAAATGCTAATGGGCCTCTTTTTCTTCCACAATTCATCATCCAAGGCATGTGCACGGCCATGTGGCCCAAAGGGATGTTTTTATCATTTTTTATTTATTTATTTGGATTTTTAATCATTAATAATTCATTTAATTAAAATAAATAGGTAAAAAATACTAAACCTAACTTTTTGAATCTTTTTGTGCATAAAATAATCTCAAGATTTTGTGTATAATCAGATTTGGAAAGTATCTTGGTGATTGAACATGATTTGGACTAAGTTTGCATGAAAAAAGATTTGAAAACTAATGCCATAAAAATCAAATATTGATTCATCAATTCAATGATTCTTTTATCAATTTTCTTAACCTAAATCATCCACACATAAATACAAAACGCAACCCTAGTGATCATGGACTCCAAGCTGCGCAGAAAAGCCATATGCAAACTTGAATTTTTTCAAGAAAACTCCAATACTGAAAACTGAGTTTTAGGACGATTCAAGGCCAAATATTTGTTCCATTAGCTTCCTGAGGCTTCAAGGAAAGTTTTCCAATCAAAATCAATCATCCTAACGCCCTGAATTGGTAACACGATCGCAACCTGTACAGAAAATATTTCATATTCGTGCATCTCAATTCATGCATCTTTTGCAATTTTTAACATTTGATTTATGTTCATTATTCAATTCTGAAGCTAACTGCGTGGTCTGATTTTGTTTTCGTGCACCATGGAAGGATTCACCATTGTTATCATCTAGGGTTTTCCAAGTTCTAAATTGGGCGTTTTCAGCTATTGTAAAATTAGGACAGGCCAATACCATGAACGAATTCAGCGTGTTCAGACGAAAACAAATTGATCCTCGCGCCTAATTTATGAGGCCATATGGCCTATTTGCTATTCTTAGATATGGCGTATTTTGGGGGGGTTAAAAACCCCCGCTAACCATCTTTTGTTTCAGGAAAAAAAGAACAAGCGAGGAAGAAGACGCTTAGGTGGCCATCAGTGATTGGGTCATTCAAATTCTCGCGCGAAAAAAGCACTAGCGTTTGTTTTACTTTATTATATTTATTGTTTATATAATGAACAAAGAAAAGAAGCAGCACAGTTGGTCAGGCGTATGCGTGGTAATCTCTAGGACCTGGGTTCGAGCCCCAGGTCCTCACCCCTTTCATATTATTTTTCCTTTAATTGTTATCCCATGCAGATTCAACACAAGATTCCACCATATGCTCCTCCATCCAACACGCCACTTGGCCAATTGCACTCAATCAAGGGACCAGGTCTGGAGACTATGATGAACCTCAGTCAATGCACAGGCATGCTAATCAAAAGGTCAACGAGGCCTAAGGCTTATTGGGCTTAAATTGCTAAGACTTACCTCCCAATTTGGGGACAGACCCCCCTAGGTTTGCAATGGCCTTCTCACTATTTTTTTATTTTTCAATTTTTTTCTTTTATTTATTAATTCCTTTAATTTAATATTTTTCATAAAAAAACATAAAAAACAATAAAAAATCAGAAAAAGACAAAAATTAAATATATTTATTTAATTAGTATTTTTTGTAAATAAAGTTCATTAATTGACTTAGTTTTTAATTTAGGATTTAACCTTAACATTTTTTAATAAAATCTAAAATTGGTAGAATTAGGGTTTCAAATCTCTTTTATCCTTTTTTCCTTTTTACCACTTTAATTATTAATTCTTCCTATTATTTTTATAAATCAAGATTGCATGTAAATAATTAGGTTAATTTAGGTTTAACGTTAATACTTTCTTAATAAACTAAAAAACAATTAGAATTAGGGTTAGCATTTTAATTTCAATTAATCCCATTAAATTCTCATAAATACAAAAAAACAAAAAAATAATTTCTTTTTCTTTAATTTAATTAATTTGCTAATAATTTAATTTCGTCAAAAAGGGTCCAACGCCCTCGTTTCAATTTAAAATTTCAATTCGCGTATTTATTTCTTTTCTTTTTAATATTTATGTACCTCTCCCGAAGCCTTGTAAAATCGGACATTTTAATCTTTCGCACTTTATTTATTTTCTGTCAAATCGGGTTCTGGAAATTTTGGCGATGTGGACCCGCGCCTTTTGTAATAGTTTAGAACTTTACCTTTCTCACTCTTTAACTGTTAAATAATGGCATGCAAGAATGAATGACAATAAATAAAAACAAACGCGTAGCTCACTCATAACATGACAAGATAAAATAAATGAAAACGACACACAAATCACACATCACCCCTAGGGTACGCCTCACTGTTGCCTTGCCTCGAAAGGTGATCGTCGAGTAGAGGATGTCTTAGTAAGTCCTCATGATCCGGGAACCTGGCATGAGGGTAGCTTCTAAGGTGTCTTCCCATTGCTCCGGTGATCACCATGTCCCGAACCTCGAATTGACCCGAACACCTCCAACGGTGGTGCTACCTACCTCTCAATGGTGGGATGGCACTACTTTAAAGGACATTTACACAGACGAATTCCTTAGGGTAGGTAGACGACTCTAGATACTTGCTCTAAATTTCAAACAAAATCCAAAAATACTTTTCACACCAACACATTTTCAAAAAGCTTTCGAAAGCAATTTTTCAAACACTCTTGAGGACTGATACAAGAGTCGAACTGGAATTTTCAAAGAAACTTTTTTTAAAACCCACAGTTGAAAAGCAAACAAACCATTTTTGGAAACACAAATGAGCAAGTATCTAAGAGCCCATGGATAACCATGGATAGAAAGGGTGCTAACACCTTCCCTTTCTATAATCTACCTTCCGAACCGAGAGCAATCTCTATAAGGAATTTTTCTGTGCTTTTGTCCTTTCCATTTGGAGAAAATAAAAGACGGTGGCGACTCTTGCTTCCGCGACATTTCGCGAACCAGCGTTAAACAGTCAGTTCCAGATCCACCGATCACAGAATTGGCGACTCTGCTGGGGAATGAACTTAAAGTGAGGTGTACCTTAGGGCTTAGTTCATAACTGTGTTTTCAATTGTATTGCTTTGCTTGCTTTAAATTGTGGGTTGCTTGGGAGTTCTATAGATCCTAACCCGGATCTGGGGGATACCTTCTTAGAAAGTAGCAACAAGGTTGTGAGGGAACTGTGCGGGGTATACCGACATGGTTGAAACAATCTGCTACATTGATGTGGCACTTTGGTGTGTACCGGTAACCCTTGAGTTCAGTCAAAGAGAGTACGGGGCCTCCGCGTGGTGTCATGAAGCATCAACAGACCTTAGGAACCTTAATTGAACTATCTTGGCCTCTTTAGGGTAGTGAGATAACTGACTTTGGTGCAGTCCGAGGTTGGTTGATACTCAATACTACACTCAATTGAGGGTTGCTTTCCTGGAATATTTCGGTCGCCAGTTCAGTGGCTAAATCGAAACGATGAACAATGAAAGCAATCCCGTGATATTGGGAACCTTAGAACCCGGTTACTTCTAATAGGACAGGTTGAACCCACCAACTTCAAGAGGGTACTACCCAGACCCCATGTTGACCTTAAACCCTAAGGGCTTGTCTTGTGTGCCTTGTGTGCTTTACATGTTTGTCTTTGCAAATATCTGTGGTGTGTTTAATCATAGCATCATGACATCATCCAGCATCATATGCATTGACTAACCATTTCAGGGGTTCGAATCTTCATCTTTGTTCTTGTTTTGTAGGACATGGAACCTGTTCATAGAAAGACAATTCAAATCAGTCTTGTAAGGATCCCTCCTCAGCTTAAGGAGCTTATATCCAGAATTCCCGAGAACTCTTCATTCAGTGAAAGACATGGAAGACTCATCAGCTTGGTCAACACCAACATTGAGGAAGACATGATAAAGGTCCTGTTCCAGTTCTTTAACCCTCTGCATCATTGTTTCACTTTCTTGGACTATCAGCTGGTACCTACATTGGAGGAGTTCTCCCGGCTCCTGAAGATCCCTATCCTTGATCAACTACCCTACAATGGTACGGAAAAGGAACCCAAGCTTGAAGAGATTGCTAAAGCCTTGCACCTACAGTCATCTGACCTCAAGGGACATTGGGAAGTTAGAAGTGGTATCAAAGGGTTCTTAGCCAGGTTTCTGTTTGAAAAGGCCCATGAATGTTGGAACTCCCTTGACTTACAAGCTTTTGAAGAAATTGTGGCCCTCCTTGTCTATGGTTTGGTGTTGTTCCCTAACCCAGATCAGCTTATAGATATCAGTGCGGTCCAGATCTTTATGTCCAGGAATCCTATACCTACGTTGCTGGGGGACATCCTTCACTCATGTTACACTCGAACCATGAGAAAAAGAGGTGTCCTTATGTGTTGCACTCCTCTCCTGGGAAGGTGGTTTATTTCGCACCTTCCACAATCAGTTTTGAAGAACGAGCGGGGTTTGAGATGGTCACAACGGTTGATGACTCTTACACATGCAGATATACATTGGTGCCCTAGGTCCAGAGAGGATGTCACTATCATTGATCGTTGCGGAGAGTACCCTAATGTTCCTTTACTTGGAATCAGAGGAGGTATTACTTACAACCCATGCCTGGCTTGGAGACAGTTTGGTTATGCTCGGAGGGATGGTCCTCATGACATGTTAATTTCTGACATAGTTTTTGACTTCGACAACGATACTCAAGGACTTCGCCAGAGATTTATCAGAGCTTGGAGGATGCCAAGTAGGATAGACAGTAAGACACTGGGGCACAGGAACTCCATCCCGTTGGAACCTTATCTCAAGTGGGTACGAGCCCGCTCCCAGAAGTTAGTGATGCCTTATCCCCATATGCTCCCTATGACCAAAGAGCCAGTCTTGGAAGGAAAAGTGTCCTACACTATTCAGCACCCTGATATGCCCACATCCTGGGAAGAGATGCAGAAGAGCTGGATCCAGCTTAAGGAAGAACGGAATTCTCTTGAGACCAGTCTACATGCCAGTGAAAAGAAGGTCTTGGAGCTCACCCGCCTGTTGCACGAGGAGAGGAATCTCAACACTTACATAGATCCAAAGAGGATGCGTAGTATATTTTGGGATTGATTTGCTTTTGTATTATTTTGCCCATGAGGCTTTGATGTACTGAACAATTATTTCCTTAATGATAACGTGTGTTCCTTTTTGTCTACAACAAATTTGAACTTTCGAACCCTTGAATGCATTGCATAAACACATATCATTCATCATGTGCATGGCAGGTTTTCCTCTTTTCAGGTTGCTTACAGTTCTTCGCTGTTTATTTCAGCATCATGAATCCTGACTCGTCATCAACTGAGATGTCCATCAAAGCTCTTCAGGCGCAGAATGCGCAATTTCAGGAATTAATCATGGGTTTGGCTCAGGGCCAAGAAGAGTTGAAGGCTCTGCTCCTGAAGAAGGAGAAGAAGAAGAAGAGGAGGACTGTTCTTTTCAGCTCGGGCCGAAGGTTTGGCAACACTCTGCAAAATGAAGAGGCTGGTTCTTCTATTGGCAAGGGTACTCCTCAAGCGGAAAAAGGTCCTAGTCCGGTAGTCTCTGACAACGAGACTGATTTTGATGAAGAGCAGTATCCTCCTGCAGAAGACAGATACAAGCAGTTGGAAGACAGGTTGAATGCTATGGAGATACAACAGGTGCTTGGGCTGGATTTTGGAGATTTGGGTTTGTCTACTGGTGTGATCATTCCTCGGAAGTTCAAAGCACCATCTTTCACTAAGTACGACGGGGCGTCTTGTCCCAAGCTACATCTCAGGTCCTATGTGCGGAAGATTCAACCGTACTCAGTGGATAAGAATTTGTGGATCCACTTCTTCCAGGAGAGTCTTTCAGGGACTCATCTCGAATGGTTCTATCAGCTGGATGGGACCAAGGTTCGTAACTGGGAGGAGTTGGCTACTGCTTTCTATAAGCAGTATCAATATAATGCCGACCTTTCCCCTACGCGTACCCAACTCCAGGGTATGTTGTTAGGTTCAAGTGAAGGTTTTAAGGAGTACGCTCAGAAGTGGAGGGATCTGGCTGGCAGGGTGCAGCCTCCGTTGACTGATCGGGAATTGGTAGACATGTTCTTGGGGACCCTATCTGGGCCGTTTTTCAACCATCTTATCGGTAACTCGTCTGCAGGGTTTACTGATCTTATTCTGACTGGAGAGAGAATTGAGGCTGGGTTGAAGTCTGGTAAGATTCCAAAGGGTGCATCTACAAGTTCAGAGAAGAAACCCTTCAAAAAAGAGGCCAGTGCGGTGTATGGGCCTAGAAGGCAAGACAAACCAGAGCGTCGCCAATCTGTCAATGCGTTGGTGATTACAAAGCCCGTCGCCGCTCCTCGGCAAGCTAACCAACTAAGGGCTGAGAGACCCAGAAGGGAATTCACCCGTTTGAGTATGACCTTGTCGCAGATCTTACCACAGTTGCTATCCACCAATCTAGTGACTGTCAGAGAGGCTCCGAAGATTGCAAATACTACATCTCCTAAGTACAACCCAAATGCCCGCTGTGCTTATCACTCCGATAGCCCGGGGCATTCCACTGATGACTGTTGGGCTTTAAGGAACAAGCTGCAGGACCTTATTGATGCGAAGGAGGTACAGTTTGAGGCATCTGAGAAGCCTAATGTGGTGACAGCTCCCCTGCCTGCTCATGGAGTAAATGCTATTGGGGACGAGGATGAAGTGGATGAAGCTGAGTTTGATAGCTGGATTTACCCGGCAACCGACAGTGGACCTAACAATTGGAGTGCCAAAGACAATCTACCTGTTTCTCTTGTTACTGAGTAATGAATTCCTATGTTTTTGTTATTTGTAATAAACAATAAATAAAACTTTATGGCCCGGTGTCTTACCCGAGGCACCGTGGTTTCATTTGTGAGGGCATATAACTTGTCATTTCATATATCATAAATGAAAATCTTGGACGTTTTCTCACATTTCAAATCTTATGCTCCTTTTCTGTCTTTCCTTCCTTTATATATTTCAAAAACAGCTGTATTTACACACACACACACTCACTCATACAAGTTTCAATCCACTCTGGATCTCACTGGTAACGACTCTGCTACTGCCAGTTATGACTTCGAAAATCCGATCAACTTAGCCGAAGACGAAGGTGAAGATGATTGCGAAGTGCCTGGCGAGCTTGCAAGACTGTTACTTCAGGAAGAGAGGGCAATTCAACCACATGAAGAGCCAGTGGAAATGATAAACTTGGGTACTGAGGCAGACAGGAAAGAGGTAAAGATTGGTGCCAACCTAGAGCTCAGCGTGAAGCAACGGTTGACTAAGATGCTACATGATTATATGGAGATCTTCGCCTGGTCCTACAAAGACATGCCCGGGTTGGATACCGATATTGTGGTCCATCACTTGCCTACCAAGGAAGACTGCCCTCCGGTTAAGCAAAAGGTCCGTCGTATGCGTCCAGAGATGTCAGAGAAGATCAAAGCCGAGGTTATGAAGCAGTTTGATGCCGGGTTTCTTGCAGTGACTTCTTACCCTCAGTGGGTTGCTAATGTGGTGCCGGTACCTAAGAAGGACGGTAAGGTAAGAATGTGTGTCGATTACAAGGATCTGAACAGGGCCAGCCCCAAGGATGACTTCCCTTTACCTCACATTGATGTCCTTGTTGACAATACAGCTCAGCATAAGGTGTTCTCTTTCATGGATGGCTTTTCAGGTTACAATCAGATCAAGATGGCACCTGAAGATATGGAGAAAACTACATTTGTTACTCAGTGGGGCACCTTCTGCTACAAGGTCATGCCTTTTGGACTAAAGAACGCTGGGGCAACCTACCAACATGCCATGGTTGCTTTATTTCATGACATGATCCATCATGAGATAGAAGTGTATGTTGACGACATGATCGCAAGGTCCCAGACTGAGGAAGAGCACCTAGATCATCTGCAGAAGTTGTTTGACCGGTTGAAACTATACAAGCTGAGGTTGAACCCGAACAAGTGCACCTTCGGGGTAAGATCTGGGAAGTTGCTAGGCTTCGTTGTAAGTGACAAGGGCATTCAAGTGGACCCTGCTAAGGTTAAAGCTATTCAAGAGATGCCAGTTCCTAAGACAGAGAAAGAGGTCAGAGGCTTTTTAGGACGCCTGAATTACATTGCTCGATTCATCTCACACCTAAATGCTACCTGTGAGCCAATCTTCAAGCTGCTGAAGAAAGATCAGGTAGTACGTTGGAATGATGAATGCCAGGCTGCTTTTGACAGAATCAAGGAGTACCTCCAAGAATCACCCATCCTTATGCCACCGGTTGAGGGGAGACCTCTGATACTATATCTGACAGTGCTTGACAATTCAATGGGGTGTGTGCTGGGGCAGCATGACGAGTCTGGTCGAAAAGAGCATGCCATTTATTACCTTAGAAAAAAGTTTACCGACTATGAGACCCGATACTCACTGCTTGAGAAAACTTGCTGCGCTTTGGTATGGGCTGCTCGCCGGCTGAGACAGTATATGCTGACTCACACTACCTTGTTGATCTCAAAGATGGATCCTATAAAGTATATATTTGAAAAGCCTGCTCTGTCTGGGAGAATTGCAAGATGGCAAATGATCTTGACGGAATATGACATTCAGTACACGACCCAGAAAGCCATCAAGGGAAGTGTATTGGCAGACCACTTAGCACATCAAGCTGTAGATGACTATCAATCAATGAACTTCGAGTTTCCGGATGAAAGCATCATGATAGTGACTGATTGTGAAGTACCTGGACCGGATGAAGGACCTGAAGAAGGATCCCGATGGTCTATGCACTTTGACGGAGCCTCCAACGCTTTGGGAAACGGTATTGGCGCCATAATCATATCCCCTCAAGGCACTCATACTCCACTCACTGCCCGGCTATGTTTCAACTGTACCAACAACATGGCGGAGTATGAGGCGTGCATCATGGGTCTTCAAGCTGCGATCGACTTAAGGATCAAGTTTCTGAGTGTCTTCGGAGATTCCGCTCTTGTGATCAATCAGATCAAAGGAGAGTGGGATACGAAACATCCGAATCTTATTCCTTACAGAGAATCTGTGTTGACCTTGATCCCCCACTTCACGAAGATAACCTTTGAACACTTTCTAAGAGAAGAGAATCAGTTGGCGGACGCGTTAGCTACAATGTCTTCTATGTTCAAAGTCAAATGGGATAATGAGGCTCCCCGGATCATCATCTGGAAACTGGACGAACCGGCATACTGTTGTGATCTCGAGACTGAATTGGTAACTGAGAAGCCTTGGTACCATGAGGTGAAGAGATATCTGGAAGCTCAGGAATACCCTGAGGGTGCCTCTGTCAATGATAAGAAGTTCCTGAGAAGGTTCGCAGCAAAGTTCTTCCTTAGCAACGACATCTTGTACAAGCGAAACCATGATTCAACCTTACTGCGTTGTGTGGATAAGACTGAAGCAGAAAGGATCATGGAAGAGATACATGAAGGGACCTTTGGTACACATTCCAGTGGACATACAATGGCAAAGAAGATCCTTCGGGCAGGGTATTACTGGTCCACAATGGAAGCTGACTGCTACCAACATTCCAGGACATGCCATAAGTGCCAGATTTATGCAGACAAGGTGCATGTTCCTCCAGTTCCTCTGAATGTTCTGACTGCTCCTTGGCCGTTTGCAATGTGGGGAATAGACATGATCGGTGAGATTAAACCTACGACATCTAATTGGCATCGCTTCATCCTGGTAGTGATTGACTATTTTACGAAGTGGGTTGAGGCAGCATCCTATGCTACGGTAACCAAGACTGTTGTGGCACGGTTCATTCGACATAACCTAATCTGCCGATACGACGTCCCAGAAAGGATCATTACAGACAACAGTACCAATCTGAATAACAAGATGATCACTGAGCTCTGCGAGCAGTTCAAAATACAGCACCACAATTCTTCTCCTTACAGACCGAAGATGAATGGGGCTGTAGAAGCAGCAAATAAAAATATCAAGAAAATTGTGCAGAAGATGACAGTGACTTATAAGGATTGGCACGAGATGTTACCGTTCGCTCTACATGGGTACCGTACCTCAGCCAGGACGTCAACCGGGGCAACTCCTTTCTCTTTGGTTTATGGTATGGAGGCAGTCTTACCGATCGAAGTGCAAATACCCTCTCTCCGGATAATGAAGGATGCAAATCTGAACGAAGATGATTGGATCCAGACACGACTTGATCAGCTAAACCTTATTGATGAGAAGAGACTTGCTGCTATCTGTCATGGTCAGACGTATCAGAAACGGATGATCAGGGCATTTAACAAAAAGGTCAGACCACAAGAATATCAAGTTGGGGACCTGGTAATCAAGCGAATCATCCTTCCTCAGAGTGATCCAAGGGGCAAATGGACCCCTACGTACGAAGGGCCATTTGTGGTTAAACATGTGTTCTCAGGAGGAGCCATGATTTTAACCAATATGGATGGTGACGACCTTCCTCACCCCGCCAATGCAGACATAGTAAAAAGATACGACGCATGAAAAAGACCCGCTAGGCTGACATGCCTAGGCAAAAATTAGGGCTCCCGTCGAACCAAAAGGGTTCGGGCAAAATGAAGGGATTAAATGAAAAAAATATGTACACCCGGCAAGTCGAAAACCTGAAAAGGCGGCTTGGGCAAAAATGGGTATCCCGGTGGACTGAAAACCCGAAAGGGCGGTCCAGGCAAAAATTAGGGATGAAGCGTAATACTATGTCTCATTGGATCACTTTGCATCCAGAATCCTGTATCTACATTAAGTTCAGACGACATCAATCAGTCAGCTTCATCTTCAACCAAGGTCATCAAGTGATGAGACGCTCGGAGTTATAAGGGAAATAGCAGAGTCGAAACCCAGTGGGATCATTCATTTCACACAGCTGTTTTGTTTTCTCTTGTACAAAATTTGTATAAACTCTTTTGCTCGGCGGCGTTCTCTTACTAGGACGTCAACCTCTTGCACATAAAACGCCTATTTTATAGGCAAATTCAAAATCAATACAAATACACTTTTCAGTTAAAATTGCCAATTGTTTTTCCTTTTTCTGTTTTGTTTTGCGAAGAACGTCCAAGGTTCAATTTGCGATATATGCATTGACAATAATTTGCTAACTCATGAATATTTGCGTACGAAACAAAGGATTAATTACAGGTAACATTAGAAACATGGGCAATAAAGAGTTGTCTAAGCAATCTAATTGTTCGGTCCTCCAAGGTACCAAGGTAGGTTCAGCTAAAGAACACAACCGGATATCTTAATGCCCCAGAGAGTGAGTCAGCGAGTCAGTACACTCTCCCCGAGCAAAATATCATTAAACCTTAAGGAAGTTGGGTATACTCCCGCAGATCTCAACCTTCCCCAGCAGCATACAGTCTTAACAAGCATCCCCGATAATCTTGGTCTAAAGATTGTTCCCCAGCGGTACACCAAACATTCAGTGGAGCTACTTCCCCAGCATATCAAAACTCCCCCAGGAGAGTCCAATCTAATTCCCTAGGAAAGTTGGAATTCATCTCCCCAAGCAGTAAGCTTATCCCCAGTAGATTCTGGAAGCTTATCCTCGCAGAGCACGAACGCATCTCCCAGCTTCATTCAAAGAGTTATTTCCTTACCAGGATATAACTGGGTTATCCTCAGCCAAAAGCCACGGAAAGAGCGTCCTCGACGGAGTCTTCTTATCCCCAGCGAAGTCCATTAATACTTCCAACACAACAATAGTATCCCCAGCAAGTTATTATCAACAGCTCAGCAAAGTACCACTCTCCCCATAGAGTATTGCTTCCCAGCAAGATCGTTAGAATACTTCTCTCCCCGCAGAGTAATCCATTCGCCAAGT
This sequence comes from Vicia faba, assembly GCA_948472305.1. Lineage (NCBI taxonomy): Eukaryota > Viridiplantae > Streptophyta > Magnoliopsida > Fabales > Fabaceae > Vicia > Vicia faba. The sequence continues at coordinate 850,207,064 of OX451735.1, read as the reverse complement.
TTATTCCCCAACGGAGTCATCTTCTCCTACCGGTATTCTTGCAACTATTATCCCCAGCGGAAGCAAAGATCTATTCTTCAAACATTAGCCCATGAGTTAACTTCCCGGCATCCGTCAAGGATTTACTTTCCTAAGACGAAAACATACACATCACATCTTCATACATTATAGCATGCATGTACGCATCATGAACATACAATCTCACTTATTCTGAGAGCATCCCGCATGTCATACAACATGACATCACATACAACTAACGCTTGTCTTTTCAGGATAAAGGTCAGTACAAAAATGATTATTATCAATGGTCGCAACTAAAGATCCGATTCCTGTATCTTGCCAGGGTGTGTCTGTTAATGACCATTACCAGATCCGATTCCTGTATCTTGCCAGGGTGTGTCTGAAGAGTTCGAGGATCCGATGCCTGAATCTTGCCAGGGTGTATCCGTTGAAGACTAACATTACCAGATCCGATTCCTGTATCTTGCCAGGGTGTGTCTGAAGAGTTCGAGGATCCGATGCCTGAATCTTGCCAGGGTGTATCCGTTGAAGACTAACATTACCAGATCTGATTCCTGTATCTTGCCAGGGTGTGTCTGAAGAGTTCGAGGATCTGATGCCTGAATCTTGCCAGGGTGTATCCATTGAAGACTAACATTACCAGATCCGATTCCTGTATCTTGCCAGGGTGTGTCTGAAGAGTTCGAGGATCCGATGCCTGAATCTTGCCAGGGTGTATCCGTTGAAGACTAACATTACCAGATCCGATTCTTGTATCTTGCCAGGGTGTGTCTGAAGAGTTCGAGGATCCGATGCCTGAATCTTGCCAGGGTGTATCCGTTGAAGACTAACATTACCAGATCCGATTCCTGTATCTTGCCAGGGTGTGTCTGGAGAGTTCGAGGATCCGATGCCTGTATCTTGCCAGGGTGTATCCGTTGAAGACTAACATTACCAGATCCGATTCCTGTATCTTGCCAGGGTGTGTCTGAAGAGTTCGAGGATCCGATGCCTGAATCTTGCCAGGGTGTATCCGTTGAAGACTAACATTACCAGATCTGATTCCTGTATCTTGCCAGGGTGTGTCTGAAGAGTTTGAGGATCCGATGCCTGTATCTTGCCAGGGTGTATTCGGTGAAGACTAACATTACCAGATCCGATTCATGTATCTTGTCAGGGTGTATCTGTTGAAGACATTTCAAAACCTAGACCGGTTCAGTTAATCGACCCTAAGATTTTCTGTCTCTTATCCAGTCATAGGCCTTCTCTAGTCCAGTTAAGTCGACCCCAAACAGATTTTCCTGATGAAGACTCAGTAAAAGTTATCCAAGATTCTCTCAATGATTGCTGTTGAGGTTGTAGTCGCCTGTGGTTCTCTCCCTGATACTGCGGAGGTAGTAATCATCCCCAGATTCGCTCAGCGTTGCTGTTGAGGTTGAATTCATCCAAGGTTCTCTCACCGTTCCTGTTGAGGTAGTAACCATCCGTGGTTCATTCATCACCGTTTGAAGATCCAGATTCAGCTCCTGTAACCAGTCAGGACACATCTATACAAAGCATCTGAAGACCAGCTCCTGCAACATGTCAGGTACTCATTTTTCTTTTTCAGGTACGCAGGTTCTCGCTAAGGAAGCTCTTACGCGATCAACATCCAGATGGCATCTATAAGCCCATCTACCTTCCATCATCTCCTAGCATGGCATATATAAGCCCATCATCCTACCCATCAATCTCCAAATGGCATCTATAAGCCCATTCCACCATCACACTGCTACTATGTGAGCGCAAATTTCTGGGCACTCTAGTGTTCAATCATCTTCCACCTTCGGATTACGAAAGGCACGTCAGCCAATCTGCATCCTCAGGTTTAAGAAGATTGAACAGGGGCAACTGTTGCACCCCAAAATTTTCCCTCCCATATTCTTCAAGAATTGCCAAGTCAAAGGTTCAAAATTCCCCAAGGGTTGCACAGTTCAAGGGCCTCCTAACAGTCAAAAACTAGGGTTTTGGTTCTGACAAAGAAAATGAAGTTTCCAAGGGTCCAATCAAGTCCCACATGCCTATAAACATGGTCAAGCATCCTCATACCAAGTTTCAAGACTTACAGCACAAAATTGCACAGTCAAAAACCCTAATTGCACTACAGTCAACTGTAGGGGCAAAATGGTCATTTGACAGTCAAAAGTTCAAATTTTTGGTCAAAATCTCATTTTGAAGCCACAAACATCATTTGATCAATGCTTGATCATGATTCTCAAAGCTTGGCTCAAAAATCATCAAGATGCAAAAGTTTCCATATTTGGACAGTTAAAAAAGTCAACTGTAAATTGACCAGGGCATAACTTTCACATGGATTATCAGAAAAATTCCATCCAAATCTCATTTTGAAGAGAAAGACATTTACTACAACTCCTATTCATACTTCAAGTCCAAGAAATGCTCTCACAAAAAGTTATCAATTTCAACATTATAGGTCATTTTCAAAAGTCAACAAAAAGGGACTTTAAGTCAAAGGCCATAACTTGAGATTGGTAAATCAAAATGACATGGGACCAAAAACATTGGTTAGAGGACTCAAAGACCTTTCCAAAATGTCCAAGAACATGAGCAAAGCTTAAAAATTGAGCAAGTTATGCCTTGTGGAAGTTGGGAACTTTTTGGATATTTTGAAAAGTCAACATTGCTTCAAATGACCTAAAAATGCTAATGGGCCTCTTTTTCTTCCACAATTCATCATCCAAGGCATGTTCACGACCATGTGGCCCAAAGGGAAGTTTTTATCATTTTTTATTTATTTATTTGGATTTTTAATCATTAATAATTCATTTAATTAAAATAAATAGGTAAAAAATACTAAACCTAACTTTTTGAATCTTTTTGTGCATAAAATAATCTCAAGATTTTGTGTATAATCAGATTTGGAAAGTATCTTGGTGATTGAACATGATTTGGACTAAGTTTGCATGAAAAAAGATTTGAAAACTAATGCCATAAAAATCAAATATTGATTCATCAATTCAATGATTCTTTGATCAATTTTCTTAACCTAAATCATCCACACATAAATACAAAACGCAACCCTAGTGATCATGGACTCCAAGCTGCGCAGAAAAGCCATATGCAAACTTGAATTTTTTCAAGAAAACTCCAATACTGAAAACTGAGTTTTAGGACGATTCAAGGCCAAATATTTGTTCCATTAGCTTCCTGAGGCTTCAAGGAAAGTTTTCCAATCAAAATCAATCATCCTAACGCCCTGAATTGGTAACACGATCGCAACCTGTACAGAAAATATTTCATATTCGTGCATCTCAATTCATGCATCTTTTGCAATTTTTAACATTTGATTTATGTTCATTATTCAATTCTGAAGCTAACTGCGTGGTCTGATTTTGTTTTCGTGCACCATGGAAGGATTCACCATTGTTATCATCTAGGGTTTTCCAAGTTCTAAATTGGGCGTTTTCAGCTATTGTAAAATTAGGACAGGCCAATACCATGAACGAATTCAGCGTGTTCAGACGAAAACAAATTGATCCTCGCGCCTAATTTATGAGGCCATATGGCCTATTTGCTATTCTTAGATATGTCGTATTTTGGGGGGGGTTAAAAACCCCCGCTAACCATCTTTTGTTTCAGGAAAAAAAGAACAAGCGAGGAAGAAGACGCTTAGGTGGCCATTAGTGATTGGGTCATTCAAATTCTCGCGCGAAAAAAGCACTAGCGTTTGTTTTACTTTATTATATTTATTGTTTATATAATGAACAAAGAAAAGAAGCAGCACAGTTGGTCAGGCGTATGCGTGGTAATCTCTAGGACCTGGGTTCGAGCCCCAGGTCCTCACCCCTTTCATATTATTTTTCCTTTAATTGTTATCCCATGCAGATTCAACACAAGATTCCACCATATGCTCCTCCATCCAACACGCCACTTGGCCAATTGCACTCAATCAAGGGACCAGGTCTGGAGACTATGATGAACCTCAGTCAATGCACAGGCATGCTAATCAAAAGGTCAACGAGGCCTAAGGCTTATTGGGCTTAAATTGCTAAGACTTACCTCCCAATTTGGGGACAGACCCCCCTAGGTTTGCAATGGCCTTCTCACTATTTTTTTATTTTTCAATTTTTTTCTTTTATTTATTAATTCCTTTAATTTAATATTTTTCATAAAAAAAACATAAAAAACAATAAAAAATCAGAAAAAGACAAAAATTAAATATATTTATTTAATTAGTATTTTTTGTAAATAAAGTTCATTAATTGACTTAGTTTTTAATTTAGGATTTAACCTTAACATTTTTTAATAAAATCTAAAATTGGTAGAATTAGGGTTTCAAATCTCTTTTATCCTTTTTTCCTTTTTACCACTTTAATTATTAATTCTTCCTATTATTTTTATAAATCAAGATTGCATGTAAATAATTAGGTTAATTTAGGTTTAACGTTAATACTTTCTTAATAAACTAAAAAACAATTAGAATTAGGGTTAGCATTTTAATTTCAATTAATCCCATTAAATTCTCATAAATACAAAAAAACAAAAAAAATAATTTCTTTTTCTTTAATTTAATTAATTTGCTAATAATTTAATTTCGTCAAAAAGGGTCCAACGCCCTCGTTTCAATTTAAAATTTCATTTCGCGTATTTATTTCTTTTCTTTTTAATATTTATGTACCTCTCCCGAAGCCTTGTAAAATCGGACATTTTAATCTTCCGCACTTTATTTATTTTCTGTCAAATCGGGTTCTGGAAATTTTGGCGATGTGGACCCGCGCCTTTTGTAATAGTTTAGAACTTTACCTTTCTCACTCTTTAACTGTTAAATAATGGCATGCAAGAATGAATGACAATAAATAAAAACAAACGCGTAGCTCACTCATAACATGACAAGATAAAATAAATGAAAACGACACACAAATCACACACCACCCCTAGGGTACGCCTCACTGTTGCCTTGCCTCGAAAGGTGATCGTCGAGTAGAGGATGTCTTAGTAAGTCCTCATGATCCGGGAACCTGGCATGAGGGTAGCTTCTAAGGTGTCTTCCCATTGCTCCGGTGATCACCATGTCCCGAACCTCGAATTGACCCAAACACCTCCAACGGTGGTGCTACCTACCTCTCAATGGTGGGATGGCACTACTTTAAAGGACATTTACACAGACGAATTCCTTAGGGTAGGTAGACGACTCTAGATACTTGCTCTAAATTTCAAACAAAATCCAAAAATACTTTTCACACCAACACATTTTCAAAAAGCTTTCGAAAGCAATTTTTCAAACACTCTTGAGGACTGATACAAGAGTCGAACTGGAATTTTCAAAGAAACTTTTTTTAAAACCCACAGTTGAAAAGCAAACAAACCATTTTTGAAAAAACAAATGAGCAAGTATCTAAGAGCCCATGGATAACCATGGATAGAAAGGGTGCTAACACCTTCCCTTTCTATAATCTACCTCCCGAACCGAGAGCAATCTCTATAAGGAATTTTTCTGTGCTTTTGTCCTTTCCATTTGGAGAAAATAAAAGACGGTGGCGACTCTTGCTTCCGCGACATTTCGCGAACCAGCGTTAAACAGTCAGTTCTAGATCCACCGATCACAGTAGTATACCGTTGAGGTTATAGTACTCGTCCAGACTATGACATAGGGAAACATCTTCATCAAGATCTAGGAACTGTCTGGTCTTCAACGTAGTATACCGTTGAGATTAGAGGACTCGTCCACACTATGATGGAGGAAAACATCAAGATCTAGGAACTGACTAGTGTTCAACGTAGTATACCGTTGAGGTTATAGCACTCGTCCACACTATGACGTAGGGAAACATCTTCATCAAGATCTAGGAACTGTCTGGTCTTCAACGTAGTATACCATTGAAACTAGAGAACTCGTCCACACTATGACGGAGGAAAACATCAAGATCTAGGAACTGACTAGTGTTCAACGTAGTATACCATTGAGGTTATAACACTCATCCACACTATGACGTAGGGAAATATCTTCATCAAGATCTAGGAACTGTCTGGTCTTCAACGTAGTATACCGTTGAAGCTAGAGAACTCGTCCACACTATGACGGAGGAAAGCATCAAGATCTAGGAACTGACTAGTGTTCAACGTAGTATACTGTTGAGGTTATAGCACTCATCCACACTATGACGTAGGGAAACATCTTCATCAAGATCTAGGAACTGTCTGGTCTTCAACGTAGTATACCGTTGAAACTAGAGAACTCGTCCACACTATGACGGAGGAAAACATCAAGATCTAGGAACTGACTAGTGTTCAACGTAGTATACCGTTGAGGTTATAGCACTCATACACACTATGACGTAGGGAAACATCTTCATCAAGATCTAGGAACTGTCTGGTCTTCAACTTAGTATACCATTGAAATTAGAGAACTTGTCCACACTATGACGGAGGAAAACATCAAGATCTAGGAACTGACTAGTGCTCAACGTAGTATACCGTTGAGGTTATAGCACTCGTCCACACTATGACGTAGGGAAACATCTTCATCAAGATCTAGGAACTGTCTGGTCTTCAACGTAGTATACCATTGAAACTAGAGAACTCGTCCACACTATGACGGAGGAAAGCATTAAGATCTAGGAACTGTCTGGTCTTCGACGTAACTGAGAACTTTAACTGTATCTTTCCTGAAAGGTAAAGGTCAGTCATATGCAATGCATGATATGGATTAGGCAATGATGTTCTCAAAATAAATGAGATTGTATTTGTATGATGCGTATATGCATGTATCATGATGTATGGTAATGTGATGTTTTAGCTGGGGAAAATAAATCCCGGAGCTGCTGGAGAATAGAGTTGAGTTCTTCGTTTCCGATGGGGATGATGAACGGAGGCGATAAACTTGCAGGAGAGGATAACTCTGTTGGGAAATTACTCTGATGAGAAGATTACTGCGAGAGTAATTACTCTGTGGGGGGAGAGATGTTCTACTGAGGATTTTAACGATAAACTCCGCTGGGGATTCCGCTGATAAACTCCGCTGGGGATTTCACCGATAAACTCCGATGGGGATGGATTACCGTTGCTGGTGATATTAAATCTGTTGAGGATTGAATACCTGCTTGTGAAAGGAAAGAACTCCGCTGGGGATGATCGTTCAATCACAACTTGCTGGGGATAACCCTGTTAGCCTTTTGTGGGGATAACCCTCTGAATTCTGCTGGGAACGGTCCTTTGAACTTGGCTGGGGAGATTTATTTTTGTACTCTGCTGGGGATAAACTTCTAGAGTCTACTGGGTATGATGATTCAACTCTGTTGGGGAAGCTTTTCCAGACCGTGCTGGGGAAATATTGACTCCACTGGGGTATCTTGTATTCTACCGGGGAATATTCTTATACTCCATTTGAGGAATATTAAGACTGTCGGGGATACTCTTATACTTGTTGGGGAATATTCTTATACTCCGCTGGGGAATATTAAGACCTTTTTAGTGCTGATGGTAGACCTACTCTGCTTGGGGAGAGTATTACTGATTTGTTCACGGTTGCAAATCCCAGCTGGGGGAGAGCTACCATTACTCTCTTATTCTGCAGGGAGTGACGGTACCTTGGCCAAATTCTTCAGTTGAATCTACCTTTGTACCTGGTGGACAGAGCAACTGTACAGCTTGGACAATTCTTATTGCCCCTGTTTCTGCAGAAGAAGGTGCCTGCGGAGGCCCTGTGGATCGAGTATTATCCCCACCTATGAGGTGCTTGGTATCTTTCGGTCACAATGACAAGTCTTCTTCTGGTAGGCAAGTGACGAGATGACGAGACATAATTGTACGCTTTAATCCCTAATTTTTGCCTGGACCGCCCTTTCGGGTTTTCAGTCCACCGGGATACCCTTTTTTTGCCCAAGCCGCCTTTTCAGGTTTTCGACTTGCCGAGTGTACATATTATTCATTCTTTATCCCTAATTTTTGCCCGAACCCTTTCGGTTCACCGGGAAGCCCTTATTTTTGCTTAGGCCAGTCAACCTTAGCGGGTCTTTGATTATGCGTAGTACTTTTTGACTATGTCCATGCCCTCAGGATGCAGAGAGGTGTCACTGTCGGTAGTGTTGTGTTGCCATACTACCAGAAGATTTTCGTTTGATTATTCAAGATTCGTTACTGGAATTTATGTCCAATGCCCCAATTGATTCTGATGGAGATTTGCCCCTGGCTATTTGGCATTTTGAGAGATTCCTTGAATCTTGACTTAACCGCACCAGATGATGGACAATGCTCATGTCGTGCCCCTTGGTTGGAAGTGTTTTTCCACTTGAGGTGATCCTTTTTATTGAGAAGGTTTTTGTTCACTGGATATTCGTCGTGTAAATTTCTCTGCTGTTTAAACAAATAGTCATATGCAAACAATGTTATTTTAAGAATGCAAAGCTTATGTCTCTCTTGAAGTTTTTGAAAATGCAGTTTTCAATAAAACAAGCGAATTTTTGTAAAATGTTCTGTCAAATCAGGATTTTACAGCGAGCCCTGCAGGAGTCAGGATACCTTTTGTAACAGTATGCTTTCGAACTAACCCATGCTTCAGCTAGGACTTTTAATGGTTATAACATGGCCTGGTTCACGGTTTAAGAAACAAAGGATAAAGGCTCAAAATTTATTTGTACCCATCCGCTCTTCATGATGTTCTTCGATCCTAAACTCAGCTAACCGTGCATTTAGATCCTGTTTGAGTCTTTGCTCTGATATTCCAATGATGGTTCAGATACTGACAGTTTATTTTGAACAGGCAGCCATTTTTATTGATAGCTTGTAGGATCTCTTTCTTTTTTATTTTATTATCCCTGTCTTTTGCCTAACTGTTTCTTTTTGTGATTACAGTCAGCGGGATGCCCCAGTTTTTTCTTAAGTTTCCTTCACAGGTTTTGACTTATTGGGCTCTTATTTTGAGAGATAATGACTGCATGTCCTTACGATTATACGGAACGAACATCGTCTTTTGTTCGGAAGGACTTCTTTGATGCCATTTATTATGCACCTGGATCAACTGAGAAAACTACCCTGCCCCAGGTTGTGATTAAGGGTTTTAATTTGTGTAAAAAGAAAAACTCTAACTTCTTTGGCTCAAAGGGGTTGACTGGGGATTATCTTCCTTATAACTCCACTGTTTAGGATTTGAAACAACGCTTGTACATCGACAGCAAGGTCTGTTCAAAAGCACACTGTAGAGATCGTGGTGTCGTTTTCGTCATCCTCCCTCTAAAGGCTTAGAATTTTTTAATCGGGAGTTGATCATCATAAAAAATGAAAGCAATTTGAATATAGTGAAATACGAATGGATTGATTCAAAACAGACATATGCAATGCATTGATAAAGTAATAAAGTTTGACATGAATAAATGTTCGAACAATCAAAAGAAAATTACAACTAGAAAATTCTAATGAACAAAAAGTCTTCTCGTCTCAGTACTTGTCACTTCAAATGGTGAACCTTGGGGGGATGCAAAAGAATTCAATCTGACCGTCTTGTGTGAGTTCCAATGCTCCTTCATCAATCAGGTCTTGTACCTTGTTCCTCAACGTCCAACAATCATCCGTATCATGCCCCGGGCCACCAGAGTGATAAGCACAGCGGGCATTAGGGTTATACTTTGGTGATGTAGTGTTGGGATTCTTAGGAGGGTCCCTTAATGTTACCAGATTCAATCTCAACAGGTGTTGTAAAGCCTGAGACAGTGACATGTTGAGCCTGGTAAATTACCTCCTGGGCATATTTGGCTTACTCTGATCAAACAGTTATTCTTGGCGAGGTCGATGTTGGACCTGTGAGGTAGTAACAACTTGGAGAGGTCTATTCTTCATCAAACCAAACCCTTGATTTCTCGGAAGCTGATTAAGGACTTGGTCCCCGGCCTTGACTATTTGTTTCATTTCGTTGTCTTGACGAAGCTGGTTGACAATGGTTCTCAGCTCTTCTTGCTCCCGAGCTAAGCCTTGGATAATAGCCATCTGCCCCAACATCTGGGTTTTAATGGCACTGAATTCAGCTTGTAGTTGCTCCAGTCGTTCGTCCTTATTGTCTTCAGGACTTTTCTTGACCAAATTCCCCATAAGGAGTGTTCTCAACTCTTCCTGCCCCTTGGATAGGTTTAGGAAGATTTCCCTGAACTGAGTCTCTTGAGTATGAAGATCTTGGTTGTCTTGTTGGAGAGCCATTGCTGAAATAAACAGCGATAACATGAGAGACCTGTACTGGAAGACCTGTTATACAATGATATATATGATATATGTATGCAATGTTTTCAAGGATCTCGCGGGGTAAACAAAAAACTGTTAGAATTTGAATCTTGTAGCTTTGATTGAAGGAACTTCATGTCGTTAAGAGTCCTTCTTCAAGAGTCAAGCTCACCATATCGAGTGGGTCATAGCCCCTGACTTAAGTTATCATGTTTTGATTTCTAGACAACCTTGGCTAGAGGAAAATAAATCCCCTTTGCCCCTTGCTAGACATCTGATGTACCATAACCTGCATCACAGACCCTTGAGATCCTTGAAATGGTTAAGGAAATGTTAAGGCATGATGTTATGATGTGTATGCTATGCATTTAAGCAAAAGCGTAAGGTGATGTAAGTAAACCCTGCAATAAGTCCAAATTATTGGATAAGGACTGTAAACAAAACCTGCAAGGAACTTGTTGTACCCCAAAATTTGCCCTCCCATATTCTTCAAGATTTGCCCAGGACAATCTCCAAATGGTTCAAAATCCCTCAAGGGTTGCACAGTCCAATTGCCTCCTAACACAGTCAAAATTAGGGTTTTGGTTATGGCAAAGAAAATGAGGTTTTCAAGGGTCCAATCAAGTCCCACATGCCCATATACATTATCAAGCATCCATATGTCAAGTTTCAAGACTCACAACATCAAATTGCACAGTCAAAAACCCTAAATGCTCCACAGTCAACTGCAGGGGCAAAATGGTCATTTGACAGTCAAAAGTCAAAATTTTTGGTCAATATCTTATTTTGAAGCCACAAACATCATTTTATCAATTCTTGATCAAGATTCTCAAAGCATGGCTCAAAAAGTCTCAAGATGCAAAAGTTTCTATTTTTGGACAGCTGAAAAGTCAACGGTAACTTGACCAAAGCATAACTTCCTCATGGTTTATCAGAAAAATCTCATCCAAATCTCATTTTGAAGAGAATGACATTTCCTACAACTCATCTTCACACTTCAAGTCCAAGAAATGCTCTCACAAAAAGTTATCAATTTCAACATTATAGGTCATTTTCAAAAGTCAACAAAAAGGCACTTTAAGTCAAAGACCATAACTTGAGATTGGTAAATCAAAATGACATGGTACCAAAGGCATTGGTTAGAGGACTTCAATACCTTTCCAAAATGTCCAAGAACATGATCATAGCCTCAAAATTGAGCAAGATATGCCTTGGAGAAGTTGGGAAATTTTTGGGAATTTTGAAAAGTCAACTTTGCCTAAAACACTTCAAAATTGCTAATGGGCCTCAATTTCTTTCTTGAATCATTACCCAAAGCTTATGCACGACCCATTGAGCTAAAAATGATTTATTTTCTTATTTTTAATTAATTAATTGAATTTTTATTCATATTAATTCATTTAATTAGATTTAATTATGAGAAAAATATCAAATAATGCCTTTCAAATCTTTTTATGCAGCAAATATTCTCATTATAGGCTAAAGATTTCGTGCACCAATCAACAAGACAAGATCATCCATATTTGGCAAGATTTGCATGAAAAAAAGATTGGAAATTCATGATTAAAAATCAAATATTCAAAACATAAATTCATGGATCTTTGGGCTTGTTTTTGACCTAGAATGCTTCACATACATATGCACAAGAAAACCTAATGCAGACACACACGAAAAACTGCTCACAAACATAGAACCAAATTGCAAAATTTCAACCAAAAGCTTGAAACTGATCTCAGAATTGGAGCACGTTTCAAAGCATAAAAAGCATTCTAATACGTTTCTGAACCTTCCAGGAATTGATTGCAATCAAGAACACGCTTCCTTACTCCAAGAAACGGTAGAACAGAATATCCTTTCTCACGAAAATTTCCATAATCGAATTCTGCTTTCCATGCATCATTGTTATATTTTGAATATTGATTTATACTAATAATGATCTTCTGAAGCTTTTGGTAACGTCTAATTGTTCTAAAGATGCTTGTATCAAAATCTGCCATTGATGAAACCTAGGGTTTCAGAAACTCCAAAATAGGGCTTTCCTTGTATGGAAAAATTGGACCTTGAGACCTATGCCATTGAATTCAGGAGCTCCATACGAATTGAATGATGACCTCGCGCCCTTTTTATATTAAGGCATATTCTATTCGCTATTTTTCATGGCTGTGCTTAGTGGGGGTTTAAAACCCCCGCTATTTGTTTTATAATTGCAGGGAAAAAAAGGAAGAAGATGGACGTGGCCTGATGCTATTGGGAGATTCAAATCTGGCGCGTAATTTTTTGTCTTATGCTACTATCTAATGTTTTTGTATATTATGTTTTTTGTCCATCCATATAACAAACGCACGCAATAGCTCAGTTGGTTGATGAGGTGTCTTGCAGGTATAGGGACCTGGGTTCGATTCCCAGGTCCCCCCATATGCTTAATAATTTTGGTTTCAATGTGTTCTAGTGCAGCACTCATTCCATGGCCTACCATATACGCTCATGCCTATGCTTGACAAGTGGCCCTGATGAGTAATCCAATGGTCAGAAGGTGGATTCTATGGTGCACTCCAGTCAACAATCATACACATGGTCAGAAAAGTCAAACGAGCTTATGCTTCAGTGGGCCTGAATTACTCCAATCTTACCTCCATAATGGGCCAGACACCCCCCTTGTTTGTATATTTTCATTTTCTTTTTCTTTTTAATTCTTTTAATTGCCTTAATTATTTTTATTTAATTCACCTCAAATAATTAATTTTCATAATAAAAACAAAAAAATCAAAAAAAAATGTAAAATATATTTAATTATTATTAATTCATCACTTAAATATTTCTGTAAATAAGTTTCAATAACTAATTTAGTTTAATTTAGGTTTGGAAACTTTAATCTTTTTTCTTAATAAATAAAAAATGTGTAGAATTAGGGTTCTTGACATTTTCATCTTTTTCTTAAATAAATAATTTTCTCTCATTATTATTATTATTATTAATTACTATTTATTTTTGTAAATAAACATGTATATTAATTAATTAGTAAATTAGAGTAACTTTAATATTTTCACTAATAATCAAAAATAATTTAGAATTAGGGTTTCCATTTAATTTTAATTTTCTTTATTTTCATAAATACAAAAACATAAAAAACAATTTCTTTTTTAATTAAAATAATAATTAGACTTTAATTTCAATTTAATTTCAAAAGGGTCAAAACCCTCGGACGTCCTAACTTTTATTCTTTCGCACGTTATTCTTTTTTCTTTTCGAATATTATGTAACTGCTCAAGGATTGTAATAGTAATTAGGTCTTTTTACTTTCCGCATTTTATCAAAAACGGGTCTTTGTATTTTGGCGATGTATAGACCCGCGCCTTGTAATAGCGTAGGATTTATCTTTCCGCATTTAAATTTCCGCACTCTTAAATTCTAAATTGCATGAAAGAATGTATGGTTAATTAAAAACAAGCTTAGCTCACAATACAATGATCAAAGATAACTGTTAAACTGAAAACAACACACAAATTCACACACCACTCTTAGGGTACGCCTCACCTGTTGCCTTCGAAACGTGGTCGTCAAGTATAGGACGTTTTAGTAAGTCCTTATGTCCATGATCCCGTTGCCTCGAAAAAAGTTGCCTCGAAACGGTTGCCTCGAAAAAGTTGCCTCGAAATGGTTGCCTCAGAATAGTTGCCTCGAAATGGTTGCCTCAGATTAAAAAAGGATCAAGGACATAAGGGTAGCTTCTAAGGTGTCCTAACTGTTGCTTCAGTGACCACACTGTCCCTATACTCGAATTGACCCGAACACCTCCAACGGTGGTGCTACCTACCTCTCAATGGTGGGATGGCACTACCTTAAGGACATTTACACAGCCTAATTCCTTAGAGTAGGTAGATGACTCGTAGATACTTGCTCTATTAAAAAACAAACAAAAAACTCTTTTCACACCGACACTTTCAAAAAGCTTTCAAAACAATTTTTTCAAACACTCTTGAGGACAGATACAAGAGTTATTCAGAAAACTTTCAAAGAAACTTTTTCAAACCCACTCACATCTTGAAAAGCAAACATTTTGAAAACATAGTGAGCAAGTATCTAAGAGTCCATGGATAACCATGGATAGAAAGGGTGCTAACACCTTCCCTTTCTATAAATCTACCTCCCGAACCGAGAAACTATCTCATAAGGAATTTTGCTGTGCTTTTGTCCTGTCCATGTTGGAGAAAATAAAAGACGGTGGCGACTCTTGCTTCCGCGACATTTCGCGAACCAGCGTTAAACAGTCAGTTCTAAATCCACCGATCATAGAACTGGCGACTCTGCTGGGGAAAATTTAAAGTGAGGTGTACCTTAGGACTAAGATCACTTGTGTTTTCAATTGTCTGAACTGTTTGATTTATTATTGTGGGTACTGTCTTGGGAGTTCTATAGATCCTAACCCGGATCTGGGGGATACCTTCTTAGAAAGTAGCAACAAGACTGTGAGGGAACTGTGTGGGGTATACCGACATGGTTGAAGCAGTCTGCTACGTTGATGTGGCACTTTGGTGAGTACCGGTAACCCTTGAGTCCAGTCAAGGAGAGTACGGGGCCGCCGTGTGGTGTCGTGAAGCATCAACTGACCTTAGGAACCTTAATTGAACCATCTTGGCCTCTTTAGGGTAGTGAGATAACTGACTTTGGTGCAGTCCGAGGTTGGTTGATACTCGATACTACACTCAATTGAGGGTTATTTTCTTGGAATATTTCGGTCGCCAGTTCAGTGGCTAAATCGAAACGATGAACAATGAAAGCAATCCAATGATATTGGGACCCTTAGAACCCGGTTACTTCTGATAGGACAGGTTTTGAGCCCACCAACTTCAAGAGGGTAGTACCCCAGACCCCATGCTGGCCTAAACTCTAAGGGTTGTCTTGTGTGACTTGTGTGCCTTACCATGTTTGCTTCTTGTGAATACTTGTGGTGTGTTTAATCATAGCATCATAACATCATACAGCATCATATGCATTGACTAACCATTTTAGGGGTTCGAATCTTCATCTTTGTTCTTATTTTGTAGGACATGGAAACTATCCGCAGAAAGACAATTCAGATCAGCCTTGTAAGGATCCCTCCTCAGCTTAAGGAACTTATATCCAGGATTCCTGAGAGCTCTTCTTTCAGTGAGAGGCATGGAAGACTCATCAGCTTGGTCAACACCAACATTGAGGAAGATATGATAAAGGTCCTCTTCCAGTTCTTTGACCCTCTGCACCACTGCTTTACTTTCCTGGATTATCAACTGGTTCCTACATTGGAAGAGTTCTCCCGACTTCTGAAGATCCCTATCCTTAGTCAACTACCCTACAATGGTACGGAAAAGGAACCCAAGCTTGAAGAGATTGCCAAAGCATTACGCCTACAACCATCTGACATCAAGGGACATTGTGAAGTTAGAAGTGGTATCAAAGGGTTCCTGGCCAGATTCCTGTTTGATAAGGCCCAAGAATGTTGGAATTCCCTTGACCTACAAGCCTTTGAAGAAGTTGTAGCCCTCCTTGTCTATGGGTTGGTGTTGTTCCCGAATCCAGATCAGCTTATAGATATCAATGTCGTCAAGATCTTCATGTCCAGGAATCCTATACCTACGTTGCTTGGGGACATCCTTCACTCATGTTACACTCGAACCATGAGAAAAAGAGGTGTTCTTATGTGCTGCACTCCTCTCCTGGGAAGGTGGTTTATTTCGCACCTTCCACAATCAGTTCTGAAGAACGAACGGGGTTTGAGATGGTCACAACGATTGATGACTCTTACACATGCTGATATACATTGGTGTTCTCGGTCCAGAGAAGATGTCACTTTCATTGATCGTTGCGGGGAGTTTCCTAATGTTCCTTTACTTGGAATTAGAGGAGGTATTACTTACAACCCATGCTTGGCCTTGAGACAGTTTGGATATGCTCGGAGGGATGGCCCTCATGACATGTTAATTCCTGACATAGTTTTTGACTTCGACAACGATGCACAAGGACTTCTCCAGAGATTTATCAGAGCTTGGAGGATGCCCAGCAAGGTAGACAGCAAGACACTGGGGCACAGGAACTCCATCCCGTTGGAGCCTTATCTTAAGTGGGTACGGGCCCGCTCCCAGAAGTTAGTGATGCCATATCCTCATGTTCTCCCTGTGATCAAAGAGCCAGTTTTGGAAGGAGAGGTGTCCTACACCATTCAACATCCTGACATGCCTACATCCTGGGAAGAAATGCAGAAGAGCTGGATCCAGCTTAAGGAAGAACGAAATTCTCTTGAGTCCAGTCTACATGCTAGTGAGAAGAAGGTCTTGGAGCTCACCCGCCTACTGCACGAGGAAAAGACTCTCAACACTTACATTGCTCCAAAGAGGATGCGCAGTGTCTTTTGGGATTGATTTACTTTGTAATGTTTGCCCATGAGGCCTTGATGTACTGAACAATTATTTCTTAATGATAACGTGTGTTCCTTTTTGTCTACAACAAATTTGAACTTTCGAACCCTTGAATGCATTGCATAAATAGCATATCATGCATCATGTGCATAGCAGGTACTCTTTTTTACAGGTGGTTTAATCTTCTTCGCTGTTTATTTCAGCTCGCTATCATGAATCCTGAATCATCTACTGAGCAGTCCATCAAGGCCCTTCAGGCTCAGAACGCCTAATTCCAAGAGCTGATCATGAGTTTAGCCCAAGGACAGGAGGAATTGAAGGCTCTGCTGGTCAAGAAGAAGAAGAAGAGAACTGTACTATTCAACACTGGCCGGAGGTTTGGTAACACACTGCAGAATGAGGTGGATCAAGCTGGTTCTTCTGTAGGGAAAGGCAGTCCCCAGGGGGGAAGGGTTCCTAGTCCGGTGGTCTCTGACAACGAGACTGATTTTAATGAGGAGCAGTATCCTCCAGCTGAAGACAAGTATAAGCAGTTAGAGGATCGTCTGAATGCCATGGAAATTCAACAAGTGCCTGGGTTGGATTTTGGAGACTTGGGTCTATCTTCTGGTGTGGTAATCCCACATAAGTTCAAAGCACCATCTTTCGCAAAGTATGACGGGGCGTCCTTCCCTAAGCTACATCTCAGATCTTATGTGCGAAAAATCCATCCATACACTATGGACAAGAACTTATGGATCCATTTCTTCCAGGAGAGTCTTTCAGGGACTCATCTCGAATGGTTCTATCAGCTGGATGGGACCAAGGTTCGTAACTGGGAGGAATTGGCTACTGCTTTTTACAAGCAGTATCAGTATAATACCGACCTCGCTCCTACACGTACCCAACTCTAGGGTATGTCCCTAGGATCAGGAGAAGGTTTTAAAGAGTATGCGCAGAAGTGGAGGGACCTGGCTGGCAGGGTGCAGCCACCATTAACTGACCGTGAACTTGTGGACATGTTCTTGGGGACCCTATCCGGGCCGTTCTTCAATCATCTCATTGGCAATTCGTCTGCAGGATTCACAGATCTCATTCTGACTGGGGAAAGGATAGAGGCTGGTTTGAAATCAGGGAAAATACAGAAAGGTGCGTCCTCAAGCTCTGAGAAGAAGCCTTTCAACAAGGAAGCCAGTGCTGTGTATGGGCCTAGAAGGCAAAATAAACCAGAACGCCGCCAAGCTGTCAACGTGGTGGTAATTGCAAAGCCTGCTGCCGCTCCTCGGCAACCCAACCAACCAAGGGGTGAGAGACCCAGAAGAGAATATACTCGGCTTAGTATGACCTTGTCGTAGATCTTGCCGCAATTGCTATCAACCAACTTGAAAACCGTCAGAGAAGCTCCGAAGGTGGTAAACACAACCTCTCCGAAGTATAATCCAAACGCCCACTGTGCTTATCACTCTGATAGCCCGGGGAATTCTACTGATGATTGTTGGGCCCTAAGAAATAAGGTTCAAGACCTTATTGATGCCAAGGAAATACACTTTGAGGCGCCCGAAAGGCCCAACGTTGTGACTGCTCCTATGCCCCAGCATAAAGTAAATGCTATTGAGGAAGACTTGTATGCAGTTTCTGTGGATGATGTTGCTACCCCTTTATTGACTGTCAAGAGGAACCTGTTGCTAGCCGGTTTATTTCCGGGTTGTAGCAAGGGTTGCCTTCTATGTGCCGTTTCCCCTACTGGTTGTCCGTTGCTGAAGTCAGGCATCCAAAGCCTGATGGATAGCAAAGAAATCTTGTTCAAGAAGACCGCTGTTCCTATTGCTCCTGTTGAAGAAGTATCTGTTGTCACCATTTTTAACAATCCTACCAAGGCTCCCCCGAGGAAGCCAGTCAAAATCATGTCTGTTGCACCTATTATCATTACTGTTCCGGGGCCCCTCCCCTACAAGTCTGACAAGGCTGTCCCATGGCATTATGGGGCAGATGTGTATGTGCTTGGAGTGAAGCAGGAGTTCAACACCAATACCGGTATCAGTAACATCACCGGTCCCGCTAAAGTAACTCGCAGTGGTAGGCTCTTCTCGCCTGACATTGCGCCACCAGTTATCCGAAGACCTCTTATCATCACGCCTACAAGTGCGCCTGTTTTCCCTTCTGATCAAGTTTCTACCCCTGCTGCCGAGTCATCTGACGCTCGGGGCAAAGGGATTGCTGATGTGCCTGCCCGGATGGAGGCACCAAAGACTGTCAATGTTGAAGCCTCCCAGCAAGAGATGGAGGAAATTCTTAAGATAATCAAGAAGAGCGATTTCAACGTCGTTGAACAGCTGGGGCATACCCCCTCCAAGATCTCTATGCTGTCATTATTATTATGTTCAAAGGCCCATGCCAAGGCCCTGATTTCATTCCTGAAGACGGCCCATGTGCCACAAGAAACGTCTGCGGATCAATTTACTGATTGTGTAGCCAATTTGACCGCTGACAATGGTTTGGGTTTCTCGAATGCTGATCTGACCGCCAAGGGAAAGAACCACAATGATGCCTTGCATGTCTCCATAGAATGCAGGGGAACTACTCTCGCACACGTGTTGGTGGACACTGGTTCTTCGCTGAATGTATTGCCCAAGAAGGCCTTAGACAGGCTGGATTGTGAGGGTCTAGAGTTGAAGCCTAGTAACATCATTGTCCGAGCCTTTGACGGGTCGAAGAGGATGGTTCATGGTGAAGTAGATATTCCGATCCGGGTTGGTTCCCAAGTCTTCGATTCAACGTTCTATGTGATGGACATTCGTCCATCCTATTCTTGTTTACTGGATCGTCCCTGGATCCACAAGGCTGGGGCTGTGACCTCCACTCTACACCAGAAGCTCAAATACCCTGTCAGAGGAAGATTGTCACTGTGCAGGGGGAGGAAGAATACATGGTTAGTCATCTGAACTCATTCCGGTATATAGAGATGGACGGGGAGTTTATTGAAACCCCCTTTCAACATTTTGAAGAGGTACCTCCAACATTGGCGTCAGCTGAGACGGTAATTGAAGAAGACTTTCCTTTGAAGATGGCTTCCTTGAAGGACGCCCGGGCTGTAATTGAGAAAGGTGAATGTGCTAACTGGGGCAGGCTCCCTGATTTTACTCCTAAAACTGACAAGTTTGGGCTGGGTTTCACTGCAGAGGCTCAGAAGGCTGTGCGCAAAGCAAGGATCGGAAGACCTCCCGTATTCATCACAAACCCGGGAGTGAATGCTATTGAAGGCGATGCGGAGGAATCAAAATTTGATAGCTGGATCTACCCGACGACCGACGGTGGACTGAACAATTGGACTGCAAAAGACCACATACCTGTTACTTTTGTTACGCAGTAATGAATTCCTTTGTTTTTAATTTGTAATAAATAATAAATTGAAACTTTATGGCCCGGTGTCTTACCCGGGGCACCGTTGGCTTCATTTGTGAGGGCTTATTACTTGTCATTTCCATATATCATGAATAAAGACATTGGACGTTTTTCGCATCTCAAATCTTGTGCTCCCTTTCTTTCTTTCTTTCTTTATATATTGCAAAACAGCTATATTTACACACACTCACTCATACAGGTTCTAATCCACTCTGGATCAAACTGGTAACGACTCTACTACTGCCAGTTATGACTTCGAAAATCCGATCAACTTAGCCGAAGACGAAGGTGAAGATGATTGCGAAGTGCCTGGTGAGCTTGCAAGACTGTTACTCCAGGAAGAGAGGGCCATTCAGCCACATGAAGAGGCAGTGGAAACAGTAAATCTGGGTACTGAGACAGATAGAAAGGAAGTCAAGATTGGTGCTAATCTAGAGCTCAGCGTGAAACAACGGTTGGTTCAGATGTTGCATGATTATGTGGAGATCTTCGCCTGGTCTTACGAAGACATGCCTGGGTTGGATACCGACATTGTGGTCCATCACTTGCCTACCAAGGAAGACTGCCCTCCGGTAAAACAAAAGGTCCGTCGTATGCGTCCAGAGATGTCCGAAAAGATCAAAGCTGAGGTTACGAAACAATTTGATGTCGGGTTTCTAGCAGTGACTTCTTACCCTCAGTGGGTTGCCAACGTGGTTCCGGTGCCAAAGAAAGATGGTAAGGTCAGAATGTATGTTGATTACAGGGATCTGAACAGGGCGAGCCCCAAGGATGACTTCCCCCTGCCTCACATCGACGTTCTGGTTGACAATACTGCTCAGCACAAGGTGTTCTCCTTCATGGATGGTTTTTCAGGTTATAATCAGATCAAGATGGCTCCTGAAGATATGGAAAAGACTACCTTTGTTACTCAGTGGGGCACCTTCTGCTACAAGGTCATGCCATTCGGGTTGAAAAATGCTGGGGAAACCTACCAACGTGCCATGGTTGCTTTATTTCATGACATGATCCATCATGAGATTGAAGTATATGTCGACGATATGATTGCAAGGTCCCAAACGGAGGAGGAACACCTTGACCATCTACAAAAGTTGTTTGACCGTATGAAGTTGTACAAGCTGAGGTTCAACCCAAACAAATGCACCTTCGGGGTAAGATCTGGAAAGTTGCTAAGCTTCGTCGTGAGCGACAAAGGTATTCAAGTGGACCCTGCCAAGGTTAAAGCCATACAAGAGATGCCAGTGCCCAAGACAGAGAAAGAAGTCAGAGGCTTCCTAGGACGTCTGAATTATATTGCCCGATTCATCTCGCACCTAACTGCTACCTGTGAACCAATCTTCAAGCTGCTGAAGAAAGATCAGGTGGTACGTTGGAATGATGAATGTCAGGCCGCTTTCGACAGAATCAAAGAGTATCTCCAAGAACCACCCATTCTTATGCCACTGGTTGAAGGGAGACCTCTAATACTATACCTGACAGTACTTGACAACTCAATGGGGTGCGTGTTGGGGCAGCATGACGAGTCTGGCCGAAAAGAGCACGCCATTTATTACCTTAGCAAAAAGTTTACCGACTGTGAGACCCGATACTCACTGCTCGAGAAAACTTGCTGCGCTTTGGTATGGGCTGCTCGCCGGCTGAGATAGTATATGCTGACTCACACTACTCTGTTGATTTCAAAAATGGATCCAATAAAGTACATATTCGAAAAGCCTGCTCTGTCTGGAAGAATAGCAAGATGGCAAATGATCTTGACAGAATACGACATCCAGTACACAACTCAGAAAGCTATCAAGGGAAGTGCATTGGCAGACCACTTGGCACACCAGGAAGTGGACGACTACTAGGCAATGAACTTTGAATTTCCTGACGAGAACATCATGGTAGTGACGGATTGTGAAGTACCTGGACCGGATGAAGGACCTGAGGAAGGATCCCGATGGTCTATGCACTTCGACGGAGCCTCCAATGCTTTGGGTAACGGTATTGGCGCTGTAATCATATCCCCTCAAGGAACTCATACTCCACTTACTGCCCGGCTATGTTTCAACTGCACCAACAACATGGCGGAGTATGAGGCGTGTATCATGGGTCTTCAAGTTGCGATTGACTTAAGGATCAAGTTTCTGAGTGTCTTCGGAGATTCCTCTCTCGTGATCAATCAGATCAAAGGCGAGTGGGATACGAAACACCCAAACCTCATTCCTTACAAAGAATGTGTGTTGACATTGATCCCCCATTTTACAGAGATAACTTTTGAACACTTCCCAAGAGAGGAGAATCAATTGGCGGACGCGTTAGCTACGATGTCTTCTATGTTCAAAGTCAAATGGGATAACGAGGCTCCCCGGGTCATTATCTAGAAGTTGGACGAACCTGCATACTGTTGTGATCTTGAGGCTGAGATAGTAACTGAAAAACCCTGGTATCACGAGGTGAAGAGGTATCTGGAAGCTCAAGAATACCCGGAAGGTGCATCTGTCAACGACAAAAAGTTTCTGAGAAGGTTCGCAACGAAGTTTTTCCTTAGCAATGGCATTCTATACAAGCGAAACCATGATTCAACCTTACTGCGTTGTGTGGATAAAGCTGAAGCAGAAAGGATCATGGCAGAGCTACATGAAGGTACCTTCGGAACGCATTCCAGTGGACACACCATGGCAAAGAAGATCCTTCGGGCAGGGTATTTCTGGTCCACAATGGAAGCTGACTGTTACCAACATTCTCGGACATGTCATAAGTGCCAGATATATGCAGATAAGGTACACGTTCCTCCAGTTCCTCTGAATGTCTTGACAGCACCTTGGCCTTTCGCAATGTGGGGCATTGATATGATCGATGAGATTAAACCTACGACATCCAATGGGCATCGCTTCATCCTGGTGGAGATCGATTACTTTACAAAGTGGGTTGAAGCAGCTTCCTTCGCTACAATAACCAAGAATGTTGTGGCACGGTTCATTCGGCATAACCTGATCTGTCGATACGGTGTCCCAGAAAGGATCATTACGGACAATGGTACCAATCTTAACAACAAGATGATCACTGAGCTCTGCGAGCAATTAAAGATACAGCACCACAACTCTTCTCCTTACCGACCAAAGATGAATGGGGCCGTCGAAGCAGCTAATAAGAATATTAAGAAGATTGTGCAGAAGATGACAGTGACCTATAAATATTGGCACGAGATGTTACCGTTCGCTCTTCATGGGTACCGTACCTCAGCAAGAACGTCAACTGGGGCAACTCCCTTTTCTTTGGTCTACGGCATGGAGGCAGTCTTACCGATTGAAGTGCAGATACCCTCTCTCCGGATAATGAAGGATGCAGGCTTGAGCGAAGATGACTGGATCCAGACTCGACTTGATCAATTAAACTTAATTGACGAAAAGAGACTTACTGCTATATGTCATGGTCAAACGTACCAAAAACGGATGATCAGGGCATTTAACAAGAAAGTCAAACCGCAAGAGTATCAAGTTGGAGACCTGTTAATCAAGCGCATCATTCTTCCTCAGAGTGATCCCAGGGGAAAATGGACCCCTACGTACGAAGGGCCATTTGTGGTTAAACATGTGTTCTCAGGAGGAGCCATGATTCTAACCACCATGGATGGTGACGACCTTCCTCACCCCGCCAATGCAGACATAGTAAAAAGATACTACGCATGATAAAAGACCCGCTAGGTTGACATACCTAGGCAAAAATTAGGGCTTCCCGACGAACCAAAAGGGTTCGGGCAAAATGAGGGATGAAATGAAAAAAATCTATACACCCGGCAAGTCGAAAACCTGAAAAGGCGGCTTGGGCAAAAATGGGTATCCCGGTGGACTGAAAACCCGAAAGGGCGGTCCAGGCAAAAGTTAGGGATTAAAGCGTAATACTATGTCTCATTGGATCACCTTGCATCCAGAATCCGGTATCAACATCAAGTTCAGACGGCATCGATCAACCAGCTTCATCTTCAACTAAGCAGCCAAGTGATGAGACACTCAGAGATATAAAGGCGATAGCAGAGTTGGAACCCAGTGGGATTATCTTTCTTCACATAGCTGTTTTGTTTTCTTTTTTACAAAATTGTATAAACTCTGTTGTTCAGCGGCATTCTCTTACTAGGACGTCAGTCTTGTGTACATAAAACGCCTATTTACAAGCAAATTCAAAATCAATACAAATTCACTTTTCAGCTAAATTGCCAATTGTTTTTCCTTTTTCTGTTTTGTTTTGCGAAGAACGTCCAATGTTCAATTGTGATATATGAATTTGACACTAATTGCTAACTCATAAATATTTGCATGCGAAACAAAGGATTAATTACAGGTAACATCAGAAACAGGGGCAATAATGAGTTGTCTAAGCGATCTAATTGTTCTGTCCACCAAGGTACCAAGGTAAGTTCGGCTGAAGAATGTAACCAAGATATCTTAATTCCCCAGAGAGTGAGCCAAGATCCAACAATTCTCTCCCAAGCAATTGGTCTCTCATCAACCCTAACAAAGGCACAATATCTCCAGCAAGTCCGCAATGCTCTCCCCGAGCAGAGTTATCCTCAATCAGCCTTAAGGAAGTTGGGTATCCCCAGTAGATCTCAACATTCCCCAACGGAATATATAGACGTTCTTAACAAGCATCCCCGGCAATCTTGATCTAAGATTGTTCCCCGGCGGAATATCGGACATCAAGTGGAGCCATTTCCCAGTCCAATCTGAAAAGTTTCCCCAGGAAAGTGGAATCCATCTCCCCAGCAGGAAGCTTATCCCCAGTAGATTCTGGAAGCCTGTCACCCGCATAGTACGAGCGCTCCCCCGGCTTCATTCAGAAGGTTATTTCCCCACCAAGATATAACTGGGTTATCCTCAGCCAATTGTCACGGAAAGATCGTCCCCGGTGAAGCCTTCTTTTCCCCAACGGAGTTCATCAAAACTTCCAACAGAGCAAATCAATGGTATCCCCAGCGGAGTTATCATCAAACCTCAGCGAAGTACCTCTCTTTCCCCATAGAGTAACTCCCCACAGAGTAATCTATTCGCCAGTTTTATTCCACAACGGAGTCATCTTATCCTACCGGTATTCTTGCAACTATCTCCCCCAGCAGAAACGAAGAACTCTATTCTTCAACATCAGCCCAGGAGTTCAACTTCTCGGCACCCGTCAAGGATTTATTTTCCTAGACGAAAATACATTCACAAACATCACATCTTCATACATTATAGCATGCACATACGCATCATGAATATACAATCTCATTTATTTCAAGAACATCATGCATTTCATACATCATGACATTGCATACAACTGATGTTTTGTCTTTTCAGGACAAAAGTCAATACAAAGATAATTGCTATCAACGGTCGTGATTCCAGATCCGATTCCTGCATCTCGCCAGGGTGTATCTGTTGACGACTATATTCTAGACTCAATTCCTGTATCCTGCCAGGGCACGTCTGAAGAGTTTGAAGATCCGATTCCTGTATCTTGCCAGGGTGTATCTGTTGACGACTATATTCCAGACTCGATTCCTGTATCCTGCCAGGGCACGTCTGAAGAGTTCGAAGATCTGATTCCTGTATCTTGCCAGGGTGTATCTGTTGACGACTATATTCCAGACTCGATTCCTGTATCCTGTCAGGGCACGTCTGAAGAGTTTGAAGATCCGATTCCTGTATCTTTCCAGGGTGTATCTGTTGACGACTAATTCCATACTCGATTCCTGTATCTTTCCAGGGCACGTCTGAAGAGTTTGAAGATCCGATTCCTGTATCTTTCCAGGGTGTATCTGTTGACGACTAATTCCAGACTCGATTCCTGTATCTTGCCAGGGCACGTCTGAAGAGTTTGAAGATCTGATTCCTGTATCTTGCCAGGGTGTATCTGTTGATGACTATTCTCCAGACTCGATTCTTGTATCCTGCCAGGGCACGTCTAAAGAGTTCGAAGATCCGATTCCTATATCTTGCCAGGGTGTATCTGTTGACGACTATATTCCAGACTCGATTCTTGTATCCTGCCAGGGCACGTCTGAAGAGTTTGAAGATCTGATTCCTGTATCTTGCCAGGGTGTATCTATTGACGACTATTTTCCGGATTCGATACCTGTATCCAGCCAGGGCACATCCACACGAAGAATTTGAAGATCAACCCCGGTAACAGGCCAGGTAATTATCTTTCTTTCTCAGGTACGCAAGTTCTCACTAAGGAATCTCTTATGCGATCGACACCTAGATGGAATCTGTAAGCCCATCCACATACCAACAGTCTCCAGATGGCATCTATAAGCCCATCCTCCTATCCATCATCTCTCCAAATGGAATCTGTAAGCCCATTCCCGACATCACAACGCTGATACTACTCAATGCGAGTGCAAATTTCTGGGCACTCTAGTGTTCAATCATCTTCCACCTTCGGATCACGAAAGGCACGCCAGCCAATCTACATCCTCAGGTCTAAGAAGATTGAACAGGGACAACTGTTGTACCCCAAAATTTTCCCTCCCATATTCTTCAAGATTTGCCTAGGACAATCTCCAAATGGTTCAAAATCCCTCAAGGGTTGCACAGTCCAATTGTCTCCTAACACAGTCAAAATTAGGGTTTTGGTTCTGGCAAAGAAAATGAGGTTTTCAAGGGTCCAATCAAGTCCCACATGCCCATATATATTGTCAAGTTTCAAGACTCACAACATCAAATTGCACAATCAAAAACCCTAAATGCTCCACAGTCAACTACAGGGGCAAAATGGTCATTTGACAGTCAAAAGTCAAATTTTTTGGTCAATATCTTATTTTGAAGTCACAAACATCATTTTATCAATTCTTGATCATGATTCTCAAAGCATGGCTCAAAAAGTCTCAAGATGCAAAAGTTTCTATTTTTGGACAGTTGAAAAGTCAACTGTAACTTGACCAAGGCATAACTTCCTCATGGTTTATCATAAAAATCCCATCCAAAGCTCATTTTGAAGAGAATGACATTTCCTACAACTCATCTTCACACTTCAAGTCCAATAAATTCTCTCACAAAAAGTTATCAATTTCAACATCATAGGTCATTTTCAAAAGTCAACAAAAAGGCACTTTAAGTCAAAGACCATAACTTGAGATTGGTAAATCAAAATGACATGGGACCAAAGGCATTGGTTAGAGGACTTCAAGACCTTTCCAAAATGTCCAAGAACATGATCATAGCCTCAAAATTGAGCAAGATATGCCTTGGAGAAGTTGGGAAATTTTTGGGAATTTTGAAAAGTCAACTTTGCCTAAAACACTTCAAAATTGCTAATGGGCCTCAATTTCTTTCTTGAATCATTACCCAAAGCTTATGCACGACCCATTGAGCTAAAAATGATTTATTTTCTTATTTTTAAATAATTAATTGAATT
Source organism: Vicia faba (assembly GCA_948472305.1). Taxonomy (NCBI): domain Eukaryota; kingdom Viridiplantae; phylum Streptophyta; class Magnoliopsida; order Fabales; family Fabaceae; genus Vicia; species Vicia faba. The sequence goes on along the minus strand of OX451735.1, from coordinate 850,179,708 downwards.
TTTATTCATATTAATTCATTTAATTATGAGAAAAATATCAAATAATGCCTTTCAAATCTTTTTATGCAGCAAATATTCTCATTATAGGCTAAAGATTTCGTGCACCAATCAACAAGACAAGATCATCCATATTTGGCAAGATTTGCATGAAAAAAAGATTGGAAATTCATGATTAAAAATCAAATATTCAAAACATAAATTCATGGATCTTTGGGCTTGTTTTTGACCTAGAATGCTTTACATACATATGCACAAGAAAACCTAATGCAGACACACACGAAAAACTGCTCACAAACATAGAACCAAATTGCAAAATTTCAACCAAAAGCTTGAAACTGATCTCAGAATTGGAGCACGTTTCAAAGCATAAAAAGCATTCTAATACGTTTCTGAACCTTCCAGGAATTGATTGCAATCAAGAACACGCTTCCTTACTCCAAGAAACGGTAGAACAGAATCATCTTTCCCACGAAAATTTCCATAATCGAATTCTGCTTTCCATGCATCATTGTTATATTTTGAATATTGATTTATACTAATAATGATCTTCTGAATCTTTTGGTAACGTCTAATTTTTCTAAAGATGCTTGTATCAAAATCTGCCATTGATGAAACCTAGGGTTTCAGAAACTCTAAAATAGGGCTTTCCTTGTATGGAAAAATTAGACCTTGAGACCTATGCCATTGAATTCAGGAGCTCCATACGAATTGAATGATGACCTCGCGCCCTTTTTATATTAAGGCATATTCTATTCGCTATTTTTCATGGCTGTTCTTAGTGGGGGTTTAAAACCCCCGCTATTTGTTTTATAATTGCAGGGAAAAAAAGGAAGAAGATGGACGTGGCCTGATGCTATTGGGAGATTCAAATCTGGCGCGTAATTTTTTGTCTTATGCTACTATCTAATGTTTTTGTATATTATGTTTTTTGTCCATCCATATAACAAACGCACGCAATAGCTCAGTTGGTTGATGAGGTGTCTTGCAGGTATAGGGACCTGGGTTCGATTCCCAGGTCCCCCCATATGCTTAATAATTTTGGTTTCAATGTGTTCTAGTGCAGCACTCATTCCATGGCCTACCATATACGCTCATGCCTATGCTTGCCAAGTGGCCATGATGAGTAATCCAATGGTCAGAAGGTGGATTCTATGGTGCACTCCAGTCAACAATCATACACATGGTCAGAAAAGTCAAACGAGCTTATGCTTCAGTGGGCCTGAATTACTCCAATCTTACCTCCATAATGGGCCAGACACCCCCCTTGTTTGTATATTTTCATTTTCTTTTTCTTTTTAATTCTTTTAATTGCCTTAATTATTTTTATTTAATTCACCTCAAATAATTAATTTTCATAATAAAAACAAAAAAATCAAAAAAAATGTAAAATATATTTAATTATTATTAATTCATCACTAAAATATTTATGTAAATTTGTTTCAATAACTAATTTAGTTTAATTTAGGTTTGGAAACTTTAATCTTTTTCTTAATAAATGAAAAATGTGTAGAATTAGGGTTCTTGACATTTTCATCTTTTTCTTAAATAAATAATTTTCTCTCATTATTATTATTAATTACTATTTATTTTTGTAAATAAACATGTATATTAATTAATTAGTAAATTAGAGTAACTTTAATATTTTCACTAATAATTAAAAATAATTTAGAATTAGGGTTTCCATTTAATTTTAATTTTCTTTATTTTCATAAATACAAAAACATAAAAAACAATTTCTTTTTTAATTAAATAATAATTAGACTTTAATTTCAATTTAATTTCAAAAGGGTCAAAACCCTCGGACGTCCTAACTTTTATTCTTTCGCACGTTATTCTTTTTTCTTTTCGAATATTATGTAACTGCTCAAGGATTGTAATAGTAATTAGGTCTTTTTACTTTCCGCATTTTATCAAAAACGGGTCTTTGTATTTTGGCGATGTATAGACCCGCGCCTTGTAATAGCGTAGGATTTATCTTTCCGCATTTAAATTTCCGCACTCTTAAATTCTAAATTGCATGAAAGAATGTATGGTTAATTAAAAACAAGCGTAGCTCACAATACAATGATCAAAGATAACTGTTAAACTGAAAACAACACACAAATTCACACACCACTCTTAGGGTACGCCTCACCTGTTGCCTTCAAAACGTGGTCGTCAAGTATAGGACGTTTTAGTAAGTCCTTATGTCCATGATCCCGTTGCCTCGAAAAAAGTTGCCTCGAAACGGTTGCCTCAAAAAAGTTGCCTCGAAACGGTTGCCTCGGAATAGTTGCCTCGAAACGGTTGCCTCGGATTAAAAAAGGATCAAGGACATAAGGGTAGCTTCTAAGGTGTCCTAACTGTTGCTTCGGTGACCACACTGTCCCTACACTCGAATTGACCCGAACACCTCCAACGGTGGTGCTACCTACCTTTCAATGGTGGGATGGCACTACCTTAAGGACATTTACACAACCTAATTCCTTAGAGTAGGTAGATGACTCGTAGATACTTGCTCTATTCAAAAACAAACAAAAAACTCTTTTCACACCGACACTTTCAAAAAGCTTTCAAAATAATTTTTTCAAACACTCTTGAGGACAGATACAAGAGTTATTCAGAAAACCTTCAAAGAAACTTTTTCAAACCCACTCACATCTTGAAAAGCAAACATTTTGAAAACATAGTGAGCAAGTATCTAAGAGCCCATGGATAACCATGGATAGAAAGGGTGCTAACACCTTCCCTTTCTATAAATCTACCTCCCAAACCGAGAAACTATCTCATAAGGAATTTTGCTGTGCTTTTGTCCTGTCCATGTTGGAGAAAATAAAAGACGGTGGCGACTCTTGCTTCCGCGACATTTCGCGAACCAGCGTTAAACAGTCAGTTCTAAATCCACTGATCACAGAATTGGCGACTCTGCTGGGGAAAATTTAAAGTGAGGTGTACCTTAGGACTAAGATCACTTGTGTTTTCAATTGTCTAAACTGTTTGCTTTATTATTGTGGGTACTGTCTTGGGAGTTCTATAGATCCTAACCCGGATCTGGGGGATACCTTCTTAGAAAGTAGCAACAAGACTGTGAGGGAACTGTGCGGGGTATACCGACATGGTTGAAGCAGTCTGCTACGTTGATGTGGCACTTTGGTGAGTACCGGTAACCCTTGAGTCCAGTCAAGGAGAGTACGGGGCCGCCGCGTGGTGTCGTGAAGCATCAACTGACCTTAGGAACCTTAATTGAACCATCTTGGCCTCTTTAGGGTAGTGAGATAACTGACTTTGGTGCAGTCCGAGGTTGGTTGATACTCGATACTACACTCAATTGAGGGTTGTTTTCTTGGAATATTTCGGTCGCCAGTTCAGTGGCTAAATCGAAACGATGAACAATGAAAGAAATCCAATGATATTGGGACCCTTAGAACCCGGTTACTTCTGATAGGACAGGTTTTGAGCCCACCAACTTCAAGAGGGTAGTACCCCAGACCTCATGCTGGCCTAAACTCTAAGGGTTGTCTTGTGTGACTTGTGTGCCTTACCATGTTTGCTTCTTGTGAATACTTGTGGTGTGTTTAATCATAGCATCATAGCATCATACAGCATCATATGCATTGACTAACCATTTCAGGGGTTCGAATCTTCATCTTTGTTCTTATTTTGTAGGACATGGAAACTATCCGCAGAAAGACAATTCAGATCATCCTTGTAAGGATCCCTCCTCAGCTTAAGGAACTTATATCCAGGATTCCTGAGAGCTCTTCTTTCAGTGAGAGGCATGGAAGACTCATCAGCTTGGTCAACACCAACATTGAGGAAGATATGATAAAGGTCCTCTTCCAGTTCTTTGACCCTCTGCACCACTGCTTTACTTTCCTGGATTATCAACTGGTGCCTACATTGGAAGAGTTCTCCCGGCTTCTGAAGATCCCTATCCTTAGTCAACTACCCTACAACGGTACAGAAAAGGAACCCTAGCTTGAAGAGATTGCCAAAGCATTACGCCTACAACCATCTGACATCAAGGGACATTGGGAAGTTAGAAGTGGTATCAAAGGGTTCCTGGCCAGATTCCTGTTTGATAAGGCCCAAGAATGTTGGAATTCCCTTGACCTGCAAGCCTTTGAAGAAGTTGTAGCCCTCCTTGTCTATGGGTTGGTGTTGTTCCCGAATCCAGATCAGCTTATAGATATCAATGTCGTTAAGATCTTCATGTCCAGGAATCCTATACCTACGTTGCTTGGGGACATCCTTCACTCATGTTACACTCGAACCATGAGAAAAAGAGGTGTTCTTATGTGCTGCACTCCTCTCCTGGGAAGGTGGTTTATTTCGCACCTTCCACAACCAGTTCTGAAGAATGAACGGGGTTTGAGATGGTCACAACGATTGATGACTCTTACACATGCTGATATACATTGGTGTTCTCGGTCCAGAGAAGATGTCACTTTCATTGATCGTTGCGGGGAGTTTCCTAATGTTCCTTTACTTGGAATTAGAGGAGGTATTACTTACAACCCATGCTTGGCCTTGAGACAGTTTGGATATGCTCGGAGGGATGGCCCTCATGACATGTTAATTCCTGACATAGTTTTTGACTTCGACAATGATGCACAAGGACTTCGCCAGAGATTTATCAGAGCTTGGAGGATGCCCAGCAAGGTAGACAGCAAGACACTGGGGCACAGGAACTCCATCCCGTTGGAGCCTTATCTTAAGTGGGTACGGGCCCGCTCCCAGAAGTTAGTGATTCCATATCCTCATGTTCTCCCTGTGATCAAAGAGCCAGTTTTGGAAGGAGAGGTGTCCTACACCATTCAACATCCTGACATGCCTACATCCTGGGAAGAAATGCAGAAGAGCTGGATCCAGCTTAAGGAAGAACGGAATTCTCTTGAGTCCAGTCTACATGCTAGTGAGAAGAAGGTCTTGGAGCTCACCCGCCTACTGCACGAGGAAAAGACTCTCAACACTTACATTGCTCCAAAGAGGATGCGCAGTGTCTTTTGGGATTGATTTACTTTGTAATGTTTGCCCATGAGGCCTTGATGTACTGAACAATTATTTCTTAATGATAACGTGTGTTCCTTTTTGTCTACAACAAATTTGAACTTTTGAACCCTTGAATGCATTGCATAAATAGCATATCATGCATCATGTGCAGAGCAGGTACTCTTTTTTACAGGTGGTTTAATCTTCTTCGCTGTTTATTTCAGCTCGCCATCATGAATCCTGAATCATCTACTGAGCAGTCCATCAAGGCCCTTCAGGCTCAGAACGCCTAATTCCAAGAGCTGATCATGAGTTTGGCCCAAGGACAGGAGGAATTGAAGGCTCTGCTGGTCAAGAAGAAGAAGAAGAGAACTGTACTATTCAACACTGGCTGGTGGTTTGGTAACACACTGCAGAATGAGGTGGATCAAGCTGGTTCTTCTGTAGGGAAAGGCAGTCCCCAGGGGGGAAGGGTTCCTAGTCCAGTGGTCTCTGACAACGAGACTGATTTTAATGAGGAGCAGTATCCTCCAGCTGAAGACAAGTATAAGCAGTTAGAGGATCGTCTGAATTCCATGGAAATTCAACAAGTGCCTGGGTTGGATTTTAGAGACTTGGGTCTATCTTCTGGTGTGGTAATCCCACATAAGTTCAAAGCACCATCTTTCGCAAAGTATGACGGGGCGTCCTGCCCTAAACTAAAAACAACATACAAATTCACACACCACTCTTAGGGTACGCCTCACCTGTTGCCTTCGAAACGTGGTCGTCAAGTATAGGACGTTTTAGTAAGTCCTTATGTCCATGATCCCGTTGCCTCGAAAAAAGTTGCCTCGAAACGGTTGCCTCGAAAAAGTTGCCTCGAAACGGTTGCCTCGGAATAGTTGCCTCGAAACGGTTGCCTCGGATTAAAAAAGGACCAAGGACATAAGGGTAGCTTCTAAGGTGTCCTAACTGTTATTTCGGTGACCACACTATCCCTACACTCGAATTGACCCGAACACCTCCAACGGTGGTGCTACCTACCTCTCAATGGTGGGATGACACTACCTTAAGGACATTTACACAGCCTAATTCCTTAGAGTAGGTAGATGACTCGTAGATACTTGCTCTATTCAAAAACAAACAAAAAACTCTTTTCACACCGACACTTTCAAAAAGCTTTCAAAACAATTTTTTCAAACACTCTTGAGGACAGATACAAGAGTTATTCAGAAAACTTTCAAAGAAACTTTTTCAAACCCACTCACATCTTGAAAAGCAAACATTTTGAAAACATAGTAAGCAAGTATCTAAGAGCCCATGGATAACCATGGATAGAAAGGGTGCTAACACCTTCCCTTTCTATAAATCTACCTCTCGAACCGAGAAACTATCTCATAAGGAATTTTGCTGTGCTTTTGTCCTGTCCATGTTGGAGAAAATAAAAGACGGTGGCGACTCTTGCTTCCGCGACATTTCGCGAACCAACGTTAAACAGTCAGTTCTAAATCCACCGATCACAGAACTCATGTTGTCAGATAACAAGAATGTGCAAGTAGTTCAGGTTTGAAGGCACACAAGTCACACAAATAGCCCTAAGTTTAGGCTGGCATGGAATTTAGGTATTACCCTCTTTCAATTCAGTTGGTTTAAACTTGTCCTAAAAATAGTAACCGGGTTCTAGAGGATCTCAATATCACTGACTACCCTCAATCAGTCATAATTCCAGTTTAGCAACCTTTTCTTGCGTCTGGAATCATCACGAGAGTTTAGTCTCAATGAGTGTAGCATATTGCTACTGTTCTATGGCTAAGTTAGTCAATTTAAGGTTCTAAGGTCAGTTGGTGCTTAACGACCCCTTAGAAGACCCATATTCTCCTCGTTCAAACACAAGGGATATCGGTACACACTAAGTTGTCACACCAACGTAGCTACTGCTTCAACCGTGTCGGTCTACGCCAGACAGTTCCCTCACAGTTTATTGCTACTTACCTAAAGGGTGCCCCCAGATCTGGGTTAGGATCTATAGAAACTCCGATACAAGCCCACAAATGTAAATTATACAAAGCATACAATTGAAAACACAGTGATCTAATCCTAAGGTACACCTCACTTATTAATTCCCCAGCAGAGTCGCCAGTTCTGTGATCGGTGGGAAAGAGAACTGACTGTTTTGGAATGCTGGTTCGCGTTTTGCGTTTTGTTTCGCAAAATGTCACGGTAAGCAAGAGTCGCCACCGTCTTTTATTTTATCCAATAAGGAAAGGAAAAAAGCACAGAAAAATTCCTTTTTTGAGATGTTTCTCGGGTTCGGGAGGTAGATTGTAAAAAGGGAAGGTGTTAGCATCCATTCTATCCATGGTTATCCATGGGCACTTAGGTACTTGCTCAAAGTGTTTTCAAAAATTTGCTTTTCTTTGTGTTTGTGGATTTGAAAGAAGTTTTTGTTTGAAAGGTGTAAGTGCGAAAAGTTTTGTTTTGTTTTTTAAAAGAGAGCAAGTACTTAAGAACCATCTACCTACTCGAAAAGGGAATTAAACTGTGCTAATGTCCTTTAGACAATACTAGCCCACTATTGATGAGTAGGTAGCATCGTCGTTGGAGTTTTAAGGGTCAATTCGATTAAGGGACGTGTGGTCACTAAAGAAATGTTAGGACGCCTTAGTGGTAACCCTAATGTCTTAGATCATTTTATCTGAGGCAACCGTTTCGAGGCAACTTATGATCTTTGGACAAGAGGGCGACCTCTAAAACTTCCTATACTCAATGACCACGTTCGAAGGCAACCAAGTGAGGTGTACCCTAAGAGTGCGCATGTGCGAATGTATTGTTTTTTCAGTTATTTATCTTTGTACATGTCAGGGGTGAGCTATGTTGATTTTAAGTTCATACATTTGATCTTGTCATGCATTCCCTATTATCAAACATCTAACAGTGTATAGTTGCGAAATTTAAATTTGCGGAAATTAAATCTAAACTATTACAAGGCGTCGGGTATTTACATCGCCAAAAACAAACCCTTGAAATTAAAATGCGGAAAGTAAAATAAAGCGATAAATAATTCAGAGTCCTATTTAAAGCTATTACATACCGGGAGCAATTACAATATTGGATAAAACGATACGCGTGCGAGAAATTAAATCGGGCGAGTTTTTAGGGTTTTGACCCTTTTTTGAAAGAAAGCATGTTTTTTTGGTTTATTTTTGAATTTAGAAAGAAATTAAATTAGGTCAAAATTAATTAATTAATAAAAATATTTTTGGTTTTTTTGAATATTTAAGGAAATAAAATAAAAATGATTAAAAGTTAGTAAAACCTAGTTATTCTAAATTGATTTTAATTATTTGCAAAAATGTTAAAAGTTAACCTAATTAACACTAAATTAATTAATTTAATTTATTTACAAAAAATAAAAGTGATGAATTAATTTAATAAATAAAAATAATATTTTTTGTGTTTTCTGATTTTTATGAGGAAAATCAATTGGTTAATTAACAATATAAATAATAAAAACAATTTAAATAAAAGAAATATAAAAAAGAAAAGAGATAACCCAATGGGGGGTGCTGGCCCAAATCTGGAGGTGGATTCAGCAATTGTTCAAGCCTATTAACATTGGCCTTCGTTGACTTTTACCATTCCACGCATATGCATTGACTGGGGAGTATGGTGAGCATTCAGTCTGGGCCATTGGATTTGGCCTGCAGGCCATCTGGCGCTTGGGATCTGGAGGTCCATGGTAGGCCATAGTTGATGAAGCACGCTGGAACAACTGTAAGAAAAATGCAAACAAATATATTGGGGGACCTGGGATTCGAACCCAGGTCCCATGAGACTTTGAACAAGCACACTAACCATCTCAACCACTGCATTTTATTATTAGTGGAATACACAATAATCAATATATTGGAAACAAGTCATATTCCTGAATTAAAAAAAATAAAAAGCGCGTAATTTTGAATTGACCAATGGGAAGAAGACACGCCTTCGTCTTCTTCGTTGAAACACTGATCTTCTTACCTGCGGATTTTATCCGCAGCAAGATCCATGGCTTCGTCCTAGAACGAGCTCTAGGCCACAAAAATGCAAACCAAGACCATCATTATGCTCGTTTCTTCCTCCTAAGCTCATCCATGTCCATGGTTTATTCTAATTTTTCCTGAAATCAAAACGCCTAAAAAACAAGAACCAAAACCCTAGCTTCGAGTACAGGGTTACAGGCTACCAAAACGAAATCAAATATTGCAAAAATGTTCTAAATGAAGCGACAAACACAAATATGCAAAGATTTTGGCAAAAGAATGCAAGAATCAGAGGATGTGATTTCGTGTTCAGGGCCACATTCATGGACAATTACAACGCGTTTCAGGTGGTTTCAGGACTCGTGAATAGTTGCTTTAGCTCCAGTGGATGTCAGGCAAGAAGGCTACGTTGAGCTTTTGCCTTGAATTGGACTCCAAACAAGATTTCGATCTCCAACTTTTTCAAGCTTTTTTCAGTTTTGGTTTTGTGTCTTTTTGCAACCTCTAGGTCGTGTTCTTGATGTCTTTGCCTTGTATGAGTAATAAGGAATGAATTAGGTTAAAAGTTTGGGCTTGAATCCATGTGAATTGATGAATTAGGATTTGATATGATTCCTCCATTAAAGGCTTCCAATTTCTTTCCAAATCCAAGATTTTGTGCATGATATGGCTTGGCACGAATTTGATTATGTGCATCATGATAATTAAGACCTGTAATGATCAAAAAGATCACAAGTTATTAATATTTAGATTTTATTTTGATTTAAATTGATTAAAAATGAATTAAATCAATAAAAATCAATTAAAATAGAAAAATTAATAAATTGGCACAAAATTGAAGATATGACACGTGTGTGGGTGACAAGATCAAATCAAGTGGAAAAAAGTGGGCCCTTTTGTCAAAAATTGAAGTTTTGGGGATAGTTGACTTTTGGCAATTTTGGAAAAATGCCCAACTTCAACCATGCATGACTTCTTCAATTTTGAACTTTTGGAAGTTTTCTTGGACTTTTTAGAAACATTTAGATGTCCTATAATCAACCCTTTTGGTATCATATCATTTTGATATTTCATGCTCGAGTTATAAGCTTTGGCAAAAAAGGTGTTTTTGTTGACTTTCAAAAATGACCTATAATGTCCAAATTTGTAACTTTTTGTGAGTGCATTTCTTGATATTGGGGTGTGAAGATGGATTGTAGGAAATTGCATCCTCTTAAAAATGAGATTTGGATGGGTCATTTCTCATAAAGTATGAGAAAGTTATGCTTGGTCAAAGTTGAGTTGACTTTTCCTACAAAACCCTAATTTATCAACTTTTGAATCTTGATGAATCTTGAGCAATCCTTGATGAAACATGATCAACCCTTGATAAAATGATGAATTATCCTTAAAAATAAGAATGTTGACCAAAAATCTTTAGGTTTGACTATTTGTAGGTCACAGTTGACTTTTGCCCTAGCAGAGTCGATTTTTGGACCTCTTGAGCAATTGACTGACCAAACTTTCTTTGCAAGGCTTGAAATTTGACATGGATGAACTTGAGAACATATTAGGACATTGGGGAGAATTTTAGGCCCTTTGGATGTAAGGACCTTGATGCAACACAAAACCCTAATTTTAAATTGACTGCCTTAGAAGGTGATTTGACTGTCCAACTCTTGAGCTAACTTGAGTCATTTGGAGATTATTCTTGACATGTCTTGAGAAATATGGGAGGGAAAATTTTAGTTTACAACACATGGCGTTCTCAAGATGAATGACATTGTGCTAAATGCGTTTCGTATGCATATGCTATGATGTATGAATGTGGGATTTTATTTAGATGCATATTTGTTTGAGAAAATAAATCCTTGACTACTGTTGAGGAGTTCTGGGAAGTTGAATCCCGGATTGCTGTTGGGGATGAAGAATATACATATCTTAAAAAAAATTTAAAAGAATGCTTCCTCCAGGGATTATCTCTTGAATGTTAGCTATTATCTGGTTGGACTCCAAGTTTCACACCAACTTGCTGAGGATGAGGAAGTCAACTGCTATCTGGTCGGATTCCAGGTTTCACAGTAACTTACTAGGGAAGAACAAATTAACTGTTATCTGTTCGGATTCCATGCTTCGCATAAAATTTCTTGAAGTTGAACTGTTATTTGGTCGGATCCAGGCTTCATAGTAACTTGCTTGAAACTAGTTGTTATCTGGTCGGATTCCATGCTTCACGATGAATTTCTGAGGGAATAAAGTTAATTGCTATCTGGTCGGATCCAGGCTTCACAATAACTAACTTGAAAAGATGAAGTTAAACTAATATCTGGTCGGATCCAGGATTCACAGTAACTTGCTTGAAACTAGTTATTATCTGGTCGGATTCCAGGCTTCACGATGAATTTCTGAGGGAATAAAGTTAATTGTTATCTGGTCGAATCTAGGCTTCACAATAACTCATTTTGAAAGATAAAGTTGAACTGATAACTGGTCGGGTCCAGGCTTCACAAGAACTTGCTAGGGTAGAGGCAAACTCTACTGGGGAAAAGAAGTTAAACCCTTGTCTGGTTGAGTCCAAGTTCTTCAATATCTCGAAGAGTTAAACTTTTATCTGGTTGGGTTCAGGCTTCATAGTGTCTTGAGAAGTTAACTATTATCTGGTCAGGTCCAGGCTTTATAGTAACTTAAAATTATACTATTATCTGGTCGAGGCCAGACTTCATAGTATTTGAAAAGTTACACTATTATCTGGCCGGGTCCAAGCTTCACATCGACTGAAAGTTATACTATTATTTGGTCGGGTCCAGGCTTCATAGTATTTTGAATGAATGAAGTTGACTGTTATCTGGTCGGATCCAGGATTCACAACAACTTACTGAAGTTAAAACTGTTATCTGGTCGGATTCCAGGCTTCACAATAACTTTTGGAGATAGCAATGACTTTGTTGGCGACTTCACTAGGGATTAGGAGTTATGGCCCTCTGATTTGTAATAGTCTGAGAGGAAAACTCAAGCTGGAGAGGATAAACTCAGCTGGGGCAGACATATTTAGCTGGGGAAATAAACCCTGCTGGGGAAATAAACCCTGTTGAAGAAATAAACCCTGTTGAGGAATACTTGACGAACTGCTGACGAGGTGAGTTCTTTTAGGAAGAGATCCACAAGGCTTCTTCTTTTAAGACCAACTTAGCTGGGGAGAGAGCTGTCAAGAGATTGAGACTCTGGCTGGGGATCAACCTATGCAAAGAGACTTTGTGGGCAACTCTGTTGGGGATTGGTTTATTGTAGTCGTCCTTGTGGGGATACTGCTAATGAAATAACTCTGTGGGGGATATTCCATATACATTAAAGAGATGCTTGCTGCTGCTTAGCAGGACACATGTGCCAAATAGTTTTAATCATGTTCACATGCATATGTTCGTTCAATTTTAGTCATTGGACATTTTTGTATTCAAAACAAAAATAGAAAGTTTGCACTTCAAAGTATATTTGTATTTATATTTTGCCCATGAATAGGCGTTTTTGTACAAAGAGATGGAGATCCTAGTAAGAGGAACTCTTTGAAAGGAAAACAAAATTGAAAACAAAGATAATATCCATGTGGATGTGATCTCATCGCGTTCCGACTCTACTATTGCCCCAATGTCTTTGAATGCCCCTTGCCGTTGACAAAAATTGATTGGACTGATCTTGGACCGCTTGAACTCAGACCTTGGTAATAAATTTTATTGTGGTGATTCCACAGGACATAGTCATACGCTTTTAATCCTTAACTTTTCCTGGACCACCCTTTCGGGTTTTCAGCCCACCAGGATACCCATTTTTTCCCAAGTCGCCCTTTCGGATTTTCAACTTGCCGGGTGTACAATCTTTTGTATATATCCCTAATTTTTTCCCGAACCCTTTGGTTTTCCGAGATTTCCTTATCTTTTCTAGGTGCATCAACCTAACGGGTCTCTTATGTGTAGTATTTTTTAACTATATTCGCGTTCACAGGATGTGGGAAGTCTTCACCGTCCATGGTAGTCAGCGTCATGGCACCACCAGAGAACACTCTCTTGACAACAAATGGCCCTTCATAGGTGGGAGTCCATTTGCCCCTGGGGTCTTCTTGTGTAATAATGATATGCTTTATCACCAAGTCACCAGCTTGATATATTTGAGGCCTGATCTTTTTGTTGAAAGCCTTGATCATACGTTTTTGGTACATCTGACCATGACAAACGACATCCAGTCGCTTTTCATCGATCAAGTTCAACTGATCCAATCTTGTCTGAATCCATTCGTCCTCGCCTAGGCCTACCTCATTCATAATCCTTAATGAGGGAATCTGAACTTCCACTGGCAGAACAACTTCCATGCCATAGACCAAAGAAAAGGGAGTTGCCCAATTGATGTCTGAGCTGAAGTACGGTAGCCATGAAGAGCAAACAGTAACATCTCATGCCAGTCTTTGTAGGTTACTACCATCTTCTGCATAATCTTCTTAATTTTTTTGTTGGCCGCTTCCACTGCGCCATTCATTTTAGGTCTATAAGGAGAAGAATCGTGATGCTTGATTTTGAACTGAGTGCAAAGTTCTGTAATCATAGAATTGTTGAGGTTAGTCCCATTGTCGGTGATGATCCTTTCAGGGATAACATAGCGGCAGATGAGGTTGTGTTTGATGAACCTGGCTACCACACTCTTTGTGACTGAGGCAAATGAGGCGGCTTCGACCCATTTGGTGAAATAATCGATAGCGACAAGAATGAAGTGATGTCTATTGGAATCAATGGGTTTGATATCTCCAATCATGTCAATGCCCCACATTGCAAATGGCCACAGAGAGATCATGACGTTCAGAGGGATAGGAGGCATATGGACCTTGTCAGCATAGATTTGGCATTTGTGGTAAGTTCTTGAGTGGTGATGGCAATCAGTCTCCATTGTTGACCAATAGTAACTAGCTCTCAGGATTTTCTTGGCCATAGTATGTCCGCTAGAGTGAGTACCAAAGAGACTATCACGCATGTCTTCCATAATCTCCTCTGCCTCCTTCTTGTCCATACATCGAAGTAGAGTAGAGTCATGGTTGTGTTTATACAAGATTCCATTACTTAGGAAGAATTTGGCTGAAAATCTTCGTAAGAACTTTCTGTCATTGATGGATGCTCCTTCAGGGTACTCTTGTGCTTCAAGGTATCTCTTCACCTCATGGTACCATGGCTTTTCTGTGTCAGTGTCGAGCTCACAGCAGTGCGCAGGTTTGTCAATTCTTTCGATTTTAATCATAGGAGCTTTGTTGTCCCATTTGACTTTGAACATGGAATACATTGTTTCCAAGGCATCAGCCAGCTGATTTTATTCCCTAGGGAAGTGTTCAAATGTGACCTCTTCGAAGTAAGGAATCAGAGATAGCACAAGCTCCTTATAAGGGACGATATTAGTATGCTTAGTGTCCTAATACCCTTTTACTTGGCTAATCACTAGAGATTAATCCCCAAACACATTCAAATGCTTGATGGTCAAATCAATGACAGCCTTCGGACCCAAAATGCATGCTTCGTACTCATCCATGTTGTTCGTATAGTCGAAGCATAGTCTGGCAGTGAAAGGAGTGTGGCAACCTTCAGGGGAGATTATCACATCACCAGTTCCATTACCCAAAGGGTTGGAAACCCGATCGAAGACCACATTCCATTGGGATCCTTGTTCAGGTCCGTCATATGGTCCAGGTTTCACGCATTCGGTCACTAGCATGATATTCTCATCCGAGAAGTCAAAGTTCATAGACTGATAATCATCAACAACTTGATGGGCCAAATGATCTGCTAATGCACTTCCCTTGATTGCCTTTTGCATTGTGTATTAAATATCATACTCAGTCAAGATCATTTGTCGTCTATCTATCCGTCCAAAAAGAGTGGGTTTCTCGAAGATGTACTTGATAGGGTCCATCTTAGAAATCAGTAGAGTGATATGAGTCAACATATATTGTCTTAGCTGGTGAGAAACCCATGCCAGAGTGCAACAAGTTTTCTCGAGCATTGAATATCTGATTTCACAGTCGGTAAACTTTTTGCTCATGTAGTAAATATCATGCTCTTTTCATCCAGACTCGTCATGTTGGCCCAAAAAACACCCCATAGAATTCTCTAGCATCGTCAAGTACATGATCAAGGGCCTCCCTTCAAATGGAGGCATGAGAATAGGAGGTTCTTTAAGATATTATTTTATTTTGTCGAAGGAAGCTTGACATTCATCATTCCATCTGACTACTTGATCTTTCTTCAAGAGTTTGAAGATTGGCTCACAAGTAGCAGTTAAGTGAGATATGAAGTGGGCGATGTAGTTAAGACGACCCAAGAATCCTCTAACCTCCTTTTCAGAGTGGAGGACTGGAATTACTTGGATGGACTTTACCTTTTCAGGATCGACTTTGATGCCTTTACCACTGACAACAAAACCTAGAAGCTTTCCAGACCGTACTCCGAATGTTCACTTATTAGGGTTCAACCTCAACTTGTACTTTTTCAGCCTCTCGAATAGCTTGTATAGGTGATCGAGATGTTCCTTTTCGGTTTGTGATCTTGCAATCATATCGTCCACATATACCTCTATCTCATGATGGATAATTTCATGAAACAAAGCTACCATAGTCCTTTGATATGTTGCCCCTGCATTCTTTAATCCGAAAGACATGACCTTGTAGAAAAAGGTGCCCCATTGTGTAATGAAAGTGGTCTTCTCCATGTCTTCGGGAGCCATCCTAATTTGATTATATCCGGAGAAACCATCCATGAAAGAGAAGACTTTAAGTAGAGCAATTTTATCGACCAAGACATCAATATGAGGTAGAGGGAAATCATCCTTGGGACTTGCCCTATTCAGATCCCTATAATCTATGCACATACGAACTTTTCTGTCTTTCTTCGATACTGGCACCACGTTTGCAACCCATTGGGGATAAGATGTCACAGCTAGGAATCCTGCGTCAAATTGTTTCATCACCTCAGCTTTTATCTTTTCAGACATGCCAGGCCTCATGCGACAAACTTTTTGTTTGACAGGAGGACAATCTTCCTTTGTCGGCAGACGATGAACTACAATGTCGGTATCCAACCCTGGCATATCTTCATACGACTAAGCAAACACTTCCACATAGTAATACAACATCTGAACCAATCTACTTTTGACACTGCTTTCCAGGTTAACGCTGATCTTGACCTCTTTCTTGTCTGTCTCGGTACCTAGATTGATGACTTTAATTGACTCTTCGTGCGGCTGAATAGCTTTTTCCTCTTGTAATAGAAGTCTGGCTAGTTCTCCCAGTATTTAACAATCTTCCTTGCCTTTGTCTTCGGCTTGGTTAATTGGATGTTCGAAATCATAGTTGGAAATAGTAGAGTCATTGGCAATGAGATCCAGAATGGACAAGGACCTGCAAGAGTGTGTGTGTGTGTGCATGTAAGACACATGGCTATTTTGAAAAATGCATTGAAGAAAAAGAAAGACAATGAGCACAAACGTTCGAATGCAAAAAATTCCAATGGTTTGTATTGAATGATCATATGATAAAATGAACATAAATAAAACCCTTGACAAATGGATCATAGTGCCCCGGGCCAGACACATGGCTGAAAAGTCATTGTTTAATAACAGACAAAATGTTCTTGAATTAATAGAAAGCAATAAACAAGTAATTACTCCTCAATGAAGGAGATGGGAATGAAGTCCTTTGCGTGCCAATTGTCGAGCTCTATTGTATTAGGGTATACCCATTCTTCAAATGCAACCTCATCATCAAAATCACCCACAGTGTTAGCTTCATGACTTCCAATACAGAGAGGGGGTTTTCCTGCACGAGCGCACCCCACTTCTTTCTGAGCCTTGATAGTGAAACCTAAACCACATTTGTCTGCTTTGAATGGGATCTCGGGGAGTTTCCCCCAAGTATCACAACTTTCTTCTTCGACTGTAGCACGAGCATCTCTAAACGAAACCATCTTTGGCACGACCTTAACACCTTTGGACACATCAGAGGAAAATTTGGCAATAGCAACCATTGGTGGCATAACTTCAAAAGCCTGACACAGGGTTTCTACAAATTCTCCATCCATCTCCACATATTTGAAAGATTTGAGGTGGCTTACCATGAACTCCTCCTCACCACAGACAATGACAATCCTTCCTTTGACCGAATACTTGAGCTTTTGATGAAGGGTTATGTTACTGCCCCTACTCCATGGATCCAAGGGAGACCCAACAAATAGGAGTAAGCAAGACGGATATCCATGATGAAGAAAGTAGAGTTGAAAATCTGTGAGCCCACCTTGATGGGGAGATCCACCTCTCCATGAACTGTCCTTTTGGACCCATCGAAAGCCCTCACAATAATATCACTTGGTTTCAAAACTAGTCCTTCACAGTCTAAACGGTCCAAAGCCCCCTTGGGTAGCACGTTTAAATAAGAGCCAGTGTCAACCAGAATATGTGCTAGGGTAGTCCCCTTACATTCAACATAAACATGTAGAGCTTTGTTATGGTTCTTTCCCAGTGGTGTCATATCAGCATCTGAGAACCCTAAACCATTGTCGGTCGTCAAGCTTGCCACACAATTTTCAAACTGGTATGTCGTGGTCTCATGAGGGACATGAGCCTTCTTCAAGAATTTGATTAACGCTCGAGCATGAGCATCAGAACAGAGTAGCAAAGATAACATAGAAATCTTGGAAGGGGTTTGCCCCAACTGCTCCAATATCTTGAAATGACTCCTTTTTATAATTTTCAAGATCTCATCCATTTCTCGAGCGGAAGGTTCCTCAACAACAATGCCTTTTGTGGGTATTTCTGTCTCAGCGGGCTCAACTACTTTCTCCTTTCCCCTTAAGTCAGCATTAGGCTTAGCAGGGGTGATGCAGACAGGTGCCTCTGTAGCAATTAGTGGTGAGATGTTGGGTGAAAACATTCTCCCAGTTCTGGTCACCTTACTAGAGCCAATAATGTTACCAATGTCATCAACTTTTCTTTCTTCAATCCAAGTGTCTTGCTTTATTCCATGGTAAAACACCTCAGCACCATAGTTCCATGGCACTGCTTTGTTGGAAGAGTACGGAATTTGCCCGGGGGCGGTAATTATTAGAGGAGAAACAGTCGGTTCATTTTAAATCCTGATAGGACCCTTGGAGGAGATCCTAAGAGGCTTGTTTGAGATCATTATGATGGAGAGGTCTTCAAACTTATTGGTCAAACTTTTGGAGGACAAAGTCTTCTCAAATAGAATCTCATGGTTATTCATCAGGCGTTGAATGCCTTCCTTCAGCCCTTTGTATCCATTGAGTTGTGTGGCGCGGAAATCGCAATCCTTCAAACAGCCAGAGAAAATCTTGGCTTTCAGCAGATTCTTTTTGATAATGTTTAACGGAGTAGTCAAGTCTTCGACGGAGGAAACAAAAATGGTGTCTTCAACAGCGTTGACACCCTTTCCATGGTTTGGCATTGGTGCTGTTATCACATTGGGAATTGGAGGCGGATCAAATTCGATGGTTTTGTGGTCTATTAAGTCTTAAATTTTATTCTTTAGCGCCCAACAATGGTCAGTCTCATGCTCGAGACTATTCGAGTGACGTGCACACTTGGTATTCGGATTGTATTTAGGTGAAGAGGTATCTGGATTGGTCGGAGGATCACGCAGTGTCACCAAATTAGCCTTTAACAGGTGTTGTAAGGCTAGGGATAACGACATGCCTATCCTTGTGTATTGTCTTCGTAGAGCCTCAAACCGTTGATGATTGGAAGATTGTCTTTGAACAGGTGGTGGGTTGGAAATCTGAACAGCATTAATGGACGGACGATCATCCTTCTTGGTACGGGCCCTTGTCCCATACATAACATTCGTTTTTGTCTTCTCGGTAAAAGTTTTCTTTACAGGATTGGAGGTGGAAGAAGATGCTATGGGAATCTTCCTGTTTTTGATACTGCTTTCAACTCTTTCACGGGTTAAGATCAGCTCGATGAAACCGGAAGAAGAACAACCAACCAATAAGTTGAAAAATGGACCAGATAAAGTGCCCATAAACATATCAATATACTCCCTGTCGGTTAACGGCGGTTGGACCCTACTGGCAAGATCCCTCCACTTTTGGGCGTACCTTTGAACCCTTCACTCTTATCCATTGTCATGTCTTGTAGTTGAACTCTTGTCGGCTCCAGGTCGAAATTATACTGGTATTAGTGGTAGAAAGCGGTGGCTAAGTCTTCCCATGTATAGATACGTGAACCCTCCAATTGGTAAAACCACTCTAGTTGCGTCCCAGCCAAGCTTTCTTGAAAGAAGTGAACCCATAGTTTCTTGTCGATGGTGTGCGGTTGAATTTTATGCACATAAGACTTCAGGTGAAGTTTTGGGCAGGAAAACTAATTGTATTTAACAAAGATTGGTATCTTTAATTTGTGGGGAATGACAACCCCATATATTAAACCCAAATCATCAAAATCCAAATCGGGGATGGCTTAAATCTCAACAGCCTTTAGTCTGTCCTCTAGCTGCTTGTACTTAACATCGACAGGAGGATACTTCTCTTCAAAATAATTCTCATCATCGGACGCTTGATCATTGATACACCCAGCCTGGGTACTCCTTGCTTATCCAATTTGATTTTTGTCTTCCTCAGACGAGTCTTCCACTACCGAATTTTCTTTTATCCAAATAAAGGAATGGGTGAAAATAACAGGAAAGAACTTTGAGATTATTTTCTTGAGTTCAGGGGGTAGATTATGAAAAGGGAAGGTGTTAGCACCCTTTTAATCCATAGTTATCTATGGGCTGTTAGTTTCTTGCCAGATCACTTGCTTTGTTTGAAAGTATGCTTTGTGGTGGTTTTTGAAAGTATTTTGGAAAGGTGCCTTCATTTAGGCAAACTTTATAATGGTTCTCATTTTATAAGAACGTATACAAAGTTTTGGACTTTTGAAAATATTTCAATGTTTTAAAAGTGTTTGGTGTGTGTTTGCAAGGATATTTGTCTTGAAAATAAGAAAGCAACTAGGAGCGTTTCTACCTACTCAAAAGTATTTCATTTATTTCCTCCTTTCCTTTGATATTGCCATCTTATCATTGATTGGTAAGAAGCCTTATCTTTGGATCTAAAGGGACTCGCGTGGATCATCGTATAGTCATGATAGCAATGTTGTGAGATATCTTAGCATTTCTCTTGAGGGACTAAGATCATTTGTAAGGCAACATTCGAAGCGTCATCGAGGGACTATGATCTTGTATTTTGATTGTTTTGCTAAGACGTCTCACATGCATAACATGACTATTTTTTATAAGACAACAAGTGGAATTACCCTAAGGGTGCATGTGTGAATAGTATATTTGATTTGCATGCATTTAGTCTTTGATTAGGGTTGTCTACTTGTTGATTTTATCTTCCCATACAAATCCTAATTACTAGCATTTATATGAAAGCGATAAATTGCGGAAAGTAAATTTACTACGCTATTACATCATTTGGGGATGGGGTATACAAATTTACAAATGGGGATTGCAAGAAATTAAACCTAATTATCTATTACAACCATATTGAAACTTGAATAATGTACAAGAATTGAAAGGAATATAATGTACAAGGATATAAATGGAAAAAAAAATAGATTTTTGTTTAGATTTTGTTAAGGAAAATGGTTCTTGACCTAATTAATTAAAGAGAATAAAATAATTAACCTAAGGGAAATTAAACTCAAATTAATAAAATAAATTATTTTTTTAAAGAAAACAAGTTTTTATTTTTTTTAGAGCTTTGTTTGCAAAAGTTTTAATTAGATTAAACTGATACAAAAAATTAGTTAATTAAAAGAAAATCTAAGTTCTAAATTAAATTTGATTAGTAAAGAGAAAATAAGATAAACTAAACTTAAGTCTAATATTTATTTATGAAGAGAAATTAATATTAAGAAGTTTATTTTTGTCTTTTTGTTTTTTTAGAAGGAATAAAATATAAGTATATAGAATGCAAATAATAAATAAAAATATATTTTTGAATTTTTTGATTTAATAAATAATAATAATAATAATAATAATAATAATAATAATAATAATAATAATAACATAATTAGATTAAACTAATACAAAATATTAGTTAATTAAAAGAAAACCTAAGTTCTAAATTAAGTTTGATTAGTAAAGAGAAAATAAGATAAACTAAACCTAAGTCTAATATTTATTTATGAAGAGAAATTAATATTGAAGATAAGAAGTTTATTTTTGTCTTTTTGTTTTTTTATAAGGAATAAAATATAAGTATATAGAATGTAAATAATAAATAAAAATATATTTTTGGATTTTTTTATTTAATAAATAATAATAATAATAATAAATAAATAAAATAAAACAAAATATGAAAAAAATAAAGTAAGAAGGTAAAAATGGAATTTAGAGTGTTTGTTAGGAAAAACCAGTTTCGGTCTACTAGGCCTGGCCCAAGTTTGTTTTTTTTTCTTTTGTAAGTCAGAAAAAATAAAGTATGAACGGGTTACAGATTGTGTTAGTAAAACAGGGGGTTAAAACCAAAAAATGATAAAGCCCAATTGATTCAGGGCCCAAGCGCGCATGGTTCAAACAAAAAGATGAAAAATATTAGAAAATATGCAAAATGGCAGCGCTGGGGCTTGAACCCATGCCCTTGACCATAAATGCGCGCTGCCTTATCACTGGAGAGGCTATACATCCGTTAACTTAAACAAAACCATAAGTATATATTACAAATCCATTCCTAGAAATGAACTTCATCTTCAACCTCCAGCCATGGTCCTTATATCTCATTCATTTCTCATCCATTCTCAAAACTTCCAACATCAAACTTGTTAGAAATTTTACCAGGATTTCAGAACTGTAAACAATTTGGACTAACAATCAAAGATGAGTATGTATTTCTAAAATTACCAAATCCTGACCAAACTTTTTTCAGAGATTCAAACTTAAAATTCTCTAAGCTCGGGAAAAATAAATGAAAACTATGGATATGTACAACTTCAGGGCAATGATATCTACATTTTGTCTTTGAAAATGAAAGCCTGACAATGCCTAAATGAAGAGATCAAAGTTCAGAAAAATACATCAAGAACTGGAAATCGTGAAATGAGTTTGAGCTGCTTTCAAAGAGTTGTGATGATCAGGTTAACTTCCTTGGACCTCTAGGAAGCTAATGCAATGCTTAGCTTGAGCTATAGATGGCTGGAATGGTATGGAGAAGTCAAGTTGCAGACCTCTGCTTTTGGTTATGGAGGATGGTGATGGAGATGTTATAGTTCCAAAACAAGGGCAGTGATGAAAGATACAAGTTCAAGGGGCAAGACTGTGTATCAATGGTGTTTTTTGAGAAATTTCTAGTTTGTGAGTGTTTGAGGGAGTTTCAGGGCCTTATCATTCGTGTACTGGCTCATAAATAATGTCTCTATTTATAAGCAATGTTTGGAGTGCTCTAGTTGATCAGAATTCAAATTTACATGTTTAAGCTCAACATGTGATTTTTTGAAAAAATTAGTTTCCATAGCTTGTACTTGGTTCATAGAGTTGTTAAGCACTTTAAACACAATACCTCTGACTTTGTGGATGGAGTGCAATCAAAGAAAACAAGTTAGGAGCTCAAGAAGTTGACTTTGTGCATAAAGCTTGCTTTACAAGAATGTGTTACTTTCTCCCCAAAATGGAAAATTGATTTGGATAATGCTTGAATCAATTGGATAATGGTTCAATAAATTGTGTAAACCATTAATTATGGAGTGAAACACAAGTTTAAAACATGCAAAGTAAAGATTATGCAGCATGGGCTTGAGATTTGAATTCTTGCATATCACAAAATGACCTATAATTTAAGAATGAAATCATAACTTCATCTCTTCGATTCTCCTAGCTCAAGAATGATCTAAATGATTTCTTGGACATTTTGGAAAGCTCGTAACATCCTCTACAACCTTTATGTTGGACATTTTTTAAGAATCAACTTGGAACCATGTGGAAAGTTACTATGAACTCAGTACCAAAAATCTGCCTAACTAGGGTAAAATTTCACTAAGTCTTTTAGTTTCATGGACATGTCTTCATAAATTCATAACTTGAAATCCAAGCATTTCTAGAAAAATTTATGCCCTACAATGTTTTAGATCTCATTGAAATATACAACTTTTATGTTGGAAGTTTTCCTTGAATCATTTTGCATCGTGGTGGAAATTTGGCACAAAGTTATGAAAAAATGTTAACTTTCTAACACTTGGAAAAATTTCTAAGTCCTAGAATGTTGACTTTTCAAAGATAAATTTGACTTTTTAATTTATTGATGAAAAAATTTCATATTTTGACATGTCTTGATGAAATATGATTTTTGAAACTTGATTTTGATCAAAAAGTCAAAGTTTGACTTTTCAGTGTACAGTTGACTTTTCATCAGTTGACTGAAATTCATCTATCAGTCCAATGATATTGAGATTTGATTTGAACTATGAAATTAGGTAAAGATGGTGCATTTGAATCCTTGAGATCATGTCTTAAACCAATAAGTCATTTTCTTGGTCAAAAGTCAAGAACTGAGCTTTCTCAATCAAAACCTTAATTTTGACCATTTTGCCCTTTTGGTGTTCTGATCAAATTTCTTTGAGGAATTGTGATTCAAACTTGATCAATTGACATATATGAGTTAATAATGTTGATATGGATCAGAAATTATGAAGTTTGAATGCAAAGTGACCATAATTGACTTTTCCCTAATATAGTTGATTTTAGGTCAACCGATCAACTGACTGAGCAAAAATGTGATCCAAAGCTTGAAACTTGACATGAGCAATCTTGGGGATCCAAAATGATCCATGAAAGTCATATAAGGCATTAGAAGTTCAATTATCTTTGTACAAACTCAAACCCTAATTTTGAGTTGTAAGTGTTTAAAGAGGTGTCTTGAGCTGATCAAACCTTGTGTAGTCTCAAATCAATAAATATCATATGAGGGATTTCTTGAGAAATGAGAGGGCAAATTTTGGGGTACAACAATCATCATCATCATGTTTATTTTTATTTTTATAAGTAATTATTATTATTTTCATGAAAAATTAAGTCAATACAGAAATAGATGGCACGCAGACAATAAGCTGTGTCACTACTCTTTTTTTTATTACAAACCAATTCTCTTAAAGGTCTGTTTGGTTCAATTGAGGAAGAGGGGAGAGGAGAAATTTTAATGGAGGGAAGGGAAGGGGAGGGGAGGTGAGAGATTTAAAAAAAATTATATATATGTTTGGTTCAAAAGAGGGGAAAGGATGGGTGGGGAGAAATTTTGATTAAAAATATGTTTGGTTCATGAGGGGAGATGAAGGATTTTATTTTTAATTTACATTTTTATCCTTATGATTTTAAATAAGTGATATGATATTCAAAGGTGGAAATTTCATAAAAAAAATTTTAGAAATAAAATTTGTAGTATTAAATGATTAAAAAGTCATAACTTACCACATAATGTTAAAAAAATTGAGTATGCTTATGCGTTATAACTCCCGATACAAAATAAATTATGTGTTGATAATAACTTTTGAATGCATAAAATAACTTATTATTAAACAATAATATTACAAAATAATTTAAAAAAATAAATGCTTTAAGATTTTATAAAATAGAAATAGAATACATAAAAAAATTTAAAAAACTAACATAAACAACTATAAAAATAAAAATAAAAACAAAATAAAAATTATAGTGATTTTAATTTGTATTAAATAAAAAAATAAAAAATAATTTTAAGATAAAAAATAATTATAATAAATTGATAGAAGTAATAGAGAAAATCACAAAAAAAAGAAGCAAAAACATGAAAGAAAATTATAATTTTAAAATACTGAAATAAAATTAAAGAAATTTTAGTAAATATATTAATTTATTAAATATTAATATTAATATTTATTTTAAATTTTAGATTGATTTTCTTTCGTAACTTTATAAGATGTTGAATCGAATCATTAGTATAAATCTTTTTATATATACAATGATTGATCAAGATTTTACATCAATTTTTTTTTTTTATTTTGTAACAAAATTTAGCCTATTATAAAAGGTGAAATGAAATATATACAGAAATTATGTAACCAAAAGAATTTTTTTTTCCACACAAATCTAACCAAAAGATTTAAATAAACAAACTAGCCTTATTTTATGTTTTGGATATATCATTATTTTAAAATTAAAAAAATAGCTCGACGGAATTTGTGTTTTCGCTTTTGAATGGTCACGAACCAAATAAATTCATTGTAACAGAATGATCTAAATTTTTGTATCAAATCTTCATATGATAAGAAAATTGAAATATATAATAAGATATTATATGATTTAGTTTTTAATTGTAAATCTTCGTAAATTATAAATACACATTTGATAAATACTTAAAATCACAAACACGTAATCAACACAATACCGAGAAAGAAAAGAAATCAATGTCCATGAAGAAGAACAGTGCAGTTTTAAAAAATCCAGAAGTGATGTTGCAAAAGAAAGCTATGGCTATTGAGAAGATCAATGCATATATGCAAAAGTTGAAAAGAATGGAAAAGAAATTTGATCCATTACCTCATTTTACTTTGTATAGAGTGTTATCTCAAATTTTTCCACAATTTTATACTAAAGATGAGTTAACACAAATTGAGAAAATCAATCACATTTTGTGTTAAGAAATAAATCCCCCTCTTATTTCACAAAGTAAAGTGAAAAGAGTAGAAGTCAATGATAAAAAAAGTTGTTGTCCAAGTAATAAATATATCATCTTTGATGAAGGTAGAAGAGTGAAACCAAAATCAGCAATTAGGAGGAAACTAATAATTCGCAGAAAAGAAACTTTGTTGTCACTGCCACCAGAATTTCCTAGTCATGTTAATAACATGATTAAAGTGTTGAATGGTAGTGATATTAAATATATCATGTGTAAGGAATTTTTTAAGTCAGATCTCAATAATTATCTCAATCGTCTTTCAATGCCAATTACACAAATCAAATCTGATTTCCTCACAGAAATAGAAAAGGCAACCTTAGAAACAAGGGATCAAGAAGAAAAACCGATTGGTATAAAAGTGACTGTGTTAGATCCTTGTTTTAACGAATTCTCGTTGTTTTTGAAGAAGTGGTACATGAAGACTACTAGTATTTATATTCTTCATCAAGATTGGACACGTGTTTTATTGGAGAATAATTTTAAAGAAAATAAAAAACTTGACATTTGGTCATTTAGGGTTAATGAAAAGTTATACCTTTTACTCAATAGTAATGAGTCACGAGAAATTGAAGAAAGTAAAGAGCTGAAGAATTTAACTGTGGTTTCGAAAATGAAGAAGAATGAAGATGTTAAAGAGTGAGGATGGCTAAGAGTACTGTTTAATTTTTTTCTTCCAGTGTTGAGTTATATGTATGCTTCTTTCAGGAGTAGTATGATTGTTATTATTGTTTCTTTTGTTAGATTTCCTAATATTTAATAGAGTAAACTTTATGTTTTTTTTCAACCAAACATTACTATGCCATCAATGGATTTAATTTCTATGCTCTTCTTTATATGTACTTCCATCACATTTAAAAATATGATTTAGAGTTAAATTAAATTTTCTTTTAAAAAGTACTATTCGTTTTATGATAACTTTATTATGTATCTCTTTATATTTTAATTAGTTTATTTTCCTTTGAATTTTGGGACAACACATTAAATGTTTATCTTTAGTGGACAATTTCCCCTTAAAAACTGCTTGAGAGGATTATAAATTAATCTCCAAAATAGTGAAGAGTTTGATGGAGGAATATAAGAGCTCCAAATTAAACTTCCCCAAGCAGAGTCTTCAGGAGTGCTTGAGAGAAGAGGACAAAGAGTTTTGACTAAATGCTTCCCATTGTCAGTCAGCTTTCAAACCTTCTTTAGTATTATTGCTTACTATTATGGATCATATTCAGCTTATTAAAGCCATTATCCATCTTCTGGTGGTGTATTCTTTCCATGTTTATATATGGCCCAAAAAACTTTTGAAGACTCTAGATCGTTGGATAAAGAATTTCCTTTGGAGTGGGGATATTTATACTAAGAAGGTTTGTATAGTCTCTTGGAAGACAATCTGCCTCCCCATTCTGGTGGTTTCAATATGAAGTCAACAAGAGAGATTAATGAGAGTCTCAATTTACTCCTGAGTTGGAATTGTTTTGTAGGTGAGTCGCAATGGTGTCATGTGTTTAAGCTTCAGTATTTCTCCCATGGTACAACTAAGTGCCGCTATTTCCAATCCTCAATTTGTCATCCCTAATTCAGTTTGGATTATTGGCACGGGAAAAATATTAATTTTTGGAGTGACAATTGATTCGGTGCTGTTGAAAGTAATTTCTTGTGTCGAAACAGTTTGTTATTTGATTTGATTTAAAAGTGTGGAAACAGTTTGTTACACATAAATTTGTTTTAGATTTAGATAGATTTGATTTAGATCTAAATTATATATATTTTATTTAGCTCTAAAATATGTATTTTGGACTTATAGTTTTGGGCTTTGGCTTAGAGAACAAGCTAACTGTAGCGGTAAAAATGTTCAAGACTAAGCCATTGGGTTGACTAGATTTTATACAAATCAAAATAAAAATCACCACCGCGCTTTATTGTTTCCAAAGGAATGGGAAAAGAGCGAATAACCCAAAAAAGGGGGAAAGATTCAAGGTAAGGGGGTTGGTTATGTAAAGGGAAGGTATTAGCACCTTAAACATCTACGGTACTCCGCAGGAACCTCTTTGAAAAATATGTATATTTTGGCTATAAAAATGTGTCATATATAAAATGGATGGTGGAGGTGAGAAAAGAAATATTTTTATGATTTTTTCACCCGCCGCGGTTGCGAACCTTTAGTGCCTACATATCACCTTTTGTGCAATAGGGGATCAGGGTACACATAGTTCCTCTTTTAAAAAATTTGAAACACAAGTGTGTTGGTTAATTTTATGAGATAAGACATTATCATTATTGTCCGTGTAGAAAACATACTTACTACCTACAATCATGAGAAAGGATAATTTGCATCATCTCAAAGTGGATAATATGGCTTGGATTTTAAAATCAACAATGCCTCACTCAACACCCAAGTGGAAAATATCTCTCTTTACTAGATATTGTAGAAGTATAGTTGTTTGCATCACTACAAGGATTGACAAGAGTCTAATCTTTTGGGAAATATTTTAAAATAAAAAGCCAAAGTGGCAAAAATGGTTTGAAATGAGATTGATTGACTTTTAGTCTTCTCACAAAAATGTCAAGGTATTATTAAATTGATTGAAATTTATTTTTGAAAATGTTTTGAAAATGCATGGACCTAAGTCCAAGTTTATTATGAAAGTGTTTCAAGTTTAGAAATAAGAAGAGTTTTTTAAAAGGAGGGAGAAGATTTTTGAGATTAAAGAAGATGAGAGGAGATGAAGAGACTATCCTAAAGCATAAGGTAAAAGCTAGGGATAAGAACCATCTAACCAACAAGAAGCCAATGCTTGATATTATGATTCAATATAGAACTCTCATTCTTCGGATTGAAACCAAGCAAGCAAAGATACTAGACCTCTTGAGAGAACCAAACTTCAAGTGTATTAAGTCTTCACAAAAATTGGGCAGAGTAACGGCTGTATACGGGTGAATTCCAGATTATAAACAAAGTATGTAATCAGAATAACCTGCACACAAAACAAACAGACAACCCAATGTCTTGAGGTAAACCTCAAGAACTCCAGACAAAATATCAAATAAAGTCACAAAGTCTCCAAGATAGGCCAAGGTCTCTAATCCTAAGTCCAAGAAGTCCAATAATCTATAATGCCAAGGATAGTATCCAAATAGTCCAAGTATCATTAAATATTTTTATGGTTCATGTTGATTATTAGGTGTCTTTAAAAGGAAAAGAAAAGATCAAGTGAGCAAAATAAAAATGACATAAAAGTAAATGCTCAAGTGAGCAAAATAAAAAATGGCATGAAATGTAAATGCTTAAATTAAATGGTACATAAAGCATAAAAAATAAAAGCATAAAGTAAAGTCAATTGTTAGAAATTAGTGGTTAGTTGGATGACCATCTTGAAATTTGCATTTGGAACTCATTATAGGATTGGTAGAACCAAAGCCTCCACACAACAAGTTGCATTTGCTTTTTGTCAAGTATATCATCCATTTTAGAATCCTCAAAAGTAACATTTAATGATCAATGATGTTTAAGTGATCCGCGTTGACCAAAGGTGTTGTAGATCCATTAGAGGATTGGTAGAACCAAAGCCTCCACACAATGAATCTCAAGGTTATTGGATCAAAGAGATCCAATTAACATACTTGGGCTTACAATCATAAGTTTGGGCCATAAATGATCATTTATTCGAATCGGGACAAAATTTAGCGCTATGTTAAGCAATTGTAAGTGGACTTATGTAGAAATCGCACCTATTTTGAGGTCGGTCAATAGCAATCTATGTACTTCATGTTTGGATAAATGATATAGAGATCACCATCCCTTAACATGTAGCACAATTAAAAAAGAAAGGGTTAACCACTCCTCTAGATGGATTAAAGCACTAAACATATCATTAATCCAAAGCACCAAAAATGAATTAAATAATTCACTCTTAGATAGATTTGAATTGATGAACATTTATCCAACTTCATCTACATCACAAAGTCCATTGAGTTTAAAGACAAATTGGACATTTAAAATTTGTAATCCAAATTATCCATCAAAGAGAGTGAGCAGAAAAAATATTTAAGTCAAAACATCCCCAAAATAAGGCAGAAAAAGTTTTTTTCGCACTGTTACAATCAATTATGCTTAGACAGCAACCAATTGCATCAGTGCAGTTTTTTTTAAATCAATTTCCTGTGGCAAACAATTGCAATGTTACAACAATTGATTGCAACCTGTTAAAATCAATAGAAAAACAGCATTTCAAGGATCAAATTCTTGTTCCAACTTTTCATCAAACACCTTATGATCATGGATCCAATTAAGCATGAAAATTCCATCAAATTATGATAAAATAGCACTAATGGAATCATAAAACAATGCTCAATGAATCAAAACCAGAAATCCATAAGAGATCACATTGTGAAAGATGATGATCCAACTTACCAAAGGTAGAATTAGAGAATTATCAAACAACTTCCAGAATTTGCTTCAATTCAACCACAAGAATCAATTACCAAAGCTTGGATGTAGAGAATTTATGAAGAAAAAGTGTTTGGATGAATGTTTAGCTCAAAGATTAGTAAGCTTCAATGCAAAGCTTACTAACTTTTTGAAAATGGAGCTTTGAGTGAATTTGGTAGATGGAGAGAATTGAGAGATTTTTTAGCAAAGTGATTTTGGCTATCAAAAGCTTCCAATTTGAATGAGATGAGGGATCTATTTATAGAGTTTAGGATTGGGATTAGTGGTAATTTGGTAATTGATTCTTGGAGCCAAAAATTGAATTAATGATATAATTTTCAAATTATGCAGAAAAAATTGGAGCCAAAAAGATGACAGTTTTGAAATTGCTGGCTTTTTCAAAATCACGTGTGTTTTGGTGCTATGAGTCGACACAAGAGTCGTATGCGTCGACACATTCTAGTTATATAACACAACATGAGTCGACGCAAGAGTCGTATGCATCGACATATTCTAGTTGTATAACACAGCATGAGTCGATGCAAGCTTCTAGGGATCGATACAAGATGCCTTTCGACACAATACAAAATCAATCAATTTGCATGAGTCGACACATAACATGTATGTGTCGACACATGCTAGTTATACAAAACAAGATGAGTAGACACAAGCCTTTATGGATTGATACAAGCTGCCTTTCGACACAATACAGAATCAATCAATTTGCATGAGTCGACACATAACATGTATGTGTCGACACATGCTAGTTATACAAAACAGGATGAGTCGACACATAACACGTATGTGTCGATACATACTAAAAAAAATTATTTTTGAAGGCTAAAAATACACTTTTCTCAAAGATTGTGCATAATACACCGTGCAATCGATTGCACTATGGGAGCAATCGATTGTACAGGAAAACAAAAATGAAAATTTTTAATTATTATTATTTTTCTGTGCAAATAGAGATTTTAAGGAAATAATATCGGAAAACCTTATTTGTCGGATGCTTTGACTCGGTACCTACAAAACACAATTTTGCAAAGACAAAGACAAATATTTTTTGTATTTTGGTTAGAGGTTAATTATCAACGCATATACAAAATACACAACTAAGGTGCTTGGAGATTCCTCAAGAGCAAACTTAAAGATAGGAGATAGAAAAAAGAGGAAGAACCAACCCTAATGTGATTTTGTTATGATCAAGTTGACATGATATGATAGGGGAATCTTAGGGGTAAAAATTAGGGTACAACACTAACCTAAAATTATAAATAGAGGGAATAATCCATATTTTTGTAATCAAGTCAATTCATTGTATTCATTGAATTTGCAATTGCAAGTGAATAATAAAGTTTTCTACAGTTTGTGAATAGAGAGAAACTCTACAGAAAATAATTGTCTTCTTTCTTTCTTTTCATATAATTCATTGTCATTGTGTGGTGATATCAATCTTGTTCATCAAAATTGGTAGAAATTCATCATAGGTTTTGGTAAATTTCCAACATCTGGTATCAAGATCTCCGATTGAGTGATTCAAGGGAAGAACGATCAAGAACGATCGAGGAAGAAGAAGAAGAAGAAATTTATGATGGTGATGAATTATGCTAACGGAAATTTTCTAGAAAGTATCTCAATTCTTAAAGGTGATAACTATGAGAATTGGTGCAAACAGATGAAGGTTATAATTTGTTTTCAAGGTCTTTGAGATCTTGTGAAACATGAATTAGAACCGCTTGATGAAGACACTTCAAAAGAAGAAGAAGCAAAATATAGAGATTCGAAGAAGAAGAATTATAAAGCTCTCTTTATAATTCACCAATGTGTTAGCCCAGACAATTTCGAAAAGGTTAGTGATGTTGAATCTGTAAAAGAAGCCTGGGAGATTCTAAAGAAATCGTTTGGTGGAGCTGAGAAGGTGAAATAGGTGAAGTTACAAACTCACAAAAGAACATATGAATTGCTTCAGATGGAAGATAGCGAAAGCATGTCTGATTTCTTCATTAGGGTTATGAAACTAGTGAATCAAATCAAGACTTGTGGAGAGACGTTAATAACAAGAGCTGTTGATTCAAAGATCTTGAGATCTTTGGCTCCGAAGTTCGACCATGTGGTAGTTTCCATAGAAGAATCAAAGGACATATCATCTTTATTGAAGGAAGAGCTTCAAGGGATGTTGAATCTCACAAACAAAGAATGGCTGAAATAACTGCAAGCAAGTCGAAGAGTGATGTGGCTTTGTAGATTTAATCAACAAACGATAAGAAAGGCAAAGGAAAGTGGTTTGACAATAAAGGTAAAGGTGGCTACAACAATTCGACTGGTAGAGGAAATCAACACAAAGAAAACATGTCGAATTAGAGAAGACCATACCAAAGTAACAAAAGAGGTGGTGTTAGGAATAGAGGAAGAGGTGGTGGTCGAAAATCTGACAAAAGTCACATTCAGTGTTTCAATTGCCAGAAGTATGGTCAATATTCTAGTGATTGTCCAGAAAAGTGAAAGAATCAAGAAAGTGATGCAAAGTTCGCAAAGCATGAAGAAGAAGAGATGTTGCTAATGGTCACAACAAGGGATGAAGAAAAATTCAAAGTTCCTTTATAATTAGGAGCCCATTTTCCCCTAGCATCTTTATTGTTGGGAGGCAAGATCCTCTTTAGCACAAGATCACCAGATTGAAAATTTTGAGGACGCACCTTGTTATAAAAATCCTTCTTCATCCTCCTCTGGTATAACTTCCCGTGACAAATAGCTGTCAATCTCTTCTCGTTAATGAGATTCAATTGATCAAGTCTATTCTGAACCCATTCACCTTCATCCAACTGCACATATGTCATTATCCTTAACGAATGAATCTCTACTTCCACGGGCAAGACTGCTTCCATGCCGTATACCAGAGAAAATGGGGTTGCCCCAGTCTAAGTGTGCACTGAAGTGTGATAACCACACAAAGCAAATGTCAGTATCTCATGCCAATATTTGTAGGTGACAACCATCTTCTGCAAAATCTTCTTAATATTCTTGTTTGATGTCTCGACAACACCATTCATCTTTGGACGATATGGAGAATAATTGTGATGCTTTATCTTGAAGCTCTCGCACAACTCTTTCATCATTTTATTATTGAAGTTCGACCAGTTGTCAGTGATGATCTTTTCGGGAACCCCATAACGACAAATTATATTCTGCTTGATGAAACTAGTGACCACTTGTTTGGTGACATTGGCATAGGATTCCGCTTTGACCCACTTGGCGAAGTAATCAATAGCCACCAAAATAAAGCGATGTCCATTAGAAGCAGTCGGTTCAAGCTGGCCAATCATATTGATGCTCCACATTTCTAAGGGCCAAGGAGAATTCAAAACATTTAAAGGATTGAGCGGCACATGCATTTTATTGGCATAAATCTGACATTTGTAACAAACTCTAGAGTGATTGTAGAAATCATTTTCCATTGTATACCAATAATAACATGCTCTCAAGATTTTCTTGGCCATATTATGCCCACTGGAATACATCCTGAAGAAAATTCAGAGCTAATAAAATTTGTGAAGATATGCTGAAAGAACCGTCACAATACGATAAAAATCAAAGAAGTTACGCTTTTTACAATATCGGAAAACGGTGAATGAAAACTCCGATTTAGCACAGTAAATTCCTCTAGCAATCCATAATTTCGGGGACCTTCTGCAAAGAATCAGCCTTCGGCCCGAACACGAATCGAAGATAAAACCAAGACAAAATTTTCTCCCAAATAATGGCTCAAAAAATTGATTAAATCGAAAGTTACGAATTTTTGAACATCCACAAAATAATGGTTCAACACATTATTTTCACTATTTTTTGACTGTTTAGCTTCAAAGTACTCGACGTTCGGAGATCTTCCTCAATGAATTGGCCTTCGAGCCAAACATGAAAGTTGGAGGAAATAACAAGACGGTTAAAATTCTCCAAGAGGAACTCAAAGATGATACTCGAGTCAAAATTTATGAATTTTTAAGCATCCGAAAACCAGAGAAACGATAAATCCACTATATACCGCAATTCAAGTATTTTGCGCTTTAGAAAATCTTCCTCACAAAACTAGCCTTCGACGTGAACAAATGAAATGAAGAAGACCTCAAGACGGTTCTAATGACCAAAGAATCATCTCCGAACCACATTATGAACCCGAGTTGTGAATTTTTGAATTTGGAGCACACCGTACTGAATTTCTGTCTGCACTGTCTCAAATCAAATGAGACGCTTAATTTTCTGCACGATTCAGAGCATGTTGAAATGCATAAGAGCTTGAAATGATGACAACTTTCTTGTTTTTTGATTGTATAGGTTGGAAACCGTGCGGATCGCATTAAATGCATAAAACCCTGAGTTCTGCTTCACATTGTTACTTAATGGAACAATCAATTTTCGCAACTCATTCTTGCAGAGAGATACCTTGATTCCATGAGTATAAAGCCAATGACAAGCATGTATGCATATGGTAATAAAATATAAGCCAATTAGGTCTAAAAACGAAGAGGGCGAAATTTGGGGTACAACACCCAATAATCATGACAGTCTAGGCCATTTCGTTGGGCCTTCCTTGAGGTAGCACTGGGTTGGATCGTGCATGATGGTGGGCCAGTCACAGGCGCAATCCAGAACATTAACTAATAAATCAATCTAATATATCATACTAATTAAAATATAGGGTCATACTAACCATTTTCCCTGGGACATATCTTTTTAAAAAACAATTTATTTTTTTAATCTTTTAAAAAATATTCAATTTACCTTTTTAATCTTTTAACGAGTGTCCGAGAACACTCATTAGCATTTTGCTAAAACATATGTATGAGATTTGATTGAATTTGAACCGGTTTTAAAATTTAATTCGAAACTGGATTCGATACAAGTGGTTTTAAAATTTCTAACACATCCAAAACTATTCAATTTTTTTAAAATCAATTTATAATTGTTTTTTTTTTGGACAAGAGAGGGCCTAAGCCCAAAGGAAAGAACAAACTACACAAAAATACCTCTAGGAGTGTGTAACCCTAAAACATCATCATCTAAAAGAGAATCTAGAACATCCGGAGCTTTGTCATGAATCCAAAATCCATCATGGAAACTACCAATGTTAACCATGATATCAGCGCATCTATTCGATTCTCTAAAGCTGTGAGAAACAATCACAATATCATGATCGTTCATAATGTGACAAATGTCACAGAACAAAACTTTATAATCCGTCTTGCTAATGTTGCCATCTTGAATAGCTTTGACAACAATATGAGAATCTGTATTAATCTCAACTCTCCTTAACCTTAAGGATTTTGTAACTTTGAGACCTTCTATCACCCTCTAAAATCGACTTGTAGAATATTACACAAACCCATATTCTTTGAGAAACCTTTAATCCCATGATGGTCTCTAATAAGCCCTCCACATTCAGAAACTCGATTCTCTTTCCTAGCTCTATCAGTATTAAGCTTAACCATATCCGGGGTTGGAGGCTTCCATCCCACCAATCTACTGCCAGTATTCGCTACTACCATATTTTAAAAAATTGCACAAGCATTACCATACTCCTTATTTCTCCTCATAACATGAACAATCGAATCTGGAGGTTGCTCAAAGTTTTCAATACGTTCCTCCTTGTTCCTCCACGACCATAATGTATGACAAGTAGTAGCACAAGTACTATTCCAATTTATATGCATTCCTCCATAATTCTTGACATTCATCCGGACCCATGATTTGTGCTCTGTAGAAAAAATTCACCCATTATGTGACTAGGCACAATACTCTTCCATATATGCATGCAATTGTTACAACCACGAAGGGCATGCAACATCGATTCACAAGCATTCCCACAAATATTGCACGTGACACTACCTAGGCCTCGTCTACTTTTGTTAAGATTAGTTAGCAGCCGATCATGATAAAGAAGCCAAATGAAGCTTCTAAATCTCTCATGGGCTGCAAGTTTCCAAATCTGATGCCAAACATCATCACCCTCCTGATCCACACTGTGCCCAGAAACTGATGAATAAACCTTTTTCATAGAAAATTCATCAATGCTAGTATCTGCAAAATAAAAAACATCAGTAAATTACCCATCCTTTAGAGGAACGCACACTCGCATTTTGTCAATGTAACGCTTTGGCAACCAATCAAGCAGAATCTCAAAGTTCCAATCACCATGCTCATCTACTAAGTCACAAACTTTTGCCCTAAAAAAGTTGTTCGGGATTATCAGATCTTCATCTTGCAAACAATAGCTTATTCCCAATCAGTTGTTTCCCAAGCCTTAAATTTTTAAATTTAAATTTAAACACACTTATAATATAAACATAAGCAACAATTATATTTTATTATTCTAAAAAATAATTAATTCAATATATATTTTATTTAACACAATTTGTATACAAATTTGATATAATTAACAATCGCTATTATTTTTAGTTAGAGTGATAAAACTTAACATAATGAAAAATAAAAGAAATGAAATGGAAAAAAGGACAAAGGGTTAAAAAAAACTAACAGTAACTAAATTGTCGCGCGTGAGTTGAAAGTTTTAAATTTAAATTTTAGATCAATTTTGTTTCGTTTTGGATATGTTGCTGAATTGACTCATTATTATATCAATTTTTTTTCGTATACAAAACAAATAAATATAATATTATTGATTGATTGAGATTTTAAAATTAAATCTTATTATAATTTATAAAAGATTTAGCTCATAATAATGAAGAATTAAAGATATAAATACAAAAATTATCTAAATAAAATTTAAGTAAACAAATCATCCTTATTTTAAGTTTATTTCTAATTATGGTTTATTGTTATTTGCGTTTCTGTTATTGAATGATTACAAACAAAATCAATTCGTTGTAACAAATTGATCGAGATTTTTGTATCAATCTTTTTTAAATTTTGGAAAATATTTAACCTATATATATATATATATATATATATATATATATATATATATATATATATATATATATATATATATATATATATATATATATATATATATATATATATATATATATATATATATATGAGATAAGATATTATATTATTTAGTTTTTAATTTTAAATCTTAATGAACACTATAAATACACACTTGATAAACCCTTAAAATCCACAGCAACTAATCAACACATTATTGAGAAAGAAAGAAATCAATGTCTATGGAAAACAACACTGCATTGTTACAGAATCCAGAAGTCATGATGAAAAGGAAAGTTATGGCTATTGAGAAGATCAATGCATATATGCAGAAATTAGATACGATGGAGAAGAAATTTAACTCATTGCCTCATTTTACTTTGGATAATGTGTTATCACAAATTTCTCCATAATTTTATGTTAAAGATGAGTTAACCCAAATAGAGAAAATCAATCAAATTTTGTGTCAAGAAGTAAACCCCTCTCTTATCTCACAAAGTAAAGTGGAAAGAGTAGAAGTCAACAACAACAAAAAGGTATCGCTCAAGTAATGAATATATCATATTTGATGGAGAAAGAAAAGTAAAATTAAAGTCTGCAATTAGGAGGAAGCCAATAATTCGTAGGGAAGAAACACTGCTATCACCACCACCAGATTTGCCTAGCCATGTTAATAATATGATCAAAGTATTGAATGACACTGATATTAAATATATCATGTGTAAGGAATTGTTTAAGTCTGATCTCAACTATAACCTCAAGCGTCTTTCAACGCCTATTGCAAAAATTAAATCTGTTTTTCTTACGGAAATAGAAAAGGCAACATTAGAAACAAGGATCAAGAAGGAAAACCAATTGGTTTAAAAGTGATCGTGTTAGATCCTTATTTTAATGAATTCTCATTATTTTTGAAGAAGTGGAATATAAAGACTACTAATATTTACAATCTTGTTTAAGATTGGACACTAGTTTTATTAAAGAATAATTTTAAAGAGAATCAAATGATTGATATTTGGTCATTTAGGGTTAACAACAAGTTGTACCTTTTACTGAATACTAATGTATTGCAAGAAGTAGAAAAAAAAAGTTTTTCGGAAATGGAAGAAGAATCAAGAAGTCAATGATTGCTAACTCCAAAGCAAATGAGTTTGAGGGAGGTGATCAATTTGGGTTTTACTAGTTCTCCTATGCACATTAGTTTGGAGTTTTATCAAAGTTCTAAGTTGTTGGTTTAAGACTAGTATGGTTGCTATCAATGTTTCTTTTATCAGCTTATATATTTATAAATTTCATATTTTTTAATAGAGTAAATTTTCTAATGTTGAGTGTAATGAAAAAAAAATTGTGAACATGTCTGTCTTTGAAATATGATATAGAACAATTTAAATAGATGTCGTCAAAAATTTGAATTCTATCAAATCACACTTTTAATTTTAAAATATTGATATAACATCATGACTGAATATTATAATTCTATTGAACGATAGTGCAAAACTAGTTTACATCAGTGTCCGCTATCTTTAATCTCATAATTTAATATACTTAAATTTAAACCAAATACATTGAACTCTTTAGTTTGTTGGTTTCCTTCATGGTGTCAGGACTTGCTTCATCAAGTGGTCTTGAGTTCAACTCCTAAATCAAGCACATGGTTAATCAGGCTTTGATACCATGATCATGATCCTAAGGCCAATAGAGTTGTTCATTTTTTCTTAAAACTCATGAAAAATAATCATTATTTTTTGTTCTTTTTGTTATATTGGTTTTATATGAAGAGAAAATTAAAAGAAATAACATTATAAGAGCTAACAATAATTGACATATATAATTTATAAATACATTGAAATTTATGGTAGCAGTTGGGCTGTTTCTGAGTATCTTCCTACATCATTTGAATGTTTCTTTCTCTAAATTATCTCCCTACACCATTTGATTATTTCTTTCTCTAAATCATCTCCCTTCACCATAACTATGAGTTTCATGTTAGTGTTATAACTTGCAATTACATTGCTGAGAATTCCAAGAGCTTACTGGTACAATAGTGTTGATGAGGCCCATTTTCTCTGCTTCAACAACAGAATAAAACCTTGTAAAAAACCACATTTCGCGCACTTTTTTCACACCTACCTGTATTAAAAATCACACTTTCTATATTTACTATAGATACCAAACACACTTTAGTATAAGAGGACCTTTGCTATTCCTTCACCAACGGATTTCTCGTAAACAATGCCAGTGAAATCCTTTCCTCCATCATGAGAAGCAACAATCTTCCAAACAACTTCGTTTCAGGGAACATTTCCATGAACTCGTTGGTAGCTATGATTTTTTGTATCTATAATTAATTTTCTAACTTTGAAACAAACCCTTAAAATATTTTTAAATTGAAATTATATTTTCAAATCCTAGAATTATTATTTCAAAATGTATTTTATTATTTATTTATTGATCATTTTTTAAATAAAAGAGAGATTATAGGGTTTTCATTAGACTGACAAAAATATGTAAAATAAGGATTATATAATAAAGTACAATTATTAGATAATATACAAAATTAAATTACTTTTATTAA
Source organism: Vicia faba (assembly GCA_948472305.1). Classification (NCBI taxonomy): domain Eukaryota; kingdom Viridiplantae; phylum Streptophyta; class Magnoliopsida; order Fabales; family Fabaceae; genus Vicia; species Vicia faba. The sequence continues at coordinate 850,140,090 of OX451735.1, read as the reverse complement.
TATATAATATTAAATAATAATAATAATAATAATAATAATAATCATAATAATAATAATAATAATATAATAATATAATAATAATATAATAATAATAATAATAATAATAATAATAATAATAATAATAATAATAATAATAATAATAATAATAATAATAATAATAATAATAATAATAATAATAATAATAATAATAATAATATCTAATATATTCTCTCAAACTAATATTTCTGTATCAAAAAGTAATCAGTGGAGTCAAACTATTTCAATAGTAGTGGATGCCATAATACAATACTAAGCTTTTATAGAAAGAATCAAATATTATATGTTGTTTCTTACTTTTAAAGTTTCCAAGAAAGATATGTGGAGTCACAAGTCCAATCAATGTCACAATAAGCACATAACTCCTATGATGATGAAGGAAATAAAAGACTTTGAAACTAGGTTCCTCAAAGATAACGAAGAATGCAAAGAACTGTTGGAACAAAATTGATTTGTACCACATCCCTAATATTTTGACGATAACAAAGTATTTAAAGAACAATTGGATGTACTAATGTGTGTTTAAGTGTGTAGGTACATAGAATAACATACTAATTGAAAGTCAGTTCTGATACTACACTGAACAGTCAAGGAGAAGCTTAAAGTTGTAGATTCTGAAGAAGTCAACTCTGAAGACCAAAGTCTGAAGAAGACAACCTATGATGGTTCATAACCTAAAGATCCCAGACTCTAATCAAGTTAACATCTAAAGATCAAGTCAACCTCTAAAGACTCAGAGTCTGAAGGATCAAAAGCTAAGACATAGACTCGGAAGAATTTAAAACTAAGACTCAAACTCTGAAGGATCAAAACCTGAAATCATTTAAAGCTCAAGAACCAAGGAATTTCTAACAAGAAGCTATTAGACTCTAAGGTCAATTTGTCTTCTTCTAGTCAGGTGAAGACTTAGCATAAAGTTTTAGAAGCTTGAAGAATTGCAACTGATAATTCCATTTGTAGAAAAAGAGTTTATAATGGCATTGCAACGATATTAACCATATCAGGAAGCTTTGCAACATAAATGATATTGCTTCTCTCAAGGACTCGCTTGTGCAAGATGTCTTCTCCAACGTTTCTTTGACAATTTTCTATAAATGGAGCTGAAGACTTGGAGAAAAATATACAACATTGCGTCTTGACAAACAAAGAGAAGTTACTCTGTCAAAACAAAGAGCACAAGCTTAACTTAGGATTTCTTAACTCTTATATATTCTAGAAACTCCTAAGTCTTAGAGTCTGTTTGTATTGTAATCTCTCTACACCTCTGATTGTATATTAAGTGTAGTTTATCATTCTCTTGACTATTTGTTATAGAGTTAGAAGTCTCTTACTTGTGTGCTTGAGCATTGGAGTCTCTTACTTCTGTGCTTGAGCATTGGAGTCTCTTACTTGTGTGCTTCAGATACTAGAAGTGTCTTGCTTGTGTTCTTGAGCATTAAAGTCCCTTACTTATATTTTTGTGCATTGGAAGTCTCTTGCTTGTGAACTTGAACAATTTGTAATTAGATTTGGTTATAGTGAAAATCCCTTGGAAGGGCAAGGGAACTAGACCACTCCTAATTTGTAAGAGGAACTAGGATAATTGCTTGTGGGATTTCTTATTATCTTCTTTATTTATGATTAACTCTATTCTGCTGCTATCATAATAAGACTCCGATTTAGATTCTATCCTTGTGATCAGAATATGATAAGAGTTTTGTAAGTGAAAAACGATAAAAAGTTAACACAATTCAACCCTTATTATTGTGTTTTTCTCACCTTCAGTTGGCATCAGAGCATAATTTGTGCTTAATACTTAATAGTGGTACAGAAAAGATCATGAGAGAAAAACTAGATAACTGAATTTGAATGTGAAACCTCTGGCCCTGATCATTATCTCGTGCCCTTTGATTATAGTGCATCTAAATGGAATACCTTGTGGATGCATTTCTCTCATAGATATTTTGTATGATGTCAAAACTAGGGATTGATTTAACTTTTATGTACATTGAACGATATCTCTAAGTATTTGTGTGCACCCATACATTAAAAGTCATTAGGAATCATAAGAAGCATATAGAACAAGTTTGGTTTAGTTATCCATTGGTCTAATGCTTGAAAATTGAGTTTTTGCACAAAATTTACATGCATGTGTTAACACATATGATCTTCGTGGCGGCACATGTATTACAGTTTTTAAGCATATAAGTTTCTGGAAATATGTGTTGACTCATCATTTTGTTCGTGTCGACACATATCCTAAAAAGCACTTTATGTGTCGACACATGTGATTTTGTGTTGCCTCATGTGTTGTTGTTTTCAAGCCTGTAATTCTCTAGAATCTTGTGTCGACTCATAACCAGCTATGTGTTGACACATGTGTTGATGTATGCCATGTAAGTGTTGACACATGACTTACTTGTGTCGACATATACTGTACCAAACTTCAAAAATCAGTTTCCAAGTCCTTTCTTTTTCCTCCAAGTCTCTCTCTCTCTCTCTCTCTCTCTCTCTCTCTCTCTCTCTCTCTCTCTCTCTCTCTCTCTCACACACACACACACACACACACACACACACACACATATATATATATATATATATATATATATATATATATATATATATATATATATATATATATATATCATACATGCATCATTCTCATTTGATGAAACTATAAACACTTTATAGCGGTAAAAATTGATATTAAGCTATTGATTAACTTAACTCACAAAGTGAAAGACGCCACCGAACTTTATTTTTCCAAAAGGAATGGGAAAAGATCGAATAAAACCCACAAAAGAATAAAGATCAAGGTACGGGGGTCGGTTATGCAAATGGAATGTATTAGCATCCTAAACATCTGTTATACTCAACGGGATCCACTATGTTTATTCTAATCAAAGGGTGTGTTATCTAAAGCTTAAACTTGCTAAGGGAACATATGGATGGATCATAAATGAACAAAAAAAGGTTTTTTATTGTTGCGCTCGCCTCAGTTTTACAACCTCATGCCTACGTATCTCGAAAGAATCAGAGCACCGTAGTTCTTCTCAAAAAAATTTCGTTTGTTATATATTTTTTTAGTGAAAGACATATTGTTGTATTCGAGTGGAAAACTCAATTTACTGCCCACAATCATGAGGAAGGAGCATTTACATCATCTTGAAGTGGAGGATTTTGCTTGGATTGAAATCAAAAAGACAATCACTCAACACCTAAGTGGAAAATGTCATCATTTCACTATATATTGTAGAAGTATAATAGTTTGCATCACTACAAGAATCAATAAGAGTCTAATCTTTAAGAAAAGATTTAAAGAGAAAAGTGCACAAAGAGCACAAAATGATTTGAACTTGTTGGAGTATTTTGTTACCTTGAAAAGGATTTGGTGATTTGAATAATATTAAAGACTATGAATGATAGGAAGAATAAGGTTAGAAATGTACCGCCTCATCCTTCTCTCATTAGTTGAGAATCATGACATATGGTTCGCCTCTTTATTGTTAAGTGTTTTTGAGATTTGATAAAGAAAATGAAATTTTAGTTTTAAATGCAATGCAAAAGGGAAAACAAAATCTAAGGGGGAAACTCAAGTCCTAATGTTGTCATGCAATATGGTCCTAGAGTTAGGATATCAAAGGGAAACTACCTAATAGTTAATATGCATCATGGACCTAAGGGGGAGAGGATTGAGGGACTTCTACCTAATGTTATCATGCCTGACTTAGAAACCTAAGGTCTATTAAATTAACACCTTGAATAAGATGGAATAAAACTCCTAAGGGTACATGTGAGTACAAGCAATCAATCAATAAATAAAAATAACGATGTCATGATCTCAACGGGGGTACAAAACTAAGATACTTTTCGTTCACAACAAAAGCAAATAAAAGAACAATGTCGTGATCTCAGCTATGGTGTAAAACTGGGTGACTCTTCGTTCACAATAAACAAATAACGATGTCGTAATCTCAGTTATGGTGTAAAAACTGAGTGACTCTTCATTCACAATGAAAGCAAATAAAAATAACGATGTCTTGATTTCAGCTATGGTGTAAAACTGAGTGACTCTTCGTTCACAACAAAAGAATGATGTCGTGATCTCAGCTATGGTGTAAAAACTGAGTGACTCTTCGTTCATCATGAAGTATGACAAAATAGTAATCAAAACCAAAGTGTAAAATGTGGATGACACACAAGCCAACAAAGAACTATAAGTGAAGACTCAACTATCAACAAACAAGTAACAAATATCAATGTTAAACCTTAAGCAAAAGCAAACAACAATTGCCCAAACATTCATGACTTTAGGCATTAATCACTCACTTAAACTTGGCATACAAATATAATTTAAATTAGGCAAGGTAAAAATTCATACAAGTCAGTAGCTTCAACATATCAAGCTCATCTCAAACATACTTTAAAGATTGAGAAAGAATCACAACAAGATCAAACATAAATTGGAAACAAAACTAACAAACTACAACTAGCTTCTAAAAGTCAAAGTAACAAGTGATTATGGAATTGGGATCAAAGCATGGTGAGGTAAAGAAAAAAGTAATAAATGGAATTCAAAACATGTCTCAAGATTATAAGAAACTCTAACAAGCCTCATGTTCAAAAGTTAGGTCGAACAAACAACGATCAAATTCCTACAGCATCGCCAAATTGCACCATCAATAATATGCTAACCAAAGATCAAACAAGTAAGATATTGAGGTGAAAATACAAGGAAAGTAAGTATTATAAACATGATATTCACATAATACATTATTCACAAACATAAAGAAGTTTCATCAATCATCATACTCAAAACATGATCAAGCAACTAGGCATTCATCAATTAATATCATCCTCAAAAGAAATCATCTATCCACATCAAGCAAATGAACATGTGATCCTGAAATTAAGAATTTAAAATGTCATGTCATAATCTTAGACAACACATCCAACCTTAATCATGACCCATAAACCTCAAGAAGTTTCAATAAGTACCATGCACAAAGACTAGGTCAAACATCACTTTAAAAGATCATCAAATGATTCAACAATTTCAAGGCATTCAAATGATCATGAAAAAATGAAATTGAGGCTCTACCTCATGTCATGATACTCAAGAATAAATGAGAGAATCTTCCCTAATATGTTGCACAAATGCATGCTTCAAATTAAATAATTAACACAAGCATGCATCGACATTTAGACATGAGTCGAGGGTTATCAAAATCCAATTAACAAGTAATTAAAACCTCAACAAAATGCATAAAATTATCATAAAAACCCTAATCATTTAAGTACCTAATCATGATAAAAATAATGGTTCAAAAGGAGCTTAAACAAGCCTTCAATCAAAGGTCACACACCAAAGATATTCACCTAGCATACTTTCACAAATTTAACCTAATTAATAAACAAAATTAAATGAAAAAATTAATTAAAAATCACCTTAAAGTTCTCAACACATTAAAGAATCTAAAATGTATTATTTATTCATTTTTAATATGAAAGAAAGATTAAATGACAAATTAAAATTGAAAATCAACAATTATTGTTTAACCAAACAAAGGGGGTGTGAACCTGAATCTTCATATTGAACTAGACACAACTATGGTGCTACAAAGGCCCAATACTCAGGGTGGGTGAATAACAAAGGCTCTAAGCCTGGTTTAATTCGCGTGCTAGGGTCCAATAACAAGTTTCATTTTTTGTTTTTTTATATCTATTATTCAAGTTTTATTTATTATTCACACTCAAGTTTTATCAACTGAATCAAATAAATTGAAACAAAAAACAAAAATTAAAAATGCATGCACCAACAAGGGACTTGAAGGATAGAAAACACAAGAAATGGGGGAGGGGGGGTTGAATTGGGGTTTTCAAAATTAAAAATAGTATGACACGTTTGGTTATCCTGGTTCGTTTGAACTCAAACTACTCTAGTCCACCCGCCAAGGTGATTTCACCTCTCTCTCAATCGAGGTCTTAATCCACTAATAAAAACTTGATTACAATTCATGAAGACAACTGTCAACTTCTTCTTGAGATCAAACCACAACTTGGTTTCTCAAGGAATTACAATTCACAAAGACTACGTCAATGTCTTCTCGAGACTAAACCACAACTTGGTTTCTCAAGGAATTACAACTTTTCTAACAGAAATAATGTGTTTAACAAATGCTTCTAAAAAGTTATATCACAACTGTGATGTTTACACAAATATTAAAGCACAGTAATAATTCAAGAGAAAATAATAGAAAATGTTTTTGATCGCTCTTGTTGGTATGTATGAGTGATGTTTGACTCTTCTTCATAGTCTTATTTATATAGAGGAAGTGAATTAAATCGTTGGAGACATAAGAAATTATCTTTGGAAGATTGATAAAATGTTGTTAACGCACTTTCCAAAAATACAGATCTTGTCTTGTTCCAACCGTTACTCTTTGATTTGTAATGAATGAATTGTAATGCATCAAAACTTTGCTTCTTTGAAATTTGATCAGAATAATAATATTAACATTGAGACTTTAGATCATCATAGTTTCTTGAGATTCATATGATTAGAACTTGGATGAGACAGACACATTGAAGCTTCTTTGTACTTTCAGAATATTCACTTATCAGAGTATAACTTGAGCTTAAGTGTTAAGTCTTAGAACTTCAATATAGATGAGTGCGTTGAGACTTCCTTTGTTCTTCCAGAACTTCACTTATCAGAGTATAAGAATTTAGCTTGCAGATTTGGTGCTTCAGAAGTTATAACATCAGAACTTCTTTTATGGAACGTGTTACACAAATTTGCTTCTAAGTCTGTACGCTTCTTCTAACTTCAACATGAAAATATACTCATCATCTTCTATGCTCTTTCATCATATCTTCTTAGCGAAAATTATTTTCCAACTTCTATGCTTCTTTATCAGAACTTCTCTGCATATTTAAATAATTTATTAGATAGCATATTTTTTCTTTATATATATCATGTATTTGTTATCATCAAAACTATTACTAAGATGTAGAACCAAACAATGTTTTAACAATCTCCCCCTTTTTTATGATGACAAAAACTTGTATATTTTGATGAACAAGTAAGAACATAAAGCATTAGGGTCTCCCCCTGAGTTGAATACTCAGATAAAGAAAAAATATATACTTCCTTGAAGATGTTTGATCAGAGATTTTAATGGAAGTTCTGTTAAGTCCATGTGGCAGAAGTTACTTTCAAGAGACACTTTTCCCGTTTGCTTTCAGAAACATTGAAACAGAAGTTATGATATCAAAAATGTTTGAGACGGAACTATTATATTCAAAATATTTCACTTTCTCCCCCTTTTTGTCATAAATAAAAAGAATTAAAAAAATGTAATCAGAGCAAGACGGTTATGCATACAAGAACAAAGATTAATACAAACAGAAGCATACAAATAGAAGTTTTAAACATAAAGCATAGCATAAACAAGCAAAAGACTAGATCTAAGGTTGTGAAGAAGGTGAAAGTCATGTGAACAATGCTTCCAGAAGACTTTTGATATGATTGTTTGATTCTTCTTTCTTGCCTAGCATCCCCTTGATCTCTTTATTGGTTTCATCATGTTTATCCAGCCTTTCCCTGATTACAATTCTTGTTTGGCCTTAGTTGCGATGAAGTACAACAGGTATTGTTGATCAATATTGATGTAGTCAGGAGAACTTGTTGGCTTTCAGTGATTGATACATCCCAGAATTATTCTAGACCAAATTCAGAGATAGTCTTTCAGATCTTTGATCTTGTTGGAGGGTTGTCTAGAAGAGAAGATTTCTTTAGATACAATGGTTATGTCAAAACCTTTATCTTCCATTTCACTGCACCTGATGCCGCTTCTATCATGACCAATAAGCTTTCCAATGAGATCTTCGGTGATGACAATCTTCTTTCCCATTACATAAGAAGTTACTTGATAATTTGATGCAGTAGCATGAATCCATAATTGTGATCGGTGGAAATAGAACTGACTGTTTTTTAGCTGGTTTCGCAAAATGTCGCGGTAAGCAAGAGTTGCCACCGTCTTTTATGTTCTCCAAATGGAAAGGACAAAAGCACATAAAAATTCCTTTTCGAGAATGTTTCTCGGTTCGGGAGGTAGATTTATAGAAAGGGAAGGTGTTAGCACCCTTTCTATCCATGGTTATCCATGGGCTCTTAGGTACTTGCTCACTATGTTTTCAAAAATTGTTTGCTTTTCAAGTGTATGTGGGTTTTGAAAAAGTTTAGTTTGAAAAACTTCTAGGTAAATCTTGTATCTGTCCTCAAGAGTGTATGAAGTGTTTGTTTGAAAACTTTTTGAAAGTGTACGTGCGAAAAGTTGTTTTTTGTTTTTGAAAGAGCAAGTACCCAGGAGAAATCTACCTACTCTAAGGAATTAAGCTGTGTAAGAGTCCTTTAGACAGTACTATTCCACTATTGAGAAGTAGGTAGCACCGTCGTTGGAGTTATTCGGGTCAATTCGATTATAGGGACAATGTGGTCACCAAAGCAATGGTAGGACGCCTTAGCGGTAACCCTAATGTCCTAGATCCTTTTTATCCGAGGCAACCGTTTCGAGGCAACTGGATCTTTAGACAGGAGGGCGACCTCTAAAACACCCTATACTTGACGACCACGTCGAGGCAACCAGTGAGGTGTACCCTAGGGGTGGCATGTGCATGTGTGTCGAGTTTCAGTTTATGTTATCTTTGTACATGTTATTTGTGAACTACGGGTTGATTTTATTTGTCATACAAGTCTTGTCATGCATAATTAACAGTTAAGAGTGCGGAAAATAAATTGCGGAAAGGTAAATCTACGCTATTACAAGGCGCGGGTATATACATCGCCAAAAACATAACCCGTTTGGAAATAAATGCTAGAAAAGTAAATAAAGCGATAAAAGCCCTAATTAATTATTACATACTTGGAACAGATACATGAATAATAATCAAAAATTAGTAAATTAAAAATAAATATGCGCGCGAAAGAATTGGATCGGGACGTCCTTAGGGTTTTGACCCTTTTTGAGAAAAGAATTGAATTTGTCCTCTTTTTGCAATTAAATTAAATATTAAACCTAATTTACTAATTAATTAATTATTTACAAGAAAAAAGTATTTTTTTGTATTTTTTAATGTTTTAGTGAAAATAAAAAGAAAAGAAATTAAAAGTCAAAAAAACCCTAATTCTAGATTTATTTTATTTATTATGAAAAAAAGATTAAAGTTAACCTAATTTAACTAAATTAAGTAATTTACATTTTATTTACAAAAAATAATATGAAATTAATAAATAATATAATAATATTAGTTTTCTGATTTTATGAAAATAATAGTTTATGAGTTAATTAAATAATAATAATAATAACTATAATTAAGAAAATAATTAAATATAATTTGAAATAGAAAAGAAAAAAAGAATAAAGAACCAGGGGTGTTGGGCCAGCTTTGGGGGTGAAGAAGCAGTTTCCAGGCCCATTAAGCTTTCAGCCACGTTTGACTTTCTGAATGGTCTACGTGCATGTTGACTGAGGAACATGGTGGTCATCCATCCCTGGCCTTTGGATCACTGCTTGAAGCCACATGGCAGGCTGGGACATGAGGTACATGGTGGAATGTCTTTGATAGCCTGCACGTGAACACATTAAGCAAAATAACATGGAATGTTGGGTGGACCTGGGAATCGAACTCAGGTCCCAATGGTTATTGGATAGATCACCAACCACTCAGCCACTTGCCTGCGTTTGTTAATAAAATAGGCAATGAAAATAATATAAAAAACAATGCATATGCTGGAAACAAATGAAGCGCGCGTTATTCTTTTGAATGGACCAACCAGGATGGAACACGTCCTTCATCTTCTTCGTTTTCCTGCAAAAGAATAAAGAGATAGCGGGGGTTTTTAACCCCCACAAAATAGCTTGAGGAATAATAGCGACTAGAATTGTATGCTATATAAATATGGCGCGATATGTGATTTGGATTCGTCTGATTCTCACGAATTTAACCATAGGCATGAGAGGTTCTGATTTTACTGGATGGGGAAAGCCCTAATTTTGAAGCTTGAAAAACCTAGAACTCGTCAATGGTGATTTCCGTTTCAGGACACCATAATGCAATTCACCTATACTGTTAGCTTCAGAAAGTTTTTAGCAATGCAAAGAAATGACTATAACATGTTAATGATGCATAAAATGTGAGTTTCGATTCTGAAAAATATTGACAAACCGTGGGACTGTTCTTGCGCATTCTTTGAGTGTTAGCCCTTGATTTTGATTCCAGTCCGTTCCTGGGAGCACTAGCAATGTATTTGAATCACTGAATCGCCTTGAATTGGCTTGGAAGATAGCAAACAGTTTTCACTTTTTCTTGGTTTTTTTTCCCAATGTGGTAATGGCTCTTTGCAGCAGTTTGCACGTCCAAGGCTTTAGGTTTAGCTTATGCACTTATAATAGAATGGAATTAGGTTAACTTCTGGTCAAGAAATCCATTGCATTATGGTTTCAATATTTGATTGGAAATCAAATATTTTCCAATCTTTTTTATTGATAAAACTTGCCAAACATGGAGATTTTTGTCTCTTTGATTGATACACGAATTTGCCAGCTTGCCTTGAGTTTATTTGCTTCACAAAAGATTGAGAAAAATATATCTTGATATTTTCCTACATTTTAAATCAATTAAATGAATTAATATTAATAAAAAATCCAATTAATTAATAGGAAATGAGAAAATAAGTTCAAATAATCCCAATGGGTCGTGCATAGGCCTTGGACAATGTTTCAAGAAAGAATTTGAGGCCCATTAGCAAAAATGATGTGTTTTGAGCAAAGTTGACTTTTGCAAATTCACAAACATTTCCCAACTTCTCCAATGCATATCTTGCTCAATTTTGATAACATGAACATGTTCTTGGACATTTTGGAAAGGTCTTGAAGTCCTCTAACCAATGCCTTTGGTCCCATGTCATTTGGATTTACCAATCTCAAGTTATGGTCTTTGACTTAAAGTGCATTTTTGTTGACTTTTGAAATTGACCTATAATGTAGAAATTGATAACTTTTTGTGAGAGCATTTCTTGGACTTGGAATGTGAAGATGAGTTGTAGGAAATGTCATCCCCTTCAAAATGAGCATTGGATGGGATTTTTCTGATGAACCATGAAAAAGTTATGCCCTGGTCAAGTTACAGTTGACTTTTCAGCTGTCCAAAAATAGCAACTTTTGCATCTTTGATGATTTTTGAGCCATGCTTGAGGAATCATGATCAAGACTTGATCAAATAATGATTGTGTGCTCAAAATAAGATGTTGACCAAAAATTCTGACTTTTGACTGCCAAATGACCATTTTACCCCTGCAGTTGACTGTGAAGCAAATAGGGCTTTTGACTGTGCAACTTGACACTGTGAGTCTTGAGAGTTGACATGTAGATGCTTGGCAATGTATATGGGCACATGAGACTTGATTGAACCATTGAAAACCTCAAATTCACTGAAGGAACCAAAACCCTAATTTTGACTGGCTTAGGAGGCATTTGGACTGTGCAATCCTTGAGCAATTTTGAACCATTTGAATGATGATTCTTGACAAGCTTTGAAGAATATGGGAGGGCAAATTTTGGGGTACAACAGTTGCCCATGTTCAATCTTCTTAGACCTGAGGATGTAGATTGGCTCACGTGCCTTTCGTGATCCGAAGGTGGAAGATGATTGAACACTAGAGTGCCCAGAAATTTGCACTCGCATAGTAGAGTGTCAGCAATGTGATGTCGGGAATGGGCTTACAGATGCCATTTGGAGAGATGATGGATGGGAGGATGGGCTTATAGATGCCATCTGGAGATGTCGATCGCGTAAGAGATTCCTTAGCGAGAACTTGCGTACTTGAGAAAGAAAGATAATTTCCTGGCCTGTTACAGGGGTTGATCTTCAAACTTTTTGTGTAGATATGCCCTGGCTAGATACAGGTATCGAATCTACAATCAATCACTCACAGATATGCCCTGGCTGGATACAGGTATCGAATCCGGAACTGGTCGTCTACAGATATGCCCTGGTTGGATACATGTGTCGAATCTCTAAACTCTTCATGCAGATATGCCCTGGCTAGATACAGGTATCGAATCTACAATCAATCACTCACAGATATGCCCTGGCTAGATACAGGTATCGAATCCGGAACTTCGTTGTCTACAGATATGCCCTGGCTAGATACAGGTATCGAATCTCTAAACTCTTCATGCAGATATGCCCTGGCTAGATATAGGTATCGAATCTACAATCAATCACTCACAGATATGCCCTGGCTAGATACAGGTGTCGAATCTGGAACTGGTCGTCTACAGATATGCCCTGGCTGGATACAGGTATCAAATCTCTAAACTCTTCATGCAGATACGCCTTGGCTAGATACAGGTATCGAATCCACAATCAATCGCTCACAGATATACCCTGGCTAGATACAGGTGTCGAATCCGAAACTTCAGAAGGTTGCCTACAGACGTGCCCTGGCTGGATACAGGTATCGAATCTACAAACAATCATTCACAGATATGCCCTGGCTAGATACAGGAATCGAATCTCTAAATTCTTCATGCAGATATGCCCTGGCTAGATACAAGTATCGAATCTACAATCAATTACTCACAGATATGCCCTGGCTAGATATAGGTATTGAATCTGGAATTAGTCGTCTACAGATATGCCATGGCTGGATACAGGTATCGAATCTCTAAACTCTTCATGTAGATATGCCATGGCTAGATACATGTATCGAATCTACAAACAATCATTCACAGATATGCCCTGGCTAGATACAGGAATCGAATCTCTAAATTCTTCATGCAGATATGCCCTGGCTAGATACAGGTATCGAATCTACAATCAATTACTCACAGATATGCCCAGGCTGGATACAGGTATCGAATCTCTAAACTCTTCATGTAGATATGCCCTGGCTAGATACAGGTATTGAATCCATAATCAATCGCTCACAGATATGCCCTGTCTAGATACAGGTGTCGAATCTATAAACAATCATTCACAGATATGCCCTGGCTAGATACAGGAATCGAATCCGGAACTTCAAAAGGTTGCTTACAGACGTGCCCTGGCTGGATACAGGTATCGAATCTACAAACAATCATTCACAGATATGCCCTGGCTAGATACAGGAATCGAATCCGGAACTTCAAAAGTTTGCTTACAGACGTGCCCTGGCTGGATACAGGTATCGAATCTACAAACAATCATTCACATATATGCCCTGGCTAGATACAAGAATCGAATCTCTAAACTCTTCATGCAGATATGCCCTGGCTAGATGCAGGTATCGAATCTACAATCAATTACTCACAGATATGCCCTGGCTAGATACAGGTATCAAATCTCTAAACTATTCATGCAGATATGCCATGGATGGATACAGGTATCGAATCTACAATCAATCACCCACAGATATGCCCTGGCTAGATACAGGTGTCGAATCTGGAATTAGTCGTCTACAGATATGCCCTGGCTGGATACAAGTGTCGAATCTCTAAACTCTTCATGCAGATATGCCCTGGCTAGATACAGGTATTGAATCTACAATCAATCACTCACAGATATGCCCTGGCTAGATACAAGTATCGAATCTGGAACTGCGACAGTTGATAGTAATCATCTTTGGATTGACCTTTTTCTTGAAAAGGCAAAACATCAGTTGTATGCAATGTCATGATGTATGAAATGCATGATGTCATGAGATTGTGTCGTATGCACTTTATCATGTATGTAAGCATGATGTATGAAATGTGAAATGTCTATGAATGTATTTTCGTCTAGGAAAATAAATCCTTGACGAATGCCGGGAGCTTGTTGAATCTTGGGCTGGTGTTGAAGAGTAAAGTTCTTCATTTCCGCTGGGGATGATGATGGCAAGAATAAACTGGTAGGAGAAGATGACTCCGTTAGGGAATAAACTTGATGAAGATATTACTCTGCGGGGAATTATTCTATGGGAAGAGATACTTCGTTGAGGTTTTGATGATAACTACGCTGGGGATTCCTGTTGATAAGCTATGTTGGGGAATTTGATGAACTCCGCTGGGGGATAGGAAGAACTTCGCTGAGGACGATCTTTCCGTTGTAATTAGCTGAGGATAACCCAGTTATAGGCTCTGGTGTGGAATAACCTCTGAATATGGTCAGGGAGAGATATGTACTCTGCCAGGGATAAGCTTCCAGAATCTACTGGGGATAAGCTTCCAGAATCTACTAGGGAGATGGTTCAATTCTCCTGGGGAAACTTTGGACTGTACTGGGGAATGGCTCCACTGGGATGTCCGTATTCCGCCGGGGAACAATCTTATATTTCTGTCGAGGAATATTGAGACTACCGGGGACGCTTGCTGAGGAACATCTGTATACTCGGCTGGGGAGTGTTAAGATTTTCTGGGTATATCCAACTTCCTTAAGGCTTATAGTAGACTAACTCTGCTTGGGAGAGTGTTGCTGACTTGCTAGAGGATACTGTGCCTTTTTAGGGCTGACGGGAGACCAACTCTGCTTGGGGGAGAATTGTTGAATCTTGTCTTACTCTGCGGGGAGTGAAGGTATCTTGGTCATGTTCTTCAGCTGAACTTACCTTGGTACCTCGGCGGACAGAGCGACTAGATTGCTTAGACAATTCCTATTGCCCCAGCTTCTGTGGGAGAAAGTACCTGTGGAGGTGCTTGATGACTGCCGATTGACAAGTCTCCTTCTGGTAGGCAAGTGACGAGATGACGGGACATAGTCGTATGCTTTGATCCCTAATTTTTGCCTGGACCGCCCTTTCGGGTTTTCAGTCCACCGGGATACCCATTTTTGCCCAAGCCGCCTTTTCAGGTTTTCGACTTGCCGGGTGTACAAATTTTTTCATTTTCATCCCTTATTTTTGCCCGAACCCTTTTGGTTCGCCGGGAAGCCCTTATTTTTGCCTAGGTGTGTCAACCTATCGGGTCTTTGATTATGCGTAGTATTTTTTCGATTATGTCCGTTCTTAGGATGTAGGGAGTTGTCACTATAGGTAGCATTGTGTTACTATACCACCAGAAGATCTTTGTTTGATCGTGCGAGATTCGTAGCTGGCATTCATGCCCAATGCCCCTAGTGACTCAAACAGAGGTTTTCCCCAGGCTATTTAACCTTTTGAGAGATTCTCTAAATCTTGACTGGACTGCCCCAGATGATAGACCATGATCATGCTGTGCCCCTTGGTTGGAAGTGTTTTTCCATTTGAGGTGACCTTTTGTTGAGAATATTTTTGTTCACAAGATATTCATCGTGCAAATTTCTCTGCTGTTTGAACAAATAATCATATGCAAACAATGTTATTTTAAGAACGCAAAGCTTATGTCTGTCTTGAAATTTTTGAAAATGCAGTTTTTTAATAAAACAAGTAAATTTTTGTAAAATGTGATGTCAACTCAGGATTTTACAATACGCCTTAAGGAGTCAGGATACCTTTCGTAACAGTATGCTTTCGAACTAACCCATGCTTCAGCTAGGACTTTTAAGGGTTATAACGTGGCTTGGTTCACGGTTTAAGAAACAAAGGATAAAGGCTCAAATTTTATTTGTATCCACCCGCTCTTCGTGATGTTCTTCAATCCTAACCTCAGCTAATCGTGCATTAGACCTTGTTTGAGTCTTTGCTCTGATATTCCGGTGATGGTTCGGATACTGATAGTTCATTTTGAATAGGCAGTCATTTTTTTTGTTGAGGGTTTGCAGGACCTCTTTCTTTTGATTTCATTATCCCTGTCTTTTTGCCTGAACTGTTTCATTTGTGATTACAGTCAGCGGGATGCCCCAGTTTTTGTAAGTCTCCTTCATAGGTTTTGACTTATTAGGTTTTTATTTCTGAGAGATAATGACTGCCTGTCTTGACGATTATAGGGAACCATCACTGTCTTTTTGTCTCGGAAGGACTTCTTTGATGTCGTTCATTGTGCACCTGGATCAACTGAGAGAACTACCCTGCCCCAGGTTATGATTAAGGGTTTTAATTTTTGAAAAGAAAAACTCCAACTTCTTTGGCTCAAAGGGGTTGACTAGGGATTATCTTCCTTATAACTCCACTGTTTAGGATTTGAAACAATGCCTGTGCCTCATCAGCGGGGTTTATCCAAAAGCATACTGTAAAGATCGTGGTATCGTTTTCGTCATCCTCCCTCAAAAGGCTTAGAGTTATTAATCGAGAGTTTGAACATCACAAAAAATGAAAGCAGTTTGAATATAGCGAATGCGAATATATTGATTCAAAACAGACATATGCGATGCATTAATGAAATAACAACGTTTGACATGAATAAATGTTTGAACAATCAAAAGAAAATTACAAATTGAAAAAAATTCTAATGAGCAAAAAGTTTTCTCGTCTCAGGACTTGTCACTTCAAATGGTGAACCTTGGAGGGATGGTAGAAGAACTCCGCCTGACCATCTTGTGTGAATTCCAATGCTCCTTCATCAATCAGGTC
This sequence comes from Vicia faba, assembly GCA_948472305.1. Taxonomy (NCBI): domain Eukaryota; kingdom Viridiplantae; phylum Streptophyta; class Magnoliopsida; order Fabales; family Fabaceae; genus Vicia; species Vicia faba. The sequence goes on along the minus strand of OX451735.1, from coordinate 850,123,568 downwards.
TTGGATCTTGTTCTTCAGAGACCAACAGTCGTCGGTGTCATGTCCTGGACTGGCAGAGTGGTATGTACACCTTTTATTGGGATGATAGGTAGGAGCTGAGATATTGGGATTCCGGGGAGGAGCCCTTAATGTGATCAGATTCAACCTCAACAGGCGTTGTAAAGCTGGGAACAGCGACATGTTGAGTTGGGTGAATTGCCTCCTGGGCTTGTTTGGCTTACTCTGATCAACCCGTTGTTCTTGGCAAGGTTGTTGTTGGACCTGTGAAGTGGTAGCGACTTGGAGAGGTCCATTCTTCACCATATCAACCCCTTGTCTTCTTGGAAGCTGATCAATGACCTGGTCCCTGACTTTGACTGTTTGCTTCATGTTGTATCTGTCTTGATGAAGCTGACTGATCATGGTCCTCAATTCTTCTTGCTCCCGAGCTAAGCCTTGGATAAGAGCCATTTGCCCCAGCATTTGGGTTCTCATTGCATCTACCTCAGCTTACAGATGTTTCAGTCGTTCGTCCTTATCATCTTCAGGACTTTTCCTGACCGAATTCCACATGAGGAGTGTCCTCAACTCTTCCTGCCCCTTGGATAGGTTTAGGAAGATTTCCCTGAACTGAGTCTCTTGAGTACGAAGCTCCTGATTGTCTTGTTGGGAAGCCATTGCTGAAATAAACAGCGAAGCAGGTAAGTGACATGTACCAAGGGTACCTGTAATGCAATGATATGTATGTATGCATGCAATGTTTTCAAGGATCTCGCGGGGTAAACAAGAAAATTGTTAGAATTTGAATTTTGTAGCTTGATTGAAGGAACTTCATGTTGTCGAGAGTCCTTCTTCAAGAGTCAAGGCTCACCATATCGAGTGGGTCATAGCCCCTGACTCAAGGTATCATGTTTAGATCTCCAAACAACCTTGGCTAGAGGAAAATAAATCCCCTTTGCCCCTTGCTTGACGTTTGATTCATCATGACCTGCATCACAAACCCTTGAGATCCTTGAAATGGATTAGTCCTTATACAGGATGTATGCGATGTTATGATGGTATGATGTTATGTACGTGGATGCAAAGGTGTGAGGTGTAAGTAAGCCCTGTAATAAGTCCAGCTTAAGGACTGTAAACAAAACCTGCGAGGAACTCATGTTGTCAGATAACAAGAATATGTAAGTAGGTCAAGTTTGAAGGCACACAAGTCACACATAAGAGCCCTTAGAGTTCAGGCCAACATGAAGTTTAGGTACTACCCTCTTTCAGTTTCGTTGGGTTAAGACCTGTCCTAGAAAATAGTAATCGGGTTCTAGAGGATCTCAATATCACTGACTACCCTCAATCGGTCATAACTCCAGCATCGCAATCTTTTCTTGCGGCCAGAACCATCGCGAGAGTTTAGCCTCAATGAGTGTAGCATACTGCTACTGTTCTATGGCCAAGTTGGGTCAATTTAGGGTTCTAAGGTCGGTTGGTGCTTAATGAATCCTCAGAAGACCCATATTCTCCTCGTTGCAACACAAGGGATATCGGTACATACCAAGGTGTCACACCAACGTAGCCACTGCTTCACCCGTGTCGGTCTACGCCGGACAGGTCCCCCACAACTTATGCTACCTAAAGGGTATTCCCCAGATCCGGGTTAGGATCTATGAAACTCCGATGCAAAGCCCACAAATATAAAAGCAAACAAAGCAAGCAATTGAAAACAAGAGTGGTCTAGTCCTAAGGTACACCTCACTTATTAAATCCCCAGCAGAGTCGCCAGTTCTGTGATCGGTGGAAATAGAACTGACTGTTTTTTAGCTGGTTTCGCGAAATGTCGCGGTATGCAAGAGTCGCCACCATCTTTTATGTTCTCCAACATGGAAAGGACAAAAGCACAGCAAAATTCCTTTTCGAGAATGTTTCTCGGTTCGGGAGGTAGATTTATAGAAAGGGAAGGGGTTAGCACCCTTTCTATCCATGGTTATCCATGGGCTCTTAGGTACTTGCTCACTATGTTTTCAAAAATTGTTTGCTTTTCAAGTGCGTGTGGGTTTTGAAAAAGTTTAGTTTGAAAAACTTCTAGGTAACTCTTGTATCTGTCCTCAAGAGTGTATGAAGTGTTTGTTTGAAAACTTTTTGAAAGTGTAGGTGCGAAAAGTTGTTTTTTGTTTTTGAAAGAGCAAGTACCCAGGAGAAATCTACCTACTCTAAGGAATTAAGCTGTGTAAGAGTCCTTTAGACAGTACTATCCCACTATTGAGAAGTAGGTAGCACCGTCGTTGGAGTTATTCGGGTCAATTCGATTATAGGGACAATGTGGTCACCAAAGCAATGGTAGGACGCCTTAGCGGTAACCCTAATATCCTAGATCCTTTTTATCCGAGGCAACCGTTTCGAGGCAACTGGATCTTTAGACAGGAGGGCGACCTCTAAAACACCCTATACTTGACGACCACGTCGAGGCAACCAGTGAGGCGTACCCTAGGGGTGGCATGTGCATGTGTGTCGAGTTTTAGTTTATGTTATCTTTGTACATGTTATTTGTGAGCTACGGGTTGATTTTATTTGTCATACAAGTCTTGTCATGCATAATTAACAGTTAAGAGTGCGGAAAATAAATTGCGGAAAGGTAAATCTACGCTATTACAAGGCGCGGGTATATACATCGCCAAAAACATAACCCGTTTGGAAATAAATGCGAGAAAAGTAAACAAAGCGATAAAAGCCCTAATTAATTATTACATACTCGGAACAGATACATGAATAATAATAAAAAATTAGTAAATTAAAAATAAATATGCGCGCGAAAGAATTGGATCGGGACGTCCTTAGGGTTTTGACCCTTTTTGAGAAAAGAATTGAATTTGTCCTCTTTTTGCAATTAAATTAAATATTAAACCTAATTTACTAATTAATTAATTATTTACAAGAAAAAAGTATTTTTTTTTGTATTTTTTAATGTTTTAGTGAAAATAAAAAGAAAAGAAATTAAAAGTCAAAAAAACCCTAATTCTAGATTTATTTTATTTATCATGAAAAAAAGATTAAAGTTAACCTAATTTAACTAAATTAAGTAATTTACATTTTATTTACAAAAAATAATATGAAATTAATAAATAATATAATAATATTAGTTTTCTGATTTTATGAAAATAATAGTTTATGAGTTAATTAAATAATAATAATAACTATAATTAAGAAAATAATTAAATATAATTTGAAATAGAAAAGAAAAAAAGAATAAAGAACCAGGGGTGCTGGGCCAGCTTTGGGGGTGAAGAAGCAGTTTCCAGGCCCATTAAGCTTTCAGCCACGTTTGACTTTCTGAATGGTCTACGTGCATGTTGACTGAAGAACATGGTGGTCATCCATCCCTGGCCTTTGGATCACTGCTTGAAGCCACACGGCAGGCTGGGACATGAGGTACATGGTGGAATGTCTTTGATAGCCTGCACGTGAACACATTAAGCAAAATAACATGGAATGTTGGGTGGACCTGGGAATCGAACCCAGGTCCCAATGGTTATTGGACAGATCACCAACCACTCAGCCACTTGCCTGTGTTTGTTAATAAAATAGGCAATGAAAATAATATAAAAAAACAATGCATATGCTGGAAACAAATGAAGCGCGCGTTATTCTTTTGAATGGACCAACCAGGATGGAACACGTCCTTCATCTTCTTCATTTTCCTGCAAAAGAATAAAGAGATAGCGGGGGTTTTTAACCCCCACAAAATAGCTTGAGGAATAATAGCGACTAGAATTCTATGCTATATAAATATGGCGCGATATGTGATTTGGATTCGTCTGATTCTCACGAATTTAACCATAGGCATGAGAGGTTCTGATTTTACTGGATGGGGAAAGCCCTAATTTTGAAGCTTGAAAAACCTAGAACTCGTCAATGGTGATTTCCGTTTCAGGACACCATAATGCAATTCACCTATACTGTTAGCTTCAGAAAGGTTTTAGCAATGCAAAGCAATGATTATAACATGTTAATGATGCATAAAATGTGAGTTTCGATTCTGAAAAATATTGACAAACCGTGGGACTGTTCTTGCGCGTTCTTTGAGTGTTAGCCCTTGATTTTGATTCCAGTCCGTTCCTGGGAGCGCTAGCAATGTATTTGAATCACTGAATCGCCTTGAATTGGCTTGGAAGATAGCAAACAGTTTTCACTTTTTCTTGGTTTTTTTTCCCAATGTGGTAATGGCTCTTTGCAGCAGTTTGCACGTCCAAGGCTTTAGGTTTAGCTTATGCACTTATAATAGAATGGAATTAGGTTAACTTCTGGTCAAGAAATCCATTGCATTATGGTTTCAATATTTGATTGGAAATCAAATATTTTCCAATCTTTTTGATTGAGAAAACTTTCCAAACATGGAGATTTTTGTCTCTTTGATTGATACACGAATTTTCCAGCTTGCCTTGAGTTTATTTGCTTCACAAAAGATTGAGAAAAACATATCTTGATATTTTCCTACATTTTAAATCAATTAAATGAATTAATATTAATAAAAAATCCAATTAATTAATAGAAAATGAGAAAATAAGTTCAAATAATCCCAATGGGTCGTGCATAGGCCTTGGACAATGTTTCAAGAAAGAATTTGAGGCCCATTAGCAAAAATGATGTGTTTTGAGCAAAGTTGACTTTTGTAAATTCACAAAAATTTCCCAACTTCTCCAATGCATATCTTGCTCAATTTTGATCACTTGAACATGTTCTTGGACATTTTGGAAAGGTCTTGAAGTCCTATAACCAATGCCTTTGGTCCCATGTCATTTGGATTTACCAATCTCAAGTTATGGTTTTTGACTTAAAGTGCATTTTTGTTGACTTTTGAAATTGACCTATAATGTAGAAATTGATAACTTTTTGTGAGAGCATTTCTTGGACTTGGAATGTGAAGATGAGTTGTAGGAAATGTCATCCCCTTCAAAATGAGCATTGGATGGGATTTTTCTGATGAACCATGAAAAAGTTATGCCCTGGTCAAGTTACAGTTGACTTTTCAACTGTCCAAAAATAGCAACTTTTGCATCTTTGATGATTTTTGAGCCATGCTTGAGGAATCATGATCAAGACTTGATCAAATGATGATTGTGTGCTCAAAATAAGATGTTGACCAAAAATTCTAACTTTTGACTGCCAAATGACCATTTTACCCCTGCAGTTGACTGTGAAGTAAATATGGCTTTTGACTGTGCAACTTGACACTGTGAGTCTTGAGACTTTACATGTAGATGCTTGGCAATGTATATGGGCATATGAGACTTGATTGAACCATTGAAAACCTCAAATTCACTGAAGGAACCAAAACCCTAATTTTGACTGGCTTAGGAGGCATTTGGACTGTGCAATCCTTGAGCAATTTTGAACCATTTGAATGATGATTCTTGACAAGCTTTGAAGAATATGGGAGGGCAAATTTTGGGGTACAACAATAATTCTTTAACCAGTGTACGAAAAACTTGACCAATTAATCGATCAAAGTATTTTGTCCACCCTTGAAACTCAACATCAGGAGTAAGGTCATACCCATTTTCTTTCATGTTTTCAAAATCAATTATGAGTTCATAGAGAACTTCGAGAGAATCAACCAGAGTAAGGAGAGTTCTTGTAGGTTCAACATACCTTTCTTCGTTGGAAGTAGAGGATGAACCAATGATGTTGATATGAGGAGCAAGATCCTGAGACTTTTGTTGTTGTTGAGAAGAAGCCATTGTTCACAGAATTAGGGTTTTAGAGCATACAAAAGGGAAAAAGATCAAATTCAGAGAAAACATGGTGAGAGAGAGTGAAGGTGTGGAAGTGATTTGTGGTGAAAGTGAGGTATAAATAGACAACGAAGAGAAAACATGAAAATAATTTCATAATAAAATAACCAAAATGATTAATAACAAAAATGATTTATGAAAAGGGGGATGTCATGAAGATTTTCTAAACAGTTACCAATGTGACTCGCGCCTCAATGTGTCAACTCAATCGTTTCATCCCTTCAGATTTTGAACACGTGTTCAGCCTCAGAGAGTGACTTAGCATTTAGGGTTGACAGATGTTGATGTGGTGAACTACTTACGTCTATCTTTGAAATGAATCATTTTCATAAAAACGTTCAGATCTTCTGGATAGTTTGAGACAATTTTCCTTCTTACTTCTGAAGAACTATTGTTCAGATGTTCATAAAAACAAATCAAAAAGTTCTGAGGATTAAATATAGGAGAGAACCATTCATACCTCTGTAGATCTTCTGTTCTACTTTCTTACTTACCTCATCCTTTTTCATAATGCATGTAGGATGCATATGAGTTTTGGATGGCTTACTTTCTGACATATCAAATTTCTTCAGAAGTTCTTTAACATACTTGCTTTGATGTATGTAGGTTCGATGAGAGACACTAATCCTATGATAGACTCTTCAGTATTTTTGAATGTAGATCTTATTCTGATTGGTTCATCTTTCTTTCCTAGAATCATGTTTTCATGATGTGCTAAGTGGCTTCTGGATTGTCTTTTCTGGATGGGTTCTTTGGAAGATGTTGTAATATTTGTGATGTCTTCTTCTGTATTTAGCTGAAGTTCTAAACTTTTTTTTTTTAGAAGATCTGTCTTCAATTCCTATAATTAGAACTTCTATATTTGCAAAAGATTCACCCTGCTTTGACTTTTGAGAGCCAAGCTTATCATCAAAACTGACACTAATAGATTCTTCCACAATTCATGTTTCTATGTAATATACTCTATAACCTTTTGAAAATTCAGAGTATCCTAACATGAAACATTATTGCTTTAGAATCAAACTTTTTCAAATGATCGTTACCAATGGTTCCAGAACCAATAATCTTTCCTTTCTTATTGCCTCTGAAACCTACGTATCCTCCAATTTTAAGTTCCAGGCTTTGGAACATATGCTTTCTTCCTGTCATGTGTCAAGAGAATCCAGAGTTCAGGTGCCAAGACTGGTGTTTCAACTTCGTTGTTAAAGACATCTACAACATAGATGATTTTATCCTTTGGTACCCATATCTTTTTGGGTTCTTGTTTGTTAGACTTTCTATAATTCTAATTGAATTTTGGTTTATAAGAGTTCACAGAATAAGATTCACTAGTGTATTTTATGTCATGTGCGTATGTATATGTGAAATGTGAATTTAGGGGTGTGTATTTTATGACCATGTTAGCAACTTGTTTTGGTTGATATGGTTCTTTCCCTTTTGGTTTCACATATCCTATACCTTTTATGTCGTTTCTGCTAACTCCATAGATCATAGAGGCCATCTTACTTATATCTATGTTTCTAGCTAGAAATTTTTGGAAGCTGTGATCATATTCTTTTTTGATGTTATCAGAACTAATTGAAACTTCTGAGATAGATTCTTTCTGAGCTGTTTGTAACTCATTTTTAATAAAATGATTTTCATTTTTTAGTTTAGAGATGGTTTCTTTTAGCTCAGAATTTTATGCTTTTAGTTTCCTAGTTTCTTCAGAGTCAGATACTAGAACGTGTTTTAGGTTCTTGTTTTTGACTTGAAGTTGATATCTTTCAAGAATTTCAGAGAGACTATCTTCTAATTAAGATCTAGAAAAGTTAGAGAATACCTCTTCTGTTTCTGAGCCTGATTGTGATTCAGATGAACTAGTGTCATCTGATATGTTTTCCATTAAAGCGATATTGGCACATTCATCTTCTGATGCTGATTTTGCTTCAGAAGATTATGAGTCATTCCACGTTGCCATAAGACTTTTCTTCTTTTCTTTGAATAATTTCTTATTAGGCTTTTCTTTTTGAAGTTTGGGGCAATCACTTTTGTAGTTACCTGGATCTTTGCATTTGTAACAGACGACATCTTTGCTACTAGACTTTCTGTATCTGGAGGATGATTCAAAGTGATTACCTGTTCTTCCAGGGTTTCTGAATTTCCTCTGTCTGTGCTTTCATAAATGATGGACTCTTCTAGAGAGAAGAGATGATTCATCTTCTTTTGATGAGGATCCTCTAGAGCTTTCTTCTTCTGCCTAAAAAGCTTTAGTTTCATATTTTTTATTAGATTTAAGATAAAGAGACTTACCTTTGTTTTGGGACTCATCTTCTTCTAGTTCTATCTCGTGACTTCTCAGAAAGCTGACAAGTTCTTCAAGAGATATATTGTTCAAATCTTTGACAAGCTTTAAGGCTATGACCATGGGTCTCCATTTCTTTGGTAAGCTTTTGATGATTTTCTTTACATAATATACTATGGAGTAACCTTTGTCCAGAACTTTTAATCCAACAACCAGACTTTGAAACCTTGAGAACATTGTCTCAATAGTTTCTTCTTCTTCCATTTTGAAAGCTTCGTACTTCTGAATAAGTGCAAGAGCTTTGGTCTCTTTGACTTGTGTGTTGCCTTCATGCATCATTTTTAGAGATTCAAACATGTTTTTAGCATAATCTTTATTTATGATTTCCTCATACTCAGTATATGAGATAACACTCAAGAGGATTGTTCTGGCTTTGTGATGGTTTCTGAATTCTTTCTTCTGTTCATCAGTCATCTTCTTTCTATCGATCTTCTAACCATTTGCATCGACTAGATGAATGTAGCCATCAGTTACCATGTCCCTGAGATCAGCGTCATAAGCTAGAAAGAAACTCTCGGTTCTGCCTTTCCAGTAATCGAAGTTTTCTCCATCAAAGATTGGAGGTATGCTGTTGATTCTGTCCTTCTCATCATGGTTGATGTTGTTGTTGTTCTGACTAGGTTCCACCATAGTGTTTTTCTTTCTTAGGATCTTTTTCTGACACGGTTAAATGTTAGCATCCAAAACCAGGAGCTCTGATACCAATTGAAGGATAGAAAAACACAATAAATGGGGGGGTTTGAATTGGGGTTTTCAAAAATATAAACACTATGACACGTTTGGTTATCCTGGTTCGTTTGAACTCAAACTACTCCAGTCCACCCACCAAGGTGATTTCTCCTCTCTCAATTGAGGTCTTAATCCACTAATCAAAACTTGATTACAATTCATAAAGACAACTATCAACGTCTTCTTGAGATCAAACCACGACTTAGTTTCTCAAAAAATTATAATTCACAAAGACTACCTGTGATCGGTGGAAATAGAACTGACTGTTTTTTAAGCTGGTTTCGCGAAATGTCGCGGTAAGCAAGAGTCGCCACCGTCTTTTATGTTCTCCAACATGGAAAGGACAAAAACACATCAAAATTCCTTATTCGAGATGTCTCTCGGTTCGGGAGGTAGATTTATAGAAAGGGAAGGTGTTAGCACCCTTTCTATCCGTGGTTATCCACGGGCTCTTAGGTACTTGCTCTTATGTTTTCAAAAATTGTTTGCTTTTCAAGTGGGTGTGGGTTTTGAAAAAGTTCCGTTTGAAAAAATTCTAAGTAACTCTTGTATCTGTCCTCAAGAGTGTATGAAAAATTTGTTTGAAAACTTTTGAAAGTGTAGGTGCGAAAAGTTGTTTTATTTGTTTTGAAAAGAGCAAGTACCCATGAGAATCTACCTACTCTAAGGAATTAAGCTGTGTAAGAGTCCTTTAGATAGTGCCAGCCCACCATTGAGAGGTAGGTAGCACCGTCGTTGGAGGTATTCGGGTCAATTCGATGATTAGGGACAGTGTGGTCACCAAAGCAATAGTAGGACACCTTAGAAGTAACCCTAATGTCCTAGATCTTTTTTTTTATCCGAGGCAACCGTTTCGAGGCGACTGGATCTTTTAGACAGAAGGGCAACCTCTAAGACACCCTATACTTGATGACCATGTTCGAGGCAACTAGTGAGGCGTACCCTAAGAAGTGGCATGTGCTTTGTGTGTTGTTTTTCAGTTAAGGTTATCTTGTATGTTATTTGTGAGCTACGGATTGGTTTTATTTACATACATTCTTGCAGGCATATTAGCAGTTAGGGGTGCAGAAAGTAAATTGTAGAAATGTAAATCTAGCTATTACAAGGCACGGGTCTATACATCGCCAAAAAACAAAAACCCGTTTTGGTAAATAAGTGCGAGAAATTAAATAAAGCGGTAAAAGAGGTCCTAATTAACTATTACATTTCCAGAAGCAGTTACATAAATATAATGAAAATAAATTAAAGCGCGAGAGAATCGAATCGGGATGTCTTTAGGGTGTTGACCCTTTTTTGAATAAGAATTGAATTTTTGTCTTTTTTGTAATTAATGGAATTAAAACTAATTATTTAATTTATTAAAAGAAAAATGTTTTTGTATTTTTATGTTTTTAATGAAATAAAATAAAAGGAATTGAAATTAAAAGTTAATAAAAACCTAATTCTAAATTTATTTTAGTTATTAAGAAAAAAGGTTAAGGTTGCCTAATTAAAACTAATTCAATTTATTAGTATTTATTTACAAAAATAAAATGAAATTAATAATAATAATAATATTAGTTCTTTTTTTGGTTTTTTATGGGAAAAGTTATTTATGTTAATTTAGTGATAATTAGAAAAATTAATTAATAAACAAACAAAATAGAAATATAAAATAAGAAGAAAAAGGGATGAACCAAAAAAGGGGGTTAAGTGAAGCAATTTGGGCCCAATAGTGATCAAGCCTCTTGCTGACTTTTGGAATTGCCTGGAATGCTTGTTGACTGAGAGCATGGTGCTCCTCACCTCTTGGCCCTTGGATGGACGCTTGGGACACTTGGCATGCTGATATGTGAGGGTATATGGTGTGCCATCCTTGGAACGCTGCACAAGAAAGCATTAGAAAAAATAACATGGAATTATGGGGGGACCTGGGAATCGAACCCAGGTCCCAACGATTGCAAGCCACGTTCCTCTCCATTGAGCCAAGCGATGTATCTTGTTATTATAGTGGGTAAAGAAAATAATATGAAAAACAACACGCATATGCTAAAACAAGAAAGCGCGCGTATTATATTTGAATGGGCCACCCACATTCTTCCACGTAATCATCTTCTTCGTTCCTGAAACAAAAAAAACAAACAAATAACGGGGGTTTTAAACCCCCACAAAATGCCAATGTCCAAAATAGCGATTACGCCCCTGAGCTGTATAAAAAGGGCGCGAGGTGTCCAACATGTTCGTCTCATCACGCTGGTTTCAACCATGTGTGTTTGGAGGTTTGATTTTACAGTATGTGCAAAGCCCCAATTCGAAAGCTCTGAAACCCTAGAACTTAACAATGGCAACTTTCATTTTAGAGCACCATAATCAAATTAAATTATATCAAAAGCTTCATAACAATGTTAGAAATGCAAAGCAGTAATCAAAACGTATTAATGATGCGTAAAAAATGGATTTCGATTATGGAAAAAATGATGAACCGTGTGACTGTATTGAGGCGATTTTTGGAGGGTTAAGGCTCGTTCTTGGCTGCAAATCGTTCCTGGGAGGGTTGGGAATCTGTTTGGATCAAGAGAAGTGTTTGAATTGTACTGGAATATGGATTTCAGTTTTCAATTTTTCTTCCAATTTTTTGAAGTTGGTTCTGCCGCTTCAGAGGTTTCTAGGTCGTCTTTGAGGTATGAGAGGCTTGCATATATGTGTATGAATGTAATCAAGTGACATTAGGAGCCTTAAAACCAATGCAATGATGTTTTGGATTTCCTCTTTACCACCATTAAAGCACTTGCCATGTTTGTTCAAAATTTGAATTCTCATGCTCATAATAGGCTTGGCACGAATTTGGTATGTGACTTATGATGCATCAAGGTCATTCAAACCACAAGATATCACTTAATTAATTTTCTTGATTTTTATTTGAATTTTATGGATTTAAAATGAATTAAACCAATAAAATTAAATAAAAATAGAAAAATTAATTCTTAATCTTGAATTTAATCATGGGACACGTGGGTGGCATGACAAGGATGAATCAAGTGGAAAAAGGTGGGCCCTTTTGTCAAAAGTTGAAGTTTCAAGGATAGTTGACTTTTGCCATTTCACAAAAATTTCCCAACTTCTCCAATGCATATCTTGCTCAATTTTGATCATATGAACATGTTCTTTGACATTTTGGAAAGGTCTTGAAGTCCTCTAACCAATGCCTTTGGTCCCATGTTATTTTTATTTACCAATCTCAAGTTATGGTCTTTGACTTAAAGTGCCTTTTTGTTGACTTTTGAAAATGACCTATAATGTTGAAATTGATAACTTTTTGTGAGAGCATTTCTTGGACTTGGAATGTGAAGATGAGTTGTAGGAAATGTCCTCCCCTTCAAAATGAGCATTGGATGGGGTTTTTCTGATGAACCATGAAAAATTTATGCCTTGGTCAAGTTACAGTTGACTTTCTAGTTGTCCAAAAATAGAAACTTTTGACACCTTGATGATTTTTGAGCCATTCTTGTGGAATCATGATCAAGACTTGATCAAATGATGATTGTGGCCTCAAAATAAGATGTTGACCAAAAATTTTGACTTTTGACTGCCAAATGACCATTTTGCCCCTGCAGTTGTTTGTGAAGCAATTAGGGTTTTTGACTGTGCAACTTGACCTTGTGAGCCTTGAAACTTGACATGTAGGTGCTTGACAATGTATATGAGCATATGTGACTTGATTGAGCCCTTGAAAACCTCAACTTCCTTGCAAGAACCAAAACCCTAATTTTGACTGGCTTAGGAGGGTGTTTAAACTGTGCAACCCTTGAGTAGACTTGAGCAAATTTAGATGATACTTGTCAAAACTTTGAAGAATATGGGAGGGCAAATTTTGGGGTACAACAGTTGCCCCTGTTCAATCTTCTTAGACCTGAGGATGTAGATTGGCTTGTGTGCCTTTCGTGATCCGAAGGTGGAAGATGATTGAACACTAAAGTGCCCAGAAATTTGCACTCACATAGTAGAGTATCAGCAGCGTGATGGCGGGAATGGGCTTACAGATGCCATTTGGAAAGATGATGGATAGGAGGATGGGCTTATAGATGCCATCTGGAGATGTGACAGAACCTTGTCGGGAATGGGCTTATAGATGCCATTTGGAAGTGTAATGGATAGTTGTGGAGATGGGCTTATAGATGCCATCGAGAGTGTCGATCGCGTAAGAGATTCCTTAGCGAGAACTTGCGTACTTGAGAAAGAAAGATAATTTCCTGGCCTGTTACAGGTGTTGACCTTCAAACTCTTCATGCAGATATGCCATGGCTGGATACAGGAATCGAATCTTCAAACTCTTCAGATATGCCCTGGCTGGATACAGGAATCGAATATGGAATTAGTCGTCAACAGATATGCCCTGGCTGGATATAGGTATCGAATCTTCAAACTCTTCAGACGTGCCTTGGCTGGATACAGGAATCGAATCTGGAATTAGTCGTCAACAGATATGCCCTGGCTAGATACAGGAATCGAATCTTCAAACTCTTCAGACGTGCCCTGGCTGGATACAGGAATCAAATCTGGAATTAATCGTCAACAGATATGCCCTGGCTGGATACATGAATAGAATCTTCAAACTCTTCAGACGTGCCCTGGCTGGATACAGGAATCGAATCTGGAATTAGTCGTCAACAGATATGCCCTGGCTAGATACAGGAATCGAATCTTCAAACTCTTCAGACGTGCCCTGGCTGGATACAGGAATCGAATCTGGAATTAGTCGTCAACAGATATGCCCTGGCTGGATACAGGAATCGAATCTTCAAACTCTTCAAACGTGCCCTGGTTGGATACAGGAATCGAATCTGGAATTAGTCGTCAACAGATATGCCCTGGCTGGATATAGGAATCGAATCTTCAAACTCTTCAGACGTGCCCTGGCTGGATACAGGAATCAAATCTGGAATTAGTCGTCAACAGATATGCCCTGGCTGAATATAGGAATCGAATCTTCAAACTCTTCAGACGTGCCCTGGCTGGATACAGGAATCGAATCTGGAATTAGTCGTCAACAGATATGCCCTGGCTGGATACAGGAATCGAATCTTCAAACTCTTCAGACGTGCCCTGGCTGGATACAGGAATCGAATCTGGAATTAGTCGTCAACAGATATGCCCTGGCTGGATACAGGAATCGAATCTGGAATTAGTCGTCAACAGATATGCCCTGGCTGGATACAGGAATCGAATCTTCAAACTCTTCAGACGTGCCCTGGCTGGATACAGGAATCGAATCTGGAATTAGTCGTCAACAGATATTCCCTGGCTGGATACAGGAATCGAATCTTCAAACTCTTCAGACGTGCCCTGGCTGGATACAGGAATCGAATCTGGAATTAGTCGTCAATAGATATGCCCTGGCTGGATACAGGAATCGAATCTTCAAACTCTTCATACGTGCTTTGGCTGGATACAGGAATTGAATCTGGAATTGCGACGGTTGATAGTAATTATCTTTGGATCGACCTTTTTCCTGAAGAGGCAAAACATCAGTTGTATGCAATGTCATGATGTATGAAAAGCATGATGTCATGATGTTCTCAAAAATAGATGAGATTGTGTTGTATGTATTTTGTCATGTATGTAAGCAGGATGTATGAAATGTGATATGTTTATGAATTTATTTTCGTCTAGGAAAATAAATCCTTGACGGATGCCGGGAAGTTGAATCCTGGGCTGATGTTGAAGAGTAGAGTTCTTCGTTTCCGCTGGGGATGATGGTTGCAAGAATAAACCGGTAGGAGAAGATGACTCCGTTGGGGAATAAACTTGTTGGAGAGATTACTCTGCGGGGAGTTACTCTGTGGGGAGAGATACTTCGCTGAGGTTTGATGATAACTCTGCTGGGGATACCGTTGATAAGCTTTGTAGAGGGAATTGATGAACTCCGCTGGGGGGGAGGAAGAACTTCGCCAAGGACGATCTTTCCGTGGTAATTAGCCGAGGATAACCCAGTTATAAGCTCTGGTGGAGAATAACCTTTGAATAAAGCCGGGGAGACGCGTTCGCTCTGCAGGGGATAAGCTTCCAGAATCTACTGGGGATAAGCTTCAAGAATCTACTGGGGAGATGGTTCAACTCTCCTGGGGAGACTTTTGGACTGTGCAGAGGAGTGGCTCCACTGGGGTGTCTGGTATTCCGCCGGGGAACAATCTTTGATTAAGACTACCGGGGATGCTTGTGGAGGAACATCTATATACTCCGCTGGGGAATGTTGAGATTTTCTAGGGATACCCAACTTCCTTATGGCTGACAGTAGGCTAACTCTTCTTGGGGAGAGTATCGCTGACTTGCTGGAGATACTGTGCCTTTTCAGGGCTGACGGGAGACCAACTCTGCTCGGGGGAGTATTGTTGATTTCTGTCTTACTCTGCGGGGAGTGAAGATATCTTGGTTACATTCTTCAGCCGAACTTACCTTAGTACCTTGGTGGACAGAGCAACTAGATCGCTTAGACAACTTATTGCCCCAGTTTCTGTGGGAGAAGGTACCTGTGGAGGTCTTTGACAACTGCCGTTTGACAAATCTTCTTCTGGTAGGCAAGTGACGGGACATAGTCGTACGCTTTAATCCCTAACTTTTTCCTGGACTGCCCTTTTGGGTTTTCAGTCCACCGGGATACCCATTTTTGCCCAAGCTGCCTTTTCAGGTTTTCGACTTGCCGGGTGTACAGATTTTTTCATTTTCATCCCTCATTTTTCCCGAACCCTTTTGATTCGTCGGGAAGCCCTTATTTTTGCCTAGGTGTTTCAACCTAGCGGGTCTTTGATTTTGCGTATTTTTTTCCGACTATGTATGTGCTCTCAGAATGTAGGGAAATGCCCCGGTTAGTAGCATTGTGTTGCTATACCACCAGAAGATGTTTGATCATGCAGGATTGTTGCTGGAACTCATGCTCAATGCCCCAAGTGACTCAGGCGGAGATTTGCCCCTAGCTGGTTGGCCTTTTGAGAGATTCTCCGAATCTTGACTTAACTGCCCCAGATGATGGGTAATGATCATACCATGCCCCTTGATTGGAGGTGCTTTTGTTCATTAGACATTCGTCGTGCGAATTCCTCTGCTGTTCGAACAAATAATCATATGCAAACAATGTTTTTTTTTTAAAAATGCAAAGCTTATGTCTGTTTTGAAGTTTTTGAAAATGTATTTTTTCAATAAGACCAGCAAATTTTGTAAAATGTGATGTCAACTCAAGATTTTACAGCGAGCCTTAAGGAGTCAGGATACCTTTGGTAACAGTATGCTTTCGAACTAATCCGTGCTTCAGCTAGGACTTTTTGAGGGTTATAACGTGGTCTGGTTCACGGTTTAGGAAACAAAGGATAGAGGCTCAAATTATATTTGTACCCACCCGTTCTTCGTGATGTTCTTCAAACCTAAACTCAGTTGATCGTGCGTTAGACCTTGTTTGAGTCTTTGCTTTGATATTCTGGTGATGGTTCCGATGTTGACAGTTTATTTTGAATAGACAGTCATTTCTTTTTTTGTTGAGGGTTTGCAGGACCTCTTCCTTTTTTGATTTCATTATCCCTGTTTTTTGCCCGAACTGTTTCTTTTGTGATTACAGTCAACGGGATGCCCCAGTTTTGTAAGTCTCATTCATAGGTTTTGACTTAATGGGCTTTTATTTTTGAGATATAATGATTACCTGTCTTTTATGATTATTCGGAACCATCATATCTTTTGTTTTGTAAGGACTCATTTGATGCCATTCGTTATGCACCTGGATCAACTGAGAGAACTACCCTGCCCCAGGTTATGATTAAAGGGTTTTAATTTTTTTTTTTTAAAGAAAAAAAAACTCATGCTTCTTTGGCTCAAAGGGGTTGACGAGGGATTATCTTCCTTATAACTCCAGTGTTTAGGAATTGAAACAATGCATGTACCTCATCAGCGGGGTCTGTTCAAAAGCATACTGTAGATTGTGGTATCCTTTTCGTCATCCTCCCTCAAGAGGCTTAGAATTATTAACCGAGAGTTGAACATAAAAAAAATGAAAGCAGTTTGAATATAGCGAATGCGAATATATTGATTCAAAACAGACATGTGTAATGCATTAATGAAATAACAACGTTTGACATGAATAAAATGTTTGAACAATCAAAGAAAAATACAACTTGAACATTTGAATGAACAATAGTTTTTTTTTTCAATCCTAGGACTTGTCACTTCAAATGGTGAATCTCGCAGGGGTAGTAGAAGAACTCGACCTGACCATCTTGGGTGAATTCCACTGCTCCTTCATCAATTAGGTTTTGGATTTTGTACCTCAACTTCCAACAGTCGTTGGTATCATGCCCCGGGCTGTTAGAATGGTATGCGCACCTGGCCCCGGGATTATAGTTGGGTGAAGAAGTCTTAGGATTAGGGTGAGGTCCTATCAACGTCACCAGATTCAACTTCAGCAGGTGTTGCAAAGCTTGGGACAACGACATGTTGAGCTGGGTGAATTGCCTCCTGGGCTTGCTCTGATCAACCCGTTGCTCTGGGCGAGGTTGTGGTTGGACCTGTGAAGTGGTAGCAATTTGGAGAGGTCTATTCTTCACCATACCAGACCCTTGTCCTCTTGGAAGCTGATCAATGACCTGGTCCCTGACTTGGACTGTTTGCTTCATGTTGTATCTCTCTTGGCGAAGATGGTTGACCATGGCTTTCAACTCTTCTTGCTCCCGAGCCAAACCTTGGATAAGGGCCATCTGCCCCAGCATCTGAGTCCTCATTGCATCTACCTCAGCTTGTAGATGTTTTAGTCGTTCATCCTTACTGTCCTCAGAACTATTCCTGACCAAAGTCCCCATGAGGAGCGTTCTCAGCTCTTCCTGCCCCTTGGATAGATTTAGGAGGATTTCCCCGAACTGAGTCTCTTGAGTATGGAACTCCTGGTTGTCTGGTTGGAAGGCCATTGCTGAAATAAACAACGAAGATGGTAAGTGACCTGTAACAAGGGTACCTGTTATGCAATGATGTGTATGTATGCATGTAATGTTTTCAAGGATCTCGTAGGGTAAACAAGAAAATTGTCAGCATTTGGATTTGTAGCTTGATTGAGGGACCTTCATGCTGTTGAGAGTCCTTCTTCAAGAGTCAAGGCTCACCATATCGAGTGGGTCATAGCCCCTGACTCAAGTCACCATGTTTTGATCTCTGAACAACCTTGGCTAGAGGAAAACAAACCCCCTTTGCCCCTTGCTAGACAGTTGGTTCATCATGACCTGCATCACAAGCCCTTGAGATCCTTGAAATGGGCTAGTCCTTATGCAGGATGTATGCAATGGTATGATGTTATGCTATGCGTGGAGTAATGTAGGTAAACCCTGTTATGAGCCCCTGTTAAGGACTGTAAACAAAACCGGCAAGAAACTCAAGTGTCAGATAACAAGCATGCAAGTAGTCAAGTTTGAAGGCACACAAGTCACACAAGACATCCCTTAGAGTTTAGGCCAGCATGAAGTTTGGGATACTACCCTCTTGAAGTTGGTGGGTTAAGACCTGTCCTATCAAAAGTAGCCGGGTTCTAGAGGATCCCAATATCACTGACTACCCTTAATCGGTCATAACTCCAGCGTCACAATCTTTTCTTGCGGCCAGAACCATCGCAAGAGTTTAGCCTCAATGGGTGTAGCATACTGCTACTATTCTATGGCCAAGTTGGGTCACATTAGGGTTCTAAGGTCGGTTGGTGCTTAATGACTCCTCAGAAGACCCATATTCTCCTCGTTGCAACACAAGGGATATCGGTACAGACCAAGGCGTCACACCAACGTAGCCACTACTTCACCCGTGTCGGTCTACACCGGACAGGTCCCTCACAGCTTATGCTACCTAAAAGGGTATCCCCAGATCCGGGTTAGGATCTATGAAACTCCGATGCAGCCTACAATTTTAAAGCAAACAAATCAAGCAATTGAAAACATAAGTATGATCTAATCCTAAGGTACACGTCACTTTATATTAGTGTCCCCAGCAGAGTCGCCAGTTCTGTGATCGGTGGAAATAGAACTGACTGTTTTTTAAGCTGGTTTCGCGAAATGTCGCGGTAAGCAAGAGTCGCCACCGTCTTTTATGTTCTCCAACATGGAAAGGACAAAAGCACAGCAAAATTCCTTATTCGAGATGTCTCTCGGTTCGGGAGGTAGATTTATAGAAAGGGAAGGTGTTAGCACCCTTTCTATCCGTGGTTATCCACGGGCTCTTAGGTACTTGCTCTTATGTTTTCAAAAATTGTTTGCTTTTCAAGTGGGTGTGGGTTTTGAAAAAGTTCCGTTTGAAAAAATTTTAAGTAACTCTTGTATCTGTCCTCAAGAGTGTATGAAAAATTTGTTTGAAAACTTTTGAAAGTGTAGGTGCGAAAAGTTGTTTTATTTGTTTTGAAAAGAGCAAGTACCCATGAGAATCTACCTACTCTAAGGAATTAAGCTGTGTAAGAGTCCTTTAGATAGTGCCAGCCCACCATTGAGAGGTAGGTAGCACCATCGTTGGAGGTATTCGGGTCAATTCGATGATTAGGGACAGTGTGGTCACCAAAGCAATAGTAGGACACCTTAGAAGTAACCATAATGTCCTAGATCCTTTTTTTTATCCGAGGCAACCGTTTCGAGGCGACTGGATCTTGTAGACAGAAGGGCGACCTCTAAGACACCCTATACTTGATGACCACGTTCGAGGCAACCAGTGAGGCGTACCCTAAGAAGTGGCATGTGCTTTGTGTGTTGTTTTTCAGTTAAGGTTATTTTGTATGTTATTTGTGAGCTACGGATTGGTTTTATTTACATACATTCTTGCCGGCATATTAGCAGTTAGGGGTGCAGAAAGTAAATTGCGGAAATGTAAATCTAGCTATTACAAGGCACGGGTCTATACATCGCCAAAAAACAAAAACCCGTTTTGGTAAATAAGTGCGAGAAATTAAATAAAGCGGTAAAAGAGGTCCTAATTAACTATTACATTTCCATAAGCAGTTACATAAATATAATGAAAATAAATTAAAGCGCGAGAGAATCGAATCGGGATGTCTTTAGGGTGTTGACCCTTTTTTGAATAAGAATTAAATTTTTGTCTTTTTTGTAATTAATGGAATTAAAACTAATTATTTAATTTATTAAAAGAAAAATGTTTTTGTATTTTTATGTTTTTAATGAAATAAAATAAAAGGAATTGAAATTAAAAGTTAATAAAAACCTAATTCTAAATTTATTTTAGTTATTAAGAAAAAAGGTTAAGGTTGCCTAATTAAAACTAATTCAATTTATTAGTATTTATTTACAAAAATAAAATGAAATTAATAATAATAATAATAATATTAGTTCTTTTTTTGGTTTTTTATGGGAAAAGTTATTTATGTTAATTTAGTGATAATTAGAAAAATTAATTAATAAACAAACAAAATAGAAATATAAAATAAGAAGAAAAAGGGATGAACCAAAAAAGGGGGTTAAGTGAAGCAATTTGGGCCCAATAGTGATCAAGCCTCTTGCTGACTTTTGGAATTGCCTGGAATGCTTGTTGACTGAGAGCATGGTGCTCCTCACCTCTTGGCCCTTGGATGGACGCTTGGGACACTTGGCATGCTGATATGTGAGGGTATATGGTGTGCCATCCTTGGAACGCTGCACAAGAAAGCATTAGAAAAAATAACATGGAATTATGGGGGGACCTGGGAATCGAACCCAGGTCCCAACGATTGGAAGCCACGTTCCTCTCCACTGAGCCAAGCGCTGTATCTTGTTATTATAGTGGGTAAAGAAAATAATATGAAAAATAACACGCATATGCTAAAACAAGAAAGCGCGCGTATTATATTTGAATGGGCCACCCACATTCTTCCACGTAATCATCTTCTTCGTTCCTGAAACAAAAAAAACAAACAAATAACGGGGGTTTTAAACCCCCACAAAATGCCAATGTCCAAAATAGCGATTACGCCCCTGAGCTGTATAAAAAGGGCGCGAGGTGTCCAACATGTTCGTCTCATCACGCTGGTTTCAACCATGTGTGTTTGGAGGTTTGATTTTACAGTATGTGCAAAGCCCCAATTCGAAAGCTCTGAAACCCTAGAACTTAACAATGGCAACTTTCATTTTAGAGCACCATAATCAAATTAAATTATATCAAAAGCTTCATAACAATGTTAGAAATGCAAAGCAGTAATCAAAACGTATTAATGATGCGTAAAAAATGGATTTCGATTATGGAAAAAATGATGAACCGTGTGACTGTATTGAGGCGATTTTTGGAGGGTTAAGGCTCGTTCTTGGCTGCAAATCGTTCCTGGGAGGGTTGGGAATCTGTTTGGATCAAGAGAAGTGTTTGAATTGTACTGGAATATGGATTTCAGTTTTCAATTTTTCTTCCAATTTTTTGAAGTTGGTTCTGCCGCTTCAGAGGTTTCTAGGTCGTCTTTGAGGTATGAGAGGCTTGCATATATGTGTATGAATGTAATCAAGTGACATTAGGAGCCTTAAAACCAATGCAATGATGTTTTGGATTTCCTCTTTACCACCATTAAAGCACTTGCCATGTTTGTTCAAAATTTGAATTTTCATGCTCATAATAGGCTTGGCACGAATTTGGTATGTGACTTATGATGCATCAAGGTCATTCAAACCACAAGATATCACTTAATTAATTTTCTTGATTTTTATTTGAATTTTATGGATTTAAAATGAATTAAACCAATAAAATTAAATAAAAATAGAAAAATTAATGTTTAATCTTGAATTTAATCATGGGACACGTGGGTGGCATGACAAGGATGAATCAAGTGGAAAAAGGTGGGCCCTTTTGTCAAAAATTGAAGTTTCAAGGATAGTTGACTTTTGCCATTTCACAAAAATTTCCCAACTTCTCCAATGTATATCTTGCTCAATTTTGATCATACGAACATGTTCTTGGACATTTTGGAAAGGTCTTGAAGTCCTCTAACCAATGCCTTTGGTCCCATGTCATTTTGATTTACCAATCTCAAGTTATGGTCTTTGACTTAAAGTGCCTTTTTGTTGACTTTTGAAAATGACCTATAATGTTGAAATTGATAACTTTTTGTGAGAGCATTTCTTGGACTTGGAATGTGAATATGAGTTGTAGGAAATGTCCTCCCCTTCAAAATGAGCATTGGATGGGGTTTTTATGATGAACCATGAAAAAGTTATGCCTTGGTCAAGTTACAGTTGACTTTCCAATTGTCCAAAAATAGAAACTTTTGACACCTTGATGATTTTTGAGCCATTCTTGTGGAATCATGATCAAGACTTGATCAAATGATGATTGTGGCCTCAAAATAAGATGTTGACCAAAAATTTTGACTTTTGACTGCCAAATGACCATTTTGCCCCTGCAGTTGTTTGTGAAGCAATTAGGGTTTTTGACTGTGCAACTTGACCTTGTGAGCCTTGAAACTTGACATGTAGGTGCTTGACAATGTATATGAGCATATGTGACTTGATTGAGCCCTTGAAAACCTCAACTTCCTTGCAAGAACCAAAACCCTAATTTTGACTGGCTTAGGAGGGTGTTTGAACTGTGCAACCCTTGAGTAGACTTGAGCAAATTTAGATGATGCTTGTCAAAACTTTGAAGAATATGGGAGGGAAAATTTTGGGGTACAACACTACCGCCAATGCCTTCTCAAGAGTAAACCACAACTTGATTTCTCAAGGAATTACAAATTTTCTAACAAAAATAATGTGTTTAACAAATGCTTCTAAAAATCTATATCACAACTGTGATATTTACACAAAGATTAAATCACAGTGATAGTTCAAGAGAAAATAATAGAGAATGTTTTTTATCGCTCTTTTTGGTATGTACGAGTGATGTTTGATTCTTCTTCATAGTCTTCTTTATATCGAGAAAGTGAATTGAATTTTTTGAGACATAAGAAATTATCTTTGGAAGGTTGATAAAATGTTGTTAATGCACTTTCCAAAAATATAGATCTTGTATTGTTCCACCTGTTACTCTTTGATTTGTAATGAATGAATCGTAACGCATCAGAACTTTGCTTCTTTGAAATCTGATCAGAATAAGAATATTAACGTTGAGACTTTAGATCATCATAGTTTCTTGAGATTCATATGATCAGAACTTGGGTGAGACAGACACATTGAAGCTTCTATATACTTTCAAAATATTCACTTATCAGAGTATAACTTAAGTTTAAGTGTTGAGTCTTAGAACTTCAGTATAGATTAGTGTATTGAGACTTCCTTTGTTCTTCCAGAACTTCACTTATTAGAGTATCAAAATTTAGCTTGCAACTTTGGTGTTTCAGAAGTTATAACATCATAACTTCTTCTAGTGAGCGTGTTATACGGATTTGCTTCTAAGTTTGTATGCTTCGTCTAATCAGAACTTCAACACACAAATACACTCATCATCTTCTATGATTTTTCACCAGATCTTCTTAGTATAAATAGTTCGCCAACTTTTATGCTTATTTATTAAAACTTCTCTGCATATTTAAATAATTCATTAGATGGAAAATTTGTTCTTTATATATATCTTGTATTTGTTATCAGCAAAACTATTACTAAGATATAGAACCAAATTATGTTCTAATAGGACTGCCACCTCGTGTAATCAGATTCAGATGAAACAAACACACAGTCGCAAGCCCTAACTCATACCTTCTTCTCCGGCGAAGCTCCGCTGCCAGAGGTCACGAAATTATCGTGAAAACACAAACAATAGCCATAATCTTGATCAGAATTTTACGTAGAGCTCGAATCCACCCTTGGATTTCACAAAAACTTATAGTTTCACCATGAATAAAGCTCATAAGTTTCACCTGAAAATTGAATGTTAACAGAATCGCAAGGAAATGCTATGCAGTTATCACACAATCGTTGTCTACCCTAAGGTAGGACTTCAGATGCCATTTACATGATAAAGCAATGATGAATGAGACTGGAAATGGATTGGGAAGATTTACCAAATGGAAATTTGTCCGTTGCAATCTTTAGCATGTTCTTGATCCAAAATACTCAACCAAAGCCCTTACAAAGCTCTTGCAGATGAAGATGAAACTCTTAGCTTGCTTTAAAACTGCTTATAACTTTAGGCTTGCGAGTGAAAGACTGAAATAAGCTTGCACTGAATCAATGGAGGAATCCAGATGCGTACTTCTGCATGTAAAAGCTTCTACACCACGTGGTGATAAAGAAATGATTGAGAGGTTCCATAAAAATCCTCACGAACAATGGAGATTCATAGCTTCCGATTTGAGATGAATGAGAGAAAAAAAGAGATCTCACAATGATGAATGGTGATCGTAACCGTTTTCAGAGTTTTTTATCTCTTTGTAACTAACTCTATCTGAATGATGATGATAGATATATATCAAGTAAGTTGGGCGCGTGATCAATCTTCACAAATGAGTTTGAATTGAATTGGTGGTCTCAAAAAAATGATGGAGAGTGAGGTCACGGGTTTTGCATTCAGTGGCATTGTTATGTTGTGTTAATTTTGAATCATGGTGATGTAATCCTGAATGGGAAAATAGAGCATGAGGAAAAGTGTGAACTGGCCAAGAAAACTTTATCCACAAATTTGGAAAAATGGCATCTTTTAACTAGAGTACATTTTTACCATAATGCATGCATGGTACCCTATTGTTTGCCTATTTTGAGTAACAAGTGATAATGTAATGCGTATGAGAGATCTGCTAAAAGCTAGTGTTGCTCTAATGCACTAAAAATGAAATAAACTACCAGTTCTTACCAAATATAAACTTTGAGTTCGTAGCCATGCAATCTGCTTCAAGCATTCGAAGCATGCACTTCAAGCCTCTAAATGACTCAATCTTGGTTGCAATGGAAAGCTGACATATCATGCTATACTTCTCTTGATGAGAGAAAATTTAGAGAAAGCTTGGAACATCCCTTAAAAAGGCCATGAAGTTGTGATGTTAAAACTGATTGAAATACCTGAAATTTCTCTTAGTCAAATAACCATTCATCAACTTCATATTCACTACTTCATGAATCTCTAACTTTCTCAATAATGAACCAAATGTTGTATTCTTGATGTCATGAGAAAGAGAAAAGATGATGGAACAACTTTGTAGTTGAAGAGATTCTGAATAGGAACCTAGAACCATATGTAAACTATCCATGAAGTCATGCACTTGGGCACTTGTAGAGAATCTCAAAATTCTCTAAGTGTTGGATTCTGATCAGAATTGGATCCTTAAATGCAAACCCTTGTAACTTTTTAACCATGGCAAATTTGATCTTGATTCCTTCTACAAAGTTTGAGTAGGAAACTTTATCTTTAACATGATGTATTGTTCGCTCAGTTTGGACCACAAATGAGAGAGATACACCTGTGTGAAGTAAGACAAAATGACCATGAATTTCCTCCATACTTAGAAAATTTTGTGAAACCCTAATTTCATCAAATTTGGGAATTTTCTGATTATCTTGATTCCACTTGATATTCTTGGTCAATTTCATTGATTTCATAAAATTTGATGAAAATTTTTTATGTTGACCATAATTTCATCAGTTTGACTGCATTTTGACTTTTATTGACTTTTTCCATTTGCAAACAATTCCCCTCCTTTGATCAATTACAACCTTTTCAAAATCCTTGTAATTAACACATGGATGCCTTAAGATGCATATTGAACCATGAGATCTTGTATTCTTTAACAAATCAGTGATATTCTGTCTTTATTCAAAACCCTAGTTGGGCACCAATGAGATAGGAGAATGTGATCCACTATCAATCATCTGAAACCTTAACCGCCAAATGACCATGAGAGTTTGAAAGTCTGGAAACAGATACTTAATGTCAGTGAATGTTATGACACCGTATCTGACAAATTGTACACCAATCAAACAGTAATCTAAAAGACAGTAAATAACACAATCAATTGTTAACCCTGTTCAGTGTATAACAACACCTATGATGAGTTCCTTAGGATGATCTTTCTGAATTCTGATGGAAGGATCTTTGTTAGCTTCCTTTGATTCAAACTCTGATGGAGTAGGATTAGGCACATCATCCTTTTTAGACACATGTGTTGAAGTCTCAAAGAATGTCTCAACATCATAAGGGACATTTGTTTCCTCATGGTGATCATCAACTATGACATTTATAGACTTCATCATAACATTGGTCCTGGAATTAAACACCCTATATGCTATGCTGTTGGTAGAGTATCCTAGGAATATTCTTTCATCACTTTTAGGGTCCATCTTTCTCCTTTGTTCACGATCTGTCAGAATATAGCATTTGCTCCCAAAGACATGGAAGTACTTCACTGTAGGATTTCTTCCTTTCCATAGTTCATAAAGGGTGGATGATGTTCCCTTTCTCAAGGTGACCCTGTTATGGACATAACAGGCTGTATTCATAGCTTCAGCCCAAAAATGAATAGGAAGCTTTTTGGCATGTATCATTGCTCTGGCAGATTCCTGTATAGTCCTGTTTTTCCTTTCCACGACTCCATTTTGTTGAGGAGTTATAGGTGAAGAGAACTCATGATTGATTCCTTCTGAGGAACAGAACTCATCAAACTTACTATTTTCAAATTCCTTACCATGATCACTTCTGATTCTGACAATGCATCCTTCTTTTTCTCTTTGAATTCTTTTGCACAATTCCTTAAATACATCAAATACATCAGACTTTTCCCTAATGAAGTTTATCCAAGTGAATCTGGAAAAATCATCCACAACAACATAGGCATATCTCTTTCCACCAAGACTTTCCACCTGCATGGGACCCATCAGATCCATATGTAGAAGTTCTAGCACCTTAGAGGTGGTCAGATGTCTTGTCTTTGGATGTGACATTCTAGTTTTCTTTCCAACCTGACATTCACCATAAACTCTCCCTTCATCAATCTGAAGCCTTGGAATCCCTCTGACAGCCTCCATGGATATGATCTTTTTCATCCCTCTAAGATGTAAATGACCAAGTTTTTGGTGCCACAGTTTCACTTCCTTTTCTTCTTTGGCTATAGAGCACACAGAAGAGTAGTTAGTGTTCTCAAACTCCCATAAGTAACAGTTCTCTTTTGATCTGACTCCTCTCATTACAACTTCTTGTTTTTCATTAGTTACAAGACATTCAAACTTGGTGAAGTTGACCTTGAATCCTAGATCACATAATTGACGGATACTTATGAGATTAGCAGTCAAACCATTTACCAGCAACACTTCATTTAGGTTTGGAACTCCAGGGCAGTCCAAGTTTCCAACTCCTTTGATTTCTCCTCTAGCACCATCTCCAAAAGTGACATAACTAGTAGTATGAGGTTTGACATCATTCAGCAGATTCTTGATTCCAATCATGTGTTTAGAGCATCCACTATCAAAGTACCAGTCTTCCTTGGCCGAAACTCTAAGGGAGGTGTGAGCTATCAGGGCGCGGTCTTTTTCTTCCACTGTTGAGTATATGGTGCCTTGTTAGTCTTAGGTTTGACATATGGGGTCTGATTAGGATATCCATATAATCTGAAGCAGAATGGCTTTATGTGACCAAACCTTCCACAATAATGACATCTCCATCTTTGATACTTTTTCTTCATATTTCTTTGTTCTTGATGTTGAGTCCTATGTTGTGACATCTGCTTTGACATTTATTTATCAGGCCTGGTCTTCTTCTTGTCAACAGTAGATTTCATTGCAGCCACAAATCCTAGACCAGACATGTTTCCTGCATTTTGTCCAGCCTGAAGGATTTCTTCCAACTTGTCAGTTCCATTTGTTAACATCTTGACAGACTTAGTCATCTGATCAAGTTTGGAGTTCAACATTAGAACTTCACCTTCAAGATGGCTTATAGTAGCAGTGTCTGCCTTCTTCTCAGCCTCCAACTTCACTATGAGCTTTTTCTGTTTCTCATTTTGCTGACAGACTTTAGCACTTCTGATACATAGCTTCTTGTAGGAGTCAGCAAGTTCTTCAAATGTCACTTCCTCATCACTAGAATCATTATCAGATAGTGCAGTAACTAGTTTAGCAGATTCTTCTTCAAAGTTACTTTCTGAGTCACCATCAGACCAAGTAACAGACATTCTTTTCTTTTATTTCTTTAGAAAGGTAGGACATTCAGCTTGAATGTGCCCATATCCTTCACATCCATGGCATTGGATTCCTCTGCTTTGATTTCCCTTTTCTTCAGACTTAGTTCTTCTGCTGGAGTCATAGGATCTGCTAATGTCAGAGGAAATGTTCTTGACATTTGACGTTGACTTTGGGTCCATTCTCTTGATGAGTTTGTTGAACTGCCTTCCAAGCATAGCTATAGCTTCTGAAATATTCTCTTCATCACTCTCCTTGCTTTCATCTTCAGTATTGGATACAAGGGCTATGCTCTTGTTTTTCTTGTCAACATTGTCACTGATCCCCATCTCAAATGTATGAAGTGACCCAATGAGTTCATCAACCTTCAAGTTGCAGATATCCTGAGCTTCCTCTATAGCAGTCACTTTCATTACAAACCTTTTAGGCAAGGATCTGAGAATCTTTCTCACCAGCTTTTCTTCTGACATCTTTTCTCCCAATGCTCCTGAGGTGTTGGCAATTTCCAAGATGTTCATGTGAAACTCATGAATGGTCTCATCTTCCATCATCCTTAGATTCTCAAATTTGGTAGTGAGCATCTGAAGTCTTGACATTTTTACTTTGGATGTACCCTCATGGGTGGTTTTGAGAGTATCCCAAACATCCTTGGCCAGTTCACATTGATGTACTAGTCTGAATATGTTTCTATCAATTCCATTGAACAAGGCATTCAATGCTTTAGAGTTACCCAGGGCTAACTCATCTTCTTCTTTGCTCCATTCTTCCTCAGGTTTCAGACTAGTCGTCCCATCTTTCCCAGTTATGGTGGGATGGTTCCATCCTTTGTCAGCAGCTCTCCAAGCTTTTTTGTCCAGTGACTTCAAGAAGGCAATCATACGAGGTTTCCAGTAGTCATAGTTTGATCCATCCAAAATAGGTGGTATGTTCCCAAATCCTCCTTCCTTGTCCATAGCGCCAGAAAATAATATCCCTAGATCTCACCCAGAAAGATAGGCAAGGTTCCTTCTCTGATGCCAATTGAAATTCTGGCAACAGATACTTAATGTCACAGTGAATGTTATGACACCGTATCTGACAAATTGTACACCAATCAAACAGTAATCTAAAAGACAGTAAAGAACACAATCAATTGATAACCCAGTTCAGTGTATAACAACACCTACATCTGGGGGCTACCAAGCCAGGGAGGAAATTCACTATAAGAGTTATTAATTTAGGAATAAACCAACCAGTTTATCTCCTTCACGTAAGACCTACCCAATGCAACTTCAATCTAAGTCCTATTTAAATCTGAGTTCCTACTCACTCCCCCTCAATCACAGCAGTGATACTAATCTACTGATTAATAAGATTATGAAGACATTCTTCAATACACACACTTGATTTTGCTTCAAAGCTTTAATCAAGAGACACAACACTCGTGCTTCAAAGCTTTGAGTGATAAACAACCCTTACAACCAAATCCTACTCCAAGTCACTTATCAAAATGATAATTGCTTGGCTCACAGTAGTTACTAAAACTATCACAACTATACAATGCCTCATTGATCTTCTGTCAAAAGCGCTACTCACCATTAGGATTCATGAGAAATATATATGCAGTCTATTCTTCATTTAGGGCTTCCATAAAAATAGCTAGGGTTAACCAAAGTTAACCTAAAGACTTGGTCTTGAGTTTTCATCATAACAGATTAGGGTTAAGCAAGGTTAACCTAATATCCACGTGAGCATCTGATCTGGACAATATACTTCAACTCATAGTAGCACACCAGATTCCTGAAAATTCTCAGGAACAATAAATCTGCACAACAACTTGATCAGTACAGGATGTCTTAACATTGGTTATGACATCATGTATCCTGCTCACTGATTTTGGTAGAATTCAGTACATATGATCATAGCTTAATCATCATGATATTCACTCATACTGAGTTGTTCCTGTAGAACATTCCTTCTGCAGAATTTACCTTTATCCCAGAATGTTATGACATCAGTCATGACATTCGCAAATCTGGTTTTACCAAAAATTAATGCTAACAAACAAACACTTACAGAGTTTAGTGATAATATTTTGAGATGTGTGAAGCTCTTGTAGGTTGAGTGTGCTATTATATTGAGGACTCCTCATTCTCCTTATTTCCTTAAACTTCTCTCTCTCTCTCTCTCTCTCTCTCTCTCTCTCTCTCTCTCTCTCTCTCTCTCTCTCTCTCTCCTTTGGAGTGAATAAGATCATCAATACCAAATACCTTGGTCCCATAAACATAGAACTAATTATATACATGCATATGTATGAGAATGAGGTATAAGCCTATTGAGGTAAAAATATAAGAGGACCAAAAATTAGGGTATAACAACTGCACTTATTTAAGTATCTTCTATTCAGAAATATGAAATATTAAAATATTTACCTCGACGTAATTACTTAAATACAAAAGACTCAACTTTCGCCCTAAGATGTCCGCCAATGTTTATGATTATAAATGTAAGAGAAAGATTTAATAGGGGAAACAAGACATCACTGAGAATAACAAAAGAAAATAGACAATGTTACAACATAAAATAGACTAAGAAAGTGGTTTCAAACAGGAGAATAACTCATTGGGGAATAACATGACTCTGTAGATAATTGTGAATGGGTGTAATATGGTGGGAGAACTGACTTGGGTATTTTGCGTTTGATCGCAAATGTTGCGGATAGCAAGAGTCGCCACCGACTTTTATTTTATCCAATAAAGAAAAGGGTGAAAAGAACAAGAAAGACCTTTTGATAATTTTCTTGAGTTCGGGGGGTAGGTTATGAAAAGGGAAGGTGTTAGCACCCTTTTCATTCGTAGTTATCTACGAGCTTTTAATTGCTAGCTCACTTTGAAATGATTTGTGTTTGTTTATGTTTGAAAATATTTTGAAAATGCCTAAGTTTGGTAAACTTTGCAATGATTCTCGTATCGTTGAGAATGTATACAAAGTGTTGGTTTTGAAAATATTTGTTGAAAAGGGAATGTTTTGAAAGATGTTTGAAAATGCCAATGTAAGGAAATTTTGCAATGATTCTCGTATCGTTGAGACTGTATACAAAATGTTTATTTTGAAAAGTGTTTTGAGGTGTAAATGGTTTTGTTTGTGAGCAAGAAATTACGAGCAATCTACCTACTCAAAAAGTCTTTGTTCTTTTCCTCCTCCTTTAGATAGTGCTTTTCTAACATTAGTGGATAGAGAGTTATATCATTGGATGTGAGGGACATGCGTGGGTCATCGTACAGTCATAAAAGGTAACTTGTAAGATGTCTTAGCAATTTTTCGTAAGGGACTAAGATCATTTACCGAAGGCAACATTGAAGGTTCATCGAGGGACTACAATCTTTTTATCGAGGGTCTTTGCTAAAACATCTCACGTTCGAGGGACGTGATTGTTTATATCCTAGGCAACAAGTGTGGGTTATCCTAGAGGTGCATGTGTGCAAAGTGTTTTATTTTCATGTATATTATTTTTGAATTTAGGGTTTTGCTAGGGTTGATTTTAGTCTTGTCACGCACACTCTAATTACTAGCAATAATATGGAAAGCGATAAATTGTGGAATTTAAATGTCCTATGCTATTACAATACTTTTAGGGATGAGGAATACAAATTTACAAATGGAGATGACAAGTAAAATAAACCCTAATTGCTATTACAATTCTTTGACAGTTACATAAATTATAACGCGAAATAATACAATGTACAAAAAAATGTAAAGATGAAGAAAAGAAAATTGTTTTTATGGAAAAAAATTTAATTAACCTAATTAAACTAATTAATTTAAAAAAGAATTTAGTTAATTATTTAACAAAATCTAAAGTCTAAGTTAATTAAAAATAAACCCTAAGTCTAATTTAGTTGTCTAGAAAACAATAATTTTTGAGGTTTTATTTGTTTAAAAATAAGTGAAGTAATATAAAATAAAAAGAATTAAAATATTTTTAATCTATTTATTTTAAATATATTTTTGTATTTTTATTAAGTAAAAAATAAAATAAATGAATAAAGAAAATATAAAAATATAAAAGAAATAAAAAGTTGGGCCTGATGTTAAAAAGTAAAATAGGGTGTAAAAAAGTAGTAAAAAGTTTAGGCCCAAAACAACATTTTGTTTTTTTTAATTTGAAATCAGAAATTAATAAAAAAAAGTGATGGGCATGCGTCTGAATTAAGTAAAGTGGGGTGATGGAAAGAAAAAAATGCTAAGACCCAAAGCCAGGGAGGCCCAAATGCGCTAGAACAAAATAAGGAACAAAAAAATTGTTAGAAAAATAACAAAATGGGACGCTGGGGCTCGAACCCAAGTTCCATAGGTGACAGGTGTGCGCTTTAACCACTGGAGTGGTGATATATCCGTTAGTTTATGCAACAACTATTAAATATAAAATAAACTTGCTTCTGATTGTACTTCATCTTCTTCCTCGCGCCAGCCATTTCTTTAATTTCAAGCTTGCTCATTTCTCAACCATTTCAGAAAGTGTAAACATGAAACTTGTTAGAAATTTCATCACGATTTCAAATATGTAAATAACTTAAGCTAACACTCAAAGATGAACACAAATTTCTATTGGTACCAAATTATGACCTAATTTTTCTGTAACTTCAACTTCAAAATTCGCATCACTCAGGAAAGATAAATGAAAACTAAGGGCATGATTAGTGTAACACGGTGGGAGAAATGACTTGGGTGTTTTTGCGTTTGATCGCAAATGTTGAGGTTAGCAAGAGTCGCCACCGACTTTTCTTTTATCCAATAAGGAAAGGTTGAAAAGAACAGGAAAGACCTTTCGAGATATTTTCTTGAGTTCGGGGGATATGTTATGAAAAGGGAAGGTATTAGCATCCTTTTCATCCGTAGTTATCTACGGGCTCTTATTTGCTTGCTAGATCACTTGCTTTTTTGTTTGAAAATGTGTTTGTGATGTGGGTTTTGAAAGTATTTTGAAAAAGAATGTCTTTGTAATGGTTCTCGTCTCTATAAGAACGCGTACAAAGTGTTTTGTATTTTGAAAAATGTTTCAAAGTGAAGTGTTGGTGTATAAAATATTTTGTTGTGAGCAAGCAACTAGGAGTAACCTACCTACTCAGAAGGTCTTAAACGTTATTTTCCTCCTCCTTAGATGTTGTTATCTTACCATTGTTTTAGTAATAAATCCCGTCGTTGGATGTGAAGGGACGGGCACGGGACGTTTGTATAGTCATAGAAGGCAACTTATGGAACGTTTTAGCAATGTTGTTTAGGGACTAGATCGTTTATCAAAGGCAACATTGAGGGTCATCGAGGGAGTAGATCTTTTATCAAGGGTCTTTGCTAAAATGCCCATGCTCGAGGGACATGACTATTTTCCAAAAGGAAACAAAGTGGGATTACCCTAAGGGTGCTAGTGTGCAAGTGTGTTTGGTTTACATGCATTTAGTCTTTATTCGGGTTATCTATTTGTTGATTTTATGTCTTGTCATACACACCCTAATTACTAGCATTTATATTTCAAAGCGATAAATTGCAGAAATGTAAAGTCCTACGCTATTACATCGTTTCGGGGATGGGGTACATATTTGCAAATAGGGGGTTTGCAAGAATTTTAAATCCTAATTATCTATTACAACTATATTGAATTGTACAATATAAGAAAAAATAAAAGACTTGTTTTGAAAATGGTTTTTCATCTTAATAAAATAAAGGGAAATAATTATTTAATAAGAGAAAATATTTTTGATGTTTTTGTATGAAAATAGTTCTAATGCTAAATGATTAAAAAAACGGAAAAATAATAAGAAATAGGATCAGCATGTTACTACAAACAAGAATAAAAGGGGATCAAGAGCTCTGATGTCGGGCGCATTGTGGTTTAGAATGAAACGTAAGATGTAATCAGAAGTTCTGGGTTGATGCACATTGGGGTCCTGAAAGAACTGTTAACGGAAAAACAGAAGTTCTGGGTCGCTACGTACTGAAGTTATGAGTGTTAGAATAGTGAGAAAATCTTAGAAATATTGTATGTGTTAAAACAGTGAGCAAAAAGTCAAAAGTTATGTGTTGTGTTTAAAAAGTGAGTGGAGATCATAAGTTCTGTGTTGTGTTAAACAGTGAGAAAGCTTAGAAATTATGTGTTGTGTCATAACAATGTGAAAACCTAGAAGTTCTGTGTGTTAAAATAGTAAGAAAGCCTATAAGTTATGGTGCTGTGTCATAACAGAGTGAAAACCTAGAAGTTATGTGTATTAAAACAGTAAGAAAGCTTAGAAGTTTTGTGTGTTAAAACAGTGAGGAGAACTCAGAAGTTCTGTATTACACTTCAACTCCTTCCTTACATTAATCATCTCATCAATAACTTATTCAGTTCTTAACAACAGCAAATCAGAAAGATAAAAGCACAATAATTCATAGAAGTTCTAATCCTAATTCTAAGTCTAGCTTTATTTAAGAAGTTCTGATCCATAATTTTTTCTACTTATGCAATGATATGGACAGCATCAATACTATGATATTTACATATTTAATAATGTTCTGAATGAAAAATTCAAAGTCAGAAAGACTTACCTTGAATTTGAAACGTGTGTTTGGGACTCGAGTTGCTGCCTTCAGATGTTCTGGGATTAGCAAGGAACAGAACAGAACGTTATGTTCTTGATTCAAAAGGGGAAAAAAAAGGTTTGGTTTTGTTTGGGAATTATGGGTTTACGAATGTTTGACTGTTTTCTTTCCTCTCTTTGATAATCCTCTCTTTTCCAAAGCCAGCCCCTTGAAAGTGTGATGGAACAACTTATTTATAGGTGACTTTACTGTGGTTTTGGGGGGAAAACAAATGGAATTTAAACCCTTTTGGTATACTGTTCCATTGCTTTTTAATCACAGTTTTTGTATGCTAATTTGGTGCAAATGTGGGGTTTAATAAAGTGCAGGCATGGACTGGATCAGCAGTTGGTTACAGGATTGTGATATAGCAGAGTAGCAGGCTGCTCAAACAAGGTTTTGAGATTTGGTGATGTTCTGATCTCAGAAGACCAGAAACGTAGCCTCCATATGCTGAAGAGTCATGTTCTAACCGAAGAACATTGCTTCCATATGTTCTGATTAAAGAGTCATATTCTGAACCGTATCTACAGATTCTGATTGCACTTGTGTGGAGGCTGGCCCAGAAGTTCTGAAGTATCATATTCTCTTAACACTTAGAAAATTTTCTAAATGTTTAGAAATTTGATCTTTTCAAATCAATTTCTGACTTTTGATTTTAATGAATTAATTTCATGTCTTGATGAAATATAATTGTTGAAACTTGATTTTTGATCCAAAAGTCAAATTTTGACTTTTCAGTGTATATTTGACCATTTTGCCCTTGTGAATGACTTTCTTGGAAAATTGTAATCTGAGACTTGAAACTTGACAGAAGAAATCCAGAGGGTCCAGGATGATCCCTTGAGAAATAAGAGAGCAAATTTTTGGGTACAATAGCTGCCCCTGTTCAATCTTCTTAAACCTGAAGAGTTAGATTGGCGAACCTACCATTCGTGACTTGAAGGTGGAAGATGATTGAACACTAGAGTGCCTAGAAATTTGCACTCGATGATGTGGTCGTCGATTATGCAGGGAATGGGCTTAAAGATGCAATTTGGAGAGATGATAGGGAGTTTTCGGAGATGGGCTTACAGATGCCATTTGGAGAGATGATGGAGAGTTGTCGGAGATGGGCTTACAGATGCCATCCAAAAGTGATTGATGGCAAACATTTGAAGCAGTATCTGAATAAATCTCTGGTTAATTTATACTGAAATAATAGATGTAGTGGGATAAGTATCGGAAAAATATTCATAAATGGATTGTATCTAACTCGCATCTAAAAGATGTACTGAATGAGCGTCAAAATAACATCCGTATCTGGATCGTATCTGGACTGTATTTGAGAAATGTGTTGAATGAGCATCAGAATGGCATCCATGTCTGGAGCGTATCTGAACTGTATATGAAAGTTGGGCCTGAATGAGTATCATAACGACATCCGTATCTAGAGCGTATCTGAAAGATGAATCTGAATGAGTATCATAATGGAATCTATATCTAGAGTGTATCTGAATTGTATATGAAAGCTGATCCTGAATGAGTATAATAATGGCATCCATATCTAAACTGTATCAGAAAGATGAATCTGAATGAGTATCAGAATGGTATATGTATCCGGAGGATATCTTAACTGTATCAGAAAGCTGAATCTGAATGAGTATCAGAATGGCATTTGTATCAGGAGCGTATCTGAACTGTATCGGAAAGATGAATATGAATGAGCCCGTGTAGGATTTCTTTATGATGAGTTCTTGTAAAACTGCATCTGGAAATGAGAAGGAACCTGGGTAGGGTTGCTTCAGCTGGTTGGGTAGATAGTTGTCCTGTCTGGTTTCAGGTATTAATCTCTGACCTGAGAATGAAAAATAGTTTTCCTAGCTTGATACATGTGTTAATATTCAATCTCTTCATGTAGATAGTTTTCCTGGCTTGTTGCAGGTGGTTATCTATAATCAGTCGTCCACAGATAGTTTTCCTGGCTAGTTACAGGTATTAATCTGGAACTTGAAAAAGTTGGTCGTTTGAGATAGTTGTCCTGTCTGGTTTTAGGTATTAATCTCTGACCTGAGAAAGAAAGATAGTTTTATTGGCTTGTTAGAGGTGTTAATCTTCAATCTCTTCATGTAGATAGTTTTCCTGGCTTGTTATAGGTGTTAATCTACAATCAGTCATCCACAAATAGTTTTCCTGGCTAGTTACAGGTATTAATCTCGAACTTGAAAAAGTTGGTCGTTTGAGATAGTTGTCTTGTCTGGTTTTAGGTATTAATCTCTGAACTGAGAAAGAAAGATAGCTTTCCTGGCTTGTTACAGGTGTTAATCTTTAATCTCTTCATGTAGATAGTTTTCCTGGCTTGTTACAGGTGTTAATCTATAATCAGTCGTCCACAGATAGTTTTCCTGGCTAGTTACAGGTATTAATATGGAACTTGAAAAAGTTGGTCGTTTGAGATAGTTGTCCTGTCTGGTTTCAGGTATTAATCTCTAACCTGAGAAAGAAAGATAGTTTTCCTGGCTTGTTACAGGTGTTAATCTTCAATCTCTTCATGTAGATAGTTTTCCTGGCTTGTTACAGGTGTTAATCTACAATCAGTCGTCCACAAATAGTTTTTCTGGCTAGTTACATGTATTAATCTGGAACTTGAAAAGTTGGTCGTTTGAGATAGTTGTCCTGTCTGGTTTCAGGTATTAATCTTTGACCTTTTGAAGATCGTTGATGATAGTCATCTGTTGATTTTGTCTTTCCTGAAAAGGTAAAGAGTTAGTTGCATGCAATGCCATGATGTATGAAATGCATGGTGCAATGATGTTCTCAAAATAAATGAGATTGTGTTGTATGCACTTGTCATGTATGTAATATGATGCATGAAATGCGAAATGTTATTGGAATGTATTTTTGTCTTGGAAAATAAATCCTTGACAAATGTTGGGGAGATTTGGGAGGCTGAGTCCCGGATGACCGTTGGGGGATGAAGAGTATGCCCATCTTCAAACCTTGCTTTGAACGTTTCCACTGGGGATTCTTGTTTTTGTTGTTTGAGGAGAAATCCGTTGGGGGATGTTGATTTTTCTTGAGAAGAAAACTCTGTGGAGAGTGTTGATATCCGTTTTGGGGGAAAAAGTTCAGGGGTCTTAGTTGTCCGTTGCTCTACTAGAGAGTTATCTCATGATGGAAGAGAAAGGAAGCTAACAACTTGTTAGGGATAAAGGAGTTAATTGTTATATGGTTGTCTTCCAGGTTTTGCAGCAGCTTACTAGGGATTGTAGGAAAGTTACTGGGGAAGAGGAGTTGTGGTCCCTTGATTTGTGATAGTCTGGGAGGCAAATTCAAGTTGTGGAATCTTGCCATTTGTTGGGGAAATAAACCTTGTCGCCAATCTGTTGGAGAGGTGTTTTATTTTGGCAAAACTCCTCGAGGGTTCTTGAAATCAACTTAGTTGGGGAGAAGTTTTCAGAGATTGAAATATTGGTTGGGGATCACCCTGTGAAAAGGACCTTATGGGGGATTCGTCATTTCCCCTAGTAGCAAGTGTTTGTAGTATTGCCAGGAAATGCTTGTTTGACCGTATGCAACCCTTTGTTGGAATTCACGTTCAATTCCCAAAGTGATTCAGATACATACCTGCCCCTGGTTATTCAGCATTTCTTGAGAGATTTCTTGGAATCTTGACTTGACTGCCCCCAGGCGAGTTGGACAGTGACATGTCACGTCCCTTTGTTTATAGGATATCTTCCATTGGAAGTTTCATCCCATTTGAAGTGATTTTGTTCACTGGGAGAGCTTTCGTTCGCTAGACATTTGTCGTGTGAATTTCTCCGCTTTCAAACAATTAGCCATATGCAAGCAACAATATTCAAAATAATGCAAAGTTTATGCTTGTCTTGAAGTTTTGAAAATGCGTTTTAGCAGATAAAAGAATTTTGCAAGTATGTGAATTCAAATCAGGATTTAGAGCAAGCCTTACAGGAGTCAGGATACCTTTTGTAACAGTATGCTTTTGGACTAACCCGCGCTTCAATTAGGACTTTGAAAGGTTGTATCGTGGTATGGTTCATGGTTTAAGAAACAAAGGATAAGGCTCAAAGTGTATTTGTACCCGCCCGTTCTTCGTGATGTCCTCCAGTTCTAAACTCAGTTAGTTGTGCGTTTGGACTCCAATCGAGTCTGGAATGAAGTTTTGATGATGGTTCAGACAAGTTAAGTTTGTTGGAAGGCAGACATTTTTTCTCCATATTTTCCATGTTGTTGAGGATTTGTAGTGACCTCTTTTTTATTTATTATCCCTAATTTTGTCTAATTGTTCTTGTTTTTGAGATTACGGTCAGCGGGGTGCCCCAGTTTTTCTTAAGTCTCCTTCGTAGGTTTTGACTTATTGGGTTTTTTCTTTTGAGAGATAATGACTGCCTATTTTGGTAGGGAACCATCACCGTCTTTTGATTCCAGAGGAATATTTTTGATGTCATTCGTTGTATACGAGGTGAAAGTTTTCGAGTGAATGCGTGTTTGAATTAACTTAGAGACTACCCTG
This sequence comes from Vicia faba, assembly GCA_948472305.1. Lineage (NCBI taxonomy): Eukaryota > Viridiplantae > Streptophyta > Magnoliopsida > Fabales > Fabaceae > Vicia > Vicia faba. Next base: position 850,084,583 of record OX451735.1, on the reverse strand, counting down.
CCCTAGGTTTTGATTAAAGATTTCAGTTTGTGTAAAAAGGAAACTCCTACTTCTTTGGCTCAAAGGGGTTGACTAGGGATTATCCTCCTTATAACTCCAGTGTTTAGGAATTTAAAGAACGCTTGTACATCATCAACAAGGTCTGTCCAAAAGCATATTGTATGAGATTATGGCATTATTTTCGTTATCCTCCCTCTAAAGGCTTGCAACTTTTAAAACAAACGTTGAATAGCATAAAGGGAGTAAAAAGCATGGTTTAAATAGAATGAAAATGAATGGATTACTTCAAGACAAACATATTTAATGCATTAATGAGAGTAATCAAAGTTTGGCATAAAGATAGGTGTTTAAGTAAACAAAGAAATTACAACTGAAAATTTGAATAAACAGAAAAAATTTCCTCGCCCAGACCGTCGCTTCAATTGGATGCCCTTGAGGGGTGGTAGAAGAGCTCTGGTTGACCGTCTTGTGTGAACTCCAATGCTCCTTCGTTGATCATATTTTAAATCTTGTTTTTCAACGCCTAACAATCGTTCGTGTCATGGCCAGGACTGTCGAAGTGATAGGTGCACCTTGCATTGGGATTATAGCGGGGGAAGCAGTATTGGGGTTTGGATGAGGTCTTATCAACATAATCAGATTCATCCTCAACATGTGTTGCAATGCTTGAGATAGTGGCATGTTGATGTTAGTAAACTATCTCTCGGGCTTGTTTTGCCTTTGCTGATTTTCCTGTTGATGTTGATGAGGTCGTTGTTGGGTTCGTGACATGGAAGCAATCTGGGAAGGTCTTCTCTCCCTCAAAACGGTTTGTGGTCTCATATGAGGGTGAATAATGACTTGATCCCCAATATCGACTTTTTGCTTCATACATTTGCAACTGTATTGATGAAGTTTGTTGACGAGGGTCCTTAGCTCCTCTTGTCCCCGAGCTAGGTTTTGGATAAGATCCATCTGGTCCACCAGTTGTCCCATCATCTAGATCTTCATTGTTGCCATTTCATCTTGTAGCCGTTCCAACAGGTCATCCTTGTTGTCCTCAGGATTCCACATGATCATGCCTCTAGTGAGGAGTGCTTTCACCTCTTCTTGTCCCTTGGACAGGTTCAAAAATATTTCCTAAAGTTGAGCATTTTGAGTCTGAATGTCTTTGATAGTCTGTTCTAGAACCATCTCTACTGAAATAAACAATAAGCAGATGAGAGACCTGTGTGGAAAAGCCTGTCATGATATGATGCATGGTATGTGGATGCAATGTTTTCAAGGACTTAGAAAATTTAAATTTGTTATAGAAAAAGAAAGGAGCAAACATCAATTGTATTAATAAGTTTAAATTGATTACAACCGTGCCCCTTGGGCTTACAATGGAAGAAATAAATCAAAATAAACTCCTAATACAAAAAAGGTCGAACGCATCCTCTTTGGCGCGATGTAGGTGTTCAGATTTCTCTCCTCATGGAGCTGTCTCGTAAGCTCCAGGACCTTATTTTCACTCGCATAGAACTGGTCCTCGAAAGTGTCTCGTTCTTCCTTCTGCTGGATCCAAGCTCTTTGTAAGTCTTCAAGAGAAGTAGGCATAGTAGGGTGAGAGATAACATAAGGAATATCTCCTTCAACTAATGCCTCCATGATGATAGGCAAAGTGGCAGGGTATGGTATACCGAGTCTTTTAGCACGAGTTCGTACCCACTTAAGATAAGGCTCTAAAGGAATGGAGTTCTTACGCCCCAATGTCTTGCTATCCACTTTGTTTACCATCCTCTAAGCTCGTATAAATCTCTGACGGTAGCCTTGATCTTCACTCTTGTAGTCGAACACCAAACCTTGGATGAGTGCATCGTGAGGACCATTTCTTCGTGCATAGCCAAATTGTCGTAATGCAAGAGAAGGGTTATAGGTGATACCTCCCATAATGTCGAGCAAAGGGACATTAGAGAATTCCCCACAAAGGTCAATGATAGTAGTATCCTCCAAGGATCGAGAACACCAATAAATGTCAGAGTGTGTGAGGGACATCATCCTTTGAGACCATGTTAATCCTTGCTCGTTCTTCAATGTTGATCGAGGTAAGCGCGAAGTAAACCATTTAGCGAGTAGAGGAATGTAACACAAGAGAGTACCTCTTTTCTTCATTGTGCGAGTGTGGAAACAATGTAAAATGTCTCCAAGTAAAGTAGGTATAGAATTACGAGAGAGGAAGACCTTGATGGAATTCACATCTATGAATTGGTCTGGATTGAGAAATAGAATCAAACCATAGATTAGAAGAGCCAAGACATCTTAAAAGGCTTGGAAATCCATGTCTTCCCAGAATGAAGGAGCCTCCTCTAACAGAAACTTGGCCAGGAAACCCTTAATTCCACTTCTTGTCTCCCAATTTGCTATGATGTCGGCTCTCTTTAGATGTAGGGCTTCGAGAATGACTTCAGGCTTTGGAGTCCCTTCTAAACCAGTGAATGGTAATTGATCAAGTACGGGCACTCCCAACAGTTAAGAGAACTCCTCTAGCGTAGGGACCAACTGATAGTCAGGAAAGGTGAAGTAATGATGCATGGTATCAAAGAATTGGAAGAGCATACACATCATTTCTTCTGGGAATTTGGAGGTAACCAAGCTGAGATTCGACCATATTTCTCGGTGAAAGGAGAATCTCCATGCACCCTTGATGCTAACTCTTGGAGTTGAGGGTGAGCTTTCATGAAGCTGATCCAGATGGTATTCCTTCGGATGGGATTCATGACCTACAAAACAAAGCAAAGATAAATTCCTAAATTCTTAAAATGGTTAGTGAGAATGCTTATGATGTTATGATGTTTATGATGTTATGTACAAGTATGCAAAGCAAGCAAGTTGTTATGTACACATAAAACACTCATGTCCTTAGGTTTAGGCTTGCGTGGAGTTTGTAGGTAAGTACCCTCTTGAAGTTTAGTTGGCTCAACTTGTCCTAGAAAGTAACCGGGTTCTAAGGGATCTCAATATCACTGACCTTTCTTTTAGGCATTGTCTCAGCACAATCAATCTTTTATTGCGGCCGAGATATCCCAAAAGTCCAATCTCATTGAGTGTAGTATCGAGTCTCAACTAATTTTCAGCTTTCCACCGAAACCGGCTATCTCACTACTTCCTAATGGCAAAGTTGTTCAATTAAGGTTCTAAGGTCAGTTAGTGCTTCATGACACCGCTCAGCGCCCCCGTATTCTCCTCGATTTAACACAAGGGATACTGGTACCAACAAATGCATCACACTAACGTAGCCATTGCTTCAACTATATCGGTCTACGTCGTACAATTTCCACAATCTATTGCTACTTACCTAAAAAGGTGCCCCAGATCCGGGTAGAGGATCAAAACAAGCCCAAACAAGGAACCATAATGTAAAGCAAACAAATCAAACAAAAGAAAGCAAGTAAAGGTGATCTAGCCCTAAGGTAACCCCACTTTTTAATATTTCCCCAGCAGAGTCTCCAGTTCTGTAACACGGTGGGAGAACTGACTTGGATGTTTCTGCGTTTCATCGCAAATGTTGCGGATAGCAAGAGTCGCCACCGGCTTTTCTTTTATCCAATAAGGAAAGGCTTAAAAGAACAAGAATGACCTTTCGAGATATTTTCTTGAGTTCGGGGGGTGGCTATCATACCCCAAATTTGCCCGCCTTAGTGTTACCGTCAAATTTATTTTTGAACTTGGGATTTAGAGTATAAAATTCATTTGGTTTAAATTATATTAATATTCTGAGGTTTTTCTATAACAATTCTCTTTCAAGCCTGTTTGAAAATATAATAATAATTATTTATATTTTTAAAATAGAAAATATAATAATTATTTGTATTTTTAAATAGAAAATAATTGTGCGCCTTCATATACTTTTAATTGATTTTTTAATTTTGAATGAGTAACATAGCATAGTTGGTAAGGGAGAAAGATTGGAAAGTAGAAGGTCACGGGTTCGAATCACACTTGGTGCACTTTGGATATTTTTGCTGTTTATTGTTACTAACTTTATTTTTCATTTTTCTAACAACAAAAATCATATTTTTTATTATTAAATTATTATTTTCGTATTTATTTATTTATAATTTAAAAATATTATTTTTTATTAAAATATTAATTTTATTTAAAAAATAGTCAAAATACTTCATAAATAAATAAAATCTTTCCAGATCAATTTTGTTCTATATCAAATTTTGCACTTGGACACAAATATGTCCATATTCTTAATCTTGCTGGCCAAGATGAGAATTTGGGCTTTGGGTGTTGGATACTTCCTTTTTTGGATTTTAACCTAATTTTTTTCACTTATAAATAGCCCTCAAAACTTATCAAGAATTCATTCGGAAATATCCAGAATTTCTCACAACAACTTTTCATAAACACTTTCTTTTCAAATTTTCTTCTCAATATTATTAGTGTTCGGTTTACTATTTTTTGGCCGATGATTTCATATGGAGCCTCTTGATTATTTATTTTTAATTGTTGTTGTTGTTTTATTTAACCATATAATGATATTTTCTCATGGTTTTCTTTCTTTGTAAAAAAAACTAATATATATGCAGTATTTTGTTTTATCAATAATTTCACAGATTCAGAATTCATCAACAATTTTTCCATCAATCACACACAAATTGCACAACCATGTTTTGGTGAAGCTTCCACGCACCAACGCACGAAGTTCCTCCGGCAACCCTCCAATCGCGGCCACCACCACTATAAGTCTTTCCTTTCTTTCTCTTTTCGGTTTTGATTGTGGGACATAGGTGTTAATTTTGTTACTATGAAGAAGAGAGATTTGCTTGTTTTTATTTTTTCTGCAAAAGTTATGAACGAAAAAAAGGGGCACAGCCACCATTGGTTAGTGCTTTGAAAACTTGATGATAACAATAGAGATAAAGTCACGTGAAAGGTAGTCTCAATTTCTTTCATTTGTTATTGCTATTTCATTTTATTTTTTACACAAACTCTTGTTTAAATTAGACTATAGATAAACAGTCCCTACATATTTAATTTATTAATCATTCTATTTAGTTATTTTATTATTCTACAAAAGGATATGAAATATTAATTTCATTAATTGCTTAATTTAGTCTATAAAAAATGTTTAAACACAAAAATGGGTGATTTTATTATTAGCTTTAGATTTGTTGGTAAATAATTAATGTAGTTATATAATTATTAGGCTAATTAGATTTAATTGGTTATTATACTCTATTAACTTTTAATTATAAGAATTCAAAAAATCAAACTTTTTAATTAAAATTCTACTTAATCTAAACCCCCCGCTTAATTGGGCCAAGTTCAATTTCTGAACTTGGACCCTTAATACCCCATTTGCATTTATGGCCCAGTTCAATATCTGAACTTGAGTCTTTACTTGCCAGACCCTCCTATTTGACTACCTTGTTACAAAACGTATCCCTCGGCCAATTTGGGCTCAAAATATCTTTGAGTTCATATTTTCTTCTAATACACCGCTCAGTCTTAATATCCTCACCCCCCGCATGTTTTGGGTCCAGTTCAATATCTGAACTAGGGTCCTTCATTTTAACACCTCCAGATTAAGTTTTGCACCCCTTAACCTTAATTAATTAATTTATTATAATCCTTCTAATCTTCTATTTTTTTAATTATTATATATCGCATTTTTAGGCATTTGCATTAAATATAATTTTTGCATATTAATAAATAATTATTGGATATTTTTAATATTTGATTTTTTTTAATAATTAGGAAAGATAGTTAGTTATTAGCTTAAATATTTTTCTAAAACACTAACTCTATTTTTCTGAATTGCATTAATTATTTTTCTCGTGCAAACATATTTTTCTCATATTGCATCATACATCCTAAAATAACTAACCAATCAAACACTAAGAATTTTTCTACTAACATAACAAAATAAAAGATATTTTCATAAAAAGGATTAAGGAGAATTTCTTTCAAAATTAACAGCGAACTGCGTCTACAATCACTCACTTTTCAAAATCCAGACAAGGTTCAAGGATAAATTTGAAAGCAATTCTACGTGATCCTATAAAAAACACCAACCAAACTACGAACTACGAATTGGGACTCTGATTCCTCATAAGAGGATACATAGGCATACAATCAAAAATCGTAGCGAGTTCTCCTATAAAAAAACAAACTCTTTCCCCCTATTAAAATTTAAAACCCTATTTTACCTGAACCTAAACCTAAAACCTAGTATCCTTGTGAACAAGGTAGATGAAAGGTGCCTAACACCTTCCTTTCGTCTAATAAAGTCCGAAACCTAGAATCTCTGTCTGTGAATTAGGGTTTCCTCTTAGATGCCCTTCCCTAGGATAAAAACTACTAGTGACAACTCTTGATTAAAAAACCAGTTGCAACAGCTGGCAACTCTGCTGGGGACTCTCCTTAACCCTAGGTTTTAGGTCTCTTTTGGGTTTTATTTTTATTTATTTATTTGCATTAATTTTCTTATTGCATTTTTTTTTATTTTCTTGTCTATTTTTCTTTATTATTATATATTTACTATGTGGCGTTTTTTTTTTCAAAAAAATATTTTCGATAACCCTTAGAAAGAAGGTTCATCTATTAGCTTAGGGGGTACATCATCCCTGCGAGTTTATGTGACGACTTCGCCTAGAGTCAGTGAACTTCCGAAAAAAGAATACTTATCGAGAGATATCCTCTTGACGAGTAGGACTTTGGAAGGTCACCCATAACTCTTTGTAACGGCCTTAACCTAAAATCTCATGAGGAGACCTTTCACGACTTTGAGACGAAAGTTTCGGTCCTTAAAGAGGCTCCACCTAAGGGAGGCCCTTATGCCTTTTTCCTCTGGTGTTATTCATGATACCTTTAAGGAAACCACCTTTTGAGAGGGTAGACTAACCGTAAGTCAAAATTAAGGAGCCTACCTTCTAAGGATACTTATCACAAAAACCCCGTCACTGAACCATACATCCCTACCTTATAGGGGTACTTACTACAAAAATCCTGTCACTCAACCCTACACATATGCATTCATACATTTCATATATTCGTCATACATTTCATATATCCGTCATACATTTCATATATTCGTCACCCATTTCTTTCTATTTTTCTTATTCACAGGGGGTATAAAAGATAATAATAAACTCAAGATCTCAGTGACTGTCTTTAAAAATGGATACAAAAGGAAACAACTTATCTGCGTCAATGCGTCAAACATGTCTAAAATCAAAGCCACAAAAGGGAAATAATGTGCTGAAGACTTTCTCAAGCTTGGTCAAGAAAAGGTGGATGGTTTCAAGTGAAGATATTTGCAGGCGCACCTAGAAGACTTATTTCCCTTTGCTTGATTTCACGCAAATAAAGTTTTGGTTTAAGATTGTAATATTTTTCAATATCTGAATTATGTTACCTTCAATAACGGCATTTTGTTCCCTATCTCATTGGAGTATCTATTTTTAAGCTGGTCACTGAATAAATAATAAGAAAAAGATAGATACATACCCAAGTGAATAGGACAGTTAACCCCTTTCATATTCATACACATCCATTCACACGCATGCATTCACGAACACCCGCATATCATGTCAAAACTCATTTTTTTTTAAAACATCACTCCAGTTGAACCATTGGTAGAAGAAGGTCTCCACCTCCTTGGCCTCCATATCGAACAAGGGCTTATCAACAGAAAGCAATGGAAAAAATCGAGGAAACTCAGGCTGCGTTCAAAGAGGATCTCGACCAAGTTAAGGGCGACGTAAGTTCAATGAAAGAAGATTTGAGTCAATTTCTTCTGGCTTTGAAGAGAATTATTGATAGGCAAGATCAAATTCCCAGGGTAGCTTTCGAGGAAGTAGCCCAGACTATTGGTGCATCAAGCGGTCACCAACTAAGGAAAGAGCCAAAAGCAGGACCCTAAAAGTCCGTCATGACCCAACAAGAAGCTGAAACTGAAGGGTTTGTCCCACCGCCGCCAAAAGCAGGGGCATCTTATACCCTACATATTCTGACCAATAATGCAGACAACTACTTGGACCTGCAATACAGAGACCACGACCCAGAGGATGCCAACCAAGCGCCCTCAAAGACGACTGGTACCCATGCTATTGATAATCCACTAGTGATGAATCAGTACAAAGCTCTGGAGGAAAAACTAAAAGTTGTGGAGAGTTTTAATGCTTTCGAAGTAGACGCTCTGGAAATGGGTCTAGTTCCTGATGTGGTGATTCCACCAAAGTTCAAAGTACCTGACTTTGAAAAATACAAGGGGCTCACTTGTCTAAGAAATCATCTTCTTATGTATTGCAGGAAGATGCATGCATATGCCCATGATCAGAAACTAATGATTCACTGTTTCCAAGACAGTCTAAGTGGGGCATCTTTAGACTGGTATATACAATTGGAGCGAACGCATATTCGAACTTGGGAAAATCTGGATAATTCTTTCCTAAAGCATTAAAAATATAACCTGGACATGGCGCCTACCCACATGCAACTCCAGAATCTGTCCCAGAAGAAAGAATAATCCTTCAAAGAGTATGCTCAAAGATGGAGAGAGATGGCATCCTGTGTGCAACCTTCGATGTTGGAAAAGGAGCTAGTAGACATGTTCATGGGAACTTCGCAGGGGCTTTATTATGAGAATATGGTTGGAAGTATCTCCTCGGGATTCTTAGATCTAGTGACTAACGGAGAAAGAATTGAGACTGGAATAAAAAATGGGAAAATATCAGGGGGACCATCAAGTACCCCCTACAATTCAAGAAGGCCTGCTTCAAACTTCCCCAAAGGAAAAGAGGGAGAAATTAATGTTGTAGCGTCATAACCCAGGGTACAACAACCATTAGTGATCCCACAAGGGCAGCAGCAAGGCATAAGGCTGCAAAGAAATTTTGATCCACTCCCGATGCCACCTAGTCAGTTATTACAATAGCTAGTTAAGGAATCCTTGGTAGAAATCAAGCCTCTAGCTCCCCCAGTTGGGTTGCTCCCACGAAAGTACAACGCCAACGCCAGATGTGAGTATCATGATAATTCTCCTGGACATACCTTAGAGCAATGTTGTCCATTCAAGCATAAGGTCCAAGACTTGTTAGAATCTCAAGACATCACTTTTGAGAAACCTGACATCAAATCAGACCCTACGTTGTTGCACGATGGGCTAACAATAAATGCAATTGAAGTAGTCACTGACTCTGGGGAAAGCAGACAAGCAAAGACCCCGATAAACTCGCTGAAAGAATATCGGTTGGAATATGGACTCCCACTGGAACACAATAAAGCTCCCGAAAAAGCTCTACAAAGGCTAAGAGACCAGGGCATAGTCCAATTCAGACCATACCATGAAGAAAAATATAAAGCTACTCTGAAGGGCGAAGCACATTCTCCTTCAATCCAAGAGACTTTTGTCAACAATGGAGTAGTGCATGGCAGACATGAGGCAAAAATATTCAACGAAGCCAACACCAAAGGGGCAACTGAATTCATCCAAGAATGCACCCCAGGAGAAAAAACTCAAAAGATGGACGACCGTGGAGATTCCTGAGACCTTTTTCTTTCCTAATTAATTTTTCTTGTTTTTAAAAGAACCTATGTCAAGCCCGAGGCATGAGGGTTGCTTGTAAGGGTTTCCTTGTTTTGGTTCAGACAATATTTACGATTAATAAAAGTTATATTTTATTTTCAATTAATATCCCTTTTCTTTCTCTTGAATTTATATCTTAAATCCAAAAATGGCAATACTTTCTCAGCACATGCATTTTCAAATATTCATATACTAAACCTGCACCAAAACATGATAAAGATGCAAATTTATGCCCAAAACCACCGGTAATGCTATTGTTGTGATCCAATATAATATTGATGCTCCTATCGACCAAGCTAAAGAGGAAGATGATAAAGATATTGAACTCTCTGAGAAAATGGCAAGGGAAATAAAAAGAAAAGCTAACAATACACAACCATATCAAAAGGCTATTAAGACCATTATTCTGAGCACAGGGGAAGACCCGAAAGAAACCAAACTAAGGGGAAATGAAAAGAGCGGAGCCACAAAGAAGCTGATCAAGTTATTGCGCATATCTATGGAAACAGGCCAAGGTCAAATGCAAACAGTGCTGTAAAAATAAGCAGCTACGGAACACCAAGATCTGACAAAGAATCCAAGCCAGGGGCACGTTGGCTATCCATGTTCAACGGGGCTTCAATTGCCCCGGGGCACGATATAGGGGCAGTATTGACTTCTCCAAAGAAGACTCACAAGACATAGACCAAGTCAATAGTGAACGGGATACTAAGCATCCAAAACTGATTCCATATTAGGATCATATTTTGAAAACTAACTGCGGAATTCACAAAAATCATTTTCAGTCACGTCCCACGAAAAGAAAATCAAATGATAGACGCCTTGGCAACTATGTCGTCTATATTCAAAGTAACTTGGTCAAACCACGAATTGCGCATCACAAACAGACACTATCAAGAGCCCACACTTTTTCTTGCTAATAAAAAGACTGGACGACAAGCCTTGGTTTTATGACATCAAGGAGTACCTGGAAAAACAAGAACATCCAGAAAATGCCTCCAGCGTCGATCGACAAACTCTATAAAAATTAGCCTCGAAGTTCCTTCCGAGTAACGGTATATTGTACAAGATGAACCACTACATGGTCTAATACTCAAGAAGATTCTACTACCTCGCCTCGACACATGTGGTAAACGAACCCCCAATTACGAAGGTCCACACATAGTCAAAACAACATCCTCTAGTGGTAATATTGTCTCCACAACAATAGATGGGGAAGAACTATCGCACCCGGCAAATTTAGACGCAGTCAAAAACACTATGTATAAGAAGCTTGAACCTTAAGCAGGCGACTTAGGCAAAAGGGAGCGTCTCGGTGGATTGAAAACCCAAAAGGGAGATCCAGGCAAAAATTAGGGGCATTTAAACAAAAAAAATTATCCCGGTGGATTGAAAACCCGAAAGGGCAATCCAGGAAAAAGTTAGAGATTTCATGCAAAGAAATAAAGAACAAAAATACTGCGATCTAAGAACTGCGACTACGAACCACGAAGAGAGAGATAGATTTGAATCATTCAACTCAGAAGAAAAGGAGATAAGATCATTAAAAGGATATTGGGGAAACAACAGTAGCAATTATTATTTTTATTGCCATTTACAGTTTTAAAACCTCCTGTAATAACCTCTTTCTAGGAATTGCACCGTGTACTCTCGCCTATTCAGAGGCATATCAATAAAACAGTTACTTTCTTTGCATCTTTCAAATTGCATTTTTATTTTCTCAGACTTGTTTACAAAATACTACGATCATTACTTGTGAATATTATCTTGAAATCATTCTGGGGGATTAACAAAATAAAAGAATTTAATAAAACATCAAAAAAACATTTTGGTTAGAAAAATATCAAAATAAAATCCACGTCTACATCCACACAGATGGCTACTCTTATGTCTTGCAATACAAAAATCTATATACATGCATGCGCCTATATCTACGCTCACGATGCAAAAAGTCTACGCCCACATGTACATATGCGCCTATGCTTACGCTCAACAATACCAAGTCTATGCCTACATCTACGGGTCCGCACATAAAGTCTACGTCCATGTCAGCACCTATGCCTAACTTGCAACACGAATTCTATGTTCGCACGCGTCCACGCACATGCGTACTCCTGCCAATTCTATACATACGTCTACGCTTACGCCTGCACTCACAACATACGAATCTACATACGTCCACGCTTACGCATGCGCTTACAACACAAAGGCCACACATATACTAATACAAATCTACGCATAGGCCATTACCTACGTCTACGTCTACGCCTACGCCCGCGCTCACAATACAAAATCAATGTTCAAATTTTGCTAACATTGTCCACTGTGTTCAAGTTCAACAATACTACGGCGACACACCATACAGCGCCAGGAATTGGTAACTCTAAGCCAATGGTTTAAAGGAGAGAATTCCAGAAATGGTCTTCATAACATCGCAAGACATACACGCATCTTACACACATTTCACACATGCATTTTGCATATCTAAAGCATACATACCCTATACATTTCCATATTCAATACATTCAGGGTTCCATATCAATGTCAAAACATCATACATTTCGCATACATAAAACATTCAATACGCATGCATACACATGTATCACATAGAAAACAGAAAAATAATCTCACCCTCGATTCAACTATCTAAGGGTCGACCAACGCAATACTTCTCCTACGATTCAACCTGTCACCTCAGTCTTCATGTCGTGACGCGTTCAGACCATCACCTAAGTCTTCCTGTAGTGATGAGTCCCCTACAAACCCAGTACATTGCCTCTAAGCCGCAATATATTCCCAAAACTCATCACATTGCCTCTAAGCCGCAATGTATTATCAAAACTCAGTACATTGCCTCTAAGCTGCAATGTATTTGCAAAACTCAATACATTGCCTCTAAGCCGCAATGTATTCGTAAAACTCAGTACATTTCCTATAAGCCGCAATGTATTCTCAAAACTCATTACATTGCCTCTAAGCGGCAATGTATTCGCAAAACTCATTACATTGCCTCTAAGCCGCAACGTATCCACAAAACTCACTACATTTCCTCTAAGCCGCAACGTATTCGCAAAACTCATCACATTCCCTTTAAGCCACAACGTATTCACAAAACTCATTACATTGCCTCTAAGCCACAATGTATTCGCAAAACTCATTACATTGCCTCTAAGCCGCAATGTATTCACAGAACTCATTACATTGCCTCTAAGCCGCAACGTATTCGTAAAACTCATTACATTGCCTCTAAGCTGCAATGTATTCACAAAACTCATTACATTGCCTCTAAGACACAACATATCCGCAAAACTCACTATGTTGCCTCTAAGCCGCAATGTATTAGCAAAACTCATTACATTTCCTCTAAGTCACAACGTATTCACAAAACTCATTACATTGCCTTTAAGCCGCAATGTATTCACAAAACTCATTACACTGCCTCTAAGCCGCAATGTATTTGTAAAACTCATTACATTGCCTCTAAGCCGCAACGTATCCGCAAAACTCACTATGTTGCCTCTAAGTCGCAACGTATTCGCAAAACTCATTACATTGCCTCTAAGCCGCAATGTATTCGCAAAACTCATTACATTGCCTCTAAGCCGCAATGTATTTGCAAAACCCATTACATTGCCTCTAAGCCGCAATGTATTCGCAAAACTCACTATGTTGCCTCTAAGCCGCAACGTATTCGCAAAACTCATTACATTGCCTCTAAGCCGCAATGTATTCACAAAACTCATTACATTGACTCTAAGCCACAATGTATTTGCAAAACTCATTACATTGCCTCTAAGCCGCAATGTATTTTCAAAACCCATTACATTGCCTCTAAGACGCAATGTATTCGCAAAACTCACTACGTCGCCTCTAAGCCGCAATGTATTCACAAAACTCATTACATTGCCTCTAAGCCGCAATGTATTCGCAAAATTCAACACATTGCCTCTAAGCCGCAATGTATTCGCAAAACCTAGACCATTGCCTCAGACTTCATGCAACAATGTGTTTCTTTACATGGATTATCGCGTTGGACTTCACGCAGCGATTTGTGAACCTAACCCATTGCCTCAGACTTCATGCAACAATGTGTTCCAAACTCCAGACCATTGCTTCAAACTTCATGCAGCAATGCATTTCTTTATTCCAAACTCCTAACCTATTGCCTCAGACTTTATGCAGCAATGTGTTTCTTCATTCCATAAAATCCAGTTTATCGCATCAGACTTCACGCAGCGATTTGTGAACCAAACTCATTTCCTCAGACTTCATGCAACAATGTACATTTCTTTACTTCATAACACAAACCATCGCCTCAGACTTCATGCAGCGATGCCCGAGAACCAAATCCAGCTTATCGTCTCAGACTTCATGCAGCTATTCGTAAACCTATCCCATTGCCTCAGACTTCATGCAGCAATGTGTTTCTTCATTCCATAAAATCCAGCCTATCGCCTCAGACTTCATGCAGTGATGTCCGAAAACCAAATCTAGCTTATCGTCTTAGACTTCATGCAGCGATTTGCATGCCTAACCCATTGCCTCAGTCTTCATGCATCAATGTGTTTCTTTACTCCGTAACATAAACCATCGCCTCAGACTTCTTGCAGCGATGCTCGAAAAATACAAAATTTAGCTTATCGCCTAAGACGTCACATGATGATTCGCGAACATAACCCATGGCCTCAGTCTCCAAGAAGCCATGCATCATCAGTTGTTATTTTATTCATCTGCCAAATGGGTGAATAAGCAAAACCAAGCCAAGACATACAAGATTGTTCCCCCAAGTTCTAAATCATCATCCTTATTCAAATCCTGGTAAAGTGATACATCATCATCTTTGCCTATTCTCTTCAAAACTCTTGAGGGTATGCTATATCAACGTAACCCTATCTAGCCAACTCTTGGGGGTATGCTATATCAGCGTAACCCTATCTAGCCAACTCTTTAAGGGTATGCTATATCAGCATAACCCTATCTAGACAACCTTTGGTCAAATCTTGGGGTCTTCCATTATTTAATAAATCTCTGATTCGAATGAACAAAGACCTACGCATTCTCGCGCCATTCAATCAAAGAGTTATTAAATAGGAGCAACTATCATACCCTAAATTTGTCTGCCTTAGTGTTACCGTCAAACTTATTTTTGAACTTGGGATTTACAGAGTATAAAATTCCTTTGATTTAAATTATATTAATATTCTGAGGTTTTTCTATAAAAATTCGCTTTCAAGTCTGTTTGAAAATATAATAATAATTATTTATATTTTTAAAATAGAAAATATAATAATTATTTGTATTTTAAATAGAAAATAATCGTTCGCCTTCATATACTTTTTATTGGTTTTTTACTTTCGAATGAGTAACATAACATAGTTGGTAAAGGAGAAAGACTGGCAAGCTGAAGGTCGCGGATTTGAATCTCACTTGGTGCATTTTGGATATTTTTGATGTTTATTGTTACTAACTTTATTTTTCATTTTTCTAATCACAAAAATCATATTTTTTTTATTATTAAATTATTATTTTCGTATTTATTTATTTATTATATTTTAAAAATATTATTTTTATTAAAATATTAATTTCATTTAAAAAAATAGTCAAAATACTTCATAAATAAATAAAATTTTTCCAGATCAATTTTGCTCTATATCAAATTTTGCACATGGACACAAATATGTCCATATTCTTAATCTTGCTGGCCAAGATGAGAATTTGGGCTTTGGGTGTTGGATACTTTCTTTTTTGATTTTAACCTAATTTTTCCACTTATAAATAGCCCTCAAAACTTATCAAGAATTCATTCGGAAATATCCAGAATTTCTCACAACAACTTTTCACAAACACTTTTTTTTCAAATTTTCTTCTCAATATTATTGGTGTTTATTTTACTATTTGTTGACCGATGATTTCATATGAGGCCTCTTGATTATTTTTTTAATTGTTGTTTTTGTTGTTGTTTTATTTAACCATATATTGATATTTTCTCATGGTTTGCTTTCTTTGTAAAAAAATTAATATATATCCAGTATTTTGTTTTATCAAAAATTTCACAAATCCAGAATTCATCAACAATTTTTGCATCAACCACACACAAATTGCACAATCATGTTTCGGTGAAGCTTCCACGCACCAACGAACGAAGTCCCTCTGGCAACCCTCCAATCGCGGCCACCACCACTATAAGTCTCTCCTTTCTTTTTTTTCTATTTTTCGGTTTTGATTGTGGGACATAGGTGTTAATTTTGTTACTATGAAGAAGAGAGATTTGTTTGCTGTTATTTTTTCTGCAAAAGTTATGAACGAAAAAAAGGGGCACAACCACCATTGGTTAGTGCTTTGAAAACTTGATGATAGTAATAGAGATAAAGTCACGTGAAAGATAATCTCAATTTCTTTCATTTGTTATTGCTATTTTATTTTATTTTTTATACAAACTCTTGTTTAAATTAGGCTATAGATAAACAATCCCTTTAATTTAATTTACTAATCATTCTATTTAGTTATTTTATTATTCTAAAAAAGGATATAAAATATTAATTTCATTAATTGCTTAATTTAGTCTATAAAAAATGTCTAAACACAAAATGGGTGATTTTATTATTAGCTTTAGATTTGTTGGTAAATAATTAATATAGTTATATAATTATTAGGTTAATTGGATTTAATTGGTTATTATACTCTATTAACTTTTAATTATAAAAATTCAAAAAATCAAACTTTTTAATTAAAATTCTACTTAATCTAACCCCTCCGTTTAATTGGGCCAAGTTCAATTTCTGAACTTGGGCCATTAATACCCCATTTGCATTTAGGGTCCAGTTCAATATCTGAACTTGGGTCTTTACTTGCCAGACCCTCCTATTTGACTACCTTGTTACAAAACTTATCCCTCGGTTAATTTGGGCTCAAAATATCTTTGAATCCAGATTTTCTTCTAATACACCGCTCAGTCTTAATATCTTCCCTCGGTTAATTTGGGCTCAAAATATCTTTGAATCCAGATTTTCTTCTAATACACTGCTCAGTCTTAATATCTTCACCCCCCACCCCCCCTCCCCCCCCCCCCCCCCCCCCGTGTTTTGGGTCCAGTTCAATATCTGAACTAGAGTCCTTCATCTTAACGCCTCCAGATTAAGTTTTCCACCCCTTAACCTTAATTAATTAATTAATTATAATCCTTCTAATCTTCTATTTTTTTATAATTATTATATATCGCGTTTTTACACATTTGCATTAAATATAATTTTTGTATATTAATAAATAATTATTGGATATTTTTTAATATTTAATATTTTTTTAATAATTAGCAAAGATAGTTAGTTATTAGCTTAAATATTTTTCTAAAACACTAACTCTATTTTTATAAATTGCATTAATTATTTTTCTCGTGCAAACATATTTTTCTCATATTGCATCATACATCCTAAAATAGCTAACCAATCAAACACTAACAATTTTTTCACTAACATAACAAAATAAAAGATATTTTCATAAAAAGGATTAAGGAGAATTTCTTTCAAAATTAACTGCGAACTGCGTCTACAATCACTCACTTTTCAAAATCTAGACAAGGTTCAAGGATAAATTCGAAAGCAATTCTACGTGATCCTATAAAAAACACCAACCAAACTACGAACTACGAATTGGGACTCTGATTCCTCATAAGAGAATACGTAGGCATACGATCAAAAATCATAGCGAGCTCTCCTATAAAAAAACAAACTCTTTCCCCTGTTAAAATTTAAAACCCTATTTTACCTGAACCTAAATCTAATACCTAGTATCCTTGTGAACAAGGTAGATGAAAGATGCCTAACACCTTCCTTTCGTCTAATGAAGTCCGAAACCTAGAATCTCTGTCTACGAATTAGGGTTTCCTATTAGATGCCCTTCCCTAGGATAAAAACTAATAATGGCGACTCTTGATTAAAAACCAGTTGCAACAGTAGGTTATGAAAAGGGAAGGTATTAGCACTCTTTTCATCCGTAGTTATCTACGGGCTCATAGTTGCTTGCTAGATCACTTGCTTTTTTGTTTGAAAATTTGTGATGTGGATTTTGAAAGTATTTTGAAAAAGAATGTCTTTGTAATGGTTCTCGTCTCTATAATAACGCGTACAAAGTGTTTTGTCTTTTGAAAAATGTTTCAAAGTGAAGTGTTGGTGTATAAAATATTTTGTTGTGAGCAAGCAACTAAGAGTAACCTACCTACTCAAAAGGTCTCAAATATTCTATTCCTCCTCCTTAGATGTTGTTATCTTACCATTGTTTTAGTAAGAAACCCCATCGTTGGATGTGAAGGGACGAGCACAGGATGTTTGTATAGTCATAGAAGGAAACTTATGGAACATTTTAGTAATGCCGTTTAGGGACTTGATCGTTTACCGAAGGCAATATTGAGGGTCATCGAGGGACTTCAATCTTTTATCAAGGGTCTTTACTAAAACACCCATGCTCGAGGGACACGACTATTTTCCAAAAGAGAACAAAGTGGGATTACCCTAATGGTGCTAGTGTACAAGTGTGTTTGGTTTACATGCATTTAGTCTTGATTCGGGTTATCTATTTGTTGATTTTATGTCTTGCCATACACACCCTAATTACTAGCATTTATATTTGAAAGCGATAAATTGCGGAAATGTAAAGTCCTATGTTATTGCATAGTTTCTGGGATGGGGGTACATGATTGCAAATAAAGGATTTGCAAGAATTTTAAATCCTAATTATCTATTACAACCATATTGAATTGTACAATATAAGAAAAAAGAAAAGACTTGTTTTGAAAATAGTTTTTGTCTTAATAAAATAAAGGGAAATAATTATTTAATAAGAGAAAATATTTTTGATGTTTTTGTATGAAAATAGTTCTAATGCTAAAATGATAAAAAAGGAAAAATAATGAGAAATAGGATCAGCATGTTACTGCAAACAAGAATAAACGAGGATCAGAAGCTCTGATGTCGGGCGCGTTGTGGTTCAGAATGAAACATCAGATGTAATCAGAAGTTCTGGGTTGATGCATGTTGGGGTCCTAAAAGAAACATTAACGGAAAAACAGAAGTTATGGGTCGCTATGTACTGAAGTTCTGAGTGTTAGAATAGGTAGAAAATCTTAGAAATTATGTATGTGTTAAAATAGTGAGCAAAAAGTTAGAAGTTATGTGTTGTGTTTAAACAGTAAGTGGAAATCAGAAGTTTTGTGTTATGTTAAACAGTGAGAAAGCCTGAAAATTTTATGTTGTGTCATAACAATGTGAAAACCTAGAAGTTCTGTGTGTTAAAATAGTAAGAAAGCCTAGAAGTTCTGGTGATGTGTCATAACAGAGTGAAAACCTAAAAGTTATGTGTATTAAAATAGTAAGAAAGCTTAGAAGTTTTGTGTGTTAAAATAATAAGGAGAACTCAGAAGTTCTATATTACACTTCAACTCCTTCCTTACATTAATCATCTCATCAGTAACTTATTCAGTTCTTAACAACAGCAAATCAGAAAGATAAAAGCACAACAGTTTATAGAAGTTCTAATCCTAATTCTGAGCCTAGCTTTATTCAAGAAGTTCTGATCCACATTTTTTTCTACTTATGCAATGATATGGACAATATCAATACTATGATATTTACATATTTAATGATGTTCTGAATGAAAATTCAAAGTCAGAAAGACTTACCTTGAATTTGAAACGTGTGTTTGGGACTTGAGCTGCTGCCTTCAGATGTTCTGGGATTAGCAAGGAACGGAACATAATGTTATGTTCTTTGATTCAAAAGGGGAGAACAAAGGTTTAGTTTTGTTTGGGAATTTTGGGTTTACGAATGTTTAACTGTTTTCTTTTCTCTCTTTGATAATCCTCTCTTTTCCAAAGCCAGCCCCTTGAAAGTTTGATGGAGAAACTTATTTATTGGTGAATTTGACGTGGTTTTGGGGGAAAAAGAAATGGGATTTAAACCCTTTTGGCATACTGTTCCATTGGTTTTTAATCACAGTTTTTGTATGCTAATTTTGTGCAAATATGGGGTTTGAGAAAGTGCAGGCATGGACTAGATCAGCAGCTGGTTGTAGGACTGTGATATAGCAGAGCAACAGGCTGCTCAAACGGGGTTTTGGGATTTGGTGATGTTCTGATCGCAGAAGACCAGAAACCTAGCCTCCATATGCTGAAGAGTCATGTTATGACCGAAGAATATTGCTTCCATATGTTTTGATTGAAGAGTCATATTCTGAACCGTCTCTGCAGATTCTGATTGCACTTGTGTGGAGGCTGGCCTAGAAGTTCTGAAGTATCATATTCTCTTAACACTTAGAAAATTTTCTAAATGTTTAGAAATTTGATCTTTTTAAATCAATTTCTGACTTTTGATTTTAATGAATTAATTTCATGTCTTGATGAAATATAATTGTTGAAACATGATTTTTGATCCAAAAGTCAAAGTTTGACTTTTCAGTGTACATTTGACCATTTTGCCCTTGTGAATGACTTTCTTGGAAAATTGTAATTCGAGACTTGGAACTTGACATAAGCAATACTGAGGGTCCAGGATGATCCCTTGAGAAATAAGAGGGCAAATTTTGGGGTACAACAGTTAACTTTGAGGCAATGATGTCTATAATTTATCAGTACAAAATAACTATTAATGATGCTTGTATGAGAAGTTCAAAGTTGAGAAAACTTACCTCAAAACTGGAAATCATGTTTGAAGTTTGAGCAGCCCTGGAGGTGTTGTGATGATCTGGATAGCTTCACTAGACTCCTAGAAGGCTAATGCAAAGCTCGCCTTATGCTGAGAGTGCTTGAGTCTTCTTGTAGAAGTCAATGTGCAGATGACTATTTTTGGAAATGGAGGACGGTGATGGATGTGTTACAGTTGTGTAACATGGTCTTGGATAGGTTTTAAATGATGTATGGAAGCTTTGTGATTGAATTTGAGTGAGAACTCACGAGTGAAATGTGAGTTTGGGATTCAAGGTCAGAAATGCCACAAAAATGGAGTTTTTAGAGAAATTGTGAGTTTGGGAGTGTTTGAGGGAGTTTCAAGGCTTGTGCATTCGTGTATGGCTTACAAAATAGTGCCTCTATTTATAGGCAAGAGGTTTGAGGGCTTGAAGTGATCAGATTCACAAGATCACATGTTATGTTTTTTTTACTTGTTTTTGAAGCAATCTTGACAAACATTGTCCCAAGGTGAAGTACAAAGCAATCTAGAGTAGTTATGGGCTTTACACATGCTTATCTGATCTTGTATTTTGAGTGTGTTCAGAACAAACAATGGATGAATCTCTTGGACAATGACTCAAATGCTTGGATCATAGTTCTAACAGTTATGTAAACAATTAATTATTGAGTGATTTTTAATTTAGAAACTTGCAAAGTAAGATTTATGGAGCATGGCTTGAGATTTGATCAAGTGTTCATCATCAAAATGACCTATAATTCAAGAATGAAAGCTTAACTTCTTCTCTTTGATTATCCTAGATCAAGCATGATCTCTTCAAGTTCTTGGACATTTTGGAAATCTTGAAACATTGTCTACAACCTTCATGTTGACCACTTTGGATAAATCATCTTGGAACTAGGTGAAAATTGGTCAAGAAGTTAGGTCAAAAATCTGCCTAAACTAGTTGAAAATTTCACTAAGTGTTTTATGAAAAATGTCATGACTTCATGAGCCTATATCTTCAAATCTAAGCATTTTTTGGACATCAACCCTCTAAATAAAAGTTGTATAGTTCATCAAGATCTACAACTTTCACGTTGAAAGTTTTCCTTGAATCATCTTGCATCTTGGTGAAATTGTCATGAAGTATTGAAATTATCAAGGTTAAAAAATACTTAGAAATTTTCTAAGTATTGAAAACTTTGACTTTTTGTGGACTTTATTGACTTTCTTGATTCTTGATGATCAATTTTGATATTTTTGAGTATCTTGATGAATCTTGATCTTTGAAATTCAATGTTGATCAAAAAGTCAAAGTTTGACTTTTTGTGTATCAGTTGACTTTTCATAGTTGATCAAATTTTAACTATCAATTCATTGATCTTGAGAAATAATTTGAGCCATGAAGTTAGGTCAATATGTTGTGTTTGAGTCCTTAAGATTATGCTCCAAGTCACTGAGTCATGTACTAGGTCAAAAGTCAATGATCAGTCATTCTCAGTCAAGACCCTAATTTTGACCATTTTGCCCTTTTTATGATTTGAGTGCTTTTCTTGAAGAATTGTGATCAACACTTGATCAATTGATGAATATGACTTTAAAATGTTGATGTTGACCAAAAATCATGAAGTTTGACTGTATATTGACCATAGTTAACTTTTTACCCAATACAATTGATTTTCAGTCATCTGAGCAATTGACTGAACAAATTTGTGATGCAAGACCTGAAACTTGGTATGAGCAATATTAGATACCTATAATGAACCATGAAATTCATTTGAGGCATCAAAATTCCAATTGTCCTTGAGAAAACCAAAATCCTATTTTGGAGGCTCAAAGCTTAGGAGGTGAGCTTGTCTGATCAAACCCTTGAGAACCCTTCAGCATTTGAGATCTTTGGTGAGAAATGTTTTGAGAAAAGAGAGGCAAAATTTTGGGGTACAACAGCTTCCCCTGTTCAATCTTCTTAAACCTGAAGAGTTAGATTGGCTTGTTTGCTATTCATGACTTGAAGGTGGAAGATGATTGAACACTTAAGTGCCCAAAAATTTGCACTCGTTTGTGCATCAAGTAAGAATGTTTGTTGATTATACCGGGAATGGGCTTAAATATGCCATTTGGAAAGATGGTGGAGAGTTGTTGGAGATGGGCTTAAAGATGCCATCCAAAGTAACTGTTGACAGAAATATCAGAATGAGTCTACGCTTGACTGTATCTGAGGAGTATCAAAATAAATCTATGCTTGATTTAAACTGAGATAGAAGATGTTTGTGTCCGTAATTAACTGGAAAAGAATCAGAATAAATCTTTATTCAGTTTAAACTGAATAAGGAGAAGTGTCTACTGGAAAAGTATTAGAATAAATCTTTGGTCGATTTAAACTGAACCAGCGGATGTCTTGTATCGTCTTTAACTGGAAAAGAATCAGAATAAATATTTAGTCGATTTAATATGAACTAGCATATGTGTCTACTGAAGAAGTATTAGAATAAATTTTTGGTCGATTTAACTTGAACCAGTAGATGTCTTGTGTCGTCTTTAACTGGAAAAGAATCAAAATAAATCTTTAGTCGATTTAAACTAAACCAAAAAAAGTGTCTACTGGAAAAGTATCAGAATAAATCTTTGGTCGATTTAAACTGAACCAATAGATGTCTTGTGTCGTCTTTAACTAGAAAAGAATCAGAATAAATCTTTAGTCGATTTAAATTGAACCATAAAAAGTGTCTACTGGAGAAGTATCAGAATAAATCTTTGGTCGATTTAAACTGAACCAGAAGATGTCTAAAGGTAGTGTTCGTCATATAGATAGTTGCTTCGTCCTGTTTTGGGAATTAATCTAGAACTGTTTGAGAATTGTTGATGATATTCGTCTGTTGATTGTCTTTTCTGAAAAGGTAAAGAGTTAGTTGTATGCAATGTCATAATGTATGAAATTCACTGTGTAATGATGTTCTCAAAATAAATTATATTGTACTATATGCATTTCGTATGCATATGTTATGATGAATGGATGTGCAATGTTATCGAAGTGTATTTGTCTTGGGAAATAAATCCTTGACTATTGTTGGGGATGAAGAGTATATATATCTTTGATATTGTCTAGAATGCTTCTGCTGGGGATTCCTGGTTACTTATTTGAGGAAAATCTGAAGGGGTGTATTGATTTCTTTTTGGGGAGTAGACTTTAGGTACATTGGTCGTTTGTTGCTCTATTGGGGAATTTATTCTTTATATACCCTGACTGGGGATGAAAGATAAAGTTAACTGGTATCTGGTCGGGTTCCATGTTTTGCAACAACTTTCTGGGGATAGTGATAACTTTACTGGGGAGAAGCATTTTGTCATTGATTAGTTGGGGAATTTGTAGTTTGTTGGGGAAATAAACCCTGTTGGCGAAATAAACCCTTGTTGATGGAGAAGTGCTCTGCTGAGGAAACCAAACTCTCTTGGGGGAATTGAATTTTTCTAGAGAGAATAAATCTTGCAAGGTTTCTTTTTCAATTTTGGAGGACCAAACTCAGCCGGGGAAGAGTATTTCCATGAGACGTACTGATTTGGAACTCTGTGGGTTGGTGATATTGTCGGGAAAGAGATTATAATCTTTTATCTATTGTGGGGAATATACACTTATTTGCAAAGACTACTCTGTGGGGGATAATTTCATAGAAATGGCTCTGGCGACTTCACTGGGGATAACCTTATGAAAGGGACTCTGTGGAGATTTAGACAGCTTGAGTGTCATCCCAGCTCCTAGGGTTTTGATTAAATGTTTATTCATATTCTTATATATATATATATATATATATATATATATATATATATATATATATATATATATATATATATATATATATATATATATATATATATATATATATATATATATATATATATATATATATATATATATATATATATATATATATATATATATATATGTTAACAGTTAATCATGCTCATATGTATATGTTCATTCAATTTTAGTCATTGGACGTTTTTGCAAACACAACAGAAAGAATGAAAAGTTTGGACTTCAAAATATATTTGTATTGATCATTTTCCTATAAGTAGGCGATTTTGTACAAAGAGACAGAAATCCTAGTAAGAGGAAGTCGTCGTGAAATAAAAAACTACAAAGTGAAAACAAATACATATATATAGCCATGTGGAAGTGATATCATTGGGTTCCAAAATCTTCTATTGCCCCTATGTCTTCGAGCATCTCGTCCCTCGCCATTGGAATAAGTTGATTGAACCATTTGAACTTTCAACTTTGGTAATAAAGCTTGCATGTAAGTGATCCAACAGGACATAGTCGTACGCTTTAATCCCTAATTTTTAAATGGACTGCCCTTTCAGGTTTTCAGTCCACCAGGATACCCTTTTTTTGCCCAAGCCGCCCTTTCAGGTTTTCGACTTGCCGGGTGTACAATCTTTTGTATATATCCCTAAATTTTTCCCGAACCCTTTTGATTCATAGGGATGTCCTTATTTTTTCCTAGGTATGTCAACCTAGCGATTCATTTTTATGTGTGGTATTTTTTGACTATGTCTGCATTCATAGGGTGCGGGAAATCTTCGTCGTCCATAGTGGTTAGCATCATAGCACCGTCCGAGAATACTTTCTTAACAACAAATGACCCCTCGTAGGGGGAGTCCATTTTCCCCTGGGATCGTCTTGTGGTAGAATGATGCGCTTTATTACCAAGTCACCACCCTGGTATACTCGATGCTTGATCTTCTTATTGAATGCCTTGATCATACGTTTTTTATACATCTGACCATGACAAACAACAGTCAGCCTCTTTTCATCAATCAAATTTAACTAATCCAACCTTGTCTGAATCCATTCGTCTTCATCTAAGTCTGTTTCTTTCATAATCCTTAGAGAAGGAATCTGAACTTCGACATGCAGGACAACTTCTATGCCATAAACCAAGAAAAAGGGGTTGCCCCAATTGATGTTCGCGCCGAAGTATGATAGCCATGAATAGAAAATGGTAGCATCTCATGCTAGTCTTTATAGGACACCTCCATATTTTGCACAATCTTCTTTATATTCTTGTTGGCATCTTCCACTGTGTCATTCATCTTAGGTCTATATGGAGAAGGTTCTTAACCAAATTTTTCCTAAACAATGGGATTTTGTACAAGTGCAACCATGATTCTACCCTGCTCTGT
Organism: Vicia faba; assembly: GCA_948472305.1. Taxonomy (NCBI): domain Eukaryota; kingdom Viridiplantae; phylum Streptophyta; class Magnoliopsida; order Fabales; family Fabaceae; genus Vicia; species Vicia faba. Next base: position 850,059,185 of record OX451735.1, on the reverse strand, counting down.
TGTATGGACAAGAAGGAGGCAGAGAAGATCATGAAGGACATGCATGAAGGTATCTTTGGAACTCACTTTAGCGAGCACACTATGGCCAAGAAGATTATGAGGGCTGGTTACTATTGGTCGACTATGGAAACTGATTGCCACCATCATTCGAGGACCTGATATAAGTGTCAAATCTACGCCGACAAGGTTCATGTGCCTCTAATACCGTTGAATGCCATGACTGATCCATGGCCATTTGCAATGTGGGGCATTGACATGATTGGAGAGATCAAACCCATTGCCTTTAATGGACATTGTTTCATCCCCTTCGCCATTGATTACTTCACCAAATGGGCCGAAGCTGCTTCATTTGCCTCATCCACTAAGAACGTTGTAGCCCAATTCATCAAGCATAACCTCATTTGTTGGTACAGTATCCCTGAAAGGATCATAACTAATAATGGAACCAACCTCAACAATGCCATGATTACTTAACTCTGCACGCAGTTCAAAATCAAGCATCACAACTCTTCTCCTTATAGACCTAAGATGAATGGTGCAGTGGAAGCTGCCTATTAAAACATAAAGAAGATTATGCAGAAGATGGTAGTGACCTACAAAGATTGGCATGAGATACTACCATTTTCTCTTCATGGCTACCGTACTTCGGCTTGAACATCAATTGGTGCAACTCCTTTCTCTTTAGTCTATGGCATGCAAGATGTATTGCATATTGAAGTGCAGATTCCTTCTCTGAGGATTATGAAAGAAGCGGGCTTAGGCGAAGATGAATGGATTCATACAAGATTGGATCAATTGAATTTGATTGATGAAAAGATATTGTTTGTTGTTTGTCATGGCCAAATGTATCAAAAGCGTATGATCAAGGCATTCAACAAAAAGATCAAATCTCGAGTATATCAGGCTGGCGACTTGGTAATAAAGCGCGTCATTTTACCACAAGGTGGTCCCAGGGGAAAATGTGTTAGAATAAGATTGGTTCTGATCATATCTCAGAGTTTTGATGATAACAATAAAATATATTTTATATAATTGATACTCTGATGAGCATATTTATTTATTTCAGATAATGTTCTGACTGAAGTATTTTCCTAGATGAAAATCATTTTGACGTGCTGAGCTGAAAATAAATGAAGAAGTTCTTTGATGAAAGAACTATTTTTTTAGCGCAAGTTTTGATGCTGACTCTGATAAGAAACTATTTCATGCATCTTCTAAAGCTTAGCAAGTTTCCATGTAAACTATGTTCAGAATTACTTTGAAAGCAAGCGCTGATAAGAAGTTATTTGTAAGCATATTCCGATGCAAGATGTGAAGCTAGTTCTGATAGAATAAAGAAGCTAACAAGTGTTGTCAAGTTTCATGAAACATGCTCTGACAAGTGTCGTTTGTTCATTTAATGCAAAGACAGCTACATGCACTCAAGTGTCTACGCTAGTTCATTGGAAAATTCAATACTGCAAGCAAACACGCAAACATTAATTGCTCTCCACTTTTGAAGGCAGCAACAATCGTTTTCTTCATGCTATAAATAAAAGATCATTTATTGCAAGCCAACTACCCAACTACGTGAAAATATTCTGCTGCTCACAAATCATTTTACAAACACTTTGTGCAAAACTAATCTTAGTGAAAAATCACAGTTTGTGATATAGCTTTATAAGAAGCAATTTGTTTCACTATTTGTAAAGATTTAATTCTTGTATTTGTTACTTGAGAGACCAAGCTTAGTCAGATTTCTCAAGAAGGCTAGGACTAGTTTGAGTCTTAGTGGTGTTAGTCACTTGTAAGTTTACTTGTGCTTTGAATTGTTAGTCACAACAGTTTGGTTGTGTGATTGTAATATGTTTGATTATAGTGAATTAAGTCCTTGTTGAGAAAGGCGAAATCACCTTGGTGGGTGGACTGGAGTAGTTTGAGTTCAAACGAACCAGGATAAAAATAACGGTGTCTTTTCATTATTGTTGAGCCTTTAAGAAAAATAAAAAGAGAAACTTATTCAACCCCCCCTTCTAAGTGTTTTCTCACCCTTCAAAATGGACTCCCACTTATAAAGGACCATTTATTGTCAAGAAAGTATTCTCCGACGGAGCTATGATGCTAACCAATATGGACAACGAAGATTTCCCACACCTTGTGAACGCAGGCATAGTAAAAAAATATTGCGCATAAAGAATGACCCGTTAGGTTGACATACCTAGGCAAAATAAGGGCATCTTGACAAACCAAAAGGGTTCGAGAAAAAATTAGGGATATATACAAAAGATTGCACACCCGGCAAGTCAAAAACCTAAAAGGGCAACTTGGGCAAAAATGGGTATCTTGGCGGACTGAAAACCCGAAAGGGAGGTCCAGGCAAAAGTTAAGGATTAAAGCGTACGACTATGTCTCATTGAATCACTACAGACAGCTTTATTACCAAGGTCAAAAGTTCAAATGGTACGAGATCAATTCAATCAACTTCTTTCGATGGCAAGGGATGATGTTCGAAGACATAGGGACAATAGCGGAGTTGGAACCCAATGAGATCACTTCCAGATGGCTATACAATTTTGTTTTCACTTTGTATTTTTTTCATTTTTCGACGACTTCCTCTTACCAGAATTTCTATCTCCCTATACAAAAACACCTATTTTTCAGGCAAATTATCAATACAAATATACTTTGAAGTGCAAACTTTTTGTTTTTCTGTTTTGAGTGAAAAACGTCCAATGACTAAAATTGAATGAACATATGCACATGAACATGATTAATGTGATACGGTGGCCAGAACCGGGACGTGTTTCCCTATTTTGTAAGGAATTTGCTGGTTTGCGTTTTGCGTTTGTTTTTGCAAAATGTCGCGGTAAGCAAGAGTCAACACCGACTTTTATTTTATCCAACAAGGAAAGGAAAAAAGCACAGAAAAATTCCTTTTTCGAGATATTTCTGAGTACGGGGGGTGGATTATAGAAAGGGAAGGTATTAGCACCCTTTCTATCCGTAGTTATCTACGGGCTCTTAGGTACTTTCTCATCATTTTCAAAATTGCTTTCTTTGTGTTTGTGGGCTTTGAAAAGTTTTTGTTTTGACTTTTAACTCTTGCTTCTGTCTTCAAGAGTGTAATGAAGTGTTTTTTTTAAAACTTTGTTTGTAAAGAAGTGTAAGTGTGAAAAAAAGTTTGTTTTGGATGAGCAAGTATCTAAGAACTAATCTACCTACTCGAAAAAAGAATCGTTCTGTGCTTATTTCCTATAGACAATGTTATTCCACTATTAGTGAGTAGGTAGCACCGTCCTTGGAGTTTTAAGGGTCAATTCGAAAGGGACGTACGGTCACTAAAGCAATGTTAGGACGCATTAGTAGTAACCCTAATGTCTTAGATCATTTATCCGAGGCAACCATTCTGAGGCAACTTATGATCTTTTAGACAAGAGGACGACCTCTAAAACAACCTATACTCAATGACCGTTTACGAAGGCAACCAAGTGGGAGTGTACCCTAGGAGTGCGCATGCGCGAGTGATTCGATTTCAGTTTATTTATCATTCCACATTTAGGGTGATCTAACTGTTTTAAATTAAATCATACATTCTTGTCATGCATCCTAATTATTCATACATCTAACAGTTGAGAATTTGCGGAATTTAAAATGCGAAAATTAAACTACGCTATTACAAGGCTTCGAGTATTTACATAGCCAAAAACAAACCCTTTGAAAATAAAGCGATGAAAAGTAAAAGTCCTAATTAAAACTATTACACCTTGTGAGCAGTTACAATAATAGGATTAAAATAATAATAACACGCGCGATGAAATTTAGATCGGGAGAAAATTAGGGTTTTGACCCTTCTAACCTAATCAAAAGAAAAATTGTTTTTGTTGTTTTTAATATTTTTTAAAGAAAAGAATTTATGTTTTAAAATTGAATACAAAATTAATTAGTATCAAATTAGTTAAAAAAATAATAATTAAATGACCTATTTTTGTGTTTTGTTATTTTAAGAAAAAAGAAAATAGAATTAAGTTAGAAACAAAATCCTAATTGTTCTAATTAATTTTAATTTATTTACAAAACAATTAAAGTTACCTAAAATTAAATTAAAACCTAAAATTAATTATTCGAGTTTATTATAAAAAATTATAAAAAATTAAAGGTTTGTGAAAAATGTTAAGTTTTATGAAAAAAGATTTTAAACAGAAAGAATAAAAATAGGTAAACGGATAAATAGAAAGGAAGATAATCAAAACCAATAGGGGTGGTTGTTGAACCCACGCCCTTAACCTTCTCAGGATGTCTGCCTCGCCATGTATTGGTGTCATGTGTAAGCTGTTCTGTTTTGTCCATTTGTGTTTTCGCTTTTGGCCATTTGTGTTTTGGCCTCAATGTTTCTTAACCTTCTCAGGATGTCTGCCTCGCCATGTATTGGTGTCATGTGTAAGCTGTTCTATTTTGGCCATTTGTGTTTTGGCCTCAACATTCTGTAATGAACCTGCATGGGATCCTGTCTAAATCTGCAGTATTGAATCTCATGAACACATTAAATAAATTACTATATATTATGAAATACAAATAAAGCCAATATATGAAAAAATTTAATGTTAAAACCGATATGGCATGTATGAATGATTATACCCTTTTGATCATGGAGATCAAATCAGCTTTACCCTTACTGGAGAAGTAGTGATATGAATGCTTTTATGCCCTTTTGATCATGGAGATCAAGCCAGTCTTATCCTTACTGAAGAAGTAGTGAGATGTTGATTTGTAACACGGATGGCTTGTTTGTAGTGAGATGAGGATTTGTAATAAGGATTTCAAGGTTTTAGGGTTCTTAAAAGAATTTGATATTTTGACAATGTTGTGGCAAAAGCTTTTTTTTCTCCTCCCTTGTTTGTGTGAAAAGAATGGGATTATATAATAGAAATTAGAGAGAAAAAAAATGGGCTTTGAATGTGCAATTGGGCCTCCAATGTTCACTTGAGTTCGTCACGTTCCAGGTTAAATTGCAGGGGCTTAAGTGCAATTTTTGAAGTTGAAATGTGAAAACAAAATATATCCACCATTGAGAACTAACTCCTGTCTGAAAATGAGCTCAATCGGATAAATGGTGAATTAGTTATGAATTTTTGAAGTTTCAGCTCAGACAAACTTATTTTGGGCTCTAGTGTCGACTCTAACACGTTCTTCAATAAAAAATTGGTATTGATCGGAGAATAATTCGGTCTCGACTCTTGAAGAAAAGTTGTAGATCTCTGAGTCAGTGACATTGTGTAAAAATATGGGCCCAATCCGATAAAAATTGATCGAGTTATGAATTTTCGAAGTTTCGGCCAAGATGAAATAATATTCAGCATTCAGGATTTTCGGCGCGTCACACGCACTCTGAGCAAAAAATGAAGGCTTTTGAATACCGTTCGAACTCGATGCCTCCTGTGAAAACGTAGCCAACTCAATTTTTGAATTTTGGGCGCCGGAACCAGCTCGATACAATGAAAATCAACCAAGTTATGATTTTCTGAACATGACGCAAATAAATTTCTGTCACAAATTTTATGTATAAAAATACTTGATAAATCCGCATTTTTGAATACCTTCTGATCGAAATTGGCTTCCATCTGTGAGAGATGAAAACGTAGATGACGTCAAGACGGAATTTTGGCCACCGGAACGGGTTTAAAACGAGCCACGATCTTCAAGTTATTAATTTTTTAGCGCGTAAAAACTGCACTTTCAGCACACTTTTTCACCATATTTCTTCGAGAAAACTCACACATTTGGATACCTTCTTTAAAGAATTGACTCTTGAGCCTAACCTGAATTTGAGAATACGTTATCAGAGATATCTTGGTGAAAGAACACCTGAATATGATGCGCCGGGTTGGACTTGTGAATCTTTGAACCCCGAATCGTTGCAAAACGGCGAACCGATCTTCAGCACGGAAAATACTCTGAGAATATCATTGACGAAATAAACGTCACTTGTAACCTGAAGAAGCTTGATAAATATACCTTTATTCTATAACCATAAAACCAATAATATGCGTGTATGAAAAGAGGGCAAATTTTAGGGTACAACAACTGCCCCTGTTCAATCTTCTTAAACCTGAAGATTTAGATTGGCTCGTCTGTCTTTCGTGATCTGAATGTGGAAGATGATTGAACACTAGAGTGCCCAGAAATTTGCACTCGCATGAAGTGGTAGTTGTCTTGTGATGTCGGAAATGGGCTTATTGATTCCATTTGGAGACTGATGACGAGGATGGGCTTAAGATGCCATCTGAAGGAGTGTCGATCACATAAGAGATTTCTTAGCGAGAGATTGTGTACCTGTTGTTGAGGAAGATTCCGCTGAGGAAAGCTAATCTTTGTTGAGAGAAGTAGAATTTTAGGAGCTTCAGTCGTCTGTATTCTACTGGGGAAAACATCTCTGTCGAGATTTAGGAACTCATCCGTAATTCAATTGAGGAAACATCCCTGCTGAGATTTAGGAACTTGTCCGTAATTCAACTGAGGAAACATCTCTGTTGAGATTTAGGAGCTCGTCTGTAATTCAACTGAGGAAACATATCTGTTGAGATTTATGAACTCGTCCATAATTCAACTGAGGAAACATCTTTGCGAGATTTAGGAGCTCATCCGTAATTCAACTGAGGAAACATCTTTGCGAGATTTAGGAGCCCGTTCGTAATTCAACTGAGGAAACATCTCTGCTGAGATTTAGGAACCCGTCCGTAATTCAACTGAGGAAACATCTCTGCTGAGATTTAGGAGCCCGTCCGTAATTCAACTGAGGAAACATCTCTGTCGATATTTAGGAGCTCGTCCATAATTCAACTGAGAAAACATCTCTGTCGAGATTTAGGAGCCCGTCCGTAATTCAACTGGGGAACATCTTTGTCGAGATTTAGGAACTCTCCCGTAATTCAACTGAAGAAACATCTTCGCTGAGATTTAGGAACTCGTCCGTAATTCAACTGATGAAACAATTATGCTGAGTTTTAGGAACTCGCCCGTAATTCAATTGAGAAAACATCTTTACTGAGATTTAGGAACTCGTCTGTAATTCAACTGGGGAACATCTTTGTCGAGATTTAGGAACTCGCCCGTAATTCAACTAAAGAAACATCTTTGCTGAGATTTAGGAACCCGTCCGTAATTCAACTGATGAAACAATTATGATGAGATTTAGGAACTCGCCCATAATTCAACTGAAGAAACAATTATGCTGAGATTTAGGAACTCGCCCGTAATTCAACTGAGAAAACATCTCTGCTGAGATTTAGGAACTTATCCGTAATTCAACTGATGAAACAATTACGCTAAGATTTAGGAACTTGCCCGTAATTCAATTGAGAAAACATCTCAGCTAAGATTTAGGAACCTGTCCGTAATTCAACTGAAGTAAAAGCTTTGTAGCTTGAATTTTGTGAGAATCTTTCCTGAAAGGTAAAGGTTAGTTGTATGTAATGCATGATATGTATCAAGTGATGATGTTCTCAAAATAAATGAGATTGTGTTGTATGATGCGTATGCATGTCATGATGTATGAAAATGTGATGTTTTGAACTGGGGAAAATAAATCCCGGATTGCTGCTGGAGAAAAGAAATGAATTCTTCATTTCCGCTGGAGATAGTGGATGAAGATGTTCGTGAGAATAAACCTGCAGGAGAGGATAACTTCGCTAGGGAATAAACTTACGAGAGAATGACTCTATGGGGAAGAGATGCTCTACCGGAGGATTTTGCTGATAAATTCAGCTGGGGATGAATTACCATTACTGGTGATGATGAACCCTGTCGGGGATTGAATTCCTGTTTTGTGAAAAGGAATGAACTCCGCTGGGGATGACTTTCCAATAGTGACCTTGCCGGGGATAGCCTTTCAGACTCTACTGGGGACAATCTTCCAGAGTCTACTGGGGACAATTCTTCAAACTCCATTGGGGATATTTTTTATACTTCGCTGAGGATGATAAGACTTTTTAGTGCTGATGGTAGATAAACTCTTCTTGGGGAGAATATTACCGATTCATCCACAGTTGTGAGTCTCAGCTGGGGAGAGCTAACACCACTATCTTTCTCTTTACTCTGCGGGGAGTGTAGATGTTACTGGGACGCGGGCTGAGGATATCACAATGACTTTGCATCGATACTTTTCTGCCCCTGTATTTGCGGGAGAAGGTGCCTGCGGAGGCCTTGTGGATCGAGTATTATTCCAACCTATGAGGTGCTTGATAATTGCCGATTAAAATGACAAATCTTCTTCTGGTAGGCAAGGGACGAGATGACGGGACATAGTCGTACGCTTTAATCCCTAACTTTTTCCTGGACTGTCTTTTCAGATTTTCAGTCCACCGGGGTACCCTTTCTTGCTCAAGCTGCCTTTTCAGGTTTTCAACTTGCCAGGTGTACAAATCTTTTTTGTTTTTATCCCTAATTTTTGCCCGGACCCTTTTGGTTTGTCGGGATGCCCTTATTTTTGCCTAGGCCTGTCAACCTAGCGGGTCTTTGTTTATGCACAACATTTCCTGACTATGCCCATGCTCTCAGGGTGTAGGGAGTTGTCACTGTCGGTAGCATTGTGTTTCCATACTACCAGAAGATGTTCGTTTGATCATGCAAGATTAGTTGCTGGAATTTATGTCCAATGCCCCAAGTGATTCAGATGGAAACTTGCCCCTGGCTATTTGGAATCTTTGCGAGATTTCTTGAATCTTGACTTGGTTGCCCCAGATGATGGACAATGATCACGCCGTGCCCCTTAGTTGGAAGTGTTTTTCCACTTGAGGTGATCCTTTTTATTGAGAAGGTTTTTGTTCACTAGATATTCGCCATGCAAATTTATCTGCTATTGAACAAATAGTCATATGCAAACGATGTTATTTTAAGAATGCAAAGCTTATGTCTGTCTTGAAGTTTTTGAAAATGCATTTTTTCAGTAAGATAGGAAAATTTTGTAAAATGTGACGTCAACTCAGGATTTACAGCAAGTCCTACAGGAGTCAGGATACCTTTTGTAACAGTATGCTTTCGAACTAACCCATGCTTCAGCTAGGACTTTTAAGGGTTATAACGTAGCCTGGTTCACGGTTTAAGAAAAAAAGGATAAAGGCTCAAATTTTATTTGTACCCACCCGTTCTTTGTGATGTTCTTCGATCCTAAACTCAGCTAATTGTGCATTTAGATCCCGTTTGAGTCTTTGCTCAGATATTCCAGTGATGGTTCGGATATTGACAGTTTATTTTGAACAGGCAGTCATTTTTGTTGAGAGTTTGTAGGATCTCTTTCTTTTTGATTTATTATCCCTGTCTTTTGCCTGAACTATTTCTTTTGTGATTACAGTCAGCGGGATGCCCCAGTTTTGTAAGTCTCCTTCATAGGTTTTGACTTAATGGGCTTTTATTTCAGAGAGATAATGACTGCCTGTCCTGACGATTATAAGGAACCATCACCATCTTTTATTTTGGAAGGACCTCTTTGATGCCATTCATTGTGCACCCGAATTAACTGAGAAAACTACCCTGCCCTAGGTTGTGATTAAGGGTTTTAATTTGTGTGAAAAGAAAAACTCCTGCTTCTTTGGCTCAAAGGGGTTGACGAGGGATTATCTTCCTTATAACTCCACTTTTTAGGATTTGAAACAACGCCTGTACACCGTCAGCAGCGTCTGTTCAAAAGCATACTGTAGAGATCGTGGTATCGTTTTCGTCATCCTCCCTCTAAAGGCTTAGAGTTTTTTAATCGAGAGTTGAACATTGCAAAAGGAAAGAAATTTAAATATAGTGAATACGAATGGATTGATTCAAAACAGACATATGCAATGCATTGATAAAATAACAAAGTTTGACATGAATAGATATTCGAACAATCAAAAGAAAATTACAAATTGAAAATTCTAATGAACAAAATCCTCTCTTGTCAGAACTTTGTCACTTCAAATGGTGAGCCTTGGAGGATTGACAGAAACATTACAGTTGACCATCTTGTGTGAATTCCAATGCTCCTTCATCAATCAGATTTTGAATTTTGTATTTCAACTTCCAACAGTCGTCAGTATCATGCCCTGGGCTGTTGGAATGGTATGCGCACCTTGCATTAGGATTATAGTTAGGTGAAGAAGTCTTAGGATTCGGATGAGGTCCTACCAACGTCACCAGATTCAATCTCAACAGGTGTTGCAAAGCTTGGGACAGCGGCATGTTAAGTTTGGTAAACTACCTCTTGGGCCTATTCGGCTTACTCTGATTAACTGGTTGTTTATGGCGAGGTTGTTGTTGGACCCGTGAGGTAGTAGCAACTTGAAGAGGTCCATTATTCACCAACCCAAACCCTTGTCTTCTTGGATGTTGACCAAAGACTTGGTCCCTGACCTCGACTGTTTGCTTCAAACTGTTGTATCTGTTTTGATGAAGCTGGTTGATAATGGTTCTCAGCTCTTCTTGTTCCCGAGCTAAGTCTTGCATAAGAGCCATCTGCCCCAACATCTGGGTTTTCATGGCACCTAACTCAGCTTGCAATCGTTCCATCCGTTCGTCCTTATTTTCTTCAGGACTTTTCTTGACCAAGTTCCCGATGAGAAGTGTTTTCAACTCTTCCTGCCCCTTGGATAGGTTTAGGAATACGTCCCTGAACTGAGCTCCTTGAGTTTGAAGATCTTGGTTATCTTTTTGGAGATCCATTACTGAAATAAACAGCGAGAGCATGAGAGACCTGTACTGGGAGACCTGTTATGCAATGATATGTATAATATATGTATGCAATGTTTTCAAGGATCTCGTGGGGTAAACAAGAAACTGTTAGAATTTGAATTTTTCAGCTTTGATTGAAGAAACTTCGTGTCATCAAGAGTCCTTCTTCAAGAGTCAAGCTCACCATATCGAGTGGGTCATAGCCACTGACTCAAGTTATCGTGTTTTGATCTCTAGGCAACTTTGGCTAGAGGAAAATAAATCCCCTTTGCCCCTTGATGGACGTTTGATTTACCATAACCTGCATCATAAACCCTTGAGATCCTTGAAATGGTTAAGGAAATGTTAAGGCATGATGTTATGATGTGTATGCTATGCGTTTAAGCAAATGCGAGGTGATGTAAGTAAGTAAATCCGGCAAGAAATCCAAGTTATTGGATAAGGACTATAAACAAAACCTACAAAGAACTCATGTTGTTAGATAACGAACATGTGCAAGTAGTTCAAGTTGAAAGCACACAAGTCACACAATAGCCCTTAAATTTCAGGCTGGCATGGAGTTTAGGCATTACCCTCTTTCAGTTTAGTTGGTTCAACCTGTCCTAGTAATAGTAATCGGGTTCTAGAGGATCTCAATATCACTGACCATCCTCGATCGGTCATAATTCCAGTTTAGCAACCTTTTCTTGCAGCCGAAATCATCGCGAGAGTATGGTCTCAATGAGTGTAGCATACTGCTACTTTTCTATGGCCAAGTTGGTCAATTATAGGTTCTAAAGTCAGTTGATGCTTAATGACCCATTAGCAACCCCATACTCTCCTTGTTACTCCACAAGGGATATCGGTACCAACTAATGTGTCACACCAACGTAGCTACTGCTTCAACCGTATCGGTCTACGCCGTACAGTTCCCTCACAGTCTATTGCTACTTACCTAAAAGGTGTCCCCAGATCCGGGTTAGGATCTATCGTAACTCCGATACAAGCCCACAAGGATAAAGAAAACAGATCAAATAAATGAAAACAATATAATGAACTATTCCTAAGGTACACCCCACTTATTAACTCCCTAGCAGAGTCGCCAGTTCTGTGATACGGTGGCCAGAACGGGGATGTGTTTCCCTATTTTGTAAGGAATTTGCTGGTTTGCGTTTTGCGTTTGTTTTTTGCAAAATGTCGCGATAAGCAAGAGTCACCACCGACTTTTATTTTATCCAACAAGGAAAGGAAAAAAGCACAGAAAACTTCCTTTTTCGAGATATTTCTGAGTACGGGGGGTGGATTATAGAAAGGGAAGGTATTAGCACCCTTTCTATCCGTAGTTATCTACGGGCTCTTAGGTACTTGCTCATCATTTTCAAAATTGCTTTCTTTGTGTTTGTGGGCTTTGAAAAGTTTTTGTTTTGACTTTTAACTCTTGCTTTTGTCTTCAAGAGTGTAATGAAGTGTTTTTTTTGAAAACTTTGTTTGTAAAGAAGTGTAAGTGTGCAAAAAAGTTTGTTTTGGATGAGCAAGTATCTAAGAATTAATCTACCTACTCGAAAAAAGAATCGTTCTATGCTTATTTCCTTTAGACAATGTTATCCCCCTATTAGTGAGTAGGTAGCACCGTCCTTGGAGTTTTAAGGGTCAATTCGAAAGGGACGTACGGTCACTAAAGCAATGTTAGGATGCATTAGTAGTAACCCTAATGTCTTAGATCATTTATCCGAGCCAACAATATCCGAGGCAACCTTTCTGAGGCAACTTATGATCTTTTAGACAAGAGGGCGACCTCTAAAACAACCTATACTCAATGACCATTTACGAAGGCAACCAAGTGGGAGTGTACCCTAGGAGTGCGCATATGCGAGTGATTCAATTTCAGTTTATTTATCTTTGCACATTTAGGGTGATCTAACTGTTTTAAATTAAATCATACATTCTTGTCATGCATCCTAATTATTCATACATCTAATAGTTGATAATTTGCGGAATTTAAAATGCGGAAATTAAACTACGCTATTACAAGGCTTCGGGTATTTACATAGCCAAAAACAAACCCTTTGAAAATAAAGCGATGAAAAGTAAAAGTCCTAATTAAAACTATTACACCTTGTGAGCAGTTACAATAATGGGATAAAAATAATAATAACGCGCGCGATGAAATTTAGATTGGGAGAAAATTAGGGTTTTGACCCTTCTAACCTAATCAAAAGAAAAACTGTTTTTGTTGTTTTTAATATTTTTTAAAGAAAAGAATTTAGGTTTTAAAATTGAATACAGAATTAATTAGTATTAAATTAGTTTAAAAAATAATAATTAAATGGCCTATTTTTGTGTTTTGTTATTTTAAGAAAAAAGAAAATAGAATTAAGTTAGAAACAAAATCCTAATTGTTCTAATTAATTTTAATTTATTTACAAAACAATTAAAGTTACCTAAAATTAAATTAAAACCTAAAATTAATTATTCGAGTTTATTATAAAAAATCAAAGGTTTGTGAAAAATGTTAAGTTTTATGAAAAAAGATTTTAAACAGAAAGAATAAAAATAGGTAAACGGATAAATAAAAAGGAAGAAAATCAAAATCAATAGGGGTGGTTGTTGAACCCACGCCCTTAACCTTCTCAGGATGTCTGCCTCGCCATGTATTGGTGTCATGTGTAAGCTGTTCTATTTTGGCCATTTGTGTTTTGGCTTTTGGCCATTTGCGTTTTGGCCTCAATGTTTCTTAACCTTCTCAGGATGTCTGTCTCGCCATGTATTGGTGTCATGTGTAAGCTTTTCTGTTTTGGCCATTTGTGCTTTGGCCTCAACTTTCTGTAATGAACCTGAATGGGATCCTGTCTAAATCTGTAGTGTTGAATCTCATGAACACATTAAATAAATTACTATATATTATGAAATACAAATAAAGCCAATATATGAAAAAAAATTAATGTTAAAATCGATATGGCATGTATGAATGATTATACCCTTTTGATCATGGAGATCAAATCAGTCTTACCCTTACTGGAGAAGTAGTGATATGAATGCTTTTATGTCCTTTTGATCATGGAGATCAAGTCAGCCTTACCCTTACTGGAGAAGTAGTGAGATGTTGGTTTATAACAGGAATGACTTGTTTGTAGTGAGATGAGGATTTGTAATAAGGATTTCAAAGTTTTAGGGTTCTTGAAAGAATTTTATATTTTTACAGCATTGCGGCAAAAACTTTTTTTTCTCCTCCCTTGTTTGTGTGAAAAGAATGGGATTATATAATAGAAATTAGAGAGGAAAAAATGGGCTTTGAATGTGCAATTGGGTCTCCAATGTTCACTTGAGTTTGTCATGTTCCAGGATAAATTGCAGGGGCTTAAGTGCAATTTTTGAAGTTGAAATGTGAAAACAAAATGTAGCCGACATCAAGAACTAACTCCTGTCCGAAAATAAGCTCAATCGGATAAATGGTGAATTAGTTATGAATTTTTAAAGTTTCAGCTCAGACAAACTTATTTTGGGCTCCAGTGTCGACTCTGACACGTTCTTCAATAAAATATTGGTATTGATTAGAGAATAATCCGGTCTTGACTTTTGAAGCAAAGTTGTAGATCTCTGAGTCAGTGACCTTGCGTAAAAAGATGGGCCCAATCCAATAAAAATTGACCGAGTTATGAATTTTCGAAGTTTCGGCCCAGATGAAATAATATTCAGCATTCAGGATTTTTGGCGCGTCACACGCACTCTGAGCAAAAAACGAAGGCCTTTTGAATACCCTTCAAACTCGATACCTCTTGTGAAAGCGTAGCCAACTCAATTTGTGAATTTTGGGCGCCAGAACCAGCTCGATACGATGAAAATCGACCAAGTTATGATTTTCTGAACATGACGCAAATAAATTTCTATCACAAATTTTCTGTACGAAAATACTTGATAAATCCGCATTTTTGAAGATCTTCTGATCGAAATTGGCTTTCAGCCGTGAGAGATGAAAACGTAGATGACGTCAAGACGGAATTTTGGCCACCAGAACGGGTTCAAAAAGAGCCACGATCTTCAAGTTATGAATTTTTTAGCGCGTAAAAACTACACTTTCAGCAAACTTTTTCACCATATTTCTTCGAGAAAACTCACACATTCGGATACCTTCTTTAAAGAATTGACTCTTAAGCCCAACCTGAATTTCAGAATACATTATCAGAGATATCTTGACAAAAGAACACCTGAATATGATGCGTCGGGTTGGACTTGTGAATCTTTGAACCCTGAATCGTTGTAAAACGGCGAACCGATCTTCAACACGGAAAATACTCTGAAAATATCCATTGACGAAATAAACGTCACTTGTAACCTGAAGAAGCTTGATAAATATACATTTATTCTATAACCATAAAACCAATAATATGCGTGTATGAAAAGAGGGCAAATTTTGGGGTACAACAATTAACTATTAATAAATGAATGCACGAGAACAGTAATAAGCATTTACTTAAGGATTTGGGATGTCCCCATAGAGTTACTTCAACAACATTATCCCTGCGGAGTAAATTCATGCATTCTCCATCCAAAGTTTTCGAATATTCCCTGGAAATTCTCTTCCCCGGCCAAGTTTGGACTTCCAAAACTGAAAGAGAAAACCTTGCGAATTTTTCCTAGTAAGATCTTCAGAATATCTTCCTCGACAGGGTTTATTTCCCCAACATACTACAAATCTACCCAGCTTAAGTTTACTTCTCGGGCTATCACATATTAACAGACAACACCTTTTGTCCCCAACAGAGTTGATACTATCACCAGAAAGTTGCTACAAGACCTGAAACTCGACCAGATACCATTTAAGTTCATCCTCCCCAGACAATCAGAAGTCTAATCATCTCTTTTATCCCCAAACAGGGTATATGAGAATTAAATTCTCCAGTAGAGCAATGGATAACCAAGGTTCCTAAAATTCTACTCCCCAAACAGAAATCAACACCCCCTGCAGAGTTTCCTCAAACAACAAAAAGGAATTCCCAGCGAAAACATTCTAAACAAGGTTGAAGAGATACATACTCTTCATCTCCAGCAGTAGTCATGGATTTAGCTTCCAAAAAAAAATCCCCAACAATTGTCAAGGATTTATTTTCTAGACAAAGATACACTTCAAATAACATTTCACGTTCATACATCATGACATATGCATACAAAATGCATATATCACAATCTCATTTATTTTGAGAACATCATTATGCAATACATGCATCATGACATTGCATTACAACTAATTTTCTACCTTTTCAGGAAAAATCAGTCACCAGACAAATACCATCAGCAACAAACATCTTATCTACTGGTTCAGTTTAAATCGACCAATGATTTATTCTAATTCTATTCTGGTAGACACTTTCTCTGGTTCTGTTAAATCGCTCCGAATATTTACACTGATTCGTTATCCAGTTAAAGATTATTCAAGACCTCTGCTGGTTCAATTTAAATTTACCAATTATTTATCTTGATTCCGTTCCGGTAGACACTTTCTCTGGTTTAGTTAAATCGCTCTAAAGATTTGCACTGATTCGTTATCCAGTTAAAGATTATTCAAGACCTCTGTTGGTTCAATTTAAATCGACCAATGATTTATCCTGATTCTGTTCTGGTAGACGCTTTCTCTAGTTCAGTTAAATCGATCCGAATATTTACACTAATTCATTATCCAGTTAAAGATTATTCGAGACCTCTTCTAGTACAGTTTAAATCGACCAATGATTTGTCCTGATTCTGTTCCGGTAGACACTTTCTCTAGTTCAGTTAAATCGCTCTGAAGATTTACACTGATTTATTATCCAGTTAAAGATTATTCAAGGCCTCTTCTAGTTCAGTTAAATCACTCCTAAGATTTATACTGATTCCTTATCCAGTTAAAGATTATTCAAGACCTCTGCTGGTTCAGTTTAAATTGACCAATGATTTATCCCGATTCCGTTCTGATAGACACTTTCTCTGGTTCGGTTAAATTGTCCAAAGATTTATATTTATCCATTATCCAGTTGAAGATTACTTAAGACCTCTACTCGGTTCAATATAAATCGATCAAAAATTTATTCTGATACTTCTTCCAATCCCTATCAACGATAACTTTGGATGGAATCTATAAGCCCATCTCCGACAACTCTTCATCATCTCTCCAAATGGCATCTTTAGGCCCATTTCCGACGCAATCAACTAACACATTACTTCGTGCATCAGCGAGTGCAAATTTTTGGGCACTCTAGTGTTCAATCATCTTCCACCTTCAAGTCACGAATGGCGGACTCGCCAATTTACCTCTTCAGGTTTAAGAAGATTGAACATGGGCATCTGTTGTACCCCAAAATTTTCCCTCTCTTTTCTCAATACATTTCACACAAGATCTCTAATAACTCAAGTTTGCACAAGTGTTGACTAGGTCAAACCATCTCCTAAACACTGATGCCTCAAATTAGGATTTTGATTTTCACAAGGATAATTGGACTTCTAATACCTCAAATGACCTTCATGTATCATTATAGACCTCCAAGAACACTCATGTCAAGTTTCAAGTCTTGAATCATAAATTTGCTCAACCAATTGACTAGATGACTGGAAATCAACTATATTGGGTAAAAATTCAACTATAGTCAACCTACAATCAAACTTTATGATTTTTGTCCAACATAAACATTTTAAAGTCCTATTCATCATTTTATCAAGTATTGATCACAATTACTCAAGAGAAACAATCAAATCATCAAAAGGGGCAAAATGGTCAAAATTAGGGTTTTGACTAAGAATGACTGATCAGTGATTTTTGACCTAGTACATGACTTAATGGCTTGAAGCATGATCTCAAGGATTCAAATATAACATGTTGACCTAATTCCATGGCTCAAAACATTTCTCAAGATTATTGAATTGATAGTTGAAATTTGATCAACTGATGAAAAGTCAATTGATGCACAAAAAGTCAAACTTTGACTTTTTGGTCAAATTTGAGTTTCGGAGATCACAATTCATAAAGAAATTCAAAATATAAAGCTTGATCATCAAGAAGTAAATAAAGTCAAAAAGTCTTTGAAAAAGTCAAACTTTTCAAGACTTAGAAAAATTTTAAGTGTTTAAACCTTATAATTTCCTAACTTCATAACATTTTTTTCACCATAATGCAAGATGATTCAAAAGAAACTTTCAACATGAAAATTGTAGATCTTTATGATATCTACAACTTTATGTTAGAGGACTCATATCTAAAAAATGCTTATATTTTGAGTTATAAGTCCATAAAGTCATACACTTTTTCTAAAACACTTAGTGAGAATTTGACCTAGTTTAGGTAGATTTTTTACCTAACTTCTAGGCCAATTTTAACCAATCTCCAAGATGATTTTGTCAAAATGGTCAACATTAAGGTTGTAAAGGATGTTTTAAGCTTTCCAAAATGTCCAATTACTTGAATAGATCATTTGTGAACTAGGAGAATCGAAGAGGAGAAGTCGGACTTTCATTCTTGAATTTCAAGTCATTTTCATGAAGAACACATAACCTAATCTCATAGCTATGTTGTATAACTTCAATTTACATAATTCTAACTTGTGTCTCACTTCTTAATTTAATGTTTACACATTTTATTGAGCCATTATCCAAGTGCTTGAGTCATTATCCAAAGCAATGTTTTATTTTTGGAAGAAAGTTACCATTCCATTCTTGTAAAGCAAGCTTTATACACAAAGTCAATGCATTGAGTTCCTCACTTGTTTCTTATGATCACACTCCATTTTAAAGTGAAGAAGCAACCTCCATGCACACAACAAACTCAGATCATGCCTGTACTTGAACTTTGGAACCATGAAAATCCATTTCAACTTGATTTCTCATTTTCAACTAAACCATAACATGTTATCTCAAGAATCTGGTTACTTCAAGATGTCAAACCTTTTCTCTATAAATAGAGACACTATTTGCAAGCTAATACATGAACTCACAAGCCCTCAAACACCATGAAACTCCCTCTAAACCAGAAGTGAATCCACAACTCCATAACTTGTCATTTCTGGCCAAAAACTTCAATCTCGTAATCCACTCGTGCGTTTTCCCTCGATACCTCAAATACAACTCGTCCCAATCCATGTTTAACAATTGTAACTCCATTTCCACCATTGTCCAAACTCAAAAACAGGGGTCTGCAACTTGACTTCTCCAGACCATTTCAGCCACTCTCAACTCAAGCTAAGCATTGCATTAGCTTCCTAGAGGACTAAGGAAGCTAACCTGATCATTGCATCATCTTGAAACAAACTCATTTCCAAAACACGAATTCCATTTTCAAGGTAAGTTTTCTGAATTTTGAACTCTTCATATAGGAAGTGCTAGCTTTCCATTTTCAAAGATAAAATGTAGACATCATAACGCTGAAACGGACCATGTCCTTAGAATTCATTTATGTTGCCTGAATAGTGAGAATTTTAGAGTTGAACTTTCTGGAAAAAATTAGGTTATATTTGGTACCATTCAATCATGCTCATCTTTGATTTATAGCTTAAGATATTTACATTTCTGAAATCGTGATGAAATTTGGAGCAAGTTTGTTGTTTACATTTTTGCAAATGGTTGAGAGATGAAGAAGTTACAAAATTCAAAAATGGAGGTTCAGGCCTGGCGCGAGGAAGAAGATGAACATGTCTTCAGAAATGAGTTTAAAATATATATATTTATGGTTTTGTATAAACTAACGGATGTATAGCCACCCCAGTGGTAGAGCGCGCGCGCGTATAAGTCATAATTATGCCTTGTCCTGGGTTCGATCCAGGCGTGAGGCATTTTGCTTTTTTCTAACATTTACATTACAAATCATGTGCAAGAAATCCATGCACGTGTATCAAATATCCTCATCTCATCACCATTGGATCATTGTCTGATTGAATCTAACACACCACAGGACAAGTGTATGATACACCTTCAAAAGTTAGCTACACATAATCAAAATAAGGGTTGGGTCTTTGTTTTGGGCCTAATCTGAATTTATGAATCTTACCCCCCTTTTTACTTTACAATACTCAACCTCATACCATTTTTTTAATTCTTTTTTCTGATTGCCAATAAAAATTATTTTGGGCCCAGCGCCCCATTTTGCTTTTTAACCCCCATTTTGCTTTTCAAAATCTCAGCCCATTTATTTTATAATTTCATTATTTCTTATTTATCTATTTATTTTATTAAAGCTAAAAAACACAAAAAATATATATTTTTCTTAAAATAATTTAATTTAAATATTTTAGTATATTTTTTATTAAATTAAATTCTATTATTTTCTTTTACATTGTAAAAAACATTTTTCAAATCAATACTAATATTCAAATTATTTTCTAAATAAATTACTTAGACTTAGGTTTTGTTTTCTTCTTAAATTCAATTGGTTTATATTTTAGGTTTTGACTAAATAATTAATTAATTTTTTTTGTAATTAAATTCAATTAATTTAATTAGGTTAACTATTAAATCTCTCTTTCATCAAAGACCCTAAAAAATATTTTCTTAACAAATCTAATTCCTTTTTTAATTAATTTAATTTCTTAATTTAATTTATATTTAGTTTTACTAAATCAAATTAGACTAATTATTTATTTTCTTTGTTTTTAATATTAAAACCTTTTCATACAAAAACTCAAACAAAAACAATTTTCTTTTCCTTTCACATTATCTTTATACCATTGTATATTTTACTTTGCAATATTCAATATGGTTGTAATAGTAAACTAGGTTTTAATTACTTTCATTCCTCATTTGTAAATTATATCCTCATCCCCTAAATGATGTAATAGCGTAGAATTTTAAATTTCCATAATTTATCACTTTCAATATAATTGCTAGTAATTAGGGTTTGTATGGCAAGACATAAAATCAACCATTAGAAAACCCTAATTTCAAAGATAAAAATGCATGAAAACAACATAATTCGCATACTTACACCTCTAGGGTTAACCCCCACTTGTTGCCTTCAAAACAAAACAGTCACGTCCCTCAAACATGGGATACTTTAGCAAAAACTCTCGAATACAAGATCGTAGTCCTTCGATGATCCTTCAATGTTACCTTCGGTAAAAATATCTTAGACCCTTAAAACAAATTTCTAAGGTATCCTACAATGTTGCTTTCTATGACTGTACGACGACCCACACATGTCCCTTCATATCCAACGATAGGGCTTCTTACCAATCAATGGTAAGATAGACATATTTAAAGGATGAGGAAATGAACAAAGACTTTTGAGTAGGTAGAACGTTTATAGTTGCTTCCTCACAATATTTCAAAACATATTTCAAAAACACCAACACTTTCATGAAATATTTTCAAAAGTCAACACTTTTTATACATTCTTATAGAGACGAGAATCATTACAAAGTTTTCCTAAACGAAGGCACTTTTCAAAAATACTTTCAAAACAAATCACAAGCACATTTATAAAGCATTTCAAAATGAGCTAGAAACTAAGAGCCCGTAGATAACTATGTATGAAAAGGATGCTAACACCTTCCCTTTTCATAACCTACCCGCCGAACTCAAGAAAATATCTCGAAAGGTCTTTCCAGTTCTTTTCACCCTTTCCTTTATTGGATAAAAGAAAAGTCGGCGACGACTCTTGCTATCCGCAACAATTACTATAAAATACAAAATACCCAAGTCAGTTCTCCCACTGTATTATAGACATCAAAGATTTATGGTTCAAGGAGCTCTCACACTTTATCAAGGGCAAGATCTCCTCAAAGTTAGTGGTGAAATTCATCAAGAAGATTCATAAATTCATCTATTTATTTCCATGCTTTCTTCAACAAGTTTCATTAAGACTTAAACTCCATCTTTGAGTGTGCTTTAAGACAACACCATTTCAATACCACCTATGATTCATCATGCTTATTTTTCCAAAAAGTCCAAAAAGAATCAAGGTTTGATTCAACAAGTTTGACCTAATTGAGCAAATATTAGAATCAGTGATCACAAGTGCATAACTCTCTCAATTTTCAACATTTGGAGTTGTTTATTTTTGCTATGGATTCTTATCATCATCTACAACAATATCTCTTCACATGACAAGATCCAATTGTACAAGAAAAATCATCAAAAGTTGAAAGGGGTTTCAAGTCATTTTGACACTCTTTAAGCTAGGGTTTGTTGACTTCCAAGGGCCATATATTTCTCTTTTTTTTTATAGATTTTTTATTGAATCTAAAGCCATGATTTTCTCTAAAGATTCCTTAACAAGCTCTCTTCAGAAATCTAAGGCTAATTTTGAATGGAAGATCCCTAAAATTTGAGAAAGATTACAAGTCTTCTTGAAGAGCCGTTTAATTCTAGGGTTTGACTTAAAATGATCATAACTTGGTCAATTTTTATCTCCTTGAGCCTATTCTTTTTCCAAAATAATATTTGGTATGTCTACTATAACTTTGTTTTTATGTGCAAGACTTGAGAATGCTTGTAAAATGGTTGAAGAATTGAAAACATTATAGGTCTTTTGTGATTTTCCCCAAATTTGTTCATCATCTTCCAAAGACCATAACTCTTTCAATTTTTATGATTTTTAAGTGATATTAATTCTACAATTCAATTTAAGAGGTCTACTTCATGTCATATTTAGATATCAAGACCAAATTTTGAGTGGAAAGTCATTTAATTTTGAAGAACGTTATAGGTCATTGTGAAGTTTAACTCTTAGAATTTTTCTAAGTACAACACATCCGTGTGTTTTTCACAAATTCAATTGGACATAACTTTTTGCTCAAGTATCCAAATGATGTATTTCTTGGCACATTGTAAATATTATAACCTTGTCTTTCAAATGCCTCATCGATTTCATGCAAAGTATCAAGTATCGGTAAAATAAAGTTTCGGTTTTAAATGTTTGGTAAAAGTGTGTCAAGATTAGGGCTCCATAATCTCTTTCGAACGTATTTTCTCAATAAAGTATGTAAACTCATTAACAATAAACATAATCACATATCCTCTCAAGATGTTTCATCTCTAAAACAAATTGTGAGTTTTATCAAATTTATCCATAGATGATCTCTCTACCTAACTATCAATTTGATAACTTTAAAAACTCAATATTAGTGAATATCAACTCACAAAACTATGTCTAGAAATTATTCATTGATAAGTGAAAACTTAGGTCAAGAGATGAACATACTTCTCAATAATGATCAACTCAAATATAAACCGTAAAACAAGATTTTTCACCATATATTTACCATCAACATGTTCACATACACAATATCAAGCTAAATATATACAAAGATGAAGATTATCTACCTCTAATCTTGACACAAAGAGGGATTTAGCTACCCATCACCATGGTAGCTTGATCAACAAGTAAAGTAGAAAGCTTTATGAAAATAAAGTAGAAATTATCAAATATTTAAGGTAGAAATCTTTGATCTTGAGTTACAAATGATAAAAAGTATTTCTTAGACCTAAATATCTGATTTTAGTGTGTTTGATAAGAGTTGGCCTCCAAAATATCACAAAAAATGCTACTTATATAAGTTCCTAAAAAGTGAGTTCCGCTAAGCGGCCTGGGCGCGCTAAGTGGGCTCAACGAAAATATCTTTTCCTGATTCAGTGGACTGCACTAAGCTGGATGAGGCCGTTTAACGGGCCCAAAAATGACATTTTTCCAAATGCGTAAATCTTCATAGCGCACTACAAATTACGCTTAGCGCGCTAGCCTGTACAAATCTCCAATTTTTGACTTGTTTCACCTCACTTTTGGCTCTAGCTTGCCCAAAGCTCTAATGCTCCAATGACCAACATTAAAACCTACAAAATGAGCATAAAACTAAGTAAACAAAGTAATTTACCACATAAACTATATAATTGCTTATTTACGTCTATTTAGAAATTTAAACATTACTAATTATCAAAATAGAGTGAAAAGGACACAGAATTATCTACAAATATATCAACATTTTAGTCTTTAACATCAACCCAGTTCGGAACAACCTTCCTACTCTGGAGGCTACTAAGCCATGGATAAGTCCACTAAAATAGTATCAATTCATAGACCCTTAACAAACATCCAGTTTAGGATCTAATCACTTAATCACTACCCTTGCTAGACTTCTATCTAAGACTCACCTAGATATGAGACCCTCCTCAATCACTCATCAATCACAAACAATAATTGGACAAAAACAGGAAGACACACTTCCATGACATAACAACCAGAAGACACACTTCCATGAAAATACCTAGCCAAGACTCTTGACTAAGAACACAACTTGGAGTTGCTTACAAGCTTTCTCCGAGAACAATACTCACTCTTACTTCACGGTTTCGAGAAGAACAATAACAGAGATAACAACTCTATAACACATACCAACTCTCCTAGAGAGTGGCATACAAACTCATCCCTAATGATTACATCTTTCTAATTCAAGGCTGGTACCTCTTCTAGGTTACAATTCTTTTATTTATAATCTATTTCCCAACTGGATTTGGGCTTCAAACTACAACATATCAGCTGTTACAAATATGGAGAAGGTTCTTCTACAAAATAGGTCTTCAATCAAATCTTTCCTAAAAAGTCTCCTTATTTAGAAAGTCAATATTCTTCAATATTTTTCTTGATTCTTTCATACCTTTAAATCATCGCCTCATAGGACTGCATAATATTCCCAGAATATTTTGCATCTGTTAAATTATAACAGAATCCAACTGTTCAGCTCAGTTCAGACGCGGTGTCGTATGATCCTGCTTAGGATATTTTATTCGACATGTTGCTTCAGATATTGAAATACTTCAACTTAACATGTCTCAACATAAAATATGACTTCTTGCTCAACATGTTCTTCATAGCAAGTAATCACGTCCTATTTAACATATTGCTGCTATATTTTTTTTACAAAAATTAATGTCAATCCTAAAAATAGAGAACTTGCACACACCATTAGATCCATCTCTAAAATTATGGTAAGATAATAATGAGCCTTTCAAAGACATCAAATTTTACATAAGGTTGATTGGAAGGTTAATATATCTGAACAACACTAGACCCGACATAACTCTTGCCACGCAGCAGTTGAGTCAATTCCTACAGAAGCCTACACAACTTCAATATCAAGCAGCATGCAGAATTATCAGATATCTAAAGAAGAATCCTGGATATGGCTTGACGTTTCCACAATCATCTAAATTGCAGATCATGGGTTATTCAGATGCAGATTGGGCAGGATGCACTGATATAAGAAAATCAACATCAGGTTATTGTTTTTTTAGGAAGCTATCTTATTTCATGGAAGGCTAAGAAACAACAAGCTGTGTCGAGAAGCTCATCTGAATCTGAATATAGATCCTTAGGTTCAACTACTTGTGAACTGATATGGCTCCTATATGTTTCGAAAGATATGCAAGTTTCATGCTCCAAGCCTCCAATTTTGTATTGCGACAACCAAAGTGCTTTGCATATAGCATCAAATATCGTGTTTCATGAGAGAGTGAAGCATCTCGAGATAGACTGTCACTTGGTGTGAGAGAAAGTATAACAAGGAATGTTGAGGTTATTTCCAATTTATTCACAGGAACAACTAGATGATTTGTTTACAAAACTACTACAACCAACTAAATTCAACACATTTTTATCCAAGTTTGGCATGATCAACATATATCATGCTTGAGCTTGAGAAAGGGTGTTAAAATATATTTCATAAGAGCTATCTCCACTACCAAGTTATTGCGTTGCACACGTGGCATCTTGTAGAGCTCTTATTCATTAATTTTGTGAAGAGTTAGTTAGGTTTCTGTTTTGGAAATTAGTTGATTAAGTTGATTGTCCCAAACTATTATATAAGCTGGTTGTCCTCTCTTTTCTTTTTTGAGTTGAATCAATACAATATCAGCTTTTTTTTCTTCTATTATTCTTCTTTTCTTTATGTTCTTCTTTATCCAATGATTATGTCAATATTCTAACAATATACATAAATTATTTTAAA
Source organism: Vicia faba (assembly GCA_948472305.1). NCBI lineage: Eukaryota > Viridiplantae > Streptophyta > Magnoliopsida > Fabales > Fabaceae > Vicia > Vicia faba. The sequence continues at coordinate 850,033,578 of OX451735.1, read as the reverse complement.
AATTATAAATATAGGCTTGTATAGTTGTAAATAAGAGGAATATTTGTAAATAAGAGGAATATTTGTGATGTGGTTTGAGTTGGTTTTGAGAGAAAAATCATCTATTTATATATAAAATTACTTGTAGTTTGATTTGGTTTTATATATAAAATTACTTGTAGTTTGATTTGGTTTTATATAACTGATTAAAAAAATCCAATCCCTTTCGATTCAAATTCAACCGGTTTAATTTAAATTTATTTTTTAATATGTGAATTTCAAATTATAATTTTTCATTAATATAAATAAATAGATAAATAATATAAAATAATAAATTTGAAATAATAAACAATATATAGCACACAAACAAATAAAATATTAAAAATAAATAGATTAGATAAATTAAATTAATAAGTAATATTAAAATAAATTAAATATTAATAACTAATAAATCAATCTAATATATCATAGTAATAAAAAATATTAAAATATATATATACGATTTGATTCAATTTAAACAAATTTTAAAAATCAATTCAAAATCTGATTCGATATGAGTGACTTTTATAAAAGTGAATTTCTAACACATCCAAAACTATTCAAATTTTTGTTGTTGTAGTTTTTATTTTTTTTTTATTTTATTTGCAATTGTTTTGAATTTAAATTTTAAACACTCTTTTAATATAAACTTTAAAAAATTATATTTTATTATTGTAAAAAATAATTAACTCGATAAAAAATTTATTTAAGATAATTTGTATACAAAATTGATACAATTAACAATGACTATTATTTTTAATTAGAGTTTGATAAAATTTAAAAAAAATTAAAAGTAATTAAATTATGTCACCCGTGGATTGGAAAATTTTAAATTTAAATATTATATCACTTTTGTTTCCTTTGGATAAGTTGTTGAATTGACTCATTAAATATAAATATTTTTTCATATATAAAATAAATAAATTTATTGTTATTGATTTATGGAGATTTTAAGATTAAATCTTGTTTTAATTTTATGAAAGTTTTAACCTATTATAATGGTGAATTGAGATATATATACAAAAATTATTTAAGTAAAATTTAAGTAAACAAACAAATTATCCGTATTTTAAGTTTATCTCTACTTGTTATGTATAACTATTTTAAAATTAAAAATTAACTTAATAGAAATTGTGTTTTCGCTATTGAATGATTACAAACAAAATAAATTCATTGTAACTGATTGATCAAGATTTATCAAGATTTTTTGTATCAAATCTTTTTTAAATTTTAGATATATGATAAGATATTATATTATTTAGTTTTTAACTTTAAATCTGCATGCACATTATAAATTCACACTTGATAAACCCTTAAAATCACAACACCTAATCAACACATTACTGAGAAAGGAAAAGAAATCAATGTCTATGAAAAACAATATTGCATTGTTACAAAATTCAGAAGTCTTGATGAAAAGGGAAGTTATGGCTATTGAGAAGATCAATGCATATATGCAAAAATTGGAAATGATGGAAAAGAAATTCGACCCATTACCTCATTTTACTTTGCATAATGTGTTATCTCAAATTTCTCCACAATTTTATTCCAAAGATGAGTTAACACAAATAGAGAAAATCAATCAAATTTTGCGTCAAGAAGCAAATCTCCCTCTTATCTCACAAAGTAAAGTGAAAAGAGTAGAAGTCAACAATAAAAAAAGGTATCACTCAAGTAATGAAGATATCATATCTGACGGGGAAAGAAAAGTGAAATCAAAGTCCGTAATTAGGAGGAAGTCAATAATTCGTAGGGAAGAAACACTGTTATCACCACCACCACCACCAGATTTGCCTAGTCATGTTAATAACATGATCAAAGTATTGAATGGTAGTGATATTAAATATGTCATGTGTAAAGAATTGTTTAAGTCCGATCTCAACTATAACCTCAAGCGTCTTTCAATGCCTATTGCAAAAATTAAGTCTGATTTTCTTACGGAAATAGAAAAGGCAACATTAGAAACAAGGGATCAAGAAGGAAAACCAATTGGTTTAAAAGTGACGGTGTTAGATCCTTGTTTTAATGAATTCTCATTGTTTTTGAAGAAGTGGAATATGAAGAGTACTAGTATTTACAATCTTGTTCAAGATTGGACACTAGTTTTATTAAAGAATAATTTTAAAGAGAATCAAATGATCGATATTTGGTCATTTAGGGTTAACAACAAATTGTACCTTTTACTCGATACTAATGAGTTGCAAGAAGTAGAAGAAAGTGGTAAGCTGAACAACTCAAATGTGATTTCGAAAACGGTAGAAGATCAAAGAAGTCAAAGGGTGAAGATTGTTAACTCATAATAAAAGGAGTTTTATCAATATAGGTTCCTAATTCTCCAAGCATTTTGGCATGGAGTTTTATCAAAGTTCTAATTTATTGGTTTAAGATTATTGGTTTAAGATTAGTATGGTTGTTATCAATGTTTCTTTTATCAACTTATATGTTTATAAATTTCATATTTTTTAATAGAGTAAATTTCCGATGTTTGCTGTAGAGGAAAAAAAACCGTTAACATGATTAAAATTCAACCAAACATCTCTGCCGGTTTTGAAATATGATATAGAAACGTTAAAATACACGTAGTCAAAAACCTGAAATTTGTTTCGAAGTTCTTTTACATATGATATACTTTATTAAAATTCCGACAAAATGATACCTTGAACTCTTTAGCCTGTTGGTTTCCTTCATGGTGTCGGGGCTTGCTTCATCAAGTGATCTTGAGTTCAACTCCCAAATCAAGCACATGGTTAACCAGGCTCTGATACCATGAACATGATTCTAAGGCCAATGAGTGGTTTATTTTTTTCCTATAACTCAGAAATATAATCATAAGTATCTCCCTACACCATTTGATTGTTTCTTTCTCTAAATTCTCTAGCTATACCAAATCAAAACATTACATTAACCATAAGTATGAGCTTCATGTTAGAACTTGCTATTACAGTGTAGAGAATTCCAAGAGCTTACTGGTACAACAGTGTTGATAAGGCCCATTTTCTCTGCTTCAACAGCAGAATAAAACCTTGCGAGAAACCACATTTCGCGTGCTTTTTTCGGACCTACCTGTATTAACAATCATAATTTGTATCGTCTCAATCGACAATATCAAAATGTTAAAGCAAACAAAATAGTACTATGAATTTAGTCCTCACCAAACGAGACATGATAGAACTTCCGTAACCCGCATCAAAACTCCCAACCTTTATAGATACAAAGACAAGATGTTACAAAGGAAAGGCTATGTGTTTGATTTGTACGAATAGTAAATGATTGATGCACCTTAGGACAGCGTTATCTGCTGCAATGGTTAGATCACAAACCATATGCAATACGTGTCCTCCTCCAACAGCATACCCTGCAACCTGTTTTAATGTAAGCAGAAAATCTTAATATAACAAGAGTATCAAAGAAGTAAGGAGAGTACCATTGCAATCACTGGTTTTGGAAGACGGCGAATCTGCACCTGTAATAGAGGAAAAGAATGAAGTTCAAAGAAGAAAAATAACAAAGGGACTATTGGTTTTTTTCCAACAACTTGAATTGAAAATTCTCTCACTACAAATCAGGGAAAAGCAGATTGTGATACTGTGGAGGAGAGACTAAATTGACTAATGTTTACGGGATAAACTGCCATTCCGTAAATTTGAAAGACTAAATTAATCGACAGTTATAATTTGGAGGACGAAAATGATGATTTACTCAAAACAATATTGATCCATTGAAAAGAATGCTGCAAAAAGATAAGTTGAGTAAAGATTTCTTTCATTCACCCAAAAAAAAACATCAGGAATGAATTGATATATACCTGCAAGTCTAACACATTAAGGCAGCCGATATTTTCGTAATCAGAATAACCATCTTCAGTCCTCGAAATGCATCTGTTCCCTACGTCACCACTTGGGCATTAAAATCAATCAATTCTATGTTATAGATCAGTGGTTTCTCAGTGACAAATTACAATGGAAAATCACAAATATATGTATAATAGAAGTAATTTGAAAATTGAACCAGACAACGAACCCACAAGCCTATTATATCATATTAACCGATTTAAACCGTTTGAACCAGGACAAAACTGCAATGGAACGTATACATACCTTTCCAGTGAGAATGATGACACCAACAGAAGGATCATCTCTTAACCGTGTGAGGTCGAAATGCATTTCTTCTCTCTGCAACATTAAACCCTAAATTATAGAATTGCCTAATTATTTGTAAATAGTTTTTATAAACTCTTTGAAACAATCTAACTAGTGATTATTCTAATAGATATCAAACAGTGCTTAGAGTAACAAAAAGTGAATAAATAAGAACAAGATTTGAGAATCTGTTAAGTAACCTTTGCTATTCCTTCACCAACGGATTTCTCATAGACAATGTCAGTGAAATGTTTTCCTTCATCATCAGAAGCAACAACCTTCCAAAGAAGGTCGTTGGAGGGAACATTTCCATGAACTCGTTGGTAGCTATCGCTATGGGCGATGGCAGTTGTTGTTAACGAATGACATATCGAAGAATGCTGAAGTTTGTCTTGTAGAATGTGGATAAGATAAGGTGAAACTGTGTTTGTCAGCAATCATAGTTAAACTAAGAGTAATATTTTCACATCTAATTTTACACTTACACCTTATTTACCATTAATAAATACGGTGAAACTCTTCTTTTTTATAATCATTTTCGTTTGTTTAATACAATTCCTATTTTAATTAATATATATATATATTCTGATATCAAAAATTAATATTAAATAGTAAAATAAAATTGATTAATTAAATAAAAAATTGATTAATATAATTTAAATTTTGATAACAAAGCTGCTATTGATCTGAGGATCAAGTTCTTCAGTGTATATGAGGACTCAGTCCTGGTAATCAGTCAGATTAAGAGAGAATGGGATACGAAGCACCTGAATATCGTTCCTTATCAGGAGCATATACTGACGTTAATTTCATACTTCGAAGAAATCACTTTTGAACATATTCCACGAGAGAAGAATCAGTTGGCAGACGCATTGGCTATCATGTCATCTATGTTCAAATTCAGATGGGACAACGAGACTCCTCGAATTACTATTGAGAGACTAGACGAACCTGCACATTTCTAAGAAGTTAATACTGACGGAGTAGAAGAGAAACCTTGGTTTCATGAAGTTAAAAGGTACCTCGAAGCTCAAGAGTATCTTGGAGGAGCATCTATGAGTGACAAGAAATTCCTACGGAGGTTCTCTGCTAAGTTCTTTCTGAGAAACGAAATTTTATACAAGCGCAACCACGATTTGACACTACTTTGTTGTGTAGACAAGAAGGAAGCAGAGAAAGTTATGGAGGATATGCACGAAGGTATCTTTGGTACTCATTCCAGTGGGCACACAATGGCTAAGAAAATTCTGAGAGCGGGTTATTATTGGTCGACCATGGAAACTGATTGCCATCGTCACTCAAGAACTTGTCACAAATGCCAGATCCATGCTGACAAAGTACACGTGCCTCTGGTTCCTCTGAATATTTTAACCGCTCCTTGGCCATTTGCAATGTGGGGCATTGATATGATTGGTGATATTAAGCCTACCGCGTCTAACGGGCATCATTTCATCCTCATCGCCATTGATTATTTCACCAAGTGGGTTGAATCAACATCGTTTGCCTCCATTACAAAGAATATTGTGGCCCGGTTTATTAAACATAATCTTATTTGTCGGTATGGCCTCCTCGAAAGGATTATCACGAATAATGGTACTAATCTTAACAATACTATGATCATGGAACTCTGCATGCAGTTCAATATTAAGCACCATAATTATTCTTTGTATCGACCGAAGATGAATGACGCAGTGGAATCTGCCAATAAGAACATTAAGAAGATTATACAGAAGATGACAGTGACATATAAAGATTGGCATGAAATGTTACCCTTTTCTCTCCATGGCTATCGCACTTCAGTACGGACATCAACTGGGGCAACCCCATTCTCTCTAGTCTACGGTATGGAAGCTATTCTGCATGCCGAGTTCCATATTCCTTCTTTAAGGATTATGAAAGATGCAGATTTAGAGGAAGACGAGTGGATTCAAACTAGATTGAACCAGCTAGATTTGATCGACGAGAAAAGGCTTACGACCATTTGTCATGGTCAGATGTACCAGAAGCATATGATCAAAGCCTTCAACAAGAAAGTCAAGCATCGGGTATATCAGGCTGGTGACTTGGTAATAAAGCGCATCATCTTGCCACAAGGTGATCCCAGAGGAAAATGGACTCCCACCTACGAAGGGCCATTTGTAATCAAGAAGATAGTTTCGGGCGGTGTTATGATACTTACCATCATGGACGGTGAAGATTTTCCATACTCTGTAAACGCAGACATAGTCAAAAAATACTACGCCTAAAAGAGACCCGCTCGGTTGGCTGGCCTAGGCAAAAATAAGGGCATCCTGGCGAACCAAAAAGGTTCGTGCAAAAATTAGGGATATATATAAAGATTTTACACCTGGGTAAATCAAAAACCTGAAAAGGTGACTTGGGCAAAAAAGGGTATCCCGGTGGACTGAAAACCCGAAAGGGCGGTTCAGGAAAAAATTATGGGTTAAAGCGTACGACTATGTCTCGTTGGATCACCTACCTACAGCAAGCTTTGTTACCAGTTATTAACATAACCGTACTCCCCAGCAAATCCCCCTAATGGATAAAAGAGTTTGATCATTTCTCCCGTATATAGTGGAAACTTCCTCCTCATAGCCTACAAAATTCCAATCCTCATCAGAGATTATGTCCTCAACACACTCCACGGGAATTTAATTCTCCAACAGAGTTTATTTCCCCAAAATTGTAAAATCCCCGACAGAATTCTCTTCTCCGGCAGGGTTTATTTCCCCAACAGGGTTTATTTCTCCAACAAGGTCCATTTCTTCGATTATTGTAACATCTCATGCAAATTCTCTTCTCCAGCAAAGTATATTCAAGGTTGCTATCCCTAGAGAGTTTCTATGGAATCTAAAATTGGGCCAGATGTCATTTAACTTTGTCCTCCCGAGAAGAGTTAGCATCCATATCAGAAACTCGGCTAGACAGCACCTAAGAAGGTTATTCACGTCTTTTATCCCCATTCAGGGTATATAAGAACTAAATTTCCAGTAGAGCGACGAACGGCCAATGTTTCTGAACTCTTTTATCCCTAAGCGAAAGTCAAAAATGTCTAGCAAAGTATCCTCAGACATAAAGCAGAAATCTCCAGCGGAGACATTCTAAATTGAAGATTCATGTTCTTTATCTCCAACAACAGTCAGGGACTTATTTTCCCCAATCAAAGATGTTATACAGAGCTACCAATACACTTCAATGATATCTTGAATCCATACATCATTTACAAATATCATAGCATATTGTAGCGGTAGAAATGTTTAAGACTAAGTCATTGGATTGACTAGACTTTATACAAATCAAAATAAAAATCGCCACCGTGCTTTATTGTTTCCAAAGGAATGGGAAAAGAGCTAATAACCCAAAAAGAGGGGGAAAGATTCAAGGTAAGGTGGGTGGTTATGCAAAGGGAAGGTATTAGCACCCTAAACATCTATGGTACTCCGCAGGAGCCTCTTTGTAAAATATGTATATTTTGGCTATAAAAATTATTGTATATAAAAAGTGGATGGTGGAGGTGAGGAAAGAAGCGTATTTATTTTATAATTTTTGCACCCGCTGCGGTTGCGAACCTTTAGTGCCTACGTACCACCTTTCGTGCAATAGGGGATCAGGGTACACGTAGTTCCTCTTTTAAAAATTTGAAACACAAATGTGTTGGTTAATTTTATGAGATAAAACATCATCGTCATTGTCCGTGTGGAAAACATACCTACTACCCACAACCATGAGAAAGGAGAATTTGCATCATCTCAAAGTGGAGGATATGGCTTGGATTTTAAAATCAACAATGCCTCACTCAACACCCAAGTGGAAAATATCTCTCTTCACTACATATTATAGAAGAGTAGTTGTTTGCATTACTACAAGGATTGACAAGAGTCTAATCTTTTGAGAAAATTTTAAAGATAAAAAAGCCAAAATGGCAAGATGGTTTGAAATGAGATTGATTGACTTTTAGTCTTCTCACAAAAAATGTCAAGGTATCATTAAGTTGATTGGGGGTTTATTTATGAAAATATTTTGAAAATACATGGACATAAGTCCAAGTTTATTATAAAAGTGGTTCAAGTTCAAAAACAAGAAGAGTTTTTTTTCAAAAAAAAAGGAGGAAGAAGATTCTTGAAATTTAAGAAGATGGGAGGAGAAGAAGGACTATCCTAAAGCATAAAATAAAAGCTAGGGATAAGAACCATCTAACCAACAAGAAGCCAATACTTGACATTATGAGCCAAGATAGAATTTCCATTCCTTGGATTGAAACCAAGCAAGCAAAATACTAGACCTCTTGAGATAACCAAACTTCAAGTGTATTAAGTCTTCACAAAAATTGGACAGAGTAATGGTTGTATACGGGTGAATTCCAAATTACAAACAGAGGATGTAATCACAAAAACCTACACACAAAAATAAACAAGCAACCCAATGTATTGAGGCGAACCTCAAGAACTCTAGACAAAATAATCAGATAAGGTCACAAAGTCTCCAAGATAGGCCAAGGTTTCTAATTCCAAGTCCAAGAAAAGTCTCATGCTCCATAATGCCAAGGATAGTAACCAAATAGTCCAAGTACCATTAAATATTTTTTAGGGTTTATGTTGATTATTAAGTATCTTAAGAAAGAAAAAGAAAAGCTCAAGTGAGCAAAGTAAAAATGGCAAGAAAGTAAATGCTCAAATGAGCAAAGATGAAAATGGCATAAAATGTAAATGCTAAAAGTAAATGGTACATAAAGCATAAAAAAGAATGAAAGCATAAGGTAAAACAAGTCAATAATTAGTGGTTAGTTGGATGACCATATTGAAGCTTGCATTTGGAATTCATTAGAGGATTGGTAGAACTAAATCCTCCACACAACAAGTTGCATTTGCTTTTTGTCAAGTATATCATCCATTTGGAATTCTCATAAGTACCATTTAATGATCAACGATGTTTAAGTGATCTGCGTTGACCAAAGGTGTTGTAGATCCATTAGAGGATTGGTAGAACCAAAGCCTCCACACAATGAATCTCAAGGTTATTGGATCAAAGAGATCAAATTAACATACTTGGGCTTGCAATCATAAGTTTGGGCCACGAATGATCATTTATTCTAATCGGGACAAAATTTAGCGTTATGTTAAGCAATCGTAAGTGGACTTATATATAAGTTGCACCTATTTTGAGGTCGGTCAATAGCAATCTATGCACCATTTATTTTGAGACATGATATAGAGATCATGCTCCAACAACATCTAGTGCAATAAGAAGGGGATGAGATGAAGAGGGATGGAGAAAAAAATATACAAACCACATTTGAATTAAATTTTAATCAAACTATTATTAAAATCATTCATCCATTTTTGTGGAGTTAAACTCAACACCATGGATCTAATGATGCTAATAAAGTTCATGATCCAAAATCTAACCCAAGATCAATCACAATATAGTCACAAAATAATATCACATTTTAATATACATAAAAGGGTTTTAAAATAATGTTTAAAAATAAAAAATAAAGAGAAAAATATCAAACATGTTCAAATTAATCAAGAAATAAAGAGTAAGACCATAGAAAAATCAGAAAAAGGCTCAAATAATTTTACAATTTTTTTGGTAATTTTTTAAAGTCGGAAACTATTTTTAAAATTAAAATAAATGGCTAAAATAAACAAAAAATGGTAAAAAATAGTAAAGTCATAAACAAAAAAAAATGTCACCAATATTTGTTACAATATCATTGGATCATTCCATAATTTTTTCAGAATTTTAAAATGTATAAAAATATTTTTAAACATTTAAAACAAATCAAATAAGTGTAAAATTTATAAAAAATACCAAAACACAAAATTAAATTGTGAAAAAATAAAAATCAGAAAGAGAATAATCAAAAATATTTTTCATAATTTTTCAGATTTTTTGGACTAAAAATGAATTTTCTATGATTTTTTGAAATTTAAAACAATTAAAATATAAAAATCAGAAGAAGAAAAAATAAAAGTAAAATATGTGGATCATTGGATGAGAGTCAAAACACGTTAGTAATCAAATCCAAGGAATCTGGCACGTTGTGCATATCATGGTCATTAGTGAATATTATACAAAATCATTAATTAAATCAGGATTTGAAAAATACATATGACGCGCCTTCATTGGTTGGAAGATGACACGTTGGTCCTCTTCAACCTCCAGCCATCATGAATTGCAGGTCTCTCAAACTGTAAAATCAGAAGCTTAGACCTATGCCATTCGCCTCGTCTCTTCAAGACGAAGACAACCACACCCTCGCGCCAAATTTATATAAACTGTAGCTCAAGCAATTAGGAAGGAAAGTTTTGAAAAGGGATTTGAAATTTCATGGTCAAAACGTTTTTCCAGTAAAATATAAGTGTTGCGACTAGAACCAAGGCAATGAGAGAAACACAATGATATCAGAGTTTTGAAGAATTGATGAAGGAATCTACCTATTGAAGTTGAGTTGCAGAGCTCTGAAACCGGACTTCTATGGAGCAGTATAGGGCACGATCCTTGAATGTAATTATGTGTTTAGCTTCAGGGAAGATCAAGGAAGGTGAATTGATGGAAAAATTAGATTGAAAAAGGCTCGAGAATGGATTTTGAAGTTACAGAAATTTGAGTTATGGAGAAATTTTGGCAGGGTGATTCTGGCTATCCAAGCTTGGGAAATGAATGGGATAGTTCATGTATTTATAGGAGAAGCAAATGGGATGAAAAGGAAGAGTGAATGATGCGTTTTGGAGGGAATTCGTGCAAACCTGATGCACGAGTGAAGTATGATCCAAACTTCACCAAAACTCATCCAATTCTTTTTGATGCACTAATCCACTTGGGAAAGTTGGCTAATCATGTTTATACCCAAAAATGCGTGTTAATTTGAGGTTTAGAGGTTATAACATGAAATTCAAATTCTGACTTGCAAGGAAACTTCAATTCCAAGATACGAATTTTGAAACTATGGCATTCTCAGCTCAAGGGGTATTAAGGCATGATTATTGATGCTTTATAAAGATGAGGGTACAAGCTTTGCAATGGAAAAAGAATGGAGTTAAATGAATGCTTGAGCTGAAAGTTATATTGAGTAAAAGTTGAAGAAAAAGGGTTGACTTTCCATACTTAGAAATATTTCAAATTCTTCATCAAAAATGTCCTATAATGTCTTGCATCTAAACATGGTCTTCCAATTGGAATTTTCTCTTGATCAAAAAATATTGCATGAAGTAGATCTCTTTAATGATATTTTTAAACTTGAATCATTCAAAATCTCCAAAATTTGAACAAGTTATGACTTGTTGAAGTTGGGAAAATTTCATGAAATGACCTATAATCGTTTGTATCTTTAAGGAAACTTCCATTCATTTTCCCACTTTGCACATAAAAGAAGGAATAAATTTCACATCCTCAAGATCATTTTGGAAAAATAATTGGCTCAAGGTGATAAAAATTGACCAAGTTATGATCATTTTAAGTCACACATGTAAAATTGGGGATTCATCTGGAGGACTTGTAATCTTTCTTCTTCACCAAGTTTCTTCCACATGAAAACTCTTTGGAAATTTTGAATTGATTTGTTGATAACCCTTTGAAGAGAAGTATGTATTTGGAATCATTCAAAAATACCAAAAGGTGAGCAAGATATGCTCCTTTGAAGTTCAAAACCCTAGCTCCTAGATCAAGAAAATGCTTTGAAGAACTTTGACAAGCTTGAACAAACTTCTTTTACCAATATTCTTGCTTTGTGAATATAAGTTGTTTAGGATGATAATGAGGATTCATAGCTACCAAAACCACTTACATATCTTGAAATTTGAAAGAAATATGCTCTTGTGACCAATGGGAACAAAACCTTGTCCAAACATGACAACTTCTCCAATCAAAACCCCTTGTACTTTTGAGCCAAATCTAATAACCTTGAAATGTGATGAACCAAAGAAACCTTGCCATGCCAATCCTTCCAAAACCAACCCAATTGTGAGGTTTTAACTTCTCAAGCTTTATTGACTAGGGCATGGAAATAAACTCATGAACCCATGGAGTAACTTGTTAAATCTCATTGCCCTTACCTACATGGATAACAAGCAAGACAAGCCAACATTGCATTTTATTAGTTAAATGAAGAAATCAAAATAATATTCATGATCACAAAAGGAACATAAGTCAAGGTGCTTGGTAATCCCTCAAAAGGAGAAAAACTCAAAGTAGGGAGGAGAACCAAGAATCCTAGTGTAATCTTGTTGTGAATAAATCAACATGGTATGATGAAGGGATCTTAGGGGCAAAAATTGGGGTACAACAGCTGCCCTTATTTAAGTTTCTTCTATCCAGAGATACGAAGGTTAAAAATCTTCGTGTCGACACGATCGAAGATACTTATATATAAAACAAACCCTATTTTTTTCCCTAAGATGCCACACAAATGCTTATGCATATGAATGCATATGAGCAGGACCAAAGAGACGCAAAGTATCACTAGGGATGCAACAATAATAAAGAAATAAAGGAGCAACCCCACCAGGAAAATAAATCACTGTTAGGCCAAAACACCTGAATCAAAGAGGATGGTAGAATGGTCAAAGGATACACCAACTTCTACTGAAGGCGAAGCTACCGACGTTTACTGAAGGCAGAGAGAAAGATAACAAACATAAACGTTCACTGCCGATGGTCTACCAACTTTCACTGAAGGTAGAAAGGGAAAATATCATAGCACCTCCGTTCATTGACGATGAACTACCAACGTTCACTGAGGGTAGAAAAAAGATAATAAACATTGACGTTCACTGTCGATGGTCTACCAACTTTTACTGAAGGTAGAAAGAGAATATATCATAGCACCACCGTTCACTAACGATGAACTACCAACATTCACTGAGGGTAGCAAAAAGATAACAAACACCGACGTTCACTGCCGATGGTCTACCAACTTTCACTGAAGGTAGAAAGAGAATATATCATATCACCACCATTCACTGACGATGAACTACCAACGTTCACTAAGGGTAGCAAAAAGATAATAAACATCGACGTTCACTGTCGATGGTCTACCAACTTTCACTGAAGGTAGAAAGAGAATATATCCTATCACCGCCGTTCACTAACGATGAACTACCAACATTCACTGAGGGTAGAAAAAAGATAACAAACACTGACGTTCACTGCCGATGATCTACCAACTTTCACTGAAGGTAGAAAGAGAATATATCATATCACCTCCGTTCACTGACGATGAACTACCAACGTTCATTGAGGGTAGCAAAAAGATAATAAACATCGACGTTCACTGTCGATGGTCTACCAACTTTTACTGAAGGTAGAAAGAGAATATCATATCATCGTCGTTCACTGACTATGAACTACCAACATTCACTGAGGGTAGAAAAAAGATAATAAACATCGACATTCACTATCGATGGTCTACCAACTTTCTATGAAGGTAAAAAGAGAATATATAATATCACTGCCGTTGACTGACGATGAACTACCAATGTTCACTGAGGGTAGCAAAAAGATGATATACATCGACGTTCACTGTCGATGGTCTACCAACTTTCACTGAAGGTAGAAAGAGAATATATCATATCACCTCCGTTCACTGACGATGAACTACCAACATTCACTGAGGGTATCAAAAAGATAATAAACATCGGTGTTCACTGCCGATGGTCTACCAACTTTTACTGAAGGTAGAAAGAGAATATATCATATCATCGCCGTTCACTGGCGATGAACTACCAACGTTCACTGAGGGTAGCAAAAAGATAACAAGTTTCCCAAAGATTCTGGTGTTTCACCTAGAACGGGTCTCAACTTCTTCTTTAAATAAGGCGCTCTGCCTGGAAATGATAACATATGAGTTATCTCAAATAAAGAGATTTGCTACTTGTTGTCATGGAAGATTGTAAAAAGAAATGGCTTTTTGGGAAGGAGGTATGACTTCCTGGGGAGATGCCATGATATTCTTGCTGAGGGGATAAAGTCTTCTCGTGAAAAATAAATGCACCAACCAAAATATGGAGTTTTCAGAAATCCAAAGTAAATAACACTGCCGTGGAACCACAGATTCAAACCAGAAATAAGTTTGAATGAAACAGTCAACCAAAATACATCCTTTGAGAAATAAACTCAAGAGGGAAAAACAAATCCAACCAAACAAGGATCTGTACCGGAAGGCTAAAGCAAAAATCTTCCATGAGAGACAACTCAGTGGGGACAATGAAATAATATACGCTTTCTGCTTAGGACCAACACTCTGTTGAAGAGAGGACAATGTAAATCTGCAAAACAGGGTAATATGTCAACAAAAAAATATTAACAAATGTCAATGAATAATGACTTGCCAATTTTAGCTATGCATGATGTATGCATGAATGTAGAAGTGTTATCGTGCGTATGCTAACACAATAGATATACAACATTGGGAACAACCAGGTAAAACTGCCTCGAGCACTAACAACACTCGGTTAAACTTCATCCATGATGATCATTCCAAGAAAGGTAAAGGCCAGCTGAGGAAACAAAACCTACTGCCTGCTTTAACTTTACTGAGGAGAAACATGATCCGGAGGTAGATAAATCAAAGTGATGAAATAGTACGGATACAGGGATAAAACATCCTTCTTCCGGCTTCACCAGGGAAACAAGTGTTTTTTGAAAGTGACATTCCTACTGAAGATTACAAAACCAGTCTCAAGCAAAGCAGACCAAAACAAAAACATCGGAACATTCATTGGGGAAATCAGACTCACTTCATTGGCGAGGTTAACATCATATTCACAATACGTCCTTCATTTGGAGAAACCAGGGACCTACGTTCTTTAAGAGCGGGTATGGTACTAATCTCTATGGAAAAAGAACTTCTATCGGGCCAAACAAAAACTTCACTGGAGAAAATGCGGATTGAAACTTCACATCATGAAAACTCAAAAAAGAGGAGAAATGAATCCAAACTTGACCGAGGATACCGGAACCATAAACCCGATACGAAGAAAACAACTCGAGTAGTCCTTCCCGAGGGGAACAAAAACTTCTCAAAGCAACTGGAGTTTGTCCATTGTTGGGATCACCATTTTTGTTGTCATTGTTTCATCACAAATCTCAAAGTAAAAACAGATTGTAAAATCTCTTCTTTTTTTTAAAAGTCAATTTTGTTATTTAATCTTTTTTTTGCTTTGAAAGTTATTATCAATAATAAACGGAGACTTTGCAAACTAAATAAAATAATAAATACAAAGATTGGGTAAAAGCTCAAATTTCATTAATAGAATGGTAGTCTGCGAATGGCGAGACTCCATAGATGATTACAAAGTTCGGAAAATGGTAATATATACTAGAAAAGATACATTAAGATATAATGACCAATATCCCCTCCAACAACTTTTGAAATCCTGAGCATCGGCTTCTGTTGAAGTATGGTGAGGATCCGAGAAGAGTGTTACTTCAATGATCAAATCTTCTCTGACGTAGTTACTTGCCCAGAAAGTCCCTAACTTTTTCCTAAGCTGCCCTTGCGGGTTTTCAACTTAGCGGGAATTTTATTCTGTTTATGTCTCTAATTTTTTCCTAGACCGCCCTTTCGGGTTTTCGGCCTACCGAGACGCTCCTTTTTGCCTAATCCGCCCTTTCGGGTTTTCAACTTAGCGAGCTGTTCTTTTATTTCTTTAGGCGAAGTATTTCTTGACTGCGTCAACATTCATGGTACGTGGGAACTCCTCGCCATCCATAGTTTCAAGAATTAATGCACCTCCATAGAAGGCTTTCTTGACAAAGTATGGGCCTTCAAAATTGGGAGTCCACTTTCCCCTAGAATCAGTGTTGAAAGACATGATCTTCCTGAGCACGAGGTCGCCTTCTCTAAATTCACGAGGTTTGACCTTTTTATCAAAAGCTTTCTTTATTCTTCTCTGGTATAACTGGCCATGACACAAAGTTGTCATTCTCTTCTCCTCAATTAAATTCAATTGGTCAAACCTGTTCTGGACCCATTCAGCCTCTGTCAACTTGGTTTCCATTATCACATGCAGCGAGGGAATCTCTACCTCGACAGGGAGTACAACTTACATTCCATACACCAGGAAGAACGGGGTTGCTCCTGTTGAAGTGCGGACATATGTTTGATATCCATGCAGAGCAAAAGGAAGCATTTCATGCCAATCCTTATAAGTAACAACCATTTTCTGGATAATTCTCTTGATATTCTTATTAGCAGCTTCAACAACCCCATTAATCTTAGGCCTGTATGGAGATGAATTATGATGGACAATCTTGAATTCTTCGCACAGTTCTGTCATCATCTTGTTGTTCAAATTCGAGCCATTGTCAGTGATAATCATGCTTGGCACACCATACCAGCATATAAGGTTATTCTTAATGAAGCGCACAACCACCTGCTTAGTAACATTGGCATATGAAGCAGCCTCCACCCACTTGGTGAAGTAATCAATTGCTACTAAGATAAAACGGTGTCCATTCGAAGCTTTGGGTTCTATCATCCCAATCATGTCAATACTCCACATAGAGAAAGGCCACGGGGAGGAAATCACATTGAGAAGTGTCGGAGGCACATGGACCTTGTCTGCATAAATCTGGAATTTATGACACTTCTTTGCAAACTTATAACAATCAGATTCCATTGTCAACCAATAGTAACCTGCCCTTAGCATCTTTTTAGCCATTAAATGTCTATTGGCATGAGTGCCAAATGAACCTTCATAAATCTCATGCATCAACATGTCTGCTTCGTGTCTATCCACGCATCTGAGCAAGACCATGTTATAATTTCTCTTGTATAACACCTTTTCATTGAGGAAGAAACTGCCAGCCAATCTTCTCAGTCTTTCTATCTTTCTTTGATGCACCGATCGGGTATTCTTGAGTCTGAAGAAAATGCTTGATATCATGATACCAAGGTTTTTCATATGCTACCTCCTCTATTGTAAACACATGAGCGGGCCTATCCAGACGTCGAACCGTAATTCAGGGTATATCATTCAAAGTATTCACTTGGTACATAGAAGTTAGGGTTTCCAGAGCATCTGCTATTTGATTTTCGTCTCTAGAGATGTGATGGAATTCAACTTTATTGAAGAATGGTAATAATCTTCTAGCATAATATTTGTAAGGGATCAAGTCGGGGTGACGAGTATCCCATTCTCCTTTAATTGGATTTATTACCAAAGCTGAATCACCATACACATCGAAAATTTTAATTCCGAGATCAATAGCTTCTTCGTGACCCATGATGCAAGCCTCATATTCTACCATATTATTAGTACAATCGAATGTTAACCTTGCAGTAAAGGGAACGTGCGATCCATGAGGAGTGACAATCACAACACCAATTCCTTTACCATAAGCATTCACAGCTCCATCAAATATCATAATCCAACAAGATTCAGGGTCAGGGCCTTCCTTAGGCAACGACTTATCACAATCCTTCACTTTCAGAAACACCACATCCTCATCGGGGAATTCATATTCTATAGACTGGTGATCCTCCACTGATTGGTGAGCAAGATAATCTACCAACACACTACTTTTAATAGCCTTTTGAGTGCGGTATTCGATATCGTATTTGTTGTACCCCAAAATTTGCCCTCCCATATTCTTCAAGAATTTGCCAAGTCAAAGCTTCAAACATCTCCCCAAGGGTTGCACAGTGTAAGGGTCTCCTAACAGTCAAAATTATGGTTTTGGTTCTGGAAAAGAAAATGAAGTTTCCAAGGGTCTAATCAAGTCTCACATGCCTATAAATATGGTCAAGCATCCTCATACCAAGTTTCAAGACTTACAGCACAAAATTGCACAGTCAAAAACCCCAATTGCACTACAGTCAACTGTAGGGGCAAAATGGTCATTTGACAGTCAAAAGTTCAAATTTTTGGTCAACATCTCATTTTGAAGCCACAAACATCATTTGATCAATGCTTGATCATGATTCTCAAAGCTTGGCTCAAAAATCATCAAGATGCAAAAGTTTCCTTATTTGGACAGTTGAAAAAGTCAACTGTAAATTGACCAGGGCATAACTTTCACATGGATTATCAGAAAAATTCCATCCAAAGCTCATTTTGAAGAGAAAGACATTTCCTACAACTCCTCTTCATACTTCAAGTCCAATAAATGCTCTCACAAAAAGTTATCAATTCCAACATTATAGGTCATTTTCAAAAGTCAACAAAAAGGGACTTTAAGTCAAAGGCCATAACTTGAGATTGGTAAATCAAAATGACATGGGACCAAAGGCATTGGTTAGAGGACTCAAAGACCTTTCCAAAATGTCCAAGAACATGAGCAAAGCTTAAAAATTGAGCAAGTTATGCCTTGTGGAAGTTGGGAAATTTTTGGATATTTTGAAAAGTCAACATTGCTTCAAATGACCTAAAAATGCTAATGGGCCTCTTTTTCTTCCACAATTCATCATCCAAGGCATGTGCACGACCATTTGGCCCAAAGGGAAGTTTTTATCATTTTTATTTTATTTATTTGAATTTTTAAATGCTAGAAATTCATTTAATTGATTAAAATATATAAAAAATACTAAACCTAACCTTTTGAATCTTTTTGTGCATAAAATAATCTCAATATTTCGTGTACAATCAAATGTGGAAGGAATTATGATGATTGGATATGATTGAAGCCAAAATAGCATGAAAAAGATTTGAAAAGTTATGGCATAAAAATCAAATATCCTTTTCATCAATTCATGGATTTTCTGACCAAATTCTTTGACCTAATCATTCACCTATACATACTAATGCTAACCCTCGTGCCCATGACCTGAAAGCTGCGCCAGAAATCCCTAAACAAACTTGGAGTTTTTCAAGAAAAACTAAAATCTGAAAACCATCTTCTAGGTCGATTCAAGCCAAGAGACTGGTTCCATTACTTTCCTGAGGCTTCAAGGAAAGTTTTCCAATCAAAATCATTCATCCTAACACCAAGAAACGTGAGAACGATGGTGACCTGTACAGAAAATAGTTGATATTCTTGCATCTCGATTCATGCATTTTTCATAATTTTTGATGTTTGATTTGTGTTCATTATGTAATTCTAAAGCTAACCACATAATTTAATTGTGTTTTTGTGCACTATACGCGATTCCACCATTGTTATCTTTTAGGGTTTTGCAAGCTTTGAATTGGGCGTTTCTTAACACTGTAAAATTGGACCACCATGATGCCATGACCATATTCAGCGCGCTTGGACGAAAAGAACAGGACCCTCGCGCCTAATTTATGTGGCCATATGGCCTAATCGTTATTTTCTAGAATGATGCTTTTGGGGATGGTTCAAAACCGTTGCCCATTCTTTTTGTGTTTCAGGAAAAACAAAGGCGAGGAAGACGAAGATTAGGTGGCCATCAGTAATTGGTTTATTCAAATTCTCGCGCGAAAAAAGCATTAGCGTTGGTTTTACTTTATTATATTTATTGTTTATATAATGAACAAAGAAAAGAAGCAGCACAGTTGGTCAGGCGTAGGCATGGTAATCTCTAGGACCTGGGTTCGAGCCCCAGGTCCCTCACCCTTTCCATGTTATTTTTCAATTAATGCTTATGTGCAGAGTCAACGCTAAGGACTACCATACGCTCCTCAATCAAGCCGTCCACGCGTACCATTGCACTCAATCAAGGGCC
The DNA here is from genome assembly GCA_948472305.1 of Vicia faba. NCBI lineage: Eukaryota > Viridiplantae > Streptophyta > Magnoliopsida > Fabales > Fabaceae > Vicia > Vicia faba. Next base: position 850,013,793 of record OX451735.1, on the reverse strand, counting down.
AGGATCTGAAAAGCATGGTAAACCCCAGTCAACGCACTCACACGCATCCTGGAAAGTCCACCAGGCCAGGGATAGTTGGGCCTAAAATGCTAAAGTCTCACCTCCTAATTTGGGGACAGAAACCCCCTAGGTTTGCAATATTCTTCCCATTATTTTTTTTATTTTTATTTATTTTGATTCAATTAGTTAGTTTTTTTAATTTAAATATTTTCATAAAAAATATAAAAACAACAAAAAATCAGAAAAGACAAAGTTTAAAATATGTTTATTTAATTAATATTTTTGTAAATAAAATTCATTAATTAATTAGTTTTAATCTAGGGTCAATCTTAATGTTTTTTTAATAAATTTAAAATTGATAGAATTAGGGTTTATATTAATTTCTTATCCCTTTTCTTTTCTTTTCTCTAAATAATTAAATATTTCCTATTATTTTTATAAATTAAAATTGCATGTAAATAATTAGGTTAATTTAGGTTTAACTTTAATACTTTCTTAATAAACTAAAAACAATTAGAATTAGGGTTAGTATTTTAATTTCAATTAATCTCATTAAATTCTCATAAATACAAAAAAACCAAAAATAATTTCTTTTTTCTTTAATTTGATTAATAATAATTTAATTTCGTTAAAAGGGGTCCAACGCCCTTGTTTCTAATTTTAATTCAATTCACATATGTATTTCTTTTTCTTTATAATATTTGTGTACCTCTCCCAAAGCCGTGTAAATGTAATTTCTCGCACTTTCTTTTATTTTCTGTCAAATCGGGTCCTGGATTAATTTTGGCGATGTGGACCCGCGCCTTTGTAATAGTTTAGAACAGTTATCTTTCCGCACTCTTTTTTTAACTGTTAACAAATGCATGCAAGAATGAATGATTAAAATAAAAAACAAACGCGTAGATCACCTTTGACATGACAAGACAAAATAACTGAATCTGACACACAAATCACACACCACCCCTAGGGTACGCCTCACTGTTGCCTTGCCTCGAAAGGTGATCGTCGAGTAGAGGATGTCTTAGTAAGTCCTCATGATCCGGGAACCTGGCATGAGGGTAGCTTCTAAGGTGTCTTCCCATTGCTCTGGTGATCACCATGTCCCGAACCTCGAATTGACCCGAACACCTCCAACGGTGGTGCTACCTACCTCTCAATGGTGGGATGGCACTACTTTAAAGGACATTTACACAGACGAATTCCTTAGGGTAGGTAGACGACTCTAGATACTTGCTCTAAATTTCAAAACAAATCAAAAATACTTTTCACACCGACACCTTTTCAAAAAGCTTTCGAAAGCAATTTTTCAAACACTCTTGAGGACCGATACAAGAGTCGAACTGGAATTTTCAAAGAAACTTTTTAAAACCCACAGTTGAAAAGCAAACAAACAATTTTGAAAACACAATGAGCAAGTATCTAAGAGCCCATGGATAACCATGGATAGAAAGGGTGCTAACACCTTCCCTTTCTATAACCTACCTCCCGAACCGAGAGCAATCTCTTTAAGGAATTTTTCTGTGCTTTTGTCCTTTCCATTTGGAGAAAATAAAAGACGGTGGCGACTCTTGCTTCCGCGACATTTCGCGAACCAGCTTTAAACAGTCAGTTCCAGATCCACCGATCACAGAACTGGCGACTCTGCTGGGGACTTAACTTAAAGTGAGGTGTACCTTAGGACTAAGATCACTGTGTTTTCAATTGCTTTCCTTGCTTTCTTTATTATTGTGGGTTGCTTGGGAGTTCTATAGATCCTAACCCGGATCTGGGGAATACCTTCTTAAAAAGTAGCAACAAGACTGTGAGGGAACTGTGCGGGGTATACCGACATGGTTGAAACAGTCTGCTACGTTGATGTGGCACTTTGGTGTGTACCGGTAACCCTTGAGTTCAGTCAAGGAGAGTACGGGGCCTCCGCGTGGTGTCGTGAAGCATCAACAGACCTTAGGAACCTTAATTGAACTATCTTGGCCTCTTTAGGGTAGTGAGATAACTGACTTTGGTGCAGTCCGAGGTTGGTTGATACTCGATACTACACTCAATTGAGGGTTGCTTTCCTGGAATATTTCGGTCGCCAGTTCAGTGGCTAAATCGAAATGATGAACAATGAAAGCAATCCCGTGATATTGGGACCCTTAGAACCCGGTTACTTCTAATAGGACAGGTTGGACCCACCAACTTCAAGAGGGTAATACCCAGACCCCATGCTGGCCTTAAACCTTAAGGGCTTGTCTTGTGTGCCTTGTGTGCCTTACATGTTTGTCTTTGTAAATATCTATGGTGTGTTTAATCATAGCATCATGACATCATCCAGCATCATATGCATTGACTAACCATTTCAGGGGTTCGAATCTTCATCTCTGTTCTTGTTTTGTAGGACATGGAAACTGTTCGTAGAAAGACAATTCAAATCAGTCTTGTAAGGATCCCTCCTCATCTTAAGGAGCTTATATCCAGGATTCCCGAGAACTCTTCATTCAGTGAAAGACATGGAAGTCTCATCAGCTTGGTCAATACCAACATTGAGGAAGATATGATCAAGGTCCTGTTCCAATTCTTTGACCCTCTGTATCACTGTTTCACCTTCTTGGATTATCAACTGGTACCTACATTGGAGGAGTTCTCCCGGCTCCTGAAGATCCCTATCCTTGATCAACTACCCTACAACGGTACGGAAAAGGAACCCAAACTTGAAGAGATTGCTAAAGCCTTGCATCTACAGCCATCTGACCTCAAGGGACATTGGGAAGTTAGAAGTGGTATCAAAGGGTTCTTAGCCAAGTTTCTATTTGAAAAGGCCCATGAATGTTGGAACTCCCTTGATTTGCAAGCTTTTGAAGAAGTGGTGGCCCTCCTTGTCTATGGTTTGGTGTTGTTCCCTAACCCAGACCAGCTTATTGATATCAGTGCTGTCCAGATCTTCATGTCCAGGAATCCTATACCTACGTTGCTGGGGGACATCCTTCACTCATGTTACACTCGAACCATGAGAAAAAGAGGTGTCCTTATGTGTTGCACTCCTCTCCTGGGAAGGTGGTTTATTTCGCACCTTCCACAATCAGTTTTGAAGAACGAGCGGGGTTTGAGATGGTCACAACGGTTGATGACTCTTACACATGCAGATATACATTGGTGCCCTCGGTCTAGGGAGGATGTCACTATCATTGATCGTTGCGGGGAGTACCCTAATGTTCCTTTACTTGGAATCAGAGGAGGTATTACTTACAACCCATGCCTGGCTTGGAGACAGTTTGGTTATGCTCGGAGGGATGGCCCTCATGACATGTTAATTCCTGACATAGTCTTTGACTTCGACAACGATACTCAAGGACTTCGCCAGAGATTTATCAGAGCCTGGAAGATGCCCAGTAGGATGGACAGCAAGACACTGGGGCACAGGAATTCCATCCCATTGGAACCTTATCTCAAGTGGGTACGAGCCCGCTCCCAGAAGTTAGTGATGCCTTATCCTCATATGCTCCCAGTAATCAAAGAACCAGTCTTGGAAGGAGAAGTGTCCTACACCATTCAGCATCCTGACATGCCCACATCCTGGGAAGAGATGCAGAAGAGCTGGATCCAGCTTAAGGAAGAACGGAATTCTCTTGAGACCAGTCTACATGCTAGTGAAAAGAAGGTCTTGGAACTCACCCGCCTGTTGCATGAGGAGAGGAATCTCAACACCTACATAGCTCCAAAGAGGATGCGTAGTGTATTTTGGGATTGATTTGCTTTTGTATTTGTTTTGCCCATGAGGCTTTGATGTACTGAACAATTATTTCCTTAATGATAACGTGTGTTCTTTTTTGTCCACAACAAATTTGAACTTTCGAACCCTTGAATGCATTGCATAAACACATATCATTCATCATGTGCATAGCAGGTTTTCCTCTTTTCAGGTTGCTTACAGTTCTTCGCTGTTTATTTCAGCATCATGAATCCTGACTCATCATCAACTGAGATGTCCATCAAGGCTCTTCAGGCGCAGAATGCGCAATTTCAGGAATTAATCATGGGTTTGGCTCAGGGCCAAGAAGAGCTGAAGGCTCTGCTCCTGAAGAAGGAGAAGAAGAAGAAGAGAAGAACCGTTCTGTTCAACTCGGGCCGAAGGTTTGACAATACTCTGCAAAATGAAGAGGCTGGTTCTTCTATTGGCAAGAGTACTCCTCAAGCGGAAAAAGGTCCTAGTCCGGTAGTCTCCGACAACGAGACTGATTTTGATGAAGAGCAATATCCTCCGCAGAAGACAGATACAAACAGTTGGAGGACAGGCTGAATGCTATGGAGATACAACAGGTACCTGGGCTGGATTTTGGAGATTTGGGTTTGTCTACCGGTGTGATTATTCCTCGTAAGTTTAAAGCACCATCTTTCACTAAGTACGACGAGGCGTCTTGTCCCAAGTTACATCCCAGGTCCTATGTTCGGAAGATTCAACCGTACTCAGTGGATAAGAATTTGTGGATCCACTTCTTCCAGGAGAGTCTTTTAGGGACTCATCTCGAATGGTTCTATCAGCTGGATGGGACCAAGGTTCATAACTGGGAGGAGTTGGCTACTGCTTTCTATAAGCAGTATCAGTATAATGCCGACCTTGCCCCTACACGTACCCAACTCCAGGGTATGTCGTTAGGGTCAAGTGAAGGTTTTAAAGAGTACGCTCAGAAGTGAAGGGATCTGGCTGGCAGAGTGCAGCCTCCGTTGACTGACCGGGAGCTAGTAGACATGTTCTTGGGGACCCTATCTAGGCCATTTTTCAACCATCTTATTGGGAATTCTTCTGCTGGATTCACTGATCTTATTCTGACTGGAGAGAGAATTGAGGCTGGGTTGAAGTCTGGTAAGATTCCGAAGGGTGCATCGTCTAGTTCTGAGAAGAAACCCTTCAAGAAGGAGGCCAGTGCTGTATATGGCTCCAGGAGACAAGAGAAATCTGAGCACCGCCAATCTGTCAGTGCGATAATGATTGCTCAGCCTGCTGCCGCTCCTCGGCCAGCCAATCCTCAAAGGGCTGAAAGACCCTGGAGAGAGTTCACCCGTTTGAGTATGACTTTGTCACAGATCTTGCCACAGTTGCTATCCACCAATCTAGTGACTGTCAGAGAGGCGCCAAAAAGTGTGAACACTTCCTCCCCCAAATACAACCCAAAAGCTCGTTGTGCTTACCATTCTGATAGCCCGGGGCATTCCACTGATGACTGTTGGGCATTAAAGAATAAGGTGCAAGACCTTATTGACGCGAAAAAGATACAGTTCGAAGCGCCTGAGAGGCCGAATGTGGTGACTGCTCCTATGCCTCAGCATGGGGTAAACGCTGTTGATGAAGAGGTGTACGCTGTTTCTGTGGATGATCTAGCCACTCCCTTAATGACTATCAAGAAGAACCTACTGCTGGCCGGTTTATTTCCGGGTTGCAGTGAGGGTTGCCTGTTCTGTGCTGTTTCCCTATCCGGTTGTCCTTTGCTGAAGTTAGGCGTCCAAAGCCTAATGGATAGCAAGGAGATTCTGTTTAAGAAGTCTGTTGTTCAGTTGGTTCCGGTAGAAGAAGTTTCTGTGGTTACCATCTTCAATAATCCAATCAAGGCTCTCCCGAAGAAGCCTGTCCAAATCATGACTGCCGCACCTGTGGTTATTACTGTTCCGGGGCCTCTCCCCTACGTATCTGATAAGGCTGTCCCCTGGCACTATGGGGCAGACATATATGTGAATGGAATCAAACAAGAATTCAACACTGGCGCCAGTATCTGCGATATCACTGGTCCAGCCAAGGTTACCTGCAGTGGCAGGCTCTTCTCGCCTGACATTGCGCCACCCGCTGCTCGAAGATCCCTCACAATAATACCTACAAGTGTACCTGTTCCTGTTTCTGACCAAGTTGTTTCCCCTGCTGCTGAGTCATCCAATGCTCGGGGCAAAGGAATTGAAGATGAGCCTGCCCGGATGGAGGCACCGATACCTATAAATACTGAGGCCTCCCAACAAGAAATGAAGGAGATCCTGAAAATAATAAAGAAGAGTGACTTTAATGTTGTGGAACAGCTAGGGCATACGCCCTCCAAGATCTCCATGCTCTCCTTATTGCTATGCTCCGAGGCCCATGCTAAGGCCTTGATCTCATTTCTCAAGACGGCCCATGTGCCACAGGAGACATCTGCAGTCCAGTTCACTGATTGCGTAGCAAATCTGACAGCGGACAATGGCTTGGGTTTCTCAGATGCTGACCTGACTGCGAAGGGAAGAGACCACAATGATGCCCTGAATGTCTCTATCGAATGTAGGGGAACTACTCTGGCACATGTATTGGTGGATACTGGTTCTTCCTTGAATGTTCTACCAAAGAAGGCTTTAGACCGTTTAGATTGTGAAGGCCTGGAACTGAAACCCAGCAATATCATCGTCAGAGCCTTTGACGGTTCCAAAAGGATGGTTCATGGAGAGGTTGACATTCCTATTCGTGTGGGCTCTCAGGTGTTTGACTCTACTTTTTATGTGATGGATATCCGTCCATCGTACTCTTGTCTACTGGGTCGACCTTGGATCCATAAAGCTGGGGCAGTGACCTCTACCTTGCATCAGAAGCTAAAGTACCCCGTCAGAGGGAAGATCGTCACTGTGCAGGGAGAGGAGGAGTATATGGTGAGCCATTTGAATTCTTTCAGATACATTGAGATAGACGGGGAATTTATTGAGACCCCCTTCCAGCATTTCGAAGAGGTACTTCCAATTTCAGCAGTAGCAGAAACAGCAGTCGAAGAGAATGTTCCTTTGAAGATGGCTTCTCTAAAGGATGCCCGGGCTGTGGTTTAGAAAGGTGAATGTGCTAACTGGGGCAGGCTTCCCGACTTTACACAGAAAACTGACAAATTTGGACTGGGTTTTACTGCAGAGGGTCAGAAAGCTATGCGGAAGGCGAAGACCAGAAGACCTCTTGTGCTCATCACAAATCCAGGAGTGAATGCTGTTGGGGAGGACAATGAAGTGGACGAAGCTGAGTTCAATAGCTGGATCTACCCGACGACTGAAGGCGGATTGACCAATTGGATTGTCAAAGACCATACTCCTGTTACTTTTGTTACACAGTAATAAACTTCTTTGTTTTGTTATTTGTAATAAACAATAAATAAACTCTATGGCCCGGTGTCTTACCCGAGGCACCGTGGTTTCATTTGTGAGGGCATATAAATTGTCATTTCATATATCATAAATGAAAATCTTGGATGTTTCTCGCATTTCAAATCCTATGCTCCTTTTCTGTCTTTCCTTCCTTTATACATATTTCAAAACAGCTGTATTTACACACACTCACTCATACAGGTTTCAATCCACTCTGGATCTCACTGGTAACGACTCTGCTACTGCCAGTTATGACTTCGAAAATCCGATCAACTTAGCCGAAGACGAAGGTGAAGATGATTGCGAAGTGCCTGGCGAACTTGCAAGACTATTACTTCAGGAAGAGAGGGCAATTCAACCACACGAAGAGCCAGTGGAAATAATAAACTTGGGTACTGAGGCAGACAGGAAAGAGGTAAAGATTGGTGCCAACCTAGAGCTCAGCGTGAAGCAACGGTTGACTAAGATGCTACATGATTATATGGAGATATTTGCTTGGTCCTACGAAGACATGCCCGGGTTGGATACCGATATTGTGGTCCATCACTTGCCTACTAAGGAAGACTACCCTCCAGTTAAGCAAAAGGTCCGTCGCATGCGTCCAGAGATGTCTGAGAAGATCAAAGTCGAGGTTATGAAACAGTTTGATGCCGGATTCCTTGCAGTGACTTCTTACCCGTAGTGGGTTGCTAATGTGGTGCCAGTACCAAAGAAGGACGGAAAGGTCAGAATGTGCGTTGATTACAGGGATCTGAACAGGGCCAGTCCCAAGGATGACTTCCCTCTACCTCACATTGACGTCCTTGTCGACAATACAGCTCAGCACAAGGTATTCTCTTTCATGGATGGCTTTTCAGGTTACAATCAGATCAAGATGGCACCTGAAGACATGGAAAAGACTACATTTGTTACTCAGTGGGGCACCTTATGTTACAAGGTCATGCCTTTTGGACTAAAGAACGCTGGGGCAACCTACCAACGTGCCATGGTCGCTTTATTTCATGACATGATCCATCATGAGATAGAAGTGTATGTTGACGACATGATCGCAAGGTCCCAGACTGAGAAGGAGCACCTAGATCATCTGCAGAAACTATTTGACCGGTTGAAACTTTACAAACTGAGGTTGAACCCGAACAAGTGCACCTTTGGGGTAAGATCTGGAAAGTTGCTAGGCTTCGTGGTAAGTGATAAAGGTATTCAAGTGGATCCTGCCAAGGTTAAAGCTATTCAAGAGATGCCAGTTCCTAGGACAGAGAAGGAAGTCAGAGGCTTTTTAGGACGCCTGAATTACATTGCTCGCTTCATCTCGCACCTGGCTGCTACTTGTGAACCAATCTTCAAGCTGCTGAAGAAAGATCAGGTAGTACGTTGGAATGATGAATGTCAGGCTGCTTTTGACATAATCAAAGAGTATCTCCAAGAACCACCCATCCTTATGCCACCGGTTGAAGGGAGACCTCTGATACTATACCTGACAGTACTTGACAATTCAATGGGGTGTGTGCTGGGGCAGCATGACGAGTCTGGCCGAAAAGAGCATGCCATTTATTACCTTAGCAAAAAGTTTACCGACTGTGAGACCCGATACTCACTGCTTGAGAAAACTTGCTGCGCTTTGGTATGGGCTGCTCGCCGGCTGAGACAGTATATGCTGACTCACACTACCTTGCTGATCTCAAAGATGGATCCTATAAAGTACATATTCGAAAAGCCTGCTCTGTCTGGGAGAATTGCAAGATGACAAATGATCTTGACGGAATACGACATTCAGTACACGACCCAGAAGGCCATCAAGGGAAGTGTATTGGCAGACCACTTGGCACATCAGGCCGTAGATGACTATCAGTCCATGAACTTTGAATTTCCTGACGAAAGCATCATGATAGTGACTGATTGTGAAGTACCTGGACCGGATGAAGGACCTGAGGAAGGATCCCGATGGTCTATGCACTTTGACGGAGCCTCCAATGCTTTGGGTAACGGTATCGGCGCTATAATCATATCCCCTCAAGGTACTCATACTCCGCTCACTGCCCGGCTATGTTTCAACTGTACCAACAACATGGCAGAGTATGAGGCATGCATCATGGGCCTTCAAGCTGCGATCGACTTAAGGATCAAGTTTCTGAGTGTCTTCGGAGATTCCGCTCTTGTGATCAATCAGATCAAAGGAGAGTGGGATACGAAACATCCGAATCTTATTCCTTACAGAGAATGTGTGTTGACCTTGATCCCTCATTTCACGAAGATAACCTTTGAACACTTTCCAAGAGAAGAGAATCAGTTAGTGGACGCGTTAGCTACAATGTCTTCTATGTTCAAGGTCAAATGGGATAATGAGGCTCCCCGGATCATCATCTGGAAACTGGACGAACCGGCATACTGTTGCGATCTCGAGACTGAATTGGTGACTGAGAAGCCTTGGTACCATGAGGTGAAGAGATATATGGAAGCTCATGAATACCCTGAGGGTGCTTCTGTCAATGATAAGAAGTTCCTGAGAAGGTTCGCGGCAAAGTTCTTCCTTAGCAACGGCATCTTGTATAAACGAAACCATGATTCGACTTTACTGCGTTGTGTGGATAAGACTGAAGCAGAAAGGATCATGGAAGAGTTACATGAAGGGACCTTTGGTACACATTCCAGTGGACATACAATGGCAAAGAAGATCCTTCGGGCAGGATATTACTGGTCCACAATGGAAGCTGACTGCTACCAACATTCCAGGACATGCCATAAGTGCCAGATTTATGCAGACAAAGTACATGTTCCTCCAGTTCCTCTGAATGTTCTGACTGCGCCTTGGCCGTTTGCAATGTGGGGCATAGACATGATCGGTGAGATTAAACCTACGGCATCTAATGGGCATCGCTTCATCCTGGTAGCGATTGATTATTTTACAAAGTGGGTTGAAGCAGCTTCATACGCTACGGTAACCAAGACTGTTGTGGCACGGTTCATCCGGCATAATCTGATCTGCCGGTACGGCGTGCCAGAGAGGATCATTACAGACAACGGTACCAATCTGAATAATAAGATGATCACTGAGCTCTGTGAGCAGTTCAAAATACAGCACCACAATTCTTCTCCTTACAGACCGAAGATGAATGGGGCTGTAGAAGCAGCAAATAAGAACATCAAAAAAATCATACAGAAAATGACAGTGACTTATAAAGATTGGCACGAGATGTTACCGTTCGCTCTACATGGATACCGTACCTCAGCCAGGACATCAACCGGGGCAACTCCTTTCTCCTTGGTTTATGGTATGGAGGGAGTCTTCCCGATCGAAGTGCAAATACCCTTTCTCCGGATAATGAAAGATGCAAATCTGAACGAAGATGATTGGATCCAGACACGACTTGATCAACTAAACTTTATTGATGAAAAGAGGCTTGCTGCTATCTGTCATGGTCAGACGTATCAAAAACGGATGATCAGGGCATTTAACAAAAAGGTCAGACCACAGGAATATCAAGTTGGGGATCTGGTAATCAAGCGAATCATCCTTCCTCGGAGTGATCCAAGGGGCAAGTGGACCCCTACGTACGAAGGGCCATTTGTGGTTAAGCATGTGTTCTCAGGAGGAGCCATGATTCTAACCAACATGGACGGTGACGACCTTCCTCACCCCGCTAATGCAGACATAGTAAAAAGATACTACGCATAAAAAAGACCCGCTAGGCTGACATGCCTAGGCAAAAGTTAGGGCTTCCCGGCGAACCAAAAGGGTTCGGGAAAAATGAAGGGATGAAATGGAAAAAATCTGTACACCCGACAAGTCGAAAACCTGAAAAGGCGGCTTGGGAAAAAATGGGTATCCCGGTGGACTGAAAACCCGAAAGGGCGGTCCAGGCAAAAGTTAGGGATAAAAGCGTAATACTATGTCTCATTGGATCACTTTCCATCCAGAATCCGGTATCTATATCAAGTTCAGACGGCATCGATCAGTCAGCTTTATCTTTGTTCAGGTCATCAAGTGATGAGACGCTCGGAGTTATAAAGGCAATAGCAGAGTTGAGACCCAGTGGGATCATTCATTTCACACAGCTGTTTTATTTTCTCTTGTACAAAATTTGTATAAACTCTTTTGTTCGGCGGCGTTCTCTTACTAGGATGCCAGCCTCTTGTACATAAAACGCCTATTTTACAGGCAAATGCAAAATCAATACAAATACACTTTTCAGTTAAAATTGCCAATTGTTTTTCCCTTTTCTGTTTTGTTTTGCGAAGAACGTCCAAGGTTCAATTTGTGATATATGCATTGACAATAATTTGCTAACTCATGAATATTTGCATACGAAATAAAGGATTAATTACAGGTAACGTTAGAAACAGGGGCAATAAAGAGTTGTCTAAGCAATCTAATTGTTCCATCCTCCAAGGCACCAAGGTAGGTTCAGCTAAAGAACATAACCAGATATCCTAATTCCCCAGAGAGTGAATCAGCAAGTCCCTGAACTCTCCTCAAGCAAAACTGTTATCAAACCTTAAGGAAGTTGGGTACCCTCCCGCAGAGCTCAACATTCCCCAGCAGCATATATATTCTTAACAAGCATCCCCGGAAGTCTTGACCTAAAAGATTGTTCCCCGGAGGTTTACCAACATTCAACGGAGTCACTTCCCCAATGCAATTCAAAACTTCCCCAAGAGAGTCCAATCTAGTTCCCCAGGAAAGTTGGAATTCATCTCCCCAAGCAGAAAGCTTATCCCCAGTAGATTCATCAAGCTTATCCTCGCAGAGCATGAACACGTCCTCCGGCTTCATTCAAAGAGTTATTTCCTTACCAGGATATAACTGGGTTATCCTCAGCTAAAAGCCATGGAAAGATCGTCGTCAACGCAGTCTTCTTATCCCCAGCGAAGTCTATCAACACTTCCAACACAACAAAGGTATCCCCGACAAGTTATTATCAACAACTCAACAAAGTACCTCTCTCCCCACAGAGTATTGCCTCCCAGCAAGATCGTTAGGGTATTTTTCTCCCCGCAGAGTAATCCATTCGCCAAGTTTATTCCCTAACGGAGTTATCTTCTCCTACCGGTATTCTTGCAACTATCATCCCCAGCGGAAGCAAAAATCTATTCTCCAACATCAGCCCAGGAGTGACTTCCCAGCACCCGTCAAGGATTTACTTTCCTAGACGAAAAAAATACATTTGTAAACATCGCATACATCATTATAGCATGCATGTACGCATCATATCTTACAAATCTCATTTATGTTGAGAACATCATTGCTTGACCCATATCATGCATTACATATGACTGACCTTTACCTTTCAGGAAAAGATTCAGTTAAGTTCTCAGCTATTTCAAGACCTAGACCGGTTCAGTTAAATCGACTCCAAAGATTTCTCTGTTTCTTATCCAGTCAAAGGCCTTCTCTGGTTCAGTCAGATCGACTCCAAAGATCTCCCTGTTTCTTATCCAGTTGAAGACATTCAAGACCTAGACCGGTTCAGTTAAATCGACTCCAAAGATTTCTCTGTTTCTTATCCAGTCAAAGGCCTTCTCTGGTTCAGTCAGATCGACTCCAAAGATCTCCCTGTTTCTTATCCAGTTGAAGACATTCAAGACCTAGACCGGTTTAGTTAAATCGACTCCAAAGATTTCTCTGTTTCTTATCCAGTCAAAGGCCTTCTCTGGTTCAGTCAGATCGACTCCAAAGATCTCCCTGTTTCTTATCCAGTTGAAGACATTCAAGACCTAGACCGGTTCAGTTAAATCGACTCCAAAGATTTCTCTGTTTCTTATCCAGTCAAAGGCCTTCTCTGGTTCAGTCAGATCGACTCCAAAGATCTCCCTGTTTCTTATCCAGTTGAAGACATTCAAGACCTAGACCGGTTCAGTTAAATCGACTCCAAAGATTTCTCTGTTTCTTATCCAGTCCAAGGCCTTCTCTAGTCCAGCTAAATCGACCCCAAACAGATTTTCCAGATAAAGACTTAGTAGAAGATATCCAAGATTCTCTCAATGATTGCTGTTGAGGTTGTAGTCGCCTATGGTTCTCTCCCCGATACTGCGGAGGTAGTAATCATCCCAAGATTTTCTCAACGATTGCTGTTAAGGTTAAAGTCATCCAAGGTTCTCTCACCGTTCCTGTTGAGGTAGTAACCATCCCTGGTTCATTCATCACCGTTTGAAGCTCCAGATCCAGCTCCTGTAACCAGTCAGGACACATCTACACAAAGAATTTGAAGACCAGCTCCCGTAATAGGTCAGGTAATCATTTTTCTTTTTTGCAGGTATGCAAGCTCCCGCTAAGGAAGCTCTTACGCGATCAACATCCAGATGGCATCTATAAGCCCATCCACCTTCCATCATCCCTTAGCATGGCATCTATAAGCCCATCATCCTATCCATCAATCTCTAAATGGCATCTATAAGCCCATTCCCACCATCATACTACTATGTGAGCGCAAATTTCTGGGCACTCTAGTGTTCAATCATCTTCCACCCTCGGATTACGAAAGGCACGTCAGCCAATCTGCATCCTCAGGTCTAAGAAGATTGAACAGGGGCAACTGTTGTACCCCAAAATTTGCCCTCCCATATTCTTCAAGAATTTGCCAAGTCAAAGCTTCAAACATCTCCCCAAGGGTTGCACATTGTAAGGGTCTCCTAACAGTCAAAATTAGGGTTTTGGTTCTGGCAAAGAAAATGAAGTTTCCAAGGGTCTAATCAAGTCTCACATGCCTATAAATATGGTCAAGCATCCTCATACCAAGTTTCAAGACTTACAGCACAAAATTGCACAGTCAAAAACCCTAATTGCACTACAGTCAACTGTAGGGGCAAAATGGTCATTTGACAGTCAAAAGTTCAAATTTTTGGTCAACATCTCATTTTGAAGCCACAAACATCATTTGATCAATGCTTGATCATGATTCTCAAAGCTTGGCTCAAAAATCATCAAGATGCAAAAGTTTCCTTATTTGGACAGCTGAAAAAGTCAACTGTAAATTGACCAGGGCATAACTTTCACATGGATTATCAGAAAAATTCCATCCAAAGCTCATTTTGAAGAGAAGGACATTTCCTACAACTCCTCTTCATACTTCAAGTCCAATAAATGCTCTCACAAAAAGTTATCAATTCCAACATTATAGGTCATTTTCAAAAGTCAACAAAAAGGGACTTTAAGTCAAAGGCCATAACTTTAGATTGGTCAATCAAAATGACATAGGACCAAAGACATTGGTTAGAGGACTCAAAGACCTTTCCAAAATGTCCAAGAACATGAGCAAAGCTTAAAAATTGAGCAAGATATGCCTTGTGGAAGTTGGGAAATGTTTGGATATTTTGAAAAGTCAACATTGCTTCAAATGACCTAAAAATGCTAATGGGCCTCTTTTTCTTCCACAATTCATCATCCAAGGCATGTGCACGACCATTTGGCCCAAAGGGAAGTTTTTATCATTTTTATTTTATTTATTTGAATTTTTAAATGCTAGAAATTCATTTAATTAATTAAAATATATAAAAAATACTAAACCTAAGCTTTTGAATCTTTTTGTGCATAAAATAATCTCAATATTTCGTGTACAATCAAATGTGGAAGGAATTATGAGGATTGGATATGATTGAAGCCAAAATAGCATGAAAAAGATTTGAAAAGTTATGGCATAAAAATCAAATATCCTTTTCATCAATTCATGGATTTTCTGACCAAATTCTTTGACCTAATCATTCACCTATACATACTAATGCTAACCCTCGTGCCCATGACCTGAAAGCTGCGCCAGAAATCCCTAAACAAACTTGGAGTTTTTCAAGAAAAACTAAAATCTGAAAACCATCTTCTAGGTCGATTCAAGCCAAGAGACTGGTTCCATTACTTTCCTGAGGCTTCAAGGAAAGTTTTCCAATCAAAATCATTCATCATAACACCAAGAAACGTGAGAACGATGGTGACCTGTACAGAAAATATTTGATATTCTTGCATCTCGATTCATGCATTTTTCATAATTTTTGATGTTTGATTTGTGTTCATTATGTAATTCTAAAGCTAACCACATAATTTAATTGTGTTTTTGTGCACTATACGCGATTCCACCATTGTTATCTTTTAGGGTTTTGCAAGCTTTGAATTGGGCGTTTCTTAACGCTGTAAAATTGGACCACCATGATGCCATGACCATATTCAGCGCGCTTGGACGAAAAGAACAGGACCCTCGCGCCTAATTTATGTGGCCATATGGCCTAATCGTTATTTTCTAGAATGATGCTTTTGGGGACGGTTCAAAACCGTTGCCCATTCTTTTTGTGTTTCAGGAAAAACAAAGGCGAGGAAGACGAAGATTAGGTGGCCATCAGTAATTGGTTTATTCAAATTCTCGCGCGAAAAAAGCATTAGCGTTGGTTTTACTTTATTATATTTATTGTTTATATAATGGACAAAGAAAAGAAGCAGCACAGTTGGTCAGGCGTAGGCATGGTAATCTCTAGGACCTGGGTTCGAGCCCCAGGTCCCTCACCCTTTCCATGTTATTTTTCAATTAATGCTTATGTGCAGACTCAACGCTAAGGACTACCATACGCTCCTCAATCAAGCCGTCCACGTGTACCATTGCACTCAATCAAGGGCCAGGATCTGAAAAGCATGGTAAACCCCAGTCAACGCACTCACACGCATCCTGGAAAGTCCACCAGGCCAGGGATAGTTGGGCCTAAAATGCTAAAGTCTCACCTCCTAATTTGGGGACAGAAACCCCCTAGGTTTGCAATATTCTTCCCATTATTTTTTTTTTTTTTATTTATTTTGATTCAATTAGTTAGTTTTTTTAATTTAAGTATTTTCATAAAAAATATAAAAACAACAAAAAATCAGAAAAGACAAAGTTTAAAATATGTTTATTTAATTAATATTTTTGTAAATAAAATTCATTAATTAATTAGTTTTAATCTAGGGTCAATCTTAATGTTTTTTTAATAAATTTAAAATTGATAGAATTAGGGTTTATATTAATTTCTTATCCCTTTTCTTTTCTTTTCTCTATATAATTAAATATTTCCTATTATTTTTATAAATTAAAATTGCATGTAAATAATTAGGTTAGTTTAGGTTTAACTTTAATACTTTCTTAATAAACTAAAAACAATTAGAATTAGGGTTAGTATTTTAATTTCAATTAATCTCATTAAATTCTCATAAATACAAAAAAACCAAAAATAATTTCTTTTTTCTTTAATTTGATTAATAATAATTTAATTTCGTTAAAAGGGGTCCAACACCCTTGTTTCTAATTTTAATTCAATTCGCATATGTATTTCTTTTTCTTTATAATATTTGTGTACCTCTCCCAAAGCCGTGTAAATGTAATTTCTCGCACTTTCTTTTATTTTCTGTCAAATCGGGTCCTGGATTAATTTTGGCGATGTGAACCCGCGCCTTTGTAATAGTTTAGAACTGTTATCTTTCCGCACTCTTTTTTTAACTGTTAACAAATGCATGCAAGAATGAATGATTAAAATGAAAAACAAACGCGTAGATCACCTTTGACATGACAAGACAAAATAACTGAATCTGACACACAAATCACACACCACCCCTAGGGTACGCCTCACTGTTGCCTTGCCTCGAAAGGTGATCGTCGAGTAGAGGATGTCTTAGTAAGTCCTCATGATCCGGGAACCTGGCATGAGGGTAGCTTCTAAGGTGTCTTCCCATTGCTCTGGTGATCACCATGTCCCGAACCTCGAATTGACTCGAACACCTCCAACGGTGGTGCTACCTACCTCTCAATGGTGGGATGGCACTACTTTAAAGGAAATTTACACAGACGAATTCCTTAGGGTAGGTAGACGACTCTAGATACTTGCTCTAAATTTCAAAAGAAATCAAAAATACTTTTCACACCGACACCTTTTCAAAAAGCTTTCGAAAGCAATTTTTCAAACACTCTTGAGGACCGATACAAGAGTCGAACTGGAATTTTCAAAGAAACTTTTTAAAACCCACAGTTGAAAAGCAAACAAACAATTTTGAAAACACAATGAGCAAGTATCTAAGAGCCCATGGATAACCATGGATATAAAGGGTGCTAACACCTTCCCTTTCTATAACCTACCTCCCGAACCGAGAGCAATCTCTTTAAGGAATTTTTCTGTGCTTTTGTCCTTTCCATTTGGAGAAAATAAAAGACGGTGGCGACTCTTGCTTCCGCGACATTTCGCGAACCAGCGTTAAATAGTCAGTTCCAGATCCACCGATCATAGTATTCAGATAACAACATCTGTCAGCGGGCAATTCTTCCAGTAAGAGAAGGTTTTTCAAAAATGAACTTGATTGGGTCCATTTTGGAGATCAACCAAGTGGTGTGATTCAACATATACTGTCGCAAATGCTTTGCCGCCAAGGCTAAAGCACAACATGGTTTTTCTAGCATGGAATACCGCGACTCACAATTAGTGAATCTTTTACTGAGATAATAGATGGTGAACTCCTTCTTCCCTGTTTCATCTTGTTGTCCCAGAATACAACCCATGGATTTATCTAACACTGTCAGATACATAATCAATGGTCTTCCTTCTACGGGAGAGAGCAATATAGGAGGTTCAAGTAGATATTCCTTAATACTCTCAAATTCCCTTTGGCAGTCATCTATCCACACACAACCTTGATCTTTCTTTAACAACATAAAGATCGGTTCACATGTTGCGGTCATGTGGGAAATGAATCTGGAAATATAATTCAAACACCCGAGGAAGCCTCTGACTTGCTTTTCAGTTCTCGGTGCTGGCATTTCTTGAATTTCCTTTACTTTATCAGGTTCAACTTCAATTCCTTTCTGGCTGTTGTACCCCAAAATTTGCCCTCCCATATTCTTCAAGATTTGCCAAGTCAAAGCCTCAAAATTCCCCAAAGGTTGCACAGTTCAAGGGCCTCCTAAACAGTCAAAATTTGGGTTTTGGTTCTGACAAAGTAAATGAAGTTTCCAAGGGTCCAATCAAGTCCCACATGCCTACAAAAATGGTCAAGCATCCTCATACCAAGTTTCAAGACTTACAGCACAAAATTGCACAGTCAAAAACCCTAATTGCCCTACAGTCAACTGTAGGGGCAAAATGGTCATTTGACAGTCAAAAGTTCAAATTTTTGGTCAACATCTCATTTTGAAGCCACAAACATCATTTGATCAATTCTTGATCATGATTCTCAAAGCTTGGCTCAAAAAATCTCAAGATGCAAAAGTTTCCATATTTGGACAGTTGAAAAAGTCAACTGTAACTTGACCAAGGCATAACTTTCACATGGATTATCAGAAAAATTCCATCCAAAGCTCATTTTGAAGAAAAAGACATTTCCTACAACTCCTCTTCACACTTCAAGTCCAAGAAATGCTCTCACAAAAAGTTATCAATTTCAACATTATAGGTCATTTTCAAAAGTCAACAAAAAGGGACTTTAAGTCAAAGGCCATAACTTGAGATTGGTCAATCAAAATGACATAGGACCAAAGAAATTGGTCAGAGGACTCAAAGACCTTTCCAAAATGTCCAAGAACATGAGCAAAGCTTAAAAATTGAGCAAGATATGCCTTGTGGAAGTTGGGAAATTTTTGGATATTTTGAAAAGTCAACATTGCTTCAAATGACCTAAAAATGCTAATGGGCCTCCTTTTCTTCCAAAATCCATCATCCAAAACATGTGCACGACCATTTGGCCCAAAGGGAAGTTTTTTATCATTTTTATTTTATTTATTTGAATTTTTAAATGCTAGAAATTCATTTAATTAATTAAAATATATGAAAAATACTAAACCTAGGTTTTTAAATCTTTTTATGCATGATATACACTCAATATTTCGTGCATGGTTGGATTTGGAAAGAATCAATATGATTTGTCATGATTTGGTAGCAAATATGCATGAAAAGATTTGAAAACTTATGCCATAAAAATCAAATATCTCTTCATCAATTCATGGATTTTCTTGATCAAATTCTCAACCCTAATCACTCACACATATATACATATGCTAACCCTACTCCTCAGAACCTCCCAGCTGCGCAGAAAAGCCATAATAAAAACTTGAATTTTCTCAAAAAAGTCCAATACTGAAAACTGTCTTCCAGGGCGATTCAAGCTGAGATAATCATCTCATCACCTTCCTGAGACATCAAGAAACGTTTTTGAATCACTTTCCACGTCCCTAACGCCCCGAATTGGTGAATAGGATTCAAACTTTTTCACATTTTTTTCATAATCGTGTTTTAGTATTCAAGCATATTCATTGCATTTTTTTCATGGATTCTTATTAATTGATGGATTCTGAAACTAACTGCATAATTTAATTGAGCTTTTATGCATTATTGGAGATTTCGCCATTGTTGTCTTTTAGGGTTTTCCAAGCTTTGAATTGGGGTTTCCTGGTTAAGGAACAATTGAGACTCGAGACCTGGACCATTGAAATCAGTGTGCTTGGACGATTGGGAAACACCCCTCGCGCCTAATTTATGTGACTCCAGCTATTTTCAAAAATGGTGTATTTGGGGACGGTTCAAAACCGTTGCTAATTCTTGTTTATGTTTCAGGGAAATACAAACCACGAAGAAGATGATGAAGTGGCAAGCTGTGGTTGGTCTGTTTGAAATTTCGCGCTAAAGTTCAACTAACCATTGTTTTTACCTTATATTATTTATTTCTTATTATATAATCAGAAGCGTGTGAATGGCCTAGTGGTGGAGAATGCACTTGGTAATCAACAGGACCTGGGTTCGATCCCAGGTCCCCCTCCCTTTCCTTATATTTTTCCTTTAATTGTATTCTCATGCAGTGCAAGGTCTAAGGCTCCACCATATGCTCCTCGATCAAACACGCCACATGTCCCAATGCATTCAACCAAGGGCCAGGATCCAGAGACCATGATGTGTACTAGTCAACCATCCCACACGCTGGCAAGAAAAGTCAACTAGGCCAGGGATAGTTGGGCCTAAAATGCTAAGATTTCACCTCCCAATTTGGGGACAGACCCCCTAGGTTTGCAATCTCTTTTATATTTTTCATTTTTTATTTGATTCAATTATTTCTCTTTTGATTAATTTCTTTAATTTAAACATTTTCATAAAAAACATAAAAAAACAATATAAAGTCAGAAAAGAGACAAAAAAATAAATATTTTTATTTAATGTTATTTTTTTGTAAATAAACATCATTAATTGATTTTAGTTTTTTTTTTAATTTAGGTTTAAATCTTAATATTTTTCTAATAAACTTAAAATTGGTAGAATTAGAGTTTTAATTAATTTTTATCCTTTTCCTTTTCTTTTCACAATAATTAATTATTAAACATTATTTTTGTAATTAAATTACCATGTAATTAATTAGGTTAATTTAGGTTTAACTTTGATATTTCTTCTTAATAAATGAAAAATTTAGAATTAGGGTTAATATTTTAATTTCATTTAATCTTTCTCATAAAAATTCATAAATCCAAAAAATACCAAAATAATTTCTTTTTCTTTAATTTCATTAATTTAATAATATAATTTAATTTCATTAAAAAAAAGGGTCCAACGCCCTCGTTTCCAATCTTAATTCAATTCGCATATTTATCTCGTTTCTTTTAAATATTTATGTACCTCTCCCAAAGCCGTGTAAATACTTATCTTTTGCACTTTTACTTTACTTTATTTTCTGTCAAATCGGGTTCTGGAAATTTTGGCGATGTGGACCCGCGCTGTTGTAATAGTTTAGAACTTTTTATTTCTCGCAATCTTCTTAATTGTTAAATAAATGCATGCAAGAATGAATGGAAAAAATAAAAACAAACGCATAGATCACTATAACATGACAAGACAAAAATAAACGAATCTGACACACAAATCACACACCACCCCTAGGGTACGCCTCACTGTTGCCTTGCCTCGAAAGGTGATCGTCGAGTAGAGGATGTCTTAGTGAGTCCTCATGATCCGGGAACCTGGCATGAGGGTAGCTTCTAAGGTATCTTCCTATTGCTCTGGTGATCACCATGTCCCGAACCTCGAATTGACCCGAACACCTCCAACGGTGGTGCTACCTACCTCTCAATGGTGGGATGGCACTACTTTAAAGGACATCTACACAGACGAATTCCTTAGGGTAGGTAGACGACTCTAGATACTTGCTCTAATTTCAAAAACAAATCAAAAAATACTTTTCACACCGACACATTTTCAAAAAAGCTTTCGAAAGTAATTTTTCAAACACTCTTGAGGACCGATACAAGAGTCGAACTGAAATCTTCAAAGAAACTTTTTTAAAACCCACAGTTGAAAAGCAAACAAACCATTTTTGAAAACACAAGTGAGCAAGTATCTAAGAGCCCATGGATAACCATGGATGGAAAGGGTGCTAACACCTTCCCTTTCTATAACCTACCTCCCGAACCGAGAGCAATCTCTATAAGGAATTTTTTCTGTGCTTTTGTCCTTTCCATTTGGAGAAAATAAAAGACGGTGGCGACTCTTGCTTCCGCGACATTTCGCGAACCAGCGTTAAACAGTCAGTTCCAGATCCACCGATCACAGAACTGGCGACTCTGCTGGGGAATATCTTATAAAGTGAGGTGTACCTTAGGACTAAGATCACTTGTGTTTTCAATTGCTTTGAATTGTTTGCTTTAAATTGTGGGTACTATCTGGGGAGTTCTATAGATCCTAACCCGGATCTGGGGGATACCTTCTTAGAAAGTAGCAACAAGGCTGTGAGGGAACTGTACGGGGTATACCGACATGGTTGAAGCAGTCTGCTACGTTGATGTGGCACTTTGGTGTGTACCGGTAACCTTTGAGTTCAGTCAAGGAGAGTACGGGGCCTCCGCGTGGTGTCGTGAAGCATCAACTGACCTTAGGAACCTTAATTGAACCATCTTGGCCTCTTTAGGGTAGTGAGATAACTGACTTTGGTGCAGTCCGAGGTTGGTTGATACTCGATACTACACTCAATTGAGGGTTGCTTTCCTGGAATATTTCGGTCGCCAGTTCAGTGGCTAAATCGAAACGATGAACAATGAAAGCAATCCCGTGATATTGGGACCCTTAGAACCCGGTTACTTCTAATAGGACAGGTTGAACCCACCAACTTCAAGAGGGTAATACCTAGACCCCATGCTGGCCTAAACTCTAAGGGTTTCTATTGTGTGACTTGTGTGCCTTCGTACTTGACTACTTGCATGCTTGTTATCTAACACATGAACTACTTGCAGGTTTTGTTTATAGTCCTTAATTGGGACTCATAACAGGGTTGACTAAGCTACTTGTAGGTTTTGTTTGTAGTCCTTAATTGGGACTCATAACAGGGTTGACTAAGTTTCTTGCAGGTTTTGTTTATAGTCCTTAGTAGGGACTTATAACAAAGTTACCCGCATCACTCCATGCATACCATAACATAATACCATTGCATACATCCTAACCCATTTCAAGGATCTCCAGGGCTTGTGATACAGGTCATGATGAATCAAACGTCCAGCAAGGGGCAAAGGGGATTTATTTTCCTCTAGCCAGGGTTGTCAGGGGCTATGACCCACTGGATATGGTGAGCCTTTGACCCTTGAAGAAGGACTCTCAATAATATGCAGTGCCTTCAATCAAGTTACCAGTTCCCAAATTCTAACCAATTTTCTTGTTTACCCCGCGAGGTCCTTGAAAACATCGCATGCATACATCCATATCACTGCATAACAGGTACCCTTTTGACAGGTTGCTTACCTTCTTCGCTGTTTATTTCAGCCGATCGTCATGAATCCTGAACCGTCTACTGAGCAATCCATCAAGGCTCTCCAGGCCCAGAATACCCAGTTCCAGGAGTTGATTATGAACCTAGCTCAGGGTCAAAAGGAATTGAAGACTCTGATTCATAAGAAGAAGAAGATGACTGTTTTGTTCAGCCCTAGACGCAGATCTAGGAATACACTGCAGATTGAAACTGAAAGGACTACTCCATCTGTTGGGGAAGGCAGTCATCGGGAGGAAAGGGTTCCCAGTCCAGTGGTCTCGACAACGAGACAGATTTCAACGACGATCAATACCCTCCTGCTGAAGACAAGTACAAGCAGTTGGAAGACCGTCTGAATGCAATGGAAATTCAACAAGTGCCTGGTTTGGATTTCGGAGACTTGGGTCTAACATCTGGTGTGGTGATCCCACACAAATTCAAAGCACCCACTTTTGCTAAGTACGATGGGGCATCCTGTCCCAGGCTGCATCTCAGGTCTTATGTGCGGAAGATTCAACCGTATACTGTGAACAAGAACTTGTGGATACACTTCTTCCAGGAAAGTCTTTCAGGGACTCATCTCGAATGGTTCTATCAGCTGGATGGAACCAAGGTTCGTAACTGGGAGGAGTTGGCTACTGCTTTTTACAAGCAGTATCAGTACAATGCCGACCTCGCTCCTACACGTACCCAACTCCAGGGTATGTCGCTAGGATCGGGAGAAGGTTTTAAAGAGTATGCGCAGAAATGGAGAGACCTGGCCGGTAGGGTACAACCACCGCTGACTGACCGTGAACTTGTGGACATGTTCCTGGGGACCCTGTCTGGTCCATTCTACAACCACCTGATTGGGAATTCGTCTGCTGGATTCACAGATCTTATCTTGACTGGAGAGCGAATAGAAGCTGGCATCAGGTCTGGGAAGATTCAAGAGGCTGCACCTTCTGATAAAAAGCCTCATCATGGAAAGAAAGAGTCCAATGCTGTGCACGGTAAAAAGAGCCGTCATGAGGTAGGGGCAACCCAGATCTCCAATCCTAGACCTGCTCAACAAGGACAGGGGCAGCAGCGCAAGGAGGTCGCACCCAAACGACAGTTCACCAAGATCAACATGTCGCTGGGTCAAGCACTACAACAAATGTTGAAGGCAGGGCTGATCACCTTAAGGGCTCCTCTTCGGAATCCGAACACTTCTGCTCCGAACTACCATCCTAACGATAGGTGCGCATATCATTCGGATAGCCCGGGGCATACTACGGACAACTGCTGGCCTCTCAAGAACAAGATTCAAGATATGATCGACGCCGGAGAGATTCAGTTTGAAGTGCCTGAGACTCCGAACATAATCACTGCTCCGTTGCCCAATCATTGAAGACCTTTTGTTTATTTAAATGTTCGAGTTGTATTTTTCTTTGCTTATACAAACAATTAATGTCATAGCAAACTCTTTTATTCTATCAATGCATCGCATATGTCTGTTTTGGGAATTAATACAATTGTTTTCATTATATTCAAAATTCTTTTCATTTTTCTGTGATGATCAACTCTCGGTTAATAATTCTAAGCCTCTTGAGGGAGGATGACGAAAACGATACCGCAATCTTTACAGTATGCTTTTGAACAGACCCCGCTGATGAGGTACAGGCATTGTTTCAATCCCTAAACACTGGAGTTATAAGGATGATAATCCCTGGTCAACCCATCTGAGCCAAAGAAGTAGGAGTTTTTCTTTTCGAAATTTAAAACCCTTAATCATAACCTGGGGCAGGGTAGTCTCTCAGTTGATCCAAGTGCATAACGAATGGCACCAAAGAGGTCCTTACAAAGCAAAGAAAGACAGTGATGGTTCCAAATGATCAATAAAGAAAGGAAGTCATTACCAAAATCAAAAAAGCCCATTAAGTCAAAACCCATGAAGGAGACTTACAAAACTGGGGCATCCCGCTGACTGTAATTCCAAAAAAGGAAACAATTCAGGCAAAAAAGAAAGGGACAACAAAAATCAAAAAAGAAGGAGGTCCTACAAACCCTCAACCAAAGAAAAAATGACTTCCTATTCAAAATAAATTGTCAACATCCGAACCATCACTGGAAAATCAGAGCAAAGACTCAAACAAGGTCTAATGCACGATCAACTGAGTTTAGGTTTAAAGAACATCACGAAGAGTGGGTGGGTACAAATAATTTGAGCCTTTATCCTTTGTTTCTCAAACCGTGAACCAGGCCACGTTATAACCCTTAAAAGTCCTAGCTGAAGCACGGGTTAGTTCGAAAGCATACTGTTACGAAAAGGTATCCTGACTCCTTAAGGCTTACGGTAAATACGGAGTTGACATCACGTTTTACAAACATTCACTTGTTTTATGAAAAAAAAAGAATGCATTTTCAAAATCTTCAAGACAGACATAGGCTTTGCATTTTTAACATAACTTTGTTTGCATATGACTTTTGTTTGAACAGCAGGGAAATTCGCACGAGGAATACCTAGTGAACAAAAGCACTTCCAACCAAGGGGCATGGTATGATCATGGTCCATCATCTGGGGCAACCCAATCAAGATTCGGAGAATCTCTTAAAGGCCAAATAGCCTGGGGCAAGTCTCCGCCTGAGTCACTTAGGGCATTCCAACAACGAATCTTGCCTGATCAAACACCTTCGGGTGGCGTGGCAAAATACTTCCAACAGGGGCAACTCCCTACATTCCCTGAACATGGACATAGTTGAAAAAATACTACGCATAATCAAAGACCCGCTAGGTTGACATACCTAGGCAAAAATTAGGGCTTCCCGGCAAACCAAAAGGGTTCGGGCAAAATGAAGGGATGAAATGAAAAAAATCTGTACACCCGGCAAGTCGAAAACCTGAAAAGGCGGCTTGGGCAAAAATGGGTATCCCGATGGACTGAAAACCCGAAAGGGCGGTCCAGGCAAAAGTTAGGGATCAAAGCGTACGACTATGTCCTATCATCTTGTCACCTGCCTACCTGAAGAAGGTTTGACCCTCAACAATTATCAGCATCTCACAGGTGCCTCCCCCATAGAAACAGGGGCAATAACGGGTGGTCCGTGCAATCTGATTGTCCTGTCCTCCAAGGTATCAAGGTAGGTTCCGTTGAAGAACATAACCAATACAATTCAATACTTCCCCAGGAGAGTCTAATCCAGTTTCCCCAAGAAAGTTGGAATCCATCTCTCCAAGCAGTAAGCTTATCCCCAGTAGATCCTGGAAGCTTATCCTCGCAGAGCATGCACGCGTCTCCCGGTTTTATTCAAAGAGTTATTTCCTCACCAGGATATAACTGGGTTATCCTCAGCCAAAATCCACGGAGAGATCGTCCTCGGCGAAGTCTTCTTATCCCCAGCGAAGTCTATTAACACTTCCAACACAACCAGGGTATCCCCAGCAAGTTATTATCAACAACTCAACAAAGTACCCCTCTCCCCACAGAGTATTTTCCCCAGCAAGATTTCTATAGTAATCTCCCCCGCAGAGTAATCTCCAAACATATTCCCCAACGGAGCCATTTTCTCCTACCGGTTCATTCTTGAAGAGCGAAGAGCTCTCTCTTCAACACCAGCCCAGGAGTTAACTTCCTGGCACCCGTCAATGATTTATTTTCTTAGACAAAAACATATTCATGAACATTACATCTTCATACATTATAGCATGCATATGCATCATACAACACAAATCTCATCAATTTTGAGGACATCCTGAAATCATACAGTTCATGCATCATGATCTTGCATACAACTGATGCTTTACCTTTTCAGGAAAGGTCAATACAAAGATGATTACTATCAACCATTGCAACTCCTTCTAGATATAGTTCAGATGTGACCCAGATATGGCGACGTTCTGATACTTCTTCCAGATTTCCCTCTAGATATAGTTCAGATGTGAACCAGATATGGCGACGTTCTGATACTTCTTCCAGATTTCCTTCTAGATATAGTTCAGATGTGAACCAGATATGGCGACGTTCTGATACTTCTTCCAGATTTCCTTCTAGATATAGTTCAGATGTGACCCAGATATGGCGACGTTCTGATACTTCTTCCAGATTTCCCTCTAGATATAGTTCAGATGTGAACCAGATATGGCGACGTTCTGATACTTCTTCCAGATTTCCTTCTAGATATAGTTCAAATGTGAACCAGATATGGCGACGTTCTGATACTTCTTCCAGATTTCCTTCTAGATATAGTTCAGATGTGACCCAGATATGGCGACGTTCTGATACTTCTTCCAGATTTCCCTCTAGATATAGTTCAGATGTGAACCAGATATGGCGATGTTCTGATACTTCTTCCGGATTTCCTTCTAGATATAGTTCAGATGTGAACCAGATATGGCGACGTTCTGATACTTCTTCCAGATTTCCTTCTAGAGATGGTTCAGATGTGACCCGGATATGGCTACCTTCTGATACTTCTTCCAGATTTCCTTCTAGATATGGTTCGGATGTGACCCAGGCATGGCGACGTTCTGACACTTATTCCAGATCCCCCCCTCAGATGACTTAGAGATGCTCTGGACACAGAAGCTGTTCTATTGTTTATTCAGAGATCACCTTTCTAGAGATGGTTCAGATGTGACCCGGATATGGCTACCTTCTGATACTTATTCCAGATTCATTCAGATATAGCTTGGAAATGCTCCAGATATGGATACTGTTCTTTTGCTTATTCAACACTCCTTCTAGATATGGTTCGGATGTGACCCAGGCATGGCGACGTTCTGACCCTTATTCCAGTTGAAGATTTCAAGACCTAGACCGATTCAGTTAAATCGACCCTAAGATTTCTATGTTTCTTATCCAGTCCAAGGCCTTCTCTAGTCCAGCTAAATCGACCCCAAACAGATTTTCCTGATAAAGACTCAGTAGAAGATATCCAAGATTCTCTCAATGATTGCTGTTGAGGTTGTAGTCGCCTATGGTTCTCTCCCCGATACTGCGGAGGTAGTAATCATCCCCAGATTCGCTCAGCGTTACTGTTGAAGTCGAAGTCGTCCAAGATTTTCTCAATGATTGCTGTTGAGGTTGTAGTCGCCTGTGGTTCTCTCCCCGATACTGCGGAGGTAGTAATCATCCCAAGATTCTCTCAATGATTACTGTTGAGGTTGAAGTCGCCTATGGTTCTCTCCCCGATACTGCGGAGGTAGTAATCATCCCAGATTCGCTCAGCGTTACTGTTGAAGTTAAAGTCGTCCAAGATTCTCTCAGCGTTCCTGTTGAGGTTGTAATCATCCAAGGTTCTCTCACCGTTCCTGTTGAGGTAGTAACCACCCCTGGTGCATTCATCACTGTTTGAAGCTCCAGATCCAGCTCCTGTAACCAGTCAGGACACATCTATATAAAGAGCTCAAAGACCAGCGCCTGTAACAGGTCAGGTGATCCTTTTCTTTTGCAGGTACGCAAGTTCTCGCTAAGGAATCTCTTACGCGATCAACACCCAGATGGCATCCATAAGCCCATCCACCTTCCATCATCTCTTAGCATGGCATCTATAAGCCCATCATCCTATCCATCAATCTCCAAATGGCATCTATAAGCCCATTCCCACCATCACACTGCTACTATGCGAGTGCAAATTTCTGGGCACTCTAGTGTTCAATCATCTTATGCCTTCGGATTACGAAAGGCACGTCAGCCAATCTGCATCCTCAGGTCTAAGAAGATTGAACAGGGGAAACTGTTGTACCCCAAAATTTGCCCTCCCATATTCTTCAAGATTTGCCAAGTCAAAGCCTCAAAATTCCCCAAAGGTTGCACAGTTCAAGGGCCTCATAAACAGTCAAAATTTGGGTTTTGGTTCTGACAAAGTAAATGAAGTTTCCAAGGGTCCAATCAAGTCCCACATGCCTACAAAAATGGTCAAGCATCCTCATACCAAGTTTCAAGACTTACAGCACAAAATTGCACAGTCAAAAACCCTAATTGCCCTACAGTCAACTGTAGGGGCAAAATGGTCATTTGACAGTTAAAAGTTCAAATTTTTGGTAAACATCTCATTTTGAAGCCACAAACATCATTTGATCGATGCTTGATCATGATTCTCAAAGCTTGGCTCAAAAAATCTCAAGATGCAAAAGTTTCCATATTTGGACAGTTGAAAAAGTCAACTGTAACTTGACCAAGGCATAACTTTCACATGGATTATCAGAAAAATTCCATCCAAAGCTCATTTTGAAGAAAAAGACATTTCCTACAACTCCTCTTCACACTTCAAGTCCAAGAAATGCTCTCACAAAAAGTTATCAATTTCAACATTATAGGTCATTTTCAAAAGTCAACAAAAAGGGACTTTAAGTCAAAGGCCATAACTTGAGATTGGTCAATCAAAATGACATAGGACCAAAGACATTGGTTAGAGGACTCAAATACCTTTCCAAAATGTCCAAGAACATGAGCAAAGCTTAAAAATTGAGCAAGATATGCCTTGTGGAAGTTGGGAAATTTTTGGATATTTTGAAAAGTCAACATTGCTTCAAATGACCTAAAAATGCTAATGGGCCTCCTTTTCTTCCAAAATCCATCATCCAAAACATGTGCACGACCATTTGGCCCAAAGGGAAGTTTTTTATCATTTTTATTTTATTTATTTGAATTTTTAAATGCTAGAAATTCATTTAATTAATTAAAATATATGAAAAATACTAAACCTAGGTTTTTAAATCTTTTTATGCATGATATACACTCAATATTTCGTGCATGGTTGGATTTAGAAAGAATCAATATGATTTGTCATGATTTGGTAGCAAATATGCATGAAAAGATTTGAAAACTTATGCCATAAAAATCAAATATCTCTTCATCAATTCATGGATTTTCTTGATCAAATTCTCAACCCTAATCACTCACACATATATACATATGCTAACCCTACTCCTCAGAACCTCCCAGCTGCGCAGAAAAGCCATAATAAAAACTTGAATTTTCTCAAAAAAGTCCAATACTGAAAACTGTCTTCCAGGGCGATTCAAGCTGAGATAATCATCTCATCACCTTCCTGAGACATCAAGAAACATTTTTGAATCACTTTCCACGTCCCTAACGCCCCGAATTGGTGAATAGGATTCAAACTTTTTCACATTTTTTTCATAATCGTGTTTTAGTATTCAAGCATATTCATTGCATTTTTTTCATGGATTCTTATTAATTGATGGATTCTGAAACTAACTGCATAATTTAATTGAGCTTTTATGCATTATTGGAGATTTCGCCATTGTTGTCTTTTAGGGTTTTCCAAGCTTTGAATTGGGGTTTCCTGGTTAAGGAACAATTGAGACTCGAGACCTGGACCATTGAAATCAGCGTGCTTGGACGATTGGGAAACACCCCTCGCGCCTAATTTATGTGACTCCAGGAGCTAATCGCTATTTTCAAAAATGGTGTATTTGGGGATGGTTCAAAACCGTTGCTAATTCTTGTTTATGTTTCAGGGAAATACAAACCACGAAGAAGATGATGAAGTGGCAAGCTGTGGTTGGTCTGTTTGAAATTTCGCGCTAAAGTTCAACTAACCATTGTTTTTACCTTATATTATTTATTTCTTATTATATAATCAGAAGCGTGTGAATGGCCTAGTGGTGGAGAATGCACTTGGTAATCAACAGGACCTGGGTTCGATCCCAGGTCCCCCTCCCTTTCCTTATATTTTTCCTTTAATTGTATTCTCATGCAGTGCAAGGTCTAAGGCTCCACCATATGCTCCTCAATCAAACACGCCACATGTCCCAATGCATTCAACCAAGGGCCAGGATCCAGAGACCATGATGTGTACTAGTCAACCATCCCACACGCTGGCAAGAAAAGTCAACTAGGCCAGGGATAGTTGGGCCTAAAATGCTAAGATTTCACCTCCCAATTTGGGGACAGACCCCCTAGGTTTGCAATCTCTTTTATATTTTTCATTTTTTATTTGATTCAATTATTTCTCTTTTGATTAATTTCTTTAATTTAAACATTTTCATAAAAAACATAAAAAAACAATATAAAGTCAGAAAAGAGACAAAAAAATAAATATTTTTATTTAATGTTATTTTTTTGTAAATAAACATCATTAATTGATTTTAGTTTTTTTTAATTTAGGTTTAAATCTTAATATTTTTCTAATAAACTTAAAATTGGTAGAATTAGAGTTTTAATTAATTTTTATCCTTTTCCTTTTCTTTTCACAATAATTAATTATTAAACATTATTTTTGTAATTAAATTACCATGTAATTAATTAGGTTAATTTAGGTTTAACTTTGATATTTCTTCTTAATAAATGAAAAATTTAGAATTAGGGTTAATATTTTAATTTCATTTAATCTTTCTCATAAAAATTCATAAATCCAAAAAATACCAAAATAATTTCTTTTTCTTTAATTTCATTAATTTAATAATATAATTTAATTTCATTAAAAAAAAGGGTCCAACGCCCTCGTTTCCAATCTTAATTCAATTCGCATATTTATCTCGTTTCTTTTAAATATTTATGTACCTCTCCCAAAGCCGTGTAAATACTTATCTTTCGCACTTTTACTTTACTTTATTTTCTGTCAAATCGGGTTCTGGAAATTTTGGCGATGTGGACCCGCGCCGTTGTAATAGTTTAGAACTTTTTTATTTCTCGCAATCTTCTTAACTGTTAAATAAATGCATGCAAGAATGAATGAAAAAAATAAAAACAAACGCATAGATCACTATAACATGACAAGACAAAAATAAACGAATCTGACACACAAATCACACACCACCCCTAGGGTACGCCTCACTGTTGCCTTGCCTCGAAAGATGATCGTCGAGTAGAGGATGTCTTAGTGAGTCCTCATGATCCGGGAACCTGGCATGAGGGTAGCTTCTAAGGTATCTTCCTATTGCTCTGGTGATCACCATGTCCCGAACCTCGAATTGACCCGAACACCTCCAACGGTGGTGCTACCTACCTCTCAATGGTGGGATGGCACTACTTTAAAGGACATCTACACAGACGAATTCCTTAGGGTAGGTAGACGACTCTAGATACTTGCTCTAATTTCAAAAACAAATCAAAAAATACTTTTCACACCGACACATTTTCAAAAAAGCTTTCGAAAGCAATTTTTCAAACACTCTTGAGGACCGATACAAGAGTCGAACTGAAATCTTCAAAGAAACTTTTTTAAAACCCACAGTTGAAAAGCAAACAAACCATTTTTGAAAACACAAGTGAGCAAGTATCTAAGAGCCCATGGATAACCATGGATGGAAAGGGTGCTAACACCTTCCCTTTCTATAACCTACCTCCCGAACCGAGAGCAATCTCTATAAGGAATTTTTTCTGTGCTTTTGTCCTTTCCATTTGGAGAAAATAAAAGACGGTGGCGACTCTTGCTTCCGCGACATTTCACGAACCAGCGTTAAACAGTCAGTTCCAGATCCACCGATCACAGAACTGGCGACTCTGCTGGGGAATATCTTATAAAGTGAGGTGTACCTTAGGACTAAGATCACTTGTGTTTTCAATTGCTTTGAATTGTTTGCTTTAAATTGTGGGTACTATCTGGGGAGTTCTATAGATCCTAACCCGGATCTGGGGGATACCTTCTTAGAAAGTAGCAACAAGGCTGTGAGGGAACTGTGCGGGGTATACCGACATGGTTGAAGCAGTCTGCTACGTTGATGTGGCACTTTGGTGTGTACCGGTAACCTTTGAGTTCAGTCAAGTAGAGTACGGGGCCTCCGCGTGGTGTCGTGAAGCATCAACTGACCTTAGGAACCTTAATTGAACCATCTTGGCCTCTTTAGGGTAGTGAGATAACTGACTTTGGTGCAGTCCGAGGTTGGTTGATACTCGATACTACACTCAATTGAGGGTTGCTTTCCTGGAATATTTCGGTCGCCAGTTCAGTGGCTAAATCGAAACGATGAACAATGAAAGCAATCCCGTGATATTGGGACCCTTAGAACCCGGTTACTTCTAATAGGACAGGTTGAACCCACCAACTTCAAGAGGGTAATACCTAGACCCCATGCTGGCCTAAACTCTAAGGGTTTCTATTGTGTGACTTGTGTGCCTTCGTACTTGACTACTTGCATGCTTGTTATCTAACACATGAACTACTTGCAGGTTTTGTTTATAGTCCTTAATTGGGACTCATAACAGGGTTGACTAAGCTACTTGCAGGTTTTGTTTGTAGTCCTTAATTGGGACTCATAACAGGGTTGACTAAGTTTCTTGCAGGTTTTGTTTATAGTCCTTAGTAGGGACTTATAACAAAGTTACCCGCATCACTCCATGCATACCATAACATAATACCATTGCATACATCCTAACCCATTTCAAGGATCTCCAGGGCTTGTGATACAGGTCATGATGAATCAAACGTCCAGCAAGGGGCAAAGGGGATTTATTTTCCTCTAGCCAGGGTTGTCAGGGGCTATGACCCACTGGATATGGTGAGCCTTTGACCCTTGAAGAAGGACTCTCAATAATATGCAGTGCCTTCAATCAAGTTACCAGTTCCCAAATTCTAACCAATTTTCTTGTTTACCCCGCGAGGTCCTTGAAAACATCGCATGCATACATCCATATCACTGCATAACAGGTACCCTTTTGACAGGTTGCTTACCTTCTTCGCTGTTTATTTCAGCCGATCGTCATGAATCCTGAACCGTCTACTGAGCAATCCATCAAGGCTCTCCAGGCCCAGAATGCCCAGTTCCAGGAGTTGATTATGAACCTAGCTCAGGGTCAAAAGGAATTGAAGACTCTGATTCATAAGAAGAAGAAGATGACTGTTTTGTTCAGCCCTAGACGCAGATCTGGGAATACACTGCAGATTGAAACTGAAAGGACTACTCCATCTGTTGGGGAAGGCAGTCATCGGGAGGAAAGGGTTCCCAGTCCAGTGGTCTCGACAACGAGACAGATTTCAACGACGATCAATACCCTCCTGCTGAAGACAAGTACAAGCAGTTGGAAGACCGTCTGAATGCAATGGAAATTCAACAAGTGCCTGGTTTGGATTTCGGAGACTTGGGTCTAACATCTGGTGTGGTGATCCCACACAAATTCAAAGCACCCACTTTTGCTAAGTACGATGGGGCATCCTGTCCCAGGCTGCATCTCAGGTCTTATGTGCGGAAGATTCAACCGTATACTGTGAACAAGAACTTGTGGATACACTTCTTCCAGGAAAGTCTTTCAGGGACTCATCTCGAATGGTTCTATCAGCTGGATGGAACCAAGGTTCGTAACTGGGAGGAGTTGGCTACTGCTTTTTACAAGTAGTATCAGTACAATGCCGACCTCGCTCCTACACGTACCCAACTCCAGGGTATGTCGCTAGGATCGGGAGAAGGTTTTAAAGAGTATGCGCAGAAATGGAGAGACCTGGCCGGTAGGGTACAACCACCGCTGACTGACCGTGAACTTGTGGACATGTTCCTGGGGACCCTGTCTGGTCCATTCTACAACCACCTGATTGGGAATTCGTCTGCTGGATTCACAGATCTTATCTTGACTGGAGAGCGAATAGAAGCTGGCATCAGGTCTGGGAAGATTCAAGAGGCTGCCCCTTCTGATAAAAAGCCTCATCATGGAAAGAAAGAGTCCAATGCTGTGCACGGTAAAAAGAGCCGTCATGAGGTAGGGGCAACCCAGATCTCCAATCCTAGACCTGCTCAACAAGGACAGGGGCAGCAGCGCAAGGAGGTCGCACCCAAACGACAGTTCACCAAGATCAACATGTCGCTGGGTCAAGCACTACAACAAATGTTGAAGGCAGGGCTGATCACCTTAAGGGCTCCTCTTCGGAATCCGAACACTTCTGCTCCGAACTACCATCCTAACGATAGGTGCGCATATCATTCGGATAGCCCGGGGCATACTACGGACAACTGCTGGCCTCTCAAGAACAAGATTCAAGATATGATCGACGCCGGAGAGATTCAGTTTGAAGTGCCTGAGACTCCGAACATAATCACTGCTCCGTTGCCCAATCATTGAAGACCTTTTGTTTATTTAAATGTTCGAGTTGTATTTTTCTTTGCTTATACAAACAATTAATGTCATAGCAAACTCTTTTATTCTATCAATGCATCGCATATGTCTGTTTTGGGAATTAATACAATTGTTTTCATTATATTCAAAATTCTTTTCATTTTTCTGTGATGATCAACTCTCGGTTAATAATTCTAAGCCTCTTGAGGGAGGATGACGAAAACGATACCGCAATCTTTACAGTATGCTTTTGAACAGACCCCGCTGATGAGGTACAGGCATTGTTTCAATCCCTAAACACTGGAGTTATAAGGATGATAATCCCTGGTCAACCCATCTGAGCCAAAGAAGTAGGAGTTTTTCTTTTCGAAATTTAAAACCCTTAATCATAACCTGGGGCAGGGTAGTCTCTCAGTTGATCCAAGTGCATAACGAATGGCACCAAAGAGGTCCTTACAAAGCAAAGAAAGACAGTGATGGTTCCAAATGATCAATAGAGAAAGGCAGTCATTACCAAAATCAAAAAAGCCCATTAAGTCAAAACCCATGAAGGAGACTTACAAAACTGGGGCATCCCGCTGACTGTAATTCCAAAAAAGGAAACAATTCAGGCAAAAAAGAAAGGGACAACAAAAATCAAAAAAGAAGGAGGTCCTACAAACCCTCAACCAAAGAAAAAATGACTTCCTATTCAAAATAAATTGTCAACATCCGAACCATCACTGGAAAATCAGAGCAAAGACTCAAACAAGGTCTAATGCACGATCAACTGAGTTTAGGTTTGAAGAACATCACGAAGAGTGGGTGGGTACAAATAATTTGAGCCTTTATCCTTTGTTTCTCAAACCGTGAACCAGGCCACGTTATAACCCTTAAAAGTCCTAGCTGAAGCACGGGTTAGTTCGAAAGCATACTGTTACGAAAAGGTATCCTGACTCCTTAAGGCTTACGGTAAATACAGAGTTGACATCACGTTTTACAAACATTCACTTGTTTTATGAAAAAAAAAGAATGCATTTTCAAAATCTTCAAGACAGACATAGGCTTTGCATTTTTAACATAACTTTGTTTGCATATGACTTTTGTTTGAACAGCAGGGAAATTCGCACGAGGAATACCTAGTGAACAAAAGCACTTCCAACCAAGGGGCACGGTATGATCATGGTCCATCATCTGGGGCAACCCAATCAAGATTCGGAGAATCTCTTAAAGGCCAAATAGCCTGGGGCATGTCTCCTCCTGAGTCACTTAGGGCATTCCAACAACGAATCTTGCCTGATCAAACACCTTCGGGTGGCGTGGCAAAATACTTCCAACAGGGGCAACTCCCTACATTCCCTGAACGTGGACATAGTTGAAAAAATACTACGCATAATCAAAGACCCGCTAGGTTGACATACCTAGGCAAAAATTAGGGCTTCCCGGTGAACCAAAAGGGTTCGGGCAAAATAAAGGGATGAAATGAAAAAAATCTGTACACCCAGCAAGTCGAAAACCTGAAAAGGCGGCTTGGGCAAAAATGGGTATCCCGATGGACTGAAAACCCGAAAGGGCGGTCCAGGCAAAAGTTAGGGATCAAAGCGTACGACTATGTCCTGTCATCTTGTCACCTGCCTACCTGAAGAAGGTTTGACCCTCAACAATTATCAGCATCTCACAGGTGCCTCCCCCATAGAAACAGGGGCAATAACGGGTGGTCCGTGCAATCTGATTGTCCTGTCCTCCAAGGTATCAAGGTAGGTTCCGTTGAAGAACATAACCAATACAATTCAATACTTCCCCAGGAGAGTCTAATCCAGTTTCCCCAAGAAAGTTGGAATCCATCTCTCCAAGCAGTAAGCTTATCCCCAGTAGATCCTGGAAGCTTATCCTCGCAGAGCATGCACGCGTCTCCCGGTTTTATTCAAAGAGTTATTTCCTCACCAGGATATAACTGGGTTATCCTCAGCCAAAATCCACGGAGAGATCGTCCTCGGCGAAGTCTTCTTATCCCCAGCGAAGTCTATTAACACTTCCAACACAACCAGGGTATCCCCAGCAAGTTATTATCAACAACTCAACAAAGTACCCCTCTCCCCACAGAGTATTTTCCCCAGCAAGATTGCTATAGTAATCTCCCCCGCAGAGTAATCTCCAAACATATTCCCCAACGGAGCCATTTTCTCCTACCGGTTCATTCTTGAAGAGCGAAGAGCTCTCTCTTCAACACCAGCCCAGGAGTTAACTTCCTGGCACCCGTCAAGGATTTATTTTCTTAGACAAAAACACATTCATGAACATTACATCTTCATACATTATAGCATGCATATGCATCATACAACACAAATCTCATCAATTTTGAGGACATCCTGAAATCATACAGTTCATGCATCATGATCTTGCATACAACTGATGCTTTACCTTTTCAGGAAAGGTCAATACAAAGATGATTACTATCAACCATTGCAACTCCTTCTAGATATAGTTCAGATGTGACCCAGATATGGCGACGTTCTGATACTTCTTCCAGATTTCCCTCTAGATATAGTTCAGATGTGAACCAGATATGGCGACGTTCTGATACTTCTTCCAGATTTCCTTCTAGATATAGTTCAGATGTGAACCAGATATGGCGACGTTCTGATACTTCTTCCAGATTTCCTTCTAGATATAGTTCTGATGTGACCCAGATATGGCGACGTTCTGATACTTCTTCCAGATTTCCCTCTAGATATAGTTCAGATGTGAACCAGATATGGCGACGTTCTGATACTTCTTCCAGATTTTCTTCTAGATATAGTTCAAATGTGAACCAGATATGGCGACGTTCTGATACTTCTTCCAGATTTCCTTCTAGATATAGTTCAGATGTGACCCAGATATGGCGACGTTCTGATACTTCTTCCAGATTTCCCTCTAGATATAGTTCAGATGTGAACCAGATATGGCGACGTTCTGATACTTCTTCCGGATTTCCTTCTAGATATAGTTCAGATGTGAACCAGATATGGCGACGTTCTGATACTTCTTCCAGATTTCCTTCTAGAGATGGTTCAGATGTGACCCGGATATGGCTACCTTCTGATACTTCTTCCAGATTTCCTTCTAGATATGGTTCGAATGCGACCCAGGCATGGCGACGTTCTGACACTTATTCCAGATCCCCCCCTCAGATGACTTAGAGATGCTCCGGACACAGAAGCTGTTCTATTGTTTATTCAGAGATCACCTTTCTAGAGATGGTTCAGATGTGACCCGAATATGGCTACCTTCTGATACTTATTCCAGATTCATTCAGATATAGCTTGGAAATGCTCCAGATATGGATACTGTTCTTTTGCTTATTCAACACTCCTTCTAGATATGGTTCGGATGTGACCCAGGCATGGCGACGTTCTGACCCTTATTCCAGTTGAAGATTTCAAGACCTAGACCGATTCAGTTAAATCGACCCTAAGATTTCTATGTTTCTTATCCAGTCCAAGGCCTTCTCTAGTCCAGCTAAATCGACCCCAAACAGATTTTCCTGATAAAGACTCAGTAGAAGATATCCAAGATTCTCTCAATGATTGCTGTTGAGGTTGTAGTCGCCTATGGTTCTCTCCCCGATACTGCGGAGGTAGTAATCATCCCCAGATTCGCTCAGCGTTACTGTTGAAGTCGAAGTCGTCCAAGATTTTCTCAATGATTGCTGTTGAGGTTGTAGTCGCCTGTGGTTCTCTCCCCGATACTGCGGAGGTAGTAATCATCCCAAGATTCTCTCAATGATTACTGTTGAGGTTGAAGTCGCCTATGGTTCTCTCCCCGATACTGCGGAGGTAGTAATCATCCCAGATTCGCTCAGCGTTACTGTTGAAGTTAAAGTCGTCCAAGATTCTCTCAGCGTTCCTGTTGAGGTTGTAATCATCCAAGGTTCTCTCACCGTTCCTGTTGAGGTAGTAACCACCCCTAGTGCATTCATCACTGTTTGAAGCTCCAGATCCAGCTCCTGTAACCAGTCAGGACACATCTATATAAAGAGCTCAAAGACCAGCGCCTGTAACAGGTCAGGTGATCCTTTTCTTTTGCAGGTACGCAAGTTCTCGCTAAGGAATCTCTTACGCGATCAACACCCAGATGGCATCCATAAGCCCATCCACCTTCCATCATCTCTTAGCATGGCATCTATAAGCCCATCATCCTATCCATCAATCTCCAAATGGCATCTATAAGCCCATTCCCACCATCACACTGCTACTATGCGAGTGCAAATTTCTGGGCACTCTAGTGTTCAATCATCTTATGCCTTCGGATTACGAAAGGCACGTCAGCCAATCTGCATCCTCAGGTCTAAGAAGATTGAACAGGGGAAACTGTTGTACCCCAAAATTTGCCCTCCCATATTCTTCAAGATTTGCCAAGTCAAAGCCTCAAAATTCCCCAAAGGTTGCACAGTTCAAGGGCCTCATAAACAGTCAAAATTTGGGTTTTGGTTCTGACAAAGTAAATGAAGTTTCCAAGGGTCCAATCAAGTCCCACATGCCTACAAAAATGGTCAAGCATCCTCATACCAAGTTTCAAGACTTACAGCACAAAATTGCACAGTCAAAAACCCTAATTGCCCTACAGTCAACTGTAGGGGCAAAATGGTCATTTGACAGTCAAAAGTTCAAATTTTTGGTAAACATCTCATTTTGAAGCCACAAACATCATTTGATCAATGCTTGATCATGATTCTCAAAGCTTGGCTCAAAAAATCTCAAGATGCAAAAGTTTCCATATTTGGACAGTTGAAAAAGTCAACTGTAACTTGACCAAGGCATAACTTTCACATGGATTATCAGAAAAATTCCATCCAAAGCTCATTTTGAAGAAAAAGACATTTCCTACAACTCCTCTTCACACTTCAAGTCCAAGAAATGCTCTCACAAAAAGTTATCAATTTCAACATTATAGGTCATTTTCAAAAGTCAACAAAAAGGGACTTTAAGTCAAAGGCCATAACTTGAGATTGGTCAATCAAAATGACATAGGACCAAAGAAATTGGTTAGAGGACTCAAAGACCTTTCCAAAATGTCCAAGAACATGAGCAAAGCTTAATAATTGAGCAAGATATGCCTTGTGGAAGTTGGGAAATTTTTGGATATTTTGAAAAGTCAACATTGCTTCAAATGACCTAAAAATGCTAATGGGCCTCCTTTTATTCCAAAATCCATCATCCAAAACATGTGCACGACCATTTGGCCCAAAGGGAAGTTTTTTATCATTTTTATTTTATTTATTTGAATTTTTAAATGCTAGAAATTCGTTTAATTAATTAAAATATATGAAAAATACTAAACCTAGGTTTTTAAATCTTTTTATGCATGA
The DNA here is from genome assembly GCA_948472305.1 of Vicia faba. NCBI lineage: Eukaryota > Viridiplantae > Streptophyta > Magnoliopsida > Fabales > Fabaceae > Vicia > Vicia faba. The sequence goes on along the minus strand of OX451735.1, from coordinate 849,973,673 downwards.
TATACACTCAATATTTCGTGCATGGTTGGATTTGGAAAGAATCAATATGATTTGTCATGATTTGGTAGCAAATATGCATGAAAAGATTTGAAAACTTATGCCATAAAAATCAAATATCTCTTCATCAATTCATGGATTTTCTTGATCAAATTCTCAACCCTAATCACTCACACATATATACATATGCTAACCCTACTCCTCAGAACCTCCCAGCTGCGCAGAAAAGCCATAATAAAAACTTGAATTTTCTCAAAAAAGTCCAATACTGAAAACTGTCTTCCAGGGCGATTCAAGCTGAGATAATTATCTCATCACCTTCCTGAGACATCAAGAAACGTTTTTGAATCACTTTCCACGTCCCTAACGCCCCGAATTGGTGAATAGGATTCAAACTTTTTCACATTTTTTTCATAATCGTGTTTTAGTATTCAAGCATATTCATTGCATTTTTTTCATGGATTCTTATTAATTGATGGATTCTGAAACTAACTGCATAATTTAATTGAGCTTTTATGCATTATTGGAGATTTCGCCATTGTTGTCTTTTAGGGTTTTCCAAGCTTTGAATTGGGGTTTCCTGGTTAAGGAACAATTGAGACTCGAGACCTGGACCATTGAAATCAGCGTGCTTGGACGATTGGGAAACACCCCTCGCGCCTAATTTATGTGACTCCAGGAGCTAATCGCTATTTTCAAAAATGGTGTATTTGGGGACGGTTCAAAACCGTTGCTAATTCTTGTTTATGTTTCAGGGAAATACAAACCACGAAGAAGATGATGAAGTGGCAAGCTGTGGTTGGTCTGTTTGAAATTTCGCGCTAAAGTTCAACTAACCATTGTTTTTACCTTATATTATTTATTTCTTATTATATAATCAGAAGCGTGTGAATGGCCTAGTGGTGGAGAATGCACTTGGTAATCAACAGGACCTGGGTTCGATCCCAGGTCCCCCTCCCTTTCCTTATATTTTTCCTTTAATTGTATTCTCATGCAGTGCAAGGTCTAAGGCTCCACCATATGCTCCTCAATCAAACACGCCACATGTCCCAATGCATTCAACCAAGGGCCAGGATCCAGAGACCATGATGTGTACTAGTCAACCATCCCACACGCTGGCAAGAAAAGTCAACTAGGCCAGGGATAGTTGGGCCTAAAATGCTAAGATTTCACCTCCCAATTTGGGGACAGACCCCCTAGGTTTGCAATCTCTTTTATATTTTTCATTTTTTATTTGATTCAATTATTTCTCTTTTGATTAATTTCTTTAATTTAAACATTTTCATAAAAAACATAAAAAAACAATATAAAGTCAGAAAAGAGACAAAAAAATAAATATTTTTATTTAATGTTATTTTTTTTGTAAATAAACATCATTAATTGATTTTAGTTTTTTTTAATTTAGGTTTAAATCTTAATATTTTTCTAATAAACTTAAAATTGGTAGAATTAGAGTTTTAATTAATTTTTATCCTTTTCCTTTTCTTTTCACAATAATTAATTATTAAACATTATTTTTGTAATTAAATTACCATGTAATTAATTAGGTTAATTTAGGTTTAACTTTGATATTTCTTCTTAATAAATGAAAAATTTAGAATTAGGGTTAATATTTTAATTTCATTTAATCTTTCTCATAAAAATTCATAAATCCAAAAAATACCAAAATAATTTCTTTTTCTTTAATTTCATTAATTTAATAATATAATTTAATTTCATTAAAAAAAAGGGTCCAACGCCCTCGTTTCCAATCTTAATTCAATTCGCATATTTATCTCGTTTCTTTTAAATATTTATGTACCTCTCCCAAAGCCGTGTAAATACTTATCTTTCGCACTTTTACTTTACTTTATTTTCTGTCAAATCGGGTTCTGGAAATTTTGGCGATGTGGACCCGCGCCGTTGTAATAGTTTAGAACTTTTTTATTTCTCGCAATCTTCTTAACTGTTAAATAAATGCATGCAAGAATGAATGAAAAAAATAAAAACAAACGCATAGATCACTATAACATGACAAGACAAAAATAAACGAATCTGACACACAAATCACACACCACCCCTAGGGTACGCCTCACTGTTGCCTTGCCTCGAAAGGTGATCGTCGAGTAGAGGATGTCTTAGTGAGTCCTCATGATCCGGGAACCTGGCATGAGGGTAGCTTCTAAGGTGTCTTCCTATTGCTCTGGTGATCACCATGTCCCGAACCTCGAATTGACCCGAACACCTCCAATGGTGGTGCTACCTACCTCTCAATGGTGGGATGGCACTAATTTAAAGGACATCTACACAGACGAATTCCTTAGGGTAGGTAGACGACTCTAGATACTTGCTCTAATTTCAAAAACAAATCAAAAAATACTTTTCACACCGACACATTTTCAAAAAAGCTTTCGAAAGCATTTTTTCAAACACTCTTGAGGACCGATACAAGAGTCGAACTGAAATCTTCAAAGAAACTTTTTAAAACCCACAGTTGAAAAGAAAACAAACCATTTTTGAAAACACAAGTGAGCAAGTATCTAAGAGCCCATGGATAACCATGGATGGAAAGGGTGCTAACACCTTCCCTTTGTATAACCTACCTCCCGAACCGAGAGCAATCTCTATAAGGAATTTTTTCTGTGCTTTTGTCCTTTCCATTTGGAGAAAATAAAAGATGGTGGCGACTCTTGCTTCCGCGACATTTCGCGAACCAGCGTTCAACAGTCAGTTCCAGATCCACCGATCACACTGGCTAACAATGAAACCCAACAATTTCCCTAATCGAACACTGAAGGTGCATTTATTTGGATTCAAGCAGAGACGATACTTCCTCAAATGCTGAAATAGCGTCAACAAATATTCTATATGCCCTTCTTCAGTCTAGGATTTGGCAATCATATCATCAACATATACTTCAATTTCCTTGTGCATCAGATCAAGGAATAGGGTTGTCATAGCCCTCTGGTACGTTGAACCAGCGTTCTTCAACCCGAAAGGCATCACTATGTAACCGAATGTTCCCCAGGGTGTGATAAACGTTTTTTTCCATGTCCTCTAGAGCCATTCTTATTTGATTATACCTGGAAAATCCGTCCATGAACGAGAATACTTTGAATTTTGTTGTGCTATCCACTAACATGTCGATGTGAGGCAACGAAAAATCATCTTTTTGACTAGCTTTATTTAGATCTCTGTAATATACGCACATGCGGACCTTTCCGTCCTTTTTCGGTACTGGGACAATATTGGCAATCCATTGAGGATACACTGGCGTCACAAGAAAACCATCATTAATCTACTTTAGAATCTCTTCTTTGACCTTTACTGCCATATCTAGGTGAATTCTTCTCAACTTTTGTTTAATTGGCGGACACTGGCTTCAACGGCAAATGGTGCTCGACAATATCTGTATCTAGATTGGGCATATCTTGGTAATACCAATCAAAAATATCCACATACTCTTTCAACAACTCAATCAACCTGCTATTCACATCAGGATGCAGTGATGCTCCAATCTTGACTTCCTTTAGATCTTCTTCTGAACCCAAATTGATTACTTCCAAAGGCTCTTTATATGGCTGAATGATATTTTTCTCGTGCTCAAGCAACCGTGAGACCTCTTTTGGAATCTCATCATAATCTTCTTCTTCATCCCCATACACAGGACATTCAAAGTTGGTAGAGGGTGCAGGGTCATTGTATTCAATGAGTTTTTTAATTAATCTGCACATATGATTTGTGATTGCAATTAGAAACTGACACATATAACAAGTGATTATGCAGATTGAATTTCAGTTATTATTTATTTTGAAAGGTTTTTTTAAACCATTTTCCAAGAAAAAGCAAAAAATAAAGACATAATTCGGGAAGCAAAGACAACTTTTATTAATGATCTTAAAAGTCACAGCAAACAGATAAGCCCCACAATATTAATACTTCCACCTTGGGCAGAGTGAAAGCTTTTCAAGAAAAAAATTAACAAATCAAATTACTTTGAAACATGTATGCAAGAGGGAACATCAATGGTGATCCAGTTCTGAACCCTGACTCTGTGCGTCACAGTATTTCCTACTCTGCTTCATCCTCGTCAACAACATTAACTCCAGAATCAGTTGGATGGAGGTAACCTCCGTTACGGAAAACATTATGATAGCTGCTCATAGTAGACTTTGACTTCAAACTTTCACCTTTGCTATTCTTTGAAGAGAACCCCAAGCCAGTTATGTTCTTGTTCACGGGTGGATCCACAATTCGTCCCCGGACTTCATTATGACCCTTACGCACAACCTGTTGTGCATCCTTAAGCGAAACTATGGAATTCTCATTTTCTCTTATGTTATCAATGGATAAGGCTTGAAATTGGGTTCCAACAGTAGCTTCATCCGCTTCTACAATGCTGAAAGAGGATAAATGAGATATCAACAATGCCAGCTCCCAATTTATGATCACCACCTTCCCTTCACACACGAACTTTATCTTCTGATGTAAAGTTGAAGTGACAGTCCCTGCTTCATGTATCCACGACCGTCGTAGCAAACAACTGTAAGCGGGAACAATGTCCATGACCTGAAAGGTTATCTGAAACAAATGTGGTCCTATATGGATAGGTAAGTCCACTTCACCGATGACAGATTTCCTTGACCCATCAAACGCTTTCACAATGATACCACTAGGGCGCATAGGCGTTCCTTGATATTTCAACTTCATAAGGGTACTTCTTGGTATAACATTCAACGCAGATCCATTATCAATCAACACATTGGATAGCGAATCATTCTTGCAGTTCATAGAGATGTGGAGGGCCAAGTTGTGGTTCCTCCCTTCATCTGGTAATTCATCATGGTAGAAACTCAAGTTATTACACGACGTAATGTTTCCTATTACACTGCTAAATTGATCTATTGGCATATCACTCTCCACAAAAGCTTGGTCTAGTACCCTCATCAAGGATTCTCTACGAGCAGAGGAGTTCATCAATAAAGCCAAGATGGATATTTTTGAAAGAGTCTGCAGTAGCTGATCTATAATTCTGTAGTCGCTCTTCTTAATCATCTTCAAAATATCATCTACTTCTTTCTCTAGCGTAGCTCCACTACTCTCTCCCATAGCCTTCTTAGGTTCATCATTCTCAGCAACTTTCTTTCCAGCATCAACATCTCTCCGAACAACCGGTGCAAACACACGACCGCTACGGGTCACCCTGCTATTTTCAGCTATATTTCTAACATCAGGCATTGGCTGGATGGGATAGGACCTGGAAAACTAATTACCAATGGGGTAACAGCTGGCTTGCTATGATACTCCACTTCAAAATGGGCGGGTGCACCAAAACAAGGCACAATGATGTTTACCCCTTCTTCAATGCAATCAGTCATTAATGAGTCATTTCCGGAAAACAAATCTTTGTTTGAAGAGAAATACTCATCTACAGAGGCATACTCCTCCTCTGATTCTTCTTCTGTTAAACAAACCTCAATCATATCAACTTCATGGTAATCATCCCTCTGACTTGTGATCTTGATAGTTCCATTATCTAACAACAACTGAACACCCTTCTTCACGATTGAACATCCTCGGGGGTCTCGACAACAAACTATGCAAGATTCATATTGGTGTTCCACCTGACCATCCGTATGGCAGAAGGTAGCATGCAATTGCACGAGGTCCTCATTCATATACTCCACATCAAAAATTCTAAACTCACCAAGACATCCAGAAACCATGTTCACTTCCTCTTCATACTCTTCCCTAGGCCTGATTATGTGGATGAGGCCCTCATCCATCATCTCCTGTAAATCAGCCTTTATCTTCTCGCAATCCTTTATGTTTGTACTGCAAATAGCACAACCGGAATGGTCATGCGTGTATTAGCTAAATTCACAAAGGTCTGCATGCATTTTCACTAAATCTCCTCTAACCAGATTAACATCAAAAATCTGGAAGTCTTCTGGACAACCGGCCACCAAATTCACAGCATTTACTCCCTCATGATTGGGTAGAGGATTATCTTTCACATTAGGTCCCACGTCTTTGAAAGATAGAACACCAGACTTCACCAATTTCTGTATCTCAGTCTTCAAAGGATAACAATTCTTGACATTATGCCCTGGTGCTCCCTGATGAAAAGCACATGTTTGGTCTGCCTTGTAATACCAAGGAAATGGTGACGGTATGGCGGGAGGTGGTCGTGTCTGGACCAAATGTTTCTGAATCAATGTCGGTAGTAACTCTGTATAGCTCATGGGAATAGGGTCATAACTCTCCCTTCTCTAATTATACACTTGATTCCCCTGCTGGGACGGTCTCTGATAAGCAACGGTAGTCGGAGCGACATTCATAACAAGAGTGACTGAGGTGACTTGCTGATGACGTTGATAATTCCTTCTAGGAGTGTTTACCCTCCTCTCTTGTATAACAGCATTTGCATCCCCTTCTTTATTCTTGGTAAACCCATAAGATGGCTTCTTCGCACCTCCATATCCTTCACTCTTCGTCGAACGACCTTCTCTTACAGCCTCTTCTAAGCGGATACCCATTCCTACCATCTCAGTAAAGTCACTTGGTGCGCTTGCTACCATCCTTTCGTAGTAGAAAGCACCCAGCGTCTTTAAGAAAATCTTAGTCATCTCCTTCTCTTCCATGGGAGGAATCACTTGGGCGGCTTCCTCACGCCATCTCTGTGCATACTCTTTGAATGATTCCCTGTCTTTCTGAACCATGGCCCTAAGTTGATCACGGTCAGGCGCCATGTCCATGTTATACTTGTATTGTTTGATGAATTCTTCTCCCAAATCATTAAAAGTATGGATTGGCGCTATCCAAACTCATATACCACTTCAACACAGCACCAGTCAAACTATCCTGAAAAAAGTGAATCAGCAGACACTGATCATCAATATGGGTAGACATTCTCCTCACGTACATCACCAGATGAGCACGAGGGCAAGTGTTGCCCTTATACTTCTCAAACATCAGGACCTTAAACTTAGCAGGTATCTTAACATTTGGGACTAAGCATAACTCATTCATATTCTGCCCAAATAGCTATTTCCCCCTGAGGGCCTTCATCTCTCTCTGCATCTTGTCAAACTGCTCTTGAAAATCATCCATTATGTCATAAAGACCCAAGTCTTCACTTGGTGGAGGGAAAGGACGACACACATCATCATTAACAAACAGAACCATATTCACTGAAGGAGGCGCATCAGGAACAACATGAACCACATGAGGTGCTGGAGTAACAATAGTCTGAACCACTAGAGTATCTTGAGACCCAAGATTGAAACCTTCAGGTGCAAAATTCTCTGGCATTCCCGATGGATAACCTTGAGGCATACGGTTTTGAACAACAACCGGAGTAGCAGATACGGGAACAGTAGGAGCTTCAGTATTTGCCCTTGTTGGTTGGGGTTGAACACTCGGTGGCTGATTCTGAGCAGCCACCATAGCTTCCATCAGAGTAGTCAGATTGGCCATGCCGGCCTTCAAAGCAGAAACTTCCTCGCGCAGCTCACGATTCTCTTGTTCTAAGTTGTCCGTCCTCTTTTTGAAATTAGCCCGAGTGTTATAGTGATGAGTCAGCTTGCTGAACAAAGTAAAGAAGCTTGGTAAGACACCTGGATATGCATAACAAATGCAAGAAATATGTGCAATATGATGCATGATATGCAACACATATGATTATTTTACTTTGTTATTTAATATTTCAAGGGATTTAAAGTTTATAGACATATTGCAATCATCAAAGTAATAGCGCTTTTGAAATACTTAAATTTTTTATTATAATAACTCCAAAATGGATTACAAGTTTCAATGATCCCAAGTACAAGATGAAAATAAAATCTAAAATCCTGAGAAAAAGAACTGATGGAGATCAATCTGTACGCTGGTGCTTCCCCGCGAGCTTGGCAATCTGAGCCTTCAACCTCTGGTTTTCTTCCGTATATCTGATGGAAATCTCCTTCCAATCATCTGAATCAGGAAGTGAGTGATCAACACCTGATTGAGGCCCAGGAGAAAATAAATCCCCTTGCCTCTCCATAGACTCTACCGCTCGACTCTCAAGGATCTCAATCAAGTCGTCTTTCTCCTTCAGGTCTGCTCTGTAGGAACTCTCTAAAGTTTGGAACTTGTTCTTCCAAGCATCCCTTTCCCGTTGCATCTTAACCAAAGCAAGTTGCAGCTCTTCCAGATCATCTAATAAGGGAGAAGTGGTCTTCACAAATAGATCAGGCATGGGTGTATCCCAGGTATACGGCATCTTTAACTGAATGGATCTCGATCGGATCCATTGAAGATATGGATCCAAAGAAACAACACCCATAGGTCCCAAATCCTTCCTACTCTTCTTATGAATGTGACGCCAGGCCTTCACAATTTTCTCCCTATCTTCCCTGTGGTCTTCTCCTTCCTTCAGAAAGAAACTACTCAAATGAATACTATTTGATTTATCCCTCATCGGATAACCAAGTTGTCACTGTGCAAGATCAGGGTTATAGTTAATTCCTCCTTTTGTACCAAGAAGAGGTACATTGGGGAAACTACCACAACTGTGAATAATCTCTACATCCTGATAAGCTCGATGATACCAATCAATGCTTGAGTGAGTAAGTGCCATGACCTTAGGAGCCCAACGAGGTTCCTTCTTGATATCCCAAAAAGCATCAGACTAAGGCATATGAGAGATAAACCACCGGTACAACAGAGGCGTGCAACAAATAATCATCCCCCATGATAAGAATTCTGAAGATGAATACAGTAATAAACATCACCCAATAATGTAGGAACTGGGTTTCCAATCATGAAAATCCTGATGGCGTTAATGTCGACAAACTTGTCCACATTAGGAAATAAGAACAACCCGTAAGCAAGTAGAGCAAAAATGGCCTCAAAAGCAACTGTACTCTTCATTCTGGAAAAGTAATGAGCTTTCTCCAATAAGAACTGAGCAGGTAATCCTCTAATCCCCCTTTAGAAGTCATATGGGCTTCCACCTCAGACTTCCCCAGGTGAATCAAGGCAACAATCTCATGTGGTTTTGACTCACCCTCTAAACCAATAAAAGGAACACGACTGGTAACAGGTAAATCCAATAGATAAGAATATTCCTCCAGTGTAGGCATCACTTGATAGTCGGGAAAAGTAAAGCAATGATACATCGGATCATAGAACTGGACCACGGTCGAGAGAATACCCTCCTTCATCTTCAGCTTCATGAGAGGAATAATGGACCCATACTTCTTCCGAAAGTCTGCAGAACACTCGATCTCGGGGATTAGACTGATCAACTCATCTATCTTGGGATCCTTGAAACTGTATTTCCCAGTCTTTCTCTTTCCAGAATCCATGGTTAAAAGTACCTAAGATATTCACAAATAGTCAACCTTTAAAATCCCTTGAAATAAGATTTCTCCAAAAGATGCTTATGAGTGCATGGATGCATGATGCAACAATCACACACAAGATCACACATATAGGGTTCATAGGTTCAATGTCACGAGCATGAGGTCGAAGATACTACCCATAAGGTATTGTTCTAAAAGTTATCACCTTCCAAACAAGGTTCTAGAGGTTCCCAGAGTCTACATCCTTCCTTCGGATATTACCAATTTCCCGATTAACTCGGTAATTAGTAATATTCTCAAGAAAGACTCGTACGAGCATAATATCGCGTGACAACCATTTCCAGATTACTCCGTCATAGCTTTCGCACTACACCTAAAAGGCCAAGATGGGTTTGGTATTCTACGGTCCTCAGTCTTAGCAGGCTCCCAGGTCGAAAGTAGTATGTATTCCCGATTACTCGGTAAACGACACTACAGTCAAAGGGGCCTCCACTGAGTGGGGGATCTCATGCCTCATTTTTTGGGATTACTCCCTCAAAGTTAACATGACTATACCGCCCGTCCTATCTTAAAGTTTGCCCAAGTCCGGGTATAAGACTTATGAGTAATCACCAAGCACCCTGAAAACCAAGAAAATCCAGACAAAACATATATACAACATATAACACAAAAACAGTAATAACACATATACAGATATAAACAAAGATAGGCTTAAACCACTTAGGGATGGACCAGAAAGAGGTCAATCTTTCCCCAGTGAAGTCGCCATTTTTATGTAGCGGTAGAAATATTTAAGACTAAGTGTTGTACCCCAAAATTTGCCCTCCCATATTCTTCAAAATTTGCCAAGTCAAAGCTTCAAAGTTCCCCAAGGGTTGCACAGTGTAAGAGCCTCCTGAACAGTCAAAATTAGGGTTTTGGTTCTGATCAAGAAAATGAAGTTTCCAAGGGTCCAATCAAGTCCCACATGCCTATAAATATGGTCAAGCATCCTCATATCAAGTTTCAAGACTTTCAGCACAAAATTGCACAGTCAAACCCTAATTGCACTACAGTCAACTGTAGGGGCAAAATGGTCATTTGACAGTCAAAAGTTCAAATTTTTTATCAACATCTCATTTTGAAGCCACAAACATCATTTGATCAATGCTTGATCATGATTCTCAAAAGCTTGGCTCAAAAATCATCGAGATGCAAAAGTTTCCTTATTTGGAGAGTTGAAAAAGTCAACTGTAAATTGACCAGGGCATAACTTTCACATGGATTATCAGAAAAAATCCATCCAAAGCCCATTTTGAAGAGAAAGGCATTTCCTACAACTCCTCTTCATACTTCAAGTCCAAGAAATGCTCTCACAAAAAGTTATCAATTTCAACATTATAGGTCATTTTCAAAAGTCAACAAAAAGGGACTTTAAGTCAAAGGCCATAACTTGAGATTGGTAAATCAAAATGACATGGGACCAAAGACATTGGTTATAGGACTCAAAGAACTTTCCAAAATGTCCAAGAACATGAGCAAAGCTTAAAAATTGAGCAAGTTATGCCTTGTGGAAGTTGGGAAATTTTTGGATATTTTGAAAAGTCAACATTGCTTCAAATGACCTAAAATTGCTAATGGGCTTCTTTTTCTTCCACAATTCATTATCCAAAGCATGTGCACGACCACTTTTCCCAAAGGGAAGTTTTTCTTCATTTTTTATTTATTTATTTGGATTTTTATTATTAATAATTCATTTAAATTAATTAAAATACATGAAAAATGTTAAACCTACTATTTCAAATCTTTTAGTGCATATAATATCTTCAATATTTCGTGCAAATCAAATTAGGGAAGAATTGGAATTGATTGGATATGATTGAGAACTAAAAAGCATGAAAAAAGATTGAAAAATTATGGTTTGCAAATCAAATCTTTTTCACATCAATGCATGGATTTTGATCAAGTTTCTTAACCTAAATCACTCTCCTATACATACACAAGCAAGACCTAATGCTCATTACCTAAAAGTTGCGCTACAGACCAAAAACAAAACTTGAGTTTTTGGTTGAAAAATTGAAATCTGAAAATCAAGTTCTAGGACGGTTCAAGGCCAAAGAGTTGTTCCAATAGCTTGCTGAGGCTTCAAAGAAGAAATTTGGATCAAAACCATAAGCTTCCACCCCCAGAAACGTGAGAACGACCTCACCCTGTACAGAACATGTTTGATATTCGTGCATCTCAATTCATGCATATTTAGAAATTTTTAATATGTGATTTGTGTTCATTATTCAATTATGAAGCTAACTGTGTGGTTTAATTTTGTTTTCGTGCCCCATATGAAGATTCACCATTAGAGACATCTAGGGTTTCCAGGTTTTCAATTTAGGCGTTTCTCATCCCTGTAAAATTAAGACACATCAATACCATGAATAAAACCAGCAGGTTGGGACGAATTGGAAGAGACCATCGCGCCTAATTTCTGAGGCCACATGGCCTAATCGCTATTATCAGAATAAGCTTGTTTTGAGGGGGTTCAAAACCCCCGCTAACTCTTTTTCTATTTCAGGGAAAAACAAGGCAACGAGGAAGACGACCTTGTGGCATCAGCTGATTGGCTCATTTAAAATTTCGCGCTAAAAGTCCACTAGCGTTGTGTTTTATTTTATATTAATTGTGGGTTATTATGTAAACAAAGAATTCAAGCAGCGCGTTTGGTAAAGTGTAAGGCTGGTAAACCACAGGACCTGGGTTCGAGCCCCAGGTCCCCCCCCCCCTTTTCATGTTATTTTTCACATAATATTCTTGTGCAGTTTCAACGCTAAGGGGTATCATACACCCTCAAAATCAAGCTGTCCACGCGTACCAGGGCATCCAATCAAAGGCCAGGATCTGGGGAACATGGTGCACTCTAGTCAACGCGTATACATGTTAGTTGGAAAAGTCCACCAGGCCAAGGACAGATGGGCCTAAATTGCTAAAGTTTTACCTCACAACTGGGGACAACACCCCCCTAGGTTTGCAAAATTTTTTACATTCTTTACTTTTCATTATTTTTACTTTCTTTTAATTATTGTTTCTTAATTAATTTAATATTTTCACAATAATATAAAAAACTCCAAAAAATCAGAAAAAGACAAAAAAATTAATATTTTTTTTATGTTATATTTTTGTAAATAAATTGCATTAATTCACTTAGTTTTAATTTAGGGTTTAATCTTAACATTTTTTTTAATAAAAACCTAAAATTGGTAGAATTAGGGTTTATAATAATTTTTATCCCTTTTTCTTTTCTTTCATAATAATTAAATATTTAATATTATTTACTTTTATAAATTGAAATTGCATGTAAAATAATTAGGTTTAATTTTAGGTTAAAATTTAATACTTTCTTAACAAATAAAAAATTTAGAATTAGGGTTAGTTTCTCAATTTCATTTAATTCTTTTTCCATTAAAATCTTAAAATACCAAAAACAAATTTCTTTTTAATTTTATTAATTTAATAATAATTCAATTTAGTTTCATAAAAAAGGGGTCCAACGCCCTCGTTCCAACGTTAATTCAAATCGCGCATTTATTTTCTTTTCGTATAATTTTTATGTACCTCTCCCAAAGCCGTGTAATTAATTTCTCGCACTTTACTTTTCTTTAATTCTTTATTTTTTCTGTCAAATCGGGTTCTGGAAATTTTGGCGATGTGGACCCGCGCCTTTTGTAATAGCTTAGAACTTTACTTTTCTCGCACTTTTAAATGTTAATCAAGGCATGCAAGAATGAATGGACAAAAATAAAAACAAACGCTAGATCACCTATACCATGACAAGATAAAATATCTGAATCTAACACACAAGTCACACACACCATCCCTAGGGTACGCCTCGCTGTTGCCTTGCCCTTCGAAAGGTGATCGTCGAGTAGAGGATGTCTTAGTAAGTCCTCATGATCCGGGAACCTGGCATGAGGGTAGCTTCTAAGGTGTCTTCCCATTGCTCTGGTGATCACCACGTCCCGAACCTCGAATTAACCCGAACACCTCCAACGGTGGTGCTACCTACCTCTCAATGGTGGGATGGCACTACTTTAAAGGACATTTGCACAGACGAATTCCTTAGGGTAGGTAGACGACTCTTAATACTTGCTCTAATTTCAAAACAAATTCAAAAAATACTTTTCACACCGACACATTTTCAAAAGCTTTCGAAAGCAAATTTTCAAACACTCTTGAGGACCGATACAAGAGTCGAACTGGAATTTTCAAAGAAACTTTTTAAAACCCACAGTTGAAAAGCAAACAAACCATTTTTTGAAAACACAAATGAGCAAATACCTAAGAGCCCATGGATAACCATGGATAGAAAGGGTGCTAACACCTTCCCTTTCTATAATCTACCTCCCGAACCGAGAGCAATCTCTTTAAGGAATTTTTCTGTGCTTTTGTCCTTTCCATTTGGAGAAAATAAAAGACGGTGGCGACTCTTGCTTACCGCGACATTTTGCGAACCAGCTTTAAACAGTCAGTTCCAGATCCACCGATCATAGAACTGGTGACTCTGCTGGGGACTAAAACTTAAAGTGAGGTGTACCTTAGGGCTAGTTTATAATTGTGTTTTCAATTGTATTGATTTGCTTGCTTTACTATTGTGGGTTGCATCGGAGTTACATAGATCCTAACCCGGATCTGGGGATACCCTGTTTAGGTAGCATAAGCTGTGAGGGACCTGTCCGGCGTAGACCGACACGGGTGAAACAGTGGCTACGTTGGTGTGGCACCTTGGTCTGTACCGATATCCCTTGTGTCGCAACGAGGAGAATATGGGTCTTCTGAGGAGTCGTTAAGCACCAACAACCTTAGAACCTTAAAAGACACAACTTGGCCATTAGAACAGTAGCAGTATGCTACGCCCATTGAGGCTAAACTCTCGTGATGGTTCTGGCCGCAAGAAAAGATTGCGATGCTGGAGTTATGACCGATTGAGGGTAGTCAATGATATTGGGATCCTCTAAGAACCCGGTTACTTTGATAGGACAGGTATGAACCAACAAACTGAAAGAGGGTAGTACCTAGACCTCATGCTGGCCTAAACTCTAAGGGTTTGCCTTGTGTGACTTATGTGCCTTACCATGTTCGCCTTTGTATCTATTTGTGGTGTGCTTTATCATAACATCATAACATCATGAGCATTGCATGCATCCTGCATAAGGACTGACCATTTCAAAGACAAGAGGGTTTCACCTTTGCTCTGTTTTGTAGGACATCATGATGCTTGTGCGAAGGAATACTATCCGGTTCAACTTTGTTCGTTCACCTGAGTTGCTTGAGGAGTTGGTTAGCGGAATTCCAAATACCACTTCCTTCATTCAGAGGCATGGTTCTCTTCTCAGTTTAGTCACTGCAAAGCGGGATCAACAGTTGATGAGTGTTCTGACCTAGTTCTATGACCCTCTGTACCAGTGGTTCACCTTTCAAGACTTCCAGCTGGTCCCTACCCTGGAAGAGTTCTCTGATTTGCTTGGTATCCCTATCTTGGATCAGACTCCCTTTACTGGTTGGGAAAAGACCCTCAGGCTTGAGGATGTTGCTGCAGCTCTTCCCCTGACACATCAAGAGGTAACAGACAGCTGGGTAACTAGAAGCGGAGTTAAGGGTTTCTTGGCCAAGTTTCTGATTGGTAAAGCTAACAGTTTCTGGAATGACCTGGACTTTAGGGCATATGAAGACATCTTGGCTCTCCTAATCTATGGGTTAGTCTTGTTTCCTAATCCTGACAACTTCATCAATGTCACTGCCATAAGGATCTTTATGTCTCAGAATCTTGTGCCCACTCTCTTGGGTGACATCCTGCAACAACTTCATGCTCGTACTACCCGAAGACGAGGAACCCTATGGTGTTGTATCCCTTTGTTGGTGAGGTGGTTTATTTCGCACCTCCCCAAGTTCGTACTGAAGAACCAGGAAGGAAGAGGTTGGGCTCATAGGTTAATGTCTCTCACCGACCAAGACATCATTTGGACTTGCAGAGGTTTGGATGAGATAGCTGTTATTGATCGATGCGGGGAATACCCTAATGTTCCTCTGATTGGTACCCAAGGAGGAATCTCTTACAATCCATGTCTAGCACTCTGTCAGTTTGGAAGAGCCAGAAGAGCAGGTCCCCATGAGATGTTGGTGCCTCACATCAGTTTTGAGTTTCAAGTGGATAGTGACGAGCTGCGTCGTAGGTTCATCAAGGCTTGGGACAAGGTTCATAAAGCTGACCCACAAGAGCTAGGGCCAAAGACTTCTTTACCTATGGAAGCCTACTACAAATGGGTTCGCATCTGTGCTCAGAAGTTAGGTATGCCGTATGAAGCTGTCAGACCTATCATGCTTGAGTGTCCTGACAAGGATGGTGTTCCTCCAACTGTCCTTCCTCCTCAGATACCTACTGATTATGAGACATTGAAGAGGTCTTGGTCGCAACTGCGAGAAGAGCGGGATTCTTACCGGGAAAAGTTCAACGAGCAGGAATTAAAGATCCAGAAGCTGACAAAGCAGTTGGAGAATGAGCGAGCTCTGAATGCCTACATCCGTACTGAGAAGAGGAGACCATGGGATCAATAAGGAGCTCCGGATGTTCTTTTACAGTTTTATTTCCCTTTTCAGTATTTCCTTTCATGTAACGCCTAAGGGCAACCTGTTGAATAATTTCAGTTTCAAAGATGAATCTAATGAAGTGTGTTCCCTTTTGTTTACAAAGTTGATTCCCGATTGTCTTTGAAAACATAAATCATACGCATTCCATTCATCATGTGCATAGCAGGTTTTCTTCTTTTCAGGTTGCTTACCGTTCTTCGCTGTTTATTTCAGCATCATGAATCCTGACTCATCATCAACTGAGACATCCATCAAGGCTCTTCAGGCGCAGAATGTGCAATTTCAGGAATTAATCATGGGTTTGGCTCAAGGCCAAGAAGAGCTGAAGGCTCTGCTCCTGAAGAAGGAAAAGAAGAAGAAGAGAAGAACTGTTCTGTTCAGCTCGGGCCGAAGGTTTGGCAATACTCTGCAGAATGAAGAGGCTGGTTCTTCCATTGGCAAGAGTACTCCTCAAGCAGAAAAAGGTCCTAGTCCGGTAGTCTCTGACAACGAGACTGATTTTGATGAAGAGTAGTACCCTCCTGCAGAAGACAGATACAAGCAACTGGAGGACAGGCTGAATGCTATGGAGATACAACAGGTACCTGGGCTGGATTTTGGAGATCTGGGTTTGTCTACCGGTGTGATTATTCCTCATAAATTCAAAGCACCATCTTTCACTAAGTACGACGGGGCGTCTTGTCCCAAGCTACATCTCAGGTCCTATGTTCGAAAGATTCAACCGTACTCAGTGGATAAGAATTTGTGGATCCACTTCTTCCAGGAGAGTCTTTCAGGGACTCATCTCGAATGGTTCTATCAGCTGGATGGGACCAAGGTTCGTAACTGGGAGGAGTTGGCTACTGCTTTCTATAAGCAGTATCAGTATAATGCCGACCTTGCCCCTACACGTACCCAACTCCAGGGTATGTCGTTAGGTTCAAGCGAAGGTTTTAAGGAGTACGCTCAGAAGTGGAGGGATCTGGCTGGCAGGGTGCAGCCTCCGTTGACTGACCGGGAGCTAATAGACATGTTCTTGGGGACCCTATTTGGGCCATTTTTCAACCATCTTATCGGTAACTCGTCTGCAGGGTTTACTGATCTTATTCTGACTGGAGAGAGAATTGAGGCTGGGTTGAAGTCTGGTAAGATTCCGAAGGGTGCGTCTACAAGTTCTGAGAAGAAACCCTTCAAAAAAGAGGCCAGTGTGGTGTATGGGCCTAGAAGGCAAGACAAACCAGAGCGCCGCCAATCTGTCAACGCGTTGGTGATTGCAAATCCTGCCGCCGCTCCTCGGCAAGCTAACCAACCAAGGGCTGAGAGACCCCGAAGGGAATTCACCCGGCTGAATATGACCTTGTCGCAAATCTTGCCACAGCTGCTCTCAACCAACTTAGTAACCGTCAGTGAGGCTCCGAAGTTTGCAAATACTACATCTCCTAAGTACAATCCAAACGCCCGCTGTGCTTATCATTCTGATAGCCCGGGGCATTCCACTGATGACTGTTGGGCATTAAGGAACAAGCTGCAGGACCTTATTGACGCCAAAGAGGTACAGTTTGAGGCATCTGAGAAGCCTAATATGGTGACAGCTCCCCTGCCTTCTCATGGAGTGAATGCTATTGGGGACGAAGACGAAGTGGATGAAGCCGAGTTTGATAGCTGGATCTACCCGACAACCGACAGTGGACCTAACAATTGGAGTGCAAAGGATAATCTACCTGTTTCTCTTGTTACTAAGTAATGAATTCCTATGTTTTGGTATCTGTAATAAATAATAAATAAACTCTATGGCCCGGTGTCTTACCCGAGGCACCGTGGTTTCATTTGTGAGGGCATATAAATTGTCATTTCATATATCATAAATGAAAATCTTGGATGTTTTCTCGCATTTCAAATCTTGTGCTCCTTTTCTGTCTTTTCTTCCTTTATTCATATTTCAAAACAGCTGTATTTACACACACTCACTCATACAGGTTTCAATCCACTATGGATCTCACTGGTAACGACTCTGCTACTGCCAATTATGACTTCGAAAATCCGATCAACTTAGCCGAAGACGAAGGTGAAGATGATTGCGAAGTGCCTGGCGAACTTGCAAGACTGTTACTTCAGGAAGAGAGGGCAATTCAACCACATGAAGAGCCAGTGGAAATAATAAACTTGGGTACTGAGGCAGACAGGAAAGAGGTAAAGATTGGTGCCAACCTAGAGCTCAGCGTGAAGCAACGGTTGACTAAGATGCTACATGATTATGTGGAGATATTTGCCTGGTCCTACGAAGACATGCCCGGGTTGGATACTGATATTGTGGTCCATCACTTGCCTACTAAGGAAGACTGCCCTCCGGTTAAGCAAAAGGTCCGCCGGATGCGTCCAGAGATGTCTGAGAAGATCAAGGCCGAGGTTATGAAACAGTTTGATGCTGGGTTCCTTGCAGTGACTTCTTACCCTCAGTGGGTTGCTAATGTGGTGCCGGTACCTAAGAAGGACGGTAAGGTCAGAATGTGTGTCGACTACAGGGACCTGAACAGGGCCAGCCCCAAAGATGACTTCCCCCTACCTCACATTGATGTCCTTGTGGATAATACAGCTCAGCATAAGGTGTTCTCTTTCATGGATGGTTTTTCAGGTTACAATCAGATCAAGATGGCACCTGAAGACATGGAAAAGACTACATTTGTTACTCAGTGGGGCACCTTCTGTTACAAGGTCATGCCTTTTGGACTGAAGAATGCTGGGGCAACCTACCAGCGTGCCATGGTTGCTCTATTTCATGACATGATCCATCATGAGATAGAAGTGTATGTCGACGACATGATCGCAAGGTCCCAGACTAAGGAAGAGCACCTAGATCATCTGCAGAAGTTGTTTGACCGGTTGAAACTGTACAAGCTGAGGTTGAACCCGAACAAGTGCACCTTCGGGGTAAGATCTGGAAAGCTGCTAGGCTTTGTTGTAAGTGACAAGGGTATTCAAGTGGACCCTGCCAAGGTTAAAGCTATTCAAGAGATGCCAGTTCCTAGGACAGAGAAAGAGGTCAGAGGCTTTTTAGGACGCCTGAATTACATTGCTCGGTTCATTTCACACCTGACTGCTACCTGTGAGCCAATCTTCAAGCTGCTGAAGAAAAATCAGGTAGTACGTTGGAACGATGAATGTCAGGCTGCTTTTGACAGAATCAAAGAGTATCTCCAAGAACCACCCATCCTTATGCCACCGGTTGAAGGGAGACCTCTGATATTATACCTGACAGTACTTGACAACTCAATGGGGTGCGTGCTGGGGCAGCATGACGAGTCTGGCCGAAAAGAGCATGCCATTTATTACCTTAGCAAAAAGTTTACCGACTGTGAGACCCGATACTCACTGCTCGAGAAAACTTGTTGCGCTTTGGTATGGGCTGCTCGCCGGCTGAGACAGTATATGCTGACTCATACCACCTTGTTGATCTCAAAGATGGATCCTATAAAGTACATATTCGAAAAGCCTGCTCTGTCTGGGAGAATTGCAAGATGGCAAATGATCTTGACGGAATACGACATTCAGTACACAACCCAGAAAGCCATCAAGGGAAGTGTATTGGCAGACCACTTGGCACATCAAGCTGTAGATGACTATCAGTCAATGAACTTCGAGTTTCCGGATGAAAGCATCATGATAGTAACTGATTGTGAAGTACCTGGACCGGATGAAGGACCTGAGGAAGGATCCCGATGGTCTATGCACTTTGACGGAGCCTCCAACGCTTTGGGAAACGGTATCGGCGCTGTAATCATATCACCGCAAGGCACTCATACTCCGCTCACTGCCCGACTATGTTTCAACTGTACCAATAACATGGCAGAGTATGAGGCGTGCATCATGGGTCTTCAAGCTGCGATCGATCTAAGGATCAAGTTTCTGAGTGTCGGAGATTCCGCTCTTGTGATCAATCAGATCAAAGGAGAGTGGGTAACGAAACATCCAAATCTTATTCCTTACAGAGAATGTGTGTTGACCTTGATCCCCCACTTCACAAAGATAACCTTTGAATACTTCCCGAGAGAAGAGAATCAGTTGGCGGACGCGTTAGCTACAATGTCTTCTATGTTCAAGGTCAAATGGGATAATGAGGCTCCCCGGATCATCATTTGGAAACTGGACGAACCGGCATACTGTTGCGATCTCGAGACTGAATTGGTGACTGAGAAGCCTTGGTACCATGAGGTGAAGAGATATTTGGAAGCTCAGGAATACCCTGAAGGTGCCTCAGTCAATGATAAGAAGTTCCTGAGAAGGTTCGCGGCAAAGTTCTTCCTTAGCAACGGTATCTTGTACAAGCGAAACCATGATTCAACCTTACTGTGTTGTGTGGATAAGACTGAAGCAGAAAGGATCATGGAAGAGCTACATGAAGGGACCTTTGGTACACATTCCAGTGGACATAATATGGCAAAGAAGATCCTTCGGGCAGGATATTACTGGTCCACAATGGAAGCTGACTGCTATCAACATTCCAGGACATGCCATAAGTGCCAGATTTACGCAGACAAAGTGCATGTTCCTCCAGTTCCCCTGAATGTTCTGATTGCGCCTTGGCCGTTTGCAATGTGGGGCGTAGACATGATCGGCGAGATTAAACCTACGGCATCTAATGGACACCGCTTCATACTAGTGGCGATTGATTATTTTACGAAGTGGGTCGAAGCAGCTTCCTACGCTACGGTAACCAAGACTGTTGTGGCACGGTTCATTCGGCATAACCTGATTTATCGATACGGCGTCCCTGAGAGAATTATTACAGACAACGGTACCAATCTGAATAATAAGATGATCACTGAGCTCTGCGAGCAGTTCAAAATACAGCACCACAATTCTTCTCCTTACAGACCGAAGATGAATGGAGCTGTAGAAGCAGCAAATAAGAACATTAAGAAAATCGTGCAGAAGATGACAGTGACGTATAAAGATTGGCACGAGATGTTACCGTTTGCTCTACATGGGTACCGTACCTCAGCCAGGACGTCAACCGGGGCAACTCCCTTCTCTTTGGTTTATGGTATGGAGGCAGTCTTACCGATCGAAGTGCAAATACCCTCTCTCCGGATAATGAAGGATGCAAATCTGAGCGAAGATGATTGGATCCAGACACGACTTGATCAGCTCAACCTTATTGATGAAAAGAGACTTGCTGCTATCTGCCATGGTCAGACGTATCAGAAACGGATGATTAGGGCATTTAACAAAAAGGTCGGACCACAGGAATATCAAGTCGGGGATCTGGTGATCAAGCGAATCATCCTTCCTCAGAGTGATCCAAGGGGCAAATGGACCCCTACGTACGAAGGGCCATTTGTGGTCAAACATGTGTTCTCAGGAGGAGCCACGATTCTAACCAACATGGATGGTGACGACCTTCCTCACCCCGCCAATGCAGACATAGTAAAAAGATACTACGCATAAAAAGACCCGCTAGGCTGACATGCCTAGGCAAAAATTAGGGCTTCCCGGCGAACCAAAAGGGTTCGGGAAAAATGAAGGGATGAAATGAAAAAAATCTGTACACCCGGCAAGTTGAAAACCTGAAAAGGCGGCTTGGGCAAAAATGGGTATCCCGGTGGACTGAAAACCCGAAAGGGCGGTCCAGGCAAAAGTTAGGGATAAAGCGTAATACTATGTCTCATTGAATCACTTTGCATCCAGAATCTGGTATCTACATCAAGTTCAGACGGCATCGATCAGTCAGCTTCATCTTCGTTTAGGTCATCAAGTGATGAGACGCTCGGAGTTATAAAGGCGATAGCAGAGTTGAAACCCAGTGGAATCATTCATTGCACACAGCTGTTTTATTTTCTCTTGTACAAAATTTGTATAAACTCCTTTGCTCGACGGCGTTCTCTTACTAGGACGTCAGCCTCTTGTACATAAAACGCCTATTTACAGGCCATTCAAAATCAATACAAATATATTTTTCAGTTAAAAGTGCCAATTGTTTTTCCTTTTTCTGTTTTGTTTTGCGAAGAACGTCCAAGGTTCAATTTGTGATATATGCATTGACAATAATTTGCTAACTCATGAATAAATTGCATACGAAACGAAGGATTAATTACAGGTAACATTAGAAACAGGGGCAATAAAGAGTTGTCTAAACAATCTAATTGTTCTGTCCTCCAAGGTACCAAGGTAGGTTCAGCTAAAAAACATAACCAGACACCTTAATTCCCCAGAGAGTGAGCCAGCAAGTCAGTGCACTCTTCTCCAAGCAAAGTTATCAAATCTTAAGGAAGTTGGGTATCCTCCATCAGATATCAACATTCCCCAGCAGCATATATATCCTTAACAAGTATCCCCAGCAGTCTTGGTCTAAAGATTGTTCCCCAAGGAATCACTTCCCCCGCAGTTCAAAACTTCCCCAGGAGAGTCCAATCCAGTTTCCCCAGGAAAGTTGGAGTCCATCTCCCCAAGCAGTAAGCTTATCCCCAGTAGATTCTGGAAGCTTATCCTCGCAAAGCACGAACGCGCCGCCCGGCTTTATTCAAAGAGTTATTTCCCTACCAGGATATAACTGGGTTATCCTCAGCCAAAAGCCACGGAAAGAGCGTCCTCGACGAAGTATCCTTATCCCAGCGAAGTCTATCAACACTTCCAATACAACAAGGGTATCCCCAGCAAGTTATTATCAACATTCCAGTAAAGCATCTCTCTCCCCACAGAGTATTGCTTCCCAGCAAGATTGTTAGAGTACTTTTCCCCCCGCAGAGTTATCCATTCGCCAAGTTTATTCCCCAACGGAGTCATCTTCTCCTACCGGTATACTTGCAACTATCATCCCCAGCGGAGGCAACTCTATTCTCCAACATCAGCCCAGGAGTGACTTCTCGGCACCCGTCAAGGATTTATTTTCCTAAAAGACGAAAAATACATTCATAAACATCTTCATACATTATAGCATGCATATACGCATCATGAACATACAATCTCACATGTCATACCACATGACATCGCATACAACTAACGCTTGTCTCTTCAGGACAAAAGTACAAAAATGATTACCATCAATGGTCGCAACTAAAGATCCGATTCCTGAATCTTGCCAGGGTGTATCTGTTGATGACCAATTACCAGATCCGATTCCTGTATCTTGCCAGGGTGTATCTGTTGATGACCAATTACCAGATCCGATTCCTGTATCTTGCCAGGGTGTATCTGTTGATGACCAATTACCAGATCCGATTCCTGTATCTTGCCAGGGTGTGTCTGAAGAGTTCGAGGATCTGATACCTGAATCTTGCCAGGGTGTATCCGTTGAAGACTAGCATTACCAGATCCGATTCCTGTATCTTGCCAGGGTGTGTCTGAAGAGTTCGAGGATCCGATACCTGAATCTTGCCAGGGTGTATCCGTTGAAGACTAGCATTACCAGATCCGATTCCTGTATCTTGCCAGGGTGTGTCTGAAGAGTTCGAGGATCCGATACCTGAATCTTTCCAGGGTGTATCCGTTGAAGACTAGCATTACCAGACTCGATTCCTGTATCTGGCCAGGGTGTGTCTGAAGAGTTCGAGGATCCGATGCCTGAATCTTTCCAGGGTGTATCCGTTGAAGACTAAACATTACCAGATCCGATTCCTGTATCTTGCCAGGGTGTGTCTGAAGAGTTCGAGGATCCGATACCTGAATCTTGCCAGGGTGTATCCGTTGAAGACTAACATTACCAGATCCGATTCCTGTATCTTGCCAGGGTGTGTCTGAAGAGTTCGAGGATCCGATGCCTGAATCTTGCCAGGGTGTACCCGTTGAAGACTAACATTACCAGATCCGATTCCTGTATCTTGCCAGGGTGTGTCTGAAGAGTTCGAGGATTCGATGCTTGAATCTTGCCAGGGTGTATCCGTTGAAGACTAACATTACCAGACTCGATTCCTGTATCTCGCCAGGGCACGTCTGAAGAGTTCGAAGATCTGATTCCTGTAACCAGTCAGGACATATCTACATAAAGCATCTGAAGACCAGCTCCTGCAACATGTCAGGTACTCATTTTTCTTTTGCAGGTACGCAAGTTCTCGCTAAGAAATCTCTTATGCGATCAACATTCAGATGGCATCTATAAGCCCATCATCCTATTCATCAATCTCTAAATGGCATTTATAAGCCCATTTCCACCATCACTGCTACTATGTGAGCGCAAATTTCTGGGCACTCTAGTGTTCAATCATCTTCCACCCTCGGATTACGAAAGGCACGTCAGCCAATCTGCATCCTCAGGTCTAAGAAGATTGAACAGGGGCAACTGTTGTACCCCAAAATTTGCCCTCCCATATTCTTCAAAATTTGCCAAGTCAAAGCTTCAAAGTTCCCCAAGGGTTGCACAGTGTAAGAGCCTCCTGAACAGTCAAAATTAGGGTTTTGGTTCTGATCAAGAAAATGAAGTTTCCAAGGGTCCAATCAAGTCCCACATGCCTATAAATATGGTCAAGCATCCTCATATCAAGTTCCAAGACTTTCAGCATAAAATTGCACAGTCAAACCCTAATTGCACTACAGTCAACTATAGGGGCAAAATGGTCATTTGACAGTCAAAAGTTCAAATATTTGATCAACATCTCATTTTGAAGCCACAAACATCATTTGATCAATTCTTGATCATGATTCTCAAAAGCTTGGCTCAAAAATCATCAAGATGCAAAAGTTTCCTTATTTGGACAGTTGAAAAAGTCAACTGTAAATTGACCAGGGCATAACTTTCACATGGATTATCAGAAAAAATCCATCCAAATCCCATTTTTAAGAGAAAGGCATTTCCTACAACTCCTCTTCATACTTCAAGTCCAAGAAATGCTCTCACAAAAAGTTATCAATTTCAACATTATAGGTCATTTTCAAAAGTCAACAAAAAGGGACTTTAAGTCAAAGGCCATAACTTGAGATTGGTAAATCAAAATGACATGGGACAAATTACATTGGTTAGAGGACTCAAAGAACTTTCCAAAATGTCCAAGAACATGAGCAAAGCTTAAAAATTGAGCAAGTTATGCCTTGTGGAAGTTGGGAAATTTTTGGATATTTTGAAAAGTCAACATTGCTTCAAATGACCTAAAATTGCTAATGGGCTTCTTTTTCTTCCACAATTCATTATCCAAAGCATGTGCACGACCACTTGGCCCAAAGGGAAGTTTTTCTTCATTTTTTATTTATTTATTTGGATTTTTATTATTAATAATTCATTTAAATTAATTAAAATACATGAAAAATGTTAAACCTACTATTTCAAATCTTTTAGTGCATATAATATCTTCAATATTTCGTGCAAATCAAATTAGGGAAGAATTGGAATTGATTGGATATGATTGAGAACTAAAAAGCATGAAAAAAGATTGAAAAATTATGGTTTGCAAATCAAATCTTTTTCACATCAATGCATGGATTTTGATCAAGTTTCTTAACCTAAATCACTCTCCTATACATACACAAGCAAGACCTAATGCTCATTACCTAAAAGCTGCGCTACAGACCAAAAACAAAACTTGAGTTTTTGGTTGAAAAATTGAAATCTGAAAATCATGTTCTAGGATGATTCAAGGCCAAAGAGTTGTTCCAATAGCTTGCTGAGGCTTCAAAGAAGAAATTTGGATCAAAACCATAAGCTTCCACCCCCAGAAACTTGAGAACGGCCTCACCCTGTACAGAACATATTTGATATTCGTGCATCTCAATTCATGCATATTTAGAAATTTTTAATATGTGATTTGTGTTCATTATTCAATTCTGAAGCTAACTGTGTGGTTTAATTTTGTTTTCGTGCCCCATATGAAGATTCACCATTAGAGACATCTAGGGTTTCCAGGTTTTCAATTTAGGCGTTTCTCATCCCTGTAAAATTAAGACACATCAATACCATGAATAAAACCAGCAGGTTGGGACGAATTGGAAGAGACCATCGCGCCTAATTTCTGAGGCCACATGGCCTAATCGCTATTATCAGAATAAGCTTGTTTTGAGGGGGTTCAAAACCCCCGCTAACTCTTTTTCTATTTCAGGGAAAAACAAGGCAACGAGGAAGACGACCCTGTGGCATCAGCTGATTGGCTCATTTAAAATTTCGCGCTAAAAGTCCACTAGCGTTGTGTTTTATTTTATATTAATTGTGGGTTATTATGTAAACAAAGAATTCAAGCAGCGCGTTTGGTAAAGTGTAAGGCTGGTAAACCACAGGACCTGGGTTCGAGCCCCAGGTCCCCCCCCCTTTTCATGTTATTTTTCACATAATATTCTTGTGCAGTTTCAACGCTAAGGGGTATCATACACCCTCAAAATCAAGCTGTCCACGCGTACCAGGGCATCCAATCAAAGGCCAGGATCTGGGGAACATGGTGCACTCTAGTCAACGCGTATACATGTTAGTTGGAAAAGTCCACCAGGCCAAGGACAGATGGGCCTAAATTGCTAAAGTTTTACCTCACAACTGGGGACAACACCCCCCTAGGTTTGCAAAATTTTTTACATTCTTTACTTTTCATTATTTTTACTTTCTTTTAATTATTGTTTCTTAATTAATTTAATATTTTCACAATAATATAAAAAACTCCAAAAAATCAGAAAAAGACAAAAAAATTAATATTTTTTTTATGTTATATTTTTGTAAATAAATTGCATTAATTCACTTAGTTTTAATTTAGGGTTTAATCTTAACATTTTTTTTAATAAAAACCTAAAATTGGTAGAATTAGGGTTTATAATAATTTTTATCCCTTTTTCTTTTCTTTCATAATAATTAAATATTTAATATTATTTACTTTTATAAATTAAAATTGCATGTAAAATAATTAGGTTTAATTTTAGGTTAAAATTTAATACTTTCTTAACAAATAAAAAATTTAGAATTAGGGTTAGTTTCTCAATTTCATTTAATTCTTTTTCCATTAAAATCTTAAAATACCAAAAACAAATTTCTTTTTAATTTTATTAATTTAATAATAATTCAATTTAGTTTCATAAAAAAGGGGTTCAACGCCCTCGTTCCAACGTTAATTCAAATCGCGCATTTATTTTCTTTTCGTATAATTTTTATGTACCTCTCCCAAAGCCGTGTAATTAATTTCTCGCACTTTACTTTTCTTTAATTCTTTATTTTTTCTGTCAAATCGGGTTCTGGAAATTTTGGCGATGTGGACCCGCGCCTTTTGTAATAGCTTAGAACTTTACTTTTCTCGCACTTTTAAATGTTAATCAAGGCATGCAAGAATGAATGGACAAAAATAAAAACAAACGCTAGATCACCTATACCATGACAAGATAAAATATCTGAATCTGACACACAAGTCACACACACCACCCCTAGGGTACGCCTCGCTGTTGCCTTGCCCTTCGAAAGGTGATCGTCGAGTAGAGGATGTCTTAGTAAGTCCTCATGATCCGGGAACCTGGCATGAGGGTAGCTTCTAAGGTGTCTTCCCATTGCTCTGGTGATCACCACGTCCCGAACCTCGAATTGACCCAAACACCTCCAACGGTGGTGCTACCTACCTCTCAATGGTGGGATGGCACTACTTTAAAGGACATTTACACAGACGAATTCCTTAGGATAGGTAGACGACTCCTAATACTTGCTCTAATTTCAAAACAAATTCAAAAAATACTTTTCACACCGACACATTTTCAAAAGCTTTCGAAAGCAAATTTTCAAACACTCTTGAGGACCGATACAAGAGTCGAACTGGAATTTTCAAAGAAACTTTTTAAAACCCACAGTTGAAAAGCAAACAAACCATTTTTTGAAAACACAAATGAGCAAGTACCTAAGAGCCCATGGATAACCATGGATAGAAAGGGTGCTAACACCTTCCCTTTCTATAATCTACCTCCCGAACCGAGAGCAATCTCTTTAAGGAATTTTTCTGTGCTTTTGTCCTTTCCATTTGGAGAAAATAAAAGACGGTGGCGACTCTTGCTTCCGCGACATTTTGCGAACCAGCATTAAACAGTCAGTTCCAGATCCACCGATCACACTAAGTCATTGGATTGACTAGACTTTATACAAATCAAAATAAAAATCGCCACCGCGCTTTATTGTTTCCAAAGGAATGAGAAAAGAGTGAATAACCCAAAAAGAGGGGGAAAGATTCAAGGTAAGGGGGTTGGTTATGCAAAGGGAAGGTATTAGAACCCTAAACATCTACGGTACTCCGCAGGAGCCTCTTTGTAAAATCTGTATATTTTGGCTATAAAAACTGTTGTATATAAAAAGTGGATGGTGGAGGTGAAGAAATAAGCGTATTTATTTTATAATTTTTACACCCGCCGCGGTTGCGAACCTTTAGTGCCTATGTACCACCTTTCGTGCAATAGGGGATTAGGGTACACGTAGTTCCTCTTTTAAAAATTTGAAACACAAATGCGTTGGTTAATTTTATGAGATAAAACATCATCGTCATTGTCTGTGTGGGAAACATACCTACTACCCATAACCATGAGAAAGGAGAATTTGCATCATCTCAAAGTGGAAGATATGGCTTGGATTTTAAAATCAATAATTCCCCACTCAACACCCAAGTGGAAAATATCTCTCTTCACTATATATTGTAGAAGTATAGTTGTTTGCATCACTATAAGGATTGACAAGAGTCTAATCTTTTGAGAAAATTTTAAAGATAAAAAAGCCAAAATGGCAAGATGGTTTGAAATGAGATTTATTGACTTTTAGTCTTTTCACAAAAAATGTCAAGGTATCATTAAGTTGATTGGGGATTTATTTATGAAAATGTTTTGAAAATACATGGACATAAGTCCAAGTTTATTATAAAAGTGGTTCAAGTTCAAAAATAAGAAGAGTTTTTTTTCAAATAAAAAGGGAGGAAGAAGATTTTTTAAATTGAAGAAGATGAGAGGAGAAGAAGGGACTATCCTAAAGCATAAAATAAAAGCTAGAGATAAGAACGATCTAACTAACAAGAAGCCAATACTTGACATTATGAGCCAAGATAGAATTCCAATTCCTTGGATTGAAACCAAGCAAGCAAAAATACTAGACCTCTTGAGAGAACCAAACTTCAAGTGTATTAATTCTTCACAAAAATTGGGCAGAGTAACGACTGTATACAGGTGAATTCCAGATTACAAACAGAGGATGTAATCACAAAAACCTGCACACAAAAACAAACAAGCAACCCATGTCTTGAGGTGAACCTCAAGAACTCCAGACAAAATAATCAGATAAGGTCACAAAGTCTCCAAGATAGGCCAAGGTTTTTAATTCTAAGTCCAAGAAAATTCTCATGCTCCATAATGCCAAGGATAGTAACCAAATAGTCCTAGTACCATTAAATATTTTTTAGGGTTTATGTTGATTATTAAGTATCTTAAGAAAGGAAAAGAAAAGCTCAAATGAGCAAAGTAAAAATGGCAAGAAAGTAAATGCTCAAATGAGCAAAGTGAAAATGGCATAAAATGTAAATGCTAAAAGTAAATGGTACATAAAGCATAAAAAAGAATGAAAGCATAAGGTAAAACAAGTCAATAATTAGTGGTTAGTTGGATGACCATCTTGAAGCTTGCATTTGGAACTCATTAGATGATTGGTAGAACCAAAGCCTCCACACAACAAGTTGCATTCGCTTTTTGTCAAGTATATCATCCATTTGGAATTCTCATAAGTACCATTTAATGATCAACGATGTTTAAGTGATCTGCATTGACCAAAGGTGTTGTAGATCCATTAGAGGATCGGTAGAACCAAAGCCTCCACACAATGAATCTCAAGGTTATTGGATCAAAGAGATCAAATTAACATATTTGGGCTTGCAATCATAAGTTTGGGCCACGAATGATCATTTATTCGAATCGGGACAAAATTTAGCGTTATGTTAAGTAATCGTAAGTGGACTTATATAGAAGTCGCACCTATTTTGAGGCCAGTCAATAGAAATCTATGCACCATTTGTTTTGAGACATGATATAGAGATCATGCTCTAACAACATCTAGTGCAATAAGAAGGGATGAGATGAAGAGGGATGGGGGGAAAATATACAAACCACATTTGAATTAAATTTTAATCAAACTATTATTAAAATCATTCATCCATTTTTGTGGAGTTAAACTCAACACCATGGATCCAATGATGTTAATAAATTTCATGATCCAAAATCTAACCCAAGATCAGCCAGAAAATAGTCACAAAATAATATCACATTTTAATATACATAAAAGGGTTTTAAAATAATGTTTAAAAATAGAAAATAAAGATAAAAATATTAACTATGTTCAAATTAATCAAGAAATAAAAAGTAAGACCATAGAAAAATCAGAAAAAGGCTTAAATAATTTTACAAATTTTTTGGTAATTTTTTAAAGTCAGAAACTATTTTTAAAATTAAAATAAATGGGTAAAATAAACAAAAAATGGTAAAAAATAGTAAAGTCAGAAACAACAATAAAATCAGGTCACCAATATTTGTCACAATATTATTGGATCATTCCATAATTTTTTCAGAATTTTAAAATGTATAAAAGTATTTTTAAACATTTAAAACAAATCAAATAAGTGTAAAATTTATAAAAAATACCAAAACACAAAATTAAATTGTGAAAAAAT
Source organism: Vicia faba (assembly GCA_948472305.1). Taxonomy (NCBI): domain Eukaryota; kingdom Viridiplantae; phylum Streptophyta; class Magnoliopsida; order Fabales; family Fabaceae; genus Vicia; species Vicia faba. Next base: position 849,943,186 of record OX451735.1, on the reverse strand, counting down.
AAAAATCAGAAAGAGAATAATCAAAAATATTTTTCATAATTTTTTAGATTTTTTGGACTAAAAATGAATTTTCTATGATTTTTTGAAATTTAAAATAATTAAAATATAAAAATCAGAAAAATAAAATAAAAGTAAAATATGTGGACCATTGGATGAGAGTTAAAACGCGTTAGTAATCAAATCCAAGAGATCTGGCGCGCTGTGCATATCATGGTCATTAGTGAATATTGTACATAATCATTAATTAAATCAGGATTTGAAAAATACAGATGGCGCACCTTCATTGGTTGGAAGATGACACGTTGGTCATCTTCAACCTCCAGCCATCACGAATTGCATGTCTCTCAAACTGTAAAATCAGAAGCTCGGACCTATGCCATTCGCTTTGTCTCTTCAAGATGAAGACAACCACACCCTCGCACCAAATTTATATACATTGTAGCTCAAGCAATTTGGAAGGAAAGTTTTGAAAAGGGATTTGAAATTTCATGGTCAAAACGTGTTTCCAGTAAAAAGTAAGTGTTGCAACTAGAACCAAGGAAATGAGAGCAACACAATGATATCAGAGTTTTGAAGAATTGATGAAGGAATCTACCTATTGAAGTTGAGTTGCAGAGCTCTGAAACTGGACTTCTATGGCGCAGTATAGGGCACGATTCTTGAATGTAATTATGTGGTTAGCTTCAGGGAAGATCAAGGAAGGTGAATTGATGGAAAAATAGGATTGAAAAAGGCTCGAGAATGGATTTTGAAGTTACAGAAAATTGAGTTATGAAGCAAGTTTGGCAGGGTGATTCTGGTTATCCAAGCTTGGGAAAATGAATGGGATAGTTCATGTATTTATAGGAGAAGAGAATGTGATCAAAAGGAAGAGTGAATGATGCATTTTGGAGGGAATTCGTGCAAACCTGATGCACGAGTGAAGTGTGATCCAAACTTCACCAAAACTCATCCAATTCTTGCGTTTTGATGCACTAATCCACTTGGGAAAGTTGTCTAATCATGTTTAGATCCAAAATGTGTGTTAATTTGAGGTTTAGAGGTTGTAACATGAAATTCAAATTCTGACTTGCAAGGAAACTTCAATTCCAAGTTACCAATTTTGAAACCATGGCATTCTCAACTCAAGGGGTCTTAAGGCATGATTCTTGATGCTTTAGAAAGATGAGGTTACAAGCTTTGCAATGGAAAAATAATGGAGTTAAATGGATGCTTGAGCTGAAATTTATATTAAGTCAAAGTTGAAGAAAAAGGGTTGACTTTCCATACTTAGAAATATTTCAAATTCTTCATCAAAAATGTCCTATAATGTCTTGGTTCCAAACATGGCCTTCCACTTGGAATTTGCTCTTGATCAAAAAAGATGGCATGAAATAGATCTATTGAATGGCATTTTGAAACTTGAATCATTCAAAATCTCCAAAATTTTAGCAAGTTATGACTTGTTGAAGTTGGTAAAATTTCATGAAATGACCCATAATCTTTTGCATCTTTAAAGCAACTTCCATTCATTTTCCCACTTTGCACATAAAAGAAGGCATAAAGTTCACATCCTCAAGATCATTTTGGAAAAATAATGGCCTCAAGGTGATAAAAATTGACCATGTTATGATCATTTGAAGTCACACATGTAAATTTGGGGATTCATCTAGAGGACTTGTGATCTTTCTTCTTCACCAAGTTTCTTCCACATGAAAACTATTTGGAAATTTTGAAGTGATTTGTTGATAACCATTTGAAGAGAAGGATGTCTTTGGAATCATTCAAAAATACCAAAAGGTGAGCAAGATATGCTCCTTTGAAGTTTAAAACCCCCGCTCCTAGATCAAGAAAATGCTTTGAAGAACTTTGACAAGCTTGAATAAACTTCTTGTACCAATATTCCTGCTTTGTGAATATAAGTTGTTGAGGATGATAATGAGGATTCATAGCTACCAAAACCACTTCCATATCTTGAAATTTGAGAGAAATATGCTCTTGTGACCAACGGGAACAAAACTTTGTCCAAACATGACAAATTCTCCAATCAAAACCCCTTGTACTTTTGAGTCAAATCTAATAACCTTGAAATGTGATGAACCAAAGAAACCTTGCCATGCCAATACTTACAAAACCAACCCAATGGTGAGGTTTGAAATTCTCAAGCTTTATTGACTAGGGCATGGAAATAAACTCATGAACCCATGGAGTAACTTGTTAAATCTCATTGCCCTTACCTACATGGATAACAAGCAAGACAAGCCAACATTGAATTTTATTAGTTAAATGAAGAAATCAAAATAATATTCATGATCACAAAAGGAACATAAGTCAAGGTTCTTGGTAATCCCTCAAAAGGATCAAAACTCAAAGTAGGGAGGGGAACCAAGAATCCTAGTGTAATCTTGTTGTGAATAAACCAACATGGTATGATGAAGGGATCTTAGGGGCAAAAATTGGGGTACAACACATATGCAACGCATATAAAACATTCTCATTTACTTTGAGAACATTATTACACAATGCATTACATACATCATGACATTGTATAAAGACTAACTTTGTCGTTTCAGGTAGAAGTCTACAAACAGATAAATATCATCAGCAATTTTCAAATAGGTCAAAGATTAATTCTCAAAACAGGACGGGGAAACTATCTATATGACTCGGTCGCAGATTAATTCCCAAAACAAGACGGGACAACTATCTGTGCGACCAGGCGGTATGAATTCCCAAAACAAGACAGGTTTGCCAACAAAAAGCAAGTCAAAGATTAACTCCCGAAATAAGACAGAGAAACTATCTATATGAACAAGAAAAGATTAACTCTCGAAACAGGACGGGGAAACTATCGATATGACCAGGTATTATGAATTCCCTAAACAGGACGAATTTACGAACAAAAGCAGATTATGGATCAATTCCTGAAATAGGACAGAGAAACTATCTACAGGACAAGCATTTCCCTCAGAGACTAAATCTGACAAGAATTTCCCTCAGATACTAAATCTGATAAGCATTTACTTAAGCACTGTCCCCAGAGATCCATTCTGAAAAGAATTCTTCAGATACAGTCAAACATGGACTCATTCCGATACTCCCTTCGACAGTTACTTTGATGGCATCTATAAGCCCATCTCTGAAGACATTCTGTCATCTTTCCGAATGGCATATTTATCCTCATTCAAATAATATTATCAACCAACAACATTACCTCCTGCACAAGCGAGTGCAAATTTCTGGGCACTTTAGTGTTTAATCCTCTTGTACCTTCAGATCACGAATGATGGACATGCCAATTTAACTCTTTAGGTTTAAGAAGATTGAATAGGGGAAGTTATTGTACCCCAAAATTTTCCCTCCCATTTTCTTCAAGATATCTCTTCGTTCTCCTAGGGTTTTCAAATGCTCAAGGTTGCTCAAGAATTTATCAGACAAATTCTCCTCCTAAGCAATTGACCTACAACTAGGGTTTCACTTTTCTCAAGGAAGACTGAGTTTCTAAGGCTTCAAGTGGATTTCATGGTTTCTTACATGTCTCAAGGAATGCTCAGGACGAGTTTCAAGCCTTGCATCACAAGTTTGCTCAGTCAATTGCTTAGATGACTAAAAATTAACTGTATTGGACAAAAAGTCAGTTGTGGTCAACATACAGTTAAACCTAAAGATTTTTTATCAACATCAACATTTTAAAGTCATGTTAATTATTTGATCAAGGGTTGATCATAAATCATCAAGAAAACTCTCCAATCATCAAAAGTCAAAAGTTGTCAAATTAGGGTTCCTTAAGGAGAAGTCAACTGAACTTTGACCAAGCACAACTATCACATGCTTCATCAGATTTTCCTCAACTAAATATCATTTTGAATGAAATTCAATTATGTACAACTTGGTCTCTCTTAACTCAAGTCCAAAAAATGCTTCATTTGAGAGATATGGGCTAATACATTATAGGTCATTTCAAAAGTCAACAAAAAGACACTTTTTGTCAAGGCAACTTACATCAAGATAATGTCTTAAAATGCAAAAAATGATCAAAATAGGGATTATAAAGGACATCTTGATGTTTCTAAAAAGTCTAAGATCATCTTCAAATGATAAAAATTGAGAGAGTTATGATTGATGCAAGTTGGCAAATTTTGAGCAAATGCGTGAAGTTCAAATTGAGCAAACTTGAATTTTTGGGCTAATGGGCTATTGTTTCAAGGTCCATGCGCATTCTATACTTCATATGAACCTCTGAATTACTTCATGCACCCCTTGACCTTTTTATTCTATTTATTTTTATTTTTATTAATTTAAAGTCAAAATTAAAAAGATAAAACAAGGGCTTTTCTTACAAGGTCCAAGTCCACAAACATTTGACCTAATTCGTGCTTATATATTCTCATCAATTCAGACATCAAGAAACAAAAACCCTTGCACAAGATTATATTCCAAAAACCACAAAATTATTCAAAATTATGGCAAACTTACAACCCTAGTTTCAACCCTCCTCAACGCAAACTACCCTTTCCAAACAACTTATGAAGTGTTGTAGGGTAATATTGAACTGTTTGCAATGATCCAAAAGGTTGGAAACACATGAACATGAATCATAGATTTTACTGTTATACCCCAAAATTTTCCCTCTCACTTGTCAAGAATTTGCTCACAATATCTCCTTGACTCAAGACTACATTAGGGTTGGGTCAGCTCAAGACACCTCCTTATGCACTGATGACCAAAATTAGGGTTTGATTTTGCACAAGGACATTTGAAATTTCAATGCCTCATATGACTTTCATGAGTCATTATGGACCCCCAAGATTACTCATGTCAAGTTTCAAGCCTTGGATCACACTTTTGATCAGTCAATTGAACAATTGACCTAAAAATCAGTTGTATTGGGGAAAAAGTCAACCATGGCCAATTTACAGTCAAATCTCATAATTTTTGATCCAAATCAACATTTTAAACCCATATGTATCATTTTATCAAGTTTGGACCACAATCCTCAAGAAGTTTGATCAAATCTCCAAAAGGGCAAAATGGTCAAAATTAGGGTTTTGACTAGGAAAGGGCAATTTCTGATTTTTTTACTAGCAAATGGTCAATTGGTTTAAGGAATGATCTCAAGAGTTCAATTTCATAATTTTGACCTAATGACATGGTTCAAAATATTGCAAGTCCATTGGATTGACAGATGAATTTTGCAGTTAACTGATCAAAAGTCAACTGTATACTGAAAAGTCAAACTTTGACTTTTTGGTCAAATACAAGTGCCAAAGATCTTAATTCATCAAAACATGTCAAAATATGAAACTTATTCATCAAGAAATCAAAAAGTCAAGATTTCATTTTGAACAGTCAAAATTTCTAAACTTAGAAATTTTTCTAAGTGTTGAAAATTCATATTTTTTTAAATAATTTTTGAGCCAATTTTTCACCATGATACAAGATGATTCAAGAGAAACTACCAACATGAAAGTTGTAGATCTCAATGAAATATACAACTTTTCTTCACACAACTTCTTCCAAAAGTTCTTGGATCTCAAGTTATAATTTCAAGAACATAGGGTCATGAAACTAAACACTTAGTGAAATTTTGCCCTAATTTGGTCAGGATTTTGTCTCAACTTCATGGCACTTTTTCATATAGTTACAAGGGGAATATTCAAAAGTAATTCAAATATGGGTTGTAGAACACATTGCAAGATTTCCAAAATATCCAAGAACTCTCTGAGATCATTCTTGAGTAGGGAGAATCGAAGAGATGAAGTTGGTGTTTTGTCACTTGAGTTACATGGCATTTTGTGATGAACAAAAATCCAATTTAAAACCTATGCTACACAATATTATTTTGCAGGCTTCTAAACCTCAAGATCTCTACATAATCAGAAAATTACACTTGCTTTTGAGCTATTATCCAAGTGTTCCAAGCATTGTCCAAGCGAATTTGCCATTTTTGGAAGAAAATTACCATTCCATTCTTGAAAAGTTGCTTTAATTACAAAGTCAACTTGTGTTGAGCTTCTAACTTGTTATTTCTGAACACACAACCCCTATAATCCAAAATCAAGGTGTCTAAGGCCTGAAGAAGCTCAGGACATGCTTGCACAACATTTGAGATTTGTCATTTCACTTTTCTTCAAAAGCAAGTTAGAGAGCCATAACCCTATAACTCAGAAGCCCGGAGTGATTTTGCGATGGGATCTTTTCCATACATATTAACAAGTCATTTGCAACACAACACACGTTTTCACAAGTCCTAAAACACTCCCAAACACCCTTGATGCACAAGACTGCTCAACTTGACAGTTTTCCGCCAAAACTCTCCATCTCCATTTCCACTCGTGCGTTTTGATTCTTAATCATTCAAACACCTTACATACATCATACACAAGTGATACAAGCCCCAGTTTCAAGACTGTAACCCCTCCATCACTATTCACCATTTTCAAACATCAAGCTTGCAGGTTGACTTGAGTAGGGAGATTCAGGAACTTTCAAAGCAAAGTAGGAATTGGAATACACTCAAGGAGGTCCAGGCAAGCTAAACAGATTCTTAGGGCACCTCAAAGCTTGCTCAAACTCCATACACGAATCCATCTGCAAGAGGTAAGTTTTCTAACTTTAATATCTTGATACAAGCATCCTCCGTGCATACACTCTGAAGTAAAATTATAGATATCATTGCTCTAAAGCTAACCATGTCCATAGTTTTCATTTATATTGACAGTGTGTAGAGAATTTTAGATTTGAACTTTTTGAAAAAATTAGGTTTCAATTTAGGGCCAGCAAAATTAATCTTCATCTTTGACTTTTAGCTTACATAAGTTATATGGTTGGATTCGTGAGAAAAAATAGCACAACTTTCATGTTTGCATTTTCCATTTTTGTTGAGAAATGAATGAGATACAGGTGGTCTGACTGGCTGAAGGTTGAAGACGAAGTACAGGTCATGGAGATGTTTTACCTTATGTATTTATTCTTTCATTTAAGTTAACGGGTGTACAGCCACCTCAGTGGTAAGGCAGCGCGCGTTATTGATAGAGGTCATGGGTTCGAACCTCAGCGTTGCCTTTTTGCATTTTTTTACATTTTTGTCTTTTTTTGTTCCAACAAACAAACGCATGGGCCTTCCACTCCTGGGCCTGACTTTTTTTCTAACCTTCCCCCCTTGTTTCATATTTGCACCCTGGCCCAATTTTATTTGATTTCTTCATTTTATATATTTTTTATTTTCTCAAATATATTTTCTAAATACAAAAAAAATGATGAAAATGCAAAAAATGATATTTTATATTTTGACTTATTTTATTTTATTTTTCCATAAATGAAAATATTTTTCATTCTTCATACTTTATTTATTTATTTATTTAAGTAAGTCTTATAAACTTAATTAATATTGTATTATTTATTTATTTTTCTTCACACCATTTAAAATATATTATTTTAATACCCAAAAGACTAAAAATATTTTATAATGCTATAAATATTTTCAAGATAAATTATACCAAAAAAATACTTTTCTTAAACTTATTTTCTTTTTTATTAACTTATAAGAATTAGGGTTTCACTTAAAACCTTTTCTTAATAAATATAAACTTGATTAATTATTTTCTTTAAAATAATTAGGTTAAAACAATTTCCCTCTTTCTCATGAAAAACAAACAAAAATTTATTTTCTTTACATTTTTACATCCTTGTACACTTATTCATTTTTTATACTTTGTTTTTTTTTTAAATTTAATTCCTTGTATATTTCATACCAATTCAATATGGTTGTAATAAACTAATTAGGGTTTAATTTCTTGTAATCCCCATTTGTAATTTGTACACCCTCTCCCACAAATATTGTAATAGCGTAGTAACTTTTAAATTCCATAATTTATCGCTTTATATACAATTGCTAGTAATTAGGGTTTGTATGGAAAGACTTAAAACCAATAAATAGTAAGCCCTAATTCAAGACTAAATCAAGCATGAAAACAACACATTTGCACACAAGCACCCCTAGGGTTATCCCACTTGGTTGCCTTATATAAAATTACCATATTACGCATGTAAGGTATCTTAGCCAAAATAAACAAATACAAGATCATAGTCCCTCGATGACGCTATCTAAGTTGCCTTTCAAAATGATCTTAGTCCCTAAAGAAAAATGCTAAGATACCTTGCAACATTGCTAATCATGGTCATACGATGACCCACGCCCGTCCCATTTACATCCAAAGATAGGGTTTCTTACCAAATCAATGGTAAGACAACAATGTCAAAGGAAAAGAAAAATGAACAAGAAAGACATTTGAGTAGGTAGATTGCTCCTAATTCCTTGCTCCATTTCAAAACAAACATCCTTGCTATTTTCAAAATAATCATATACACTCTCAAACATCTTACAAAATTGAAAACATTTTCAAAAGATCAAACATCTTTGTATACATTCTTACGAACGAGAATCATTTCAAAGATTGCCTAAACAATGGCCTCTTTACAAAATACTTTCAAAAAACCACACAAAGCAAAATTTCAAACAAAAAGCAAGTGATCTAGCAAGTAACTAAGAGCCCATGGAAAACCATGGATGAAAAGGATGCCAATACCTTCCCTTTTCATAATCTACCCCCCGAACTCAAGAAATAATCTCAAAGGTCTTTCCCATGCTTTTTCACCTTTCATTTTTGGATAAAAGAAAAGTCGATGGCGACTCTTGCTAACCGCAACATTTGCGATCAAACGCAAAACACCCAAGTTAGTTCTCCCACCGTATCACATACATCTTTGCATGAATTTGAATTTTCATTTTCTTTATGTTTTAAGATAAACTAACCATACTAATGTGTCTATGAGGTACCAATATGCAGGAAAAACCCAACGTGAGAGTCCCATGATGATCAAACCATGAATTGCCATACATGCACCGATCCATGTTATTTTAGTCGTATCTCACAAACCAGTGCATTTTATCCCAAGATAATGGTCCCATTGAATTCGCAGGCCTTGATTTAGAGGGGTAGGATCCCCTTGGATCTCTAACAATGTTTATTTTTCAGGAATAAGAAAAATCGACACCGAAGAAGACGAACTGGGCCAGGGCTCCGGTGCTTCTCCGGTCTAGTTATTTCATTTTATCTTATATTTAATTTATTTTGTTTATATCATCATATGTATCACCACCCTAGTGGTAGCACGCTTAACCCTTTTCTTCTTTTTCCTTAAAACCCTGAATTCATAAACCATAAACCTTTTTAACAAACCTAATTTATTCAAAACCCTTTTTTTTATAAACCCTAATCAAATTAGGTTTTAAGTTTTTAATTTGATTAAAATTAATTAGACTTTTTAGGTTTATTTAATTAATCGCAAAATTTTTTTTTTAATCAAAGTTAACTAAAAACACTTTCGTTTTCCTTTTCCTATTCTTACATTTTTCGTGTAGTTTATTCTTCTCGCATTTTCCTCGATTATGTAATTATTTTCCGGTTTGTAATAGCTAGGGTTTTCATTCTCCGGAATTTCTATTGTGTAACTGCCCCAAAGCGATGTAATATTCTAGGGTTTATATTCCCGCTTTTACTTTCCGCACCTTTACCGTTTTCTATATCTGCTACTTGCTGATAGTAACTAGGGTTGTATGGTAAGACTAAAATCAATCGATAGTAAACCCTGATTCAAGACTAAAATAACTGAAAATAAATCACTCGCACACTCACACCTCTAGAGTAACCTCCCTTGTCGCCTTCGGAAAATAAATGGTCATGTCCCTCGAACGTAGGGACACCTTAGCAAAGACCCTTGATTAAGTCATCATACAAAAATATCATAAGTCCCATAATGACTCTTTCGATGTTGCCTTTCAGAAATGATTTAGTACCTCGAGTTGCCTACAAATAAACGATGACAGTCCCTTATGAAAATTGCTAAAGCGTCCTTGTGAGTTGTCTTGAATGACTGTACGATGACCCTCGCTTGTCCCTTCACATCCAATGACAGGGCTTCCTAATAATTAATGGTACAGATAACTCTATCTAAAGGAGGAGCAAAATACAAGAATAACCTTGAGTACGGTAGAACTCTTAATCGCTTGCTCACAAAGCTCTTCAAAACAAAAAAACATTTCTCACAATCACACTTTTCAATAAAAATTTTCAAACGAACACTTTGTATGCATTCTCGAGGACCGATACGAGAATCATTACAAAGTTTCGCCTTCCATTGGCATTTCAAAATATTTTCAAGCACACAACACAAAGAAATTTTCAAAAAGTGAGCTAAGCGATTAAGAGCCCGTAGATAACTACAGATGAAAAGGGTGTTAACACCGTCCCTTTTCATAACCTACCCCCCGAACTCAAAAAAATAATCTCAAGGTATTTCCTGTTCTTTTTACCCTTTCCTTATTGGATAAAGGAAAAGTCGATGGCGACTCTTTCTATCTGCAACATTTGTGATAAAATGCAAAACCAAGTCAGTTCTCCCACCGAGTTACAAAGTTCAAGGTAAAAATTACACCATAGCAACAACACCGATTGTACGGCAAAATCAATGTAGTTCAAACCTAGAACTGATTTTCAAAACCGTAAGTCTACAAGCAGAAATTTAAATTAATTACTTGGAAAATTGAATAATTAACATTGATGGTGAGATAAATCGGGATTGAGAGAAGATAAATTCAAATTCAAGGGTTTGGATTGAGAAACCCATTTGGAAGCGAACAAACATTGTAGTTGTTTGTGTTTAAGAGTGGAATTCTACGGTTTCTATTGAGAAACCAATTTGGCAAGCGAAGCGACTTGTTTCTTTGATCTTCCCAAAATGATTAGCTTATATTGAGAAATAAAAGTGAATGTGAATCAGCATTGTTTTTTTGTTTTGTTTTCAAGGCCCAAAAACAACAAATGAATAGATGTATAATAAACAATAAAAAATAGTAGTTAAGAATTAATGAAATAATTAATTAAATATTTAAAAAATAATTAAAGATAATTATAATAATATTACTATTAATAGTCATTTTTAAAATAGTAAATATTCTAAAAAGATTATAAATAACAAACTTGTCAAATAACTCATCTTGTTTTATTATATTCTATGATAAATAAAATAAACAAGATTACTAACTATGGAAAAGTATGGAACGTGTAGCATTCATGAGTGGAAAAGAAAAGAATAAATTTTAACTAATTATGATCCTTGGAAATAGGGTAGTGAGTGGGGTAATTGGTTGTGAAATAATGATTGAACCTTTTATCAAAAGTAATAATAATATTATGTAAGCCCATTATAAAAGATCTCCCATGTTCGAGATAAGCTTGTGTAAAATATCGATTTAGTTTGGGGACTAACCACTTCAAATTTTTATTTGGAAAGAAGACTAACCGGTTCAATTCTTCATTTAGAAGAAAGACTAACTGTTTCTCTTTGTTATTCATCGTTTGGTTGGAGGTTAGACAGAAGCTTCATTTTCCTTGTATAAGGGGGTTCAAGAGTTCAACTTACTAAAAACTCTTAAATTTATTGAATATTCTCAAGATCAAATTTTAATAACACGACTAAGTCCTCTTGAGTGAACCTGTATAATTTCAGGTGTCTTCTCTTTTTCCTTAACTTTTACTTTACATATTTTATTCTTAATTTTCGCTGCTAATTTCTAAAATACTTTAAAATGACTTAAATTCTAAAAGTGATCCTATAAGTTTTGTAAACTACCATTTTTTTGAAACACATAAGCCACCCCCCTCTTGTGTGTGGAGTCATGTGTTAAACAGTAATTTAGGTCTAATATCATCAACAACGTCATTTCTATTAGAAAGAATGCAATGGAGGTGGAGCTTCCTGGACAATGTTTGGGTGGTTACTTAAATTGGTACTTTATAGTATCACACCCTCACATTATTTCACATGTTCATCATGTAGATGATGTTGAACTTTTCCATCATGGAAGACCTTCAGATGATGTGCCACCGCCTCCACCACCTCCACTTGATATCTAAACAACAACGACTGGAGATGATATCACTTCTTTTAAATAACCTCTTGGATTTAGTAAATCTAGATGGTAAGATCTATATCGAGTTATCTCACATAGCATATATTGTCCGTGGTGGATATGCATAGATTTTATTAGTTTGTTTATTTTTGTTGTTTATGATATTATTTTGGTTTTGTAATGAATTATTTGTATATTATTGACTGTTTATCTTAACATTGCATTAGATGAAAATTTAGCATTATATTATAGTATGATTAACATAACTTAACACAAATATTTCTTAACATAATGTAACTTACCAAGAAAATAACATGATCAAAATTTAAACATTACTAGATGATTCAAGATGTTTTAACATCTTAATAATATCGTTGACAAATCTCACAATTGTGACATCTACCTCAATCAGATCCTTTATTTTGTATTAGTGAGATGTGCTTCACTTAACATTTAAATCTTCATATCATGTCTTCTGCTCAAACTTACTAAACATAATCTTCTCTTCATTATCAATTGATGGTGAATGATATTCGATCTTAATCATCTTTATGTTATCGGTGTAGTACAAGAGATTATTCAACTTATATTTTAGAACATGAAAAAGGTTGTCCTATGTGAGCCTAAAGTGAACAAGATGTTTCACGTCATTGAAGTACACAAATGTGAGATATTAAATTGAGACATTGTGAGGTGTGTGTGTTAATAATATATAAAGCATATTTATACAAGTATTACATCATTATGGTCAGACAAAACTATCAGTGCAATTATATCCCTATAAAATAGTAGGCAAAATCTCAATTATTTAAAATTAATTCTACACGATTTTTTTAATGGACTTGAAAAAAAATCTGATATTCTAGATTTTTAAAAAATACTAATAAACTTTATCACACATCAATTTTTTTCTTCTTAAAATGCCACTACAAAAACATATCTAAATATCTAATTTTTTGTATGATTAAAAGTGAAAAAGTTATTTTTAATATTCCGAAAATATGATAGGTGTTAAGTATGATTTTAGGAGTTCCAGCTAAATTCTTTTGCTATTGTTTTGCTAGAGTGAAATATTTGGACTTTTCTCTGCCCAATATTTAGGAGGTTTTAATTTGTCACTCTCTAACTTATACTTGACATTCCCTAATATATTGTATGTTTGTATCATTATATATATTTGTCTAAAATTATTAAATTTAAAAAAGCATTAGTTTTTATCAGAATTTTTAAATTATATCAGAAATTTTGAAAAAATTTCGAAAATTTCAATAAAAAAAATCATAATATTCATGAGTTTTTAACTGAAATTTTAGAATTATATTGGAAATTTTGAAAAAATACAATAAATTTTAAAATTTTTGATAAAAACTCATAAAATTTTTCGAAATGTGTACGTTTTTATCGAAATTTTAAAATTTTTGATAAAAAATCTTGTATTTTTTACCAAAATTTATAAATAAACTACCCGAGATTCCAACAATTTGTTTCATTTTTTTGGCATTATGAAAATATAAGATGTTAGATTCAACTTGGGTGGCAAATTAAAACCTCGCGTGCCTCAATTTAAAGACATACTTCACTCTTTGGAACAAAAAAATAAAATAAAAAATCTCCATTCCATGATAATATACATAATAATTTATCTAACTAGCTAAATATTCCATGATCAACATAAATCATGAGCTGTCTGAATCCGATTATTCGGCGGCTTCCCAATTTGCAGACAATCAACAGTTGTAGTTTTCAGTTCACCGTAAGTCTCCCAACAGAACGGATCATACATATGGTATTTGTCTTGAACAGGTTGTAATTCGACACTTGTTAAAGAAACATCGACACAAGGCAAGCTATCGCTACACGCAAAGTGAACTGGTTTAACTGTGTATGTTCTCTTTATACTTTCGTAGTTGATTCCTGTGAGTGCCACGGCTGCTGTTTGGTTTTTGCAGTTTCTTTTGTCGCAGTAGAATTGGTCGATTATGATCGGGAATTGAACTTCGGAAACTTGTATGTTTGAGAATAGTACTCCTTGTACTGAACCTGATCCACCCTGCATAAATGATTGTGAAGTCAAATTTCCTGATCAACTTAGACAAGACCGTCTTTGAGGATGTGCAAGGTAGACTACCACACATAGTTCAAAATTTGTCACGATTAAACACTTGTTAAATAGGATCTTATAAAATGTTTGTCACGCTTAAACCGTGTTTTATAATGGTTAAACTGCGACAAATCTAAATAAGAACAAATATTTTGTCTTATAAAACTTAGGAATATTTTTTTACCTGCCATATTTTGATTCTGACTTCATTCATTGTATTATGCATGTTAACATCTCTGACAGTAATGTTTGAGACACAGGCTCTGGTATTATCCTTTCCTAGACCTCCAATGTTGATTCCATGCCCTGGTCCACAGTTGACATTGTGTACATATAAACCTGCATATTTCAAAAATCATAATCACGCAACAAAAATTTAATCCAAGAATAAATTTGGATTTTTATAATTTTGTGAAAATGTGGTGGAAGGCTGAACATGGCTCACTTGAAAATGATCAAGCACCAATTGCAACAAATATGAGTCATGCTACTCAACCTGAAGAAAACCCTGCACCAACTGATGTGACACCTACTCAACCTAGGGTACACCTTTCACAAAATTGTGTTACCTCATCCGAGGCAATGAGAATGTAATGTGGTATAGATCCTGATGAACTATAGGCATTGTTGAATGATGATGACATACTAGATATTCCACCATTAAGAATTGATATTAGTCTTGTAAAAAATAATATGTCTGGTCCCAAAACCTTTATTGGTAAATATCCTAAGGTATCAAAACCTGCTAAACCTGTTATTAACCCAACTATGAGTGATCCTATAAGTTTGTAACTTGTTCTGATAGACTTATTTGGCATGTTCTATTTTTTTACCTTGATAACACTATGCTTTCATAACAGGTGAAAATCATGATATCACCAAGGAAAAAGTCAAAGATTGTTGCATCTCCAATTAGAAAGAGTGACAGACTTATGACTTTGATAACAAAGAATATAGAGGGGCCTGGAAGGGATCCAAATGATCCATTTGTAATACCTGAAGAAGACTCAACTATTGGCAGTTCTAGGGGAAAGGGAAAGAAGAAATGGGATGACATCCAGAAGAGCATGACTCAGTGAAAACTCAAGAGTGACACAAATGTGTTTTGACTGTACCTTATGTCTTACGAAACCAATGAATGATGTATTATGAACCAAGTGTTTTGTTATGCACTTTGTAATGTGTTTTGTTATGCACTTTATAATGTATTTTGTTATGCACTTTGTAACGTTCTTTGTTATGCACTTTGAACCTTTAATGTATTTTGTACCCATGTCTCAGTATGTGCTCAATTATGCACTTAACAGTCAAATTACAAGCTTTTTATATCAATATTGCAAATTATGTCAACTTAATCATAACAAATAATATTGATAACAATTCAACACCTACAATTGATAACAATTTAGCAACTACGATTGATAACAAATATCAAGTACTTTTATCAAGCACATTGAAGCAAGACCTACAATCACAATACATTCTCATTACATTAAACAATTCAGCAACTACAATTTATAACAAAATATATATTTATCATAAATGACACAACAAGACATAACATCTTTAATCTTCCATAAAATTTCTCAGTTTTCAATTTGGTCTTCAAGTTCTTGTTCTCCTTCCTTGAATCTTCATACAAGGACTTCATATATCTCACATATGCCATGGCTTCCAACTCTGAGTTCCTAATGGTAACATCTTCATTTCCAGATTTTACGCCAAGATCTCCATTCCATATGAATAGATTACACGTATCAGAACTCTGCCAATAATGACATCTCCAAAACAACCTACCCTTATTTGTTCCATTCTTACAACAATATGATACCATCCGAACCTGACAACCACAAAACTTCCCAACTCGCGATTTCACAGAAGCAATAAACATTAGTGTTATGCAGTTGAAGGATGGCAAAGATGAAAGAAGAAAGAAGGTGAACCACCAAACCAACTGAAGCAGAAAGGAGAAAGAAGGTGAACCATCAAACCAACCAGCTGAAGGATTTTCACGAAGAAGAATGTGAACGAAGAGGAAAGGAAAGGATTTAGGTCAAAATGCATGTGACTCAACTTTAATAAGTAGCTTGTGTACACGATGTATTTCATGGAAATATATAAAATAAAATATTTAATCCACCTGTCTTGCCACATAGGAAACCGTTAGTGGAACTTGATATTGGGGACCAATTATCCAGACGGAAAATTTTGAAGGGACCAATCCTTAAAGGAAAATATTTGAGGGAGTAAAAAAGAAATTTGAGATATTTAGAGGGACCAAAAACTTATTTAACCCAAATAAAAATAAATTTAATTTCGAATAAGAATGAAATGGTGAGTGAAAGAGTGGAAAATAGAAGAAAAAGTGAAAGTTGAAAAAGTGTCAATGAGAACTTGACATTTGACAACATTTAGTTGAAATATGGTGAATTAATTGGAAGATTAGCTTTTTTTTATAATATTTAAACCTTTTGCAAGTGTAAACAATTTTAAAGTAAATGGTATTTTTTATTGATTGGATGTGTGTTTTACTAATACATCTCTAAATCAATTATTTGAAATTAAAATCACGGTTCGATCCCCCATAATTATTTAAAATTTAATAGATATAACTAACAAAATACATGTGCATCTGCATAGGTAAATTTATTTAAAAAGATATATATTTTATTTAGATATATAAGCACTACAACAAATAACGCTTTTTATGGCGAGGCTTTCACCGCGTACCATAAAAAACAGCGGATACATGTGAGCGAATCGCCTTATTTTTTTTTAAATAATAATATATCTATTACCTCGGCTTTAAATAAAACCGACATAAATATATGCTCATGGTTTGAGGTTCAATTTCCACCTCCTGTAATTTAATTTTTTTTATGGAACCAAAAAGACGCCTTTATTTTTTATGGATTTTACGTCGGATATGTTATCTTGGTTTTCAATAAATCTGAGATAAAAACTCCCTAATTTTTATGGCTCTGATTTCTTTGGATGAAGTTCTTTTGGTGTTTTGGTTCAAATAGGAATTTCGTATTTATATAGTTTCTTATGATTCTTCCTCTTCTATGATCCTTGAAAGTCTAAAAGCCAAAAGATTTCACGCATGTCAAGTTTGCTTATTATTGGTTCTTTAATTCTATACATTTTCTTCTCTTGGAAGTTGGAAACATTTATACGTTGCCTACCTCGTTTTCCAATTTATTTTTCACTTCTTTGATATCCATTCTTACGCATAGTTTGATATAATAATGTGTACTATTTTTATTTTATTTCAGACGCTTTATGTGATTATGGATCGTAGTTGGATGAAAGTTAATAGATTAAGTAAAGAGTATGAGAATGGATTGTTACAATTTCTT
The DNA here is from genome assembly GCA_948472305.1 of Vicia faba. NCBI lineage: Eukaryota > Viridiplantae > Streptophyta > Magnoliopsida > Fabales > Fabaceae > Vicia > Vicia faba. Next base: position 849,925,770 of record OX451735.1, on the reverse strand, counting down.
AATTTCAGAGAAAAACCTTCCTGATAATGATATTTTTTGGTGTCCTTGTATGAAATGCTATAATACGAAAAAACATTCAAGGGATGTTATATTCAATCATTGTGGTTGTGATGAAATTATTCAAAATTACACGAAATGGGTATGGCTTGGTGAAGGGACAAAGAATATACCTCTGTCACATACAATTGAAAATGAAGATGATGAATTTATGAATGATAATCTAGAAGACATCATTCGTGATATTGGAGTAGATGCTTTCAAGAAAGATAATATGGTAGGTACTTTGCAAAAAGACATGGAAGATTCATTGTATCAGGAATGTCAAAGTTTTACAAGATTGTCAGTTGTGTTAAGACTATTTAATCTTAAGGCAAGAGGTGGTTGGACGGATAAATCTTTCACTAAATTTCTTGAATTATTAAAAGAAATGCTTCTTGAAGGTAACATGTTGTCGAACCGTACTTATAAGGCCAAGAAAATATTGTGTACAATGGGTTTAGACTATGTCAAAATACATGTTTGTCGTAATGATTGCATCTTATATAGGAAAGAGTTTGAAAACTCCAAGGAGTGCCCTAGGTGTGGGTTGTCGCGCTACTAGCAGAAGGACATTGGTGTTGATGACAATGAGGGTGTAACTAGCAAGGGTATTCCTGCCAAGGTGATGTGGTACCTACCGATAATTCCAAGGTTCAAGATATTGTTTTCTAATGTTACTAACGCAAAGAAATTATATGGCATGTAGATGAAAGAGTGTGTGTTGGGAAAATTTGTCATGTAGCTTATTCATTGCAATAGAAGAAAATTGATTTCTTATTTCCAGATTTTTCTCTTGAACAGAGGAACCTTAGGCTTAGACTTTCCACCGACGGAATGAATACTTTTGGTAATTTGAGTACTAACCATACATCATGGTCTATTCTCCTAATTTATAACCTATATCCATGGTTGTTCATGAAGTGCGAGTATATGATGCTATCGATGATTAGTCAGGTCCAAAACAACCATAGATGTTTATTTAATGTCATTGATTGAAGATTTAAGACTTTTGTGGGAGGAAGGTGTTGATGTTGATGATGTGTATACATGTGATAACTTTAAGTTGTGTGTCATGTTGTTTTGCATAATCAATGACTTTCCTACATGTGATAATTTGTCTGGATACAACGTCAAGGGTCATAAAGTGTGTCCTATATGTGAAGGTGAACATGTCACCACCAATTACAAAATGGGGGAAGAGGTAGTTTATCTTAGTCATCAAAAATTTCTAAGACCTAATCATTCATATCGTAGATTGCAGAAGGATTTTAATGGAGAGCAGGAGTTTGGTATCGCTCAAAACCCCTTAACTGCGAAGGAAATGTATAGAAGATAACAACTTATTAATATTATCCTTGGAAAGAAGCAAAAAAAACCACGTGGAGAAAAATACTTGGAAAAATAGGTCGGTATTCTTTGATCTTCCATACTGGTTTAGTCTTGATGTGATGCATGTGGAGAAAAATGTATATGATAGTTTGATTGGAACACTTCTCAATATTAAAGGCAAGACAAAAGATACTAAGAAATCTCATGAAGATATGGTTGTGATGGGCATACGGCAAGAATTAGCCCCAAAAGAAGTAAGAAATAAAACCAATTTGCCCCCAGCATGTCACACTCTGTCTAAAAAAGAAACAAAAAGTTTTTGCGATTGTTTGCAAGGTATCAAAGTTCCCAATGGTACTCATCAAATGCAAAGAAACTTGTGTCAAAGAACGATCACAAATTAGTTGGCTTAAAATCTCATGATTTTCATGTCTTGATGCAACAACTTATTCCAGTGGTTATCTGTGGCATCTTACCAAGAAATGTAAGGGTAACTATAACCAGGTTGTGCTTATTCTTCAATGTTATAGGTAGTAAATATTCATTCCATAAAAAATCAAAGGATGATCGTACCACCATGCAAAATAGTGGGGTTATGGATGAGGCTGAATCCATGTACTTTACTAGTTCCAAAGATAAAAATCTTGTACTAGAGTTAGCCCCAACATTAAAGGCAAGACAAAGATACTAAGAAATCCTGCAAAGATATGCTTATGATGGGTATACGGTAAGAATTAGCCCTAAAAGAAGTAGGAAATATAACCTATTTGTCCCCAGCATGTCAGACTCTGTCTAAAAAAGAAACAAATTTTTTTGTGATTGCTTGAAGGGTATCTAAGTTCCCCAATGTTACTCATCAAATATGAAGAAACTTATGTCAGAGAACGATCACAAATTAGTTGGCTTAAAATCTCGTGATTGTCATCTCTTGATGCAACTACTTCTACTAGTGGCTATTCATGGCATCTTACCAAGAAATATAAGGGTAACTATAACCATGTTGTGCTTATTCGTCAATGCTATATGTAGTAAATATCCGTTCTATACCAAATCAAAGGATGATCGTAACACCATGAAAAATAGTGGGGTTATGGTTGAGGCTGAATCCATGTACTTTTCGAGTTCCGAAGATAACAATCATGTACTAGCATCTAGAGCGTACTTTGGGGTCATTTAAGAGATTTTATAGATTAACTATGTTTATTTTAAAGTGCCTTTATTTAATTGCAAGTGGATTGACAGTAACACTGGTGTAGAAATCGATGAATTAGGATTTACACGAGTTGATCTTCAAAAGACAACTTATAAGAATGAAACATCCAAATCATGACAAACTAAGCAAAATAAGTGTTTTATGCAACTGATCCTGCTAACACTAGATGGTCAATTTTTCTTCAAGGAAAACATCTTCCTAGTAGTACTGATGAAAATCAAGATTTTAACTATGAGACGCCTTGTTTAGCAACACATGTATGTCAATCATCAAAAGAAAATGATTCAGATGTTGTGCATGCTATTCGTCGTGATCGTGATGAGGGGATATGAGAAAACTAGTAAGTAAATGGTTTATTGCTTTTGTTTTGTAATCATTTGTTTTAGTTTTGACGTAAAATTATAAAGTGTGTTCCATTTTGAGTTTTCATTTGGTGTAATCAATAAATATTTTTTGTACAATGTTTCAGATTGAGAAATTGGCATGGAAAAATATACGTCATTCATTGGAAGAAAATGATTCAGATGATGTGCATGTTGTTCGTTGTGATCATGAAGAGGGGATATGGGAAAACTAGTAAGTAAATGCTTTATTGTTTTTGTTTCTTAATCATTTGTTTTAGTTTTGATGTAAAATTATAAAGTGTGTATCACTTTGAGTTTGCATTTGTGTAATAAATAAATATTTGTGGTACAATATTTCAGATTGAGGAATTGACATGGAAAAATGTATAATGTCTATGTTTCAGGAATCTGCAAAATATGATTTTGTATTCTATAATATGGTTTTGTATTACATATGCAAACAGAAGTACAAAAAAACTTAACCCCTCGATTTTAACTTAAAACCGAGGTAATAACACTGAGTTATTACCTTGGTTCTACAAAATATCGAGTATTAATATTGCACGCACTATCCAGTTTTGAAAATAATAAAAATACTGATGTTGGGGATTGAATCCACGTGCAGATAACTAACCCCTCGATTTTTGAACAACGGGAGTGATAAGGGGTAGCTTTTTATGACGCCCTTCGTTACCTCGTGTCCGTAGCCAAGGTCAAATGCATTTCGTGCCCGAGGTAAGAAGTGTTATTTATAGTAGTGAAGTAAACTCAATTGTATTAAATAATCATATAAAAAAAGGCCAGTGAAATGGAGAAAGAAAAAAATAAAAAGTTTGACGTTTGAAAATAAGAATTTTATTTCTCAAATAAAGGAAATTATTAATTAAAATAATATAGATATTTTGCTGATAGTGGTTCGTGAGAAAAAAGAGAAATTTTGACATTTGAAAATAAGAATTTTCTGTCTCAAATAAAAACAATTGTTAATTAAAATAAAATAGGTATTTTATTGATAATGTCCCGTGAGAAAAAGAGAAATTTTTACATTTAAAAATAAGAATTTTGTGTCTCTAATAAAGACAATTATTAATTAAAATAAAATAGGTATTTTGTTGATAATGACAATTAAGAAAAAAGTGAATTTAATTTGAAAGAAGAATGGGATGGTGAGTGAAAGAGTGTGAAGTGGAGGAAAAAGTGTCAAATGAAAACTTGACACTTGACAACATTTGGTTGAAGTAGAGTAAATTAATTGGAAGATTAATATTTTTTACTATTTTAACCTTTTGCAAGTGTAATTAATTTTAAAGTGAAAGTTATTTTTGGTTGATTGGATGTATGTTTTTTAATAGATATAACTAGTAAGATATTTGTGCTTATGTACAAGAAAATTTATTTGATATTATATAAAATGTATTTGAAATTAGTGACTTAATTATAAATGAACAATGATCATATAAATTCAATTGTATTAAATGACTATATAAAAAAAGGACTCGTGGGACAGAGAAAAAAAATGAAAATGTAATATTTGAAAATAAAAATTGTCTCTCAAATAAAGGTAATTATTGATTAAAATAAAATAGACGGTGTGTTGATAATATACAGTGAAATAGAAAAGTTATTTGATGTCATATAAAATGTATTTAGATACAAATACAAAATTTGAAATGATTTACTTAATTGTCAAATGAACAATAATCATATATGTTGTACCCCAAAATTTGTCCTCCTATTTTTCCACAAGAAATCACAGCTTCGGGCTTTTCCTGATTTTTCAGATTGACGTAAGAATCAGTCAAACAGACTTTTTCTTATCAGTCTATCTGAATTAGGGTTTTTATGGCTCTGGAACAGTTCAGGCAGATTATTAGGGTTTGGTTGAGTTTGGCTCAGGGTTTGATCAGGCGTACGTTTCTTTGGTGTTAAAACAAGAATAAGGGTTTTGTGCACATATTTCTCAGAAAGAATTAATTCTATCAGTTCTTTTCAATTTACTCTGAGATTTGGATTGAGGCATTTGGATTGAGAATTTGCAGTGTTTGGCTTAATCAGTAAAGGCAAAGGAATATGAACATTTGTTGTGATTGACTGTGCATTGTTATGTTTAATTGGGACGCCAGGTTATTACTGATTGCAAGACTATAGTGTTTGTTAATTATTTACGTTATCTAAGTTAGAATAATTGGATCTACTTCCAGTTATTTTAGTTCAAGAAAGCTTAAATAATTAAATAGACAGTAGAGTTAAAAGAGATTAATTGACAAAAGACTTTTATTTATTTTTAATTATTTGTACAAGTATTATTTAAATACAGTAATTATTTACAAGTATTTATAATAATATTTATTACATTGATTAAAAGTAAAATAAAACTCTATCCTAAAAATTTCCTAAGCCTTCATCTTCTATTTGCTGCTCCCCGTTGCTCAATTATTTTTTTTTTTTACCTGCAAAAAGAAGAAAAAAGGAAGTCAAAGGCAGATGAAATAAAAGAAGCAGACAGTTATTTTAAGGCTCATCATTAAAAGTAACTGGCCGGAATCAGTTTGTTTGCCCTCTCTGCAAATCACAAGATTACTCTCGGTTCACAAAGAGGGATAGAATTATGTTTGCAAATAAAGTATGAAATGCACAAAGTTACAATTGCACAAACTCAAAATATCAAACATACTGCAAAAATTGTCAACCAGAGAATATGCCAAAAGAACAAATTGCCCATTTCAAAATTCCAAACCAAGTACAAAGTCCAAACTGAACAGCATAACCAAACTAAGCCAAAGATGTCAACCAACTGTCCAAAGATATCAAAAGGTATAAGGTTGTCGAAGAAGTACACAAAAAAGCAGAAAATCTGGAAAAAGAAGAAAGAGATATGCAAAGCAAAACTACAAATGCAAGCAAACATTTCAGGTTACATCACTTTCCAAGGTCAGTACTTTTTCAAAATAGTACATCTAAAGCAATAAAAATGCTTTTTAAAATCTGTAGAGAGAGAGAGAGAGAGAGAGGAAAAGAAGTATAGGCTTACAGCAGGCTTGAGGCAAAAAAGATATAATAAGATATCAGAACACAGCAAAGACAGGGGGCAGAAAATACCAAAGCAACACAAACTGTGTAAAACATCAAAACACCTCAGAATTGCCTTCAACAAAAACACATAGCCAAAACCTGAAACTTCAAGCCCACAAGCCTTTCAAAACCCAGGCCTGTAAACTCCAAACAAAATAAAACTACCTGCTAAGCCTTAAACCACATCAAACCTTTCAAGGCCATACAAACTGAAGCCTTAAGCTTTGCAGCAAATTCCAACCAAAGCCAAGAAGCTCTCAACCTGTCAAACCTAAACATTCAAACTACCTGCTAAGCATAAACCTGCCTGTAAACCTGTGTCAAGCCTCAAACACGAAGCCATCAAACTCACAAATCATAACCAGCCTGAAGCCTAAAGTTCCAAGCCTCTAAGCCCTGTCAAAAAACAAGCAGAATACACCAAGCCTAAACCAGACAAACCTGTGTCAAGCAAAAGCTAACAGCATAAGCCTCAAACAGAAGCCAAACCTGTAATCTCAAATACATCAAACCCTCAGAACTATGTTCATCACTGGGCCAACATCAACGGGCAACTCATAAGCAAAGTCCATCAAGGAGCATCATCAATAATCATACAGAAGCAAACATTGAAAGGAGCAGGAAAGCAAATAGGCATCTCAGAAAGCAAGCAAGTCATTCAAAAGCGAGGCAAGCAGGCAAATGGAAGAGGAAAAGAAGCAAAAGAGAAGACAGAAGCAAGTGAACTAGGGGTTTTCAGAAAGCTCATCACAAAACCACAAAAGCGAGATAAAGGTACCAGTTTTTCCAAGAAAGCTCAGCATCGTATCCCTCCGTCTCCGGCCACCATACGCGCCTCCAAGTCCTCCTCTCCTCCTCTCCAAGCAGCGAGCCAGCAAAGGTATAACTCATTTTCTTTTCTTTTCACACCTCATACAAGACATAATAATAATCAAGATCAGAACACATAGAACTAGTTAATCATTCAAATCTGGAAACCCTAAGAATGGTTAGAAGCGGAAATCATACCTCTTTTATCACTGCTTGAATGAACACAAGGAGATGATAGACGGTGGCGCTGGGTGGTCGTAAGCGGAGGGGAAGCTTGTTCAGAACCATGGCTCAAAGGATGAAGACGAAGGGAGCAAAGTGAGGAACGGCGCCGCTCTCAAGCGCTGTAACCCTAATGAAACAAACCCTTACAAATTTGCAAAATGAGCACATGGGCCTTGCCCCATCCAGATAGCCTTAAGCCCATTTCAGATTTGGCATACCCCCTTTTGTCTTAACTCTGTCTAATTTTTTATTGGGCCAAGCAAATTCCTTAAGGCCCATTTCCTTTTCTTCACATAAACCAATATCCTTTTTCACCTATCATTTTATTTTTCTTTTTACTAATATATTTTATTTTTGTTTGTAAATAAAATAATACCTTAACTCTTTTTTTTAAAATAAATAATACACTAATTTCTCATATAAAAAAATATTGTTAATACTTTTCATTATAATTAAAATATTATATTTTTATTAAGATTAAACATTTTCTTTTTTTTCTTTTATTAAAACCTTTTTTTATTTCTTGTACATAGAAATACTAATTAAAATACATTAACCTTAATACATAAAAAATAGAATCTCTTAAAGCATTTTCTTTTCTTTTATTAAAACTTTGTTTGTACATATTTAACAAAAAAAGACAAAGATAAATAATGCTTAATAATTACTTAATTTTGCATTAAGTTAACATTTTTATCACTTGTAAATATTCACATACACTTTTATAATACACATTTTGCATTGCTTTTATTCTTATACATTGATACATGTTACATTGCGATTGACTCGATTTGGTTGTAAATATATTTGGACACTACTCTCCTATTAAGTCTCATCCCCATTTGTAAATATTTGTACCCCCATTCCCGGACACTTATTTGTAATAGCGTAGACTTTAAATTCCCGCAATTTATCGTTTTCTATATACTGTATAGTAATTAGGGTTTGTATGTGAAGATTTAAAATCAACCGCTAGATAACCTAATACAAAAACAAATGAATGACAATCAATACACAATTCACACTTGCACCCCTAGGGTAATGCCGCTTGTTGCCTTCCAAAATGGGCCATGCTTGCATATTGAGTTTCTTTGGCAAAACAATTCAAATGATCATAGTCCCTCGATGACGCTTTCGAAGGTTGCCTAAACAAAATGATCATAGTCCCTTCAAGCAAAATTGCCAAAGACACTTGGCACCATTGCATTCATGGTCCATACGATGACCCGCGCCTGTCCTGTTAACATCCTAACACAAGATTGTCCACCAAATACAATGGTGGAACAATACTGTTAAAAGGGTTAAAACATAGGAAAAGTCTTTGAGTAAATTTAGGGGTAGACAACTCTTAGTTACTTGATCAAACTTGCAAAACACACTTGCCTACTTTTCAAAATCCACTCCACAAACACTTTCAAAAAACAACTTTCAAAACATTGAAATATCTTTTTGAAAAGACACACACCTTTGTAAAACATTCGAGTAAAGAATTGTTACAACGGTTGCCTAGACAAGGCATCTTTTTCAAAACATTTTCAAAACACACGCACACACCACCATTTCAAGCAATTGAAAATCAAGGCAAAGTGATCTAAAACAAGTAACTAAGAGCCCATGGATAACCATGGATGAAAAGGGTGCTAATACCTTCCTTTTTCATAATCTACCCCCCGAACCCACGAAACATCTCAAAAGGTTTTTCCTGTGCTTTTTAACCTTTCCTTTAGGATAAAATAAAAAGTCGGTGGCGACTCTTGCTAAACCGAACAAGTGCGAATACAAACGCAAAACCTCAAGTCAGTTCTCCCACTGTATCACAGAACTGGCGACTCTACTGGGGATGTTCATTTAAAAGTGGGGTTACCTTAGGGTTTTAGATCACCTTTACATTCTTGCTTTGATTGCCTTGATTGCTTTACTTTTTGGGTCCTTGTTTGGGTTTGTTGTAAATCCTACACCCGGATTTGGGGCACCTTTTTAGGTAAATAGCAATAAAACTGTGAGGGAACTGTGCGGGGTATACCGACATGGTTGAAGCAGTAAGCTATGTTAGTGTGACATATTTGTGAGTACCGGTAACCCTTGAGTTCAATCAAGGAGAGTACGGGGCCACTGAGTGATGTCATGAAGCACTAACAAACTCTTAGAACCTTAATTGACCATCTTAGCCTTTTTAGGGGTAGTGAGATGACCGACTTTGGTGCAGTCCGAAGTTGGTAGATACTCGATACTACACTCATTGAGGGTTGTTTTCTTGGAATATTTTGGTCGCCAGTTAAGTGGCTAAACCAAAACAATGAACACAGAAAATAATCCAATGATATTGAGCTCCTTAGAACCCGGTTTCTATTTTAGGACAGGATGAGCCAACTAACTTCAAGAGGGTACTTACCTACAAACCCCATGCAAGCCTAAACCTAAGGACTTGTTTGCTTTGTGTGAATATGATTACCTGTGTATACACTCACTTGCTTTTGCATACATGTACATAACATCATAACATCATACCATAGCATTTTCAATAACCATTTCAAGGATCTCGAGGGTTCTTTTGATGCAGGGTTACATTGAACCAGACATCTACCAAGAGGCAAGAGGCTTTCTCCTCTAAGCAAATGCCATCAAAGATCAAGTGCAACAACTTGAATCAGGGGCTATGACCCACTTGACATGGTGAGCTTGATTCTCGTGGAAAGACATCCACCGGTGCAAAGTTCTCCAATCAAAGATCAAAGTTCAACCTATAACATTCTTTTGTGTTTACCCCAAGAGATCCTTGAAAACATGCATTCACATATCATGCATTGCATCATAACAATTTCTCCTTTTCAGGTTTCCTTACTCTCCTACTGTTTATTTCAGTAAGAGATGGCTCTAGAAAGGACTATCAAGGATATCCAGGACCAAAATGCTCAGCTTCAGGAGATGTTCTCGAACCTGTCTCTAGGGAAAGAAGAAGTGAAGGCTCTCCTCACAAGGGGGTTGGTCCAGGAGAATTCAAACAACGCCAGGAGCGATCAGTTGGAGGCACTGCAGTCTGAGCTGACAACAATGAGGATCCAAATGATGAGGCAACTGGTGGGCCAGATGGCTCTCATCCAGGACTTGGCTCAAAGACAAGAGGAACTCAGAGTTCTCGTCAACCAACTGCTTCGGGACCACCGAGTGGGGCAAACATCTGAGGTTGAAGGGCAAGCCATCATTCAACCCCCTTCCACTCAAGAAGACAAGGGGAAGGCTCCTCTACTTGCTTCAGGGTCACAAGCCCACCAACAACCTCGCCAGCATCAACGGGGTAATCGGCGTAAGCAAAATACGTCAGGAAGACAGTTCACAGAGACTGACATACCGTCATCTCTAATACTGGAGTGCTTGTTGGAGGTCAATCTGACTGCTTTAAGGGATCCTATTCGGAAGCCCAATACCTCCTCTCCTAACTATCATCCCGACGCATTTTGTGTATACCACTCCTATAGCCCGGGACATGACACCGACGACTGTTGGGCCTTGAAGAACAAGATTTAAGATCTAATTGACATTGGAGTGTTGAGGTTTATGCCAGACGGCGAGATGAAAATCTTCTGTTAAGGGTTTCTCCACCTGAAGCGACAAAGCTCAAACTGAGGGACTTTTGTTTCATTTGAATTTCCAAGTTGTAATCTCTTTGTTATTCAAACAATAATCTTTTAATGTCAAACTCTGTTTCATTAATGCATTGCATATGTTTGTCTTGAATTCATCCATTCATTTTCACTACTCTTATGCTTTCTTTATGATATTTAACTCTTGATAAAAAGCTGCAAGCCTTTAGAGGGAGGATGACGAAACAATACCATAATCTTATACAATATGCTTTTGAACAGACCTTGCTGATGATGTACATGCATTTCTTTCAATTCCCAAACACTGGAGTTATAAGGAAGATAATCCCTAGTCAACCCCTTCGAGCCAAAGAAGTAGGAGTTTTCTGTTCTAAACAAATCAAAACCTTTGATATAAACCTGGGGTAGGGTAGTCTCTCAGCTAATTCAAAAAGATGCGCATCGAAGTCGCAAGCTCTCAGTTCGTAATACAATGAACGACAAAAAGAAAAGAATTCCTCTGAAATTAAAAGACAGTGATGGTTCCTTATCTCATAGGAAGTCATTACCTCTCAAAAGAGAAAAGCCCACTGAGCCAAAACCTATTAAGGAGGATTAAGAAAGCTGGGGCATCCCGCTGACTGTAATCTCGAAATCAGGGACAGTCAGGCAAAAGTTAGGGATAGCAAATCAAAAGAAAGAGGCCATTACAAATCCTCAACAACATGAAAAATGTTGCAAAAGAAAAAGGGGATGATGACTGTCTTCCAAAATTCAACTGGTGAACCATCACCCAAAAAGTCGTTCCAAATTTGAATAGAGTGCGATGCACAATTAACTGAGCTTAGGGTTGAAGAACATCACGAAGAGCGGGTGGGTACAAATACACTTTGAGCCTTTATCCTTTGTTTCTTAAACCGCGAACCAGGCCACGATACAACCCTTCAAAAGTCCTAATTGAAGCACGGGTTAGTTCGAAAGCATACTGTTACAAAAGGTATCCTGACTCCTGTAAGGCTTTGCTCTAAAATCTTGTGTTGAATTTGTCTTACAAAAAGTTTTCTGCTAAAAAACGCATTTTTCAAAACTTCGAGACGAACATAAACTTTGCATTGCTTGAATATCATTGTTTGCATGTGGCTATTTGTTTGACAGCGAAGAAATTCATACAGCGAATGTTCGGAGGAACGAAAACTCCCCCAGTGAGTAAAATCACTTCAAAAAGGATGACACTTCCAACGACAAATCTCCTATCAACAAGGGGCATGGCATGTCACTATCCAGCACACCTGGGGCAGTCCAGTCAAGATTTCAAGAAATCTCTCAAAAGTTCAGTGAACTTGGGGCAAGTCTCCTTCATCATCACTTGGGGCATTCGAATGTCAAAAGTGTTCAACAATTCCTTCATCACCTGTTGGAAGATACAGTTTCAGATACGCTCCAGACACGTTAGCCATTCTGTCACTCATTCAGATCCAGTTACAGTTTCAGATACACTCCAGACAAGGAAGTCATTCTGCTACTCATACAGATCTCAACTCCAAGATACAATTTCAGATACGCTCCAAACACGGTAGCCATCCTGTCACTCATTCAGATCCAATTACAGTTTCAGATACACTCCAGACAAGGAAGTCATTCTGCTACTCATACAGATCTCACCTCCAAGATACAGTTTCAGATACGCTCCAGACACGGCAGCCATTCTGTCACTCATTCACAATATCAGACCACCGCGAAGCCTGGATTACGACCAGATAGTGGTATCTCCTAAGCACAAGCTGTAAAGCCCGGATTCGACCGGATAACAGTTTAATCCTCAACAAGTTATTGTGAAACCTGGATTACGACCAGATAGCAATACAAGTTTCTGTGAAGCCTGGATTACGACCAGATAGCATCCAAGAATACTACGAAGCCTGGAGTCGACCAGATAGTGGTATATCTTTAACACAAGCCGTGAAGCCCGGATTTGACCGGATAATAGCTTAGCAAGCTATTGTGAAGCCTGGACCATAACCAGATAGCAATACAAATTATTGTGAAGCCTGGACTACGACCAGATAGCAATATAAGTTTCTGTGAAGCCTGGATTACGACCAGACAACAGTTAACCCTCAAGAGTGAAGACTCTCATCCTTAAAACCTCAGAAGATTGGTATACTCCCAGTTTCTGACCGTTAACAGCATGAAGATTCTCATCACCTCAGAAGATTGGTACACTCCCAATTTCTGACACTCAAGAGTGAAGACTCTCATCCTTAAAACCTCAAAAGATTGGTATACTCCCAGTTTCTGACCGTTAACAGCATGAAGATTCTCATCATCTCAGAAGATTGGTATACTCCCAATTTCTGACTCCCAACAGAATGAAGATTCTCATTCTCGAAGTGGCGTATTTCTTAAGTTCCAGATTAATACCTGTAGCAAGCCAGGAAAATATCTGTGGACGACTGATTGTGGATCAACACTTGTAACAAGCCAGGAAACTATCTACATGAAGAGATTGAAGATCAACACCTGTAACAAGCCAGGAAAACTATCTTTCTTTCTCAGGTCGGAGATCAATACCTGAAACCAACCAGGACAACTATCTCCCCGACCAACCCTTTTAAGATCCCAGATCAGTACCTGCAGCAATCAAAAGAAACTGTTAATCCCCAGCGGAGCTAACACTTCCAACTGTCAATCCCCAAGCAGAGTGAAGACTCTCGTTCTCGGCTCCTCACAGGATATTCGAATATTCTCCAGTGAAGATCTCCTCAAGACAGGAATCCACAGTAGATTGGCATACAACCCAAGCTCCGGATTCCCCAACAGCGGTCCCAGGACTTCTCACTTTCAACAATCAAGAGATTCTTGCAATCCCCGGCAGCAGTCAAAGATCTCATTATCCAGGATTCATCTATCCTCAGCAAGACAGATCATCAGCTTACATGCGCATTCATCACATTCATATCATAAACATTGATATAACATACATTGCATCATGCATCATGACATTGCATATAACTAACTCTTTACCTTTTAAGGAAAGATCAGTTAACAGACAAAGATCATCATCTCCTGGGAGCCTTTCTAAGAATAGTTCAGATGTGACCCGGACATGGTGATATTCTGATACTTATTCCAGATTCATCCAGATGCAGTTTTACACGAACTCATCATCAGGAAATCCTACACCGGTTCCTATTCAACTTCAAGACTTCTAAAAACAGTTCACGGGTTCTCTAGTAACGGATGTTAACCTATCGCTTGTTCAGATTCTTCTCCACTTTTGAAAATAGTTTACGGACGCTTCCCAACAACGGATGCTACTCTATTGCTTATTCAACTTCAATACTTCTGAAAACAGTTCACGGGTTCTCCAGTAACGGATGTTAACCTATCGTTTGTTCAGATTCTTCAACCTTTGAAAACAGTTTACGGACGCTTCCCGACAACGGATGCTGCTCTATTGCTTATTCAACTTCCAGACTTCTGAAAACAGTTTACGGGTTCTCCAGTAACGGATGTTAACCTATCGCTTGTTCAGATTCTTCTCAACTTCTGAAAACAGTTTACGGATTCTTCCCAAACACGGATGTTAATCTATCGCTTTTTCAGATGCAACTTTTGAAGACAGGTTACAGACGCTTCCCAACAACGGATGTTGCTCTATTGCTTATTCAACTCCAACTCCTGAAAACAGTTTACGGATTCTCCAAACATGGATGTCAATCTATCACTTGTTCAGAACCCCAGTTCAGAGATGTTCCAAAACATGGATGCCTTTCTGATACTCGTCCACTCACCAATGACATACAGTTCAACAAACATTTCCAGATGGCATCTTTAAGCCCATCCTCCTACCAGCAACTACCAGATGGCATCTCTAAGCCCATCCCCCGACAAGATTCTGTCACATCACCAAATGGCATCTTTAAGCCCATTTCCTCTACCATCACATCACCGAGTGAAAATTTTTTGGGCACTCTAGTGTCCAATCTCCTTTTACCCTCGAGTCCCGAAAGGCAAACTTGCCAATCTAACTCTTCAGGTTCAAGAAGATTGAACAGGGGCAACTGTTGTACCCCAAAATTTGGCCTCCTATTTTTCCACAAGAAATCACAGCTTCGGGCTTTTCCTGATTTTTCAGATTGACGTAAGAATCAGTCAAACAGACTTTTTCTTATCAGTCTATCCGAATTAGGGTTTTTATGGCTCTGGAACAGTTCAGGTAGATTATTAGGGTTTGGTTGAGTTTGGCTCAGGGTTTGATCAGGCGGACATTTCTTTAGTGTTAAAACAAGAATAAGGGTTTTGTGCACATATTTCTCAGAAAGAATTAATTCTATCAGTTCTTTTCAATTTACTCTGAGATTTGGATTGAGGCATTTGGATTGAGAATTTGCAGTGTTTGGCTTAATCAGTAAAGGCAAAGGAATATGGACATTTGTTGTGATTGATTGTGCATTGTTATGTTTAATTGGGACGCCAGGTTATTATTGATTGCAAGACTATAGTTTTTGTTAATTATTTACGTTATCTAAGTTAGAATAATTGGATCTACTTCCAGTTATTTTAGTTCAAGAAAGCTTAAATAATTAAATAGACAGTAGAGTTAAAAGAGATTAATTGACAAAAGACTTTTATTTATTTTTAATTATTTGTACAAGTATTATTTAAATACAGTAATTATTTACAAGTATTTATAATAATATTTATTACATTGATTAAAAGTAAAATAAAACTCTATCCTAAAAATTTCCTAAGCCTTCATCTTCTATTTGCTGCTCCCCGTTGCTCAATTATTATTTTTTTTACCTGCAAAAAGAAGAAAAAAGGAAGTCAAAGGCAGATGAAATAAAAGAAGCAGACAGTTATTTTAAGGCTCATCATTAAAAGTAACTGGCCGGAATCAGTTTGTTTGCCATCTCTGCAAATCACAAGATTACTCTCGGTTCACAAAGAGGGATAGAATTATGTTTGCAAATAAAGTATGAAATGCACAAAGTTACAATTGCACAAACTCAAAATATCAAACATACTGCATAAATTGTCAACCAGAGAATATGCCAAAAGAACAAATTGCCCATTTCAAAATTCCAAACCAAGTACAAAGTCCAAACTGAACAGCATAACCAAACTAAGCCAAAGATGTCAACCAACTGTCCAAAGATATTAAAAGGTATAAGGCTGTCGAAGAAGTACACAAAAAAGCAGAAAATCTGGAAAAAGAAGAAAGAGATATGCAAAGCAAAACTACAAATGCAAGCAAACATTTCAGGTTACATCACTTTCCAAGGCCAGTACTTTTTCAGAATAGTACATCTAAAGCAATAAAAATGCTTTTTAAAATCTGTAGAGAGAGAGAGAGAGGAAAAGAAGTATAGGCTTACAGCAGGCTTGAGGCAAAAAAGATATAATAAGATATCAGAACACAGCAAAGACAGGGGGCAGAAAATACCAAAGCAACACAAACTGTGTAAAACATCAAAACACCTCAGAATTGCCTTCAACAAAAACACATAACCAAAACCTGAAACTTCAAGCCCACAAGCCTTTCAAAACTCAGGCCTGTAAACTCCAAACAAAATCAAACTACCTGCTAAGCCTTAAACCACATCAAACCTTTCAAGGCCACACAAACTGAAGCCTTATGCTTTGCAGCAAATCCCAACCCAAGCCAAGAAGCTCTCAACCTGTCAAACCTAAATATTCAAACTACCTGCTAAGCATAAACATGTCTGTAAACCTGTGTCAAGCCTCAAACATGAAGCCATCAAACTCACAAATCATAACCAGCCTGAAGCCTAAAGTTCCTAGCCTCTAAGCCCTGTCAAAAAACAAGCAGAATACACCAAGCCTAAACCAGACAAACCTGTGTCAAGCAAAAGCTAACAGCATAAGCCTCAAACAGAAGCCAAACCTGTAATCTCAAATACATCAAACCCTCAGAACTATGTTCATCACTGGGCCAACATCAACGGGCAACTCATAAGCAAAGTCCATCAAGGAGCATCATCAATAATCATACAGAAGCAAACATTGAAAGGAGCAGGCAAGCAAATAGGCATCTCAGAAAGCAAGCAAGCCATTCAAAAGCGAGGCAAGCAAGCAAATGGAAGAGGAAAAGAAGCAAAAGAGAAGACAGAAGCAAGTGAACTAGGGGTTTTCAGAAAGCTCATTACAAAACCACAAAAGCGAGATAAAGGTACCAGTTATTCCAAGCAAGCTCAGCATCGTATCCCTCCGTCTCCGGCCACCCTACGCGCCTCCAAGTCCGCCTCTCCTCCTCTCCAAGCAGCGAGCCAGCAAAGGTATAACTCCTTTTCTTTTCTTTTCACACCTCATACAAGACATAATAATAATCAAGATCAGAACACATAGAACTAGTTAATCATGCAAATCTGGAAACCCTAAGAATGGTTAGAAGCGGAAATCATACCTCTTTTATCACTGCTTGAATGAACACAAGGAGATGATAGACGGTGGCGCTGGGTGGTCGTAAGCGGAGGGGAAGCTTGTTCAGAACCATGGCTCAAAGGATGAAGACGAAGGGAGCAAAGTGAGGAACGACGCCGCTCTCAAGCGCTGTAACCCTAATCTGTTACCCTAATGAAACAAACCCTTACAAATTTGCAAAACGAGCACATGGGCCTTACCCCATCCAGATAGCCTTAAGCCCATTTCAGATTTGGCATACCCCCTTTTGTCTTAACTCTGTCTAATTTTTTATTGGGCCAAGCAAATTCCTTAAGGCCCATTTCCTTTTCTTCACATAAACCTATATCCTTTTTCACCTATCATTTTATTTTTCTTTTTACTAATATATTTTATTTTTGTTTGTAAATAAAATAATACCTTAACTCTTTTTTTTAAATAAATAATACACTAATTTCTCATATAAAAAAATGTTGTTAATACTTTTCATTATAATTAAAATATTAGATTTTTATTAAGATTAAACATTTTCTTTTTTTTCTTTTATTAAAACCTTTTTTTATTTCTTGTACATAGAAATACTAATTAAAATACATTAACCTTAATACATAAAAAATAGAATCTCTTAAAGCATTTTCTTTTCTTTTATTAAAACTTTGTTTGTACATATTTAACAAAAAAAGACAAAGATAAATAATGCTTAATAATTACTTAATTTTGCATTAAGTTAACATTTTTATCACTTGTAAATATTCACATACACTTTTACAATACACATTTTGCATTGCTTTAATTCTTATACATTGATACATGTTACATTGCGATTGACTCGATTTGGTTGTAAATATATTTGGACACTACTCTCCTATTAAGTCTCATCCCCATTTGTAAATATTTGTACCCCCATTCCCGGACACTTATTTGTAATAGCATAGACTTTAAATTCCCGCAATTTATCGCTTTCTATATACTGTATAGTAATTAGGGTTTGTATGCGAAGATTTAAAATCAACCGCTAGATAACCTAATACAAAAACAAATGCATGACAATCAATACATAATTCACACTTGCACCCCTAGGGTAATCCCGCTTGTTGCCTTCTAAAATGGGCCATGCTTGCATGTTGAGTTTCTTTGGCAAAACAATTCAAATGATCATAGTCCCTCGATGACGCTTTCGAAGGTTGCCTAAACAAAATGATCATAGTCCCTTCAAGCAAAATTGCCAAAGACACTTGGCACCATTGCATTCATGGTCCATACGATGACCCGCGCCTGTCCCGTTAACATCATAACACAAGATTGTCCACCAAATACAATGGTGGAACAATACTGTTAAAAGGGTTAAAACATAGGAAATTTTTTTGAGTAAATTTAGGGGTAGACAACTCTTAGTTACTTGATCAAACTTGCAAAATACACTTGCCTACTTTTCAAAATCCACTCCACAAACACTTTCAAAAAACAACTTTCAAAACATTGAAATATCTTTTCGAAAAGACACACACCTTTGTAAAACATTCGAGTAAAGAATTGTTACAACGGTTTCCTAGACAAGGCATCTTTTTAAAAATATTTTTAAAACACACGCATACACCACCATTTCAAGCAATTGAAAATCAAGGCAAGGTGATCTAAAACAAGTAACTAAGAGCCAATGGATAACCATGGATGAAAAGGGTGCTAATACCTTCCCTTTTCATAATCTACCCCCGAACCCATGAAACATCTCAAAAGGTTTTTCCTGTGCTTTTTAACCTTTCCTTTAGGATAAAATAAAAAGTCGGTGGCGACTCTTGGTAAACCTAACAAGTGCGAATACAAACGCAAAACCTCAAGCCAGTTCTCTCACCGTATCACAATATAAATTTAAGGATAAAACTTAGATATAATATTTTAGGTGTGGTTCTTACTATTTTCCAATGAAAATATAGCAAGTGTATAATTTCCTTTTATACATATGCAAATTGTCCTATTTTCACTCCTTAAATGATATTTAAGTATACTTGTCATATTTTTATTAAAAAACAGTAAGAACCACACTTAAAAAATTGTACATAAGTGTTGTCCTAAATTTAATCATATTAAATAATCATGCAAAGAAAAAAATTATGATATATAGAAAGAAAAAAATCAATATTTAAAAATAAAGATTTTGTCTCTCAAATTAAGACAATATTAAATTAAAATAAAATAGAGATTGTGTTGATAGTTACTTATGAAATAAATGAAATTTTAATTTTATTAAACTTAATAAATAGATTATTAGTATTTTTGAAGATAATGAATAAATAGAGAGAAAAAAAAAGAGAAAATGTGGGGGAAAAAAGTGAGAGAAACTTAAAATTTTAATCGAGAGAGAATATATGTATATAATATTTAATTATAACTTAATTCGTGAAAATTAAAAAATAAATAACACATATCATTTAATATGAGATGTGAATGAAAAATAAATATTACTTAATTATTTAAATATTTTTTTAGTTTAAAGAGTTTGTGGTAAAAGTTTAAGTTAAGGAGATAGTAGATAATAAATAGTTCAAGTTATTTTCAAAATAATCAACAAAAGTAAATAAATATTTTGTCATCAAATAATTGATACTCCTTCTGTCTCATAATATGTGTCTTCTTTGAAATTTTCACACTTTTTAAAATAGTGATTAATCATGTTGATTTCAATGATAAAATGAGTCTTATTTACTAAAATAAGAGTAAGTTAGTGGAAAAAATTAATAAATATCACATTAATATTTTAAATGGATAAATAATTTGAGACAAATAAAAACAGAAAATATGATACTTATTCTGAGAGAGATGGAGTAGTTCCAGGATTTTTTTACAATAATGCCACCATTTTAAAAAAAATTATCAGAATGCCACAAATTGAAAAAAATTGACCGAAATGCCATCTTTTTAGAAAGCGTTCGGCCATCCTTTGGGCGAACGGATCCCACTTTGTTTTCCTTTAAGGGTTCGGTCATCCAATGGTCGAACGGGTACTACGTCTTTTTTGTTGTTTTTTATTTATTTTTATTATTTTATATTGTCATCTTAATAAAAGTAATATATTTATACTATTAATAATTATATATAATGCTTATATTATTATTATTTAAAATATTAATATATATTTTTAATATTAATATTTTATTATTGCAATTAAATATATTAAATAATATTTTTTATTGTTATTGTTTATAAATTGTACATCATATTATTTTATTATTTTTATCTAGATATTCAGACATTCATTGGCCGAGCACTTTCAGGTCGTCCATCGAAATGGCGAATATAATAATATTTGATTAATATTTAGTTTGATATAAATATGATTGTTTAATCATTTGTTACTCACACCAGTTACCATCAATATCTTCAACTCACTCTAAAATATGTCTAAATTCTTGAGACAAAGGCGCCCTTCATCTGGGCCGAAAGAACTGCTTCCAACATTTTCATTTATGAAAATAGATGTTCAACTTATCTATTCAGCAACAAAGCCATATTCAGCAACAAAGCCTCCGATGAAGATACTACTCTAGAACACACAGACCTTCGAGCATTTGTAAAGGAAATTGAATCGTTGGTTAGAAGGAGAGATTCCTGATGGTGAGAAGATCATGAAAATTGAGAGGCATGTTAAGGTGTCCGGCCCAAATGGAGTAACTCCGTCTTGGAGACTTATGCATAATGACACTTGTGTCGTTATGATGATGCTATCACCAGCCGATATTGTGTTGATGGTTGTATTCTCCTAGATTTGTTGAGGTCTTGAGTCGTTTTATTTTTTATCGTGTTACTGTTTTATTAGTGATTGTCTTTACTTCATTATACTAGAATGTTATGTTTTAATCGTGTTGTTGTTTTATTAGTGGTTGTCTTTACTTCGTTGTACTAGAATGTTATGTTTTAAAAGTGAAATGAAAATTGAATTAGAAAGACATGATATTACATAGGTAATTTGTTGATGAAAATACTATGGCGTATTAGACGGACCTGCTACATTTGGACATTTTCTACGCATATGGCCTATTTCACGGCAAATCTCACACCTTCTCTTTTCCTTGTCAACATCGTCCATTTCAGTTCTAATTCTAGTACTATTTGGGTGTTTTTTCGTATTCCTTTGCATAGTATCATCATGGAATAGGGTAAATCCTTCATATTGTGGCTATTTTTCCTGGTGTGGAAGTCCAAGGAAGCTTTCGTGGTAGACCTTGAAAACATTAAGAACCTTGAATACGTCTGCTATGTGAATAGTGTAGTCTTGGCGTATACTAACACATGTTGCAATAGCACAGGGAGCAAGGAAAATGACATACTTGGAATTTTCCATAGTCGCACAATTGCTTCCTAAGATCAACGCTAAAAGTACCTAATGGTCGACCATCATGCTGGTTAATTCTTTCGGCCACCATGAAATAGAATCTCTAGCAATCAAATTGTATGACATTATAACTACTAGCTTTACTCGCTTCTTCAACCATTCCTTTATTGCATCTATCTATGAACTCTTGACCAGCTGCCAACATCTTTGTCCATTGATGCCCTCGTTTACCAAAGAGCAATACCAATCTGTAGTATGTAGCCTAAACCAGAGCAGTGATGGGAAGGTTTCAGGTAGCCTTAAGTACATAGTTCATTGCTTTAGCCAGGTTACTTGTCATGTGTCTCCAACGTGATCCTCCATCAAACGCCCTTGTCCATTTCTCTCAGGGAATGTTGTCTATCAATCGCAGAATCTCCCTATCTGATTTTCGTATTTCACCTCGATAGTAATTAAATGTCGCTTCTGTCAACGCATATCATGTAATAAAAATGATAAGAAAAATATACTAATATTAAATGTTGCAACTGTTAACGCATGAATGTAGATTATTACCCATGTTGATAAGTGTTCTGCGCGACTCCTTGTCTTTTGTCTCACGCACAAAGTATTATGCAATGTGCCTGATGTAGTAGACATGTGTAGATGAAGGGTTCTGCCATCCATTATTAGGATCATCGTAAGCACTCTTTATTGATTGATGTATGTCCGATATTATACAAATATTGGGTTGTGGTGTGACATGCATTCTCAAATTCCTAAGAAAGAAACTCCAAGCATCATTTGTCTCACCCTCAACTATTGTGAATGCAATTGGAAAAATATTACCATTCCCATCCTATGCCACAACCATCAACAAAGTCAACCCATAGGCATGACATCATATTTGAACAACATTATCAACCCATTCCTATTCTTCTTTTCTACATGCATGACATATGTATAAACAATGGATAATAGCATTAAACCCATACAATTTGCATGCAAGACACTTGTAAAACCAAAAGATAAAAACATGAACTTATAATTTTTTATACATTGTGAATATATATATATATATATATATATATATATATATATATATATATATATATATATATATATATGAACTTGTGCTTATGAGTTTTATCATTAACAAGTCACTTTGATATAGAGGTTGGGAATATTTGCATACCCATAGTTTCAAGCATACAAAAATGACAGGATTGTTAAAGTTGGGAGAATGACATTGAGGAACATCTTCAAACATCGCAACATACGTAAATTATTTATATTACCATTAGTAATTTTTATGGAACATTGTTATCATTTTTTTCAATTTTTTATCACAGGCTGATGACAGGTTTAGACTGCATTCTCATTGTATTGGCGAGCCACCAAGTGAGTGCATCATCCCATTATTAGAACTGGTCGGATTTGACAAAGTTTCACAAATCAATGTTAAAAGTGTTGATTCGAAAATTGTTGTTGTTATGTTAGAAAGATGGAGACCGGAAACGCATACGTTTCATCTTTCAATCGGTGAATGTACAATAACCTTGCAGGATGTCTGTATGTTATTCGAACCCCGTATAGATGGTAAGGTTGTTAATGGTCCTACTCAAGTAAGCAGTAATGTCTATATGGAAAATTTAGGAGACGAACCTTCAAGGTCGGAAATTATTAAGGGTTCAGTAAAAATAACATGGCTACAATAACAATTACAAGAGTGTAAGCAAAAGGTTGCACCGTCACACGAGGATAACATTCGTCATGCTAAAATATATATTTTACTTCTTATATCCAAATATTTATTTCCAGACAAGACCCATAATTTAATGCATGCTTCTTGGATACCTTTAATGCGTGACCTAAATAAATGCAGGAAATATAGTTGGGGCTCTGCTTGCCTAGCTACACTATATAGAAATATGTGTAAAACGAGTATTAAGGGAGTGAAATGTATTGGAGGATGTGTTCTCCTTCTTGTCGCTTGGGCATTCTGGTGTATACCACGAATTGCTCCTAAAAGTGATGTGGTGTCATCTTATCCATATACAGTCAGGTAAATTTAAAATAAAACTGCACACCTTCGTACATATATATACTCTTTTACCTGTAATTTTTTGACACCGCTTTATTTTAAAAATATAAGGTTTGCTCAACGAGGTATGTGTGATCGGTGGATCTGGAACTGACTGTTTAACGCTGGTTCGTGAAATGTCGCGGAAGCAAGAGTCGCCACCGTCTTTTATTTTCTCCAAATGGAAAGGACAAAAGCACAGAAAAATTCCTTAAAGAGATTGCTCTCGGTTCGGGAGGTAGATTATAGAAAGGGAAGGTGTTAGCACCCTTTCTATCCATGGTTATCCATGGGCTCTTAGATACTTGCTCATTGTGTTTTCAAAAATGGTTTGTTTGCTTTTCAATGTGGGTTTTAAAAAGTTTCTTTGAAAATTCCAGTTCGACTCTTGTATCAGTCCTCAAGAGTGTTTGAAAAAATGCTTTCGAAAGCTTTTTTGAAAAGGTGTCGGTGTGAAAAGTATTTTTGAATTTGTTTTGAAATTAGAGCAAGTATCTAGAGTCGTCTACCTACCCTAAGGAATTCGTCTGTGTAAATATCCTTTAAAGTAGTGCCGTCCCACCATTGAGAGGTAGGTAGCACCACCGTTGGAGGTGTTCGGGTCAATTCGAGGTTCGGGACGTGGTGATCACCAGAGCAATGGGAAGACACCTTAGAAGCTACCCTCATGCCAGGTTCCCGGATCATGAGGACTTACTAAGACATCCTCTACTCCACGATCACCTTTCGAGGCAAGGCAACAGTGAGGCGTACCCTAGGGGTGGTGTGTGATTCGTGTGTCGTTTTCAGATATTTAGTCTTGTCATGTCATGGGTGATCTACGCGTTTGTTTTTACTTTGTCATCCATTCTTGCATGCAATTATTAACAGTTAAAAAGATGCAGAAATTAAAAATTCCTAAACTATTACAAAGGCGCGGGTCCACATCGCCAAATTTAATCCAGGACCCGATTCGACATAAAATAAAGAAATAAAGTGCGAGAAATATAAAATGTCCGAGTTACATGGCTTTGGGAGAATTAATATTTAAAAGAAATAAAATAAAATACGCGAATTGAATTAAAATTGAAAGCGAGGGCGTTGGACCCTTTGTAATGGAATTAAATTATTATTAACAAATTAATTAAAATAAAATAAAAAGAAATTATTTTTTTGAGTTTTTGTATTTATGAATTTTTTAATGAGAACTAAATGAAATTAATTAATTAACCCTAATTCTAGTTATTTTGTAATTTATTAAGAAAATACTGAAATTACCTAAAATTAAACCTAATTAATTAATGCAATTTGATTTATGAAAATAAATAATTAATTATTAGTGATGAGAAAAAGAAAAGATAAAAATAATCAAAACCCTAATTCTACAACTTTTTAAGTTTATTGGAAAATATTAAAGTTAATCCTAGAATAAAAAACTAATTAATTAATGAGACTTTATTTACAAAAATATTAAAATAAAATATGTTTTTGATTTTTTATGACCTTCTGATTTTTGTATTATTTTTATATTTTTGTGAAAATAAATTAGTTTAAAGAATTAAAGAGAAATTAATTAATACAAACAAAATAGAAAAATATAAAAAGGAATAAAAGAAGCAAACCATGGGGGGTTCTGTCCCCAATTGGAGGTTAAATTCAGCATTTTTGACCCAATAGATCCAGGCCCTTCTGACTTTTTCAGGAAGCATGTGGCGTGTTTGACCAGGGTCCATGGCGTTCCTCAAACATTGGCCCTTGGATTACCCTTATTGGCCAAGTGGCATAGTTGGATCAGGGGTTGTATGGTGGTCTTCAGGAAGCGAACTACACATAAGCATGATTAGAAAAATAATATGGAAAGGGAGGGGGACCTGGGATTCGAACCCAGGTCCCAGAGATTACCACACTGATGCCTTGCCAACCGCGTTGTTATGCTTCTTTGTATATTATATAACTAATAAACAATATCAATCAAAACGTGAGTTAGTGGACAGATTTAGCGCGAAATTCAAATAAACCAACCACGCCTTGCCACCTGATCTTCTTCTTCGTTGCTTATGTTTTTCCTGAAACAAAACAAATAAGATTGCGGGGGTTTTAAACCCCCACTATATGCAATGCAGAAAATAGCGAATAGAGATTAATCCAAAATAAAAAGGGCGCGACTAGTGATTCTGGATCGTCCAAGCATGCTGATTTCAATGGTGTAGGTCTCAAGTCTCAATTGTTCCAGAATAAAGAAACCCCAATTCGTGACCTCTGTAACCCTAAAAGAGAACAATGGAAATTTCGCGTATGGTGTATAAAAACTCAATCAAACTACATGGTTAGCTTCAGAATCAATTAATTAGTATGAATCCATAAGAAAAATTCAATGAGAATGCTTGAATATTGAAATACGAATATGCATATAATGTGAAAAAGTTTGAGTTCCATATACCAATTCTGGGCGTTAGGGATGTGGAAAACTATTCAGACACGTTTCTTGATGTCTCAGGAAGGCAATGGGATAATTATTTTGGCTTGAATCGCCTTGCAATCGTGTTTTCAGTATTTGAGTTTTCTTGAAAAAATGCAAACTTGGTTATGGTGTTCTTGCGCAGCTCCGAGGTTCTTGGCTCTAGGGTTATCATGTATATATATGTGTGAGTGTTTTAGGTCAACAAAATAAGCCAAATATCCATGGAATCAATGCTTTTGATTTTGTGATTTTGCATAATCTTTTCAAATCTTTTTTCATGTAAATTTGATACAAATCATGTTCAATTACCTTGATTCTTTCTATATATAATAATGCACGAAAATCTGAAGTTATTCCATGCATAAAAAGATTTGAAAACTTTGGTTTGGTATTTTCCACATATTTATTTTAATTAAATGAATTTCTAGCAATTAAAAATTCAAATAAATAAAATAAAAATGATGAATAACTTCCATTTGGGCCAAATGGTCGTGCACATGCTTTGGATGATGAATCTTGGAAGAAAAAGAGGCCCATTAGCAATTTTAAGGTATTTGAAACAAAGTTGACTTTTCAAAATACCCAAAAATTTCCCAACTTCCACAAGGCATATCTTGCTCAATTTTTAAGATTTGCTCATGTTCTTGGACATTTTGGAAAGGTCTTTGAGTCCTCTAACCAATGCCTTTGGTCCCATGTCATTTTGATTTACCAATCTCAAGTTATGGCCTTTGACTTAAAGTCCCTTTTTGTTGACTTTTGAAAATGACCTATAATGTTGAAATTGATAACTTTTTGTGAGAGCATTTCTTGGACTTGAAGTGTGAAGAGGAGTTGTAGGAAATGTCTTTCTCTTCAAAATGAGTTTTGGATGGAATTTTTCTGATAATCCATGTGGAAGTTATGCCTTGGTCAAGTTACAGTTTACTTTTTCAACTGTCCAAATATGGAAACTTTTGCATCTTGGGACTTTTTGAGCCATGCTTGTGGAATCATGATCAAGACTTGATCAAATGATGTTTATGGCTTCAAAATGAGATGTTGACCAAAAATTTGAACTTTTGACTGTCAAATGACCATTTTTCCCCTACAGTTGACTATAGTGCAATTAGGGTTTTTGACTGTGCAATTTTGTGCTGTGAGTCTTGAAACTTAACATGAGGATACTTGACAATGTTTACAAGCATGTGGGACTTGATTGGACCCTTGGAAACTTCATTTTCTTTGTCAGAACCAAAACCCTAGTTTTTGACTATTAGGAGGCCCTTGAACTGTGCAACCCTTGGGGAGATTTTGAAGCTTTGACTTGGCAAATTTTGAAGAATATGGGAGGGAAAATTTTGGGGTACAACAATTGCCCCTGTTCAATCTTCTTAGACCTGAGGATGCAGATCGGCTGACGTGCCTTTCGTAATCCGAAGGTGGAAGATGATTGAACATTAGAGTGCCCAGAAATTTGCGCTCACATAGTAGTGTGATGATGGGAATGGGCTTATAGATGCCATTTGGAGATTGATGGATAGGATGATGGGCTTATAGATGCCATGCTAAGAGATGATGGATGGTGGATGGGCTTATGGATGCCATCTGGATATAGATCGCGTAAGAGATTCCTTAGCGAGAGCTTGCGTACCTGAAAAAAAGAAGATGATTACCTGACCTGTTACAGGAGCTGGTCTTCATATTCTTTGTATAGATATGTCCTGACTGGTTACAGGAGCTGGATCTGGATCTTCAAAAGGTGATGAATGAACCAGGGATGGTTACTTCCTCAACAGGAACGGTGAGAGAACCTTGGATGATTTCAACCTCAACAGTAATGCTGAGAGAATCTTGGGCGACTTCAACCTCAACAGTAATCATTGAGAGAATCTGGGGACGATTACTACCTCCGCAGTAACGGGGAGAGAACCATAGGAGACTTCAACCTCAACAGTAACGCTGAGAGAATCTTGGGACAATTATCTCAACAGGGACGCTGAGAGAACCTTGGATATCTTCTACTGAGTCTTTATCAGGAAAATCTGTTAGGGGTCGATTTAACTGGACTAGAGAAGGCTTTTGACTGGATGCAGGAATCGAATCTGGAATAGTCTTTCGAATGAATCTGGACTAAACAATAGAATAGTCTCCGGGTCTGGAGCATCTCTAAGTTGTTTGAGAAGAAACTGTGAATAAGTGATAGACTAGCATCCGGTTCTGGAGTATATCTGAGCCATCTTTGAGAAGAAACTTGAATAAGCCGAAGAACAACATCCATATCTGGAGCATTTCCAAACTATATCTGAATGAATCTGGGACAAGTATCAGAAGGTAGCCATATCCGGGTCACATCTGAACCATCTCTAGAAAGGTGATCTCTGAATAAACAATAGAACAGCTTCCGTGTCCGGAGCATCTCTAAGTTATCTGAGGGGGGGTCTGGAATAAGTGTCAGAATGTCGCCATGCCTGGGTCACATCCGAACCATATCTGGAAGGAAATCTGGAAGAAGTATCAGAACATCGCCATATCTGGTTCACATCTGAACTATATCTAGAAGGAAATCTGGAAGAAGTATCAGAACATCGCCATATCTGGTTCACATCTGAACTATATCTAGAAGGAAATCTGGAAGAAGTATCAGAACGTCGCCATATCTGGTTCACATCTGAACTATATCTAGAAGGAAATCTGGAAGAAGTATCAGAACGTTGCCATATCTGGTTCACATCTGAACTATATCTAGAAGGAAATCTGGAAGAAGTATCAGAACGTTGCCATATCTGGTTCACATCTGAACTATATCTAGAAGGAAATCTGGAAGAAGTATCAGAACGTTGCCATATCTGGTTCACATCTGAACTATATCTAGAAGGAGTCGCGATAGTTGATAGTAATCATCTTTGTATTGACCTTTCCTGAAAAGGTAAAGCATCAGTTGTATGCAAGATCATGATGCATGAACTGCATGATTTCAGGATGTCCTCAAAATTGATGAGATTCGTGTAGTATGATGCATATGCATGCTATAATGTATGAAGATGTAATGTTCATGAATGTATTTTTGTCTAAGAAAATAAATCCTTGACGGGTGCCAGGAAGTTAACTCCTGGGCTGGTGTTGAAGAGAGAGATTTTCGCTCTGCAAGAATGAACCGGTAGGAGAAGATGACTCCGTTGGGGAATATGTTTGGAGATTACTCTGCGGGGGAGATTACTATAGCGATCTTGCTGGGGAAAATACTCTGTGGGAAGAGGGGTACTTTGCTGAAATGTTGATGGTAACTTCACTGGGGATACCATTGTTGTGTTGGAAGTGTTGATAAACTTCGCTGGGGATAAGAAGACTTCGCTGAGGATGATATCTCTGTGGCTTTTGGCTGAGGATAACCCAGTTATATCCTGGTAAGGAAATAACTCTTTGAATAAAACCGGGAGACGCGTGTTCGTGCTCTGCGAGGGTAAGCTTCCAGAATCTACTGGGGATAAGCTTACTGCTTGGGGAGATGGATTCCAACTTTCTTGGGGAAACTGGATTGGACTCTCCTGGGGAAGTATTGAACTGTATTGGTTATGTTCTTCAACGGAACCTACCTTGATACCTTGGAGGACCGAACAATCAGATTGCTTAGACAACTCTTTATTGCCCTTGTTTCTGATGTGGGAGAGGAAGATACCTGTGGAGGTGCTTGATGACCGCCGATTTGACCAATCTTCTTCTGGTAGGCAAGTGACGAGATGACAGGACATAGTCGTACGCTCTGATCCCTAACTTTTTCCTGGACCGCCCTTTCGGGTTTTCAGTCCACCGGGATACCCATCTTTGCCCAAGCCGCCTTTTCAGGTTTTCGACTTGCCGGGTGTACAGATTTTTTCATTTCATCCCTTATTTTGCCCGAACCCTTTTGGTTCGCCGGGAAGCCCTTATTTTTGCCTAGGTATGTCAACCTAGCGGGTCTTTGATTACGCGTAGTATTTTTTCGACTATGTCCATGCTCTTGGAATGTAGGGAGTTGCCCCTGTTAGAAGTGTTTTGTCATACCACCAGAAGGTGCTTGATTAGGCAAGATTTGTTGCTGGAGTGCCCCAAGTGACTTAGATGGAGATTTGCCCCAGGCTATTTGGCCTCTGAGAGATTCTCTGAATCTTGATTGGATTGCCCCAGATGATGGGCAATAGTCATGCCATGCCCCTTGATTGGAAGTGCTTTGGTTCACAAGATATTCGTCGTGCGAATTTCCCTGCTGTTCAAACAAAAAGTCATATGCAAACAAAGTTATGTTAAAAATGCAAAGCTTATGTCTGTCTTGAAGATTTTGAAAATGCATTATTTTTCATAAAACAAGTGAATGTTTGTAAAACGTGATGTTAACTCTGTTTTTACCGTAGGCCTTAAGGAGTCAGGATACCTTTCGTAACAGTATGCTTTCGAACTAACCCATGCTTCAGCTAGGACTTTTTAAGGGTTATAACGTGGTCTGGTTCACGGTTTAAGAAACAAAGGATAAAGGCTCAAATTATTTGTACCCACCCGCTCTTCGTGATGTTCTTCAAACCTAAACTCAATTGATCGTACGTTAGACTTTGTTTGAGTCTTTGTCCTGATATACCAGTGATGGTTCAGATATTGATGATTTATTCTGAATAGGCAGTCATCATTGTTGTACCCCAAAATTTGCCCTCGCGCTTTTCCACAAGAAATCTTAACTTCAGACATTTCCTGACTTTTCAATCTGGCTCAAGAATCGGACAAACGGACTTTTCTTGACAATCAAGCAAAATTAGGGTTTTTACTGATGTTCAGAGCTCTGATTTGTCTCATACAGTTGGCATAGGGTTGGGATGATTTTTGGTTCAATTATGATCAGGCGAGCGTTATCTAGCATTTAATCAGAAATTAAGGTTTTATGGGCATATTCTCAGAAGAATTTAAATTCTACCGCACTTTGCAGTTTATTCCGAGATTCGGGTTAAAATTCGCGTTATCTTGATTTAAATCAGTAAATGAGGCAGTTGGTTGGAATTCACCAGTCAAAAGGGATGTGTGCAATGTGGAATTACAGTGCTTGGCAAAAGAATCAGTGAAGAAAGGATTGCATCTGATTAAATTTTTGTGATCGACTGTGCGTTGCTTTGGATAATGGATACGTCGAATTCATTTATTTTTGATCATCAAAGGTTTAGTTGATTATTTATGGTTCTAAGAATTAAAATATTTGAAATTTAAACTTTCACTTTATTTTATTTAAGGAACTATAAATAACAAATAAACAATTAAAGAAAAGGAATTGAAAGAAAATTAAATATCAAATGAATTTTTATTTCACATTTAATAATTGTTACAATTGTTATTATTTGGATACTAATATTTATTACAAAGTATTTAAATAATAATAATGTACAAGAATTAAACTGAAAATAAAAATTCTATCCTATTTCTAAATTCTTCATTCTCCACTTCATGCCGGTGCTCCATTTTTTTTATCTGCAAAAAGAAAGAAAAGTCAGAAAGCAGTTAATAAAAAAGACAGTTAAAGTTGCTCATCATTAGGGGCCACTGACTGGGATCAGTTGACCCTCTCTGCAAATCACGGGATTTCTCCCGGTTCACAAAGAGGGAAGAATTCTATTTTTTATTCATGAATGTCAAATGCATAATTTCTAAAAATTCAAAATGCAAACTTCCAATTCAAACTAAACTGAAAAGTCCAATTCCCACTTAAATGCCAAAGATATCAAAGAAAATCAAGGAAGTACAATTGCTGCAAAGTCAAGATTCCAAGCTGTCAAAGAAAGATATGGGAGATATCACAAAATCCCAAAATATCAAAGAAATGCAAAAAGTGTAGCAAAGCTGTCAAAAGCAGGATAAAGATGCAGGAAACTCCTATATGCAAGCAACTAAGGTCATCATTTCCCATAGGCCCCTTCAGAGCAAGTACAACAATAATCATTTAAAATTCTAAAGCTGTACTGAAAAGTGAGAAGAAAAGAGATAATAGAAGCATAGGCAGAGTTCAGGTCTGAGACATAGGCAGCAAGACAGAAAAAAGAGCTATAATCCAAAGAACTCAGTTCAGCAGGTAAAAAAGGCAGGATAGAGAGGGAGAAATATACAAAACATACCAACTCTGCCTCAATACACAATATACACAAGCCAATACAAAGAAGTGAGGTTAGAATAGAAGAGAAATATACAAACTAGAGCCTGCATCCTCCTTACAAAAAAAACATAACACCATCTCAAGTTCAAAACCTGAAACACATCATCCAAAACCAATATACAAAAACTTACTGTCCAAAAACCTCATAAAACCAGAACTACCAACTCCTGTCAAGACACTCATTTTTGCTAGCACTACCAAAACCTGAAACCAAGTCCAAAAAGCATAGAAAATCACCAAGCCAATACAAGACAGGAGGCAGGTTAGAATAGAGGAGAGATCCCCAAACCTCATAACCCATCATAAAAACCTGCTAATACTACAGTCCTGCCTGACCATACACCAAACTGATAGAACCATCATCCTGTTCAATCACTAAAACCATAATCAGAATTACCATGCTCATTGCCTAATCTCAAGCTTGACCAATACCAGCACCATGCCTATCAATCTCAAACCACTACTGTCAAGCCTAAGCCCTCAGTAAAACATCACTGGGCAACGCAAACAAGCATATAGCCTCTCAAGAAGAAGAAGAAAGAAGCAACTCAGGGGCTCAGAGGAAAACAAAAGTACTAAAGGCAACCTAGGCCCTCAGATCTCTGAGATCATCACTGGGCATCTCAAAGCAACCATTCAACAATACTCAGGCAACAATACTCAAGCAAATACTCAAGCAAATACTCAGGCAACAATACTCAAGCAAATACTCAAGCAAATACTCAGGCAATCAACACACAGTGGCACAGAAGAAGGGATAAAGAAGTGAACATATTAGGGCTCCTCAGCATACATCATCATCAAAACCTTAATATAGCAAAAGAGCGAAAATACCAGGAAAGCATCAAAAGCAAAGCAAGCTCAAAGCTCCATCACCGAATCTCCGGCCTCCTAAGCGCCACAGCTCCACTCTACTCTCCTCCTCCTCCAAGGGTCAGGTAGTGAACTTTATTCTCCTTTCTCCTTCACCTCATAACAATGAAAACTCAACTTAAAACAAATCTAAAACGCGTATCGTTCACAGAAGAGAAAAGAAAAAGAAGGAACCTTGAAACAAACCTTGAACAACGAATCCACTGAACTGGAGGGAAGAGAGGTCTGAGGGTAGCGTTGGTGGCCGGAGTTGATTTGCTCAGGAAGCTTGATCGGAGAAGACGAACGCACGGCGCCGCTGCTAACCCTACGTTTTCATCTCATTTGACTGAACAAAACGCATTAACCCTAATTTTGCTTTTGGATTAACATGGGCCTTGCCCGTTCTGTGTCCCTCCTAAGCCCATAAGATTTTCACTTCTAATCTAACATTATTTCACAAAACACCATGTTAATACTAATACTTAAAAATACAAATATATTTTATCTAATTAAAGTTTTCTTTTCTATACCTAAATTAACTAATATAATTACTAAACCATACATTTTTAACTTAGCATTTTGTCATATATTACTTTGAAAATACTTTCTTTTATTTTGTTTATTCTTTTCAATAAAAATATATTTTGCACATACTAAAATAAATACACATTTTCTTGCATAATTTAATTTTCTTAACATATTTTGTATATAAAATAATAAAACACCTTTTATCATATAATTAAATTTGAAAGCATCTTCTTTTTAATTAACACACATATTTGTACATAACAATATATACATTTCTCTAAAATTAAAATTAATAAATATTCGATTAAAATATTTTCTTTTTTTTATATGCATAATAAATCTAATTAAAAACTTGAACATAAATCAAAACACTCTCTTTTTTTTCTTTTGTACATAATTACACAATTCATATACATATACACTTGTACACTTACACAATACATTGCCCTACACATTTTTTATCTTACATCTGTATATTCGATATTTACATATTAGTCGCACATTCGATTTGGTTGTAACTTATTGGATACTATAAGTCTCATCCCCTTTGTACATTTATACCCCCACTCCCGGACACTATTTTGTAATAGCGTAGATTTACATTCCGCAATTTACAGTTTTCCAATTATACCATGGTTAGACCTAGGGTTTGTATGTACATAAAATCAAACGCTAGATAACCTAATACAAGACAAATACATGTAATCAATACACAAACACACTTGCACCCCCTAGGGTAATCCCACATGTTGCCTTCCAAAATGGGCCATGCTTGCACGTCGAGTATCTTTGGCAAAACAAAATCAAATGATCACAAGTCCCTCAAAGTGTTGCCTAAACGGAATGATCATAGTCCCTTCAAAGCAAATTGCCAAAGACATTTGGCATCATTGCATTCATGGTCCATACGATGACCCGCGCCCGTCCCGAATATACTTCCTAAACGCAAGATTGTCCATCAATTTCAATGGTGGAACAAAATTGTTAAAAGGGGTTAAAACATAACAAAAACCTTTGAGTACAATAGGGTAGACAAAACTCTTAGTTACTTGAGATAAACTTGCAAAAACACTTGCCTCATTTTCAAAAACCACAATCCACAACACTTTCAAACAAACTCTCAAAAACATTTGAAAACATCTTTTCGAAAAGATTCACACTTTTGTAAAACACTCAAACACGAGTCAAATACATTAGTTGCCTAAGACAAGGCATCTTTTTCCAAAATATTTTCAAAAGCACCCACACACACACCATTTTCAAAGCAATCGAAAAACAAGGCAAGTGATCTAAAAAACCAAGTAACTAAGAGCCCATGGATAACCATGGATGAAAAGGGTGCTAATACCTTCCCTTTTCATAATCTACCCCCCGAACCCACGAAATATCTCAAAAGGTTTTTGCTGTGCTTTTTTAACCTTTCCTTTAGGATAAAATAAAAATTCGGTGGCGACTCTTGCTCAACCGCACAAGTGCGAATACGAACACAAAACACTAGTCAGTTCTCCCACCGTATCACAGAACTGGCGACTCTGCTGGGGATTATTTCAAAGTGGGGTTACCTTAGGGTTTAGATCACCTTTACTTTCAATTGATTGCTTTGTTTGCTTTACATTTGTGGGCTTCGTATCGGAGTTTTATAGATCCTAACCCGGATCTGGGGAAACCTTTTTAGGTAGCAACAAGGCTGTGAGGGAACTGTGCGGGGTATACCGACATGGTTGAAGCAGTCTGCTACGTTGATGTGGCACTTTGGTGTGTACCGGTAACCCTTGAGTTCAGTCAAGGAGAGTACGGGGCCGCCGCGTGGTGTCGTGAAGCATCAACTGACCTTAGAACCTTAATTGACCATCTTAGCCTTTTTAGGGTAGTGAGATAACTGACTTTGGTGCAGTCCGAGGTTGGTTGATACTCGATACTACACCCAATTGAGGGTTGCTTTCCTGGGATATTTCGGTCGCCAGTTCAGTGGCCAAATCGAAACGATGAACAATGAAAGCAATCCAGTGATATTGGGACCCCTAGAACCCGGTTACTTTTGATAGGACAGGTTTTAACCAACAAACTGAAAGAGGGTAGTACCTGAACCTCATGCAAGCCTAAACCTAAGGCCTTGTGTGCTTTGTGTGAATATGTTTGCCCGTATATACACTCACTTGCTTGTGCATACATGTACATAACATCATGACATCATGCCATAGCATTTTAGCATTTTCAATAACCATTTCAAGGATCTCGAGGGTTCTTTTGATGCAGGGTTACGTTGAACCAGACATCTACCAAAGGGGCAAGAGGTTTCTCCTCTAACCAATCCAGTCAAAGTTCAAGTGCAACAACTTGAATCAGTGGCGATGACCCACTTGACATGGTGAGCTTGATTCTCGTGGAAGGACGTCCACCGGTGCAGAAATCCCCAATCAAAGATTGAAGTTCAACCTCTAACATTCTCTTGTGTATACCCCAAGAGATCCTTGAAAACATTGCATATATATCACACATATCATTGCATAACAGGTTTCTCCCCTACAGGTCTCCTTATTCTTCCTACTGTTTATTTCAGTAAGATGGATATGGAGCAAACGGTGAAAGAGCTCCAGGCCCAAAATGCTCAATTCCAACAAATGTTGCTGGCTATGGGTAAAGGGCAAGAGGATCTGACAGCTCTCCTTCTCAAAGACAAGAAGAAGAAGTCCAAGAAGGCAGCCCGCATCCTGAACCTGAGGAGAAGGCCTAAGACCCAAGACCTTGCAACTCCATCCGACACAGTAGTCAGTCTTGAAGAAGATCACAATGTGGAGATTGTTGAAGAGGAAGCTGATTACTCCGAAGAACAATATCCTCTTACTAATGACAAGTACAAAGAGTTGGAGGATCGCCTCAATGCTATGGAGATCCAACAAATACCTGGCTTGGATTTAGGAGACATGGGTTTGGTTCCTGGATTGGTCATCCCTCCAAAATTCAAAATCCCTACCTTTGCTCTATACGATGGTGTCTCTTGCCCTAAGATGCATCTGAAGTCTTATGTCCGCAAAATTCAACCATACACAACTGACAAGAGACTCTGGATCCATTTCTTCCAAGAAAGTTTGGTAGAGGCTCAACTCGAGTGGTTATATCAATTGGAGAGTTCTCGCATCCACACCTGGGAAGATCTAGCCAGGGCTTTTTACGAACAGTACCAGTACAATGTTGATCTGGCACCAACTCGTGTGCAGTTGCAAAACATGACCATGGGTTCCGACGAGAACTTCAAGGGATATGCCCAAAAATGGAGAGATTTGGCTGGTAGGGTGCAACCTCCTTTAACTGACAGAGAGTTGATCGACATCTTCATGGGAACTTTGACAGGGCCTTTCTTCAAGCACTTAATTGGAAGCTCCTCAGCTGGGTTCACCGAGCTAATACTGACTGGCGAGAGGGTCGAGGCTGGCATCAAGAGTGGAAAGATCCAGGGAGCCACAACCTTCGATACTCAGATAATTCCCTACAACGGGAAGAAAGAGTCCATTGCTGCGAACAGTCAAAAGGGTCGTCATGACCAACATATAGGGGCAATCCTGATCCCTAATCCTATACCTGCTCAGCAAAGACAGGGGCATCAGCATAAGGAGGTCGCACCTAAGAGGCAGTTCACCAAGATCAACATGTCACTGTCTTAGGCACTGCAACACTTGTTGAAGAGGGGTATGATTACTTTGAGGGCTCCTCTCCGGAACCCGAATACTTCTGCTCCTACCTATCACCCCAATGAAAGATGTGAATACCACTCTGATAGCCCGGGGCATGATACCAACAACTGTTGGCCTCTGAAGAACAAGATCCAGGACATGATCGATGCCAAGGAGATTGAGTTTGGTCCCCCAGAGACTCCAGCATGATCACTCCTCCTATGCCAAATCATTGAGATTGTGTTTGTTTCATTCTGAATTTTCAAAAGTTGTAATTTCTTTTGCTATCAAACAATTATCTGTTAATGTTAAACTCTGTTTTCATTAATGCATTGCATATGTTTGTCTTGAATTCATCCATTCGTTTCACTACTCTTATGTTTTTATTTATGATATTTAACTCTTGACAAAAAGCTGCAAGCCTTTAGAGGGAGGATGACGAAACAATATCGTGATCTTATACAGTATGCTTTTGAACAGACCTCGCTGATGATGTACAGGCATTTCTTTCAATTCCCAAACACTGGAGTTATAAGGAAGTTAATCCCTAGTCAACCCCTTCGAGCCAAAGAAGTAGGAGTTTCCTGTTCTAAACGATCAAAACCTTTGATATAAACCCGGGGCAGGGTAGTATCTCAGTTAATTCAAGAGAAAACGCGCAATGAAGTCGCAAACTCTCAGTTCGTAATACAACGAACAACGTCAAAAGGAGAAAGCATTCCTTTGGAATCAAAAGACAAGGGTGGTTCCCTATCATATAGACAGTCAGTCTCTCAAAAGAGAAAAAGCCCACTAAGCCAAAACCTGTCAAGGAGGCTTAAGAAAACTGGGGCATCCCGCTGACAGTAATCCCAAAAACGGTAACAGTCAGGCAAAAGTTAGGGATAACAAATCAAAATCGAAATAGTGAGGTCATTACAAAATCCTCAACAACATGAAAAGTGTTGGAAAATAAAAAGGAGATGATGACTGTCTCCCAAATTCAAACCGGTGAACCATCGCCCAAAAGTCGTTCCGAACTCAAAACAGAGTGCGACGCACAATTAACTGAGCTTAGGTTGGAGAACATCACGAAGAGCGGGTGGGTACAAATATACTTTGAGCCTTTATCCTTTGTTTCTTAAACCGTGAACCAAGCCACGTTACAACCCTTCAAAAGTCCTAATTGAAGCATGGGTTAGTTCGAAAGCATACTGTTACAAAAGGTATCCTGACTCCTGTAGGGCTTTGCTCTAAAATCTTGTGTTAACTTGTCTTATGAAAGGTTTTCTGCTAAAAACACATTTTTTCAAAACTTCGAGACAAACATAAACTTTGCATTATCCGAATATCACTGTCTGCATTTGACCCTTTTGTTTGACAGCGAAGAATTTCATACAGCGAATGTTCGGAGGAACGAAAACTCTCTCAGTAAGTCAAAATCACTTCAAGAGGATGACACTTCCATCAAATCTCCTATCAGCAAGGGGCATGACATGTCACCTTTCAATTAACCTGGGGCAGTCCAGTCAAGGTCCAACAGATCTTTCAAAGTTCAGTTAACCTGGGGCAGTCCAGTCAAGATTTCAAGAAATCTCTCAATATGCCGAGTAATCTGATTCAAGACTCCTTCATCACCACTTGGGGCATTCGAATGTCAAAAGTGTTCAACAAGTTCCTTATCACCTCAAAAGACATGATATAGTTCAAGATGTGACCCAGACATGGCGACATTCTATAACTCATTCAGACTTTCCAGATATAGTTCAGATGTGACCCCAGACATGGCGACATTCTGCAACTCATTCAGAATTTCATTCCAGATATAGTTCAAGATGTGACCCAGACATGGCGACATTCTATAACTCATTCAGACTTTCCAGATATAGTTCAGATGTGACCCCAGACATGGCGACATTCTGCAACTCATTCAGAATTTCATTCCAGATATAGTTCGAGATGTGACCCAGACATGGCGACATTCTATAACTCATTCAGACTTTCCAGATATAGTTCAGATGTGACCCAAGATTTGGCGACATTCTGCAACTCATTCAGAATTTCATTCCAGATATAGTTCAAGATGTGACCCAGACATGGCGACATTCTATAACTCATTCAGACTTTCCAGATATAGTTCAGATGTGACCCAAGATTTGGCGACATTCTGCAACTCATTCAGAATTTCATTCCAGATATAGTTCAAGATGTGACCCAGACATGGCGACATTCTATAACTCATTCAGACTTTCCAGATATAGTTCAGATGTGACCCAAGATTTGGCGACATTCTGCAACTCATTCAGAATTTCATTCCAGATATAGTTCCAGATGTGACCCAGACATGGCGACATTCTATAACTTATTCAGAGTTGCTTCTAGATATAGTTCAAGATGTGACCCAGAGATGGCGACATTCAGTAACTTATCCCAGACCAACACCTACAGCAATCAGAAGATTCTTCCTATCCCCAGCGGAGTTCATCAAAATTCCCCAACAGTAACTTATCTTTGCAAATCCCCAGCCGAAGAATCCTCCGGAATTCAATTCCCCTCAGAGTATAAACTTCAGTATCCCCAGCGGAGTCAGACTTTCAAACCTTCTCCCCACAGAGTTTTAGGAAGCGAATCTTGAGTCCCCCAGCGAGGTCTCCAGGGTTACTTCCCATCAAACTGAAGATTCTCAAATCTGGCCTCTCCAGCATGAGTCTACTAGTTTGGAACCCCCCAGTAGAGGTCATCAGGGATTCTCTTCCCCAGCGACAGCCAAGGATTTATTTTCCCCGGTAGCAGTCAAGATGCTTTTATCTTCAGCCATCTCGGATTCATATATCCTCGGCGATATTAGCTCATCAGCTTACGTGCGCATTCATCACATTCATGTCATAAACATTGATGTCACACGCATTGCATCATGCATCATAACATTGCATACAACTAACCCTTTCCCTTTTCAGGTAAGATCAGTCGACAGACACAGATCATCTCCCAAGATTTATCCAGAAATAGTTCAGATGTGACCCGGACACGGCGACATTCTGATACTTATTCCAGATTCATTCAGACGCGCCATCAAGAAACCTTACACCGGTTCCTCTTCAACTTCAAGACGTCTGAAAATAGTTTACGGATTCTTCCCTACAACGGATGTCAATCTACCGACTTGTTCAGACTCTTCTCAACTTCTGAAAACAAGTTTACGGATTCTTCCCAACAACGGATGTTAATCTACCAACTTGTTCAGACTCTTCACAATTTTTGAAAATAGTTTACGGACACGTCCCAACAACGGATGTTGCTCTATCGCTTATTCAATCTCAAACTCCTGAAAATAGTTTACAGATTCTCCAAGACATGGACGTCAATCTGCTGCTTGTTCAGATCTCTAATTCAGAGATGTCCCAAAACATGGATGCCCTTCTGATACTTGTCCACTCACCATTGACATACAGTTCAACATGTCCAGATGGCATCTATAAGCCCATCCCCCGACAAAATTCTCTCGCACCAGGTGGCATCTTTAAGCCCATCACCAAATGGCATCTTTAAGCCCATTCACATCTACCATCAGATCGCCGAGTGCAAATTTTCTGGGCACTTTAGTGTCCAATCTCCTTTTACCTTCAAGTCGCGAAAGGCAAACTTGCCAATCTAACTCTTCAGGTCAAAGAAGATTGAACAGGGGCAACTGTTGTACCCCAAAATTTGCCCTCGCGCTTTTCCACAAGAAATCTTAACTTCAGACATTTCCTGACTTTTCAATCTGGCTCAAGAATCGGACAAACAGACTTTTCTTGACAATCAAGCAAAATTAGGGTTTTTACTGATGTTCAGAGCTCTGATTTGTCTCATACAGTTGGCATAGGGTTGGGATGATTTTTGGTTCAATTATGATCAGGCGAGCGTTATCTAGCATTTAATCAGAAATTAAGGTTTTATGGGCATATTCTCAGAAGAATTTAAATTCTACCACACTTTGCAGTTTATTCCGAGATTCGGGTTAAAATTCGCGTTATCTTGATTTAAATCAGTAAATGAGGCAGTTGGTTGGAATTCACCAGTCAAAAGGGATGTGTGCAATGTGGAATTACAGTGCTTGGCAAAAGAATCAGTGAAGAAAGGATTGCATCTGATTAAATTTTTGTGATCGACTGTGCGTTGCTTTGGATAATGGATACGTCGAATTCATTTATTTTTGATCATCAAAGGTTTAGTTGATTATTTATGGTTCTAAGAATTAAAATATTTGAAATTTAAACTTTCACTTTATTTTATTTAAGGAACTATAAATAACAAATAAACAATTAAAGAAAAGGAATTGAAAGAAAATTAAATATCAAATGAATTTTTATTTCACATTTAATAATTGTTACAATTGTTATTATTTGGATACTAATATTTATTACAAAGTATTTAAATAATAATAATGTACAAGAATTAAACTGAAAATAAAAATTCTATCCTATTTCTAAATTCTTCATTCTCCACTTCATGCCGGTGCTCCATTTTTTTTATCTGCAAAAAGAAAGAAAAGTCAGAAAGCAGTTAATAAAAAAGACAGTTAAAGTTGCTCATCATTAGGGGCCACTGACTGGGATCAGTTGACCCTCTCTGCAAATCACGGGATTTCTCCCGGTTCACAAAGAGGGAAGAATTCTATTTTTTATTCATGAATGTCAAATGCATAATTTCTAAAAATTCAAAATGCAAACTTCCAATTCAAACTAAACTGAAAAGTCCAATTCCCACTTAAATGCCAAAGATATCAAAGAAAATCAAGGAAGTACAATTGCTGCAAAGTCAAGATTCCAAGCTGTCAAAGAAAGATATGGGAGATATCACAAAATCCCAAAATATCAAAGAAATGCAAAAAGTGTAGCAAAGCTGTCAAAAGCAGGATAAAGATGCAGGAAACTCCTATATGCAAGCAACTAAGGTCATCATTTCCCATAGGCCCCTTCAGAGCAAGTACAACAATAATCATTTAAAATTCTAAAGCTGTACTGAAAAGTGAGAAGAAAAGAGATAATAGAAGCATAGGCAGAGTTCAGGTCTGAGACATAGGCAGCAAGACAGAAAAAAGAGCTATAATCCAAAGAACTCAGTTCAGCAGGTAAAAAAGGCAGGATAGAGAGGGAGAAATATACAAAACATACCAACTCTGCCTCAATACACAATATACACAAGCCAATACAAAGAAGTGAGGTTAGAATAGAAGAGAAATATACAAACTAGAGCCTGCATCCTCCTTACAAAAAAAACATAACACCATCTCAAGTTCAAAACCTGAAACACATCATCCAAAACCAATATACAAAAACTTACTGTCCAAAAACCTCATAAAACCAGAACTACCAACTCCTGTCAAGACACTCATTTTTGCTAGCACTACCAAAACCTGAAACCAAGTCCAAAAAGCATAGAAAATCACCAAGCCAATACAAGACAGGAGGCAGGTTAGAATAGAGGAGAGATCCCCAAACCTCATAACCCATCATAAAAACCTGCTAATACTACAGTCCTGCCTGACCATACACCAAACTGATAGAACCATCATCCTGTTCAATCACTAAAACCATAATCAGAATTACCATGCTCATTGCCTAATCTCAAGCTTGACCAATACCAGCACCATGCCTATCAATCTCAAACCACTACTGTCAAGCCTAAGCCCTCAGTAAAACATCACTGGGCAACGCAAACAAGCATATAGCCTCTCAAGAAGAAGAAGAAAGAAGCAACTCAGGGGCTCAGAGGAAAACAAAAGTACTAAAGGCAACCTAGGCCCTCAGATCTCTGAGATCATCACTGGGCATCTCAAAGCAACCATTCAACAATACTCAGGCAACAATACTCAAGCAAATACTCAAGCAAATACTCAGGCAATCAACACACAGTGGCACAGAAGAAGGGATAAAGAAGTGAACATATTAGGGCTCCTCGGCATACATCATCATCAAAACCTTAATATAGCAAAAGAGCGAAAATACCAGGAAAGCATCAAAAGCAAAGCAAGCTCAAAGCTCCATCACCGAATCTCCGGCCTCCTAAGCGCCACAACTCCACTCTACTCTCCTCCTCCTCCAAGGGTCAGGTAGTGAACTTTATTCTCCTTTCTCCTTCACCTCATAACAATGAAAACTCAACTTAAAACAAATCTAAAACGCGTATCGTTCACAGAAGAGAAAAGAAAAAGAAGGAACCTTGAAACAAACCTTGAACAACGAATCCACTGAACTGGAGGGAAGAGAGGTCTGAGGGTAGCGTTGGTGGCCGGAGTTGATTTGCTCAGGAAGCTTGATCGGAGAAGACGAACGCACGGCGCCGCTGCTAACCCTACGTTTTCATCTCATTTGACTGAACAAAACGCATTAACCCTAATTTTGCTTTTGGATTAACATGGGCCTTGCCCGTTCTGTGTCCCTCCTAAGCCCATAAGATTTTCACTTCTAATCTAACATTATTTCACAAAACACCATGTTAATACTAATACTTAAAAATACAAATATATTTTATCTAATTAAAGTTTTCTTTTCTATACCTAAATTAACTAATATAATTACTAAACCATACATTTTTAACTTAGCATTTTGTCATATATTACTTTGAAAATACTTTCTTTTATTTTGTTTATTCTTTTCAATAAAAATATATTTTGCACATACTAAAATAAATACACATTTTCTTGCATAATTTAATTTTCTTAACATATTTTGTATATAAAATAATAAAACACCTTTTATCATATAATTAAATTTGAAAGCATCTTCTTTTTAATTAACACACATATTTGTACATAACAATATATACATTTCTCTAAAATTAAAATTAATAAATATTCGATTAAAATATTTTCTTTTTTTTATATGCATAATAAATCTAATTAAAAACTTGAACATAAATCAAAACACTCTCTTTTTTTTCTTTTGTACATAATTACACAATTCATATACATATACACTTGTACACTTACACAATACATTGCCCTACACATTTTTTATCTTACATCTGTATATTCGATATTTACATATTAATCGCACATTCGATTTGGTTGTAACTTATTGGATACTATAAGTCTCATCCCCTTTGTACATTTATACCCCCACTCCCGGACACTATTTTGTAATAGCGTAGATTTACATTCCGCAATTTACAGTTTTCCAATTATACCATGGTTAGACCTAGGGTTTGTATGTACATAAAATCAAACGCTAGATAACCTAATACAAGACAAATACATGTAATCAATACACAAACACACTTGCACCCCCTAGGGTA
Organism: Vicia faba; assembly: GCA_948472305.1. NCBI lineage: Eukaryota > Viridiplantae > Streptophyta > Magnoliopsida > Fabales > Fabaceae > Vicia > Vicia faba. The sequence continues at coordinate 849,881,443 of OX451735.1, read as the reverse complement.
ATCCCACATGTTGCCTTCCAAAATGGGCCATGCTTGCACGTCGAGTATCTTTGGCAAAACAAAATCAAATGATCACAAGTCCCTCAAAGTGTTGCCTAAACGGAATGATCATAGTCCCTTCAAAGCAAATTGCCAAAGACATTTGGCATCATTGCATTCATGGTCCATACGATGACCCGCGCCCGTCCCGAATAAACTTCCTAAACGCAAGATTGTCCATCAATTTCAATGGTGGAACAAAATTGTTAAAAGGGGTTAAAACATAACAAAAACCTTTGAGTACAATAGGGTAGACAAAACTCTTAGTTACTTGAGATAAACTTGCAAAAACACTTGCCTCATTTTCAAAAACCACAATCCACAACACTTTCAAACAAACTCTCAAAAACATTTGAAAACATCTTTTCGAAAAGATTCACACTTTTGTAAAACACTCAAACACGAGTCAAATACATTAGTTGCCTAAGACAAGGCATCTTTTTCCAAAATATTTTCAAAAGCACCCACACACACACCATTTTCAAAGCAATCGAAAAACAAGGCAAGTGATCTAAAAAACCAAGTAACTAAGAGCCCATGGATAACCATGGATGAAAAGGGTGCTAATACCTTCCCTTTTCATAATCTACCCCCCGAACCCACGAAATATCTCAAAAGGTTTTTGCTGTGCTTTTTTAACCTTTCCTTTAGGATAAAATAAAAAGTCGGTGGCGACTCTTGCTCAACCGCACAAGTGCGAATACGAACGCAAAACACTAGTGAGTTCTCCCACCGTATCACAATCATCATTCATTTTTTTTTTTTGAGGGTTTGTATGACCTCTTTCTTTTTTGATTTTGTTATCCCTATTTTTTGCCTAAGCTGTTTCCTTTTTGGAATTACAGTCAGCGGGATGCCCCAGTTTCGTAAGTCCCCTTTATAGGTTTTGACTTCTTGGGATTTTATTTTGAAAGATAATGACTGCCTTTCTTTATTGATTATTCGGAACCATCACTGTCTTTCTTTTTTTTGTAAGGACTTCTTCGGTGCCATTCGTTATGCACTTGGATCAACTGAGAGACTACCCTGCCCCAGGTTATGATTAAGGGTTTTGATTTTCGAAAATAAAAAATTCCTACTTCTTTGGCTCAGAGGGGTTGACGAGGGATTATCTTCCTTATAACTCCAGTGTTTAGGGATTTGAAACAATGCCTGTACCTCATCAGCGGGGTCTGTTTAAAAGCATACTGTAAAGATCGTGGTATCATTTCGTCATCCTCCCTCAAGAGGCTTAGAATTATTAATCGAGAGTTGATCATCATAGAAAAAACAATTTTGAATATAATGAAAACAATTGTATTAATTCCCAAAACGGACATATGCGATGCTTTAATAGAATAAAAGAGTTTGCTATGACATTAATTGTTTGTATAAGCAAAGAAAAATACAACTCGGAAATTCAAATAAATAAAAGTCTTCAATGATTGGGTCCAGGAGCGGTGATTATATTCGGAGTCTCGGGTACTTCAAACTGAATCTCTCCAGCGTCGATCATGTCTTGAATTTTGTTCTTGAGAGGCCAGCAGTTGTCCGTGGTATGCCCCGGGCTATCAGAATGATATGCGCACCTATCGTTGGGATGGTAGTTCGGAGCAGAAGTGTTCGGATTCCGAAGAGGAGCCCTTAAGGTGATCAGCCCCGCCTTCAACATTTGTTGTAGTGCTTGATCCAGCGACATGTTGATCTTGGTGAACTGTCGTTTGGGTGCGCTCTCCTTGCGCTGCTGCCCCTGTCCTTGTTGAGCAGGTCTAGGATTGGAGATCTGGGTTGCCCCTACCTCATGACGGCTCTTTTTACCGTGCACAGCATTGGACTCTTTCTTTCCATGATGAGGCTTTTTATCAGAAGGTGCAGCCTCTTGAATCTTTCCAGACCTGATGCCAGCTTCTATTCGCTCTCCAGTCAAGAAAAGATCTGTGAATCCAGCAGACGAATTCCCAATCAGGTGGTTGTAGAATGGACCAGACAGGGTCCCTAAGAACATGTCCACAAGTTCGCGGTCAGTCAGCGGTGGTTGTACCCTACCGGCCAGGTCTCTCCATTTCTGCGCATATTCTTTAAAACCTTCTCCCGATCCTAACGACATACCCTGGAGTTGGGTACGCGTAGGAGCGAGGTCGGCATTATACTGATATTGCTTGTAAAAAGCAGTAGCCAACTCCTCCCAGTTACGAACCTTGGTTCCATCTAGCTGATAGAACCATTCGAGGTGAGTCCCTGAAAGACTCTCCTGGAAGAAATGGATCCACAAGTTCTTGTCCACAGTGTATGGTTGAATCTTCTGCACGTAAGATCTGAGATGCAGCCTGGGACAGGATGCCCCATCATACTTAGCAAAAGAAGGAACCTTGAATTTGTGTGGGATCACCACACCAGAAGATAGACCCAGGTCTCTGAAATCCAATCCCGGCACTTGTTGAATTTCCATGGCATTCAGATGATCCTCTAGTTGTTTGTACCGGTCCTCAGCTGGAGGGTACTGCTCATCATTGAACTCCGTCTCGTTGCCGGAGACCACTGGACTAGGCGCCTCTCTCTCATGGGGATTGCCTTTCCCCACAGATAGAGTTGTCCTCTCATCTTCATCCTGCAGTGTGTTCCCAGATCTGCGTCTAGGGCTGAACAAAACAGTCCTCTTCTTCTTCTTCTTCTGAATCAGAGTCTTCAATTCTTTTTGACCCTGAGCTAGGTTCGCAATCAACTCCTGGAACTGGGCATTCTGGGCCTGGAGAGCCTTGATGGATTGCTCAGTAGACGATTCAGGATTCATGACGATCGACTGAAATAAACAGCGAAGAAGGTAAGCAACCTGTCAAAAGGGTACCTGCAATGCAATGATATGTATGATATGCATGCAATGTTTTCAAGGACCTCACGGGATAAACAAGAAGATTGTTAGCATTGAATCCGGTAACTTGATTAAAGGAACTTCATGTTGTTGAGATTCCTTTTTCAAGGGTCAAAGGCTCACCATATCCAGTGGGTCATAGCCGCTGACAACTATGTCTAGTGGAAAATAAATCCTCTTTGCCCCTTGCTGGGATAGTTGATTCACCATGACCTGCATCACAAGCCCTTGAGATCCTTGAAATGGGTTAGGATGTATGCAATGGTATGATGTTATGGTATGCATGGGATAATGCGAGTAACCCTGTTATGAGTCCCAATTAAGGACTGTAAACAAAACCTGCAAGAAATTCAAGTGTCAGATAAAGCATGCAAGTAGTCAAGTACGAAGGCACACAAGTCACACCACAACCCTTAGAGTTTAGGCCAGCATGGAGTCTGGGTATTACCCTCTTGAAGTTGGTGGGCTCAACCTGTCCTATTAGAAGTAACCGGGTTCTAAGGGTCCCAATATCACGGGATTGCTTTCATTGTTCATCGTTTCGATTTAGCCACTGAACTGGCGACCGAAATATTCCAGGAAAGCAACCCTCAATTGAGTGTAGTATCGAGTATCAACCAACCTCGGACTGCACCAAAGTCAGTTATCTCACTACCCTAAAGAGGCCAAGATAGTTCAATTAAGGTTCCTAAGGTCTGTTGATGCTTCACGACACCACGCAGAGGCCCCGTACTCTCCTTGACTGAACTCAAGGGTTACCGGTACACACCAAAGTGCCACATCAACGTAGCAGACTGTTTCAACCATGTCGGTATACCCCGCACAGTTCCCTCACAGCCTTGTTGCTACTTTCTAAGAAGGTATCCCCAGATCCAGGTTAGGATCTATAGAACTCCCAAGACAGTCCCACAATTTAAAGCAAGCAAAGAAAGCAATTGAAAACATAGTTATGAACTAACCCTAAGGTACACCTCACTTTAAAATAGTCCCCAGCAGAGTCGCCAATTCTGTGATCGGTGGATCTGGAACTGACTGTTTAACGCTGGTTCGCGAAATGTCGTGGAAGCAAGAGTCGCCACCGTCTTTTATTTTCTCCAAATGGAAAGGACAAAAGCACAGAAAAATTCCTTAAAGAGATTGCTCTCGGTTCGGGAGGTAGATTATAGAAAGGGAAGGTGTTAGCACCCTTTCTATCCATGGTTATCCATGGGCTCTTAGATACTTGCTCATTGTGTTTTCAAAAATGGTTTGTTTACTTTTCAATGTGGGTTTTAAAAAGTTTCTTTGAAAATTCCAGTTCGACTCTTGTATCAGTCCTCAAGAGTGTTTGAAAAAATGCTTTCAAAAGCTTTTTTGAAAAGGTGTCGGTGTGAAAAGTATTTTTGAATTTGTTTTGAAATTAGAGCAAGTATCTAGAGTCGTCTACCTACCCTAAGGAATTCGTCTGTGTAAATATCCTTTAAAGTAGTGTCGTCCCACCATTGAGAGGTAGGTAGCACCACCGTTGGAGGTGTTCGGGTCAATTCGAGGTTCGGGACGTGGTGATCACCAGAGCAATGGGAAGACACCTTAGAAGCTACCCTCATGCCAGGTTCCCGGATCATGAGGACTTACTAAGACATCCTCTACTCGACGATCACCTTTCGAGGCAAGGCAACAGTGAGGCGTACCCTAGGGGTGGTGTGTGATTCGTGTGTCGTTTTCAGATATTTAGTCTTGTCATGTCATGGGTGATCTACGCGTTTGTTTTTACTTTGTCATCCATTCTTGCATGCAATTATTAACAGTTAAAAAGATGCAGAAATTAAAAATTCCTAAACTATTACAAAGGCGCGGGTCCATATCGCCAAATTTAATCCAGGACCCGATTCGACATAAAATAAAGAAATAAAGTGCGAGAAATATAAAATGTCCGAGTTACATGGCTTTGGGAGAATTAACATTTAAAAGAAATAAAATAAAATGCGCGAATTGAATTAAAATTGAAAGCGAGGGCGTTGGACCCTTTGTAATGAAATTAAATTATTATTAACAAATTAATTAAAATAAAATAAAAAGAAATTATTTTTTTGAGTTTTTGTATTTATGAATTTTTTAATGAGAACTAAATGAAATTAATTAATTAACCCTAATTCTAGTTATTTTGTAATTTATTAAGAAAATACTGAAATTACCTAAAATTAAACCTAATTAATTAATGCAATTTGATTTATGAAAATAAATAATTAATTATTAGTGATGAGAAAAAGAAAAGATAAAAATAATCAAAACCCCAATTCTATAACTTTTTAAGTTTATTGGAAAATATTAAAGTTAATCCTAGAATAAAAAACTAATTAATTAATGAGACTTTATTTATAAAAATATTAAAATAAAATATGTTTTTGATTTTTTATGACCTTCTGATTTTTGTATTATTTTTATATTTTTATGAAAATAAATTAGTTTAAAGAATTAAAGAGAAATTAATTAATACAAACAAAATAGAAAAATATAAAAAGGAATAAAAGAAGCAAACCATGGGGGGTTCTGTCCCCAATTGGAGGTTAAATTCAGCATTTTTGGCCCAATAGATCCAGGCCCTTCTGACTTTTTCAGGAAGCATGTGGCGTGTTTGACCAGGGTCCATGGCGTTCCTCAAACATTGGCCCTTGGATTACCCTTATTGGCCAAGTGGCATAGTTGGATCAGGGGTTGTATGGTGGTCTTCAGGAAGCGAACTACACATAAGCATGATTAGAAAAATAATATGGAAAGGGAGGGGGACTTGGGATTCGAACCCAGGTCCCAGAGATTACCACACTGATGCCTTGCCAACCGCGCTGTTATGCTTCTTTGTATATTATATAACTAATAAACAATATCAATCAAAACGTGAGTTAGTGGAAAAATTTAGCGCGAAATTCAAATAAACCAACCACGCCTTGCCACCTGATCTTCTTCTTCGTCGCTTATGTTTTTCCTGAAACAAAACAAACAAGATTGTGGGGGTTTTAAACCCCCAATATATGCAATGCAGAAAATAGCGAATAGAGATTAAGCCAAAATAAAAAGGGCGCGACTAGTGATTCTGGATCGTCCAAGCATGCTGATTTCAATGGTGTAGGTCTCAAGTCTCAATTGTTCCAGAATAAAGAAACCCCAATTCGTGACCTCTGTAACCCTAAAAGACAACAATGGCAATTTCGCGTATGGTGTATAAAAACTCAATCAAACTACATGGTTAGCTTCAGAATCAATTAATTAGTATGAATCCATAAGAAAAATGCAATGAGAATGCTTGAATATTGAAATACGAATATGCATATAATGTGAAAAAGTTTGAGTTCCATATACCAATTCTGGGCGTTAGGGATGTGGAAAACTATTCAGACACGTTTCTTGATGTCTCAGGAAGGCAATGGGATAATTATTTTGGCTTGAATCGCCTTGCAATCGTGTTTTCAGTATTTGAGTTTTCTTGAAAAAATGCAAACTTGGTTATGGTGTTCTTGCGCAGCTCCGAGGTTCTTGGCTCTAGGGTTATCATGTATATATATGTGTGAGTGTTTTAGGTCAACAAAATAAGCCAAATATCCATGGAATCAATGCTTTTGATTTTGTGATTTTGCATAATCTTTTCAAATCTTTTTTCATGTAAATTTGATACAAATCATGTTCAATTACCTTGATTCTTTATATATATAATAATGCACGAAAATCTGAAGTTATTCCATGCATAAAAAGATTTGAAAACTTTGGTTTGGTATTTTCCACATATTTATTTTAATTAAATGAATTTCTAGCAATTAAAAATTCAAATAAATAAAATAAAAATGATGAATAACTTCCCTTTGGGCCAAATGGTCGTGCACATGCTTTGGATGATGAATCTTGGAAGAAAAAGAGGCCCATTAGCAATTTTAAGGTATTTGAAACAAAGTTGACTTTTCAAAATACCCAACAATTTCCCAACTTCCACAAGGCATATCTTGCTCAATTTTTAAGCTTTGCTCATGTTCTTGGACATTTTGGAAAGGTCTTTGAGTCCTATAACTAATGCCTTTGGTCCCATGTCATTTTGATTTACCAATCTCAAGTTATGGCCTTTGACTTAAAGTCCCTTTTTGTTGACTTTTGAAAATGACCTATAATGTTGAAATTGATAACTTTTTGTGAGAGCATTTCTTGGACTTGAAGTGTGAAGAGGAGTTGTAGAAAATGTCTTTCTCTTCAAAATGAGCTTTGGATGGAATTTTTCTGATAATCCATATGGAAGTTATGCCTTGGTCAAGTTACAGTTGACTTTTTCAACTGTCCAAATATGGAAACTTTTGCATCTTGGGACTTTTTGAGCCATGCTTGTGGAATCATGATCAAGACTTGATCAAATGATGTTTATGGCTTCAAAATGAGATGTTGACCAAAAATTTGAACTTTTGACTGTCAAATGACCATTTTTCCCCTACAGTTGACTGTAGTGCAATTAGGGTTTTTGACTGTGCAATTTTGTGCTGTGAGTCTTGAAACTTGACATGAGGATACTTGACAATGTTTACAAGCATGTGAGACTTGATTGGACCCTTGGAAACTTCATTTTCTTAGTCATAACCAAAACCCTAGTTTTTGACTGTTAGGAGGCCCTTGAACTGTGCAACCCTTGGGGAGATTTTGAAGCTTTGACTTGGCAAATTTTGAAGAATATGGGAGGGCAAATTTTGGGGTACAACAGTATGCATTACCAAAAAAATCCTCGTGGGCATCTGAATGGATATCGAGACACCTTTGATCACATGGTTGCGGATGAAGTAAGTTTGTTACTGAATATTATTGTACGTTTTCATATACATGAATATGTATTTACATTCTAAAAATTAAATTTTCTGCAACAGTTTTGTGGAGTCCATACCCAAAATACTCACTTGTGTTCAACGAGATAGTCGTGTTTGGAGTGCAACAACTTATATTATATGTTTTCGTATCGTTGAAATGCATCAAGCGGATAGGGTCAAGTTTTAGTTCGGATTTGCACAACAAATTCCTTCTCTACCTAGATGTCTTACGGTACACCACGATACTGAAATGTAAGATATATGGCATATTCATTGGTCTGAGATTAACATCGTTGAAAGCGAGGAGTGAAAAAAAAAAGAGAATTAATATTGGGTGGGAACGTTGTAAATGGGTCCTATGTGCCTAACGAAGAATGTATTCAATGATTTAGATCAATTGCACTAATGCATCTTTCTCAGCCACAATTTTTGCACGATCCACGCCAATATGCAGGACCTTCAACACAACAACCCGCCCCACCACCTACACAGCAAGAAATACCCTCAATAAACCCTTCACAACTTCAAACCCAAACATCATCATTCCCCCAACAAGGTTACCATCATTCTGTATCTCAACAACCAAGTCCTCACACCGCAACCCCTAACAAAAACTACTACTACCATCAACAATATCAACAACAACCCACACTCCGACCACCCTTACAATACACTCAAATTCTTCAACCAAACTTCAACTATTCAAACTTCCAATCTCAACAACAAACCTTCAATCCATCATCCTCCCCACATTACTTTAACTATTCCTACCCTCAATCTCAACAACAAACCCATAACCTATCACCATCTCAACCCGATGTTTATTATCCTCCCATTGAACAATGTTTGCCAAATAGTTTCGTACTGCCGACAAACACCAACTATGAAATCACAGAAGAAGAGCTTTTATCCTTCCCACCTTTCAATATTGACGAAGTGGAAATTGATGTGAGCCACAATCCCTCACAGTTAGATGAAAATTTGTCTTTCAACGCTACTTCATCTCCACCACGACAACCAACTTAGATAGCTGCAAGACAAGAAACTGAAAGGGGCAAGGAGAAGCGCATTAAAAAGAAAATCTGTCATACTGAAATGCTTAGACGACATAAATAATTTCAATATCCCACTGAACTCATTTCAACCCCGTTAATAAAATTATTTTTTATTTTCTATTATTGTTTTATTGTAATAATAAAATATTAGTATTAAAAAATACTAATATTAAAATTATAATAATAAATATTAATATTATAAATAATAATAATAAAGAATATTATTTACAATATTAATATTTTTATTATATTTATTAAAAATAACATAACATAAAATATCTATAAATAAAAAAAAGCAAGAAAAAATATCTAGCACCTATTCGACCATTGGATAGCCGAATCCTTGAAAGAAAAAAAACTTTCCACCCATTTATTCAAAGGATGGCCGAACGCCTTCTAAAAATGTGGCATTTCAGTGAATTATTTTCAACTTGTGGCATTCATACTTTTTTTTCAAAATAGTATATCTTGTTCCTTGTCTTTTTCTTAAAAGCATTTTTTTTTTTGTATGGTTATTAATGCATACTTTTCTCATTCAAACCTTAGTGGCTTAGTCAAATACAACCTGTGTAAAATAATCTTTCTCGACAGAAAAAGTGGAAATCAAGCAAATACTTTTCTTTTTTGTTAAGTTAAATTATGTTTTTAATATAAGATTTCGACAGCATCTGATATATATATATATATATATATATATATATATATATATATATATATATATATATAATTGACTGTTTGATACTTTGATAGTTTGTTTTAATTTAATATATCTGGTTCAGAGTATCTAAGTGTCTTACACGTTTAGAATTGTCGTTTTTGATAATAAAACTATTTTATTCTCCTTCCAAAAAAAAAACTATTTTTTATTTTCCTTTTTTTCATTATTTATTTATTTATTTAAAATCCTAAACCAGATTTACCTTATTTTTCGGATCCTCTTTCACTTTGTTTATAAAAAACTAGTCATTAAAATCAATATTTGTTATAATCCACGAAACTTCATAGTTGGTTTATTTCAAAAGCAAGAACAAACCAAACAGAATACTTGGTTTTTTAGTATAAATAAATATTAGTTTCCCATTACTTTTTCTTATATATATATAAATCTTTCATAAGGTGTATCAGATTTAGTTTCTGGTTTCTAGGTTATTAAATCAAACAAAATCGATAATTCTCAACCATGATGAAGTTACCAGGTGTTGATGATAAATTGCAGAAGTTTCTGGTTTCAAATAAAGATGAAGTTGGTGCTAGAAGAGAAGCTCGTGAAGCCTTTAAGGATATTCAGCTTAATATTGATCATATATTGTTTAAGGTATTTATGTCTTTTCTTTTGTTTTTGTCGTTGGAATAATGAAATTGATGAAATAAATTAAACCCTTTTTTATTAATTTTTATTTCTGGGAAAACTGCATCTAGTTGGTGAGGTTTAAATCTGAGCCACAACATATCAAATATTTTATATGTGTATTTATGAGACACTTTTGAGGATATTTATTATTTTAAGGTAACATGTTTGTTTTGAAATCATGTTCGTTGGTGTTGTGTTACGTGAGGTTGAATTAATACATTGACTTTGAGATTGGTAGTTGGTAGTTGGTAGCAGTACTACTTTTCAAATAATTTTATTCTATGTTGTTTTGCATTGCAGACTCCATGTGATGGATTTGAAATGAAAGAGGTAAGAAATTTAGTTTTAATTGTTTTTTCATGTTTTTAATTATCATCAACTATGATGGACAAGTAGAAACACTTCTCGGAATATCTCAGACGAACCGAGACTGTAAAATTTTGAGAAGATGAAAATGATGAATCGTAATCATAGATTTCGATAATTGCAAAGATATTTGTTTGATACCAGACACGTTTTTAATGTGTAGGGTCATGTCAGACATAGGAATCAGACGTAGGAATATGTCTAACACTAGACACACTAATGTCGATGCTATATTGATCACATTAGTGCTACCAGGCGCAATGATTATTGGATGCGCATTTCTTGCAGAGTCATTGTTGCACGCATTCACGTATTTGGTGTATCAGTGATCGTTTGATCAATAGCAAAAAGTGTATATTTAAGATTTATATTTTAGATTATAACTAACAATTATAAAAATCATATTTTTTAAACTATAAGGTCTCGATCGAACAGTCACTAATTCATCGAATGTGTGAATGTGTGCTGCATCAGTGGCCGCAATAAATCTGCATTCATGATTGTTCTTCTTTGCTATTAATGTGATATGATAACTTAATTTGTATAGTATGAAACAGTCTTATGAAGTGAACTCAAGAGGGATAGAGATCTTTTGGAAAAGTTGGATTCCTAAAGAATCTAAGCCAAAAGCAACAGTTTTTTTCTGTCATGGATATGCAGACACTTGCACTTTTTTCTTTGAAGGCATGTAACTGGTATTCAGAACTAATAGTAGCTATGAGTAATTAATTATATCCAGTTATCTTTTGGATTAGCAACTCAATTTTGTGATGATGGAACCATTTGCAGGAATAGCTAGAAAACTAGCATCATCTGGATACGGAGTTTTCGCTATGGATTATCCCGGATTCGGTCTTTCAGAAGGTCTTCATGGATATATTCCAAGTTTCGATAAGCTTGTTGATGATGTCGTTGAGCAGTACTCCAAAATCAAAGGTACTTTATAAATTATAAATTATAACCCTCCTCTTGTGAAATGACTATTATTTGTATGGCAGAAAATCCAGAGTTCAAATCTCTTCCAAGTTTTCTTTTTGGACAATCAATGGGTGGAGCTGTTGCATTAAAGACACATCTTAAACAACCAAAAGCATGGAATGGTGCAATTCTTTGTGCACCAATGTGTAAAGTACTTTTTCTCAAACACAATCATATTTAAAACTTCTGATATCGTTTGTATATAAACTACCCTTAACCTAAAAACTTGGCCTAGATTTCAGAGAGCATGGTTCCACCAAAGTTGATTGTTCATATGCTAATCGCTATGGCAAATGTTTTCCCGAAGAAGAAGTTAGTTCCAACGAAAGATTTAGGAGACGCCGCATTCAGAGAACCAAAGAAAAGGGAACAGGTCTACATGCTCAACTCAAATTCTAAGATATCTTTCGTTCGGAGCATTATTTTTTATTCTTGATAGTGAGACTTATCTAATAACTATGCAGACGGAATATAATGTGATTAGTTACAAGGATAAACCGCGCTTGCGCACCGCGGTAGAACTCCTTAAAATTACCGAAGAAATCGAACAAAAGTTGGAAGAAGTATGTCCTCAACTTCTTACTTATCTATTTTTCTTGTTATATGTCTATAAAGTCTAAAGAAACTTAATCTTGTCAATGATTGATAATGAACGATTATGATTATAGGTGACTCTACCATTATTAATCCTTCATGGAGAAGCTGATACTGTGACTGATCCATCAGTGAGCAAAGCATTGTATGAAAAAGCAACTTCTTCAGACAAGAAACTTGAGCTTTACAAAGATGCTTACCATGCTCTAATTGAGGGTGAACCTGATGAAACAATAATTCAAGTTCTTAATGACATCATTTCTTGGCTTGATGAGCACAGCTTGAAACAAAATGTTCAATCTTCCTCTTAATATTGATTATTATGTGTTTGCATAAGAAAGAAAGAAAGAAAGAAATAGTCATTTATCTTGTGCTTTTACAATATTTTTTGTTACATTCAATTATTCTAGACCATAGTTAATGATGTATATGAATAATATACAATGTTTATATCCTTACATAAGAAATAAACACAGCCATTCTTGTTCTTTTACATTTACAAATTTTTTGATGAAGTGGTGGATGATGAGAAAAGGGAAGTTATTATGTTTAAGGTTGATTTTGAGAAAGCCCATAATTGTGTGGAGTGGAAGTGTTTTTGATGCATTATCTTTTCTTAGAAAAGTCTTGTAACCAATCTTTAACTTGAATTTACCACTTTGTGTGAGTTTTTTATTCAATAGTATGTGATGTTCATAACGAAGGACGATGAAAACATTGAAATTATGTTCTTGAGGTTTCAAACTCTAGTCTCCAAACTTCGGATCTTGAACAAGAGTTACAATACTGCATACCATGTGACGAAAACTCTTAGAAGTTTCCATGTCATATGAAGAACCAATGTTATGGATATCCATGGGCCTCAAAATTCGAACAAACTTGATGAAGAGGACAATGTAGCACTAATGGATGCAATCACTGGCAGTGATCCAAACCCAAACGATGAAGCAAAAATAAAGTATTTTCTAACCTATCTAGATTTGAGTTAATATCTATCTTATAAGATCCACTTAACCATGCTTAAATAAAATTGAAAAAGTTTAAATCTTGTAAAAGAACTATACAATGTTGTGTGATAAAGAAACTTTTTTGAACAAAGATATTGAGGAATTGAAAATTGAAAACCGTTAACATGATTTATATTGTTGGGATAATTAGAGTTGGTGAGATAATTATGGGTTGCTATGATTTATATTGTTGGGATAATTAGAGTTGTTGAGATAATTATGGGTTGTTGAGAGTATAAATGTAGAAAGTATAATTCATATTGTTGAGATAATTATGAGTTGTTGAGGTAATTATAGATTGTTGAGAGAATAACTCATATTGTTGAGATAATTATGGGTAGAGATAATTGTTTGTTCATGGAAACTAGGGATTAGGGTTTTAGATAAACTAAAACCTTGTATTATATATATGGCATGTAACACTATAATCTAAATGAAAATTTACAAGACATAACTAAAGGAAACTATAACTACTCGCAAACATAGGTAATTTGGTCGAATTACGTGAATAAAATTTTTGTGTGTTTCTCTTTACTTTGATTTGTATTCCCGTTATTGTTCTAACAATTGATATCAGATGACACTTAATCCTGGAGGCACTCTAACATTTTTTTGTATTAAAAATTGTTAGGATATAATAATGGTTGATGACCACACCATGGTGATACAACCAAGCTTTCATGGATTCGAACTTCAACGCTCTCAAATATTTTATTCCTTTAACGTTAAGGTGCACCTTTTCTTTTTTATTTATTTTTAAATAAAAAATAAAAGGGATGTCACTACGGTTATTTTGTACGTGATATATTTTGTTTTTTTATTTAAAATTTTTAAATGGTTAAATACTGACACTTCTTTATGAAATTTCATTATGCAAATAATATATCATCAGAGTTTACAATATTGACTGTGGTGGTATCTTTATAAATATTTTACACTTCTAGCTAGCTTGTCTCTTCAATATCCATTTTTCCACTGAAAAAGAAACAATACGAAACAACCCTGACATTCAATACTGTGAAACGATACAGGATTTCAACCCTAACACCATCGTTCATTGTTTATCATTCCTCATTTTTCACTTTGTTCATTATGTATTTGTCATTTTCGTCAACATCGTCGAGGAGGTTGACAACACCAACACGATCCTCAACGTAGAGGAGGAAGACAACACCAACACCTTCGTCATTATCGGGAAGAAAGACAACACCAACATCATCGTCATTGTCGAGAAGGAAGACAACACCAACACCAACACCAATACAATATCCTCCTTTACTTAGTCATCATGTTTACGGTACGTAAAATATTTTCCATGCATCTACAATAAACTTAATTTGCCATTGATGTGGATGTTGTTGTTGTTAATGTATATGATTAATCTTTTATTGTTGTTATATGTGAAAATAATATTAGATGGTTATATTAGACAAAAGAGGTTGTTGTTGTTGTTTTTGTTTATGTTGTGGTTATTGTTTATGTTCTTCTTGTTGTTGTTGTTATTATTTATGTTGTTGTTGTTTTTGAACATATATGTCGACATTGTCGAATTCTTCATCCACTAGAGAAAAAACTCATACAAATGATACTTGTTCAAGTGATACTCAAACGAAAATATTACAAAGAGGTGTCACAATGATACCCCAATTTACAAAAGTCTGCAACTCATGTGATAAAAATTTGATCGTGTTTGATTCGTTCTACAGAGTAGTTGATTGTGAATATTACTCTACTTTTAAGAGTTATATTGCATTCCTTGGATGTAGCAAAATCAGTATATTGATAGATGATTAGAAACAAGTGCCAAGTGATATCAAAGATAGCATATGGACAGATGTTAAAGTAATAATTTTAACTTTCATCTATTCGATATCACTTTCTATAATTTATAATACATACTTATTGATTTAAATGTAGTTGAGTTTTGAGTTTACCGATGACAAAAAGTTGGAAAAAAAGTGGATCACTTATGATGTTACTTGTTGGAGGGGTTTTAAGTCACGACTCACACTTAACTATATTTGGAAGCCTAAGACTGGTCTTGCTCGTCTATGGATAAGATATAGTTTTATATCGAAGAAGCAATGGAAAAAGTTTGCGAGGGGTCGTGGTTCTGAGAATTCAAGGTTAGTATTAGTCTTATTTATCCGATAATTTTATACTAATAAGTTATATATACTAATCATATATATTTTTCACAATGTTAATAACAGGTTAAAAGCGAAATAGGAATACAAAACAAGGCAAAAAAACATGTATCCCTATAGATTGTCTCGTGGGGGTTACATGAAACTTGAGAAAGCAATCATGCTTAAAAAAAACAACAAACAGGAGATGATCGCCTCCCATCTCCACTGTCAAGACATGAGAAGTGGAAGAGGGCTCGATTAAGACCAAATAGAGAGTACACCTCAGATTTGTTTATGATATTTGTTAGTTAAATGCTTTAGTAACAATATATATTGTAATGCATGTTGTGTAGGATACGATGGTTGAGGCGGCCCGTGAAAGCATATTTGTTCTAGAATCACGACATGATATACTGGTAGAAGCTATCAGAATAGATGAACATGGTGGGTGTATCAGTGGTGTTGGAGAAGGTTCCAGCATGTGGTTATACTTTGGTTCATCAAGAAAAAGCACCGAAAGCATGGAATTACATGCACAAAGAGAAAATATTGAGAATGTTGAGAAGCAGTTAGATGAACAAAAGAAGATGTTAGAAGTGAAGAAGGAAAGGTGGAGAAAAGATATTGAAAAGTTAGAAAATTTAGAAGAGTTGTATTCGGTATGTGCTTTATTTGAGATGCTAATGTTTTATCGGAAATGTATGATATATATTGTGCTTATTTATTTTTATGTTCTAATTGAATATTATGATGTAGATAAAAGTGGAAACATCTAACAACATAGAAATGAAGATGATCATTATGATGATGGTGATGATGATGATCATTTTCCAAATAGAAGTGTTGTACGTCGTGCTAGAACCAAAGGAAGTAATTGTTCACCCTCTTCAGATAACCGCAATGAGTTATTGGATCCTTACGAAAATGAAATCGCCGCGTTATACATGAACGTTACGGAGGTCATTGACCTGC
Source organism: Vicia faba (assembly GCA_948472305.1). NCBI lineage: Eukaryota > Viridiplantae > Streptophyta > Magnoliopsida > Fabales > Fabaceae > Vicia > Vicia faba. The sequence continues at coordinate 849,865,293 of OX451735.1, read as the reverse complement.
AACCTCTTACGCTAGAACATTGTCCAACTGTAGAACTCTTCTATTATCATCCTAAAGATGTAAGAGATTTTCTCATTGGACATAAGTGGTTGGACATAGGGATATTATAAGTTTGGTGCATGTAAGTATATAATTGAGTATGCATGTCATTATAGTATATTATCATTTTTTATATTTCCTCCCTTAGTTTTTTAATTTTGTTTAACCATTTAGGTACATTCATCGTGTTTGTATAGAGTTAAATAAATCAAATATTTGTGAAATCTTGGTTCCATATAGTATTCGATGGACAAATAATGAACCAAAAGTGATTCAAGATTACGTGACAAAACAATTAAATGAGAGAAGAAAAAAATATTACTTAGCACCATTTATCAATTCGTAAAATAATTTTATAATTGTTGTTTATCTATTATATATTTAGTTTTGTTTTAGCAAATACTATATATATATATATATATATATATATTGGTCATTGGCAATTGATCATCATATCACTTAGGACGAATACGATAATTACAATGTGTTCCTTATATAAGAAACTTGAAAGTGACATGAAAGATATTATTAATTGGTAAATATATGTTTATATGAAACTTTAAAGTAACATTTTATTTGACATTGTAATTAGTTTAACGTGTAATATGTTTAATTCATTTTTAGTGTATGCAGCGACACAATATCATGCACAATATTAGAAGAAAGCCCTCACGGCTCTTGCCTAAGGTAAGTGACCCGATTACTTGTTTCTATCATTTATATATACTGTTACGTTCACGTGTGGTTATATTCATAAAATTATTTAAATTTATAGACGAGAAAACAACCAGGGGTTACGAGTGTGAGTATTATGTCATGAAATACATGTTAAATATTATCCTTGTCGGTATTGTTGATTCATGGGATATCGTATATAGTATATATGTCATAAAATGTTTACATTAGATTATATATATGTTGGTTATTCAATTATTATTGTAACGCCCGATAATTTAACTAATTATTTAATTAAATTATTTTTGGATTATTTATTGAAGTTATGAGATGTTGAGAATTATTGGTATAATTTGTTAGATTATTATTAATTAATTAATTAGTTGATTAATAATAATAATAATGTTGGAATTATTAGTATTAGTCGTTGGGCTTATTTTGGTGGTATGTAGTATTAAGAGGGTGTGGGAATTAGGCCCAATAGCAATATTATTATTATTAAGTTTGATTATAATAATAGAAATTAGATGTGACAGTAAGGAAAAATAAGTTTTGTCAAGAAGAAGAGGCATAAGGGTTGGAAGAAAGAAAGAGAATGTAGAAGTTGCAGAGCAAAGAAGAAAAGAGGAAAATTGGAATTCGATTAGAAAATTGTAGAGCAACCTTCAATCCAAGGTAAGGGTTCGGTTCTGACTCTATAATTTGGTATATGATTAATGTTACGTAGGAATTGGGTTGTGTAAAATTGTTACTGTATGTGATGGTTGTATGAACAAATTATTGTTTGGTTTATGTGATAATTATGCTAACGTTGTAGTAATTCAATTGATGAATTGAGTGTTGAAAATTATTATGTATTGGTGTGAGTATAGTTATTATGTTGTTGTGAATACATAGTGTTGGCCTGAGATCATGGAAAGGAAAGGAACTACTGATCGCAGGAAGTCTGAAATTACAAAACAAGATTTATGGACATGTGTCGAGCGATACATGTATCTTGGTGAAGGGTGCTGACCGGTACCATATTCATGCCGAGGGGCATGGCTCTGCATGTCGAGGGGCATGGCTCTGCATGCCGAGGGGCATGACCCTTAACCATTAATTCCTTTAATTGTTTTTTGTGCCTTTACTGTGTGCTTGTTACTTTAATATTTTGTTACAGAATTTGGATGTAGCATAGTTAGAAAAGGGTGAATAACAGTAGGGATATTTACTAGTAACAGTAGTGAACAATTTATGGATTAATATAAATATAGCAGTTAAGATTATTATGTTACAAATTTAGTAACTGTTATGGTTTTAGTTTCAGAGCTTGTAGTAAATAACAAAAACATTAGTAACTAAAATATGGTAGTAGTAGCGGTAATTTAAGTAGCAGGTAAATAATAGTTTCATTAATTTAGCTGAAAACCATTAATAAGATTTATCAGCAGAATAATTTAGTAGAAGTATTTTAGTAGGACCATGTTAATAATATTATTGGCATGTGTAAGTTGTTGTAATGTTGTTCTTAATTGTTGAAGTTGCAGGTAGTGGTGAGTTATGTTGTATTGCATCTATAATTGGCAATTATTAAGTTGTAGGCTTATGGTCAATTTTGAATTATTAAGTTGTACGCTTATGGCCAATGTTGAATTATTAAGTTGTAGGTTTATGGTCAATGTTGAATTAAGTTGAATTATTAAGTTGTAGGCCTATGGCCAGTGTTGAATTATTATTAAGTTGTCGTTGAATTGTTGTTAAGTTGTAGTTGAATTTTTGTTGTTGTGTTGTTGTTGAATTGTTGTTAAGTTGTAGTTAAATGGTTATTGGTGTGTTATTGTTTAATGGTTGATGGTGTAGTTGTTGTTGTCACATGCATAGCATAACAAGTTGGCATGGATTGGCAAGAACTTGAAGTTGAAGGCTCATGCCTTGTTGATGCCTCTATTAATTGGCAATTTCTAAGTTGAGAGTTCTGCTCCGTTTCTAAGTTGGGAGTTCTGCTCTGTTTTTAAGTTGGGAGTTTTGATCCGCTGGTACCACATGCATGTGCATAGTAACAAGTTACATTTCACGTTGTATATTGAGTTTTCGTGTTGGTAAATTATTTATTATGTTTCGTTAATGTTTTCGTTATGATTGACGTTGTTTAAAGTTGTGAAGTGGTGATTTGGCATAGACTAATTCTAATGTAATGTTTATCATACATTCTATTATATTATTCGATATCTCACCCCTTTTGTTTTAATATTACCCTGATGTTGGTAACGTGCAGATAATCCAGAGTGAAGGTTGTTTATCTTCAGTAGTTCGAGTCGATATCATTGCTCTGATACATAAAACTCGGGGGGGGGGGGGGGGGGGGAGGATGAACGCTTGATGTTTTATTGTTATTAATTCAGTTGATTGAACTTTAAATTGTTGTTCGTTAAATACTTATTATTTGAAGTTGTTTAAGTTGGACAAAGATGATATATTTTTTTAAGTTGAATATTTGACTCTGCTGCGTAGTTATGAAGTTGTTGGTTTTTAAAAGATTAAAATTATGTTGTTGTTGGTCCATTCCAGTTTAATGTGTTATGTATCTGTAATGAATGTCGTTGTTTTAAGTTGAAATTGTAGCATCCTAATTCGGTTCTCGAATTTTCATAACTCTGATTTTTATAATAATCGTCGGGTAGAATTGGGGTGTTACAAAGTTGGTATCAGAGCAAGTCGGTCCGTCTGGCCAGGTTGTCTAATGTTGTTTGTTCCTTAGTACGCGTCAAGTGTGTGAAACACTATCGGTGCTTGCTTCCTTTTCTAATCACTTGTATGCATGAGTTGGTTTGAAGATAAGTGGGGGAGAAGCTTTGCTTCTCGAATATGTTTCGGTTGTAAGATGTTAGTTCAGTATGTTGTTTATGGAGACAATGCAAGTATTGTTAAAGTTTTGTTGTTTCTCGAATCCAAAGGTGACATGGATTAAAGATTTTGTTTGTTAATCAAGTTGGAACGTCTTTTGGGAGGATGATCAGACATTGTTGAGGTTTACTTCTCGAAGAATGAGGAGCAATGTAACGATTTTTGGTATACGAGTAGAGTGTGAATCCCTGATGATTCTGAAGGTGATTGTTAAGTAACAAGGATAATTTTAGAAGATGGAATTTAGAAAGTTGCAATGTTTCAGCCCTACTGGTGGATTGTGAAGTTGTCGATTTGAGTAGCCCTTACATAAGATATCATGTTGGAACGGTGATAAAGTGACAAATTGTTATAGACCTTATCGTGGGATCCTTGTATGTGATTGAAAAAGTTGTTGAAGTTGTTGGAATATTTTGAATCGCGAGTCGGAGTCGAAAATGCAAGGAGATGAGTACCATTTCAAGGATGGTAAGTATTGGTACTGGTACAAAGAAATTTTGTTCTGATGTTATCGTAAGGTGTGTAATAGTATGTTGTTGCATGACGTCGGTGTTCGCATTTCCGGATAACTTTGGAAATTTATATCTTGTGTTCTGAGTATCGAATTGGTGTTCTGTTTGAACCTGTTGTAGCAACTGGACTTTTAATCAGAGCCGCCACTATTAGTTTTTATCCTAGGGAAGGCAATCTAACAGAAAACCCTAATTCGCAGACAGATATCCTAGGTTTTGGACTTCTTTAGACGAAAGAAAGGTGTTAGACACCTTTCATCTACCTTGTTGACAAGGATAATAGGTTTTGGATTTGAAGACAATGGCTTTGGAGACAATACCCAAGGAAATCCATATATAACTCTTGCAAGGGACACAAGAGAGTTACACCAGAACACATCAACATCTGATCAACCTCTAGGATCAGATTGTAGAGACATATAGTAACTATGATACGGTGGGAGAACTGACTTGGTTGTTTTGCATTTGATCGCAATTGTGAGGATAGTAAGAGTCGCCACTGACTTTTCTTTTATCCAAAAGGAAAGTCTGAAAAGAACAGGAAAGACCTTTAGAGATGTTTTCTTGAGTTCGGGGGGTAGATTATGAAAAGGGAAGGTATTAGCATCCTTTTTATCCGTAGTTATCTACGGGCTCTTAGTTGCTTGCTAGATGTGATACGGTGGGAGAACTGACTTGTGGTTTTGCGTTCGTATTCGCACTTGTGCGGTTGAGCAAGAGTCGCCACCGACTTTTTATTTTATCCTAAAGGAAAGGTTGAAAAAGCACAGCAAAAACCTTTTGAGATGTTTCGTGGGTTCGGGGGGTAGATTATGAAAAGGGAAGGTATTAGCACCATTTTCATCCATGGTTATCCATGGGCTCTTAGTTACTTGGTTTTTTAGATCACTTGCCTTGATTTTCGATTGCTTGAAAATGGTGTGTGTGTGAGTGTTTTTGAAAATGTTTTGGAAGAAGATGCCTTGTCTTAGGCTAACCTTGTAACAATTCTTTACTCGAATATTTTACAAAGGCGTGTATCTTTTCGAAAAGATGTTTCAAAATGTTTTGAGAGTTTGTTTGAAAGTGTTATGGATTGTGGTTTTTGAAAAGAAGGCAAGTGTTTTTGCAAGTTGATCTCAAGTAACTAAGAGTTTTGTCTACCCTATTGTACTCAAAGGTTTTCTCTATGTTTTCAACCCTTTTTAACAATTTTGTTCCACCATTGAATTTGATGGACAATCTTGCGTTTAGGAAGTTTATTCGGGACGGGCGCGGGTCATCGTATGGACCATGGATGCAATGATGCCAAGTGTCTTTGGCAATTTGCTTTTGAGGGACTTGATCATTTGTTTAGGCAACATTTTGAAAGTGTTATCGAGGGACTATGATCATTTTGAATTCGTTTTGCCAAAGAAACTCGACGTGCAAGCATGGCCTATTTTGGAAGGCAACATGTGGGATTACCCTAGAGGGTGCAAGTGTGATTGTGTATTGATTTCATGTATTTGTCTTGTATTAGGTTATCTAGCGTTTGATTTTATGTACATGCAAACCCTAGGTCTAACCATGGTATAATTGAAAGCGGTAAATTGCGAAATGTAAAATCTACGCTATTACAAAATAAGTATCCGGGAGTGGGGGTACAATATTCACAAATGGGAATGAGACTTGTAGTATCCAATAAGTTACAACCAAATCGAATCGATCAAATGTAAATGTAACGAATATACAAATGTAAGCAAATGGTATAGGAGCAGTGTATTGTGTAAGTATGAGATGTATTGTGTAAGTGATTATTTACATGTGCGACAATATGAATTTAAGAAGGTATTGTTAGGTATTTGTTTTGACCTAAAGAAAAATTAAATGTCTAATTAATTTAATTAATGATCTTGTATTTTTTTAATGTGCACAAAAGAAAATGTTTTAATTGAATGTTTAAGTTCTAATTAAGTATAAAAATGATGTTTTAAGAAATTAAATTATGCAAAAATGTATTTATCTACTATGTACAAATAAAATTTAAATTAGATATTTTAGATAAAAAGTGTTTTTATATGTTTTAGTATTAATGTATTAGTATTATTTTTATGTTTTAATATTTATTTAGAAACAAAATTTATTTGATTTAGAAAAGGAAAAAAAAGGAAAAAAGAAAAAGTCAAATTAAAAAGGATTTGAAATGACAAAAAGAAAATAAAGGGATGCTGAATGAATGGGCTAAGGGTTTACTGGCCCAAACAGAACGTACGCATGGGGAGGGGTGTTAACTGGAATTAGCTTGGGCTTAGGTGGGATTGAAACGCGCTAGGCCCATTTGTTACAAACATTTTTAGGGTTTGAAGTTTTGTGTTCAGTTGGTATTACATTTAGGGTTTGTGAGGCGCGCCGCTCATGGAGGTTTCGTTCATCTTCTCCGTTCGTCTTTTGCCAGCACCTCCTCTTTGCCCAGCCATCAGCACCTCCGCCTCCTTCATTCTTCCTTGATGCAGTGAAGCGCACAAAAGGGTAATCTTCTCTTTGATTTTCGCGTCTAAGGTTTGGTTTCTTTTACATGTTTATGGATTACTGTCTTCTTTGATTGAACGTTTTGATTTTTGTGTTTGTTTAACGAGGATTAAAAGGAAAGGGAAGAGAACTTGACTACCTTTCGTTTGGAGGGAGGAATGGTGGAGGTGCTCGGAGGCTGGATGGCGAAGGGATTGCTTGAACGATGCTTGGTATTTCTGTACTACTTCTTAGGCTTTATGATGTTGCTTCTTTTCTTCTTTGCTTTTGCTGCCTCGATTTTGCCTTTGAAACTTTTTATACCTCAGTTGCCTTGAACTTGCCTTTGAACGTTGAGCTTGATAGTCTTACGCCCAATGATGTGTTTACTGAGGGCTTTTTGGGTTTGGTTGCCTTCGTTGCCTTGAACTTGCCTGTTGGAATATTTCTTTCTTCTCCTCGCTGCTGTATGCTTTTTTTTTAATGGTCAATGATGAAATAACCTGAGGCTTTTTTTCTCTTTTGTGGGTTTGGAAGTTGGTTTAATGGTTTTGTTTGGCCATGTTTGATTTTGGTTGTTCTGGTTGATGTTTGATGGTGGTGGAGGGTTTTACTGGTTGACAGGCTTGTTGCTTGTGCAGTTTAAGGCTAATGCAGGTTTGAGTTTCAGCAGGTTATGCTTGCAGGTTTTAGGTGTTCTTGGGTTTTGTTGGCTTTTGACAGGGTCATGGATGTTTTGGTTTAGGCCATTAGCATTTGGTTTTAGCATTTGGTTTCAGGTTTTGCATATGCAGGTTTTTGCTTCAGCAGGTTTTGCTTCAGCAGGTTATGCTTCAGCAGGTTATGCTTGCAGGTTTTAGGTGTTCTTGGGTTTTGCTGGCTTTTGACAGGGTCATGGATGTTTTGGTTTAGGCCATTAGCATTTGGTTTTAGCATTTGGTTTCAGGTTTTGCATATGCAGGTTTTTGCTTCAGCAGGTTTTGCTTCAGCAGGTTATGCTTCAGCAGGTTATGCTTGCAGGTTTTAACTAGTTTGCTAGGGGTTTGATGGTTAGGCCAGGTTTTAGCCAATACAGGTTTTTCAGGCTTGTGAAGTCTTAAGGCTTTTTGTTGAAAGAATGCAGTAGTAGGTTTTATATATCAGTTTGTATCTTTTCTTTTTGTGTTGGTTTCAGTTCTGAACTGTGTTCAGTTCTTGTGTGTTATATGTTTCTTCCTGCCTAAAAGCCTAAAAACCTGAACCCTGCTTACTTATCTCTTTTCTTTTCTCTCTTAGTACAGCTAAAAAATGTTAAAATATGTTTGTGCTGTACCTTTTTCTGAAGGGGCCACCCTTGTTGGGAAATGATGAAAAGAATAGGTTTGCTTGCATAAAAGATTTCCTCTGCATATTTTATCTCTTCTTTGACAGCTTTGAGTAGACTTTGTACTTTTTGAGCTTTCCATATCTTTGCCAAATCTTCTTTTGACAGCTTGGGTACCTTTGGCATTTGACAGAAAGTTGCCATTTGATTTTTTCAGTTTGGTTTGAACTTGGATTTTGAGATTTTAAACTTATGCAGTTTTGACACTTTGCATTTTTTCTCAACTTTGCATAAAATTCTTCCCTCTTTGTGAACCGGAAGAAATCCCGTGATTTGCAGAGAGGGTTAACTGATCCCCATCAGTGGCCCTTAATGATGACTCTCTTTTATCTGTCTTTATTTATTTATCAGTCACTGACTTCTCTTATTTTCTTTTTGCAGATGAATAATTGAATGGAGAGGGGTACTAAATGAAGACTGAAGAATTAGAAGAAATAGGATAGTTTTCCTTTTTTATTTAAATTTAAATTGATGTAAAACCATTGTTTGTAATTAAATTATAAACAATAATTGTACAGTTAATTTAAGAATAAATAAAAGTTTCCATTATCCGATTAATTCTGTTTTTCTCTTTATTGTTTATTTATTATTTAAAACTCTTTGAATTAAAATAATTGAAAAATAAATTTCAATCACTTAATTTAGAATAATAAATAATTTAAATAAAACAATGCCTTAGTAATTGATCAGTTAATCCTGGCCTTTCCATTATCCAAAGCAAAGTAACAGTTAACCGAAACAAACCAAACAGGCGCATTCCCTCTTCACTGATTTTCAACAAACACTGTAAATCCAAACTGCGTATTTCTTTAGACTGGCTCAAACAAACCAATGTGAATTTAACCCAAATGCGGTCTTTTTACTGATTAAGTCGAATAATGCGAATTCAACCCAAATCTCGGAATAACTTGCAAAGTGCTGTGGAATTTTAATCTTTCTGAGAATATGCCCACAAAAACCTTAATTCCTGATTAAATGCCAAATAACGTTTGCCTGATCAAAATTGAGTTAAAATCAACCAAAACCCTAAGCCAACTGTTTGAAGCAATCTAGAGTCCTAAAAATCAATAAAACCCTAATTGTGTCCTGACTGACGAGAAAAGTCTGTTTGACCGATTCTTGAGCCAGTTTGAAAAAATCAGGAAACGCCTGAAGCTGTGATTTCTTGTGGTAAAATGCGAGGGCAAATTTTGGGGTACAACAGTTGCCCCTGTTCAATCTTCTTGAACCTGAAGAGTTAGATTGGAAAGTTTGTCTTTCGCGACTTGAGGGTAAAAGAAGATTGGACACTAAAGTACCCAGAAAATTTGCACTCGTCGATGTGATGGTAGAGGTGAATGGGCTTAAAGATGCCATTTGGTGATGGGCTTAAAGATGCCATCTGGTGCGATAGAATCTTGTCGGGGAATGGGCTTAGAGATGCCATTTGGTGATGGGCTTAAAGATGCCATCTGGTGACTGCTGGTAGGAGGATGGGCTTATAGATGCCATCTGGACATGTTGAACTGTATGTCAATGGTGAGTGGGCAAGTATCAGAAAGGCATCCATGTTTTGGAACATCTCTGAATTGGGAGGTCCGAATAAGCAATAGGTTGTCATCCATGTCTGGAGAATCCGTAAACTATTTTCAGGAGTTGAGATTGAATAAGCAATAGAGCAACCTCCGTTGTTGGGAAGCGTCCGTAAACTGTTTTCAAAAGTTGAGAAGAGTCTGAACAAGTTGGTAGATTGACATCCGTTGTAGGGAAGAATCTGTAAACTGTTTTCAGAAGTCTTGAAGTTGAAGAGGAACCGGTGTAGGGTTTCCTGATGATGCGTCTGAATGGATCCGGAATAAGTATTAGAATGTCGCCGTGTCCGGGTCACATCTAAACTAATTCTGGATGAATCTCGGGAGGTGAGCTTTGTCTGTCGACTGATCTTACCTGAAAAAGTAAAGGGTTAGTCGTATGCAATGTCATGATGCATGATGCAATGTATGTGACATCAATGTTTATGACATGAATGTGATGAATGCGCATGTAAGCTGATGAGCTATCTTGCTGAGGGTAAATGAGTCTTGGACGGCTGAAGATAAAAGAATCTTGACCGCTGCCCGGAAAATAAATCCTTGGCTGCTGCTGGGGAAGAGAATTCCTGATGACCTCTACTGGGGAGTTCCAAACTAGTAGACTCATGCTGGGGAGGTAAGATTGAGAATCTTCGGCTTGGTGAGAAGTAACTCTGGCGACTTCACTAGGGAACTCAAGATTTGCCCTCCCAAAACTCTGTGGGGAGAAGGTTCAATGGTCTGGCTCCACTGGGGATTGATAATTTGAAGTTTTAGCTTTGCTGGGGATAATGAAGCTTGACTCTGAGTGGAGTTAGCTTGAGAAGAATCTGAACAAGCGATAGGTTAACATCCGTTACTTGGAGAACCCGTGAACTATTTTCAGAAATCTTGAGATTGAATAAGCAATAGAGCAGCATCCGTTGTTGGGAAGCGTCCGTAAACTGTTTTCAAAGGTTGCATCTGAACAAGCTGATAGATTAACATCCGTTGTTGGGAAGAATCCATAAACTGTTTTTAGAAGTCTTGAAGAAGAATCTGAACAAGTGATAGGTTAACATCCGTTTACTTGGAGAACCCGTGAACTGTTTTCAGAAATCTTGAAGTTGAATCAGCAATAGAACATCGTCCGTTGTTGGGAAGCGTCCGTAAACTGTTTTCAAAGGTTGCATCTGAACAAGCTGATAGATTAACATCCGTTGTTGGGAAGAATCCATAAACTGTTTTCAGAAGTCTTGAAGAAGAATCTGAACAAGTGATAGGTTAACATCCGTTTACTTGGAGAACCCGTGAACTGTTTTCAGAAATCTTGAGGTTGAATCAGCAATAGAGCCGCATCCGTTGTTGGGAAGCGTCCGTAAACTAATTTCAAAGGTTGCATCTGAACAAGTTGATAGATTAACATCCGTTGTTGGGAAGAATCCATAAACTGTTTTCAGAAGTCTTGAAGAAGAATCTGAACAAGTGATAGGTTAACATCCGTTTACTTGGAGAACCCGTGAACTGTTTTCAGAAATCTTGAAGTTGAATCAGCAATAGAACATCGTCCGTTGTTGGGAAGCGTCCGTAAACTGTTTTCAAAGGTTGCATCTGAACAAGCTGATAGATTAACATCCGTTGTTGGGAAGAATCCATAAACTGTTTTCAGAAGTCTTGAAGAAGAATCTGAACAAGTGATAGGTTAACATCCGTTTACTTGGAGAACCCGTGAACTGTTTTCAGAAATCTTGAAGTTGAAGAGGAACCGGTGTAGGGCTTCCTGAAGATGAGCTTGTGTAAAACTGCATCGGGTTTTTGAACACTTTTGACATTCGAATGCCCCAAGTGGTGATGTAGATAATTTCCTTGCTTGTTACAGGCGTTGATCTGGAATTTTTTCAGACATGCCCTGGCTGGATACAGGAATCGAGTCTGGAAAGGTGACAGTTGATTTGTTGAACACTTTTGACATTCGAATGCCCCAAGTGGTGGTGAAGGAGTCTTGAATCAGATTACTCTGCATATTGAGAGATTTCTTGAAATCTTGACTGGACTGCCCCAGGTTAATTGAACTTTGAAAGATCTGTTGGACCTTGACTGGACTGCCCCAGGTTAATTGAACTTTGACATGTCGTTCCCCTTACGGATAGGAGATTTGTAAAGGAAGTGTCATCCCTTTTGAAGTGATTTTGCTCACCGAGAGAGTTTTCGTTCCTCCGAACATTCGTTGTATGAATTTCTTTGCTGTCAAACAAAAAGCCAAATGCAGACAGTGATATTCAAGCAATGCAAAGTTTATGTTTGTCTTGAAGTTTTGAAAAATGCATTTTTAGCAGAAAACTTTTCATAAGACAAGTTAACACAAGATTTAGAGCAAAGCCCTACAGGAGTCAGGATACCTTTTGTAACAGTATGCTTTCGAACTAACCCATGCTTCAATTAGGACTTTTGAAGGGTTGTAACATGGTCTGGTTCACGGTTTAAGAAACAAAGGACAAAGGCTCAAAGTATATTTGTACCCACCCGCTCTTCGTGATGTCCTTCAACCTAAGCTCAGTTAATTGTGCGTCACACTCTGCTTTGAGTTTGGAACGACTTTTGGGCGATGGTTCACCAGTTGAATTTTGGGGAGACAGACATCATCTCCTTTTTCTTTTTTTTTCTCACATTTTTCATGTTGCTGAGGACTTTGTAATGACCTCACTATTTTGATTTTGATTTGTTATCCCTAACTTTTGCCTGACTGTTACCGTTTTCTTTTTCGGGATTTCTGTCAGCGGGATGCCCCAGCTTTCTTAAGCCTCCTTTATAGGTTTTGGCTCAGTGGGCTTTTTCTCTTTTGAGAGATTGATTGTCTATGTGATAGGGAACCACCCCTGTCTTTTGATTCCGAAGGAATGCTTTCTTTTTCGACGTCGTTCGTTGTATTACGAATTGAGAGTTTGCGACTTCAGTGCGCATTTTCTTTTGGATTAACTGAGATACTACCCTGCCCCCAGGTTTATATCAAAGGTTTTGATCGTTTAGAATAGAAAACTCCTACTTCTTTGGCTCGAAAGGGTTGACTAGGGATTAACTTCCTTATAACTCCAGTGTTTGGGGATTGAAAGAAATGCCTGTACATCATCAGCAAGGTCTATTCAAAAGCATACTGTATAAGATCATGGTATTGTTTCGTCATCCTCCCTCTAAAGGCTTACAGCTTTTTATCAAGAGTCGAATATCATAAAGAAACGCACAAGAGTAGTGAAACGAATGGATGAATTCAAGACAAACATATGCAATGCATTAATGAAAACAGAGTTTAACATCAACAGATAATTGTTTGACAGCAAAAGAAATTACAACTTTGAAAATCCAAAAAGAAGCAAAAGTCTTTCAGCTTGAGTTTCATCACTTCAAGTGGAGAACCCTTTAACGGAAGATTTTCATCTCGCCGTCTGGCATGAATTCCAGCACCCCAATGTCGACAGATCTTGAATCTTGTTCTTCAAGGCACAACAGTCGTTGGTGTCGTGTCCCGGGCTGTAGGAGTGGTAAACACAGAATGCCTCGGGATGATAGTTAGGAGAGGAGGTATTGAGCTTCTGAGGAGGATCCTTTACGGTAAGCAAATTAACCTCCAACAGGCGCTTCAGTATGAAAAATGATGGTATTTCAGTTTCCGTGAACTGTCTTCCCGACGATTCTTGCTTACGCCGATTACCCCGTTGACGTTGGCGAGGTTGTTGATGGGCTTGCGACCCTGAAGCAAGCAAAGGAACTTTCCCCTTGTCTTCTTGAGTGGATGGAGGCTGAGCGGTGACTCGCTCTTCGACCTCAGATGTTTGCCCCAGTTGGTTGTTTGGAAGCAGTTGGCGGACAAGAACTCTGAGTTCCTCTTGTCTTTGAGATAGGTCTTGGATGAGAGCCATCTGGCCCACCAACTGTCCCATCATTTGGGTCCTCAAGGTTGTCAGATCAAACAGCAGCTCCGCAAGCTGATCACTCCTGGCATTGTTGGAATTCTCCAAGCCCTTTGTGAGGAGAGCTTTCATCTCCTCTTGCCCCAGAGACAAGTTCAGGAACATCTCCTGCAGCTGAGCAGTCTGGTCTTGAATGTCTTTGACAGACCTTTCTAGAGCCATCTCTTACTGAAATAAACAGCAGGAGAGTAAGGAAACCTGAAAAAGGAAAGACTGTCAAAATGCAATGCATGATATGTGGATGCATGCTTTCAAGGATCTCTTGGGGTAAACACAAGAAAGTGTTAGAGGTTAAACTTTGCTCTTGGATTGGAGATCTCTGCACCGGTGGACGTCCTTCCACGAGAATCAAGCTCACCATGTCCAGTGGGTCATAGCCACTGATTCAAGTTGTTGTACTTGATCTTTGTTTGGAGAACTTTGTATCGGTGGATGTCTTTCCGCGAGAATCAAGCTCACCATGTCGAGTGGGTCATAGCCACTGATTCAAGTTGTTGTACTTGATCTTTGATTGCATTGGTTAGAGGAGAAGCCTCTTGCCCCTTGATAGACGTCTGGTTCAACGTAACCCTGCATCCAAAGAACCCTCGAGATCCTTGAAATGGTTATTGAAAATGCTATGGTATGATGTCATGATGTCATGTACATGTATGCGAAAAGCAAGTGAGTGTATATACAGGCAAACATATTCACACAAAGCAAACAAGTCCTTAGGTTTAGGCTTGCATGGGGTTCAGGTACTACCCTCTTTCAGTTCGTTGGTTAAAACTCGTCCTATCAAAAGTAACCGGGCTCTAGAGGATCTCAAATCATTGGCTACCCTCGATCGGTCATAACTCCAACATCGCTATCTTTTCTTGCAGCCGGAACCATCGCGAGAGTTTAGCCTCTATGAGTGTAGCATATTGCTACTGTTCTAATGGCCAAGTTGGTTCAATTTAGGGTTCTAAGGTCGGTTGGTGCTTAATGACTCCTTGGAAGACCCATATTCTCCCCGTTTCAACACGAGGGATATCGGTACAGACCAAGGCGCCACACCAACGTAGCCACTGCTTCACCCATGTCGGTATACCCCGGACAGGTCCCTCGCAGATTATGCTACCTAAAAAAGGTTTTCCCCAGATCCGGGTTAGGATCTATGAAACTCCGATACAAAGCCCACAAATGTAAAAGCAAACAAAGCAATCCATTGAAAATAAAGGTGATCTAAACCCTAAGGTAACCCCACTTTGAGTAGCTATCCCCAGCAGAGTCGCTAGTTCTGTGATACAGTGGGAGAACTGACTTGTGGTTTTGCGTTCGTATTCGCACTTCTGCGGTTGAGCAAGAGTCGCCACCGACTTTTTATTTTATCCTAAAGGAAAGGTTGAAAAAGCACAGCAAAAACCTTTTGAGATGTTTCGTGGGTTCGGGGGGTAGATTATGAAAAGGGAAGGTATTAGCACCCTTTTCATCCATGGTTATCCATGGGCTCTTAGTTACTTGGTTTTTTAGAGCACTTGCCTTGATTTTCGATTGCTTGAAAATGGTGTGTGTGTGAGTGTTTTTGAAAATGTTTTGGAAGAAGATGCCTTGTCTTAGGCTAACCTTGTAACAATTCTTTACTCGAATATTTTACAAAGGCGTGTATCTTTTCGAAAAGATGTTTCAAAATGTTTTGAGAGTTTGTTTGAAAGTGTTGTGGATTGTGGTTTTTGAAAAGAAGGCAAGTGTTTTTGCAAGTTGATCTCAAGTAACTAAGAGTTTTGTCTACCCTATTGTACTCAAAGGTTTTCTCTATGTTTTCAACCCTTTTTAACAATTTTGTTCCACCATTGAATTTGATGGACAATCTTGCGTTTAGGAAGTTTATTCGGGACGGGCGCGGGTCATCGTATGGACCATGGATGCAATGATGCCAAGTGTCTTTGGCAATTTGCTTTTGAGGGACTTGATCATTTGTTTAGGCAACATTTTGAAAGTGTTATCGAGGGACTATGATCATTTTGAATTCGTTTTGCCAAAGAAACTCGACGTGCAAGCATGGCCTATTTTGGAAGGCAACATGTGGGATTACCCTAGAGGGTGCAAGTGTGATTGTGTATTGATTTCATGTATTTGTCTTGTATTAGGTTATCTAGCGTTTGATTTTATGTACATGCAAACCCTAGGTCTAACCATGGTATAATTGAAAGCGGTAAATTGCGAAATGTAAAATCTACGCTATTACAAAATAAGTATCCGGGAGTGGGGGTACAATATTCACAAATGGGGATGAGACTTGTAGTATCCAATAAGTTACAACCAAATCGAATCGATCAAATGTAAATGTAACGAATATACAAATGTAAGCAAATGGTATAGGAGCAGTGTATTGTGTAAGTATGAGATGTATTGTGTAAGTGATTATTTACATGTGCGACAATATGAATTTAAGAAGGTATTGTTAGGTATTTGTTTTGACCTAAAGAAAAATTAAATGTCTAATTAATTTAATTAATGATCTTGTATTTTTTTAATGTGCACAAAAGAAAATGTTTTAATTGAATGTTTAAGTTCTAATTAAGTATAAAAATGATGTTTTAAGAAATTAAATTATGCAAAAATGTATTTATCTACTATGTACAAATAAAATTTAAATTAGATATTTTAGATAAAAAGTGTTTTTATATGTTTTAGTATTAATGTATTAGTATTATTTTTATGTTTTAATATTTATTTAGAAAATAAATTTATTTGATTTAGAAAAGGAAAAAAAAGGAAAAAAGAAAAAGTCAAATTAAAAAGGATTTGAAATGACAAAAAGAAAATAAAGGGATGCTGAATGAATGGGCCAAGGGTTTACTGGCCCAAACAGAACGTACGCATGGGGAGGGGTGTTAACTGGAATTAGCTTGGGCTTAGGTGGGATTGAAACGCGCTAGGCCCATTTGTTACAAACATTTTTAGGGTTTGAAGTTTTGTGTTCAGTTGGTATTACATTTAGGGTTTGTGAGGCGCGCCGCTCATGGAGGTTTCGTTCATCTTCTCCGTTCGTCTTTTGCCAGCACCTCCTCTTTGCCCAGCCATCAGCACCTCCGCCTCCTTCATTCTTCCTTGATGCAGTGAAGCGCACAAAAGGGTAATCTTCTCTTTGATTTTCGCGTCTAAGGTTTGGTTTCTTTTACATGTTTATGGATTACTGTCTTCTTTGATTGAACGTTTTGATTTTTGTGTTTGTTTAACGAGGATTAAAAGGAAAGGGAAGAGAACTTGACTACCTTTCATTTGGAGGGAGGAATGGTGGAGGTGCTCGGAGGATGGATGGCGAAGGGCTTGCTTGAATGATGCTTGGTATTTCTGTACTACTTCTTAGGCTTTATGATGTTGCTTCTTTTCTTCTTTGCTTTTGCTGCCTCGATTTTTCCTTTGAAACTTTTTATACCTCAGTTGCCTTGAACTTGCCTTTGAACGTTGAGCTTGATAGTCTTACGCCCAATGATGTGTTTACTGAGGGCTTTTTGGGTTTGGTTGCCTTCGTTGCCTTGAACTTGCCTGTTGGAATATTTCTTTCTTCTCCTCGCTGTTGTATGCTTTTTTTTTAATGGTCAATGATGAAATAACCTGAGGCTTTTTTTCTCTTTTGTGGGTTTGGAAGTTGGTTTAATGGTTTTGTTTGGCCATGTTTGATTTTGGTTGTTCTGGTTGATGTTTGATGGTGGTGGAGGGTTTTACTGGTTGACAGGCTTGTTGCTTGTGCAGTTTAAGGCTAATGCAGGTTTGAGTTTCAGCAGGTTATGCTTGCAGGTTTTAGGTGTTCTTGGGTTTTGCTGGCTTTTGACAGGGTCATGGATGTTTTGGTTTAGGCCATTAGCATTTGGTTTTAGCATTTGGTTTCAGGTTTTGCATATGCAGGTTTTTGCTTCAGCAGGTTTTGCTTCAGCAGGTTATGCTTGCAGGTTTTAGGTGTTCTTGGGTTTTGCTGGCTTTTGACAGGGTCATGGATGTTTTGGTTTAGGCCATTAGCATTTGGTTTTAGCATTTGGTTTCAGGTTTTGCATATGCAGGTTTTTGCTTCAGCAGGTTTTGCTTCAGCAGGTTATGCTTCAGCAGGTTATGCTTGCAGGTTTTAACTGGTTTGTTAGGGGTTTGATGGTTAGGCTAGGTTTTAGCCAGTACAGGTTTTTCAGGCTTGTGAAGTCTTAAGGCTTTTTGTTGAAAGAATGCAGTAGCAGGTTTTATATATCAGTTTGTATCTTTTCTTTTTGTGTTGGTTTCAGTTCTGAACTGTGTTCAGTTCTTGTGTGTTATATGTTTCTTCCTGCCTAAAAGCCTAAAAACCTGAACCCTGCTTACTTATCTCTTTTCTTTTCTCTCTTAGTACAGCTAAAAAATGTTAAAAAATGTTTGTGCTGTACCTTTTTCTGAAGGGGCCACCCTTGTTGGGAAATGATGAAAAGAATAGGTTTGCTTGCATAAAAGATTTCCTCTCCATATTTTATCTCTTCTTTGACAGCTTTGAGTAGACTTTGTACTTTTTGAGCTTTCCATATCTTTGCCAAATCTTCTTTTGACAGCTTGGGTACCTTTGGCATTTGACAGAAAGTTGCCATTTGATTTTTTCAGTTTGGTTTGAACTTGGAGTTTGAGATTTTAAACTTATGCAGTTTTGACACTTTGCATTTTTTCTCAACTTTGCATAAAATTCTTCCCTCTTTGTGAACCGGGAGAAATCCCGTGATTTGCAGAGAGGGTTAACTGATCCCCATCAGTGGCCCTTAATGATGACTCTCTTTTATCTGTCTTTATTTATTTATCAGTCACTGACTTCTCTTCTTTTCTTTTTGCAGATGAATAATTGAATGGAGAGGGGTACTAAATGAAGACTGAAGAATTAGAAGAAATGGGATAGTTTTCCTTTTTTATTTAAATTTAAATTGATGTAAAACCATTGTTTGTAATTAAATTATAAACAATAATTGTACAGTTAATTTAAGAATAAATAAAAGTTGCCATTATCCGATTAATTCTGTTTTTCTCTTTATTGTTTATTTATTATTTAAAACTCTTTGAATTAAAATAATTGAAAAATAAATTTCAATCACTTAATTTAGAATAATAAATAATTTAAATAAAACAATGCCTTAGTAATTGATCAGTTAATCCTGGCCTTTCCACTATCCAAAGCAAAGTAACAGTTAACCGAAACAAACCAAACAGGCGCATTCCCTCTTCACTGATTTTCAACAAACACTGTAAATCCAAACTGCGTATTTCTTTAGACTGGCTCAAACAAACCAATGTGAATTTAACCCAAATGCGGTCTTTTTACTGATTAAGTCGAATAATGCGAATTCAACCCAAATCTCGGAATAACTTGCAAAGTGCTGTGGAATTTTAATCTTTCTGAGAATATGCCCACAAAAACCTTAATTCCTGATTAAATGCCAAATAACGTTTGCCTGATCAAAATTGAGTTAAAATCAACCAAAACCCTAAGCCAACTGTTTGAAGCAATCTAGAGTCCTAAAAATCAATAAAACCCTAATTGCGTCCTGACTGGCGAGAAAAGTCTGTTTGACCGATTCTTGAGCCAGTTTGAAAAAATCAGGAAACGCCTGAAGCTGTGATTTCTTGTGGTAAAATGCGAGGGCAAATTTTGGGGTACAACACTAGATCACTTGCTTTTGTTTGAAAATGTGCTTTGTGTAGTTTTTGAAAGTGTTTTGAAAAGGAGTCATCGTTTAGGCAAACTTTGTAATAGTTCTCGTTAGTAAGAACGTATACAAAGTGTTGATCTTTTGAAAATATTTCAAGTTTGAAAGATGTTTTGAAAGTGTCAGTGTTTGTTTTGAAAATAGAAAGGATGTTTTGATTTGAAAATGAGCAAGCAACTAGGAACAATCTACCTACTCAAAAGTCTTAGTTCATTTCTTCCTTTCCTTTGATATTGCTATCTTACCATTATTTGGTAAGAAACCCTATCATTGGATGTAAAAGGGACGGGTAAGGGTCATCGTATAGTCACGAATAGCAATTTTGTAAGATATATTAGCATTTTCTTTAAGGGACTAAGATCATTTGTAAGGCAACGTTCGGAGCGTCATCGAGGGACTATGATCTTGTATTTTTGTTTGTTTTTGCTAAGACATCTTACATGCGTATTATGACCATTTACTTCTCAAAGCAACAAGTGGAGTTAACCCTAGAGGTGCAAAGTGTGCAAGTGTATATTTTTCATGCTTGATTTGTCTTGTATTAGGGTTTTCTAAGCATTGATTTTATCTTTCCATACAAACCCTAATTACTAGTATTTATATAAAGCGATAAATTGCGGAAAGTAAATATTCTACGCTATTACATTATTTGGGGGATGGGGTATACATTTTTACAAATGGGGATTGCAAGAATTTAAATCTAATTAACTATTACAACCATATTGAACAACGTATAAGAATTGAAATGAAAATAGTATACAAGTATAAAGGAAAAAGAAATTGATTTAGTTTTGGATTTTTGTTAAGAGGAAATGCTTTTTGATTTAATTAATTAAGCAAAATAGTTTAATTAAACTAAGAAGAAGTTGGCCTAAATTAATTAAAAAAAAGAAATTAATTAAATTAAACAAGCAAATTTTTTAGGGTTTTTGGTTTTAAAATAAAACATAAGTAATATTGGATGTAAATGAATAAAATATTTTTTGGATTTTTATTGATGAAAATAATAATAAAAATAATAATAAAAATAATAATATTAATAATAAAAATAATAAAATATAAAATAAAATAAAAATAAAAAAATAAAGTCAGGGGGGTTAAAGTTGAATTTGGGAGGTTTGTTAGAAAAAAAAACAGTTTTGAAGTTGGCCCATTATTATTTTTATAATCAGAAAAAATAAAAATAATAATAAGAAGAAAAAAAAGAGATGCGTTGTTTGTTATAAGAAAACAGGGGGGTGATGTTCAGCAAAAATAGAGGAAGCCCAAAGGGGGGGGGGGGGGGGGGGGGCATCGCTGCAAAGGGAAAAGAGAAGAAAAATGTGAAAAAAAGAAACAAAAGGCAGCGCGGTGAGGTTCGAACCCACACCCTCTTGGTTACCAGCGTGCTGCCTTACCACTGGGGTGGCTATAAATCCGTTTATTCATATCAAACCATAAACATATATTAGAAATTGCTTCCTGAAGACAACTTCATCTTCAACCTCGCGCCTAGCCAGACCATATGCATCTTGTTCATTTCTCATCCATTTGCAAAAGTGTAAACATGAATCTTGTGGTAAATTTCCTCACAATTTCAGAAATATAAAGCATTAAAACTATAGATCAAAGATAAACATGAATTTTGTTGGCCCTAATCTGAAACTTAAAAATTTCAGAAACTTCAACTCCAAAATTCTCTAAGCTTAAGCCATATAAATGCAAACTATGGATATGTACAACTTCGTGGCAATGAGGTCCACATTTTATCTTTGAAAATGAAAGCTTAACAATGCCTATATGAGGAGTTCAAAAATCAGAAAACTCACCTTGAAAATGGAGATCGTGTTCTGAGTTTGAGCAGATTTTGATGAGTTCTAGTGATTGGGTTAGCTTCCTCAAGTTCACAGGAAGCTAATGTGATGGTTGGCTTGAGCTGAAAGTGGCTGAGGAGTTCTGAAGAAGTCAAGTTGCAGACCCCTGTTTTTGAAAATGGAACTTGATGATGGAGGTGTTACATTTGGGCAAAAGGACTTTGGATGGTTTGTATTTGATGTTTAGAAACTTTAGGAACCAAAAGGCTTGGAAACGCACGAGGGAGATGTAAGTTTCAAGTTTTTGGTCAGATTGTACAACAATGGAGTTTTTGTGTGTAATTCTGAGATTTTAGGGGGTTTCATGGCTTGAGCATGCCTATGTTATCTTGCAAATGACTTGTATATTTATAGGCAAGAGGTCTTGTATGTTACAACAAGCCAGAATTTGAAATCTCAAGTTGTAGCATCTTTACTTGTTTTTGAAGCAATGTTGAAACATCTTGTTCCAAGGCATGGTACGGGGCTGTATAGAGTGGTTAGTACTCTGGACATGCTTGCTTTTGGTTTATAGGGTTTGTGTGTGCATAAAGAACAAGTTCAATGCTCAAGGATAGTGGACTTTATGATTAAAGCCACTTTTCCAAAATGGAAGTGTGAACTTTCTTCCAAAAATGGAAATACAACTTGGATAATGGCTCAAATGCTTGGACAATGGTTATATCAGTTGTGTAAATAATTAATTAATGAGTGAAACACAAGTTAGAAACCTACAAAGTGAGATTATGCAGCATGGCTATGTGATTTGGTCCATTGTGCATCACAAATTCTGCCTTGTAAAACAACTTGAAACCCTGACTTCTTGCCTTCGATTCTCCTTGCTCAAGAATTATCTCAAGTATTTCTTGGACATTTTGGAAAGCTTATAATATTCTCTACAACCCCTCTTTGAATTACTTTTGCAAAATCCAATTGGAACTATGTGAAACTTGGCCCAGAAGTTAGGTCAAAATCCTGACCAAAATGCTCAAAATTTCACTAAGTGTTTTAGTTTCATGAACATGATTTCATGGATTAATAACTTTAAATACAAGCATATATAGGAGGAGTTGTGTTCATAAATGTTTTAGATCTCATTGATATCTACAACTTTTATGTTAAGAGTTTCCTTTGAATCATCTTGCATCATGGTGAAAAATTGGCTCAAAGTTGTGAAAAAATATGAAGTTTTCAACACTTAGAAAAATTTCTAAGTTTGGAAACTTTGACTTTTCAAAATGAAATCTTGACTTTTTGATTTCTTAATGAACAAGTTTCATATTTTGACATGTTTTGATGAATTGTGATCTTTGACAGTTGATTTTGACCAAAAAGTTAAAGTTTGACTTTTAAGTGTGTAGTTGACTTTTGATCAGTTGACTGAAAATTAACTATCAATTAATTGACCTTGAGCAATGTTTTGAGTCATACCATTAGGTGAAAATGATGCCATTGAATCCTTGAGATCATGTTTCCAACCAATCAACCATTTGCAGGTCAAAAATCAGAAATTTCCTTTTCTCAGTCAAAACCCTAATTTTGACCATTTTGCCCTTTTGATGATCTGATCAGATTTCTTGAGGAATTATGGTCCAAACTTGATCAAATGACATATATGAGTTCACAATGTTGATATGGATGAAAAATTATGAAGTTTGACTGTAAATTGACTACAGTTGACTTTTTTCCCAATACAGTTGATTGTTAGGTCAACTGATCAATTTCCTGAGCAAAATTGTAATCCAAGACTTGAAATTTGATATAAGCAAAATTGAGGGTCTTTTGAGAAATGGGAGGGCAAATTTTGGGGTACAACAGCTGCCCCTGTTCAATTTTCTTAAACTCGAAAAGTGAGATTGGCATGTTTGTCGTTCGTAGCTTGAAAGTGGAAGATGATTGAACACTAAAGTGCCTAGAAATTTGCGTTCGGTGGTGTGTTGGTTGATTGTGTAGGGAATGGGTTTAAATATTCCATTTGGAGAAATGATGGAGAGTTGTCGGACATGGGCTTATAGATTCCATCCAAAGGTGATTGTTGACGGAAATTGGACTAAGTCTGAACTTGACTTCAACTTGGAAAAGAATCAGGGTAAACCTTTGGTCGATTTAAACTTAAACCAGCTGAAGTTTTGAATGTTGTTTGACTGGAAAGAAATCAGAATAAATCTTGGAGTGATTTATGTGAACCAGAGATAATGTCTATTTGGAAAGTATCAGGATAAATCGTTGAGAGGTTTAAACTGAACCAAAAGAGGTATCGGGTATTCTTTAATTGGAGAGAATCAGAATAGATCTTTGAGTGGTTTATATGAACCAATGAAAGTTTCTACTAGGAAAGAATCAGGATAAATCGTTGAGAGATTTAAATTGAACCAGCAGGGGTCTGGAGAAGAATTAGAAAAAATCTTGGAGTGATTTATCTGAACCAGAGAAGATGTTTGCGGGAAAGAATCAGAATAAATCGTTGAGAGATTTAAACTGAACTAGTAGGGGTCTAGAGAAGAATCAGAATAAATCTAGGAGCGATTTATCTGAACCAGAGAAAATGTCTACCAGAAAGAATCTTGATAAACCGTTGAGAGATTTAAGTTGAACCAGTAAAGGTCTTGGATATTCTTCAATTTATGATGAGCCTATGTACGGCTGCTTCATGATGAGTCCGTGTAAAATTGCATCTGGGTAGGATTGCTTTATGATGAGTCCGTGTAAAACTTCATCTTGGAAAGAGAAGGAACCTGTGTAGGGTTGCTTGATGATGAGTCCGTGTTAAACTTCATCTAAAAATTTTTGAGAAGGAACCTGGGTAGGATTACTTCATGATGGGTCTGTGTTAAACTTCATCTGGAATTGTATGAGAAGGAACCTGGGTGAGGTTGCTTCATGATGAGTCCATGTAAAACTGCATCTGGAATTGTTTGAGAAGGAACCTGGGTAGGATTACTTCATGATGAGTCCGTGTTAAACTTCATCTGGAATTTGCTGAGAAGGAACCTGGGTAGGGTTACTTCATGATAAGTCAGTGTAAAGATGCATCTGGAAATGAGAAGGAATCTAGGTAGGGTTGCTTCATAATGAGTCAGTGTAAAATTGCATCTGGAAATGAGAAGGAACCCGTGTATGGTTGCTTGATGATGAGTCCGTGTTAAACTTCATCTGAAATTTGAGAAGGAACCGGGTAGGGTTGCCTCAGCTGGTCGTATAGATAATTGTCCTGACTTGTTATAGGTATTAATCTCTGACCTTTTGAAAATTGTTGATGATAGCCATCTGTTGATTAACCTTTTCCTGAAAAAGGTAAAATGTTAACTGTATGCAATGTTATGATGTATGAAATGCATGGTGCAATGATGTTCTCAAAACAAATGAGATTGTGTTGTATGCACTTGTCATGTATGTAACTAGGATGTATGAAATGTGAAATGTTATTGAAGTGTATCTTTGTCTGGGAAAACAAATCCTTGACAAATGCTGGGGAATCATTAAATTTCGGACTGCTGTCGAAGAGTAGGTGTGTCTTCAAATTTTGCTTAGAATATTTCCACCGGGGATTCATGTTTTGTTGTTTGAGGAGAATTCCGCTGGGGAATGTCGAAACCTCCATAGAGAGTGTTGATTCCTATTTGGGGAAAAGAGTTCAGGAGTCTCAGTTGTCTGTTACTCTACTGGGGAGTCATCTCTTGATGGACGAAGTTGAAGTGATATTTGGTCGGGTCCAGGCTTCACAGTAACTTGCTGGGGATTGTAGAGTAGTCTACGGGGGAAGAGGAGTTGTGGTCCTTTGATTTGTAATAGTCGGAGAGGTAAACTCAAAATGGGGAATCCTGTCGTTTGGTTGGGGAAATAAACCCTGTTGCTGATCTGTTGGAGAGGCAGTGACTTCACTGGAAAAAATCCTCGAGGATTCTTGAGGTCGACTTAGTTGGGGAGAAGTTTTCAGAGATTGAAACCCTGGCTGGGGGTCACCCTATGAAAAGGAGATTGTGGGGGATTCGTCATTTCCCCTAGTAGCAAGTGTTTGTGGCACTGCCTACAAATGTTTGACTGTACGTAACCCTTTTGTTGGTATTTGTGTTCAATGCCCCAAGTGATGGAGATGGATACCTGCCCCTGATTATGCAGCACCTCTTGAGAGATTTCTGGGAATCTTGACCTGACTGCCCCAGGTGTGCTGGATAGTGACATGTCATGCCCCCTTGTTGATAGGAGATTTTCCATTGGAATTGTCATCCCACTTGAAGTGATTTTGTTCACTAAGAGAGCTTTCGTTCATCGAATATTCGTTGTGTAAATTTCTCCGTTGTCAAACAAATAGCCATATGCAAACAACGATATTTAAATAATTCAAAGTTTATGTTTGTCTTGAAGTTTTGAATGCGCGCTTTAGCAAGTAAAGAAATTTTGTAAGAAAATTCAAACTCAGGATTTAGAGTAAAGCCTTACAGGAGTCAGGATACCTTTTGTAACAGTATGCTTTAGAACTAACCCATGCTTCAATTAGGACTTTTGAAGGGTTATAACGTGGCTAGGTTCACGGTTTAAGAAAAAAAGGATAAGTCTCAAAGTGTATTCGTACCCACCCGTTCTTCGTGATGTTCTTCAGTCCTAAACTCAGTTAATTGTACGTTTGAACTCCAATTGAGTCTGGAATGCCGTCTTGGTGATGGTTCATACAAGTTAAGTTTGTCAGAAGGCAGTCATTTTTGCAACATTTTCCATGTTGTTGAGGATTTGTAGTGGCCTCTTTCTTTTGATTTGTTATCCCTAATTTTTTCCTGACTGTTCTTGTTTTGAGATTACAGTCAGCGGGATGCCCCAGTTGTCTTAAGTCTCCTTTGTAGGTTTTGACTTAGTGGGCTTTTCTTTTTGAGAGATAATGACTACCTATTTGGTAGGGAACCATTATTGTCTTTTGATTCCAGAAGAATGTTTTTGATATCCCTCGTTGTATACAAAGTGAACGCGCATTTGAATTAACTGAGAGACTGCCCTGCCCCAGGTTTTGATTAAAGGTTTCAATTTGTGTAAAAAAAAGAAAGAAAACTTCTACTTCTTTGGCTCGAAGGGGTTGACTATGGATTATCTTCCTTATAACTCCAGTGTTTAGGATTTTGAAAGAACGCCTGTACATCGTTAGCAAGGGTTGTTCAAAAGCATACTGTATGAGATTATGGCATTGTTTTCGTTATCCTCCCTCTAAAGGTTTGCAACTTTTAAAACAAGAGTTGAATATCATAAAAGGAGTAAAAAGCATAATTTAAATAGAATGAAAATGAATGGATTAATTCGAGACAAACATATTTAATGCATAAATGAAACAAAGTTTGACATTAGTAGATAATTGTTTGGATAAAATAAAATACAATTGAAAAATCAAAATGAACAAGACACTCTCAATGATTCGGCATAGGAGCAGTGATCATGTTTGGAGTCTCCAGAGGGTCAAAATCGATCTCCTTGGCGTCAATCAAATTCTGAATCTTGTACTTCAACGCCCAACAATTGTTAGTATCATGCCCGGGACTGTCGGAATGATAAGCACATGTTGCATTAGGATTGTAGTTAGGAGAAGAAGTTTTGGGCTTTGGGTGAGGTCCTATCAACGCAATCAGATTCATCCTCAACAAGTGTTGTAGCGCTTGAGACAGCGGCATGTCGATGTTGGTAAATTGTCTTTTGGACTCGTCTGGCCTTCGTTGATTTCCCTTTTGCTGTTGCCAGTGCCACCCAGAACCAAAGATCAGGACTGCCCCCACGTGTTGGTCCTGACAACTCTTTTGACCATACACAACATTGTACTCTTTCTTCCCATTGTATGGATTTTTCTGAGCATAGGAGGGTGTAGCTCCTTGAATCTTTCCGCTTTTGATGCCAACTTCGACCCTTTCGCTGCTCAGTATTAGCTCGATGAACCCAACCGAGGAGCTTCCGGTTAGGTGCTTGAAGAAAGGTCCCGTTAAGGTTCCTATAAAGATGTCAATAAACTCCCTGTCAGTTAAAGGGGGCTGCACCCTACCATCCAAATCTCTCCACTTTTGGGTGTATCCTTTGAAGCTCTCATTGGAACCCATGGTCATGTTCTGCAATTGCACACGAGTTGGTGCAAGATCAGCGTTGTACTGGTACTGCTTATAGAAAGCAGCAGCTAGATCCTCCCAGGTGTGGATGCGAGAAATCTCCAATTGATAGAACCATTCGAGTTGAGTCCATACTAGGCTCTCTTGGAAGAAATGGATCCAAAGCTTCGGATCAGTCGTGTATGGTTGAATCTTGCGGACATAAGACTTTAAGTGCATCTTAGGGAAACAGACTCCATCGTACAGGGCAAAGGTAGGGATTTTGAACTTTGGCGGGATGACCACTCCAGAAACCAAACCCATGTCTCCTAAATCCAAACCAGGTACCTGCTGAATCTCCATAGCATTGAGGTGATCCTCCAACTGTTTTTACTTATCATCAGCGGGAGGATATTGTTCCTCAGAGTAGTCAGCTTCGACTTCATCAATCTCCAGACTGTTGTCTTTTTCATGACTATCCCCCATGTTGGATGGAGTTAAAAGATCTAGAGCTCCCTTGACTGGTCCTCTAAGTCTTCTTCCTAAGTTCAGGATGCCTACTGACTTCTTAGGCTTCTTCTTCTTGTCTTTAAGAAGGAGAGTCTTCAGGTCCTCTTGCCCCTTAGCCATGGCCAGGAACATTTGTTAGAATTAAGCGTTTTGAGCTTGGAGATCTTTCACCGTTTGTTCCATATCCATCTTACTGAAATAAACAGTAGGAAGATAAGGAGGTCTGTATGGGAGAAACCTGATATGATATGATGCATGATATGTGGATGCATGTTTTCAAGGATCTCGCGGGGTAAATGTTAGTAGTCACTTACAAATTTGATTGGAGAACTTTGTATCGATGGATGTCCTTCCACGAGAATTAAGCTCACCATATCAAGTGGGTTGTATACCTTGACTCGAGTTGTTGTACTTGATCTTTGACGGTGTTTGGTTAGAGGAAAATAAATCCTCTTGTCCCTTGATAGACGTCTGGTTCAACATGACTCTGCATCATAGGGCCTTGAGATCCTTGAAACGGTTATTGAAAATACTATGGTATGATGTTATGTACAAGTATGCAAAGTAAGAAAGTTTATGTACAAATAATCATATACACACAAAGCAGATAAGTCCTTAGGTTTAGGCTTGCATGGAGTTTATAGGTAAGTACCCTCTTGAAGTTTAGTTGGCTCAACCTGTCAGAGTTAATACTAACCAGGTTCTAAGGGATCTCAAAATCACTGACCTTTCCCACAAGCTTCGTTCGATAGGCGATTGACTCACAACCAAACAAAACTCAGGAGTCAAGTCTCAATGAGTGTAGCATCGAGTATCAACAAACTTCAGACTGCACCAAAGCCGGTCATCTCACTACGTCCTAATGGCCAAGTTGGTCAAGTAAAGGTTCTAAAAGTCGGTTAGTGCTTCATGACATCATTCAGCGGCCCTATATTCTCCTTGACTACTCAAGGGCTACCGGTATCCACAAATATGTCACACTAACGTATCTATTTCTTAGACCATGTCGGTATACCCCGCACAGTTTCCACAACGTATTGCTACTTACCTATAAGGTATCTCAAATATGGGTAGAGGATTCAAGCCCAAACAAAGAACCAAAATGTAAAGCATACAAGTCAAACAAAGAAAGCAAGTAAAGGTGATCTAGCCCTAAGGTAACCTCACTTTTAAGTTTCTTCTTCCCCAACAGAGTCGCCAGTTCTGTGAT
This sequence comes from Vicia faba, assembly GCA_948472305.1. Taxonomy (NCBI): domain Eukaryota; kingdom Viridiplantae; phylum Streptophyta; class Magnoliopsida; order Fabales; family Fabaceae; genus Vicia; species Vicia faba. Next base: position 849,836,575 of record OX451735.1, on the reverse strand, counting down.
ACGGTGGGAGAACTGACTTGGTTGTTTTGCGTTTGATCGCAATTGTATGGATAGCAAGATTGGCCACCGAATTTTCTTTTATCCAAAAGGAAAGTCTGAAAAGAACATGAAAGACCTTTAGAGATGTTTTCTTGAGTTCGGGGGGTAGATTATGAAAAGGGAAGGTATTAGCACCCTTTTCATCCGTAGTTATCTACGGGCTCTTAGTTGCTTGCTAGATCACTTGCTTTTGTTTGTAAATGTGCTTTGTGTGGTTTTTAAAAGTGTTTTGAAAAGGCTCCATCGTTTAGGCAAACTTTGTAATAGTTCTCGTTCGTAAGAACGTATACAAAGTGTTAATCTTTTGAAAATGTTTCAAGTTTGAAAGATGTTTTGAAAGTGTTGGTGTTTGTTTTGAAAATAGCAAGGATGTTTTGATTTGAAAATGAGCAAGCAACTAGGAATAATCTACCTACTCAAAATTCTTAGTTCATTTCTTCCTTTCCTTTGATATTTCTATCTTACCATTGATTTGGTAAGAAGCCCTGTCTTTGGAGGTAAAAGGGACGGGCAAGGATCATCGTATAGTCATGAATAGTGTTGTACCCCAAAATTTTCCCTCTCATTTCTCAAAGGATCATCCTGGACCCTCAGATTTGCTTCTATCCAATTTCAAGCCCTGAATTACAAATCTTCCAAGAAAGTCATTCACAAAGGCAAAATGGTCATTTGCACACTGAAAAGTCAAACTTTGAATTTTAGATCAAAATCAAGTTTCAAGAATCATATTTCATCAAGGCATGAATTTTGTTTCATCAGGAAAATCAGAAGTCAAGATTCATGTTGAAAAAGTCAAAATTCTAAATACTTAGAATTTTTCTAAGTGTTTAAGAAATATGACAAGCTCAGAACTCCTGGCTAGATTTTCACCATGATGCAAGCTGATTCTGGAAGAACTTCTCACACAAGAGTTTTAGATCTCAATAAGACCTAAAATATTGCAGAACATAACTTCTTCTAGAAATGTTGGGATTTCAAGTTATACATCCTCAAAGTCATGTCTCTGAAACTTTGGCACTTAGTAAATTCTGAGCATTCTCAAGTCAGAAATTGTCTACAACTTCTGAGCCAGTTTTCACGTAGGTTCAGTCAGAAGTTACAAGAGTAATTTAAATAGGGCTTACAAAGCATGCCATAAGCTTTCTGGAAAGTCTGAGAACTCGCTCAGAACATGCTGGAGCAAAGGGATTCAAAGATCAGAAGTTGGATGTTTATTCTAAGTTACGCTGATGCTGAACTTCTGACCCAGAATTAAGCTATAATGAACAATCTCATAGCACAGGATTTCTGGTTTGATAAATCTCATCATCATTTAATGCTCACAACCACTTTTGAGTTTTTATCCAAAGGATTTCCCCACGTGTGAGATAGAAGTACCATTGCTGTCCTTGAAAAGAAAACTTTTATACAAGTTTATGCCGGGCCCATGCTTTGCTTTTACCTCTGAGGATACTTTTCCTTAATTCATGCTTACAAATCCATCTTAGGCACGACTAAAAGCTGCGAACCACCATACTTGTTTATCTTTCTTCAAGAACAAGCCAGCATGTTGGCATGATGTTGTTACTTTTGACTTCTCCAAGATATAAAGTTCTTGCCTATAAATTGAACTTCATTTGCAACTGTAAGGAGGCCGGTCAGAAAAATTGAAAGGAAAAGCTTTGAAACCTTGCTAAAAATTCCAGAAATCCGAAACTGCAAACACAAATACAAAACCTGTTAGTTTTTGATTCTTGCATTCAAACTCCAATTTCCCTCAAGTATTTCTTGACCAAATCATCCATACACCATTCATGACCCAAAGTTAAAGGTTGTTCCCATCTTCTGAGCATGTGAGGAAGCTGATCAGAACATTACAAGAGTCAGAACCAGACTCCAGTTCACAGGACCTTTTCCAACCGCAAGGTAAGCTTCTGCTGACTCTCATCATATTATTTAGGCATTGTTAGATTTGCATGTTCAAAATACAATGTAGATATCCTGGCTTTGATTCGGTACATATTCACAGATTGCATGTATTTTTATCTAAGTAGAGAGAATTTCAGTTTAGAACTTCTTGAGGAAATTAGGATTCAGAATTAGGATTAGCAAAATTCATACTTGCTTCTGATGTACATTTTTGATACTTTATATTTATGAAACCATGATGGAACCTGCCATAACTGATATGTGTGCATTTTCTATTTTGTTGAGAAATGACTAAGCTGCAGATGCTCTGACTGGAGTGGAGAAAGAGATGGAATTTATCATCAGAGTTTACTTTATGATACATTTTTATGCATTTTCTTCTAATACCGAATGTACAGCCACCCTAGTGGTAGAAAGCGTGCGCATAAGACATTAGTACTAAGGGTTCTGGGTTCTAACCCCAGAAGCATCTTTTTAGGTTCATTTATTGACATTTTTACCCATTCATCTGTCAGACAATATTCCTAAATCAGAACATCTGAACAACCTTACCCAACGGAATTATCACCTCACTCTCAAATAGCCAGAACATCTGACTTGCCAGTGATATATGAACTTCTAGGTTCCCAGCTACACTACAGCTTCTGAACCCCTCCAACAATCAGAACATCTATATTTTCCATTATTCTCGGCAACCTCGGAACTTGGTGTACCCAGGCCCATAACTTATGACCCTCTACTTTCCTACTAACATTTTCTCTCTTGCAGCGTATCAGAGTCAGAACTTCTGTTCCTCCTCGTTTCAGCAACGTGCTAATTCTGACTCCTTTTTTCTCTTATTTATCTTATTTTATCTTTTAATAACCAAAAACACCAAAAACATTTTATATTCACATACTTTATTTTATCCCTTTTGAAACTCAAAGATCAAAAAAAAATTCTTAAGCAAACTTATTTCTTATTTCTAACAAAAACAAAACTAGTCCATTTTTAATTTCTTGTATATTATTTCAATATGGTTGTAATAGATAATTAGGACTTTTAATTTTTTGCAATTCCCATTTATAAATTTGTACACCCCATCCCCCTAACGATTGTAATAGCGTAAAATCTTTACTTTCCGCAATCTATCGCTTTCATATAAATGCTAATAATTATGGTTTGTATGGAAAGATAAAAATCAACAAATAGATAACCCTAATCAAGACAAAATGCATGCAATCAAATACACTTTGCACACATGTACCCCTTAGGGTAATTCCACTTGTTGCCTATAGTAAAAATAGTCATGTCCCTCGAACATGGGCGTTTTAGCAAAGACCCTCGATAAAAGATCGTAGTCCCTTGATGTTTCCTTCGGTAAACGATCTAGTACCTAAAATAACATTGCTAAAACTCCCATAGGTTGCCTTCTATGACTATACAAACATCTCACGCCTGTCCCTTCACATCCAATGATGGGGCTTCTTACCAAAACAATGGTAAGATAGAAACATCTAAAGGAGGAGGAAAATATCATATAATACCTTTGAGTAGGTAGATTTGCTCCTAGTTGCTCGCTTGCTCACAACAAAAACATTTTATACACCAACACACTCATTTGAAACATTTTTAAAAGACAACACTGTGTACGCGTTCTTATAGAAATGAGAGCCATTAAAAAGAAGACACATTTTCAAAATCTCTTTCAAAAACACATTCCACAAACACCTCTTTGAACTATTTTTTGAAACAACACTTTGTACGCGTTCTTATAGAAACGAGAACCATTACAAAGACACTTTCAAAATACTTTCAAAACCACACCACAAGCACATTTTCAAACAAAAGCAAGTGATATATCAAGCAACTAAGAGCCCGTAGATAACTACAGATGAAAAGGGTGCTAATACCTTCCCTTTTCATAATCTACCCCCCGAACTCAAGAAAACATCTCAAAGGTCTTTCCTGTTCTTTTCAGCCTTTCCTTTTGGATAAAAGAAAAGTCGGTGGTGACTCTTGCTAACCGCAACATTTGCAATCAAATGCGAAACAACCAAGTCAGTTCTCCCACCATATCACAAATAGCAATGTTGTAAGATATCTTAGCATTTTCTTTGAGGGACTAATATCATTTGTAAGGCAACGTTCGGAGCATCATCGAGGGACTACGATCTTGTATTTTTGTTTGTTTTTGCTAAGACATCTTACATGCGTATTATGACCATTTATTACTCAAGGCAACAAGTGGATTTAACCCTAGAGGTGCAAAGTGTGCAAGTGTATATTTTTCATGCTTGATTTGTCTTGTATTAGGGTTTTCTAAGCATTGATTTTATCTTTCCATACAAACCCTAATTACTTGCATTTATATAAAGCGATAAATTACGGAAAGTAAATATTCTACGCTATTACATTATTTGGGGGATGGGGTATATATTTTTACAAATGGGGATTACAAGAATTTAAATCTAATTAACTATTACAACCATATTGAACAATGTATAAGAATTGAAATGAAAATAGTATACAAGTATAAAGGAAAAAGAAATTGATTTAGTTTTGGATTTTTGTTAAGAGGAAAAGATTTTTGATTTAATTAATTAAGGAAAATAGTTTAATTAAACTAAGAAGAAGTTGACCTAAATTAATTTTTTTAAAAATTAATTAGTTAAATTAAACAAGCAATTTTTTTAGGGTTTTTGGTTTTAAAATAAAACATAAGTAATATTGGATGTAAATGAATAAAATATTTTTTGGATTTTTATTGATGAAAATAATAATAATAATAATAATAATAATAATAATAATAATAATAAAAGATAAGATAAAAATAAAATAAAATAAATAAAGTCAGGGGGGTTAAAGTTGAATTTGGGAGGTTTGTTAGAAAAAAATAGTTTTGAAGTTGGCCCATTATTATTTTTATAATCAGAAAAAATAAAAATAATAATAAGAAAAAAAAGAGATGGGTTGTGTGTTATAAGCAAAGAGGGGGTGATGTTCATCAAAAATAGAGGAAGCCCAAAGGGGGAGGCTCAGCGCTGCAAAGGGAAAAGAGAAGAAAAATGTGAAAAAAAGAAACAAAAGGCAGCGCGCTGAGGTTCGAACCCACGCCCTCTTGGTTACCAGCGCGCTGCCTTACCACTGGGGTGGCTATACATCCGTTTATTTATATCAAACCATAAATATATATTAGAAACTGCTTCCTGAAGACAACTTCATCTTCAACCTCGCGCCTAGCCAGACCACCTGCATCTTGTTCATTTCTCATCCATTTGCAAAAGTGTAAACATGAATCTTGTGGCAAATTTCCCCACGATTTCAGAAATGTAAAGCATTAAAACTATATATCAAAGACAAACATGAATTTTATTGGCCCTAATCTGAAACCTAAAAATTCCAGAAACTTCAACTCCAAAATTCTCTAAGCTCAAGCCATATAAATGCAAACTATGGATATGTACAGCTTCGTGGCAATGAGGTCCACATTTTATCTTTGAAAATGAAAGCTTAACAATGCCTATATGAGGAGTTCAAAAATAAAAAAACTCACCTTGCAAATGGAGACCGTGTTTTGAGTTTGAGCAGCTTTTGATGAGTTCTAGTGATTAGGTTAGCTTCCTCAAGTTCACAGGAAGCTAATGTGATGCTTGGCTTGAGCTGAAAGTGGCTGAGGAGTTCTGAAGAAGTTAAGTTGCAGACCCCTGTTTTTGAAAATGGAACTTGATGTTGGAGGTGTTATAGTTGGGCAAAAGACTCTGGATGGTTTGTATTTGATGTTTAGAAACTTTAGGAACCAAAAGGCTTGGAAACGCACGAGGGAGATGTAAGTTTCAAGTTTTTGGTCAGATTATGCAACAATGGAGTTTTTGTGTGTGATTCTGAGCTTTTAGGGAGTTTCAGGGCTTGAGCATGCCCGTGTTAGCTTGAAAATGACTTGTATATTTATAGGCAAGAGGTCTTGTATGTTACAACAAGCCAAAATTTGAAATCTCAAGTTGTAGCATCTTTACTTGTTTTTGAAGCAATATTGAAACATCTTGTTCCAAGGCATGGTACAGGGCTGCATAGAGTGGTTAGTACTTTGTACATGCTTGCTTTTGGTTTATAGGGTTTGTGTGTGCAGAAAGAACATGTTCAATACTCAAGGAGAGTGGACTTTGTGATTAAAGCCACTTTTCCAAAATGGAAGTGTGAACTTTCTTCCAAAAATGGAAATACAACTTGGATAATGGCTCAAATGCTTGGACAATAGTTCTATCAGTTGTGTAAATAATTAATTAAGGAGTTAAAAACAAGTTAGAAACCTGCAAAGTGAGATTATGCAGCATGGCTATGTGATTTGGTCCATTGTGCATCACAAATTCTGCCTTGTAAAACAACTTGAAACCCTAACTTCTTGCCTTCGATTCTCCTTACTCAAGAATGATCTCAAGGATTTCTTGGACATTTTGGAAAGCTTATAATATGCTCTATAACCCCTATTTGAATCACTTTTACAAAATCCAATTGGAACTATGTGAAACTTGGCCCATAAGTTAGGTCAAAATCCTGGCCAAAATGCTCAGAATTTCACTAAGTGTTTTAGTTTCATGAACATGATTTCATGGATTAATAACTTGAAATCCAAGCATTTATAGGAGGAGTTATGTTAAGAAATGTTTTAGATCTCATTGAGATCTACAACTTTGGTGTTGAAAGTTTCTTTTGAATCATCTTGCATCATGGTGAAAAATTGGCTCAAAGTTGTGAAAAAATATGAAGTTTTCAACACATAGAAAAATTTCTAAGTTTCGAAACTTTGACTTTTCAAAATGAAATCTTGACTTTTTGATTTCTTGATGAACAAGTTTCATATTTTGATATGTTTTGATGAATTTTGATCTTTGACACTTGATTTTGAGCAAAAAGTCAAAGTTTGACTTTTCAGTGTGCAGTTGACTTTTGATCAGTTGACTGAAAATCAACTATAAATTAATTCACATTGAGCAATGTTTTGAGTCATGCCATTAGGTCAAAATGATGCCATTGAAACCTTGAGATCATGTTTCCAACCAATTAACCATTTGCTAGGTCAAGAATCAGAAATTTCCTTTCCTCAATCAAAACCCTAATTTTGACCATTTTGCCCTTTTGATGATCTGATCAGATTTCTTGAGGAATTATGGTACAAACTTGATCAAATAACATATAAGAGTTAACAATGTTGATATGGATAAGAAATTATGAATTTTGACTGTAAATTGACTACAATTGACTTTTTTTCCCAATACAGCTGATTTTTAGGTCAACTGATCAATTGCCTGAGCAAAATTGTAATCCAAGACTTGAAATTTGATAGAAGAAAAACTGAGGGTCTTTTGAGAAATGGGAGGGAAAATTTTTGGGTACAACAGTAACCTACATGTTATGTAACTCCAAAAAGCTCCTTCTCATACACACCATGTCCAGAACTCCTGTATGAAAATAAAGAGTTGAATACCATCCTTTTGCACCTAAAGAGGAGATTCCATCTAATAGGTATCTTAAACAAACTTCAAAAAATATGGCATTGAATGATCATTAAAATCCACAAACAGATTGTAGATTAAGCATGCTTCTCCAAATTCTATAAGACACGGGGATGCCCTTCAATCCTTGCAAAAAAATGTTTCATCATGTGGGGCCACCACATAATTGAACTCGTGCTTGAGGAGAACCTTCTCATGCAGACAACAAAGAACCATAATCCTTTGGTCCCAAAAACAACACCTCCTCTTTACTCCAGACACAAATCTGAAATGCTCATCTTAGGTGGTCTGGATGACACTCCAAAAGTGTAGATAACAATCAACCACTTAACTCAGGTTGATACATCTCTAATGCACACAATCCCTTAAATGACCTTTCACCTCAACAGAACAAGAGTTACATGCTCTCATAGACTTGATAGTGATATCAAGTTTTAGTAAACAACCTACATCCTGTTTATGAGAAACATCACCAGACGTGTTGAGAAAAATACATTCTCAATACGAAGATGTCAAGACATTATGTCTGATATTTCTTCATGTTCTTCCAGTTTCAGATTGAAGAATCCCCCTTATTAACTGCTAAGAACTCCTCGGGGAATTATACATTCTCCCCTCAAACAGAATCTGTTCTATAGCCACAAATAAGATTCCATAAATCTGGCTCCTTTGATCAGAAGGATCCTCCAGATATCAGAGAAAATGTCCTTGCCAACTGAACTTGATATCCACATGTAAAGGATCTAGTTAAGATACCTTTAACAAGCCTCCACAGGAAAACAAAGCACAACCTCCACACTCCAACTCACTTGGATCAGAAGTAAACTAATACAATGAGTAACAATATGTTATTCATATCTTAACCAGTCCAAATAACATCCCAGATGCCTTCTCTTCCAGGCCAGGAGTATGTTCCAAAAATATGTGACCAATACACATTTGTTTAGCACCCAACACATATGTTATGCAACAGGAATCTTCACACCTGTTGATGTGATGTTCTAATATCCAGTAGAACATCAGTTCCCTTCCCACGCAACACAAAATCAATCCTTGACTACCTTCAATGTCTTTAATGGAAGTCCATCTTCCAACAACATGCAGATGTATCTTGACCAACTTTTCTTCGGATTTTCATCAACCTTATTGACAAGTTCCTTTATGAGTGGTCTTGAGTTAACCCTCAAGTATCTTTGGAAAATTTTAATAAGCTGAGTAGAAGAATTTCCAAATACCACGACATCATAGGATAACCCTGTTGAGGAGACCAAACCCTAATGCCCTTCAGAGAAAATACCTTACTAACGTCTCATAACCAGAGACACCAGGAATAACCAGGGTTACATCAGATACCATGCAGCGGAACAAAAAACATACAAGCTCCTCAACATTCTTCTGGAACAACATAAAACCATTTGCACAAAAACACCACACTCCAGGTGCAACAGGTCAACATTGGTTTGAAAAAAAATCAAACCACAAAGCAGCTCACCACCAAAGCTACATTCCTGATAACAACATACTGGTCCAATACACACCCTGTCACGAATAGTCTATCCTCCAATTCAAGGGACCATTCAAACAACAATATAAACTATCCAAGTTCAAACAGCTTTTTAGTAGATACCTCTTTCCTTGCCCATGAACCAGAAAGTATCTTCCCAGGATCTCACCCAGAAGTAGAACAAGATGCTTGCTCTGATACGAATTAAAATTCTAGTATACCAGACTTCAATGTCCTATGAGATGTTGAGACATCTGAATCCGAACAAAACAAATATGGCAAGATGTAAACATACAAAACGGCACTAAAAAGTATAAATAACACACAAGAATTGTTAACCCAGTTCGGAGCAACTCTCCTACTCTGGGGGAATACCAAGCCAGGGATAAAGTCTATTATAATAGTATCAATTCGAAACTAAACTAGTTCCAAGTTTACAACTTTTCACTTAATCACTACCCATGCTAACTTTATACCTAAGACTAACTTAGGTATGAGGCCCCCTTAACTCCCTCATCAATCACATACAACAATTGAATCAACAACACAAGAAGACACATTTCCATGATGCAAAACTAGAAGACACACTTCCATGTCAATATTAGAAGACTTACTTCTAAAATAATACATAACAAAGACTATTGACTAAGAACAACAACTTGAAGTTGCTTACAAGCTTCCTCCAAGAATAATACTACCTCTTGCTTAAAAGTTTCAAGGAGAACAATATCAGAGATTACAACTCTGTAACACAGTCCAACTCACAATTCGAGTGGATCACACAAACTAACTCTCCTAGAAAATGACACTTACTCAGCCCTAATAACTACATATTTTCTATTCACGACTGGTACCTTTCCTAGGTTACAAACAACTCTATTTATAACCGGTTTCCCATCTGGATTTGGGCTTCAAAAACGCAGCAAGGAGACTGTACAAAGTTTGCAAAGACTTCTCAAAGAAATTAGGTCTTCAATAAAAACTTTCCCAAAATATCTCCATATTTAGAAACTTTTTTTTAGATAAGCAAGAGGGCTGAAGCCCGTCCATATTTAGAAACTTTAAATATATTGAATACCAACATAAAATCTTTGATTTATCAATCTTAGACGCCACATAGGATTACTAAATATTCCCAGAATATTCAGTAATTAAATCACAACAATTGAATTCAAACTGTCAGCTGTAGCATATCTGGTGTCTTATACTTCTGGTTAGGACATCCCATTCGACATGTTCAAACAACAAGTTGAAACATCTTTCAAACTGTAAAACTGTAACAGACCAAATGTCATGCTCTTCTGGTTAAGACATCGCATTCGACATTATTGAAACTGCAAGTTGAAATATTTTTCAAACTATAAAACTATAACATACCAGATGTCCTATACTTCTGGTTAGGACATCACATTTGACATGTTGAGTCAGAAAGTTGAAATATCTTGTTCAACATGTTGTTGCAAAGTTAGTTTTACCAAAATTCATGCCAATAATAATTTTAGAGAAATAAAACTAAAAATGCAAGGCTCGCAAGGTCCAAGCTACAACTGCGCTAGGCATAGAATAGGTCTAGGTGGTATGTCCAGATGCAAGTACTTCATGGTGAAGCAAGAATTAGCGCGCTAGTCAAAGGGATGGTACGCTGGGCGAGTAAAGGCGGCCAGGGATACGTGGAAGACATTCAAGCATTACTTGCTGAAGAAGAAAAGGATGGCATGTCAGAGTGGCAGAGCAGGGTAGACGTGTTGGGTACAAGGATGATGCGCCCAACAAAAGCCTCAGAATTTTCTCTACAAATAGAAGTTTTCAGTTTAGTGCAAATGGAGTTACAGTGGATCAGAGGAGTACATAATTGGAGTAGATTCACTCTGGTCTACAACAGGAGAATAAAAAAGGATTTTCGAAGGAGGATGCGCTGCTCATCTGACAAGGCAAATGCCACTTCCAATGTCAACTTCTTTGGAAAAACCAATTGTTATGTTAACCATGACTAAGCGTAGCTAAAATTTATATTGTTTAGGTTAGATGTAGTTATTATGTTCACGTATTAAATATGTAACGGCGTTCTATGTAAATCTACTCATGTAATATTGGTGACTCTTTAATCTTAATGTTTATTTTAGCTTTACAACCTAAAACTTGTTTTTATGGTATGACTTGACATTGAAAGATGTTTGTCATTACTAAATCCATGATAATCATCTATTGAGTACCAAGCCTAAACATAAATATATGCTCAATATCCACATATATTGTAGTAGGATCGTTGTGGAGTCTCGCTACTTTACAAATTTTGGGACTTAATGCTTTATTTTGGTTAATAGTCTGATATATCAGCTATTGGATAACACACTGATCTCGTGACATGGAGATTGAAAAGAGATACAAATGAGAGTAACATGTGATATTATTATATTCTAAATAGATGATCATATTAATGACATATGAATGTGCATGATAAATACGTAATAACGAAATATATCTCCAACAAACATTTTTGTTATTAACACTGAAATCTTCAACTTTATTTTTTATCATTTACTTTTCTACATCACAACAAACATAAAACCATCTTCTATTTAGAATAATAAAAACACTCTTAAATTGCCTTTGAAACTGGACAAATATTCATTTGCTCTCTAAATTCTAATAGACGCTAAAATTTAAACAAAATCATTATGTATTGTGTGTAACGAGAATTTCAATTTTTATTTTTATTTTTTAAGGAATTGAATCAATATTTCAGCTGGAGAATATTTATTCATGTATCAATAAAAATTATTAAGAACAAGAGAATTTATTTTATTCATCTAAGGTTAAAAGTGTAACATAAGAATTAGACTATAGCAGTCCTTAAGTTTATAAGATCTGAACCTTATCCTTTTTCTCATTTTTCATAAAGTTTCTATCTTCTTTTGGCCGGCCACCATCACAACACCATTCACCGTTTTTTAATTAGGTACTGTGTAATTGCATAACTTGGACACGAAAAAGTTGATGAAGATGGCAAGATAATAATTTCACATAACTAAAGCGTGTGTTTATATTTATATTAAACTTTATTTTGATTTATCCCAATCAATTTAAATAAATTAAATGCAAAATGAGTAAATCAGTGAATTTTTTTTAGAATAACTAGGTATTAAAAATTTTCCCCGCAAATAATTATGTTTTGAAGAAAATTACGTAAATAATCATGTTTCAGAAAACTCCACAAGGGATGAGCCAATTCAGTTGGCGCCTACACCTTATTTTAAAGGGGAGGCGCCATCTCACTTGGCGCCTAGGTGTGAAAGGCTTGTCCTAAGTCAAGTGAGATGGCGCCTTAATGCAATTGGGAGGCGATTTTTTGCGTTTTTTATTTTAAATGCGTTACGTTACGTAAACGATATATGATCAACAAAATTGACTTTTTATTTACACAATATGATTACACACATAACGATTACATGAAAAAAATACAGATTAATCAGTGGTCCCCCGGAACCCGATAATGACCCCCGGTTATGCATCCCTGTCATCGCCTTTCCCGTGTTGGGTTTCGTCGCGTTTCCTGTTGTGGCATGGTTGATGGCCCAGCGAAGTCAATGCATTCCGGATCCATGAAATCAGTCAAATCTTCATATCTAGAAGATCCGCTTTGGTACACTCGGTTGCCCATACCCTCAAAGTTTGGTCGTGTTGGTGGTGGGTGGGGTTCCATGATTGGTCTATAACACTGATCGTCTGAGTACAGGGGGTAGAAAGGAAATGGATCTTGGGGTGTTTGGTATTGAGAATGTTGGATGCTTTGGTGATGATGTGGTTGATGGTAAGTTGGGTGTGTTGGTTCATAATCTTCGGACAAACCCAGATCAGGGCTAAGGTTGGATGTTGAGGGACCCATATTGGGATATGTAGAAGACTGAAATTGTGTGTGGGGTATGCGGGTGTATTGGTATTGTGATTGAAATTGTGGTTAAGTGTGAGGCATATGGGGGTATGGTACTGAGGTGGTGATTGTGGTTGGTTGTGGGGCATGTGGGTGTAATTGTATTGTGGTGGTGACTGTGGTTGGGTGTTTATGGTTCTGTTTCACCGGGGGGTTGGTGAGAGGTTGATGTGTGTTGGGTTTGTTGTTGGGGAAATGAGGATTGTGCCCATTGTGTTCGTGGGTCAACCAAATACCTTGGATGAGACACGTACATTTCAGGGGTACTAACCGTTCTGTACCAAGATAAATACTGATCCTGTGTCGCATATTACCATGGTTGGGTAAAACTGAGAATTGCAAGACATGTCGGTGACGCCTCTGCCACATCTTACACCATTCTAGAGCAAAATATTTCCAGTTGGTAAGACCCCATTGGGCGTCGACCCTTTTGAGATGTCACGGGGACAAACAAGTCGGATTGCCGGGTATCTCTTAATGCATTCCAAACTGCATCTTGACACGGTCGCTGTGGTGCATCTCCATAACATTGAACCGTATGATTGTAGTCTTTGCGCTCAAAATTGCTGCATCCTCGGACTTTGGTTCATGGTCCAAACCCAAATATGGTCTCCAGACAAACTGCAGATAAAATTAAATCAGCTTAATGAAAACGTAATAAATAAATAATTTAAAAGTAGAAAAGTTGAAAGGTATGACGTACATCATCCGGGCCAAGGTGATCCAATAGATTGCGGTATAGAGCGACATTGAATCTTGGATTCTTGCCGTAATCCATACCCCTCACGCAGTATCTAAAGGAATTGAAAAATATTTTATTTTTATCATATATTTGGTGAAGAGATGAATAGTAATAAATGATATAAGTTGATGACTTACTTTGTTGCGTATGGGAAAACGAATGTGTTGTTGTTGACGGGGTTTTGGAACTCCATCCTCCACCAACCCTGGGCTTGAAGTAAAAAAACGCATCCATAAAATGTATATTTTTCCTTGATTGCATTTTTACACAAGGAACTATATAGATGGGCTAAAACAGCAGAACCTCAACTATACTTTCTAGTTTTTTCGAAGCCTCTAAGTAAATTTAAATACATAAAATTTACACTATTTCCCGTACTTTCGGGAAATAAAAAGGTTCCAAATAGTATAATTATATAATTTCTAGCTTTTATTACCTTAGCTAGCTCGGAGGAATTTTCGTTCAATTCCAGAGTCGCATAATGATTTTTTAGCTCAGTAAGTAGTATACCCTGACCTCTCGCACCACCACCTTCAACCATATCCCTGCCCAACAATTCTTCACACAGAGAATTGGGTTGTTGAACCGACCCGTTAACCGCCTTACCGTCGATAGGGAGACCCAATAACATGTACACGTCCTCTAGTGTGACGGTACATTCACCTATTGGTAGATGAAATGTATGCGTCTCTGGTCTCCACCTTTCTAATATTGCAAGTATGAACTTTGAATCAATCATGTAGTTGGAGATCTTTATAACGTTTCCGAAACCTGCGTATTCTAGATAGGATACGATCAACGGGTCGGGAGCAAGGTAGTTGTGTGACCGGATTCTGAATCTTTTAGTATCCTAAGTTAATAATGTAAAAAGTGTAAGAGTAGGTAAGATGAATAAAACATTAATAGAAGTATGAAAAATGTATAAGTATACAAGAAACTTACAAACACTGCAATATTGTCCCTTGTGCCTCTGTGAGAGTCGCCCATTGTGAGAAGAGCCATTATTGAAAATGTCTGAGATTATGAAAGAGTTTGAAATTGTATGAGATTATGAAAGAGTTTGTAGCATAAAGTGAGACGATTGTGGATGCGATAGAAGTATGTGAGGCTCCGTATTTATAGGCAAAATTTTATCATAGAGTAAGTGAGGTGGTAGGTGGGTGCATGCATGCATGATAAGTGTCACTCTTGCAGTGTAGGTGCAGGCTACGTGGCAGCATTGGGGAAGGCATCTCTGCATGCATGTAACACGATTGGACGTGAATGGAGACGCCATTGGACTTGGCGAAAGAGTACAAAAGTGAAAGGTGTCGCCATCCCTGTTGGCAAATAAGAGGTGGCATGGGTTGCAATGTAGGTGCAGGCTAGGTGACAGCCTTGGAGAAGGCATCTCTGCATGCATGTAACACGATTGGGCGTGAAGGTAGGCGCCATTAGACTTGGCGAAAGAGTAAAAAATGAAAGGTGTCTCCATCCCTGTTGGAGAATAAGAGGTGGCATGGGTTGTAGTGTAGGTGCAGGCTAGATGACAGCCTTGGAGAAGGCATCTCTTCATGCATGTAACACGATTGGACGTGATAGGAGGCGCCTTAGAGGTTGGCATGGGTTGCAGTGTAGGTGCATGCTAGGTGACAGCCTTGGGGAAGGCATCTCTGCATGCATGTAACACGATTGGACGTGAAGGTAGGCGCCATTGGACTTGGCGAAAGAGTATAAAAATGAAAGGTGTTGTCATCCCTGTTGGCGAATAAGAGGTGGGATGGGTTGCAGTGTAGGTGTAGGCTAGGTGACAACCTTGGAGAAGGCATCTCTGCATGCATGTAACACGATTGGATGTGATGAGAGGCGCCTTAGAGGTTGACATGGGTTGCAGTGTAGGTGCAGGCTAGGTGACAGCCTTGGAGAGTGCTTACTGTTGGTTTATTCAAATTCAGTACAACCTATTTAATCTTACATTTATCAAAACACTCCTACACTTAATCACTCAAACACTAGAACATTCAAAAATTCAAGCAATTAACTCATATACTTCAAATCTTCAAACAATCATACACAATGGCCTCTACACCCCAATATGTGATAGTGCATATTTCAACGATGAGACATACATTTGTCTCAACCGAAATGGAATATTCAGTCGAGTGTTTTGGGCTTTTCAACCTTGCATCACAGGGTTTGCGTCATGCAAACCAATTATACAAATTGACGGGACTTGGTTGTATGGGAAATATAAAGGCACGCTACTGATGACAGTTGCAGAAGATGGCAACAACAACATTTTCCCAATTGCCTTTGCCCTAGTCGAGGGAGAGACTGGTGGTGCTTGGAGTTTTTTTCTTAAGAATCTCCGAACACACGTGGCTCCTCAACCAAATCTCTGTTTGATCTCTGATAGACATGCATCCATTGAAAGTGCATACAACAATCCTGCAAACGGTTGACATGACCCTCTTTCTACGTATGTCTATTGCATTAGACATATCTTCCAAAATTTCACGAGGGAGATCAAAGACAAAGCTCTTAGGAAAGCGGTTATGAATGCGGGATATGCATTGACATAACCTACGTTCAAATATTATCGCAACGAGATCCGTTTGTCAAATCCGGACGCCGGTAGGTGGATCGATAATATTTCGGTAGAAAAATGGACTAGGTCATATGACAATGGACAAAGATGGGGCCACATGACAACAAATCTAATTGAATCCATGAACGGGGTATTCAAAGGCATACGAAACCTCTCAGTCACTGCTTTGGTTAAATCAACATATTTTAGGATGGCTTCGTTGTTTGTCAAAAGAGGTGAAATGTGGAATGGTGTTTGCAATCTGGACAACTATGGAGTGAAAGCTGCATGAAGTACATTAAGGCAGAAAGTGCCAAAGCCAACACCCATCTGGTTATACGGTTTGACCAACACAACCACAACTTCATTTTCAAAGAGACAATCGACCACAACGAGGGCCTACCAAGACAAGAGTATAGGGTTATACTACCTTCTCGTTGGTGCGATTGTGGCAAGTTTCAAGCCTTTCGTATGTCTTGCTCTCATGTCATTGTTGCGTGTGCCTATACTCATCAAGACGCGCTACAAATTCTGTCTCCCATTTACAAATATGAAACCTTACTCAACGTATACAACAACAGCTTCCCTTTGGTAGCAAAACCTAATTATTGGCTTGCATACGATGGTGAAATAGTATGGCACAATGACCAAATGCGAAGGAATAAAAATGGTTGTCCCAAAAGTAAGCGCATCACAACTGAAATGGACTCCCTTGAGAAGCTGGAAAGAAAGTGTGGTTTATATCGTCAGGTCGGACACAATCGCAAAAATTGTCTGAATCGGGCTACTGGCTCAACCACATAAAAATTGTATTACAAAACATCTTTCCTTTATTAAGTTGTAAACATTAGGGTTTTTCATTAACAATATTTGTTACAATAAACCTTGCGCGAACAAGAAATAAAACACGATAAAACGTCTACGAAATTACAACCGTTAAAACAATTTTATTTGACCCATGCATCATCAATATTACGTCGCTGTCTGTTTTGACTTCCTCCAACCAAAAATTAGGTCTTCCTGTCGCAAGTGAGGTTGTTGTTCGTCTTCGCTGGATCCTTCTAATTTGTTCCCCCTCCCTCGATGTCTCACTCTAGTCATCGCATCAACCCCCTCTTCAGACGCTCCATGGAGTGAATGTGCCAGAATTTCATTTTCATCGGAGATTTTATAACGGAGAAAATAACGTAATCATCTCTGGTAAAATCATGGGCGATGTCATGACGCAAATAACAGAGAAAAAAAATAAGAGAACAATGCGAGAAAGTATGAGGAATGACGGAGAAACAGACGAATTATTTATAAAAATTGCATTTTGCCCTAGGAGCCAAGTGAGATGACGCCTCCTCTCACTTTTAAAGTGCATGCGCCATCTCACTTGATTAAAAGAGAGAGGAGGCGCCAAGGACAAAATGGGGAGTGAATGCGCCAACTGGATTGGCTCCTCCCTTGTGGAGTTTTCTGAAACATAATTATTTACGTAATTTTCTCCGAAATATGATTATTTGCAAAAAAAAATTTAATACATAATTATTCCAAAAAAAAATTCTAAATCAGTACATAAGAACAACTCTTTAAAATATTGATTATACAATATTAATTGAAAAAAACGTATTTCATCTTTAATGTACAAATTAATAAATTATTTGTAAAATGTTTTTTTAAAACGCGTGCATTTCATTTTTTTAAGTTTTAAATATGATTATTATATTTAATTATATTTAAATTTTATTAATTATAATAAATTTAACATGTATTCTGAGGAGTACAAGTTAATATGACTCATGAGTTTTTTTCTCAATTTCAAAAGAAGCGTTACTCTTCCGGTTTTTCAGAGCAACCTCCGGTTCATCGGTTTTTCCAGAAAACCGGACGGTTCACACCGGTTCTTTTACATTTCCGAACTGATATCTGGTTCAAACCGGTCATCTTAACGGTTTCCGGTCAGACTAATCCGACCAACCGGTCCAAACCGATTTTGAAACACTGAAACAAAAACAAACTGAAACAAACTCAAGGATACAGAACGGTGTGTCGTGTGATTGTCAACGCAGATGATGCTACAAGGACGGTTTCTTCTCCACACTCCCTTCCTGCCCAATTTCTTCTTTCGAGGTGCAGTTTCGTCACACAACCACTGTTAGTCTCTTATTCTCCTTCTTTTTCTTTTCAACATTTTATCAAACACTTGGCGGGTCATCAAAATTAAACCAAAAATGTTAACTTTATGTAGTATTGTGTTTTTGGGGGTCAAATTTAAACCAATTTTGAGATTGTTAAACCAATCGTTGTGTGATAGTACTACTGACTGAACTAATGACAATGTTGTTTCAGGAAGTTTGCGACAGAATCAAAGGATAAGAAGGGGTTTCTCCAAAAACATGGCTTGGAGTATGGAGAGATGTGACTTGGGTCTACATGTTGAGATTGGAGTTGTTCATCCTGCAACAGATGCGTATGCTGCAGAGGCAGTTCAAGCTTTAAAAACTGGGAAGGTTATTGCAGTTCCCACTGATACTTTATATGGATTTGCTTGTGATGCTTGGTATGCTATTTTCATGTAACCTTGAAATCTTCCATGTTTTGTTGTTGCGAGTTTTGCTTGTATGTATGTTTTTAACCACTTTGTCTAAAATCTCATTCGCACTTCATACTTTCCATATATTTGACCTCTGCAGCACCAACACCTCTGAAAAAATGTGTGTTCGTGTCAGTGTAAGACACCGACACTTGTGATTACGTTCAATTTATTTATTTTTTCAAATTATTACCGGTGTTGACGTTGTATGTGTTTGTGCTTCATAGATTTAGATCTATTATTATTCACTTGTGTTTTTGAATGATTAGTAATTACCTCTTACCTTTTGTTGGGGGCTTTTTGGCAGTCTGTTGGAAGCGGTTAACAGGATTTATGAGATTAAAGGCCGTAAACATACAAGCCCACTAGCTATTTGTGTTAGTGACGTATCAGACATAGACCGTTTTGCTCTAATCGATCATTTACCTCATGGTCTGCTTGATTCTCTCCTCCCTGGGCCTGTCACTGTTGTACTAAAACGAGGTTTGTATGTCACACTTGTCTCTGCGTGTGAGTGTATGTGTAACGGAAAATGAATTATTCTATGCTTGAATATTACAGGAGAATCAAGTTCTCTTGAACGATCTTTGAACCCGGGATTTGATAGTATAGGAGTTAGAGTACCTGATTGCAATTTCATTAGGCTCATTGCCCGTGGTTCAGGAACTGCCTTGGCCCTTACTAGTGCAAACCTAAGTGGGCAACCAAGTAGTGTTTGCATCAAAGATTTTGAGAAACTATGGGAACACTGTGCTTCTGTTTATGATGGTGGTACACTTCCATCCGGCCGTGCAGGTTCAACCGTTGTGGATCTCAGTACACCACACAAATACAAGATTCTTAGACCTGGAAGGTATTTTGGCTAAACTTAATTTTTACTGCATTGTTTAAAGGATGGACTATACTATTATGTCAGACACGGATTCTAAAATATATTTCTTTTACATAATCTTGTTTATTTAATACAGGATGAGAGTTGTCGGATTTTTATAGATTCATCTTCCACTCAGTTGCTATGAAACAGTATTATAAAAATGGACACCGGACACGACACTGACGCCACAAACACTGGTCATAATTTGAAAAAAATGAAATTAATCGAATAAAGTCACATTTTTCGGTGTTAGGCAACAAACACACATTCAATATGAAGTGTTGTGTTACTTAATTTATGTGACCATACTTCTCATAAATGTATATAAAACACAATCATCATAATTTTGAAGCCTTTGAAGTAATAAAAATGGGTCAAAACTACATGTGAGCTGCATGTTAGATAATTAAGGATGTTACTTGTTTGAAAGAAACCAGTTCTTTGATTACTATGAACTACATTTGATATTTTGCAAAAATGAATTTATGTCGCTTAAAAGTTCATTGATCTTGTTCACCTGGTATTTACAGCGCGAAGGAAGAGACAGTTGCCATCTTGGAGAAGCATGGTTTCATTGAAACAGTGTAACCGCTGAAATTAGTTGTGATCCATTTGTAGTTCCACGTTCTAGGCGTAAATTTTCACTTGTAAAAACCAATTCTTTCGCATGGACATGCGAGAATATATATCTCCCAGCTTACTTTTTTCTTTAACTGCATATAAGTTACGCGTCTCTGGGGCGCAAGAACTTACATTTGACATTGTTGGAAATACTCATTTGTTAAAGATGGATTTGGATTGTATGCACTATGACTGCACATAGTTAGCCATTAATGGTTTCTTATTTTCTTATTAATATTTTAAAGAAAATAAACAATATATCATTACTAATATCATAATTTTGCCCTAAATAAAAATCGCAACCAATACTACTACTACTACTAAATCAATGAATTTATGTAATTTTAAGGCCAAGTGCTATTATTTTTTGTGTGTGTATAATTTCTAACTTATGGATTTTATGAAAATAAGGCGTCTTGTAGAATTTTCTATTATTATTAAGTGATATGAGTGGGTGAATTTTATTAGATATATGATATGTTTCACTTAATTTGAGTGTTAGAAATAGTTTCATTTTATTGAATTGTGTTACAATTTTTTTCTGTAATTGAAAAAAAATAATTATTTGGAACACAACTCGCGAGTCTAACCCTGCATAGTTCATAAATGAGCAGGTAGTTTGATTCGATTTTAACTTTGAAATTGCGGGTTAGACGTTGAGCTTAACCCATTAAAGTCTGAATAGATTATATAGTGAGTTAGGTCAAATCCGATTCAATTCAACCCATCTACATCTCCAATTTCAAACGACAAAAACAAAGTTGAAAAGATTTTTCGAGATAACTTCTAACTATCGTAAATCGAAATTGTAAAAAATCGCATTTGATTTATATGTGTTTAGGTCATCTTTTAATAAAATGACATGGTTTGGTTTGCGGTTAGTACTTTATAAACTGAATCAAAACGCATTATGTTATAACTTAAATTTTATTTGACTCACATTCATTCCAAACTTAAATCTATTATACCTTAATCTTATGATTACGAACACTTTTCTCATCCTTACATTTATGGTTTCGGTTTCAGTTTTCTCAAATCGCTCCTAGCATTATCACATCTTCTTCGCCACATACATATTGTTTCTTCTTCTATAAATCTCTTCTCTTATATCATTTGTTTTTTAACTTCTCATTTTTATGCAAATATTCCCTCTTTCAATTTCGTTTTTATCTCACATTTTCTTCTCTAATCTCTCATCTCTTATGTTCTTTCTTTTTCATCTTTACTAATTGCTCATCTCTTCTATTTTTTTCATTATAATATTTTTGATATTGTTTTATTATTCCATTTTTGTCTAATTTAATTTTTACTTATTTAATAAAAAGTTGTTGTCTAAATATAATGAATTTTATTGTTATTTAGTAGTGTATGAACGACTAACTACAAAGTTACGTTGTCATCTATATATGTATATATGACTCAATAAAATATTTTTAAAAAATTGAACCAATTGAACCGAACCAAACCACGTTAATTTGTTTTAGTTTGGTTTGATTTGATTTTTTTTCTAAAAGCCAATTAAACCAAATCACTTTTTTTCTCTCTCTTGTAATTCAGATATTTTTTCACATCAAAACCGCACCGCGGACACCTTTAATCTTAACTTTGACAAATATACATTTAAGTGGCTGTTAATGAACCATTGCAATTAATATGATACCACTTGAACTATAAAATTATATTGCTTTTATATAATAAATATAGGTCATACTAACATGTGTCTTATATAATAAATATAGGTCATACTAACATGTGTCTTAAGGAGAAATGTTAAAAATACTATAATTAATACTACAAATAATTTATTAACTTATGTCTTTGAAATACATATTAATTTTTTTCCTTTATTTATTTGATAAAGTTTTGATTAAAATTCAAGATAGATCTAATTTTGAATTTTAAGGTTGTATAAATATTTTAAAAATAATAATAACATGTGCTCTAAATATAAGTTAAAAAATTTATATTGAAAAGAGTAATAAAAAATTAATTATAAATATTTAATTAAATTAGTGCACAATTTTTAATAATTTTTTTTATATTTAGTTTTTTAACTTATGTTATAAGAACACACGTTACTATTATTTATATTTTATTTAATTAAAAAAATTCTTTGTGCATTGAAATAAATGTCGGGTATCGGCTTGGGGGCATGGATCCTTAAACCAAATGTTATGTGTTGTGTTGGAGGATTTAACTTGACACTTTCACATTTATATTTGACACTCTCTTATTTTGTATGTTTTTATTATTATACTCTTGTTTGAAATTATTAAATTTAAAAAAAATATGTATTTATCGGAAATTTTGAAAATTATCGAAATTTTTGAAATTTCTATGAGTTCTTATTGGAAATTTAAAAAATATACTAGAAATTTTAAAAAAATTGTCGGTTTTTTCGAAAATCCAATAGCTCATTTATGAAAAAAAAATTGTATTACAAGAAATTTCGAAATTTTCAATAGTACAAAAAAAATTTCTCGAAAATTCATATAGAAAGTTTCATTTTTGCCACCCCAAAATTTATTCATAGGCAATTTGAGAATAATTTTTTTTTTTTAGAATACCACATTTAATTTGTAAGGTATTAAGTTAAATCCTTATCGTGTTCTGTTTGCCTGCTTTCAAAAAAATTAACACAACCTTATTTTTGATGAAAATTAACACAACCTTATTTTTGATGAAAATTAACACAACCTTATTTTTGAAAAGCAAGAATTTTAAAAAATACTAATTTATTTAAAGGGAAAAATAAATCTCTTAAATACTTTTTTTTATATAAGGAGTGGTTTTACCAGTAACCAGAAATATGAGTGGTTGGTTTAAATGTCCGTTGATCCAAACATTTCACGGAGGGGAGGAGGTTGTATCTGCAAGACACTCCGATGTTGAAATCAGAAAGACTGAGAGGTAAGTGAGAGAGTTAAGTTTGCGAATTAGAATACCTGACTCTCCTAAATAGAAGAGTATATATAGAACCCTCTGCGCTGGACCAAAGGTCTCCATTATGGGCTGAGTATCTAGGCCCATAATGGATGGCTACCAGAATTTTCACGTGCAAGCGAGGATGAGCAGCACATGCTCATCATCCTGGGTCAAATGCTTCGTACTTCGCAGATAGTGGGCTGACCACATCTGTTACAAAGGGCGTAACAACTTCAAAGTATGCGAAACACGTTGATGACGTGTCCTCGGGTGAAGGGCACACAAAGAATATGGCTTCACGTTGGGCCTCAACGAATTGGGCCATTATTTGGGCCTCCCTCGACGTAATACAGAGTTGGGATGTGCTAGACTGTAGGCCACCCACGGGCCCAGTCCAGAACAGGAGCCCCCAAGTCGTTGCTCCTAGGAAAAGGAGTAATGACTTAGAGTCGGCCCACGTTTCAAGGAGGAATAAGAGGATTTATGCTAAGTGAGGCTTTATTTATGCCTGCAATTTTATGCTCGCGGTGTCGGTGTTCTCCGCAGGTGATCCTTAATTGTGAGCTAGTGTGCATGAGGACAATATCTTACCCGTGGTTGGCGCTGCTTTGTCTGCGCGGATAAGATAGTATACAGGGGCCGCGACCGACAATTTTAGCTTGTGCCCATGTCGTAGGCTTGACTCTGCTTACGAGTTGCCATGATGCTCGTGACTATGCTTTGTGGTTTCCCCCAAGGATGTGCCTGCGAGGGAGTACAAAGGTTTTTGTTTGTGTTCAAGCAGGGATGCTCGACATTTAGGGAGCCGTAAGATCGATGGGTCTTGAAGAGAAAAAATATTCGTCTCTCGAGCCATGCATCACAACATTTAATGTGTAATGATGACCTAGGCGTAGGGGTAAGTATGACCTAAGAGTATGGATAGTAACGAGTTAAAACAGTGACACACTACCCTAAGCGTTGTCATGCTTTCCCATGCGGAGAGGTTCTATAAATAGGGAGAGTGGAGAAAATTTTGTAAAGTTCACTCATTTTTCAAAGTTTTGTTCTCTCATACTCTTTGTCGCTTCTCCAATTTGCAAAGCGTTCCCGCTGCTGCCGTCATCGTTCGCCTTCACCGTTGCGTTTGAACCACCGTTGATCTTCATAAAGTCAAGTAAGAATATCCTCTCTGTTTCTTCCCTTTTCCTATTTTTTTTACTCCTTTCATGTTCTTGCATGTAGTACTTTAAATAGTATTTAGGGTAGTCTTAGGATTTTGCGTGATATTTGGTCCGACGCCGCTGTCACAACTGATGAGTTCTTGATGAATTTCATGCGTTCTTGACGAACTTCATGAGTTCTTGATGAAGTTCATGAGTTCTTGATGAACTTCATGAGTTCTTGATGAACTTTATGAGCCCTTGATGAAGTTCATGTGTCGAGAAGGTTCTCCCCCGCGAGATTCATGAGTCTCCAATAAAGTTCATGTATCGGGAAGGCTTGTCCCCGCGGTTTGTTGGTAGGTCAGTCGAACCCTCATTCGAAGAGATGTCCTCGCGTTTTTCGTTCTCATCGTCGCAAAAAAGGGTTTTGACCGAGAATGGAATCCTCGGGCCGTCCCATGCCCTTTCACTTGATTTGTGGTGGAAGGGTGAATTTGATTTGATCGTCGAATTCACTGTTTTCCTCTACTTTTCAGGTTTGATGGCTTGTAATGCTGAAGGCCTCTGTTAGGTTGACACGATCGCTAATCCCAAATTAGCTTGGGTCGGGATGGAACCTCAAGGAATAGCCTCACAATTCATTGACTCCCCATAGACTTTGTTCGTAATAGTCGAAGAGGGTGCGGGCCAAGAGAGCCACAAGGAGAATTAAGGGGTATACCATCCTAAGAAGACAAAGGGGATTTGCTCGTATTTCTCGGGGGATCGTTTCTCCATGTATAAGTAAATTTTCAAGGAGTTGGGGCTTCTGTTGCCGTTCAGGGGCCTTCAGACGGGTATCTTCTCCCATTTGGAGTGGCGCCTTCCTAGTTGCACCTAAATTCGACCACGTTCATCCGTGCTTTTGAGATAGTGTGCACGTATCTTGAGATCGGGGCAACCATCCCCTTGTTTTTCTGCTGTTTACACCTTCAGCGATAGACTTTGAACGAGAAACACAACTGGGTGTCCCTCAAACAACTGAAGCGGTTGTTCAAGACGTTCATGGACTCCATTACACCTTCATGGATAAGTACTTTCTGGTTAATGCCTTGTCGCAAGCGGCCATTAATTCCATATTCAAGTGGGAGGTTGGAGTCGAGGAAGACGGGAGCATTCGTCGTGATGAGAACGGGAAGGAAGTGTAGGGGATGATTTCGAAGTTTCATCTTCGGTGGCGTAACACTCACTTCTTGCATGATACAAATTACTATATCACTAGGCTCGGTGACTTGGATCCCGGGGACGAGCGCAACTATGAGAAACTCGTGAAATTTGTCAATGGTTTTGCTCCTGCTCGGTGGGAGACTAGGAACGGGGATGAGGTCCTCGACGATGAGGGCCAACCCATATACGAAGCTCGATACATCAACACCAAAGAGCTCCTTAAGTGTGAAACTATCGAGGAGGTCATAACACTCTTAGGTAGTTGCGTTTTTATTTTCTTTTGAGATGTTTGTATGTTTTTTATACTAACGTGTGCCTGTCATTTATCACATATAAGATGTCGAGCCTCCAGGACCGCGTGCTCAAGATTGTACATAGCAGAAGAAAAACTGCAAAGGATCAAAAGAAATTTACCAAAAGTCGTTTTGGCCCAGCCCTGAACCATCCCAAGAACAACTCTGATACTTCTTCATCTTCTCCGATTGTCGATCAATCTTTTTCTGTACAGGAAAGCTCGAGCAGAAAATAAAGCTATCAAATAAATCCAATATTTAAAAGCCCCTGTTATTTAGCCCGACTAAAGCCCCCAATATATCAAGTCCACGTACTAATAAGATTTTTTTAGGCCCCATAATTTTAGACCCTTCACTTAATTTATTATTTTTGGGCCCTATTAAGAGGGCCTTATTTTATTCAAAATATTTCACCTGTACCGTAATTTTTTTCCAATTACTTCACTTTTCATTGCAATTTCCACCTTCTTTGTCGTTCAACAATCACCATCTGCGTCGCCACCAAAATCGTTGCACCGTCTTGTACCTCATTGCGTCGCCACCGTCTTCTGTTCTTCTTATTGTTCAATTTTTCTTCAGTTCCGGTATTCATCTCTTTCCATCTCTCTTTATGCACTCACAATCTGTATGTGAAAATGCCTCCATGAAATTCATACATCTTATTTTGTGTTGTTGGAGCTAAGAGAAGAGAATCAATGAATTGGATTTATGAGATGACGAAGAGAAGTGAGTGGGGTTCAGTTGTTGAAGTTGTTTTAACTAACGAGTGAAGTTAATAGAAAGAAGCTACTAGATTAGGCTAAGCTACTAGTTTAGACATTTATTTTACACCTAGTTTCACCGTATTTACCTGTTTGCCAATTCTAAAGTAGCAAGATATTTGGGATTCTCTCTGAATTCATTGCCGAATTTAAATTGAATTCACATGTAGTTTGTTCAAATAACTCTCTGTTTGTAGACTTTTTTTTTAGTTTTTGGAATGTGATTCTTCATATGTAACTATGACATAACATATGTTTTTTTTTATAGTATGGAGTTAATGGATATGAGTGAGTATGTACAAGGTCAAGATGAAATTCATAAGAAATGTTGTCAATACTTTGGATTATTTTCACTAAAATCGGCAAAGGAAAAGATGATTTTGGTTCAATTCAGTGATATGTTTATGGACTGTAATGGTCTAGTCGTAAGTGAAGAAGATGACAATTTTTTCTTTTTGAAAATATATGTTTACAGGGTATGTTTCCTGAATTGAGATGCATATAATATTGTTGCCGTGTTCCGAGAAAACAAATATAAAATCCTACTCAAGTGTGCGCTTATATATATATATATATATATATATATATATATATATCAGTTTTATTTTTTAATAATTTTTAGCAGTTTTATTTTGATTTTTATTATTTTTAAAATTATTAAGATTTATTTTTATTTTTTTTAATTTTACTTTTTAAAAATATTTTATTTTATTTGGGCCTTATGGCCCCTTTTGAATTATGGGACCTTCTAATTTTGGGGCATATGTAAGTGGGGGCATACTATTGTTAAACTTTTTAAGTCTTATTATTATGGGGTTGGGGTCTAAATTAATTGATCCCTTAAATTGACAGCTCTAGTAGGAAGAGGGACCGTGAGAAGGAAAATGTGGAGATAGATTATATTGAGAACACTCTCGAAGCTAAATTTACGTCGCCTCCTTGTTTTCTCGAGAAGGTGTGAGTGCGACTTCACCATTAGATGTTTTGTATAATGTCAAAACTAGGAAAATTTAGTATTTATGTATATTGGACGGTATCATTAAGTTTGAGTGGCACTTTATGCAGCTAGGAATCATTGAGTCTTAGGAATCATTGGAAATATAGTCAAATTGATCCAATCTCAAAAATCATTTTCTGCACTAAAAATGCATTTTTAGGCCGACTCATAAGTCATTACAAGTCGGCTCATGTACTGTCCTGGATAAGCTGTTTTCTTCTGTCTTGATCAGGTCGGCTCATAAGTCATTTCAGGTCGACTCATGTACTGTCCTAAATAAGCAGTTCTTTTCTGTTTGGTTCAGGCCGACTCGTAAGTCATTTCATCCCGGCTCATGCTGTTAAATTAACACTATGAGCCGACTCATCCAAACTACAGGTCAGCTCATACTGTTTCAAGAGTCAAATTTTCTATTTTATTTTAATTTCAAATTTTCCTCTTTTACCCTAATATTTTTCATAACTATAAATACATCTCTCATGCATCATTCCAACTTGATGATACCATATAGATATCCTACATTTGCTCTTCATCTTCAACCTCCAACCCATGCATACACACTAACAAACCATTGTAACGATCTTTTGTTGGGGCGCCATCTAGACGAGGTTCAATAACGTCCAATTAGGTTCTTGTGTAGCCGAGAATACTGGGTTGAGATTTACAGGGGTCTTCATCAGGAATAACTGCGGGTTTGTCCTCCAAGATCATTGATTGATTTGGAGGTTTTCATACAAGACGTTCAAGAGAGGATTGCGGTCTAGTGAAAGCCTTTGGAGATAAAGAACGCAAAGGACCATTTAGAGATAAAAAACGCAAAGGAAGTAGCGCGAGAACGACGAATCAAATTGAAGTCTTGTGTTGTAATAGGTGCAATTGATGGTGCGCGAAAGCTTTGGAGATAAAGAGCGCAAAGGAGTAGCAAGATCCAGATAGTCAATTGAAAATCTAATGTGTGCTTGATCTTGTTAAAGATCAAAAGAAGAGAATGAGTTGAATCAACAACAAATGGTTATAGTTTGTAGGATTGCTCTTGAACACTTCTCTTGTAATCATATTTTTTCCAAAGTAAGAAAGTATCCTAATTCCACATTGGAATTGGACGCATATGTACCCACATGCGAGGACGAAAGTGGGGAACTGTGTAGACAAATCCTTGTGTCTCTTTTCTTTTATTTCTTAACTTGCTTTAATTTTCATATATCAATTTGTCAAATAACACTGAGTAATCCATTGACTCGTAGAAATTTTCCAGGACTGTTTTTATTTTGAATTGGGTGTTGATTTTCTTATAATCACTTTTGATTATAAGTGCTTTTTCATATCAACACAACTTAAAGGAAAATTATGAAAAATCGGTTGCACACCAAGTGTTTGAAAAATTGTTTGATTAATTGACTCGTAAATTTTTTTCTGTAATTGTTTTGTTTAAAATGGTGTGTTGATTAGCTTATAACCATTTTGATTATAAGTGGTTTTAATATCAACACAACTCAAAGAAAAATTCTAAAAAGTTGAACGCACACCAAGTGTTTGACAAATTGCAATGTTCTATATTTTTGTTTAAATTTCATTAGAAACTGGAAACCGTTGTGTTTGATATTAAACTATTAATTGAGATATTATTGTGTTGATAGATTTTATCATAATCTCAATTCCACATGGCTTGTACATATCCGAATTTCCAATAACTAGGTTAGTTTAGACAACTATTTTGATCTAGGAAAAAACCTTCCGCTCAACATTATTTTTCAAATAACTTTTTAAATAACCATTTTTGAAAGGTGATTTTTTATTTGGGGATCTATTCACCCCCTCTAAATAAGTCATCATAGTCTAACAAGTGGTATCAGAGCTCTGGTTAATTTCGTGCTTCGAAACTCTTATTAGAGAATGGCGTTTAACCTAAAGGAGATTACAAAACAAGCCCAATTTTTTCCGGAAGAAAACTATTGTTATTGAAAAGCTTGTATGCACATTCATGTTAATTCATATGACAATGGTATGTGTGACGCTAGTACTTAATTCGATGCTAATGGCATTATCACACCTAAGCCGGAGAATTATGGAATAATGATAATAAGAAAAATTCATTAAATCTCATTAATTTTTTGAACGCACTTGGTAAGCCTACTTCCAATGCAATTTCTACTAACAAAGTTTTGAGATGTATTACTAGGATTTAGCTAGCGAAGGTCACTGCGATCAAAGAAGCTAATGATCTTACAACACTTGATCTCACTATATTGTTTGGTAAGGTTGAAATACATGAGCAAGAACTTACTTGCTTAGAAAAGCATGAGAAAAAGTTTGAGAAGAAAAATAAAAAGGAGAAAGACATGGATAGAGAGGAAAGAACGGAGTCTAAAGCTCTTAGGGCTTCAAGTTCAAGGTCCTCAAAAAGTGAGCACGTATACAATAGTGATTTTAGTGATGGTGAAGATTTAAATTGTCACTATGGTTCTATGAAAGGCTTGCCCAAATACAAATAATTTTCCACTAACCCTCAAGGACCCAATGAAGATTTGGTACCTAGTTTGTCTTGTTGTTTTTGTAGGAACATTGGCTTGACTCTATGAAGAGAATATATGCTCTCATTTATGGTGACTCAAAGCATATGAATATATTTCAATCCTACTGTATATGTGGAAAGAAGATAGATCATGTGATCTAGAAAGCAACAACAAGTATTATTTAATTAGTAAAAGAGGTGTAAGTTACTTTTTATGTTGTATACGAGAATACTCAGAAAAGGTATTTCATTTCATGATGCAGGTGTATCTTCAAGAGACATAATCAATGATGCTGAAGAAGTAATTAATCAACCCAAATAGGTGAAACATAAGGAGGAGAAAGATAACAAACATGAAAAGGATAAATATGAGAGTTCAATCAAAATGAATGATCATCAAATCAATGACCTTCTTGGATTCATAACAAGTTATACTTTTGGATACTTTGTCAAAGTGAAAAGTGGTAAGATTGTGTTGTTCTAAAATCTTTATGGCATACTTTGCCTTTGGTTCAACTTTCTTTCGAGAGTTCCTTGTGAAATGAAAGTTCATCCTCTGTAATATTGTACGGTGAGGTAATATTGATTTAAGTTTCACTTTATTAGTAATTTCTCTCTTTTACTCGTTTATTTCTCTAAGTACATGACATACTTGGAATATGGTATATATTATGAGTATTCATTTACAACATAATTCTTAATTGATAATTAGGGTGACTTATCAATTTATATACTTGAAATGACCTCATCATATTATATTTTCATGTATTTTTTATTCTTTATAAACACTTATGCATACACAAGCATGTTTAGCTTCATTAAACATTAAGCATAACACATTTGTCATTTAATCATATTTGATTCTACTAACATGCAACTTGTCAAAGAGTACTCTAAGTTTATGTAAGGAGTGTTTGAAGTGAGTCTTATGGGATTTAAATTACTTTCTCGAACTTCAAATAAAGTAACTCAAGGAACGAACACATGCATGGGGAATTAGCTTGATCTTGAATTCCAAGAGCCTCGTGATGAGAAATGTTGGTAAAATGAGAGGGAAAATTTTGGGGTACAACAGTACCGGTAGCCCTTGAGTAGTCAAGGAGAATATGGGGCTGCTGTATGGTGTCATGAAGCACCAACTGACCTTAGAACCTTTAATTGAACAACTTGGTCATTAGGAAGTAGTGAGATATCTGACTTTGGCGCAGTTCGAAGTTGATTGATACTCGATACTACACTCATTGAGATCTGACTTCTGGGATATTTCGGTTGCCAATAAAGAGGCTTGCGCTGAAACAATTCCCGATGAAGAAAGATCAATGATATTGAGAGTCCCTAGAACACGATTACTAGTAATAGGACAGGTTGAACCAACTATACTACAAGAGGGTACTTATCTATGGAATCCATGCAAGCCTAAACCTAAGGATCTGTTTGTGCGATTGTATATATCTGTTTGTACATAACATCATAACATCATAACATGGCATGTCACACTAACCATTTCAAGGACTTTTAGGACTTATCTTTGTGTCTTTTTTGTAGGGCATGGCTCCCATTCGTAGAAATACTATCCAGGTCAACCTCGTAAGAGTGTCTCCTCAACTCAAAGAGTTGGCATCAAGGGTTCCTGAGAATTCCCCATTAACTAAAAGACATGGTCGATTCCTCAGTTTGGTCACCTCAAGCCACGATGAAGACATGGTGAAAGTTCTCTTTCAGTTCTTTGACCCTTTACACCATTGCTTTACATTTCCCGACTACTAGTTGGTGCCAACCATGGAAGATTTTTCTCAGTTATTGGGTTTACCTATTCTCAATAAATCACCCTTCAACGGTATGGAAAGAGACCCAAAGCCTGAGGAGATCGCTCAAGCCCTGTATTTATAACGGTCCGATGTTGTGACAAATTGGGAAACAAGAAGCGGTGTCAAAGGGTTCCTAGACAAGTTTTTGTTTGAGAAAGCTCACCATTTTTGGGATACTTTAGACTTACAAGCCTTTGAATAGGTGTTGGCCCTTCTCATCTATGGGATGGTGCTGTTTCCTAATCTAGACCAACTCATAGATGTGAATACGGTCAAAGTTTTCATGTCTCGTAATCCGGGGCCTACTTTACTTGGAGACATTCTGCACTCTTTTCACACTCTCACTGTAAAGATAAGAGGAACCCTCAGGTGTTGCACTCCTCTGTTGGTTAGGTGGTTTATTTCTCACCTACCTCAATCTATGTTGAAGAATGAGCAAGGCATGTGGTAGCCTAATAGGTTGATGTCTCTCACGCATTCAGATATTCACAGGTGCCCTCGATCTATGGAAGACGTTACCATTATTGATTGTTGTGGGGAATTCCCTAATGTACCTATCCTAGGAATTAGGGGAGGAATCACTTATAACCCTTGTTTGGCGTTGCGACAGTTTGGGTATGCTAGGAGGGGTGATCCTAATGATACACTGGTTCAGGGAATTGCATTCGACTATGAGAATGATGTCCAAGGGTACCGTCAGAGGTTCATTCGAGCTTGGGGAATGGTGAAGAAAGTGGATAGCAAGACATTTGGGCATAAGAACTCCATCCCTTTGGAGCCTTATCTTATGCGGGTGCGAGCACGCGCTTAAAATATCATGATGCCTTACCCCGCCATCCTACCTATCATCATGGAACCTATTACCAAGACAGATGTACCTCATACTATTCTCCATCCTGACATGTCGACTACTCTCGAGGAATTACAAAGATCTTGGATTCAACTCAAAGAGGAATGAGACACCTTTGAAACCCAGTTTTACGCAAGCGAGAAGAAGGTTTTGGAGCTTACAAGATAACTGCATGAAAAACAGAGTTTGAATGCCTACATTGCACCAAAGAGGATGCACCTATGGGAAGCCTGAGTTCTGTTTGATTTAGGAGTTTTGCTTTATCTTTGTTTCTTCCATTGTAGGCTCAAGAGGCATCATTGTAATCATTTAAACTTATGAATGCAATTTATGTTTGTTCTCTCTTTGTCTAAGCAAATTTAAAATCTTAAAAGTCCTTGAAAACATTGCATAAGCATATCATGCATTTCATTGCATAAACAAGTATTTTGAGACAGGTTTCTTATTATTTTCGCTGTTTATTTCAGCAAAAGAAATGGCTCTTGAACAAACAGTAAAGAATCTTCAAGATCAAAATGCTCAGTTCCAACAAATGTTCTTGGATCTGGCTAAGGGGAAAGAAGATCTGAAAGCTCTTATCATCAAGGAGAAGACCAAGAAGGCAAACAAACCAGCTGGTGTTTTGAATATGGGAATAAGGTTCAGAGGACCGGCCAAGCGAGCTCTAGATTTCGCAACTCTGTCAAATGCAGGAGATAATTAAGAAGAAAATCCAACAGAAGAAAACAACAATCCAGGGACTGATGAGGAGGAGGCTGATTACTCTGAAGAACAATATCCTCCCGCTGATGATAAATACAAACAGCTTGAGGGTCGGCTCAATGCTATGGAGATTCAGAGGGTGCCCGACCTGGATTTTGAAGAGCTAGGACTGGTCTCAGGGATAGTCATCCCGCATAAATTCAAGGTCCCCACATTGGCTAAGTACGATGGTGTCTCTTGTCCTAAGCTGCACTTAAGATCATATGTCAGGAAGATCCAACCCCACACTACTGATAAGAATCTGTGGGTACATTTCTTCTAGAAAAGTTTGTCAGGGACGCAGTTGGAATGGTTCTATCAACTGGAAAGAACCAACATTCGTAACTGGGAAGATCTGGTTGCTTCTTTCTATAAGCAGTACCAATATAATGCTGATATCGCCCCAACTCATACACAATTGCAAAGTATGTATATGGGTTCCGGTGAAGGAATCAAAGATTATGACCAAAAATGGAGGGATCTCGCGGGAAGAGTCCAGCCTCCTTTGTCTGATAGAGAGTTGGTAGACATGTTCTTGGGCACATTGTCTGGTCCATTCTTCAACCATCTGATTAGAAGCTCTTCAGCTGGGTTTATTTAGCTGATCTTGACTGGTGAACAGGTAGAAGCTGGTATTAAGAGTGGTAAGATCCAGAGGGATGCATCCTCCAGTACAGTAAAGAAACCATTCTCTAGGAAGAAGGAGGTCAGCACTGCTTATGGCCAGAGAAATCAAAGCAAAACTGAACTTCGTCCGACGGTAGGGGCTGTTATAATCTCCAATCCTGGATTAAATCAACAACGAAACAATCAGCGCATAACGCGTGCGCCCAGAAGACAGTTCACCTGGATCAACATGACCTTATCCCAGGTCTTGCCACCCCTGTTAAAGTCCAATCTGGTGACTCTAATGGAAGCTCCCAAGAATCCTAATACTGAATCTCCCCGCTACAACCCAAGTTCTCGATGTGCTTACCATTTCGAAAGTCCGGGGCACGATACAAAGGATTGTTGGGCTCTAAAAAATAAGGTGCAAGATCTCATTGAGGCAAAGGAGATTGAGTTTGATCCTCCTAAGACCTCCAACGTCATAGCTGCACCAATGCCCAAGCATGAACCAGGAATCAGTGCTATTGATGTTGTTTTCGCTACAGAGGATGCTGACAGCGATTGCAACGTGGACAAGTGGATCTTACCAACTTTCAGCGGTGGACTCAACAATTGGGAGACCAAAGATTTTGCTCCTATTACTTTTATTCAAGAGTAATTGTCTTTTAGTTTTTTTTTTGGGATATGTAATATTTGAACAATTGAAACTTTAAAGCCTTGTGTCTTACCCGAGGCACAATGGTCTATTTGTGAGGGTTATTACTTCATCTTCATTTGTCATTAATAAATCATTGGACGTTTTGCATACAAATTTTACTCTATCTATTTTTCTTTCCTGCTTTTACTTTATCAAAAATAGCTATGCTCTGACACACACCCACATATCAAACTGCAGATCCACATCCACTCTGGATCCCATTGATAACGGTTTTGCTATTGCCAATTATAACTTTGAAATTCCGATCTACCAAGCCGAGGACGAAGGTGAGGAAGATTACGAAGTACCAGGGGAACATGCCAGACTGTTACAACAGGAAGAAAGGGAAATACAGTCCCATGAAGAGCCAGTTGAGACAGTAAACTTGGGTATTGAAAAGGATAAGAAGGAAGTCAAGATAGGTGCCGATCTGGAATATAATGTCAAGGAGCGTTTAATTCATATGCTACATGACTATGTTGAGGTCTTTTCCTGGTCATACAAAGACATGTCGGGACTTGACACTAATAGCGTGGTCCATCGCTTGCCGACCAAAGAGGATTTCCCTCTAGTGAAACAAAAGGTTTTTCGTATGCGGCCAGAGATGTCAGAAAAGTTCAAGGCTGAAGTCATGAAACACTTCAATGCTGGTTTCTTAGTTGTCACTTTTTGTCCATAATGGGTTGCTAATGTTGTTCCGGTACCTAAGAAGGACGGTAAGGTACGTATGTGTGTGGATTACAGAGACCTGAATAGGGCAAGCCCCAAGGATGACTTTTCGCTTCCCCATAATGATGTTCTGGTTGACAACACTGCACAACATAATATATTCTCCTTTATGGATGGTTTCTCCAGGTACAATAAGATAAAAATGGCACCTGAGGACATGGAGAAAATGACCTTCGTCACGCAGTGGGGCACTTTCTACTACAAAGTTATGCCATTTGGGTTAAAGAACATCGGGGCAACCTATCAGCGCGCCATGGCTTTATTTCATGATATGATCCATTACTAGATAGAGGTCTATGTTGATGATATGATATCCAGGTCTCATACTGAAGAAGAGCACCTTGACCACCCGAAGAAGCTGTTTGAAAGGCTGAAGAAATACAAACTGAGTTTGAACCCGAATAAATGTACTTTTGGAGTAAGATCCGGTAAACTATTAGGCTTCGTTGTTAGCGGCAAACATATTGAAGTAGACCCTGCAAAGGTTAAATCTATACAAGAAATTCCAACTCCTCACACTGATAAGGAGGTTAGGATATTCTTGGGATGTCTAAACTACATTTCTAGATTCATTTCCCATCTAACCGCTACTTGTGAGCCAATCTTCAAATTACTGAAGAAAGATCAAGAAGTGAAATGGAATGACGATTTCCATAACGCCTTTGACAAAATTAAGGAATATCTCCAAGAGCCTCTGTTGTACCCCAAAATTTGCCCTCCCATATTCTTCAAGAATTGCAAAGAGCAAGCTTCAAAATTTCCCCAAGGGTTGCACAGTTCAAGGGCCTCCTAACAGTCAAAATTAGGGTTTTGGTTCTGGCAAAGTAATTGAAGTTTCCAAGGGTCCAATCAAGTCCCACATGCTTATAAACATGGTCAAGCATCCCCATACCAAGTTTCAAGGCTCACATCACAAAATTGCACAGTCAAAAACCCTAATTGCACTACAGTCAACTGTAGGGGCAAAATGGTCATTTGGCAGTCAAAAGTTCAAATTTTTGGTCAACATCTCATTTTGAAGCCACAAACATCATTTGATCAATGCTTGATCATGATTCTCAAAGCTTGGCTCAAAAAGTCTCAAGATGCAAAAGTTTCCATATTTGGACAGTTGAAAAAGTCAACTGTAACTTGACCAAGGCATAACTTCCACATGGATTATCAGAAAAATTCCATCCAAAGCTCATTTTGAAGAGAAAGACATTTCTTACAACTCATCTTCACACTTCAAGTCCAAGAAATGCTCTCACAAAAAGTTATCAATTTCAACATTATAGGTCATTTTCAAAAGTCAACAAAAAGGGACTTTAAGTCAAAGGCCATAACTTGAGATTGGTAAATCAAAATGACATGGGACCAAAGACGTTGGTTAGAGGACTCAAAGAACTTTCCAAAATGTCCAAGAACATGAGAAAAGATTAAAAATTGAGCAAGTTATGCCTTGTGGAAGTTGGGAAAATTTTGGACATTTTGAAAAGTTAACATTGCTTCAAAAGTCCTAAAAATGCTAATGGGCCTCTTTTTCTTCCACAATTCATCATCCAAAGCATGTGCACGACCATTTGGCCCAAAGGGAAGTTTTTTTATCATTTTTATTTATTTATTTGAATTTTTAATTGCTAGAAATTCATTTAATTAATTAAAATATATGAAAAATACTAAACCTAACTTTTTAAATCTTTTTGTGCATGGAATAGGCTTAAGATTTCGTGCATGATCAGATTTGGAAAGAATTATGGTGATTGGACA
Organism: Vicia faba; assembly: GCA_948472305.1. Classification (NCBI taxonomy): domain Eukaryota; kingdom Viridiplantae; phylum Streptophyta; class Magnoliopsida; order Fabales; family Fabaceae; genus Vicia; species Vicia faba. The sequence goes on along the minus strand of OX451735.1, from coordinate 849,799,298 downwards.
TGATTTGAAGCAAATATGCATGAAGAAATATTGGAAAAGATTCTTGAAAATCAATTCTTGAAAACCATTAAAGGCAAGGCTATGGGCTTGGATTATTGATCAAATTCGTTCTCTATACATGTGCAAACCTAGCCCTAGTGATGAGAACCACAAAGCTGCGCCAGAAATCCATTATCAAGTTTGAGTTTTTGACAAGAAATTCCAAAACTGAAAACTAGGTTCTAGTGCGATTCAAGCCAAAATAATTGTTCCATTGTCTTGCTGAGACATCAAGGAAGGTGCCTGGATCAAAATCGTAGCTTAAAACATCAAGAATTGGTAATTATAAGTCAGACTGTATCACTCTTTTTGCATAATCGTGCTTTGTTATTCAGGCCATATCCATGCGTTTTTCTTCTTGATTTGTATTAATTGGGTGATTCTGAAACTAACCACATGATTGAATTGAGTTTTTATGCATTATATGAAGAATCACCATGAACAATTATTAGGGTTCTTCAAGTTTTAATTTGGGCGTTTATGAATGCTGTAAAATTGGAACACCTCGATACCATGGTCAAAGTCAGGACACTCAGACGAATTCAATGATGGGGTCGCGCCCAATTTATATTCCAAGATGAGCTATTCGCTATTCTTGGAAAAAGCATATTTTGGGGGGGTTTAAAACCCCCGCTAAGTCTTTTTATATTTCAGGGGAAAAAGCAAAACGGAGAAGATGATGAAGTGTCAAGACCTGATTGAGTCATTTGAATTTTCGCGCGAGAATGTCCACTAACGCCTGATTTACCTTATGTTATTTGTCTTCCATATAATAATTAAAACGCGTTGGTAGCTCCACTGGTCAAGCGAAGGGTTGGTAATCTCTAGGACCTGGGTTCGAACCCCAGGTCCCCCTCCCTTTCAATAATATTTTTCCTAACTTAATCCTATGCAGATTCAATTCTAAGGTTCACCATATTCCCCATATCTGGGCTCACCACGTGCTTGCTGAGAACCATCAAAAGGCTATAATTTGAAGACCATCATAGGCACAAGTCAAAGGTGCCACACGCTGGCAAGAAAAGTCAAATAAGGCCAAAGATCAATGGGCCAAAAGTGCTAAGCAATACCTCCAATTTGGGGACAGACCCTCCATGGTTTGCTTTCTTATTCTTTTTCATATTTTTTCTATTTTATTTATTTTGCTTAATTTTTATTTAAATCTTTAAATCAATTTACTTTCATAAAATATAAAATAATACAAAAATCAGAAAGAGAGAAAAAATAAATATTTTTATTTAAATGTTATTTTTCTTTGTAAATAAATTACATCATTTAATTTAGTTCTAGATTTAATTTTAATATATTTTCTTAATAAATTTAAAATTTGTAGAATTAGGTTTTAATTATTTTAAATTACTTTTTTTCCTTTATTTTTTCCTCACTAATTATTTACTATTATTTTTATAAATCAAATTACTTTAATTAATTAGGTTAATTTAGGTTTAACATTAATATTTTTCTTAATAAATAAAAGTTATAGAATTAGGGTTAATTTAATTTTTATTTCAGCTAATCTTCTCATTAAAAATTCACAACTCCAAAAAACTCAAAAAAATCTTTTCTCTTTTTATTTTAATTTTAATAATAATTTAATTTCCTTAAAAAGGGTCCAACGCCCTCGCTTGCGATTTTTTATTCTCTCCGCGCATTTTATTTATTCCTTCTTGTAAATATTAATGTAATTCTCCCAAAGCCTTGTAAACTCGGACATTTTAATTTCTCGCACTTTATTTACTTTCTGTCAAATCGGGTCCTGGACTTTAATTTTGGCGATGTGGACCCGCGCCTTTGTAATAGTTTAGAACTTTATATTTCCGCAACTTTTTAACTGTTAATAAATGCATGCAAGAATGAATGACAAAAATAAAAACAAACGCATAGATCATTTTGACATGGACAAGACAAAATATCTGAAAACGACACACAAATCACACACCACCCCTAGGGTATGCCTCACTGTTGCCTTGCCTCGAAAGGTGATCGTTGAGTAGAGGATGTCTTAGTAAGTCCTCATGATCCGGGAACCTGGCATGAGGGTAGCTTCTAAGGTGTCTTCCTATTGCTCCGGTGATCACCATGTCCCGAACCTCGAATTGACCCGAACACCTCCAACGGTGGTGCTACCTACCTCTCAATGGTGGGATGGCACTACTTTAAATGACATTTACACAGACGAATTCCTTAGGGTAGGTAGACGACTCTAGATACTTGCTCTAATTTCAAAACAATCAAAAAATACTTTTCACACCGACACCTTTTCAAAAAGCTTTCGAAAGCAATTTTTCAAACACTCTTGAGGACCGATACAAGAGTCGAACTGGAATTTTCAAAGAAACTTTTTAAAACCCACAGTTGAAAAGCAAACAAACCATTTTTGAAAACACAAATGAGCAAGTATCTAAGAGCCCATGGATAACCATGGATAGAAAGGGTGCTAACACCTTCCCTTTCTATAACCTACCTCCCTGTTGTACCCCAAAATTTGCCCTCCCTTTCTTCAGGAAACCATCTTGGATTTTTTCAAAGTCCCCCTGAAACAAATCCAAGTCCTGAGTTATCCTTTTTGCCCAAGCAAGCCACTTACAAGAGCAAGATGATCTCACGAACTCCAGAAACAACACTTTTATCTTGAGAAAAAAAAATCAAATTCTAAGTACTTAGAATGCTTCTCTAAAATAAGTGTTTTTAAAAAAAATCAGCGCTTCAGAACTTCTGGACCCATTCCAGATGAAGACGGTCAGAAGTTGCAAGCTTGGCTCAGCGTGGTCAGAAGTTGGCTCTTCAGCAGCTACATCAGTTCAATCATAAGTTGTAAACGTGGTTCAGAATGTAAGCCTCAAACAGAGCATGCCCCTTCAGCAGTTACACAAGCTCAGTCAGAATTTGCTAAAGGAATGCAAGAGAAGCAGGAGAGTCTGAAGGCTCCTTCAGAACAGGTTGAAATCAGAAGATGAAAGATCAGAAGAATGGGTGTTACACTGATACAGAATCTCTAAGTCCAGATTGTCCAGAAGCAAATCCAAGAAACGTACCAGAAAACCAGGAGAATCTCCAGAACTTACTAAGACAACAGGTAGCCAAGGCCAGAGCATGGTTTACACTGCTGATTCAACGCTGGTTTCCATTACCAGAATATTGGTATTGACAGGTCTTGTCACCATTTAATGCCCATTAATGCTTCCAACCACTCCTGAGCATTCACGTGTGGCTTGGAAAACGCTTTTGCACAGATTCTGGCATGGGTCTTCACGCCACCGCCCACTTCAGAGGTCACTTCTCCCCAATCTACGCCTGCTGTTGCAACCTAGGCTGAAAGCTATCTGTATCACAACTTCCCAGGAATTTCTGTCAAAGAACAAATTCAAACTCTGTTGGCGCCTTAAATGTTCAAGGCATCCACAAGAACTTTGCCTATAAATAGAGAGCTTTCACCACTGCAAAAGGCGTTCAAGAAAAGAAACAGAAAAATTGCTAAGAGAAAAACAGAATTCCTAGCAACATAGCGTTCTGAAACTCTGCCAAAATCTCCAGTTTTGTTCCATAACTTTGAGTTTCTCACCTCCAACTTCATCAAATATCCAGTTCTTTTCTGTAAACCAAAAACACTCTTTCCAAACTTATGACCCTACACACGTATACACCTTTACTTCCCCTTTTTCAAAATCTGTCCAGAACACCACCAGAACCAGAACCAAAAGCTAAATTTTCACTCACCAACTTTTCAAAACAGTCAGGTAAGCACCTGCTGACCCTCATAACACTGTTAAGCATCATCAGCTGTGCATATTCAAGTAACATAATGTAAATATTCATGTTATTACTGTTTATGTTCTGAGGATTTTCATACCTCAGAACATTCTGAGCCAGTATAGGACTTGCCTGTGACCTTGGTGATTCTGACCCCTGAAACATTTTTGCTATTTGCTGGATCTGTTCCAAATATGTTTCCTGTTTTGTGGAATAACAACAGAATTGCAGATGTTCTGGTTAGTACAGGAAAAAGCCAAGTGCTGACTTTAACGTTAGCACATCTGAAGCATGTTTTGCTGTCAATGATATCAGAACCTCTGAGAGTTATTGCCTTTTCAACAGAATCAGAACTTCTGGTTTCTCCACTAACAAACTTCTGTCTTGCAGCGCAGGGAAATCAGAACTTCTGATTTCCCCACTAACAAGGTTCTGTTTTGCAGGTGCTAGAGTCAGAAGTTCTGACTCATCCAGTTTCACTAACAGGTTGATCATCTGGCAGTGGATCTGAGTCAGAACTTCTGATGACCTCCCAGCAGCACGCGGGCTCCCTCTCTCTCTCTATATATATATATATCTTGTTTTTTGCTATTTTCTTTTTTGTCTATTTTTCTCGTTGAACCCCCATGTACAAATGTGTATCCCCCTCCCCTAATTGTTGTAATAGCGTAGGATTTTATATTTCCGCTTCTTATTGCTAGTAATTAGGACATGTATGGCAAGATAAAATCAATGAAATAGAAAAACCTAATTCAAAGAAAAAAAACTCTTGTATGCAATAAAACACACTTGCACACTAACACCCCTAGGGTTACATCCACTTGTTGCCTTTCAAAATTGGGCCATATTGCATGTTAGGTCTCTTTGGGCAAAACAAATAACTCAAATGATCATAGTCCCTCGATGACGCTTTTTTTGCCTAAAATGATCAAAATCCCTTAAAGAAAAATTGCCCAAAGATACTTGGCACCATTGCAATTATGGTCTAAACGACGACCCACGCCCGTCCCGTTCACATCCTAACACAAGATTGTCCACCAAATACAATGGTGGAACAAAATTGGTAAAAGGGTTAAAAACATAACAAAAATCTTTGAGAACTTTAGGGTAGATCGCTCTTAAGTACCTGTCAACTTGCAAAACAAAAGCACTTGCCTGTTTTTAAACCATACCTCACAACACTTTCAAAATGACTTTCCAAAACAAATGAAAACCTTTTCAAAAGACATACACCTTTGTATACATCCCAACATGGATCATTACAAAGGTTGCCACCACATTGGCCTCTTTTCAAAACACTTTTCAAAAAACACACACACACACACAAAGCACCATTTCAAACAATTGAAAACAAAAGGCAAGTGATCTAAGCAAGTAACTAAGAGCCCATGGATAACCATGGATAGAAAGGGTGCTAATACCTTCCCTTTCTATAATCTACTCCCCGAATCCAAGAAAAATCTCAAAGGTTTTTGCTGTGCTTTTTAAACCTTTCCTTAGGATAAAATAAAAAGTCGGTGGCGACTCTTGCTCAACCGAAACATTTGCGAAAATAAACGCGAAACCTCAAGTCAGTTCTCCCACCGTATCACAGAACTGGCAACTCTGCTGGGGACACTTATAAAGTGGAGTAACCTTAGGGCTTAGATCACCTTTGTTTTCAATTGTTTGCTTTGTTTGCTTTTATATTTGTGGGCTTTGCATCGGAGTTTCATAGATCCTAACCCGGATCTGGGAAATACCCTTTTAAGGTAGCATAATCTGTGAGGGACCTGTCCGGCGTAGACCGACATGGGTGAAGCAATGGCTACATTGGTGTGGCATCTTGGTCTGTACCTATATCCCTTGTGTCGCAACGGGGAGAATATAGGTCTTCTAAGGAGTCATTAAACACCAACCAACCTTAGAACCCTAAATTGACCAAACTTGGCTATTAGGACAGTAGCAGTATGCTACACTCATTGAGGCTAAACTCTCGAGATGGTTCTGGCCGCGAGAAAAGATTGCGATGCTGGAGTTATGACCGATTGAGGGTAGCCAATGATTTGAGATCCCCTAGAACCCGGTTACTTTTGATAGGACAGGTTTTTAACCAACAAAACCAAAAGAGGGTAATACCTGAAATTCATGCTGGCCTGAAACCTAAGGGTGTCTTGTGTGACTTGTGTGCCTTACCATACTTGCCTATGTGAATACTTGTGGTGTGCCTCATTATAGCATCATGCCATCATACCATTGCATGCATCCTGTATAAAGGACTAACTCATTTCAAAGACAAAAGAGTTTCATCTTTGCTCTGTTTTGTAGGACATCATGATGCCCGTGCATAGGAATACTGTCCGGCTCAACTTTGTTCAACCACCAACTTTGCTCAAGGATTTGGTTGGTAGGATTCTAAACACTTCTTCCTTCATCAACAGACATGGTTCTCTCCTTGGCTTGGTCACTGCAAAGTGGGACCAACAACTGATAAGTGTTCTGACCCATTTTTATGATCCTCTGTATCATTGTTTCACCTTTCAAGACTTCCAGCTGGTTCCTACCCTGGAAGAATTCTCTTACCTGCTTGGGATCCCTGTCTTGGAACAAACTCCATTCACTGGTTTGGAAAAGACTCATAGGCTTGAAGAGATTGCTGCAATTCTCCCCTTGACCAAAGAAGAGGTATTAGCTAACTGGGAAACTAGAAATGGGGTCAAGGGCTTTTTGGTCAAATTTCTGGTTGGCAAGGCTAATGATTTCTGGAATGATTTGGACTTCAAGGCGTACGAGGATATTCTGGCTCTTTTGATCTATGGTCTGGTATTGTTTCCCAATCCTGACACCTTTATCAGTATCCATGTCATAAGGATCTTCATGTCTCGGAATCCGGTACCCACTCTTTTGGGTGATATTCTACAACAACTCTATGCTCGTACCGCTCGAAAACGGGGAACTCCGTGGTGTTGTGCTCCTTTGCTAGTGAGGTGGTTTATTTCGCACCTTCCTAAGTTCGTGCTGAAGAATGAAGAAGGAAAAGGTTGGGCTCGGAGGTTAATGTCTCTCACCGATAATGACATCACCTGGACTCTCAGAGGTTTGGATGAGGTAGCTGTTGTTGACCGTTGCGGAGAATACCCTAATGTTCCGTTGATTGGTATCCAAGGAGGAATCTCTTACAATCCATGCTTAGCCCTCCGTCAGTTTGGAAGAGCCAGAGGAGATGGGCCTCATGAAATGCTGGTTCCTCACTTCCATTTTAAGTTTCAGGCAGACAGTGACAAACTACGCCATGGATTCATTAGAGCTTGGGACAGAATTCACAAAGCTGACCCACATGAGTTGGGACCAAAGACTTCTCTACCATTGGAACCCTATTGCAAGTGGGTCCGCATCCGTGCTCAGAGGTTAAGTATGCCGTACGAAGCTGTTAGACCTCTCATTCTTGAATCTCCTGATGAAGATGGGGTTCCTCCAACTGTCCTCCCTCCTCAGATACCTACTGATTTTGACACAATGAAGAGAACTTGGGCGCAGCTAAAAGAAGAACGGGATTTCTATCGGGAGAAGTTCAACGAGCAGGAACGGAAGATCCAGAGGCTGACTAAGCAATTGGAAGAAGAGAGAGTCCTGAACAACTACATCAACACTGAGAAAAGGAGGCCATGGGAGCACTGATAGGCTTTGGATATTTCCTTTTATAGCTTTTATTTCCTTTCCAGTATTTTTCATTCCTGTAATGCCTAAGGGCAAATTGTTGAACAATTGAAAATTTTAATCTAATGAAGTGTGTTTCCCTTTTTGTCTACAAAGTTGAATTTTGTTTGTCTTTGAAAACATAAAACATACGCATTCCATTGCACCATATGCATAGCAGGTACCCTATTTCACAGGTTGCTTAATCTCCTTCGCTGTTTATTTTGAACAGTCATCATGAATCCAGACTCATCCAGTGAGCAATCAATCAAGGCCCTTCAGGCCCAAAGTACACAGTTTCAAGAGATGGTCTTGAGCCTGGCCCAAGGTCAGCAAGAGTTGAAGACTCTACTCCTGAAGAAGAAGAAGAAAAAGAGGACTGCGTTGTTCAACACCGGACGCAGATTTGGGAACACACTCCATAATGAAGCTGATCCAACTACTTCTTCTGCTGAGAAAAACAGTCCCCAAGGGGGAGGAGCTCCTAGTCCCGCAATCTCCGACAACGAGACGGACTACAATGACGAACAATACCCACCTGCTGCTGACAGATACAAGCAATTGGAGGACCGCTTGAGCGCCATGGAAATTCAGAATGTGCCGGGACTGGATTTCGGAGATCTGGGGTTATCTTCTGGGGTAGTAATTCCACACAAGTTTAAGGCGCCTGCCTTCGCCAAGTATGATGGGGTCTCCTGCCCAAAGCTGCATCTGAGGTCGTACGTAAGGAAGATCCAACCTTACACGGCGGATAAGAACCTCTGGATTCATTTCTTCCAAGATAGCCTCTCGGGGTCACAGCTTGAATGGTTCTACCAATTAGATGGAACTAGTATCCGACACTGGGAAGATTTGGCAACCGCATTCTACAGACAATATCAATACAATTCTGATCTCGCTCCTACGCGTACCCAACTTCAGGGTATGTCTCTAGGAACGGGTGAAGGGTTCAAAGAATACGCACAAAAATGGAGAGATTTGGCTGGCAGGGTGCAGCCTCCATTGACTGATCGTGAGCTGGTTGATATGTTCCTAGGGACTTTGTCTGGTCCATTTTTCAATCATTTGGTTGGTAACTCCTCCGCTGGGTTTACGGATTTGATTCTGACGGGAGAAAGAATTGAAGCTGGCATTAGGTCAGGAAAGATACAAAAAGCTGCCTCCACAAGTACTGAGAAAAGACCTTTCAAGAAAGAAGCAAGTGCCGTCTATGGTCCTAAAAGACAAGTCAAATCCAAAAGTCGCCAAGCCGTCAATGCTTTGGTCATTTCAAAACCTGCTGCTGCTCCTCAGCAGTACAATCAACAAAGAGGTGAAAGGCCCAAGAGGCAGTATACTCGGTTGAGTATGACCTTATCTCAAATTTTACCCCAACTATTATCAACCAACTTGGTGACCCTCAAAGAAGCTCCTAAGGTCGTCAACACTGCGTCTCCTAAGTATAACCCAAATGCCCGGTGTGCTTATCATTCTGATAGTCTCGGGCACACTACTGATGATTGCTGGGCCTTGAGAAACAAAGTGCAATATCTTATCGATGCAAAGGAAATTCAGTTCGAAGCGCCTGAGAGACCGAATGTTGTAACTGCTCCTATGCCCCAGCATAGAGTAAATGCCATTGAGGAAGAGTTGTATGCTGTTTCGGTGAATGAAGTTGTTACCCCTCTTTTGACTGTTAAGAGGAACTTGCTACTAGCCGGTTTATTTCCGAGTTGTAGCAAGGGTTGCCTCCTGTGTGCTGTTATCCCTACCGGTTGTCCGCTGCTGAAATCAGGCATCCAAAGCCTGATGGATAGCAAGGAAATTCTGTTCAAGAAAACTGCTGTTCCGTTTGTTCCCGTTGAAGAAATATCTGTTGTCACAATTTACAATCCTGTCAAAGCTCCCGTGAAGAAACCAGTCCAAATTATGTCTGTTGCACCCATCACTATTACTGTCCCGGGGCCTCTCCCATATGAGTCTGATAAAGCGGTCCCATGGCATTATGGAGCCGACGTGTATGTGCTTGGGGTGAAGCAGGAGTTCAACACCAATACCAGTATCAGTAGCATCACTGGTCCCGCCAAGATTACCCGCAGTGGCAGGCTCTTCTCGCCTGACATTGCACCGCCAGTTATCCGAAAACCTCTCACCATCACACCCGCAAGTGTGCATGTTCCAATTCAAGTTCCTGTGTCTACTACTGCTGCCGAGTCCTCTGATACTCGGGGCAAAGAAGTTGCTACCGATTCGCCTGCCAGGACGGAGGCACCAAAAAAGAAGACTGCTGTGGAAGCCTCCCAGCAAGAAATGGAGGAAATCCTTAAAATTATCAAAAAGAGTGACTTTAATGTTGTTGAACAATTGGGGCATACTCCCTCCAAAATCTCTATGTTGTCATTGCTGCTATGCTCAGAAGCCCATGCAAAAGCCTTGATTTCATTTCTGAAAACGGCCCATGTGCCGCAAGAGACCTCCGCGGATCAATTCACCGACTGTGTGGCTAATTTGACGGCTGACAATGGCTTAGGGTTCTCGGATGCTGACCTTACCGCCAAAGGGAAAAATCACAATGATGCCCTGCATGTTTCCATAGAATGCAGGGGCGCTACTCTCGCACACGTGTTAGTGGATACCGGCTCTTCCCTGAATGTTTTGCCCAAGAAAGCATTGGATCTCTTGGATTATGAGGGCCTGGAGTTGAAACCTAGTAACATCATCGTTAGAGCCTTCGACGGTTCTAAGAGGATGGTGCACGGTGAAGTGGACATCCCTATTCGTATGGGTTCCCAAGTTTTCAACTCAACGTTCTATGTAATGGATATTCGTCCATCTTACTCCTGCTTGTTAGGACGACCCTTGATTCACAAAGCTGGGGCAATAACATCCACTCTACACCAAAAGCTCAAATACCCTGTCAAAGGGAAGATTGTTACTGTGCAGGGTGAGGAGGAATACATGGTTAGTCACTTGAATTCATTCCGGTATATCGAGATGGACGGGGAGTTTATTGAAACCCCCTTTCAGCATTTTGAGGAAGTACCTCCAGTGTTGGCATCAGCTGAGGCAGTGATTGAAGAAGATTTTCCATTGAAGATGGCGTCCTTGAAGGATGCCCGGGCTGTAATCGAGAAAGGCAATTGTGCAAACTGGGGTCAGCTTCCTGACTTCACTCAAAAGAATGACAAGTTTGGGCTGGGCTTTACTGCAGAGGCTCAGAGGGCTGTACGCAGGGAAAAGATCCGAAAGGCTCCGGTATTTATCTCCAACCCAAGGGTGAATGCTATTGAGAAGGACGTAGAGGAAGCAGAGTTTGACAGTTGGATCTACCCGACTACCAGCAACGGACCGAGCAACTGGACGGCAAAGGATTTTACACCTATCACATTTGTCACGCAGTAATTAATTTCTTTTGATCTCCAATTTGTAACAAACAATATGTTAAAACTTTGTTGGCTCGGTGTCCTACCCGGGGCATCGTAGCTCCATTTGTGAGGGCTTTTTGTATGACATTTCCATATATCATCAATCAAAACATTGGACGTTTGTTGCATTTCAAATCTTGTGCTCTTTTTTCTTTGTGTTATATATATTGCAAAACAGCTATATTTACACACACTCACTTATACAGGTTTCAATCCACTCTGGATCTCACTGGTAACAGCTCTGCTACCGCCAGTTATGACTTCGAGAATCCGATCAACTTGGTCGAGGACGAAGGCGAAGATGATTGCGAAGTGCCGGGTGAACTCGCAAGACTGCTACTCCAGGAAGAAAGGGCTATTCAACCACATGAAGAGCCAGTGGAAACAGTTAACCTGGGTACTGAGACAGATAGGAAAGAAGTCAAGATTGGGGCTAATCTAGAGCTCAGCGTGAAGCAACGATTGATCCAGATGCTACGTGATTACATGGAGATATTTGCTTGGTCCTATGAAGACATGCCTGGTTTGGATGCCGACATTGTAGTTCATCACCTGCCAACCAAGGAAGATTGCCCTCCGGTAAAGCAAAAGGTCCGACGTATGCGCCCAGAGATGTCTGAAAAGATCAAGGATGAGGTTATGAAGCAGTTCGACGCCGGGTTTCTAGCAGTAACTTCTTACCCTCAGTGGGTTTCCAATGTGGTGCCAGTGCCGAAGAAGGACGGTAAAGTCAGAATGTGTGTCGACTACAGGGACTTGAACAGGGCAAGCCCCAAGGATGACTTCCCCTTACCTCACATCGACGTTCTTGTCGACAATACTGCCCAACACAAGGTTTTCTCCTTCATGGATGGTTTTTCAGGGTATAATCAGATCAAGATGTCTCCAGAGGATATGGAGAAGACTACCTTTGTGACTCAGTGGGGGACCTTCTGTTACAAGGTCATGCCATTCGGATTGAAAAATGTTGGGGCAACCTATCAACGTGCCATGGTTGCTTTATTTCATGATATGATCCATCATGAGATTGAGGTATACGTTGATGACATGATTGCAAGGTCTCAAACTGAGGAGGAGCACCTTGACCATCTGAGGAAGTTGTTTGACCGACTCAAATTATACAAGCTGAGGTTGAATCCCAACAAATGCACCTTTGGGGTAAGATCCGGAAAATTGCTAGGTTTCATTGTAAGTGATAAAGGTATTCAGGTGGACCCTGCCAAGGTAAAAGCCATACAAGAGATGCCGACTCCAAAGACAGAGAAAGAAGTCAGAGGCTTCCTGGGACGACTGAATTACATTGCCCGATTCATCTCACATCTGACTGCTACTTGTGAGCCAATCTTCAAATTACTGAAGAAAGATCAAGTAGTACGCTGGAACGATGAATGTCAGGCCGCCTTTGAAAAGATAAAGGAATATCTCCAAGAGCCACCCATTCTTATGCCACCAGTGGAAGGAAGACCTCTAATATTATACTTGACAGTACTTGACAATTCAATGGGGTGTGTGCTGGGGCAGCATGACGAGTCTGGCCGAAAAGAGCACGCTATTTATTACTTGAGCAAAAAGTTTACCGACTGTGAGTCTCGTTACTCACTGCTTGAGAAAACTTGCTGCGCTCTAGTATGGGCTGCTCGCCGGCTGAGACAGTATATGCTGACTCACACTACTCTATTGATTTCAAAGATGGATCCCATCAAGTACATATTTGAAAAACCTGCTCTGTCCGGAAGAATAGCGAGATGGCAAATGATCTTAACAGAATATGACATCCAGTATACAACTCAGAAAGCAATTAAAGGAAGTGTACTGGCGGATCATTTGGCACACCAACCTGTGGATGATTACCAATCATTGAACTTTGATTTTCCGGACGAAGACATCATGGTGGTAACTGACTGTGAAGTACCTGGACCGGATGAAGGACCTGAGGAAGGATCCCGATGGTCTATGCATTTTGACGGAGCCTCCAATGCTTTGGGTAACGGCGTCGGCGCTGTAATCATATCTCCCAAAGGAACTCATACTCCACTCACCGCCCGATTGTGTTTCAACTGCACTAACAACATGGCAGAATATGAGGCATGTATCATGGGTCTACAAGCTGCAATCGACTTAAGAATCAGGTTTCTGAGTGTCTTCGGAGATTCCGCTCTCGTGATCAATCAGATCAAAGGCGAGTGGGATACGAAACACCCAAATCTCATTCCTTACAAGGAGTATGTGTCAACCTTGCTTCCCCACTTCGAAGAAATAACTTTTGAGCACTTCCCAAGAGAGGAGAATCAGCTAGCGGACGCACTAGCTACGATGTCTTCAATGTTCAAAGTTAAATGGGACAATGAGGCTCCCCGGATCATTATCTGGAAGTTGGACGAACCGACATACTGCTGTGAGCTTGAGGCTGAGAAGGTGACTGAAAAACCCTGGTATCATGAGGTGAAGAGGTACTTGGAAGCTCAGGAATACCCTGAAGGTGCATCTGTCAATGACAAGAAGTTCATGAGGAGGTTTGCGGCAAAATTCTTCCTCAGCAACGGCATTCTCTACAAACGGAATCATGATTCAACTCTACTACGTTGTGTGGATAAGGCTGAAGCAGAGAGGATCATGATAGAACTACATGAAGGTACATTCGGGACACATTCCAGTGGACACACCATGGCTAAGAAAATCCTTCGGGCAGGATATTTCTGGTCCACAATGGAAGCTGATTGTTACCAACACTCCCGAACTTGTCACAAATGCCAGATCTATGCTGACAAGGTGCATATTCCTCCAGTTCCTCTGAACGTCTTGACAGCACCTTGGCCTTTTGCAATGTGGGGCATTGATATGATCGGTGAGATCCGACCGACGGCATCCAATGGGCATCGCTTCATCTTAGTGGCGATCGATTATTTCATAAAGTGGGTTGAGGCAGCTTCCTACGCCACAGTAACCAAGAGCGTCGTGGCACGTTTCATCCGACATAATCTGATCTGTCGGTACGGCGTCCCGGAAAGAATCATTATGGACAATGGTACCAATCTCAATAACACGATGATCACTGAACTCTGTAAACAATTCAAGATACAACATCACAATTCTTCTCCCTACCGGCCGAAGATGAATGGGGCTGTAGAGGAAGCTAATAAAAATATCAAGAAAATTATGCAGAAGATGACAGTGACCTATAAAGATTGGCACGAGATGTTACCATTCGCTCTTCATGGATACCGTACCTCAGCAAGGACGTCAACCGGGGCAACTCCTTTCTCCTTGGTCTATGGCATGGAGGCAGTCTTGCCAATTGAAGTCCAGATACCCTCTCTCCGGATAATGAAGGATGTAGACTTGAGTGAAGATGACTGGATCCAGACTCGACTTGATCAATTAAATCTGATTGACGAAAAAAGGCTCACCGCTATCTGTCATGGTCAGACGTATCAAAAACGCATGATCAGGGCATTCAACAAGAAAGTCAAACCACAAGAGTATCAAGTTGGGGACCTGGTAATCAAACGCATCATCCTTCCTCAAAGTGATCCCCGGGGCAAATGGACCCCTACGTACGAAGGGCCATTTGTGGTTAAACATGTGTTCTCAGGAGGAGCCATGATCCTAACCACCATGGATGGTGACGACCTTCCTCACCCCGCCAATGCAGACATAGTGAAAAAATACTACGCATGAATAAAAGACCCGCTAGGTTGACATACCTAGGCAAAAATAAGGGCTTCCCGACGAACCAAAAGGGTTCGGGCAAAAATAAGGGACGAAATGAAAAAAATCTGTACACCCGGCAAGTCGAAAACCTGAAAAGGCGGCTTGGGCAAAAATGGGTATCCCGGTGGACTGAAAACCCGAAAGGGCGGTCCAGGCAAAAGTTAGGGATAAAGCGTAACACTATGTCTCATTGGATCTCTTCGCATCCGGAATTCGGCATCGACTATCTGGCTCAGATTTCGGCATCGACCAATCAGCTTCATCTTCGACCAAGCAGCAAAGTGATGAGACGCTTGAAGACATAAAGGCGATAGCAGAGTTGGAACCCAGTGGGATTGTTCACATAGCTGTTTTGTCTTCTTTTCAAAATTGTAAATTCTATGTTATTTGGCGGCGTCCTCTTACTAGGATGTCAGCCTCTTGTACAAAAACGCCTATTCACAGGCAAAATTCAAATCAATACAAATTCACTTGTCTATACAAATTGCCATTGTTTTTCCTTTTTCTGTTTTGTCTTGCGAAGAACGTCCAATGTTCATTTTTGATATATGCATTTGACATTAAAATCGCTGGTTCATAAATATTTACGTATGAAACAAGAGATTGATTACAGGTGACATCAGAAACAGGGGCAATGTGGAGTTGTCTGATGCAGTCTGGTTGCTTTGTCCGCCAAGGTACCCAGGTAGATTCGACTGAAGAATATGACCAAATCATCTCAACGCCCCGCAGAATAAGACAAGATTCAGCAATATTTTCTCTAAGCGGAGTTGATTCCCCGTCGATCCTGAAAAGGCACAAAATTCCCCGGCAGGTCTTAAAGCTCATCCCCAGTAGATTCTGGAAGCTTATCCCCTGCAGGGTACAGACGTCTCTCCCGAGCTTTATTCAAAGTTATTCCTCACAAGAGCTTATAACTGGGTTATCCTTAGCTAATTACCACGGAAAGATCATCCCCAACGGAGTTTATCATTCAATCCCCCAGCGGAGTTTATCTTTGGTATCCCCAACAGAGTTTTTATCCCCAGCGGGATCCATCATTGAAGTCCTCAGCAGGCCTCTCATCAAAACTTCAGCAAAGTATCTCGGCCCCAGGGCAACTCCCCGGCCGATCGTCAAGGATTTATTTTCCTAAGACGGAGTTACATTCATAAACATTTCACACTTCCATACATCTTGCTTACATACATGATAAAGTGCATACAACACTATCTCATGTTGAACATCACGACAACATGCATAGCATACATCATGATATTGCGTACAACTTATGTTTTTGCCTTTTCAGGGAAAAAGACAATCCCAAAGACAACTACCTTCAACTGTCACAAATTCCAGATTCGATACCTGTATCTAGCCAGGGCATATCTGAGAGTGATCAGTTTCCAGACTCGATTCCTGTATCTAGCCAGGGCACGTCTGAAGAGTTCGAAGATTCGATTCTTGTATCTGGCCAGGGCACGTCTAAATAGTTCGAAGATTCGATTCCTGTATCCAGCTAGGGCATATCTATTGACAACATTTCCAGATTCGATTCCTGTATCCAGCCAGGGCATATCTATTGACAACATTTCCAGATTCGATTCCTGTATCCAGCCAGGGCATATCTGTTGACCACATTTCCAGACTCGATTCCTGTATCTAGCCAGGGCACGTCTGAAGAGTTCGAAGATTCGATTCCTGTATCTAGCTAGGGCACGTCTGAAGAGTTCGAAGATTCGATTCCTGTATCCAGCCAGGGCATATCTATTGACGACCATTTCCAGATTCGACTCCTGTATCCAGCCAGGGCACATCTGTGAGCCACCTATTATAGATTCGATACCTGTATCCAGCCAGGGCATATCTGCATAAGGAGATTGAAGATCAAACACCTGTAACAAGCCAGGAAAACATCTGCCTTTCTCAGATACATAAAGTTCTCGCTAAGGAATCTCTTGTGCGATCAACACTTCCAAATGGCATCTGTAAGCCCATTCCCGACAAAGTTCTGTCACATCTCCAGATGGCATCTATAAGCCCATCTCCCTATCCACCACCTCTCCAAATGGCATCTATAAGCCCATTCCCGCTGTCACATTCGTTGATACTCCAACATGCGAGTGCAAATTTCTGGGCACTCTGGTGTCCAATCTCCTTTTACCTTCGAGTTGCGAAAGGCAAACTTGCCAATCTAACTCTTCAGGTTCAAGAAGATTGAACATGGGCAACTGTTGTACCCCAAAATTTGCCCTCCCTTTCTTCAGGAAACCATCTTGGATTTTTTCAAAGTCCCCCTGAAACAAATCCAAGTCCTGAGTTATCCTTTTTGCCCAAGCAAGCCACTTACAAGAGCAAGATGATCTCACGAACTCCAGAAACAACACTTTTATCTTGAGAAAAAAAAAATCAAATTCTAAGTACTTAGAATGCTTCTCTAAAATAAGTGTTTTTAAAAAAAATCAGCGCTTCAGAACTTCTGGACCCATTCCAGATGAAGACGGTCAGAAGTTGCAAGCTTGGCTCAGCGTGGTCAGAAGTTGGCTCTTCAGCAGCTACATCAGTTCAATCAGAAGTTGTAAACGTGGTTCAGAATGTAAGCCTCAAACAGAGCATGCCCTTTCAGCAGTTACACAAGCTCAGTCAGAATTTGCTAAAGGAATGCAAGAGAAGCAGGAGAGTCTGAAGGCTCCTTCAGAACAGGTTGAAATCAGAAGATGAAAGATCAGAAGAATGGGTGTTACACTGATACAGAATCTCTAAGTCCAGATTGTCCAGAAGCAAATCCAAGAAACATACCAGAAAACCAGGAGAATCTCCAGAACTTACTAAGACAACAGGTAGCCAAGGCCAGAGCATGGTTTACGCTGCTGATTCAACGCTGGTTTCCATTACTAGAATATTGGTATTGACAGGTCTTATCACCATTTAATACCCATTAATGCTTCCAACCACTCCTGAGCATTCACGCGTGGCTTGGAAAACTCTTTTGCACAGATACTGGCATGGGTCTTCACGCCATCGCCCACTTCAGAGGTCACTTCTCCCCAATCTACGCCTGCTGCTGCAACCTAGGCTGAAAGCTATCTGTATCACAACTTCCCAGGAATTTCTGTCAAAGAACAAATTCAAACTCTGTTGGCGCCTTAAATGTTCAAGGCATCCACAAGAACTTTGCCTATAAATAGAGAGCTTTCACCACTGCAAAAGGCGTTCAAGAAAAGAAACAGAAAAATTGCTAAGAGAAAAACAGAATTCCTAGCAACATAGCGTTCTGAAACTCTGCCAAAATCTCCAGTTTTGTTCCATAACTTTGAGTTTCTCACCTCCAACTTCATCAAATATCCAGTTCTTTTCTGTAAACCAAAAACACTCTTTCCAAACTTCTGACCCTACACACGTATACACCTTTACTTCCCCTTTTCAAAATCTGTCCAGAACACCACCAGAACCAGAACCAAAAGCTAAATTTTCACTCACCAACTTTTCCAAACAGTCAGGTAAGCACCTGCTGACCCTCATCACACTGTTAAGCATCATCAGTTGTGCATATTCAAGTAACATAATGTAAATATTCATGTTATTACTGTTTATGTTCTGAGGATTTTCATACCTCAGAACATTCTGAGCCAGTATAGGACTTGCCTGTGACCTTGGTGATTCTGACCCCTGAAACATTTTTGCTATTTGCTGGATCTGTTCCAAATATGTTTCCTGTTTTGTGGAATAACAACAGAATTGCAGATGTTCTGGTTAGTACAGGAAAAAGCCAAGTGCTGACTTTAACGTTAGCACATCTGAAGCCTGTTTTGCTGTCAATGATATCAGAACCTCTGAGAGTTATTGCCTTTTCAACAGAATCAGAACTTCTGGTTTCTCCACTAACAAACTTCTGTCTTGCAGCGCAGGGAAATCAGAACTTCTGATTTCCCCACTAACAAGGTTCTATTTTGCAGGTGCTAGAGTCAGAAGTTCTGACTCATCCAGTTTCACTAACAGGTTGATCATCTGGCAGCGGATCTGAGTCAGAACTTCTGATGACCTCCCAGCAGCGCGCGGGCTCCCTCTCTCTCTATATATATCTTGTTTTTTGCTATTTTCTTTTTTGTCTATTTTTCTCGTTGAACCCCCCATGTACAAATGTGTATCCCCCTCCCCTAATTGTTGTAATAGCGTAGGATTTTATATTTCCGCTTCTTATTGCTAGTAATTAGGACATGTATGGCAAGATAAAATCAATGAAATAGAAAAACCTAATTCAAAGAAAAAAAAAACTCTTGTATGGAATAAAACACACTTGCACACTAACACCCCTAGGGTTACATCCACTTGTTGCCTTTCAAAATTGGGCCATATTGCATGTTAGGTCTCTTTGGGCAAAACAAATAACTCAAATGATCATAGTCCCTCGATGACGCTTTTTTTGCCTAAAATGATCAAAATCCCTTAAAGAAAAATTGCCCAAAGATACTTGGCACCATTGCAATTATGGTCTAAACGACGACCCACGCCCGTCCCGTTCACATCCTAACACAAGATTGTCCACCAAATACAATGGTGGAACAAAATTGGTAAAAGGGTTAAAAACATAACAAAAATCTTTGAGAACTTTAGGGTAGATCGCTCTTAAGTACCTGTCAACTTGCAAAACAAAAACACTTGCCTGTTTTTAAACCACACCTCACAACACTTTCAAAATGACTTTCCAAAACAAATGAAAACCTTTTCAAAAGACATACACCTTTGTATACATCCCAACATGGATCATTACAAAGGTTGCCACCACATTGGCCTCTTTTCAAAACACTTTTCAAAAAACACACACACACAAAGCACCATTTCAAACAATTGAAAACAAAAGGCAAGTGATCTAAGCAAGTAACTAAGAGCCCATGGATAGCCATGGATAGAAAGGGTGCTAATACCTTCCCTTTCTATAATCTACTCCCCGAATCCAAGAAAAATCTCAAAGGTTTTTGCTGTGCTTTTTAAACCTTTCCTTAGGATAAAATAAAAAGTCGGTGGCGACTCTTGCTCAACCGAAACATTTGCAAAAACAAACGCGAAACCTCAAGTCAGTTATCCCACCGTATCACACTCCCGAACCGAGAGCAATCTCTTTAAGGAATTTTTCTGTGCTTTTGTCCTGTCCATATTGGAGAAAATAAAAGACGGTGGTGACTCTTGCTTCCGCGACATTTCGCGAACCAGCTTTAAAACAGTCAGTTCCAGATCCAGCGATCACAGCCTCCAATTTTGATGCCGCCGATTGAAGGAAGACCTCTAATCATGTACTTAATAGTGCTAGAGAACTCAATGGGGTGTGTGTCGGGGCAGTATGACAAGTCTGGTCGAAAAGAGCATGCAATATACTACCTTAGCAAAAAGTTTATCGACTGTGAAACAAGATACTCATTGCTCGAGAAAACTTGCTGCGCTTTGGCATGGGCTGCTCGTCGATTAAGACAGTATATGTTAACTAACACTACCTTATTGATATCTAAAATGGATCCTATCAAATACATCTTTGAGAAGCCCGCTCTCTCTGGAAGAATAGTAAGATGGTAAATGATCCTGACCGAATACGACATTTAGTACACAAACCAAAAAGCAATTAAAGGGAGTGTATTAGCTAATCATTTGGCTCATCAGGCTGTGGACGACTACCAATCCATGAATTTTGAGTTCCCAGATGAGAACATTATGTTAGTAACTGATTGTGAAGAACCTGGACCGGATCAAGGACCTGAAAAAGGATCTCGATGAACTATGGTTTTTGACGGAGCTTCCAACGCACTTGGAAATGGCATCGGTGTTGTGATCATATCTCCCAAAGGTTGTCTTACTCCTTTCACTGCCAGACTATGTTTCAATTGTACCAAAAATATGGCTGAATATGAAGCATGCATTATGGGTCTCAAAGCTGCTATCGACTTGAGGATCAAATTCTTGAGTGTATTTGGAGACTCGCCCTTTGTAATCATCCAAATCAAAGGAGAATAGGACACGAAGCATCCTAATCTCATCCCTTACAGAGAGCATGTGTTGAAACTGATTCCATACTTTGAAGAAGTTACCTTTGAGCATTTTCCACGAGAGGAAAATCAACTAGCGGACGCGCTAGCTAATGTGTCATCCATGTTCAAGGTCATGTGGGATAACGAAGCTCCTCAGATCACTATTGAGAGAATGGATGAACCAACATATTGTTACGAGGTTGATACTGAAGAAGCAGTGGACAAACCTTGGTTCCATGAAGTAAAAAGATACCTTGAAGCACAAGAGTATCCCGAGGGAGCTTTAGTCAATGATAAAAAGTTCCTAAGAAGATTCTCTGCCAAGTTCTTCCTCAGTAACATAATCCTCTATAAACGCAATCACGATTCTACTTTGCTCTGGTGTGTGGATAAAAGTGAATTAGAAAAAACCATGGTACACGAAGGTACCTTTGGCACCCATTATAGTGGACACACAATGGCTAAAAAGATCCTACGGGTAGGATACTACTGGTCCACTATGGAATCAGACTGTTATCAGCATTCATGAACTTGTCACAAGTTCCAGATCTATGCTGATAAAGTACATGTGCCTCCGGTTCCCTTGAACATTTTGACTGCTCCTTGGCCATTCTCAATGTGGGGCATCAATATGATTGGGGAGATTAGACCTACAGCTTTTAACGAGCACCGCTTCATCCTCGTCGCCATTGATTACTTCACAAAATGGGTTGAGGCAGCCTCATTTTCTTCTGTTACCAAGAACGTTGTGGCCCGATTCATCAGACATAACCTTATCTGTCGGTATGGTATTACAGAAAGAATCATCACAGATAATGGTACCAATCTCAATAATACTATAATCTTTAAGATCTGCATGCAATTCAAGATCCAATATCATATCTCTTCTCCTTACCGGCCAAAGATGAATGGCATTGTAGAAGTTGCTAATAAAAATATCAAAAAGATCATACAGAAGATGACGGTGACATATAAAGACTGGCATGAGATGTTACCATTTGCTCCCCATGGTTACCGTACCACAGTGCGCACATCAATAGGGGCAACTCCTTTCTCTTTGGTATACGGTATGGAAGTTGTCCTACCCATTGAAGTCCAGATCCCTTCCTTGAGAATCTTGAAGGATGCAGGTTTGAGTGAAGACGAATGGGTTTAGACTCGACCAATTAAACCTGATTGACGAGAAAAGGCTCGTGGTTGTCTGTCATGGTCAGATGTACCAAAAACGTATGATTAAAGCTTTTAACAAGAAGGTCAGACGTCAGGTATATCAGGATGGTGACCTAGTAATCAAGCGCATCATATTGCCGCAAGGTGATCCCAGGGGCAAATGGAATCCCACATACAAAGGTCCATTTGTGATCAAGAACATATTTTCTGGTGGAGCCATAATCTTAACTACTATGGACGATGACGACCTTCCGCACCCTGTAAACACGGACATAGTTAAAAGATACTACGCATGAACAAAGACCCGCTAGGTTGACTGGCCTAGGAAAAAGTAAGGGCATCCCGGAGAACCAAAAGGGTTCGGGTAAAAATTAGGGATATACATATGAAGAAATTTGTACACCCTGCAAGTCAAAAACCTGAAAAAGGCGGCTTGGGCAAAAAGGGTATCCCGGTGGACTTAAAACCCGAAAGGGAGGTCCAGGAAAAAGTTAGGGATTTTAAGCGTATGACTATGTCCCGTTGGATCACCTTACAACCAATATTCAGTATCAACTATGAAGCTCAAGTGGTACTAGTCAATCCAGTCACCTTCAGACAAGCAGCAAAAGAGATAAGACACTCAAAGACATAAAGGCAATAACAGAATGGGAACCCAATGGGATAGTTTCACATAGCTTTTCTTTTCCTATGTATAGTTTCCATTCTTACGACGACATTCTCTTACTAGGATGCCCGTCTCCTTGTACAAAAACTCCTATTATAGGCATAATTTCTTCAAATTAATACAAAAAAATATCTCTTTGAAAGTGCAAAACTATTTTTTCCTTTAATCTTCCTGTTTTGTTTGCGAAAACGTCCAGTGATTATTTTTGAACATATGCATTTGAATGTGATTACTTTTTACAAATACACGCATAAAAAACAGAAAGACAATTACTAATGGCTTTAAGAAATGGGACAATGTCTAAAGGCCATCCACAAAATCTCCGCAAATACTTTCTCCAACAGGTATAGAGGCAGGGACATCCTACTATAAATTCACTACCATATCCTCAGCATACATCCTAATGATGTCAGGTGTTATTTTATCCCCGACGGAGCAAAAAACTTCATATTACTTACCCGACATCTCAAAGAATTCCTTAGCCTGGTTCACAAGATTTTCGGATTCCCCAACAGGATTTCATAAAAAATCCCAAGCAGTTCATGGAGTTTCCCTTCCTCAGCAAAGTTTATTTCTATAACAAAGGAAATCCATCTCCCAACATTTCAACTTCAACAAAATTTGAAGACTTACACTCTTCATCCCCAACAACAATCAGGGATTTATTTTCCCTAGTTCAACAATACAGCAATAGAACGACTGACACGTTCATACATTGCATTCATACACCATTTTACAAGCGTCATAGAATATTCAGCATGAATTCATATATCACGATCTCATTTATTTTGAGAGCATCATTTTCACTTCATACATCATGATATTGCATGCATCTAATTCTCTACCTTTTCAGGAAAGATCGACAGATGAATGTCATCACCAATTTTTAGCAAGTTCCAGATTAATACCTAAAACCAGACAGAACAAATATCTGTGGACGACCAATTATAGATTAATACCTGAAACTAGACAGGAAAACTATCTACATGAACAGATTGAAGATTAACACCTGAAACCAGACGGGAAAACTATCTTTCTTTCTCTAAGGTCAGAGATTAATACCTGAAACCAGACAAGACAACTATCTCAAACTACATACAAAAACAAGTTCCAGATTAATACCTAAAACAAGATAAGACAACTATCAGTGAGCAACTGATTATAGATTAATACCTGGAACCAGACAGGACAACTATCTACATGAGTAGATTGAAGATTAACTCCCGAAACAAGACGGGGAAACTATATTTCTTTCTCTTAGGTTAGAGATTAATTCCTGAAACCAGACATGGCAACTATCTCAACGACCAACAAAAGCAATTTCTAGATTAATACTTGAAACAAGACAGGACAACTATTTGTGAACAGCTGATTGTGGATCAATTCCTGAAACACGACAGGGTAACTATCTACATGACCAGACGAAGCAATCTTATACGGGTTCCTTCTCATGATCTCCAGATGCAGCCTTACATGGGCTCATCCTGAAGCAATCTTACACGGGTTCCTTCTCATGATCTCCAGATGCAGCTTTACACAGGCTCATCCTGAAGCAATCTTGCATGGGTTCCTTCTCATGATCTCCAGATGCAGCCTTACACGGGCCCATCCTGAAGCAATCTTACATGAGTTTCTTCTCACAATCTCTAGATGAAGTTTAACACGGACTCATCCTGAAGCAGCCCTACACAGGCTCCTTCTAATACATTTCCAGATAACAGTTAATTTCATTCTCCCCAGCAAGTTACTATGAAACCTGGATTCTAACCAGAAAACAACAAACTTTCATCTCTCTAGTCCAGAGATAACTCCTCAGTAGAGCCATGGACAACTAAAGCTCCTAGACTCTATTCCCCCACAAAGTTTTCCTCAAGCAGGAGAATAACAGAAATCAACATTCCCCAACGGAGCCCTCCTCAGGCAACATGAATAGGAATCCCCACAAAGAGACCTCTTATAAAGTCAACATCTACTTTGGATGTCATCTGTAAGCCCATCTCCAACAGCTCTCAGTCATCTTCTCCAAATGGCACCTTTAAGCCCATTCCCTACATAGTCAACCATCACATCATGCGGGTGCAAATTTCTGGGAACTCTAGTATTCAATCATATTCCACCTTCAGATCACGAAATGCAAACAAGCCAATCTAAATCTTCAGGTTTAAGAAGATTGAACAGGGGCAACTATTGTACCCCAAAATTTACCCTCCTTTTTCTCAAGACATTTTCTCACAAGGATTTTCAAAAGGGCAAGTTTGCACAAGAACAATTGGATTTTTGGCTCTCAAGCATCAAATCAAAGAATAGTAAGTTAGCCTTGATTCATAAGCTTCAATTAGGCATCTAAAACCCTTCGAGCAAGCTTTGTTTCACAAGCTTCGATTGAAAATTTGGCCTCCTTCGATGCATGCCTAATTCACAAGCATCGATTGGGTGCTGGGCCCCTTCGATTAAGTTCAATTCACAAAGCTTCGACTGAGCATTGTCTGATTCAGGCTTGCCTTTGATTCAGAAGGAAATAACTTCCTCTTCATGCTTGCCTTCGATTCACAAGGCAAGAGCTTCTTTCATGTGTGCTTCGACCCACAAGGAAATGCCTTCCTCTGTGTGTGCCTTCGGCGCACAAGGCAAAGACTTCCTCTTCATGCTTGCCTTTGATTCACAAGGCAAAAGCTTCTTTCATGTGCGCTTCAACCCACAAGGAAATGACTTCCTCTATGCGTACCTTCAGCGCATAAGGCAAAGGCTTCCTCTTCATGCTTGCCTTCGATTCATAAGTTTTCTACACTTTGACACATAGTAAGGTCCATTCGAAGAAACACATAGGTTTCCTTCGAAGGACCTACAATTGGTCCATTCGAAGGACACGTAATTGTGGGAAACCAATTTGTTTCATGATGAGTCTTGGTCCAAGATGCTTGCTGGCCAAAATCCTACATGCTGCCAAGCCCAAGCCTCCTTTATAATTACATTCGAAGGAGGCAAAAAAAGAAGCTTCGACTGGCCAGAAAGGAGTTTTTGATTGGGCTAGTTGAAAAGTTTCAGATCAAGCTACTAAGGCTGGTAGTGGTTCAATCGAAGAGGCCACAGTGATGAGGCCTGAAGCCATTCGAAGGAAGCAACTCAGGGCCAATCGAAGAACAAGGCTTGAGGGCATTCAAAGGAGCCAGGGATTGAAACATGTCCAGGTTCATCCCAAAACCCAAAGGGGTAGGAATTCATCAAAAATGGAAATCCTTTAATTTGTCTGATTTTGATTTCAAAGCCTAGTTAATGATTGTCCCTTGCCATTTCCATTCCCCTCTACACCCCTATAAATATAGGCTTAAGGACACATTGCCAAAGGACGGAAAAAAAAGAGATAAGAAACACATTGGCAAATGAAAGTATTTTTGCCACACACGCACGCTCACCCTACACTGCATCATACATAAACATTCTTGTCCATACACGCATAAGCTAGACGAAAACCTTACATCCAGGAGTCCATATTAGCCCTTAAGCAAGCATCTCCACGCTCAAAGCCATAGGGATTTACGCGTCTTCTATTAGTAAGGGTTTGCAAAACCAAAACTGCACCTTCATACCATTTAAATACATATTGCACATATATTTTTATTACTAATGATACTTGTATTTGAATAAATATGTTGCATGCAAGCTAAGGTGCAGGGATGAGATCGTGCCATTGTTAGGGCACGATCTAAGTTTTACTTAAAATCTCATGACTTAGGGTGTTTCAGGCCAAACAAACCCAGATTCAGACTCAGAGGGTTTAAATTAGGGAGAGGTTCGAATTAGGGGGGTAAGGTCCCCCTGGATCTTTAATGTTTATTTATTTTGCAGGAAAACA
Source organism: Vicia faba (assembly GCA_948472305.1). Classification (NCBI taxonomy): domain Eukaryota; kingdom Viridiplantae; phylum Streptophyta; class Magnoliopsida; order Fabales; family Fabaceae; genus Vicia; species Vicia faba. Next base: position 849,773,033 of record OX451735.1, on the reverse strand, counting down.
TTTTCCCCAACAGAATACTATTTAGACCTTCGAAGAAGCCAAGCTTCAAACTGGGTGATACAGGAACCTCTTGCCAATTGTACTCAGATTCGAATTAGGAGGGAAATCGAATTAAGGGGAAAGACCTGGGTTCGACACCCGGGTCAAGCGTTTTATTTTTCTAACGTTTCATTTGCAGATTCAATGTTGGCATATCCCAAGCGTGCGCCATACATCCTTCGATCCTCGCCATGAGATCCCAACGCATCCAGATCCAATATACTCAGACGTGCCACTCATCATGCACTCTTAAGGAGTTCCCTTACTGGATCCAGTGCAACCTCTGGGCTCCCTTTGACTTGGGCCTATGTTGTTTTCAAGATCATACCACCCTTTTTTACTTTTCTAGCCTCCCCCTTTTCCGTTCTTTTATTTATTTGTTTTTATTATTTTCTTTATTTCTATTTCATTACAAACATTAAAATAAAAAATCATAAAAAACATTAGGCTTAGTTTCCCTTTTAGATTAAATTTTGTTAATTAATTATTTAATTACTTTAACATTATTTTTATTAAAAGTAAAATTAATTTAGACTTAGGTCTTAAATATTAAAATCAAACCACAAAAATACCAAAAATATTGTTTTCTTAATACTTAGGCTTTTTAGGACATTTGATTTTCTTTCTAAACAACCTCTTCTCATTTGTTTTCTTCTATTTTTCTTTTATTATTTAAATCCTAGAAAGAATGTATAGGTCGCGTTTTTTTGGATTTTGTAATAGTTAGTTTATATTTTCGCATTTGTTCCTAAATATTATAACTGCTCATAGGATGTAATAGCGTAGGATTTACTTTCCGCATTTTATAATTCCTGTACATATTAACTGTTAGATGTATGGTAATAGGATTGTATGATAAGAATTAAAACCAACGCTAGAAAACTTAACACAAGACAAAAATAACTGAAAACAAACACATTTGCACATGTGCACCTCTAGGGTACTCCCACTTTGGTTGCCTTCGGAAAAATAGTCACAACTCTCGAAACGTGAGATATTTCAGTGGCTACCCTCCGGTTTAAAAAATATCATAAGTCCCTCGATGACCCTCTCGGCGCTGCCTCGGTAAAAAATGATCTTAAAACCCTAGGGTAGTTACTAAGATTTCTTGCCCATTTGCCTTTGTGACTATAAAATGTCCCTTCGAATGTCCCTCAAACATCCAAATGACTAGAGCTACCTAATCACTAATAGTAGGCTAGCACTTCCTAAATGAAATGAGGAAAAGAACGAACCTTTCGAGTAGAGTAGATAGTTCCTAGATGTTATGCTCAAAAACAAACTTTTACACATACAAAAAATTCTTTCAAAACATTTTCAAAAAACGCTTTATCAACACTCTTGAGGACTGATACAAGAGTTATCATAAAGTGAATCGCCACACTAAGGCATTTCAAAATACTTTTCAAAAACACACACAAAAATACAAGGTATTTCAAAAATGAGCTAAGCATCTAAGAGCCCGTAGAAAACTACGGATGGAAATGGTGCTAACACCTTCCCTTTCCATAATCTACCCCCCTTACTCAGAAAACTCTCGAAAGGTATTTTTCTGTTCTTTTCACCCTTTCCTTTGTTGGATAAAAGAAAAGTCGGCGGCGACTCTTTCTTACCGCAACATTTGCAAACACAAATGCAAAACCAGTATAACAGTCGGTTCTGCCACCATATCACACTAAGGCTCTTTATTTGAACCTTAGCGATGTAAAAAGGAATTGGACAAAACAAAGTTGCACATCAGGTTTTCATTTGAGATTTATGATAACCAAAGCTAAAGAGTTTGCAGAAAATAAGGATTAGGTCACGTTCAACGCACTTTTGGCCGCCATGATTTATGGTATTGTCATCTTTCTCAATATGGAGAATTTCGTAGACTTCTGAGCAATTTGAATTTTCATGAATGGAAACCCGGTTTCGACGATCCTTGCCAACACCTATTATGCCATGCATTCTTGACATGGAAAAAAGGGGAGTCTTGTCTGTTGCATTCATATTTTGTATAAATGATTTATGCTGCATATACCCACAAGAGGTCCATTTGTCGACTTCACAAATACTATTCTTTGGTCTCAACGAATCATGACTCTTAGTTCTTATGATGTTGTCTGGAACAACATAAGAGGCGTAAGAGAAATCATTATAAGTTGTGGAGGATTTTCTAACATTTCGCTCATGGGTAAAAAGGGTTGTATTGATTATAATCCTATCTTAGCACGTCGACAGCTAGGATACATTATGACAGATAAGCCTCTTGATCGTGAAGTGGAACAAACTATTTATTTAGGAAAGGTGAGGATCATATCTTATTAGAAAGGATAAAAGCTGCTTTGGATCAAGTTCATAGGAAGGGAACCGTTTTCTTTGATCCAAGGGGATGTTTAGCTCTTGATCCATATGTACAGTGGGTCAAGAATCGAGCAAAAGTGATACTGATGCCTTTCAAAAGGGAAGCACTATTATATTCGCAGCCTACTTTTGATCCACCGGTCGATGTTCAGTCAAAACCAGATGGAACAGTCAACCAATCACTTCTTCCGGATGTATCAAAGTTTATACCTTTGGAAGTTTACGAGCAGTCTAAAGCTGATAGTCTCAAATTAGAATTGGAAAAGCAGGAGCAGAGTATGGAGCTTTCTTTTGCTGCGCAAGAAAAGAAGAGGTTGCTTCATGAAGCTAAGCTGAAAGACAAAGTGCTATAAGAGCATGGGTTGCTTAAAATATTAAAGAGGCTGAGAGTCGAAGGTTCTCACACTTTAATTCAGACAGAATTTGTGGGAAAGGTTTAAGCCGATCTCACAAAAAGTCAACAGAAGCTCGAAAATCTTCGGGTTTCCAAAGACAAAATGCAAGCAAATCACAAAGAAGAAGTCAAAGCTTTAAAGAAACGGATTTGAGAAGAAGAATATAAATCTCAGGAAGCTTACAAATAGTGAGAGAGTTTGGAGAAGCAGGTTCAAAGTCAGCTAGTGCAGATTGACCAGCTCCAAATTCAACTCAAGATGAAAGATGATCAAAAGCTAGCAGTCGAAGCCCAGTTGAAAGGGATAGGTGCCTAGTTGGCTCAAGTAACTGAAGAATTGGCAAAGCTCAAAGCTCAGTTTGGAGTTTGACATCAGTTCTCAGCTTTTGTTGATTTCTTTGTACTTGTTAGGTTCACCGCCAGATATGTTGGACGAGTTCCTTTTTACTTTTATCTATATGAAGTCGTTTTATCGAGAATCTTGTGTATGGATGATTATTTTCTTATGATATGAGCAGTCTCTTTCTTTAATGATAATTTGTTTATATCTTGTTTCTTTTTTGTCCTTGATGGAAAATCTAGGATTTTCCTAGAAATGGTGAAACATTTCATGCATAATCATGCATTCATGCATATCATATCATATCATATCATGACATGTGGTTCCAGCCGGATTTCTTATCTTTGATCTGGGTTTTCTTTTCAGAAGATTGCTACTGCAAACTCTCAATGTTACAACACTTGAAGTAATTCCAGAAGACATATGGAACAGATTCAGGCAAATGTTGTTGCTATGGGTGTCAAGATGGACACTCGTGTTGACCAAATGATGGGGATTATCCAGAACATGGCCCGTCAAAAAGAAGAGAGGAGAGCTTTTATTGTGAGGCCCACTGCAACTGCAAATAATGGGAATGAGACTCTGATCATCAATCCTCAAGGGGTCATTGTTAACAATCCGAATGGCACTTAGAACTTGTTTTAATTGTTGGCTTTAGTTCCGTTGCATTTGTTTTAGCATTCAAGTGACGATTATGTCAAGTTTTATCGATTTCAGAACAATTTTTCGTGCATGTTAAAATTGAGAACAATGTTGTCCAGTTTTCCATTTAACATGTGCATTGAGTTTTAATATTCATATGATTCATGTTTTTACTTCATTGGTTGATTATCGGACATGATGATTGAGTTGGCTTGATTTCAGTGTATTTTTCGGGTTAATTCTTAAGATAATGGAGGTGCTGTCCTAGTTTTGTAAGTTGCACTCGGAATGAGTTTTTGTTGTTGGTTTATGCATCATTTCACTTGTATTGGTTTTTGTTAGACATTTGCATCAAGTTGTATTGATTTCAGATCGATATTTCGTGTGATTCATGTTATGATGTACATGTTGCCCTGTATTTGGTTTTGCATTTCCATTGCTTGTTTAATCTTGCCGAATGCATGATATTATGTCATTTTGAGTTATGGTGTTGATTGTTTAATTGCAATTGATATTCCTTGTTATTTGCTAACTCAATTTTTGGGTTTTGTGCAAGTTTCCAAGGCATTGTCATGTGATATACGACGCTTGGATTATAGTCTTGTTGTATAGACTTATCTTGTGCAGGAACATGGTAGTCTTATTTTATAGGCTTATCTTGTGCAAGAACATGGTAGTCTTGTTGTATAGAATCGTATTGTGCAAGGCATTGATTTGGTGCGACGCATTACTCTTGCTTGCGACTTATGTTCCCATTGTGAAATTGGACTTACATTGGATATTGTATCTGATTTTATTTTTTTGTTGATTCTAGCTCGCTCGAAGACCATCAGGTTTCTTGGCTTGTATTTGCTAAATAACAGACTCTTATCCGTTTGGTGCATTTCCTGCTTATTTTTCCGCATTTGTTTACTGCTTTTCTGATGCCATGAGAAGTAGGACTAGAGATGCATGTTTTGGAAGTCCTTGCATTAGGCGGGCAATGTTGTTTTAAAAGATCTTTAGAAGCCAATTCCTATGTGCGCTTGTTTGCTTACAATTCAATTTGTTTACATTTGTTCCAAAGACCTCGATGAAGGCATCCCATTCCTATTTCCCATTGATAAGTCCTCAAAAGGAGGAAAGGCAATAGAGGGTCCGCAATCAATCCTGCCATTTCTAGTCCATTTCAGTCATTCACATGGAAGAGGGGTTTGTAATCAAACCCCCACAGTTTTTCTTTAGCTCACGTTTGTGAAACATTGACACTTTCATGTGATCTCATTATTTCCTTCTATCTCCTACCTCGATTCTTGATATCTTGGTCAAGTGCTTAGTCGCTTATGACGATTCACTTCTGTTATTCTCTTACCTCGATTATTTGATATCTTGGTTAAGAGTCGACATCCCTTTCTTTCTTTCCCTGATGTTTTGATATCACGATTAAGAACCACTATTTCCTTCATTGCGCTTGCCTCGACGATTTGATGTCTTGGCTAAGCATCCCTTTATCCTACCTTGATGATTTGATATCATGGTTAGGTTCCCCTTCCTCTGCCCTACCTTGATGATATGATATCGTGGTTAGGCATCTCACTCCTTATCTTATCTTGGTACAATGATACCTCAATTAGGTGTGTGCTACTTGAGTGAGTGGATACTCCTCAAGCTTTGTTTGTTTATTTTGGCTTGTCTTTAATTGTTTGCACCTTGTGGTTGTGGTTTCTTTAGGTTTTGAACCATTTCCATGCTCCCCTAGGATACACTTGTTTCGTTTCTGATGCAAGTTAGACATTAGGGTTGTTATCCATGCATGCTAACATACGTAGAGATTTCCCTTTCATCCTTGACCTTAGGGCCATCATTGTATGATAACATTAGGGATTAGATTTAGGATAGTTTCCCTTATACTTTTTCCTTTCTTTTTGCATCCTTAAGACTAAAACTTTTTCTTGGCAAATGCATAAAACAATTTAATAATACAAAAATCCTTTTTGAAGGTAAAAAACACCAACCAATTCAAACTTCATTTTTCCACTTGGCTTTTCTTTTAAAACCCTTTTCCAAGATAAAAAACATATAACAAACACAAACATGTGAGTCAAACTACGACGCTCTGATTCTTTAAAAGGGATACGTAGGCATCTGGTCGCAGAGCTCAACCAAGCAAAACATTGTAAATGTTCCTTCTTTTCCCCGTGTTTTCTTTTGCATGCATTCCCTCTTTGCATTTTTCATTTTAGCTCGTAAGCTGTATATTTGAACACACCTTTATATTAGACAACAAGAGTGGATCTCGTGGAGTACCACAGACGTGAGAGATGCTAATACCTTCCCCTTGCATAATCGACTCCCTTTCCCGTATCTCTCGGTCATTTGACGTTGATTTCACCCTTCTCAGGTTCACTTGATGTTTACCTTCCCTTCTTATGGAATAAAAATGTTTGATAGCGACTTCATTGATTTTATCTCGATGATATTTCTTCCGATTGTTTCACCTGATGTTAAACTCAGATAGTTTTAGTGACCATTTGAGCATCCTGTCTACCATGTCTGGACGACCGAGCAGCTATTTCATGGGCTGGTCCGTCCGTAACCACGATCGTGTAGGCTAGGAAGTAGTGTCTTAACCTCCTTGCCGCGTTGATGAGGGCCAGAGCTACTTTTTCGATTTTCTAGTATCTAATTTTTGGACCTTGTAAGGCCTTACTCGTAAAGTATATGGGTTTCTGCCCCTCAGGGGCTTCCCGAATGAAGGTCACGCTGACACCTTTGGCTTCCACGATGAGATAAAGGTATAGATTTTATTCATTGTCTAGTTGCGAGAGGAGCGGTGGCTGTGAAAGTGCTCATTTAAGGTGTAGGATGGCTTGTTCGCACTCCTTGGCCCACTCAAATGCTGCTTCCTTGCGAAGAAGTTTGAAAAGGGGAAATGTGTGTTGAGAAAATTTTGCCACAAAGCGAGATAACAAGGTGAGTATCACATTTAGAGATTATATTGATTTCTTAGAGTTCGACGTTGAGAATTCGAAGAAGGCCCTGTATTTGTTCGAGTTGGCTTTGATTCCTCGCTCTATTAGGTAGAAACCGAGGAATTTATCTGCTCGTACATTGAAGGTGCACTTCTCTAGATTGAATTGCATTTTTCATTTCCTTGCCTAGTCGAAGACCCTCTTTAAGTGAAGCGTATGATCAAACTCGTCTTGGGATTTCATGATCATGTCATCCATGTAGACTTCGAGCGTGTCTCCAATCTCTCATCGAAAGACTTTGTTCATCATTCTTTGGTATGTAGTGCCAACATTTTTTAAGCCGAAGGGCATTACATTATAGTAGTAGTTGCCCGAATCAGTCATGAAAGCCGTGTACTTTTTGTCTTCTTTTGCCATGGGGATCTGGTTGTTTCCAGAATATGCATCGATAAAAGACAACAATTTAAAACCAGCTGAATTATCAACTAATCTATTTATATTAGGAAAAAGATAAGCATCTTTGAGGTAAGCCCTATTAAGATCAGTATAGTCAACACACATTCTCCGTTTTCTATTTGATTTTTTGACAAGTACAACATTTGACAATAAGGTAGTGTATTGGGTTTCACATATAAAATTTGCCTCTAGGAGGTCTTTTACATATTTTTCAGCAGCCTCTGTTTTTTCGGGAGAATGATTGCGCCTATGTTGAGCTATGTCCCTAATGGCATGATCTATAGTCAGCTGGTGGCGTGACACTTCTGGGTCCAGCTCGGGCATCTCGGAGGCACTCCATGAGAATAAACCTGCATTTTCTCTCATGCACGCTTTTAGCTACTTCCTCGCAAGGTCGGGGAGGTCGGTGCTGATCTTCACTCCCTTGTTGGGATCGTTATCGAGGAGCATGACCTCGAACTCTCCGTCTAAAATAGGGCGTAGAGGATGAGTAAGCTCCTCCATGTTTTCGGACTTCAAGGAACTTCCCAGAGTCAGGAGAGTTTTTTTTCTTTCTTCTTCTAGTCCCTCAGGTTGTCTCTAGTGAAGCGACTGTCGAGGTCGATCGAGTCGACGTAAGGCAGCAGCTTCGGCTCTTCTGAGCTGCTGGGTCGGGAAGGCTTGTTGGCCATTTTGAGTGGTGCGCTGATGGCATTCATTCCCTTTGAGGTTGCCTTGAAACACTTCCTTGCGGCCTCGATGTCCCCGTGGAGAGTGGCGATGAGTCACTTTGAGGTGTAATACTTCATTTTTAAGTGCACGGTGGAGGGAACAACTATCAATTCGGCCAGAGTTAGCCTTCCCAAGATGCACTGGTATAAAGATGGGTAGTCTATTACCAAGAATTGGGTTTTGATAGATCTGGCCGTCTTGGTTTCTCCAAATATGATGATTAACTTGACGTAGCCCATGGTTTTATTACTGCACCGTTGAAGCCTTGAAGATCTAAGCACACGTAGGGAGTTACGTGTGTCTCATCAAGCTGTAATATAGTGAACAACTAGGAGTACATGATGTCGACCGGGCTTCCTTGATTGACCTGTATGCATCAGACGTCGAAGTTTGCCATCTATGCTCTTACAAGCAGAGGGATGCTGGAGTTGGAAGATCCATCGGGGAGCTCTTCGCGGTAGAATATGATGGGGACGGAGCTTCCCGAAAATTTGTTGAGAATGGAGTTCTTATTTGAGCTTGCATCAATTAGTTGGTCGAACCTCCTTTTCGCCGAACCCATAGTGAATATGTTGAATCCCCTCCTGATATGACCATGGAGAAGGGGAACTTCTCCCAGGGGCTGTATGTGGCAAGGTAGAGGGGGAAAACGGCCTCGTCAGGGATGTAGAAATCCTCTGGTCGTGAGATGCACATGGCGATCTGCATGTTGGTGTCATCGGAGGGTGATTTCTCCTCTTCGACCCTTTTTGATTCGGTGGCGTCATCACGAGGACCTTCTTTTTTCTTGGTATACTGCTTTAGGTGCTTGTCCCTAATTAGGATCTCAATTTCATCCTTAAGATGGATGCACTCTTTAGTTACATTCCTGTGGCTCTTGTGGAACTGACATTACTTAGTTTTGTCCATGTTAGGCTTGGACAGAGTTTTCCTGGGAAAGTGGACCCCAGCCTAGCGAAATTCTGAGTTCGCGCATTCAGACAGGATGTGCTCGCGAGATGCGGCCAGCGGTGCATAATCGTGATAGCAGCCAACATGCCCTTTATAATCCAGAGATTCACATGGTCTATCTTTTTTTCTTTTATCTGCTCCCCGACGAGATGTCGAGGAGTCATCATGCTTCGAGACTTTGGAGTTCTCTTGGTGTCACGAGTCCAGTATGTTATTGACAGCTTCCTTCTCCTCTTATTGGATGTATGCCTGGGTTTTGAGGAGGAGGGCATCTAGTGTTGTGGGTGTCTCGATACCAACTGCCTTGGTGAAATCGCTGCGGAGACGCAGTTCGCGCTCGAGCAAATATTTTTTCATACCACCGATCGTGGAGACCTGGACAACTTCACGGTTGAATCTTTCGATATACGCCCGAAGGGATTCGTCTTTCCCCTGTATGATTGCCTCAAATGATGTCTCATATTTTGGGTGGTGACGAGAGGCTCTAAAGTGTTTGGAGAATTGCTTCCCAAGATTCTTCCAAGAAGTGATAGACTCGTCGGAGAGACTTTTATACCATGCCATGACACCCTTCTTCAATGTAGTGGAGAATAATCGGTATTAGATGGCGTTCCTGACACCTCAATAGACGAGTAAAGCATTGACATTCTCCACTACAAGAATAATTTTAAATACCCATGAACATCTATCCGCGACCTTAAGCCATTGATAATAACTTTATATACCCACGGCCCCACCTTCGGTAAAGTTAAATTACAACGTATTTATTTTTACTAAGAGAATACGATTTTATTTTCGTATAGTGTACATACCAACTCATGATTGGATTGTGGTAGTATTTTATTTCCACCTAATTTTCTCTCATTAAAACCATACTCCCACCAAAATACTGATGATTACTCCTATGTATAAAACCATCACTCATCCAAACGCAGAAATAGGGCAACAATTGAAACAACCACATCGCGCATCTCCGTGATTTCTTCTCCTCTCTTTTGTGGGCGGCTTAGAGACAACTATACAAAATCATGTCTATTGTTCTCGTCCTTGCATGGAAACCGCATGAGATAGACAACAACACTATCATATCCAACATAATGTTACTAACGTCATTTCAATTTTCTCATACCGCAACATGATTTCATTCTTTTCATGAGTACTTAACCAATCTCATGGGTTGTTTATGTTTTTGGTATTACCAATTGCACTTCTTTATGATTCCAGGTCTTGAACTTGAACGTTGTATTGAGAATGTTTGGAATGATATTGTTGTTCTTTGTTTTTGTTATAGTTTCAGGTGGAAAACAATCCTTGTGATCCAATCTTGATGGTTTTTAGAAAATGTTCAAAGTCTAAAAGACAACTAACCAACATTTCTTTATGTGATGCATGTTTGCATTCTTCAAGGTTTGCTCAACATTTTAGTGTAGTGTTATACATTGGTTATTATAGTTCTGTTTCCATTTATATAAAAAATTCAATTGCAGGAAACATATGAAGAAAAAGATTACATGTCTTTTGATTTATAAAAAGAAAAAGCTCTTTTCAAGATTGGAACTACATAAACATATGAAGTTGTAAGTTCTTGAAAAAATAGTACTATTCATTGATTTAATTTATTTATTCAGTTTAATTTACTTTCATTGATGGTGAATACCGTTATTAGCCTGCATAAAACTAAATCTATTAAACTTAGATGAGGTTGGGTTGGTGAATGTATATGTGCAATTAGTATTTGTGTTAATTTTGAACTCTTAATTCATAGAAATGTTTCTTAAATATATATTAGTTGGAATAAGTAATGTTTTCTTATGTTAGCCTTCTATTAAAAAAAGTATATTTATTATTGTTCGTATAGAGTTGGTTATGTAAAAAATATTCATATAAACATAAGTTGTGTTAGTAATTAATTCCTATTACCTTTTTCAAAACAGAAAAAATATTCTCATACAAGGAGCTGTAATAATATATTGGTATACACAAATTTTTACCGAAGGCTTGGCCGTGAGTAACATTAGAGACGGCTTGCTCGTCAGTAATATTAGAATAAATTTGTTTGTTAATCGTAAGTTTACCCACAAATTATTCATGATTAAGCCGTGGATAATATAGAGGGGAATTTTTTTTATTAATAATCATGTATTAAAATAATATTTCGTAAATAACCGCGTTTTAAAAAAAATTACGCAAATAACCATGTTTCAGATGACTCCCCAAAGGAGGAGCCATCTCACTTGGCGCCTCCACCTAGGGTTTTGTCCTAGGCGCCATCTCACTTGGCGCCTCTCTTGGCTTTTAGGGCAAAATGCTGTTTTATAAATAATCCGTCCGTTTCTCCGAAATTTCTCACACTTTTCGCACTGTATTTTTATTTTGTACTCTTTATTTGCGTCACGACGTCGCCTATGATTCTTAGCAGAGATGATTACGTTATCTTCTCCGCCACGAAACCTGCGATGAAAATGAAATTCTGGCACATTCACTCCATGGAGCGTCTGAAGCGGGAGTTGATGCGATGGCTAGATGGAGACATTGCGGAGGGGGAAAAAATTCGAAGGATCCAGCGAAAACGAACAACAACCTCACATGCGACAGGAAGACCTAATGTGTGGTTGGAGGAAGTCAAAACAGACAGCGATGTAATGTTGATGATGCATGGATCAGATGAAATTGTGTTAACAGTTATAATTTCGTAGATGAAATATCGTTAATTATCTTTGTACGCGTTTTATTAATTGTAGAAAAATCTGTTATCGGAAAACCCAAATGTTTACAACACAATTATGAAAAGATTTTATGTATTACAATATTTATGTGGTCGAGGCAGACGCCCGATTCAGACAGTTTTTGCGATTGTGTCCGACCTGACGGCATAAACCACACTTTCTTTCCAACCTGTCAAGATCGTCCATTTCTGTTGTGATGCGCTTACTTTTGGGACGACCCTTCTTGTTCCTTCGCATTTGGTCATTGTGCCACACTATTTCGCCGTCGTATGCAGGCTAATAATCTGGTTTTGCTACCAAAGGAAAGTTGTTGTTGTAAACGATGAGAAACGTTTCAGATTTGTAAACGTTTGACAGAAGTTGCAGCGCGTCTTGATGGGTATGAGCACAAGCGGCAATGACATGAGAGCAAGGCATACGAAATGCTTGAAACCTGCCACAATCGCACCATTGAGAAGGTAAAGTGACCCTATATTCTTGTCTTGGCAGGCCCTCATTGTGGTCGATTGTCTCTTTCACAATGAAGTTGTGGTTGTGTCGGTCAAACCGTATAACCATGTGAGTGTTGGCTTTAGCACTTTCAGCCTTAATGTATTTCATGCAGCTTTCACTCCATAGTTGTCCAGATTGTAACACCGCATTCCATATTTCACCTCTTTTTGCAAATAACGCATCCATCCTAAAATACGTAGATTTTACCAAGGCAGTGATTGGGAGGTTTCGTATGCCTTTGAATACCCCATTCATTGATTCAATAAGATTCGTTGTCATATGCCTCCGTCTTTGGCCATTGTCGTATGACCTAGTCCATTTTTCCACCGGAATATTGTCAATCCACCTACCGGCTTCCGGATTAGACAAACGGATCTCGTTGCGGTAATATTTGAATGTGGGTTGTGTCAATGCATATCCCACATTCATAACCGCTTTCCTCAATGTTTTGTCCTTGACCTCCCTCGAGAAATTCTGGATGATATGCCTAACGCAATAGACATGCGTAGAAGGAGGGTCATGCCATCTTGTGGAAAATGTTGTTGTTGCCATCTTGTGCAACTGCCATCAATAGCGTGCCTTTGTACTTCCCATACAACCAAGTCCCATCAATTTGTATAATTGGTTTGCATGATGCAAACCCTATGATGCATGGTTGAAATTCCCAAAACACGCGACTGAATATTCCGTTGCCATTCAGTAGACTACCATCTTGGGCGTACGCTGACAATGTTTCCAGAACGTAAACACTACCTGGAGAATACGTCTTGAGTGCATTCAGGTAGCGGGGAAGTTCTCGGTATGACTCCTCCCAGTTTCCGTACACCCTTTCAATCACCTTAGTCTTTGCTAACCACGCCTTACGGTAAGACGGAGTGTAGTTAAAAACCGTGGTGATGTGGGAGATGATTGTTTTCACCTTCAAAGATGGGTCGTTGCTGACCAGGGGTAGGATTTCTTGACAGATTAGATCATAGTTGAGTTTTCGGTGGTCCTGTGATTGAGTGGAACTTACACAAGTGTGGGTAGTCATGGAACATATGACCCAACAGTCACCTCTTAATCTGTATGATGCGGTCAGCTTGAACATACAATCAGGGTGGACACACTTGATCTTGTACCTTTCCGGGTTGACACGATCCACCTTAAAATCAACCGAGTTGAGCATGTGAAATTTTTTAATGGCCCTGATGCATTCCTCTCTGTTACGAAACTTGTCCTTCTCTTTTAAATTTTCATCCAACTGCATATACGGATTGAAAAATAAGTCAGTAGAAGGTTCATCTCCGCCCATGTTGAAGTTTGTCATGTGCGGAGGTGGTGTGTAGATTTTGTTTGCAGGAATACTAGGGATGCCATCATCGTCAGAATCATCATTCACCATTTCATCAAACTCCAACTCGTTATCTTCTTCTTCATCATCAACTGCATCTACCTCAGCTTGTTCATTCTCCAAAGGATCAACCTCCTGTGTCACCTGAGGCTCTCGCAGCAAAACGTACAACTCAATAGAGTCGTATCCGGAATAGACATGGCTGGAAATCATATTCTGGAGATCCTCGTCATCTTGAACTTCAACCTTATAAAAAATTACTTGGTTGTTTCCAAAGAAAACTGGATTCTGATAAAATATCTGGGACACCGGGCCTCGTTCAAGTTTGGCCTCCAATCTTTTTTTGAAGTACGAGAAATTGGCTTTCCCGTTTAAGAGAAATCGGATGTTGTCTATGTCTCTAAACAAAAACCCAGCGGTGGGACAAATGTATATCTCACCGTTGAAATGTGCTTTGACGACAAATTATGGTGAAGAGGCCATTGCGTAGAATTGTTTTAAGGTTTGAAGCTTGGAATGTTTGAGGTTTATTGATTGTATGAAGGTTTGAATGCTGTAATGTTTGAAGGTTGGAATGTTTGAATTTTATGAGTGATTCGAAGGTTGCAATGTTTGATTGTTTGCAGGTTTGAAGGTTTGGTTGTAAGAACGTTTGAAGGTTGGAAGATTTGACAGATTATGTGAATCAATGTTATGATAAACGTAAGGCTAAAAATTTCAATTAAGTAAGGATGCAACCCCCTAAGGCTGCCAATAATGTTACATGCAAGGAATCCCAAAGGCTGTCACGTAGCCTGAGCCTAGGCTGCAACAAAGGACACCTCTTATTCGCCAATTGGGGTGGCGACACCATTCATTTTTGTACTCTTTCGCCAAGTCCAATGGCGCCTCCCTTACTGTCCAATCGTGATACATGCATGCAGATATGTAACCCCCTAGGCTGCCACCTAGCCTGCCCCAAGTCTGCACCTACACATGTATTTTGTAAGTCTCCTCCCATCAACTCCAATGGGCTTACATGCACTAATGCAAGGAATCTCAAAGGCTGTCACGTAGCCTGAACCTAGGTTGCAACAAAGGACACCTCTTATTCACCAATTGGGGTGGCGATACCATTCATTTTTGTACTCTTTCGCCAAGTCCAATGGCGTCTCCCTTACTGTCCAATCGTGATACATGCATGGGCTGCCACATAGCCTGCAAGAGTGACACATTTCATTTTTTGTACATGCATGCATGCATATGTGTAACCCCATAGGCTGCCACCTAGCCTGTCCCAAGTCTGCACCTACACATGTATTTTGTAAGTCTCCTCCCATCAACTCCAATGGGCTTACATGCACTAATGCAAGGAATCCCAAAGGCTGTCACGTAGCCTGAACCTAGGCTGCAACAAAGGAAACCTCTTATTCGCCAATTGGGGTGGCGACACCATTCATTTTTGTACTCTTTCGCCAATTCCAATGGCTCCTCCCTTACTGTCCAATCGTGATACATGCATGGGCTGCCACCTAGCCTTCAAGAGTGACACATTTCATTTTTTGTACATGCATGCATGCATATGTGTAACCCCCTAGGCTGCCACCTAGCCTGCAAATGTGACACTTCGCAGGCATGCAAGCACAAGCAACCACTATATCAAATTTATTTGCCTATAAATACATACCATATGATACATCTCTCACACCCACACAAGTCTCACTCTCTGCTACGAAATATTTCATAAGTCTATCATACTCTCTATCTCTTCCTAAGTCTTTCATACTCTCAAGCATTTTAAACAATGGCTCTTCTAACAATGGGCGATACTCACAGAGGCACAAGGGAAAACATTGCCGCATTTGTAAGTTTCTTTTTTGGTTATACATTTTTCATACTTCAAATAACGCGTTGTTCATCTTAATTAATCTTACACATGTTACATTATGAACTCAGGACACAAAAAGATTCAGAATCCGTTTGCACAATGTTATACCCCAAAATTTGCCCTCCCATATTCCTCAAGAAATTGCCAAGCCAAGCTACAAAATTCCCCAAGGGTTGTGCAGTGCAACAGTCTCCCATACAGTCAAAATTAGGGTTTTGAGTCTGATCAAGAAAAGGAAGTTTTCAAAGGCTCAATCAAGTCTCATATGCTTACAAACATGGTCAAGTATCCTCATATCAAGTTTCAAGGCATTCAGCTCAAAATTGCACAGTCAAAACCCTAAATTGCACTACAGTCAACTGTAGGGGCAAAATGGTCATTTGACAGTCAAAAGTTCAAATTTTTGGTCAACATATCATTTTGAAGCCACAAACATCATTTGATCAATGCTTGATCATGATTCTCAAAATTTGGCTCAGAAATCATCAAAGATGCAAAAGTTGCTATATTTGGACAGTTGAAAAAGTCAACTGAAATTGACCAGGGCATAACTTTCACATGGATTATCAGAAAAATTCCATCCAAAGCTCATTTTGAAGAGAAAGACATTTCCTACAACTCATCTTCATACTTCAAGTCCAAGAAATGCTCTCACAAAAAGTTATCAATTTCAACATTATAGGTCATTTTCAAAAGTCAACAAAAAGGGACTTTAAGTCAAAGACCATAACTTGAGATTGGTAAATCAAAATGACATGGGACCAAAGGAATTGGTTAAAGGACTCAAAGACCTTTCCAAAATGTCCAAGAACATGTGAAAAACTTAAAAATTGAGCAAGTTATGCCTTGTAGAAGTTGGGAAATTTTTGTGAAATGGCAAAAGTCAACTATCCTTGAAACTCCATTTTTTGACAAAAGGGCCCCATTTTTTCCACTTGGTTCATCCTTGTCATGCCACACACGTGTCCCATGATTAATTTCAAGACCAAATATTGATTTTTTTTATTTTATTTAATTTTTGATAATTTAATTCATTTTAAATCTTTGAAAATTCAAATAAAATTTAAAAACCAATGGAATAGTGTCATGTGAACTTGGACAATTTCTATGTATCATGGGCCAACTCAAAAAACTCAGGCTAGGGTTAAGTTTCACACTAGGTCTAGGTCTTGGCTAAAAAGAAGGAAAAATGGTCAATGGTAAAAACCCTAAGACTTGTTCATTCATGAGCTTGAATCTAGGTCAAATAACTAGCCAATTCCATTCCATGATCATCACTAAGTCAAACCCTAAGCCTAACACATCAGAGGCTGCGCCCAAACAAGCTTTTGAACATTGAAAATTTTGGACAAAAGGACAAAACTGAAAACTAGTTTAAAGGGGGATTCAAGCCTTAATTCTTTTCCTATTTAGCATCCTGAGGCATCACTGAACACATCCCAATTCCTAACATCAATCAAAACACGAAGAAGCGGTAGCGACAACTCCAACTGTACAGAAATTTTTTTGAAATCGTGTTCTCAATTCTAAGCATGATCATTGCATTTTAACTGTGGATTCTTGTTCCTTACAAAGTTTCTAAGCTATTGATTGTGTTTAATTTCATTTTTGTTAACCATACGCGAATCTACCATGGCCACGTTTTAGGGTTTTCAGGTTTTGCTTTTAGGGCTTTTACCATGCTGTAAAATCAGCCTTCCAGACCATGATAGTCATACTCAGCGTTTAGAGACGAAGAAGAAGCATACCTCGCGAACAATTTATGAAGCTCGTGGACCTAATCGCTATTTTTTGAAAGCCTGCCTAACACCACGGTTGCGAAACCGTTGCTCATTTGTTTTGTTTTACAGGGGACGTGAAGAAGAAGGCATCGTGGCAAGGCGTGATTCGTCCATTTGAATTGCGCGCGTTTTAATGGCTATGCGTTGGTTTTGTTTTTTTATTATTTGTTTACTATAATATGTTAACTAACATTCAATAGCTCAGCTGGCAGGGACATACGCTGTTGACCTTCATGACCTGGGTTCAAGTCCCAGGTCTACACAATTTCATATTATTTTTCATTTCAAGTTTCCATGCAACGCTAACATTAAGACTCACCATACACACTCAAAATGCATTGCCCACGTGTCCTAGGAGATCTATCAAGGGGCTCAGAACAAAGGCGTATGGTAGGTGCCAGTCAACATACCACACCTGATTGGAAAAGTCAATGGATTCAAAATCAAATGGGCCAGAATTTCCAGGCCTGCACCTCACAATTCTGGGGCTACACCCCACCCTGGTTTGCCAAATTTATTTATTTTTCTTATATTCTTCATTTATTTTAATTGTTATGTTTATTTAATTAATTAATTTTTAATCAAAATATAAAAACATTCAAAAATCAGAAAAGGCCAAAAAATATAATTTTTTTTATTTAATTATTTTCTAAATAAATTGTATGTAAATTATTTAGTTTAATTAGGGTACAATTTTAATCTCTTTTTAATAAAAATCCAAAAAAACTAGAATTTAGGTTTAATGACTTTTATTTTCTTTTTTTATTTTTTCCCTTTTTTCAGAATAATAATGTTATTTATTTATTTTCATAAATTAAAAAATGTACATAAATTAATTTAGAATTAGATTAGGTTAAAAGTTAAAATTTTCATAATAAACTTAAAAAAATAATAGAATTAGGTCTAATATTTAATTTAATTTCAATTAATTTTTCTTTTTTCTTTTAAATCTAAAAAACACAAAAATACCATTTTTCATTCAATTTTAATTTTAGATAACTTAATTATTTTAATTCCTTTAAAGGGTTCAACGCCCTCGCATTTGATTATTTTCTTTTTTCGCGCGTTTCATTTATTTCTGTTGTGAATATAATGTACTTGTACCAAAGCCATGTAATAGCTATTAGACATTTCTTTTCTGCAATTTATTTTAAATCGGGTCTGGATTAATTTGGCGTTGTAGACCCGCGCCCTTTGTAATAGCGTAGGACTTTTATCTTTTCCGCACTTTAAATTCCCGCACTTTTAACTGCTAAACAATAACATGAAAGAATGAATGCCCAAAAATAAAATCGAATCGTTAGATCACCAATGCATGACAAGACAAACAATAAACTGAAAATGACACACAATTCACACACCACCCCTAGGGTACGCCTCACTGTTGCCTTGCCCCTCGAAAGGTGGTCGTCGAGTAGAGGACGTCTTAGTAAGTCCTCATGATCCGGGAACCTGGCATGAGGGTAGCTTCTAAGGTGTCTTCCCATTGCTCTGGTGATCACCATGTCCCTAAAACTCGAATTGACCCGAACACCTCCAACAGTGGTGCTACCTATCTCTCAATGGTGGGATGGCACTACTTTAAAGGACATTTACACAAACGAATTCCTTAGGGTAGGTAGGTTCTCAAGGATACTTGCTCTAATTTCAAAACAAATCAAAATACTTTTCACACCAACACACTTTCAAAAACTTTCAAAACAAACTTTTCACACACTCTGACGTACGAGTTGAACTGAAACTTTTCAAAGAATATTTTTGAAACCCACAATTGAAAAGCAAGCAAACATTTTGAAAACACATTGAGCAAGTATCTAAGAGCCCATGGATAACCATGGATAGAAAGGGTGCTAACACCTTCCCTTTCTATAACCTACCTCCCGAACCGAGAGCAATCTCTTTAAAGGAATTTTTCTGTGCTTTTGTCCTTTCCATTTGGAGAAAATAAAAGACGGTGGCGACTCTTGCTTCCGCGACATTTCGCGAACCAGCGTTAAATAGTCAGTTCCAGATCCACCGATCACAGAACTGGCGACTCTGCTGGGGATTTTACTTAAAGTGAGGTGTACCTTAGGGCTAGTTCATAATTGTGTTTTCATTTGTTTTCCTTGTGTGCTTTAAATTGTGGGTTGCTTGGGAGTTCTATAGATCCTAACCCGGATCTGGGGGATACCTTCTTAGAAAGTAGCAACAAGGCTGTGAGGGAACTGTGCGGGGTATACCGACATGGTTGAAACAGTCTGCTACGTTGATGTGGCACTTTGGTGTGTACCGGTAACCCTTGAGTCAGTCAAGGAGAGTACGGGGCCTCCATGTGGTGTCATGAAGCATCAATAGACCTTAGGAACCTTAATTGAACCATCTTGGCCTCTTTAGGGTAGTGAGATAACTGACTTTGGTGCAGTCCGAGGTTGGTTGATACTCGATACTACACTCAATTGAGGGTTGCTTTCCTGGAATATTTTGGTCGCCAGTTCAGTGGCTAAATCGAAACGATGAACAATGAAAGTAATCCCGTGATATTGGGACCCTTAGAACCCGGTTACTTCTAATAGGACAGGTTGAACCCACCAACTTCAAGAGGGTAATACCTAGACTCCACGCTGGCCTTAAACCTTAAGGGCTTCTCTTGTGTGCCTTGTGTGCCTTACATGTTTGTCTTTGTAAATATCTGTGGTGTGTTTAATCATAACATCATGACATCATCCAGCATCATATGCATTAACTAACCATTTCAGGGGTTCGAATTTTCATCTTTGTTCTTGTTTTGTAGGACATGGAGACTGTTCGTAGAAAGACAATTCCAATCAGTCTTGTAAGGATCCCTCCTCAGCTTAAGGAGCTTATATCCAGGATTCCCGAGAACTCTTCATTCAGTGAAAGGCATGGAAGTCTCATCAGCTTGGTCAATACCAACATTGAGGAAGATATGATGAAGGTCCTGTTTCAATTCTTTGACCCTCTGCATCACTGTTTCACCTTCTTGGACTATCAATTGGTACCTACATTGGAGGAGTTCTCCCGACTCCTGAAGATCCCTATCCTTGATCAGCTACCCTTCAACGGTACAGAAAAGGAACCTAAGCTTGAAGAGATTGCTAAAGCCTTGCACCTACGGTCATCTGACCTCAAGGGACATTGGGAAGTTAGAAGTGGTATCAAAGGGTTCTTAGCCAGGTTTCTGTTTGAAAAGGCCTATGAATGTTGGAACTCCATTGACTTGCAAGCTTTTGAAGAGGTTGTGGCCCTCCTTGTTTATGGTTTGGTGTTGTTCCCTAACCCAGACCAGCTCGTTGATATCAATGCTGTCCAGATCTTTATGTCCAGGAATCCCATACCTACGTTGCTGGGGGACCTCCTTCACTCATGTTACACTCGAACCATGAGAAAAAGAGGTGTCCTTATGTGTTGCACTCCTCTCCTGGGAAAGTGGTTTATTTCGCACCTTCCACAATCAGTCCTGAAGAACGAGCGGGGTTTGAGATGGTCACAACGGTTGATGACTCTTACACATGCAGATATACATTGGTGCCCTAGGTCCAGGGAAGATGTCACTATCATTGATCGTTGCGGGGAGTATCCTAATGTTCCTTTACTTGGAATCAGAGGGGGTATTACTTATAGTCCATGCCTGGCTTGGAGACAATTTGGTTATGCTCGGAGGGATGGTCCTCATGACATGTTGATTCCTGACATAGTTTTTGACTTCGACAACGATACTCAAGGACTTCGCCAGAGATTTATCAGAGCTTGGAGGATGCCTAGTAGGATAGACAGCAAAACACTGGGGCACAGGAACTCCATCCCTTTGGAGCCTTACCTCAAGTGGGTACGAGCCCGCTCTCAGAAATTAGTAATGCCTTATCCTCACATGCTTCCAGTAATCAAAGAGCCTGCCTTGGAAGGAGAGGTGTCTCATGTTATTCAGCACCCTGATATGCCCACATCCTGGGAAGAGATGCAGAAGAGTTGGATCCAGCTTAAGGAAGAGCGGAATTCTCTTGAGACTAGTTTGCATGCCAGTGAAAGGAAGGTCTTGGAGCTCACCCGCCTGTTGCACGAGGAAAGGAATCTCAACACTTACATAGCTCCAAAGAAGATGCGCAACATATTTTGGGATTGATTTGATCTTTTTGTACTTTTGCCCATGAGGCTTTGATGTATTAAACGATGATTTTCTTAATAATAAACGTGTGTTCCTTTTGGTCTACAACAAATTTGAATTTTTGAACCCTTGAATGTATCGCATAAACACATATCATTCATCATGTGCATCATAGGTACTCTTCTTTTCAGGTTGTTTACTGTTCTTCGCTGTTTATTTCAGCATCATGAATCCTGAATCATCAACCGAGGCATCTATCAAGGCTCTTCAGGCGCAGAACGTCCAGTTTCAGGCGCAGAACGCCCAATTTCAGGAGCTGATCAAGGGCTTGGCTCAGGGTCAACAAGAGTTGAAGACCATGCTTCTGAAGAAGACTAAGAAGAAGAGGAGGACTGTGCTATTTAACACTGGGCGCAGACTCGGGAACACTTTGGTTGAAGCTGAAAGGACTCCTCCATCTGTGACGGAAGGTAGTCACCAAGAAAGGGAGGTCACTACTCCTGTGGGCTCTGATACTGAAACAGACTTCAACGACGAACAGTACCCTCCTGCTGAAGACCGGTACAAACAGCTGGAAGACAGATTAAAGGCTGTGGAAGTTCAGCGGGTGCCTGGATTGGATTTCGGAGACTTGGGGTTATCTACTGGAGTGGTGATCCCCCACAAGTTCAAAACACCTGCCTTCGTGAAGTATGATGGGGCTTCCTGTCCCAAGATGCACCTCCGTTCTTATGTAAGGAAGATCCAGCCTTACACAGCAGACAAGAACCTTTGGATCCACTTCTTCCAGGAGAGTCTTTCAGGGACTCACCTCGATTGGTTCTATCAGCTAGATGGAATCAGCATTCGTAACTGGGAGGATCTGGCCACTGCTTTTTACAAGCAGTATCAGTATAATGCCGACCTCGCTCCTACGCGTACCCAGCTCCAGGGTATGTCGCTAGGGTCGGGTGAAGGTTTTAAGGAGTACGCCCAGAAATGGAGAGACCTGGCTGGCAGGGTGCAGCCACCATTGACGGATCGGGAGCTGGTAGATATGTTCTTGGGGACCCTATCTGGTCCATTTTTCAATCATCTCATTGGTAATTCCTCTGCTGGGTTTACCGATCTGATCCTGACTGGTGAAAGGATCGAGGCCGGTATAAAATCGGGGAAGATACAGAAAGTTGCCTCCTCCAGTACTGAGAAGAAACCCTTCAAAAAGGAGGCTAGTGCTGTATATAACTCCCGGAGAACAGAGCGACCTGAACACCGCCAATCTGTCAGCGCGGTAATGATTGCCAAACCTGCTGCCGCTCCTCGGCCAACTAATCCTCAAAAGTTTGAAAGACCCCGAAGAGAGTTTACCCGGTTAAGCATGACCTTATCACAGATCCTGCCACAGTTGCTATCCACCAATTTAGTAACTGTCAAGGAGGCTCCAAAGTTTCCCAACACTGCATCCCCCAAGTTCAATCCAAATGCTCGCTGTGCTTATCACTCTGATAGCCCGGGGCATAACACAGATGACTGTTGGGCCCTAAGGAATAAGGTTCAAGACCTCATTGACGCCAAGGAGATACAGTTTGAGGCGCCCGAGAGGCCGAATGTTGTAACTGCTCCCATGCCCCAGCATGGAGTGAATGCTGTTGAGGAGGATTTGTATGTAGCTTCGGTGGATGATGTTGCTACTCCGTTGCTGATGGTCAAGAGGAATCTGTTGCTAGCCGGTTTATTTCCGGGATGTAGCGAAAGTTGCCCTCTATGTGTTGCTTCCCCTGCTGGTTGTTCTCTGTTGAAGTCAGGCGTCCAAAACCTGATAGATAGTAGAGAGATTTTGTTCAGAAAGACTGCTGTTCCTGCTGCTCCTGTTGAAGAAGTGTCGATCGTTACCATCTTCAACAACCATTCCAAGGCTCCTTCAAAAAAGCCTATACAAATTTTGTCAGTTCACAAGAGTGCTCCCATCACCATTACTGTTCCGGGGCCTATACCCTACAAATCTGATAAGGCTGTCCCATGGCACTATGGGGCAGATGTTTATGTTCTAGGTGTGAAACAAGAGTGCAACATTGATACTGGTGTCTCCAACATCACCGGGCCTGCTAAAGTCACTCGTAGTGGAAGACTGTTCTCGCCAGACATTGCTCCTCCAGCAATTCATAGGCCTTTGATCTTCACACCTGCCAGAGTGCCTGTTTCTCCCTCTGACCAAGTATCCACCCCTGCTACTGAGTCATCTGATACTCGGGGCAAGGGAATTGCTGCTGATATGCCTGCCAGGACGGAGGCACCAAAGACCATTGTTGAGGCTTCCAAGCAAGAAATGGAAGAAATCCTCAAGATAATAAAGAAAAGTGATTTCAACGTTGTGGAACAGCTGGGGCACACCCCCTCTAAAATCTCCATGTTGTCACTGCTGCTGTGTTCAGAGGCCCATGCGAAGGCTCTGATTGCTTTCTTAAAGACTGCCCACGTACCCCAAGAGACGACTGCTGACCAGTTCACCGACTGTGTGGCCAATCTAACTGCTGATAATGGCCTGGGTTTCTCTGATGCCGATCTGACAGCAAAGGGGAAGAACCATAATGATGCCTTGCATGTCTCCATTGAATGCAGGGGCACTACTCTTGCTCATGTGCTGGTTGACACAGGTTCTTCATTAAACGTGCTGCCCAAGAAGGCTCTGGATAGGCTGGATTGTGAGGGTCTAGAGCTCAAACCAAGTAGCATTGTTGTCCGGGCCTTTGACGGGTCCAAAAGAATGGTGCATGGTGAAGTGGACATCCCAATCAGGGTTGGGTCACAGGTATTCGATTCAAAATTCTATGTGATGGATATCCATCCGTCCTATTCTTGTTTGCTGGGTCGCCCGTGGATCCACAAGGCTGGAGCTGTGACTTCCACATTGCATCAGAAGCTCAAGTACCCGGTCAGGGGGAAGATTGTAACAGTGCAAGGGGAAGAGGAATACATGGTCAGCCACCTCAACTCCTTTAGATATGTGGAAATGGATGGGGAGTTCATTGAAACCCCCTTTCAACATTTTGAGGAAGTACCACAAACCTTGGCAGCAGCAGAAGCAGATGAAGAGGTTTCTCCTATGAAGATGGCCTCCTTAAAGGACGCCCGGGCTGTGATCGAAAAAGGTGAATGTGCAAACTGGGGCAAGCTCCCTGATCTTACTCCTAAGACTAACAAGTTTGGGCTGGGTTTCACCACAGAAGCTCAGAAAGCGGTGCGCAAGGCAAGAATTGGAAGACCTCCGGTGCTCATCACTCATTCTGAAGTGAATGCTATTGGAGAGGAAGATGAAGTGGAAGAGTCAGAGTTCGATAGCTGGATCTACCCGACAGCCGGCGGTGGATTGACCAATTGGACTGCTAAAGATTTTACACCCATAACTTTTGTTCCTCAGTAATGAATTTCTTTGTTTTTGATTTGTAATAAACAATAATTTGAGACTATATGGCCCGGTGTCTTACCCGGGGCACCGTGGTTTTATTTATGAGGGCTTTTGTTTGTCACTATCATATATCATGAATAAAAGCATTGGACGTTTTTCACAATTCAAATTTTGCGCTCCTTTTCTTTCCTTTCTTTACATATTGCAAAACAGCTGTATTTACACACACACTCACTCATACAGGTTTCAATCCACTCTGGATCTCACTGGTAACGACTCTGCTACTGCCAGTTATGACTTCGAAAATCCGATCAACTTAGCCGCAGACGAAGGTGAAGATGATTGCGAAGTGCCTGGTGAACTTGCAAGACTGTTACAACAGGAGGAGAGGGCAATTCAACCCCATGAAGAGCCAGTGGAAGTAATAAACTTGGGTACTGAGGAAGACAAGAAAGAGGTGAAGATTGGTGCCAAC
Organism: Vicia faba; assembly: GCA_948472305.1. Taxonomy (NCBI): domain Eukaryota; kingdom Viridiplantae; phylum Streptophyta; class Magnoliopsida; order Fabales; family Fabaceae; genus Vicia; species Vicia faba. Next base: position 849,748,039 of record OX451735.1, on the reverse strand, counting down.
CTAGAACTCAGCGTGAAGCAACGGTTGACTCAGATGCTGCATGACTATAAAGAAATCTTTGCTTGGTCCTACGAAGATATGCCCGGATTAGATACCGACATTGTGGTCCATCACTTACCAACTAAAGAAGATTGCCCTCCGGTTAAGCAAAAGGTCCGCCGTATGCGTCCAGAGATGTCTGAGAAGATTAAAGCCGAGGTTATGAAGCAGTTTGATGCCGGGTTTCTTGCAGTAACTTCTTACCCTCAGTGGGTTGCTAATGTGGTGCCGGTACCTAAGAAGGACGGCAAGGTCAGGATGTGTGTCGATTACAGGGATCTGAACAGGGCCAGCCCCAAGGATGACTTCCCTCTACCCCACATTGATGTCCTTGTTGATAATACAGCTCAGCATAAAGTGTTCTCTTTCATGGATGGTTTTTCAGGTTACAATCAGATCAAGATGGCTCCGGAAGACATGGAAAAGACTACATTTGTTACTCAGTGGGGCACCTTCTGTTACAAGGTTATGCCGTTCGGATTGAAGAATGCTGGGGCAACCTACCAACGTGCCATGGTTACCTTATTTCATGATATGATCCACCATGAGATCGAAGTGTATGTGGACGACATGATCGCTAGGTCCCAAACTGAGGGAGAGCATCTAGATCACCTGCAGAAGTTGTTTGACCGGTTGAAATTGTACAAGCTGAGATTGAACCCGAACAAGTGCACCTTCGGGGTAAGATCCGGGAAGTTACTAGGCTTCGTGGTCAGTGATAAAGGTATTCAAGTGGACCCTGCTAAGGTCAAAGCTATTCAAGAGATGCCAGTTCCTAAGACAGAGAAGGAAGTCAGAGGCTTTCTAGGACGTCTGAATTACATTGCTCGGTTCATCTCACACTTAACTGCTACCTGTGAACCAATCTTCAAGCTGCTGAAGAAAGATCAGGTAGTACGTTGGAATGATGAATGTCAGGCTGCTTTTGACAGGATCAAAAAATATCTCCAAGAACCACCCATCCTTATGCCACCAGTTGAAGGGAGACCTTTGATACTTTACCTGACAGTGCTTGATAATGCAATGGGGTGTGTGCTGGGGCAGCATGACGAGTCTGGCCGAAAAGAGCATGCCATTTATTACCTTAGCAAAAAGTTTACCGACTGTGAGACCCGATACTCACTGCTTGAGAAAACTTGCTGCGCTTTGGTATGGGCTGCTCGCCGGCTGAGACTGTATATGCTGACTCACACTACCTTGTTGATCTCAAAAATGGATCCTATAAAGTACATATTCGAAAAGCCTGCTCTGTCTGGGAGAATTGCAAGATGGCAGATGATCTTGACGGAATACGACATTCAGTACACTACCCAAAAAGCCATCAAGGGAAGTGTATTGGCAGACCACTTAGCACATCAAGCTGTGGATGACTACCAATCAATGAACTTCGAGTTTCCAGATGAAAGCATTATGATAGTAACTGACTGTGAAATACCTGGACCGGATGAAGGACCTGAACCAGGATCCCGATGGTCTATGCACTTTGATGGAGCCTCCAATGCTTTGGGAAATGGTATCGGCGCCATAATTGTATCTCCACAAGGTACTCATACTCCACTCACCGCCCGGCTGTGTTTTAACTGTACCAACAACATGGCGGAGTATGAAGCATGTATTATGGGTCTTCAAGCTGCGATTGACCTGAGGATCAAATTTCTGAGTGTCTTCGGAGATTCCGCTCTTGTGATCAATCAGATCAAAGGAGAGTGGGATACGAAACACCCAAACTTGATTCCTTACAGAGAATGTGTGTTGGCCCTGATCCCCCACTTCACAGAGATAACATTTGAGCACTTTCCAAGAGAAGAGAATCAGTTGGCGGACGCGTTAGCTACAATGTCTTCAATGTTCAAGGTTAAATGGGATAATGAAGCTCCCCGGATCATCATCTGGAAACTGGATGAACCGGCATACTGTTGTGATCTCGAAACTGAATTGGTAACTGAGAAGCCTTGGTACCACGAAGTGAAGAGATATCTGGAAGCACAGGAATACCCTGAAGGAGCATCTGTCAATGATAAGAAATTCCTGAGGAGGTTTGCAGCCAAGTTCTTTCTTAGCAACGGCATCTTGTACAAGCGAAACCAGGATTCAACCCTACTGCGTTGTGTAGATAAGGCTGAAGCAGAAAGAATCATGGAAGAGCTACATGAAGGGACCTTTGGTACACACTCCAGTGGACATACCATGGCAAAGAAGATCCTACGGGCAGGATATTATTGGTCTACAATGGAAGTTGATTGTTACCAACATTCCAGGACATGCCACAAATGCCAGATCTACGCAGACAAGGTGCATGTTCCTCCGGTTCCCCTGAATGTTCTGACTGCGCCTTGGCCATTTGCAATGTGGGGCATAGACATGATCGGCGAGATTAAACCTACGGCATCCAATGGACATCGCTTCATCCTAGTGGCAATTGATTACTTCACGAAGTGGGTTGAGGCAGCATCCTATGCTACGGTAACCAAGACTGTTGTGGCACGGTTCATTCGGCATAACCTGATCTGTCGGTACGGCGTCCCTGAGCGAATCATTACAGACAACGGTACCAATCTGAACAATAAGATGATCGCTGAGCTCTGCGAACAGTTCAAGATACAGCACCACAATTCCTCTCCTTACAGACCGAAGATGAATGGGGCTGTAGAAGCAGCTAATAAAAACATCAAGAAGATCGTGCAGAAGATGACAGTAACGTATAAAGATTGGCACGAGATGTTACCGTTCGCTCTGCATGGGTATCGTACTTCAGCTAGGACGTCAACCGGGGCAACTCCTTTCTCTCTGGTTTATGGCATGGAGGCAGTCTTGCCGATCGAGGTACAAATTCCTTCTCTCCGGATAATGAAGGATGCAAATCTGAATGAAGATGATTGGATCCAGACACGACTTGATCAGCTCAACCTTATTGACGAAAAGAGACTTGCTGCTATCTGCCATGGTCAGACGTATCAGAAACGAATGATCAGGGCATTTAACAAAAAGGTCAGACCACAGGAATATCAAGTCGGGGATCTGGTGATCAAACGAATCATCCTTCCTCAGAGTGATCCAAGGGGCAAATGGACCCCTACGTACGAAGGGCCATTTGTGGTTAAGCATGTGTTCTCGGGAGGAGCAATGATATTAACCAACATGGATGGTGACGACCTTCCTCACCCCGCCAATGCAGACATAGTTAAAAAATACTACGCATGAGAAAAAGACCCGCTAGGCTGACATGTCTAGGCAAAAGTTAGGGCTTCCCGTCGAACCAAAAGGGTTCGGGCAAAATGAAGGGATGAAAATGAAAAATCTGTACACCCGGCAGGTCGAAAACCTGAAAAGGAGGCTTGGGCAAAAATGGGTATCCCGGTGGACTGAAAACCCGAAAGGGCAGTCCAGGCAAAAATTAGGGATAAAAGCGTAATACTATGTCTCATTGGATCACTTTGCATCCAGAATCCGGTATCTACATCAAGACGGCATCGATCAGTCAGCTTCACTTTCAACTAAAGTCATCAAGTGATGAGACGCTCAGAGTTATAAAGGCGATAGCAGAGTTGAAACCCAGTGGATCATTCATCTTTCACACAGCTGTTTTATTTTCTTTTGTACAAAACTTGTATAAACTCTTTTGCTCGGCGACGTTTCTCTTACTAGGATGTCAGTCTCTTGTACACAAAACGCCTATTCACAGGCTATTCAAAATCAATACAAATATACTTTTCAGTTAAACGTGCCAACTGTTTTCCTTTTTCTGTTTTGTTTTGCGAAGAACGTCCAAGGTTCAATTTGTGATATATGCATTGACAATAATTTGCTAGCTCATAAATATTTGCATACGAAACAAAGAATCAATTGCAGGTGACACTAGAAACAGGGGCAATAAGGAGTTGTCTGAGCAGTCTAATCGTTCTATCCTCCAAGGTACCAAGGTAGGTTCAGCTAAAGAACCTAACCAGGCATCTTAAATTCCCCAGAGGACAGCAAGTCAGTGCATTCTTCCCCAAACAAAGTTAACAAGTCTCAAGGAAAGTGGGTATCCTCCAGTAGATCCCAATATTCCCCAGCAGCATATATTCTTAACAAGCATCCCCGGCAGTCTTGGTCTAAAGATTGTTCCCCGGCGGCATACATCAACATTCAAAGGAATCACTTCCCCAGCATATCAAAATTTCCCCAGGAGAGTCCCATCCAAGTTCCCTAGGAAAGGTGGAATTCATCTTCCCAAGCAGTAAGCTTATCCCCAGTATATTCTGGAAGCTCATCCCCTAGCAGAGCATGAACGCGTCGTCCGGCTCCATTTAAAGAGTTATTTCCTTAACAGGATATAACTGGGTTATCCTCAGCCAAAAGCCAAGGAAAGGTCGTCGTCAACGTAGTTCTTTCCTATCCCCAGCGAAGTCCATCAATACTTCCAATACAACAACGGTATCCCCAACAGAGTTACTATCAACATTCAGCAAGGCATCACTCTTCCCACAGAGTATTGCTTCCCAGCATGATCGCTAGAGTAGCTTTTCTCCCCGCAGAATCTTCCATTCGCCAAGTTTATTCCGCAATGGAGTCATCTTCTCCTACCGGTATTCTTGCAATTATCATCCCCAGCGGAAGCAAAATCTATTCTTCGACATCAGCCCAGGATACGACTTCCCGGCACCCGTCAAGGATTCACTTTCCTAGACAAAAACATACATAAAACATCACATACATCATTATAGCATGCATAACGCACTGCATCATACAAATCTCATTTATGTTGAGAACATCATTGCTTGATCCATATCATGCATTGCATATGACTGACTCTTACCTTTCAGGAAAGATCCAGCTAAGTTCTCAAGCTACATTTCAAGACCTAGACCGGTTCAGTTAAATCGTCCTAAGATTTTCCTGATGCTTATCCAGTCAAAGGCCTTCTCTGGTTCAGTCAGATCGACCCTAAGATCTCCCTGATGCTTATCCAGTTGAAGACATTTCAAGACCTAGACCGGTTCAGTTAAATCATCCCAAGATTTTCCTGATGCTTATCCAGTCAAAGGCCTTCTCTGGTTCAGTCAGATCGACCTTAAGATCTCCCTGATTCTTATCTAGTTGAAGACATTTCAAGACCTAGACCGGTTCAGTTAAATCGTCCCAAGATTTTCCTGATGCTTATCCAGTCAAAGGCCTTCTCTGGTTCAGTCAGATCGACCCTAAGATCTCCCTGATGCTTATCCAGTTGAAGACATTTCAAGACCTAGACCGGTTCAGTTAAATCGTCCCAAGATTTTCCTGATGCTTATCCAGTCAAAGGCCTTCTCTGGTTCAGTCAGATCGACCTTAAGATCTCCCTGATGCTTATCCAGTTGAAGACATTTCAAGACCTAGACCGGTTCGGTTAAATCGTCCCAAGATTTTCCCGATGCTTATCCAGTCAAAGGCCTTCTCTGGTTCAGTCAGATCGACCCTAAGATCTCCCTGATCCTTATCCCAGTAGAAGACACCCCAGATCTTTTTCTCAACGAGCGTCGTTGAAATTAAAATCACCAGGATTTTTCTCAAAAATCAGCTCCTGCAACGTGTCAGGTACTCATTTTTCTTTTGCAGGTATGCAGGTTCTCGCCAAGGAATCTCTTACGCAATCAAACCTCCAAATGGCATCTATAAGCCCATTCCACCATCATTGCTAACATGTGAGCGCAAATTTCCGGGCACTCTAGTGTCCAATCATCTTTTACCTTCGGATTACGAAAGGCACGTCAGCCAATCTGCATCCTCAGGTCTAAGAAGATTGAACAGAGGCAACTGTTATACCCCAAAATTTGCCCTCCCATATTCCTCAAGAAATTGCCAAGCCAAGCTACAAAATTCCCCAAGGGTTGTGCAGAGCAACAGTCTCCCATACAGTCAAAATTAGGGTTTTGAGTCTGATCAAGAAAAGGAAGTTTTCAAAGGCTCAATCAAGTCTCATATGCTTACAAACATGGTCAAGTATCCTCATATCAAGTTTCAAGGCATTCAGCTCAAAATTGCATAGTCAAAACCCTAAATTGCACTACAGTCAACTGTAGGGGCAAAATGGTCATTTGACAGTCAAAAGTTCAAATTTTTGGTCAACATATCATTTTGAAGCCACAAACATCATTTGATCAATGCTTGATCATGATTCTCAAAATTTGGCTCAGAAATCATCAAAGATGCAAAAGTTGCTATATTTGGACAGTTGAAAAAGTCAACTGAAATTGACCAGGGCATAACTTTCACATGGATTATCAGAAAAATTCCATCCAAAGCTCATTTTGAAGAGAAAGACATTTCCTACAACTCATCTTCATACTTCAAGTCCAAGAAATGCTCTCACAAAAAGTTATCAATTTCAATATTATAGGTCATTTTCAAAAGTCAACAAAAAGGGACTTTAAGTCAAAGACCATAACTTGAGATTGGTAAATCAAAATGACATGGGACCAAAGGCATTGGTTAAAGGACTCAAAGACCTTTCCAAAATGTCCAATAACATGTGAAAAACTTAAAAATTGAGCAAGTTATGCCTTGTAGAAGTTGGGAAATTTTTGTGAAATGGCAAAAGTCAACTATCCTTGAAACTCCATTTTTTGACAAAAGGGCCCCATTTTTTCCACTTGGTTCATCCTTGTCATGCCACACACGTGTCCCATGATTAATTTCAAGACCAAATATTGATTTTTTTTATTTTATTTAATTTTTGATAATTTAATTCATTTTAAATCTTTGAAAATTCAAATAAAATTTAAAAACCAATGGAATAGTGTCATGTGAACTTGGACAATTTCTATGTATCATGGGCCAACTCAAAAAACTCAGGCTAGGGTTAAGTTTCACACTAGGTCTAGGTCTTGGCTAAAAAGAAGGAAAAATGGTCAATGGTAAAAACCCTAAGACTTGTTCATTCATGAGCTTGAATCTAGGTCAAATAACTAGCCAATTCCATTCCATGATCATCACTAAGTCAAACCCTAAGCCTAACACATCAGAGGCTGCGCCCAAACAAGCTTTTGAACATTGAAAATTTTGGACAAAAGGACAAAACTGAAAACTAGTTTAAAGGGGGATTCAAGCCTTAATTCTTTTCCTATTTAGCATCCTGAGGCATCACTGAACACATCCCAATTCCTAACATCAATCAAAACACGAAGAAGCGGTAGCGACAACTCCAACTGTACAGAAAATTTTTTGAAATCGTGTTCTCAATTCTAAGCATGATCATTGCATTTTAACTGTGGATTCTTGTTCCTTACAAAGTTTCTAAGCTATTGATTGTGTTTAATTTCATTTTTGTTAACCATACGCGAATCTACCATGGCCACGTTTTAGGGTTTTCAGGTTTTGCTTTTAGGGCTTTTACCATGCTGTAAAATCAGCCTTCCAGACCATGATAGTCATACTCAGCGTTTAGAGACGAAGAAGAAGCATACCTCGCGAACAATTTATGAAGCTCGTGGACCTAATCGCTATTTTTTGAAAGCCTGCCTAACACCACGGTTGCGAAACCGTTGCTCATTTGTTTTGTTTTACAGGGGACGTGAAGAAGAAGGCATCGTGGCAAGGCGTGATTCGTCCATTTGAATTGCGCGCGTTTTAATGGCTATGCGTTGGTTTTGTTTTTTTTATTATTTGTTTACTATAATATGTTAACTAACATTCAATAGCTCAGCTGGCAGGGACATACGCTGTTGACCTTCATGACCTGGGTTCAAGTCCCAGGTCTACACAATTTCATATTATTTTTCATTTCAAGTTTCCATGCAACGCTAACATTAAGACTCACCATACACACTCAAAATGCATTGCCCACGTGTCCTAGGAGATCTATCAAGGGGCTCAGAACAAAGGCGTATGGTAGGTGCCAGTCAACATGCCACACCTGATTGGAAAAGTCAATGGATTCAAAATCAAATGGGCCAGAATTTCCAGGCCTGCACCTCACAATTCTGGGGCTACACCCCACCCTGGTTTGCCAAATTTATTTATTTTTCTTATATTCTTCATTTATTTTAATTGTTATGTTTATTTAATTAATTAATTTTTAATCAAAATATAAAAACATTCAAAAATCAGAAAAGGCCAAAAAATATAATTTTTTTATTTAATTATTTTCTAAATAAATTGTATGTAAATTATTTAGTTTAATTAGGGTACAATTTTAATCTCTTTTTAATAAAAATCCAAAAAAACTAGAATTTAGGTTTAATGACTTTTATTTTCTTTTTTTATTTTTTCCCTTTTTTCAGAATAATAATGTTATTTATTTATTTTCATAAATTAAAAAATGTACATAAATTAATTTAGAATTAGATTAGGTTAAAAGTTAAAATTTTCATAATAAACTTAAAAAAATAATAGAATTAGGTCTAATATTTAATTTAATTTCAATTAATTTTTCTTTTTTCTTTTAAATCTAAAAAACACAAAAATACCATTTTTCATTCAATTTTAATTTTAGATAACTTAATTATTTTAATTCCTTTAAAGGGTTCAACGCCCTCGCATTTGATTATTTTCTTTTTTCGCGCGTTTCATTTATTTCTGTTGTGAATATAATGTACTTGTACCAAAGCCATGTAATAGCTATTAGACATTTCTTTTCTGCAATTTATTTTAAATCGGGTCTGGATTAATTTGGCGTTGTAGACCCGCGCCCTTTGTAATAGCGTAGGACTTTTATCTTTTCCGCACTTTAAATTCCCGCACTTTTAACTGCTAAACAATAACATGAAAGAATGAATGCCCAAAAATAAAATCGAATCGTTAGATCACCAATGCATGACAAGACAAACAATAAACTGAAAATGACACACAATTCACACACCACCCCTAGGGTACGCCTCACTGTTGCCTTGCCCCTCGAAAGGTGGTCGTCGAGTAGAGGACGTCTTAGTAAGTCCTCATGATCCGGGAACCTGGCATGAGGGTAGCTTCTAAGGTGTCTTCCCATTGCTCTGGTGATCACCATGTCCCTAAAACTCGAATTGACCCGAACACCTCCAACAGTGGTGCTACCTATCTCTCAATGGTGGGATGGCACTACTTTAAAGGACATTTACACAGACGAATTCCTTAGGGTAGGTAGGTTCTCAAGGATACTTGCTCTAATTTCAAAACAAATCAAAATACTTTTCACACCAACACACTTTCAAAAACTTTCAAAACAAACTTTTCACACACTCTGACGTACGAGTTGAACTGAAACTTTTCAAAGAATATTTTTGAAACCCACAATTGAAAAGCAAGCAAACATTTTGAAAACACATTGAGCAAGTATCTAAGAGCCCATGGATAACCATGGATAGAAAGGGTGCTAACACCTTCCCTTTCTATAACCTACCTCCCGAACCGAGAGCAATCTCTTTAAAGGAATTTTTCTGTGCTTTTGTCCTTTCCATTTGGAGAAAATAAAAGACGGTGGCGACTCTTGCTTCCGCGACATTTCGCGAACCAGCGTTAAACAGTCAGTTCCAGATCCACCGATCACACACAACTACCTGGCTCCCGACCCATTTATCGTCCCATATCTGGAATACGCAGGTTTTGGACATGTCATAAAGATCTCCAACTGCACCATTGACTCGAAGTTCATTCTTGCAATGTTGGAAAGGTGGAGACCGGAGATCCATACATTCCATCTACCAATAGGTGAATGTACCATCACGCTAGAGGATGTGTACATGCTACTAGGTCTCCCTGTCGACGGTAAGGCCGTGAACGGGTCGGTTCAACAACCCAACTCTCAGTGTGAAGAACTGTTGGGCAGGGATATGGTAGAAGGTGGTGGTGCGAGAGGGCAGGGAATACTACTCACTGAGCTGAAAAGTCATTATGCAAGTTTGGAATTAAATGAAAATTCCCCCGAGAATGACAGGGTAGTAAAAGCCAGAACTTATCTTATGATACTTTTTGGTACATTTTTATTTCCCGAAAATACGGGAAATAGTGTAAATTTTATGTATTTACATTTACTAAGAAATTTTGAAAAAACAAGAAAATATAGTTGGGGTTCTGCAGTTTTAGCCCACCTATACAGTTCCTTGTGCAAAAACGCAGTCAAGGAAAAATATACATTTTATGGGTGCGCTTTTTTATTACAAGCCTGGGGTTGGTGGAGGATGGAGTCCTTAAACCCCGTCAACAACAACACTTTCGGTTTCCCGTACGCAACAAAGTAAGTCATCAAGTTATACCATTTATAACTATTCATCTCTTCACCAAATATATGCTAAGAATAAAATGTTTCTCATTTCCTTTAGGTACTGCGTGAGGGGTATGGATTACGACAAGAATCCAAGATTCAATGTCGCACTCTACCGTAATCTGTTGGATCACTTAGGCCTGGATGACGTACGTCATAACTTTTAACTTTTGCTCAATTAAATTATTTATACATTACTTTTGTGTTAACCTGATTTAAATTTTATCGCAGTTCGTCTGGAGACCATATTTGGGTTTGGGCCATGATCCAAATCCGGAGGATGCAGCAACTTGGACCGCAAAGACTGCAATCATTCGGTTCAACATTGTGGAGATACACCACAACGACCGTGTGAAGATGCAGTTCGGAATGCATCAAGAGATACCAAGTGATCCAACTTGTTTGTCCCCATGGCATCTTAAAAGGGTCGACGCCCAGTGGGGTCTTACCAACTGAAAAGAATTCGCTCCGGAGTGGTGTAAGATGTGGCAGAGGCGTCACCGCTATGTCTTGCAATTCCCGGTTTTCCTTATTCAAGGTAATATGCGACACTCGGATCAATATTTATCTTGGTACATGTCAGTTAGTAACCTTGAAATGCACGTGTCTCATCCAAGGTACTTGGTTGACCCACGCACACAATGGGCACAACCCTCGTTTCCCCATCAACAAACCCAAAACCCATCACCCTCCCACCAACCCCTAAGAAGAAACAGACCCGCAAACACCCAACCACAGTCCCCACCACAACACAATTACACTCAAATGCCACACAACCAACCACAATCACCACCACACTACCAATACCCCGATATGCCTCACACCCAACCACAATACCAATCCCAATACCAGCACACCCGCATACCCCACACACAATTTCAGTCTTCCACATATCCCAATATGGGCCCCTCAACATCTAGCCTTAGCCCTGATATGGGAATGTCGGAAGATTACGAACAAACTGACCCAGCCTACCATCAACCACAATATCACCAAACCACCCAACATCCTCAATACCAAACACCCCAAGATCCATTTCCTTTCTACACACCGTACTCAGACGATCAATGCTACAGACCCACTATGGAACCCCACCCACCGCCAACACGACCAAACTTTGAGGGTATGAGTAACTGACTATACCAAAGCAGATCTTCTAGATATGGAGATCTGACTGATTTTATGGATCCGGACCGCATTGACTTCGCTGGGCCATCGACCTTGCCGCAGCAGGAAACGCGACGACACCCAGCACGAGAAAGGAGAGGACGGGGATGCGGAACCGGGGGTCATTACCGGGTTCCGAGGGATCACTGACTTATCTGTTTTTTTTTCCTGTATTTTTTTATCCATTTTTTTAATCTGTTTTTTTATCTGTTATTTTAATGTAATACAGTTGGATGTAATTATTTTTTTTAATAAAAAGTCTATTTTGTTGATCCTGTGTCCAACACGCAACGCACCGGATAAAAAAAATTTCAATTTTTGCCCTAAAAATACACCTAGGCGCCATCTCACTTGGCTTAGGGCATGCCCTAAGCACATAGGCGCCAAGTGAGATGGCGCCTCCCCTTAAAATATAGGTGCATGCACCATTTTAGATGGCTCCTCCTTTGGGGAGTCATCTGAAACATGGTTATTTGCGTATTTTTTTTCGAAACGCGGTTATTTGCGAAATATTATTTTAATACTTGGTTATTAATAAAAAAAATTCTACAAAGGGCTTTATTGGCCATTGGTAGCCATTACCAAGGAGCTATTTATCGAGGGTCCCGTAGTCGTCGGTACGTCCTAGATAATTTATCTTTACCTACGGATTTCTTTCATTATAGAGGGCTTTTGGTCTTAGGTATTAACAAAATTTCTTGTAGTGCTTGATGTGTTCGTTGGGGTCGATAGTTCCGTCATATGTTCTTAAATTAGGGAGCTTCTCCAGTCCAACAGAAAGAGGAGTTTCCAAGATTTCACGCGACAACAGACTGCGAGGATTGTCCTCGTCACTTTAGTATAGTGATTGCGGTAGAGAATAGTTTTTCTTTCTTCGTCGAGGAATATCATCTCGACGGGGTGACAGACTTCTTGAATGACCTTTTGGCTTGGGCGAAGGCGTGTGATGATTCTCTGATCGTTGGTTGTCCTTGGTCTTCTTGGTAACCGAGGAGCGTCGGTCTTTGTGGGATGAAGTGTGATTGCGTTTTTGATAAACGAAACCTCTGGTTTTTCCAGTGTTGTGCGACGACTAAGTTGTTGCAACGATGGGATGCGAGACCCACGTCGTCGGTGTCTCCGCGGAGGGGATCTTGAATAACTCCCTCTTTCCAATGTCCCGATCATGTGGTTCTACTGGAGGATCAGAGTGTTGATTTGATTGAGTGATGCGAGCAAGGTTGCCATAGCTAGGTCAGCGTTGGTCGGCAGCGGAACCAGCTAGAAATTCATTGGGGCCACTTCTTGGACTTTATTGGATTTTCTAGTTTCCAAGTACTCGAAGTCTTCGTCCTCTACCTCGTCGTAGGAAGGAGACGCGGTGTGACCGTCTCTCCTCAGGAGAACAACTTCTTCGAGGAATGGTGTTTCTTCGTCGTTGTCAATTTTGCGGACGGGTGAGATGATGGTTTTGTGAGCAAGGTTGTCATTGTCTTGACCGGCCATGATGGAATCTTTAGTGTTTGTTTTGATCTTCTGATTTTCAAGGAAAAGAAAGATGGGGAAACAAGTTTCCCACAGACGTCGCCACTGACCTTACCGGTGATCAGAACATGTAATGGGTCGGTAATTGCGTATGTAGTGTTGAAATAACAGAGAGATGAGGGTATACCTGCAAGTCACTCTAATGTTCAAGTAAGCAAGAGTGCAGAGATACTTGAGATAAAAAGGGTCTTAGAATAGAATACCTGACCCTCACAAGTATGAGGGTATTTATAGTGCCCCCGACACTTAGTCATTAGTTACTATTATGGGCTAGGCATCCAAAATCCAAGCCTAAAAATAGATAACTGCCAGGATTCCTGCGTGAAAGAAGGAACGAGCAGCTCGTGCTCGACACCCTGGGAGAAGTGTCTCAGATCTCGCGAGTTGGATGTCAACTAGTCGTTATCACGGGCAGGCATGATTGTGGCCAACTATGCGAGATCTGTGAGGTCGTCTAGTCGTGTGCTTTCAGTCGAGGAGCATGTGGGAAATACCTTTTGCTGGTCTAAATGGATTGAGCCAATGATATTGGACTGTCCTCGATGAAGGATTGGATTGGACCGTGCCTGACCACTGATCCAGTCTAGAACAATAAGAATTTAAGAAATACATACCTTATCCTTCACAACACTAAACAATGAAATACAAAATTGACCAGGATTCTCACACAATATGACTCATTCAAGTTCAAAACTTTCTTCACATTGCTTTTCCTTCTTCTACTTAATTGGTTTTCATTATTCTTAAGTTATTTTCTTTGTTAGAATTTGAAATGAAAAATAAAGGCACAAAAATGGAAGTGATAATGTTTATGTTTTAGTTAATTTTGTGATTCATGTTCTAAATAGTCATTTGTATGTCACACCCATTATATAAAGCCTTGTTTCTATAAAAGCAAATATATAAAAAGTCAACACAATATATTGTGCCATGATTTTTGCACAAACAAATGCCACAAGGACAAGAAACAAAGGAATTCCGACAAATCAGACATGTTTATGATTTAATAAAGTTGTTGGTTCTAATCTAGTGTGGCCACCACATGATATGATCTAATAAATTGTTCCAACTAATAACTTATAATCTTTGTTCACTCTTAGTTTTAAATGAGGAACTTCATAAAATCTTCACCGTTACATGTTTTTTCTCTATCTGTAATCCTTAATATCATTATTTTTTTACAGTAAAAATTTCATTTATTAGATGAAAAAGAGAGTATAAATATGGACAAAGATATTGTGTTAGGACATTTTCCAATCACAATTTAACAAACAACACTAATAATTAAATCAAATAAGCAATGAACAACAAAAACTTTTGAAAAATTAGAAATCAATAGACAGGTACCAAATCCAAATCCTTAATCCAAACAATCATGTAAAATTCTTCCACAAGAGCCAAATGAGTTTTGGAAGCACAATATTTAAATATATCAAGTTACGGATCATTTCTTTAGCTTTATCACGCATAAATCGAATATACGGGTTCACAATATTGTTTAAACTTACAATTTATGATTGAATCAATTGTTGACCGAAAGGATGAGGTTGATTTGCATCAGCCCTAAAAAGAATCTCCCTTGAAAACAAATCTCCTTCATCCAAGCTTTTTTGAGGCATTCAACAAATACTTTGAGCACAAACTTACAGCAACCTAAACAACAAAACAAACCACACAAGACACAACAACAACCACAACAACACAAATATAATAATAGTACCCAATACAAGAATACACACACATAAACTCAGAAAATCCAAATGTTTTAGTGGTGGAGACCACTTTCCATGACCAAACCACCTTAGTCCATCGGTTGATGGAGATGATTATGAAGTTACAAATGTTTGGTGGTGGAAGACAGAGAGGAGGGACAACTTGATAGAGGTTGAAGGAAGAAAACTATGTGGATCTAACACGGATGAGTGTTTCGAAGGAATGAGAAGGGAGGGATGAAAACTTACAATGGAGGAAAAACCACCATTGAAAGGAGAATAGCCACCATACTGACAGTGAGTAACTCTGATGACGGAGGATGAACCCTTACAGAAGAGGAGACATCGTCTCTTGATAGAAGAGAAAAAACCCTAATTTTAACGAGAGAGAAGAGCTTTTCTCTCTAAATATTTTATCTAATTTAAGTCGTTAATATCATTACTCATTATTAAATAATATTATGAGTAAATATTTTATTATATTTTGTATTTACTTATGAATAAATTCCAATATAGTTATAATTTTTTTCCAAAAAATACTACATATATTTTTATTTTAAAAGAGGGAACATCAATATATTTTTGTGGCTGTTACATTACCAAATTAATAACTACTAAAGCTAATGTAACATGCGGAGAGCCATTGAAACATTGTCAAATATAACAAACAATCCAATTTCATTTCCACCACAATTCTTGCAATGTCACATTTTCTCCTTTCATCTCTCCAAATCCAAGAACAAAAAAAGGAAAAGAAACACCTCTTCAAAGTAATAAAGAAAATTTAATAACAAAAAATTGTGAGAGTGAAAGAGAAAATGGGTTCATATACCTTCTTCTCTTCCATTCTCTATTTTTTCCTTCTAGCTACATTGGTCACATCTTCTCCATTCCTATCAAGTACATTAATTTCTTCCATGTTAAACCATTTTTCTGTCATACAAATAATGTGCATTTGATAAATTATGAATGTATAGATAATGAAATTTGTTAAGATTTGTTTAATTTGGTTTCAATTCTTTTTGACACAGATGACATATTTGATTCTGGTGCATCCACTGGTCGTTCCCTCTTACAAGCTAAGAAAGGTAATTAAAAACTTTTATGCATATATTTTTTATATTTTATTTCTAGTTTTATCTTATATAGGTTTCTATGTATTTGTTTGTGGTTTTCATTCATCTTTAATATGAGATTTCTTTTAATTCAAATGCAAAGTGCCCTAAATTATATTGGTTAAATTGATCATAACTTGGGTTTTTTACTAATTAAAATATGATAATCTTATTTCATTAGCAATATGATTATAATTTGGTATTTATTTTCATGACGGTGAAATTGCTGATACCACAATAATTTTGAAACAAAAAAAATACCTTTAAAATGTTAAGATAATCATAGTAATATTATGATTTCATCAAATTCGTCGTGATATGAAACATACACTTAAAAAAATATTTAGGCAAATAAGACTTATTTGTGTTATATTTAACCTTCTCAATGATTTAATTGTAAATATATCATAATGTTGCTTATGATACACTTCACTTAGAAAACCGAAATCAATCTTAGTAAAGTGTTACTCAAACCGAATTGAACTGTTTTATTTTATTTAAAATAAAATCGAACTAAAATAATGAGTTTCGTATATCAGTTTGGAATTTCAAACTATACCAAATTATTAAAAAATATATATTTTTAAACCGAACTATTTGTTAAACAATCAATTATTATACTTTTTTTAAAATTTTTTAATAAAATATTTTAAATTTGTTTTTAAAATTTTTCATTTTTAATTTTAGTTCGATTCGATTTTATAGAATCATTTGCATGACACGGTTCAATTCACTAACCGAACATAACATAACAATTCAGCTATTTTAATTGTGCAGCTTGCACGGTTGATTTTGAGAGCAAAAACTTCACAATCCTAACAAGTCAATGTAAAGGTCCACAATATCCTCCAAAGATTTGTTGTGGTGCATTTAAAGAATTTGCTTGTCCATTTGCTGACAACATTAATGACTTAACAACAAATTGTGCTGAAGTTATGTTTAGTTACATAAATCTTTATGGAAAATACCCACCTGGATTATTTGCTAATGAGTGCAAAGAAGGGGAATTAGGTCTTGAGTGTTCAGATGTTAAAAATACTACTTCTAGTAGTGTTCTTGTGCATGCTCCTAACACTATGTTGGTGGTTTCATATGTTGGTTTTATTGGATTTATTTTCCATTTGTTCTGAAGACTGTGAAAAAAGAAAAATGAATTATTGTAAGAGTATGAGTGAGATGCACCTTTCATGTGTGATGGTGGAGAATTTTCATTTTAAGAACAAGCAAGAAAAGTATATTAATTATTAATTCTTATAGATGTTCATGTTTTGTTTTTGTGTACTTGATTACATTACAAAGTACAAGGTGTGGATTCAAAAAATGAATTCCCTCACATCAAATATTGATTGTAGAAAAGATTATAGTTATCTAAATTTTATCAATAGTTAAAAATGTTTTATTTATTTATTTATTTATTTGTCGGATAAGTGAAATTCAGTGTTTAATTTTCAATTTTATTGTAAATTAAGTTTTATATAAATTTTGGTTAAATTTAATTTAAGAGGATGTTGCTTTTGAAAAAATCAACTTCACTCCAAGCATGCAATTGCCTATAAAAACAAGCACGTTGTTCTAATACAATAATTAGTAAAAGTATATAAATAATTAATTCTTGAGATACGTCAAGTGGTAAATTTGTTTTGTTATGTTGTACACATAATTAATTGTAAAACTAATTATTATCAGTATCATAATTCATTTTTAAAAAGTTGTCCACATCGATTAAATCGCCATTGTTAGAAAAAAAAAACTTTAAACATCCTTTAATTTTTTTGCATGACTTTTAGTTCTTATTTTTAGTATTATATGTTCTTACAAATTACAAAAAGTTGTCTATTTTTTTATAAAATTACAAATTTGACACTGCATGTCAATATTGTTGGGGAAAACACAGTTTGGAGAAAGAGAGAAAATAGTAATTAACAGAGAGGTATGGAAATGAAATAGAAGGATTGAGTTGTATTGAGTTTGGTAGTTTTATATATACAATCCATGTGTTACTTGTTCAGCAAGTAACTACCCATAACAAATTAAAAACAAATAAATAACCAACACTAACTAATTTCTCTTAGCATAATAACTTAATAATGTGACAGTTTGGATTACACTCAACATCCCTTACCCACTTTATGACTTGCAATTTTTTGGTGGCTTTAGTGAGAACATCAGCCACATTTTTATCTGTTGGAAAAATATACAACTTCAAGTTTCTCTTTCGTGACTTGATCCCCTAAGAAAATGGAATATGGTTTCTATGTGCTTGCTCTTTCCATATGCAATTGAATTTTTGGCTAGGTTGATTGTTGACTTGTTATCTATCTGCAGTTTGATTGACTCTTCTACCTTAATCACAAAGTCGTTAAACAATGATTGGAGCCAATTTGCTTGACATGAAGCAGCATCACATAGAACATATTCAACTTCACAATTGTATAAAGCAGTCACTGGCTGCTTCCTTGAGAACCATGGCACAAGTGTTTATAGGAATTTGAAGATGTGTCCAACTGTACTTCTCTTATCAATATTGTCACCATGCCAATCAGCATCAGAAAAACCAATTAGCTTGAATTTGTTGTTGCCTTTGCCTAGTGGGAATAGGAGACTATTATTGTGGCGGGAAAATTTGAGATTATGCTATTGATTAACATAACTCAGAAAAGCAAGATTCGCCACCGAACTTTATTCACTACTGCGAAAAAGGCATTTAAAAACGGTTGAGAAATATATATAATTACGCAGGTCCTTATGTTGTGATGTAGAGTGTTGCTGTAAATGTGTTACTTACTGTTGTACCCCAAATTTTTCCCTCTCATTTCTCAAAGGATCAACCTGGACCCTCAGGTTTGCTTCCATCCAATTTCAAGCCATGAATTACAAATTTTCCAAGAAAGCCATTCACAAGGGCAAAATGGTCATTTGCACACTAAAAAGTCAAACTTTGACTTTTGGATCAAAATCAAGCTTCAAGAATCATATTTTGTCAAGACACGTTGAAATATGAAGTTTGTTTCATCAAGAAATTCAAAAGTCAAAATTCTAAATACTTAGAATTTTTCTAAGTGTTTAAGAAATATGACAAGCTCAAAACTTCTGTTCAAATTATCACCATGATGCAAGCTGATTCTGAAAGAACTTCTGGCACAAAAATTATAGATTTCAATAAGATCTAAAACATTGTAGAATAGAACTTCCCCTGGAAATGCTGGAATTTCAAGTTATAAATGTTCAAAGACACGTCCATGAAACTAAAACACTCAACAAATTCTGAACACTTTCAAGACAGAATTGGGTCAAAACTTCTGGTCCAATTTTCATAAAGGTTCGGTCAGAGTTTACAAGGGCAGTTCAAAAAAAAGGTTTACAAAGCGTGCTACAAGCTTCCTGTAAAGTATGAGAGTTCCTTCAGAACATACTGGAGCAAAGAGATACAAGGATCAGAAGTTGGATGCTTATTCTAAATTATGCTGAAGCTGAACCTCTGACCCAGAATTAAGCAATGATGCAAAATCTCACATTGCAGGATTTCTGGTTTGATAAATCTCATCATCATTTAATGCTCACAACTACTTTTGATTCTTTATCCAAAGGATTTCCCCACGTGTGGCATAGAAGTACCATTGTTGTCCTTGAAAAGTAGATTTTATACAAAGTTTATGCTGGGCCCATGCCTCGCTTTTGCTTCTGAGGATACTTTTCCTAAAACCATGCTTACAAATCCAGCTTAGGCACGACTAAAAGCTGTTAACCACCTTACTTTGTGCCTTGAACCATACTTGTTTGAACTTGCTTCAAGAACAAGTCAGCGCCTAACATATGATGGCTATACTTTTGATTTCTCCAAGCTACAAGATTTTTGCCTATAAATTGAGAGCCATTGGCAACGATAAAAGGGTCGAAAAATTAAGAAAGAAAAAAGCCTTGAATCCCTGCTAAAATTCCAAGAGCCCGAAGCTGCAACACAAAATACAAAATTTGTTAACTTTTGATTTTCTTGCATTCAAACTCCATCTGTTCTCAAGTGTTTCTTGACTAAAACCATCCACACAGTTTCTGGTTCACATATTAGAAGCTATCCTAACTTTTGTGTTCATACTGCAATACACTCTCCATCCACCTCCATCTCAAAGAAATCAGAACATTACCCCTTGACTGTTTCAGAAGTTGAAAACTTCCAGCCTGCTGAGCACGTGAAAAAGCTGCTTAGAATATTAACAGAGTTCAGGACCAAACTCCAGTTCACGGAGTCTTTCCCAGCTGCAAGGTAAGCTTCTACTGACTCTCATCATATTACTTAGGCATTATCAGATTTGCATGTTCAAAAAAAAAAATACAATGTAGACATCATATTTCTGAGGTTGTACGTATTCTGAGGTTTCACGTATTTATATGCCTAAGTAGGGAGTAAATTAGTTCAGAACTTCTTAAGGAAATTAGAATTAGCAGATTCATGGTTGCCTCTGATTTATAGTTCTGATGCTTCTTGTTTCTGAAACACTGTGAAACCAGGCATAACTGTTATATCCGCATCTTCTGTTCTGTTGAGAAATGACTAAGTTGCAGATGTTCTGACTAGCATGGAGAGGGAGACCAAGTTCTGTCAGTAGTATCAGAACTTCTAAAATTTTCCTGGCTCCCAGCGGACCCTGAACTTCTTCTGACTTTACCTATTTTTACTAATATGATCTCTGTTTTGCAGCACAGCAGAGTCAGAACTTCTGATCTCCTTTAGTTAGCAATACGCTGATTCTATTTTCTTTTTCCTCACTATTTTTGTTATCACTTCTTATTTCATTGATCAAAAACACCAAAAACATTTTACATTTTACATGCTTTATTTTGTTTCTTAAAATAAAAAGATCAAAAATATTTTCTTAAACAAAACTTATCTCTTTTCTGAAACAAAACAAGTCAATTTCACATTTTCTTGTACATTCTTATTCATTCAATGTGGTTGTAATAGTAACTTAGGATTTAATTTTATTTGAAATCCCCATTTATAAATATGTACCCCCATCCCCTAATGCTTGTAATAACGTAGAATATCTATTTTATGCGCTTTTTATTGCTTTCATATATTATTAGTAATTAGGGTGTGTATGGTAAGACATGAAATTGACAAGTAGATCACCCTAATCAAGACTAAAATGCATGTAATCAAACACACTTAAACACTAGCACCCTTAGGGTAATCCCACCTTGTTGCCTATTGGAAAAATAGTCATGTCCCTCGAACATGGGCGTTTAGCAAAAGACCCTCGATAAAAGATCGTAGTCCCCCGATGACCCTCGATGTTGCCTTCGATAAATGATCTAGTCCCTAAAACGAAATTTCTAAAACGTTCCATGGGTTTCCTTCTACGACTATACAAAAAAGTTACCGCGTCCGTCCCTTCACATCCAACGATAGGGCTTCTTACCAAAACAATGGTAAGATAGCAACGTCTAAAGGAGGGGGAAAATAACACTTAAGACCTTTGAGTAGGTAGATTCGCTCCTATTTGCTCGCTTGCTCTCAACAAAAACATTCTATACACCAACACTCTCACTTTGAAACATTTTCAAAAGATAATACTTTGTATGCGTTCTTATAGAGACGAGAATCATTACAAAGACACATTTTCAAAATCACTTTCAAAAAACACATCTCACAAACACTTTCTTGGAAACATTTTCGAAACAAACACTTTGTATGCGTTCTTATAGAGACGAGAACCATTACGAAGTTACATTTTCAAAATACTTTCAAAAATCAAACCATCACAAGCACACGTTCAAACAAAAGCAAGTGATCTAGAAAATAACTAAGAGCCCATGGAAAACCATGGATGAAAAGGGTGCTAATACCTTCCCTTTTCATAATCTACCTCCCGAACTCAAGAAACAATCTCAAAGGTCTTTCCTATGCTTTTTCATCTTTCCTTATTGGATAAAAGAAAAGTCGGTGGCGGCTCTTGCTAACCGCAATATTTGCGATCAAACGCAAAACCCTCAAGTCAGTTCTCCCACCGTATCACACTTACAATCACGGTCATGTGACCGTTGTGGTATACTGGAAAGCATGCATGATATCACAACGATTAATCATCTCAAACATTGTAATAGACCTAAAGGTCGCAGGTTTGATTCTCAACAACGACATTTTGGAGTTTATATTATTCTTCTTTAACCAAAGATTCCCCCTGGAAAGGTTAACAGACAAGCTTCTCAAATAAAGAGACTGCCACTTACTGGAGATTAAGGTTACTTGACTCATAATAGACTTCTCAAGTAACGAGACAACCACCTGCTCCAATAACGAACCAATGCTTAACCTTGACCTAATTGAGGATTTCACAATGAGCTTCTCTACCGGAAACATGCTGAAAATATTGTCACTTGATGTGAAGATAAGTATTGATATGCTGGGGACATACAAGCTTCTCAAACAAAGAGCCTGTCGCTTTGTGTCGCATAAAATATCAGAATGCAGGGAAAAGACAATCTTCTCAAATAAAGAGACTGCCATTTTCTATTGAGAAAATCTTTTAAGAGAGCGTTGTAACAACACTGTTGGGAATATAATTTCTTCATCATTTGCCAGGATGAAAACCATAAATAGATTCTCTACTGAGGAAAATAAGACCTTATTTATTATATAGGTATCTAGCCTAGAGAGATCAATCGTTGTTGCACTAGACCAAAGTTTAATCCAGGAATAAACTGAAAAGAAACAATCAAACAAAACTCCACCCGACGAGGAATGAACTCAACTTAGGACTTATTCCATCCAAATAATAAGCTGGAAAAGAAAGCTAACACATGATTATCTCAAGAGGTACACACTTTGTGGAGAGATAAAGAAAATACTCTTTGATTAGGGAGAAACATTACCATAGAAAGTGGATTTAGAAACACCAAAAAATGAAAACTCCATGAATATACCTTCGAATATGCATGTGATGTTTTCAAGAGTGCCGAAATTTGTGCAATGTTATGTTTATGCTTACAAAACAATACACCAACTCGGATGGGTAAACAAAGAAGATTAAACAAACTAAATACTTGGCCAAATCACAACTGGATGGAGACCATGTTGGATAGGTTGTCTTCTGTCAAAAATTCCTCTTGAAGATATGCTGGAGATGGCCACCAGAAATCTTCTGAAGTTAACAACCTTCGGAAATTACAAAAAAAACTGCACATAGTCTATTTTACTTTTGGAAATATATGTTGGGGAAACACTACATGAATCTTCCAAAGAACAACTTTCTTACCTGCATTTGTTCTGTTATGGGGGAACCCAAATCAACAGTGCAATAACAAACCATATGAAGGGTAAGATCCAGACTCTGTGGAGAAACTGAATCACCCAATATCATAATAATCTATCCACAAACACTATCCAATTATGAATTGGCTGAGGAAATCATGGATTAATCATGCCATGCATTATTCACAATAAGCTAGCGGGAGGAAAAACTACCATCCGTTCAAAACTCTGTGAGGAAACCATCATCAAATTAGGATTCAGCAGGGGAGATTTTGATCATTGAACCACATACCTCCACATGGGGAAATTCATTATTTGATCCAGACTCAACTGGGGAAACCTGAATCCTCAAACAAAATATATCTATGGTGAAACACCATAACCACTGAACTAGGGAAAGTTGTGTTCTGTAATTCGAGACTTGATCGTTTTTGAATAATCATCAATGTTCCTTTTAGTTTTGTTCATAAATCAAAGGAAAATATTTTGGAATTTTCAAAAGCATGATTATTATTAATCCTTTGTTTCAGAAATTACTATAAAAAATAAATAAATTTTGCAAAATAAACAAATATAAGAATTGAAAACAATTGGGCAAATGTTCGAGATATTATAATAAAATGGTATTTCGCAAATGGCGTTACTCCATGGATTATTACAAAGTTTGGAAAATGGTAAAAGTGGAAAGGCTACATTGAAATACAATGAACAATATTCTCTCTAACAACTTTGAGTTCCTGTAGTCAAGTTTTTGTTAAGAATGATTGAACTGAGAAATCTTGACCATGATGTTGCTACTTCAAGTGATCAAGCCTGGCCTGATGTTGTTACTTGGCATATCCCTAACTTTTGCCTAGATTTCCCTTTCGGGTTTTCAATCCATCAGGATGATTTATTTCTCTTTATGTCTCTAATTTTTGTCTGGACCGTCCATCCGGGTTTTCAGCCCACTGAGACGCTCATTTTTTCCTAAGTTTCCCTTTCAGGTTTTCAATTTAGCGAGTTGTTCCTTTCATTTTTTCCTGAACCTTCTTATCAAATGCTTGTTTCATTCTCTTCTGATACAATTGACCATGGTATAAGACTGTCATTTTCTTTTCTTCAATCAAGTTCAACTAGTCATATCTGTTTTGACACCATTCAACTTTTGTTAATTTGGCTTCCATTAGGATTCACATTGATGGGATCTCAACCTCTACGAGGAGCACTGCCTTCATTCCATACACAAGAGATAAATAGGTTGCTGTGATACGGTGGGAGAACTGACTAGTGTTTTGCGTTCGCATTCGCACTTGTGCGGTTAAGCAAGAGTCGCCACCGACTTTTTACTTTATCCTAAAGGAAAGGTTAAAAAAGCACAGCAAAAAACCTTTTGAGATATTTCGTGGGTCCGGGGGGTAGATTATGAAAAGGGAAGGTATTAGCACCCTTTTCATCCATGGTTATCCATGGGCTCTTAGTTACTTGGTTTTTTAGATCACTTGCCTTGTTTTTCGATTGCTTTGAAATTGTGGTGTGTGTGTGTGTGTTTTGAAAATGTTTTGGAAAAAGATGCCTTGTCTTAGGCAACTAATGTATTTGACTCGTGATTGAGTGTTTTACAAAAGTGTGAATCTTTTCGAAAAGATGTTTCAAATGTTTTTGAGAGTTTGTTTAAAAGTGTTGTGGATTGTGGTTTTTGAAAAGAAGGCAAATGTTTTTTGCAAGTTTGATCTCAAGCAACTAAGAGTTTTGTCTACCCTATTATACTCAAAGGTTTTTGTCATGTTTTAACCCCTTTTAACAATTTTGTTCTACCATTGAAATTGGTAGGCAATCTTGCATTTAGGAAGTTTATTCGGGACGGGCGCGGGTCATCGTATGGACCATGAATGCAATGATGCCAAGTGTCTTCGGCAATTTGCTTTGAAGGGACTATGATCATTCCGTTTAGGCAACATTTTGAGACTTATGATCATTTGATTTTGTTTTGCCAAAGATACTCGACGTGCAAGCATGGCCCATTTTGGAAGGCAACATGTGGGATTACCCTAGGGGGTGCAAGTGTGATTGTGTATTGATTACATGTATTTGTCTTGTATTAGGTTATCTAGCGTTTGATTTTATGTACATGCAAACCCTAGGTCTAACCATGGTATAATTGGAAAACTGTAAATTGCGGAAATGTAAAATCTACGCTATTACAAAGTAGTATCCGGGAGTGGGGGTATAAATGTACAAAAGGGGATGAGACTTATGGTACCCAATAAGTTACAACCAAATCGAATTCGCGATCAAAACATAAATATCGAATATACGAATATAAGATAAACAAATGTGTATAAGGCAATGTGAATGTATTTGTGTAAGTGTACATGTATATGAGTATGTAATTATTTACAAGTGCGAAATGTGAAATTGAAGCGTATTAGGGTTTTTGACCTAGATATGTATATTTAATTATGTACAAAAGAAAAATGTTTTAATTAAATGGTATGTTCAAATTTTAATTAAATTGTATTATGTATAAAAAAGAAAGTATTTTAATCAAATATTTGTGAATTTTAATATTAGAGAAAATATATTTAAATTGTTATGTACAAATATGTATTTTAATTAAAAGAAGATGTTTTCAAATTTAATTATATAATAAAAGGTATTTTATTATTTTATATACAAATATCTATCTAAAAGAGATGTTTTAACCATATGATAAAAAATGTATAATATGTACAAAATTAAATTATGTATGTTAAAAAGGTATTTTTTATTGTTATGTACAAAATCAATGTTTTCAAAATTTATATATAAATATGTATTTTAATGTGTTATGTGCAAATGTATTAAAAAAAAAGAAATAAGGTGTTTATATAAAGGTTAGTGTTAATATTTTGTTAAAAAGTATATGATTTATAAAAAGAAAAAGAATAGGTTAGTATCACTCAAATGTTAGTAAAGAAAATGTTAATGATTTTTTTTGTTGGGCTTTAGAGGGAAATCAGAAAACGGGTCAAGCCCACGCTGGAAACAAAATCTTTAGGGTTAGGCGTTTTGTCATTCAGAACAAAGGTTAGGGTTCGAGACGGCGCGTTCGTACACTGAGGTTCATCGTTCTTCTTCATCCTTGTGAGCTTCCTCCACCCGGTCACCAACGTCACTTCCAGAAGCCTTTCTTCCCTCCATTGACATGAGCCCAGCGTCCTTGATTTAAGGTTTGATTACAACGCTTTATGTTCTTTTGTGAATGATACGCGCTTTTTTTGATTTGAGTCTTAACTATTTCCTTTCATTATGAGATGAAGGAGAAGAGAAGTGGGAAAAGATTGGCTACCTTTATTTTGGAGATGGAGGAGGGGCGGAAGAGTGACGCTTTAGGAGGCCGGGACGGCGTGAACGGTGATGCTTGCCCTTGGTGACCCTGGTATCTTCGTTCTCACCTCTTGCTGTGTGAGGGTTTTATGATGATTTTAGATTTGCCTGAAAACCCTTCTTTCTAATTCACTTCTTTATCTCTCTTTTTCTACTATATGTTGCCTATGTGTGGATTGGAATATGATGCTTTGAGATGCCCAGTGATGCTTGTACTGAGGGCCTGTGGGTTTGTCTTGATATTGCCTCCGAATGACTTGAGTTGTTATTCTGAAACCATTAGCCTTTTACCTGCGTTGGATTATGTTTGACAGTATGGTTGAGGGATTTGGATTTTGTTTATCAGGTTTGAAAGCTAGGCCATGTTTTGATGGTTAGGCTTTTGAGGTTAAGACAGGGTGTTGGTTTTATCAGTTTGGTAATTCAGGGTATGTGTTTGTTTGTTTTATTTATGGGTTTGTGCTAGCAAATGGGTGTGTTGACATGTTAATGGTTGTTCAGCAAGCTATGCTGTGGTTAGGCTTGTATGCTCTTCAGCAGGTTTTGTTTCTTGGTTGATTGTTGTAGGTTCATGTGGTTATTTGGTTGTTATGCTTTTGAACTTGGTTTATCAGCTTGGATGGGTTTGAAGTTCTGTCTCTTTTCTTGACAGTAGGCAGGTTAAGGCATTTTCAGGTTATGTGTTTGTATGTTCAATTTTGAGTTTTGAAAGGTGTTTTGATGGCCTAGCAGGTTATCAGTTTGAAGCTTGAGGTTGTGTGTTTTCAAAGATGATGCAGGCCCTGAGTTTTGTATATTTTTCTCTTTTTTTATATATCTTCTGAACTGTGTTCTCTATCTTTTGTATATCCTTTTTTTTGTTATGTCCTACTGTCTATATCTAAGACCTGAACTCTGCCTATGCTTCTTTCTCTCTTCTTCTGACTCTATAGTACAGTAAAGAATTTTATATGATTTTATTTCTTGTACTTTCTCTGAAGGGGCCCTACTGGTGGGAAATGATGAAAAAGATTCAAGTTACTTGCATAACACACTACTTGACTGCATCTTTATCTCTTTTGACAGCTTTGTGGCGCTTTTCTTTTCCTTGATATCTTGGGATTTGACTTTGTATTTTGATATCCTTTCCAAATCCTTCTTTGACAGCTTGGGATAGATTTTCTGTTTTGACAATAAATTGCCTTTTTGCTTTTGATGGAAAGTGGAATTGGATTTGAACTATATAGTTTGAACTTTGGATTTGAGATTCTATGCAGCTTGAATTTTGTAACTTATGCATTTGACATTTGCATTCATGAATAAAAATCTTCCCTCTCTGTGAACCGGGAGAAATCCTGTGATTTGCAGAGAGGGTCAACTGATCCCAGTCAGTGGCCTCTAATGATGAGCAAATTTTAATTGTCTTTAATTAACTGCTTTCTGACTTTTCTTCTTCTTTTTGCAGATAAAAAATGGAGCACCGGAGTGGAGTGAAGAGTGAAGAATATTAGAAATAGGATAGAATTTTATTTTATTTAATATTTAAATTAATGTATATTATTGTTTGTAATTTAAATTATAAACAACAATTTGTACAAATAATTCAAATATCAATAAAATCTAAATTATCCAATTAATTCTAATTTTCTTTATTGTTTATTTATTTATTTAAAACTCTTTGAATTAAAACAATTGAAAAATAAATTTCAATCATTCAATTTTTTAGAATAATAAATAACTTAAATAAAATCAATATTGATCAATTAAACCTGTCTCTTCCAATATCCAAAATAAAGCAGTAGTTAACTCAAATAGACTGATCAAACGCATTCCTTCTTTACTGATTTGCCATGAGCACTGTAAATCCAATACTGCACATATCTTTTGACTGGTGAATTCAAACCAATTGCCTCCTCTTACTGATTAAATTATGAACAATGCAAATTCAACCCGAATCTCGGAATAAACCGCAAAGTACTGTGGAATTTCAGACTTTCTGAGAATATGCCCATAAAACCCTTAATTCCTGATTAAATGCCAAATAGCGTTCGCTTGATCAAAATTGAGCCAAAATTCATCAAAACCCTAAGCCAACTGTATGAAACAATCCAAAGCTCTGAAAATCAGTAAAAACCCTAATTTTGCTTGACTGTCAAGAACAATCCATTTGTCCGATTCTTGAGCCAGTTTGAAAAGTCAGGAAATGTCTGAAGCTGAGATTTCTTGTGGAAAAGCGCGAGGGCAAATTTTGGGGTACAACAGTTGCCCCTGTTCAATCTTCTTGGACCTGAAGAGTTAGATTGGCAAGTTTGCCTTTCGCGACTTGAAGGTAAAAGGAGATTGGACACTAATGTGCCCAGAAAATTTGCGCTCGTCGATGTGATGGTAGATGTGAATGGGCTTAAAGATGCCATTTGGTGATGGGCTTAAAGATTCCACCTGGTGCGAGAGAATTTTGTCGGGGGATGGGCTTAGAGATGCCATCTAGGAATGGGCTTACAGATGCCATTCGGCGACTGCTGGTAGGAGGATGGGCTTAAAGATGCCATATGGAAATGTTGAAATGTATGTCAATGGTGAGTGGACAAGTATCAGAAGGGCATCCATGTTTCAGAACATCTCTGAATCGGGGTCCGAACAAGCAACGGATTGACGTCCATGTCTGGAGAATCTGTAAACTATTTCAGGAGTTGAGATTGAATAAGCAAATAGAGCACCATCCTTTGTTGGGAAGCGTCCGTAAACTATTTTCAAAAATTGAGAAGAGTCTGAATCAGTTGGTAGATTGACATCCGTTGTAGGGAAGAATCCGTAAACTGTCTTCAAAAGTTTGAGAAGAGTCTGAATCAGTTGGTAGATTGACATCCGTTGTAGGGAAGAATCCGTAAACTGTTTTAGAAGTCTTGAAGTTGGAGAGGAACCGGTGTAGGGTTTCTTGATGATGTGTCTGAATGAATCTGGAATAAGTATCAGAAAGTCACCGTGTCTGGGTCACATCTGAACTATTTCTGGATGAATCTCGGGAGATGATCTGTGTCTGTCGACTGATCTTACCTGAAAAGGCAAAGGATTAGTTGGTGCAATGTTATGATGCATGATGCAATGTACGTGACATCAATATTTATGATATGAATGTAATGAATGCGCATGTAAGCTGATGAGCTAATCTTGCCAAGGATACATGAATCCGAGATGGCTGAAGATAAAAGCGTTTTGACTGCTGCCGGGGAAAATAAACCTTTGGCTGTCGCTGGGGAAGAGAATTCCTGATGACCTCTACTGGGGAGTTCCAAACTAGTAGGCTCATGCTGGGAAGACCAGATTTGAGAATCGTCAGCTTGATGGGAAGTAACTCTGGAGACTTCACTGGGGAACTCAAGATTTGCCTTTCCAAAACCCTGTGGGGAGAAGGTTCAAAAAGTCTGGCTCTGCTGGGGATACTGAAGCTTAAATTCTGAGGGAAATTGAATTCCGGAGGATTCTCTGGCTGGGGATTTTGATGAAATCCGCTGGGGATAGGGAGAATTTTGGCAAGCGCGATCTTCCGTGGTTGTTAGCTTGAGAAGAATCTGAACAAGCGATAGGTTAACATCCGTTTACTTGGAGAACCCGTGAACTGTTTTCAGAAATCTTGAAGTTGAATCAGCAATAGAGCCGCATCCGTTGTTGGGAAGCGTCCGTAAACTGTTTCAAAGGTTGAGAAGAGTCTGAACAAGTTGGTAGATTGACTTCCGTTGTTGGGAAGAATCCGTAAACTATTTTCAGAAATTGTGAAGAGTCTGAACAAATCGGTAGATTGACATCCGTTGTTGGGAAGAATCCGTAAACTTGTTTCAGAAGTCTTGAAGAGGAACCGGTGTAGGGTTTCCTGAAGATGAGCTTGTGTAAAACTGCATCGGTTTTGAACACTTTTGACATTCGAATGCCCCAAGTGGTGATGTAGATAAATTCCTGGCTTATTACAGGTGTTGGTCTACAATCGGTCGTTCACAGATGTTTCCTGGGTCGTTACAGGTGTTGATGTGTAATTCTTCAGACATGCCCTGGCTGGATACAGGAATCGAATCTGGAAAGGTGATAGTTGATAGATATGCCCTGGCTGGATACAGGAATCGAATCTTCAAACTCTTCAGACGTGCCCTGGCTAGATACAGGAGTCGAGTCTGGAAATGTTGTAAACAGATATGCCCTGGCTGGATACAGGAATCGAATCTGGAAATAGTCGTCAACAGATATGCCCTGGCTGGATGCAGGAATCGAATCTGGAAATAGTCGTCAACAGATATGCCCTGGCTGGATACAGGAATCGAATCTTCGAACTCTTCAGACGTGCCCTGGCTAGATACAGGAGTTGAGTCTGGAAATGTTGTAAACAGATATGCCCTGGCTGGATACAGGAATCGAATCTTCGAACTCTTCAGACGTGCCCTGGCTAGATACAGGAGTCGAGTCTGGAAATGTTGTAGTTGATTTGTTGGACACTTTTGACATTCGAATGCCCCAAGTGGTGATGAAGGAATCTTGAATCAGATTACTCTGCATATTGAGAGATTTCTTGAAATCTTGACTGGACTGCCCCAGGTTAACTGTACTTTGGAAGATCTGTTGGACCTTGACTGGACTGCCCCAGGTTAATTGTACTTTGAAAGATCTGTTGGACCTTGACTGGACTGCCCCAGGTTAATTAGATTGTGACATGTCATGCCCCTTTGTTGATAAGGGATTTGATGGAAGTGTTATCCTCTTGAAGTGATTTTGACTTACTGAGAGAGTTTTCGTTCCTCCGAACATTCGCTGTATGAACTTCTTCGCTGTCAAACAAATAGGGTCAAATGCAGACAGTGATATTCGAATAATGCAAAGTTTATGTTTGTCTCGAAGTTTTTTTTTTTCGTTTTGAAAAATGCGTTTTTAGCAGAAAACTTTTCACAAGACAAGTTAACACAAGATTTAGAGCAAAGCCCTACAGGAGTCAGGATACCTTTTGTAACAGTATGCTTTCGAACTAACCCATGCTTCAATTAGGACTTTTGGAGGGTTGTAACGTGGCCTGGTTCACGGTTTAAGAAACCAAGGATAAAGGCTCAAAGTATATTTGTACCCACCCGCTCTTCGTGATGTTCTTCAACCTAAGCTCAGTTAACTGTGCGTCGCACCCTGTTTTGAGTTCGGAACGACTTTTGGGCGATGGTTCACCAGTTTTGAATTTTGGGAGACAGTCATCATCTCCTTTTTCTTTTTCAACACTTTTCATGTTGTTGAGGGTTTTGTAATGACCTCACTATTTTGATTTTGATTTGTTATCCCTAACTTTTGCCTGACTGTCATCGTTTTCGGGATTACTGTCAGCGGGATGCCCCAGCTTTCTTAAGCCTCCCTGATAGGTTTTGGCTTGGTGGGCTTTTCTCTTTTGAGAGATTGACTGTCTATATGATAGGGAACTGCCCTTGTCTTTTGATTCCAAAGGAATGCTTTCTCCTTTTGACGTCGTTCGTTGTATTACGAACTGAGAGTTTGCGACTTCAATGCGCATTTTCTTTTGAGTTAACTGAGAGACTACCCTGCCCCAGGTTTATATCAAAGGTTTTGATTGTTTAGAACAGAAAACTCCTACTTCTTTGGCTCGAAGGGGTTGACTAGGGATTAACTTCCTTATAACTCCAGTGTTTGGGAATTGAAAGAAATGCCTGTACATCATCAGCACGGTCTGTTCAAAAGCATATTGTATAAGATCACGGTATTGTTTCGTCATCCTCCCTCTAAAGGTTTGCAGCTTTTTATCAAGAGTCAAATGTTATAACGAAAAGCATAAGAGTAGTGAAACAAATGGACGAATTCAAGACAAACATATGCAATGCATTAATGAAAACAGAGTTTAACATCAACAGATAATTGTTTGACAGCAAAAGAAGTTACAACTTTGAAAATTCAAAAAGAAGCAAAAGTCTTTCAGTTTGAGCCTCGTCACTTCAAGCGGAGAACCCTTTAACGGAAGATCTTCATCTCTCCGTCTGGCATGAATTCCAGCACCCCAATGTCAATCAGATCTTGAATCTTGTTCTTCAAGGCCCAACAGTCGTTGGTACTGTGTCCCGGGCTGTAGGAGTGGTAAACACAGAATGCGTCGGGATTAAAGTGAGGAGAGAAGATATTGAGCTTCTGAGGATGGTCCTTTACGGTGAGCAAATTGACCTCCAACAGGCGCCTCAGTATGAAGAATGATGGTATTTCAGTCTCCGTAAACTGTCTTCCCGACTTCTCTTGTTTACGCCGATTGCCTCGTTGACGCTGGCGAGGTTGTTGATGGGTTTGTGAACCTGAAGCAAGCAAAGGAGCTTTCCCTTTGTCTTCTTGAGTGGATGGAGGCTGAGCGGTGACTTT
Source organism: Vicia faba (assembly GCA_948472305.1). NCBI lineage: Eukaryota > Viridiplantae > Streptophyta > Magnoliopsida > Fabales > Fabaceae > Vicia > Vicia faba. The sequence goes on along the minus strand of OX451735.1, from coordinate 849,715,333 downwards.
CTCTTCGACCTCGGAGGTTTTCCCCAGTTGGTTGTTTGGAAGCAGTTGGCGGACAAGAACTCTGAGTTCCTCTTGTCTTTGAGATAGGTCTTGGATGAGAGCCATCTGGCCCACCAACTGTCCCATCATCTGAGTCCTCAGTGTTGTCAGATCAAACTGCAGCTCCGCAATCTGATCACTCCTGGCATTGTTGGAATTCCCCAGGCCTTTGGTGAGGAGAGCTTTCATCTCTTCTTGCCCTAGAGACAAGTTCAGGAACATCTCCTGTAGCTGAGCAGTCTGGTCTTGGATGTCTTTGACAGACCTTTCTAGAGCCATCTCTTGCTGAAATAAACAGCAGGAGAGTAAGGAAACCTGAAAAAAGGAAATATTGTCAAAATGAAATGCATGATATGTGGATGCATGCTTTCAAGGATCTCTTGGGGTAAACGCAAGAAAATGTTAGAGGTTGAACTCTGCTCTTGGATTGGAGATTTCTGTACCGGTGGACGTCCTTCCACGAGAATCAAGCTCACCATGTCGAGTGGGTTATAGCCACTGATTCAAGTTGTTGCACTTGAACTTTGATTGGAGAGCTTTGTGTCGGTGGATGTCTTTCCACGAGAATCAAGCTCACCATGTCGAGTGGGTCATAGCCACTGATTCAAGTTGTTGCACTTGAACTTTGATTGGAGAGCTTTGTGTCGGTGGATGTCTTTCCACGAGAATCAAGCTCACCATGTCGAGTGGGTCATAGCCACTGATTCAAGTTGTTGTTCTTGATCTTTTGATTGAAGAGCTTTGTGTCGGTGGATGTCTTTCCACGAGAATCAAGCTCACCATGTCGAGTGGGTCATAGCCACTGATTCAAGTTGTTGTTCTTGATCTTTTGATTGGAGAGCTTTGTATCGGTGGACGTCTTTCCACTAGAATCAAGCTCACCATGTCGAGTGGGTCATAGCCACTGATTCAAGTTGTTGTACTTGAGCTTTGACTGGGTTGGTTTAGAGGAGAAACCCCCTTGCCCCTTGATAGACGTCTGGTTCAACGTAACCCTGCATCAACAGAACCCTCGAGATCCTTGAAATGGTTATTGAAAATGCTAAAATGCTATGGTATGATGTCATGATGTTATGTCCATGTATGCGAAAAGCAAGTAAGTGTATATACCGGCAAACATATTCACACAAAGCACACAAGGCCTCAGGTTTAGGCCTACATGAGGTTCAGGTACTACCCTCTTTCAGTTTGTTGGTTAAAACCTGTCCTACCAAAAGTAACTGGGTTCTAGAGGTCCCAACGTCACTGGATTGCTTTCATTGTTCATCGTTTCGATTTAGCCACTGAACTGGCGACCGAAATATTCCAGGAAAGCAAGCCTCAATTGAGTGTAGTATCGAGTATCAACCAACCTCGGACTGCACCAAAGTCAGTTATCTCACTACCCTAAAAAGGCCAAGATGGTTCGATTAAGGTTCCTAAGGTCAGTTGATGCTTCGCGACACCACGCGGCGGCCCCGTACTCTCCTTGACTGGACTCAAGGGTTACCGGTACACACCAAAGTGCCACATCAACGTAGCAGACTGCTTCAACCATGTCGGTATACCCCGCACAGTTCCCTCACAGCCTTGTTGCTACCTAAAAGGGTTTCCCCAGATCCGGGTTAGGATCTATAAAACTCCGATACAAAGCCCATAAATGTAAAGCAAACAAAGCAATCAATTGAAAGTAAAGGTGATCTAAACCCTAAGGTAACCCCACTTAAAAAAAGGTCCCCAGTAGAGTCGCCAGTTCTGTGATACGGTGGGAGAACTGACTAGTGTTTTGCATTCGCATTCGCACTTGTGCGGTTGAGCAAGAGTCGCCACCGACTTTTTACTTTATCCTAAAGGAAAGGTTAAAAAAGCACAGCAAAAAACCTTTTGAGATATTTCGTGGGTCCGGGGGGTAGATTATGAAAAGGGAAGGTATTAGCACCCTTTTCATCCATGGTTATCCATGGGCTCTTAGTTACTTGGTTTTTTAGATCACTTGCCTTATTTTTCGATTGCTTTGAAATTGTGTTGTGTGTGTGTGTTTTGAAAATGTTTTGGAAAAAGATGCCTTGTCTTAGGCAACTAATGTATTTGACTCGTGATTGAGTGTTTTACAAAAGTGTGAATCTTTTCGAAAAGATGTTTCAAATGTTTTTGAGAGTTTGTTTAAAAGTGTTGTGGATTGTGGTTTTTGAAAAGAAGGCAAATGTTTTTTGCAAGTTTGATCTCAAGCAACTAAGAGTTTTGTCTACCCTATTATACTCAAAGGTTTTTGTCATGTTTTAACCCCTTTTAACAATTTTGTTCTACCATTGAAATTGGTAGGCAATCTTGCATTTAGGAAGTTTATTCGGGACGGGCGCGGGTCATCGTATGGACCATGAATGCAATGATGCCAAGTGTCTTCGGCAATTTGCTTTGAAGGGACTATGATCATTCCGTTTAGGCAACATTTTGAGACTTATGATCATTTGATTTTGTTTTGCCAAAGATACTCGACGTGCAAGCATGGCCCATTTTGGAAGGCAACATGTGGGATTACCCTAGGGGGTGCAAGTGTGATTGTGTATTGATTACATGTATTTGTCTTGTATTAGGTTATCTAGCGTTTGATTTTATGTACATGCAAACCCTAGGTCTAACCATGGTATAATTGGAAAACTGTAAATTGCGGAAATGTAAAATCTACGCTATTACAAAGTAGTATCCGGGAGTGGGGGTATAAATGTACAAAAGGGGATGAGACTTATGGTACCCAATAAGTTACAACCAAATCGAATTCGCGATCAAAACATAAATATCGAATATACGAATATAAGATAAACAAATGTGTATAAGGCAATGTGAATGTATTTGTGTAAGTGTACATGTATATGAGTATGTAATTATTTACAAGTGCGAAATGTGAAATTGAAGCGTATTAGGGTTTTTGACCTAGATATGTATATTTAATTATGTACAAAAGAAAAATGTTTTAATTAAATGGTATGTTCAAATTTTAATTAAATTGTATTATGTATAAAAAAGAAAGTATTTTAATCAAATATTTGTGAATTTTAATATTAGAGAAAATATATTTAAATTGTTATGTACAAATATGTATTTTAATTAAAATAAGATGTTTTCAAATTTAATTATATAATAAAAGGTATTTTATTATTTTATATACAAATATCTATCTAAAAGAGATGTTTTAACCATATGATAAAAAATGTATAATATGTACAAAATTAAATTATGTATGTTAAAAAGGTATTTTTTATTGTTATGTACAAAATCAATGTTTTCAAAATTTATATATAAATATGTATTTTAATGTGTTATGTGCAAATGTATTAAAAAAAAAGAAATAAGGTGTTTATATAAAGGTTAGTGTTAATATTTTGTTAAAAAGTATATGATTTATAAAAAGAAAAAGAATAGGTTAGTATCACTCAAATGTTAGTAAAGAAAATGTTAATGATTTTTTTTGTTGGGCTTTAGAGGGAAATCAGAAAACGGGTCAAGCCCACGCTGGAAACAAACTCTTTAGGGTTAGGCGTTTTGTCATTCAGAACGAAGGTTAGGGTTCGAGACGACGCGTTCGTACACTGAGGTTCATCGTTCTTCTTCATCCTTGTGAGCTTCCTCCACCCGGTCACCAACGTCCCTTCCAGAAGCCTTTCTTCCCTCCATTGACATGAGCCCAGCGTCCTTGATTTAAGGTTTGATTACAACGCTTTATGTTCTTTTGTGAATGATACGCGCTTTTTTTGATTTGAGTCTTAACTATTTCCTTTCATTATGAGATGAAGGAGAAGAGAAGTGGGAAAAGATTGGCTACCTTTATTTTGGAGATGGAGGAGGGGCGGAAGAGTGACGCTTTAGGAGGCCGGGACGGCATGAACGGTGATGCTTGCCCTTGGTGACCCTGGTATCTTCGTTCTCACCTCTTGCTGTGTGAGGGTTTTATGATGATTTTAGATTTGCCTGAAAACCCTTCTTTCTAATTCACTTCTTTATCTCTCTTTTTCTACTATATGTTGCCTATGTGTGGATTGGAATATGATGCTTTGAGATGCCCAGTGATGCTTGTACTGAGGGCCTGTGGGTTTGTCTTGATATTGCCTCCGAATGACTTGAGTTGTTATTCTGAAACCATTAGCCTTTTACCTGCGTTGGATTATGTTTGACAGTATGGTTGAGGGATTTGGATTTTGTTTATCAGGTTTGAAAGCTAGGCCATGTTTTGATGGTTAGGCTTTTGAGGTTAAGACAAGGTGTTGGTTTTATCAGTTTGGTAATTCAGGGTATGTGTTTGTTTGTTTTATTTATGGGTTTGTGCTAGCAAATGGGTGTGTTGACAGGTTAATGGTTGTTCAGCAAGCTATGTTGTGGTTAGGCTTGTATGCTCTTCAGCAGGTTTTGTTTTTTGGTTGATTGTTGTAGGTTCATGTGGTTATTTGGTTGTTATGCTTTTGAACTTGGTTTATCAGCTTGGATGGGTTTGAAGTCCTGTCTCTTTTCTTGACAGTAGGCAGGTTAAGGCATTTTCAGGTTATGTGTTTGTATGTTCAATTTTGAGTTTTGAAAGGTGTTTTGATGGCCTAGCAGGTTATCAGTTTGAAGCTTGAGGTTGTGTGTTTTCAAAGATGATGCAGGCCCTGAGTTTTGTATATTTTTCTCTTTTTTTATATATCTTCTGAACTGTGTTCTCTATCTTTTGTATATCCTTTTTTTTTGTTATGTCCTACTGTCTATATCTAAGACCTGAACTCTGCCTATGCTTCTTTCTCTCTTCTTCTGACTCTATAGTACAGTAAAGAATTTTATATGATTTTATTTCTTGTACTTTCTCTGAAGGGGCCCTACTGGTGGGAAATGATGAAAAAGATTCAAGTTACTTGCATAACACACTACTTGACTGCATCTTTATCTCTTTTGACAGCTTTGTGGCGCTTTTCTTTTCCTTGATATCTTGGGATTTGACTTTGTATTTTGATATCCTTTCCAAATCCTTCTTTGACAGCTTGGGATAGATTTTCTGTTTTGACAATAAATTGCCTTTTTGCTTTTGATGGAAAGTGGAATTGGATTTGAACTATATAGTTTGAACTTTGGATTTGAGATTCTATGCAGCTTGAATTTTGTAACTTATGCATTTGACATTTGCATTCATGAATAAAAATCTTCCCTCTCTGTGAACCGGGAGAAATCCCGTGATTTGCAGAGAGGGTCAACTGATCCCAGTCAGTGGCCTCTAATGATGAGCAAATTTTAACTGTCTTTAATTAACTGCTTTCTGACTTTTCTTCTTCTTTTTGCAGATAAAAAATGGAGCACCGGAGTGGAGTGAAGAGTGAAGAATATTAGAAATAGGATAGAATTTTATTTTATTTAATATTTAAATTAATGTATATTATTGTTTGTAATTTAAATTATAAACAACAATTTGTACAAATAATTCAAATATCAATAAAATCTAAATTATCCAATTAATTCTAATTTTCTTTATTGTTTATTTATTTATTTAAAACTCTTTGAATTAAAACAATTGAAAAATAAATTTCAATCATTCAATTTTTTAGAATAATAAATAACTTAAATAAAATCAATATTTTTCAATTAAACCTGTCTCTTCCAATATCCAAAATAAAGCAGTAGTTAACTCAAATAGACTGATCAAACGCATTCCTTCTTTACTGATTTGCCATGAGCACTGTAAATCCAATACTGCACATATCTTTTGACTGGTGAATTCAAACCAATTGCCTCCTCTTACTGATTAAATTATGAACAATGCAAATTCAACCCGAATCTCGGAATAAACCGCAAAGTACTGTGGAATTTCAACCTTTCTGAGAATATGCCCATAAAACCCTTAATTCCTGATTAAATGCCAAATAGCGTTCGCTTGATCAAAATTGAGCCAAAATCCATCAAAACCCTAAGCCAACTGTATGAAACAATCCAAAGCTCTGAAAATCAGTAAAAACCCTAATTTTGCTTGACTGTCAAGAACAGTCCATTTGTCCGATTCTTGAGCCAGTTTGAAAAGTCAGGAAATGTCTGAAGCTGAGATTTCTTGTGGAAAAGCGCGAGGGCAAATTTTTGGGTACAACAGTTGCCCATGTTGAAGTGCGGGCAGATATACGGTATCCATGCAAAGAAAAAGGGAGCATCTCATACTAATCCTTGTAGGCTTTAACCATCTTCTGCAAAATCTTCTTAATATTCTTGTTAGTCACTTCAACATCCCCATTCATCTTAGGTCTGTAGGGCGAAGAATTTTGATGTTAAATCTTAAAGCTTTCACAAAGTTCTTCCATCACCTTGTTATTCAAATTTGAACCATTATTAGTAATGATCTTATTTGGAAAACCATATGTAACACCCTCTAAACCTCCACATAATAATATGGTATAATCATATTAAATTAGCATGCATATCAAAAGAGGGCATCACATGTATTTTAAACAAAACACAAATATACCGGTCATACTCATAACACACATTTAAAATCATGTTCCATACACGAACAAATATGCATCTCACAACAAAATAATTCTTTTTCATAATGATACCAATAATTTAAATCCCATAATGACATTTATATAAATAAAACATTAGGCACTAAAGGCCACTCATCACATAATCTTAATACATCATAAATAAAGAGAGTATAACAAACATCTCTCAAAACAAACATCAGTTCAAGTGTTCCCACGTGTTACATAGACCAAAGCATGACTCACTATCTAAATAAGCGGATAAACAAGGAACTAGCTCCTCCAACTAAAACTTGCAAGAAGCACCACTATCTTCGGTATCTGAGCGATATCGTATAAAGCATCATTTTAACAAAAGGGTGAGAATTCACATTATTATAGAAATATATAATAATAGGTAATGCAAGACACACATACATCACTTGAATTGATCACACTTCACATATTCATGTATTCACCACTTTCAATACAATTCACATGTTTACATATACAACATATCTCAAGAATTTAGGATTTAAAGAGAAACAATCACAATTACCACCAATGTACCATTCACACCAATATCATATAAAGCACAACAACATACATTTCACATTGACGCATGTGACTCAAGTCCAACTCTATGCAATATGCATGTGGTACCAATTGTTATCCTTACTAGTATCACCGAGTTCATCTCCAAGATAGATAACCACAAAAAAAATCCCGTCTCTTAGGCTTCAAATCCATCTCCAAGGTTTGAGACAAGTCACTAGCTTCTATGAAGCTAGCAAACATTGCCTCTTGACAATAAATGAATGCATGAGCAAATACCAACAATCTTATGCTATCAAGATAATTTCCAAATCTTAATACACAAGCACAATGCACATAATGCATCCCACATGAATTATCTCACCTTTTGCACATACATACATATATCATGTCATCATCCATATATATTGTATTCTCATAGCATTCACCACTTCAACACATCATAATAACATAACAACAATGTCAAACCATGTTATTCACATTCATCATCAATTCACAACATAAAAATATACAAAATCAAGTGTCATGTTCATAGCATTCCCAATTCACCACATCACAATAATACGTAGAAAATAAAGCCAAACAATATTATTCACATCCAACACCAATTCACAAACCAAACAACACAATTACAAGTTATTTACATAATCACGTTATTATTAAATCACATACTTCAAACAAAACCATTTTCATTGAAAAAAATATTGTGCTAGCTTTCTAACGTTTCAAACAGGGACCCAAACGGAGCTACGGTTCAAAAGTTATGAATTTTTTAAACTTTTACAAATTGAAAATCCCAACATCATACACTAACACCACAAAACCCCATTAACCACAAATTAAAATTTATTTCCAGCACATGAAACCATTTTTACAACAAAGTAAACTGTATTAACTTTTCCAGGTTCAAACGGTGCGTCAAACGAACACCCGGAGCTAAAGTTATGAATTTTTGAAGTTTTGAAAAAAATGCATTATATGCACCACTGAGCCTCAAAATCCACGCTGAGGGTGCCCTGCATTTTTTACAGCAATTTTTCTGTGCTGACAGAAACTTCCCACACGAACTTTTAACCTAAAAACACATTTAAACATACAATTTACTCATATTTAAGGTATTATAACCTATTTCTAACATATAACATCAAATACAAACTTCAAAATATGATTCAAATATCAATTTCATGATTTCTCATTCAAACCCTAACATGTTAAAATCTAGAAATTGAAGAACAAAATCCCTAAATCACGGAACTATCCATTACATATATTTATATAATCCTATAATAAGCAAATTACCCACCCTTACGCTGGATTTAGATACTTTCTATTGTTCCTCCTCATTCTTCTCCCTTTTCTCCTCTTTTCCCCTTCTCTTGTTTTCTTCTTTTCTCTTTCTACTTTCTATTTTCTCTTTTGTCTTACAACTCTTACTAACTAGTGTTTTCTCTAATAGGCTTATCTCATTCTCATACCAACTCATCACACCAAGGCCCAATTAACTAATATTTCTAGTTTCACACCAAATAACCCAATTACTCACATAATACATATTCTCAATTAAATCAATTATTCACATAATCACACAAAATCAAATAATTCAATAATGACCAAACCAAATAATAATTAACATGTAACTTAAATAATAAAATAGTTAATAAATAAAATCGAGGTGTTACAACTCTCTCCCACTTAAAAGATTTCCGTCCTCGAAAATTACCTCAAATAAACAACTCAGGATAATACTCTCTCATCTGACTCTCGAGTTCCCAAGTCAGGTTTCCACCAGTCGGTCCTCCCCAAGCTACCTTTACCAAGGAAATATCTTTACCATGAAGTTGCTTCAACTCTCGATCCTTTATTCGCATAGGTGATGTCTCCACAATCATGTAATCTCTCACTTGAACATCATCTAATTGAACCACATGAGACAGATATGCAATGTATCTCCTTAACTAAGGCACATGAAACACATCGTGGAGATTAGAAAGCGACAATGGAAAATCAATTTGATAATTCACTTCACCCACTTTCTCTATAATTTGATAAGGACCAATAAAACGTGACGTCAACTTACGTAACTTCAACGCTCGACCAACACCTATTACTGGAGTAACTCAAAGAAACACATGATCTCTCTTCTCAAACTCAAGTGCTTTCCTCTTCTTATCCTGATAACTCTTATGAAGACTCTAAGAAGCCTTCATATTCTCTTGAATCATATTAATCTTATCAGTAGTCTGCTGAACTATCTCAGGTCCAACCACATCACTCTCTCCTGATTCATACCAACACAAAGGTGTCCTATACCTTCTACCATACAAATCCTCAAACGGTGCCATTCCAATACTCGAATGGAAAATGTTGTTATAGGTAGACTTAATCAAAGGAAAGTAACGATCCTAAGAACCTCTTTGTCCCAATACACAAGCTCTCGAAAGATCATCAAGTGACTGAATCATCCTCTCAGTCTGACCATCTGTTTGTAGATGATAAGCAGAACTCAAACGTAACTTTGTACCCAAAGTATCCTGCAAACCTTCCCGAAACCTCTAAGTAAATATCGTATCCCTATTTGATACAATGCTAGACAGAATCCATGTAAACTGACAATTTTCTCAATGTACAGCTTTGCAAGCTTCTCCATTGGATAATCCATTCTTATCGGAATAAAGTGAGCATATTTCATCAACTTGCCCATAATAACCCAAATATCTTACAATTACTCGATGTTCTAGGTAAACCAGAAATAAAATCTATCCCATTTCCATTCAGGAATAGATAACGGTTGCATTAAAGCAGACTGTTTCTGATGTTCAATCTTTGACTTCTGACAAATCAAACAAGAATACACAAATTTCACAATCTCGTTCTTCATACCTGGCCACCAAAATAATTTCCTCAAATCCTGATACATCTTAGTAGCTCCAGGATGAATACTCAATCCACTACGAAGCCCCTCCTTAAAAATACACTTCTTCAAGTCAACTATATTCAGAACACAAACTCTATCACGACATCTCATGATACCATTCTCATCAATATGAAAATCACCACCTCGACCTTAATTGATCAACATCAACTTATCCACCAAAATCAAATCTGATTACTAACCTTCTTGAATCTCATCAAGAATTCCATTAGTAAGCTTCAACATACCAAGCTTAGCTCCATAAGAAGTCTCTTCATAAACCAAATTCATATCTCAAAATTTCTCAAGTAATTCCAACTCTCGCACCATCACCATTGACATATGCAACAACTTCATACTTAATGCATCAACCACAACATTCGCTTAACCCGGATGGTAATTTAAACAAAAATCACAATCCTTCAAGAATTCAAACCATCTCATATGCATCATATTCAACTCTTTTGATCAAGCAGATATTTCAAACTCTTGTGATCGCTAAACACATCAAATCTTGATCCAAAAAAATAATGCCTCCAAAGTTTCAATACAAATACAACAACAACTAACTCTAAATCATGAGTCAGATAATTGCTTTCATGCACTTTAAGTTGCCTTAAAGCATAAGCTACAACTTGTTAATTCTGCATCAACCCACCTCCTAAACCCATTAATAAAGCATAACAATACACAACAAACAGTTCTACAGGGTTATGCAAAATCAAAATAGAAGCGGTTGTCAACCTTCTCTTAAGCTCTTGAAAACCAGCTTCGTACTGTACAATCCAAATAAAAGCTTGACCCTTCCTAGTCAATTGCGTTAACGACAAGGATAACTTGGAAAATCCTTCAATTAACTTCTGATAGTAACCTGCTAAACCAAGAAAACATCTAATCTCAGAAACATATTTCGGAGCTTCTTGGCATACCCCAAATTTGTCCTACCTCTTACTTTTGTCTGGCTTAGACTTCGTATTTCATCTACATCATCTTTACTAGTTCATTTGCATATCATGCTGTGATACGGTGGGAGAACTGACTTGAGGGTTTTGCGTTTGATTGCAAATGTTGCGGTTAGCAAGAGTCGCTACCGACTTTTCTTTTATCCAAAAGAAAAGGTGAAAAAGCACAGGAAAGACCTTTGAGATTATTTCTTGAGTTCGGGGGGTAGATTATGAAAAGGGAAGGCATTAGAACCCTTTTCATCCATAATTTTCCATGGGCTCTTAGTTACTTGCTAGATCACTTTATTTTTGTTTGAAGTTGTGCTTGGTGTGGCTTTTGAAAGTATTTTGTAAAGAGGCCATTGTTTAGGCAATTTTGTAATGATTCTTGTTTGTAAGAATGTATACAAAGATGTTTGATCTTTTGAAAATGTTTTCAAGTTTGTAAGATGTTTTGAAAGTGTAGGTGTTTATTTTTAAAATAGCAATGGTGTTTTGTTTTGAGATTGAGCAAGTAATTAGGAGCATTCTACCTACTCAAAAAGTTTTTCATGTTCATTTCCTTTTCATTTGACATTGTTATCTTACCATTAATTTGGTAAGTAACCCTATCTTTGGATGTAAACGGGACGGGCGTGGGTCATCATATAACCGTGATTAGCAATGTTATAAGGTATCGTAGCATTCTTTTTTAGGGACTAAGATCATTTGAAAGGCATCTTAGATAGCATCATCGAGGGACTATGATCTTGTATTTGCTTGTTTTTGCTAAGATACCTCACATGCGTAATATGGCCATTTTGTATAAGGCAACCAAGTGGAATAACCCTAGGGATGCTTGTGTGCAAGTGTATTATTTTCATACTTGTTTTTGTATTGAATTAGGGTTTTCTAAGTATTGGTTTTAGTCTTTCCATACAAACCCTAATTACTAGCATTTGTATGTAAAAGCGATAAATTGCGGAATTTAAAGTTACTACGCTATTACAACATTTGTAGGAGGGGGTGTACAAATTGAATGAGGATTGCAAGAATGTAAACCTAGTTAATCTATTACAACCATATTGAATTGGTATCAATGTACAAGGAATTAAGTGAATACAATGTACAAAATGAATAAATGTACAAAAATACAAAATGTGAATTAAATGAATATTTGTTTGAATTTTTTAGAGAAAAAGGATTTTGTCTTAATATAATTAATTAAAAGAAAAATAATTAATCAAACTTAAATTTATTAAGAAAATATTTTAAATAAAACCTTTAATTTGTTAATTGATTAAAAGAAAATAAGTTTAGAAAAAAGTATTTTTTGGTATTTTTTTCTTGAAAATATTTATAGTATTATAAAATATTTTTAGTCTTTTTTATATTAAAAATAATATATTTTAATTAGTGTAGAAGAAAATAAATAACTTAGTTTTAAATTAAATTTACAAGATAATTTGTAAAAAATAAATAAAGTATAGTTAAATAAATTATTTTTTTGTGAGAAAAATAAAATAAACTAAGCCAAAAATATAAATCTATCATTTTTGTATTTTTATGATTTTTTCAGTATTTAGAAAATATATTAAGAAAATAAAAATGAAATAAAAAAAGAAAATAAATAAACTTGGGCCAGGGGTGCAAGTAGTCCACAGAGGGGTTAGCTAGTAAAAAAAAAAACAACAAGAAAAGCCCAATAAGGCCCAGGCGCCTGCAACAAAAAAAGCAGAATGATACAAAAAATGTGAAAAAACACAAAAGGGTACCACTAAGGCTCGAACCCAGGTCCCAAAAGTTACAGGCGTGCTTCTACCACTGAGGTGGCTATACATCCGTTAACATAAGCAAATCAATAAATATATGATACAAAACGCGCCCTGATGACTTCATCTTCAACCTCCAGCCAAACCAACTGTAACTTGCTCATTTCTCATAAAAAATGAAAACTGTAAACATGAAACTTGTAGCAAATTTCCTCACGGTTTCAGAAATATAAAACATTAAAACTATAGATCAAAGATAAGCATGAGTTTTAAAGGCCCTAATCTGAACCCTAAAAATCTCAGAAACTTCAATCCTAAAATTCTCTAAGCTCAAGTAAAATTAATGGAAACTATGGACATGGTTAGCTTTAGGGCAATGATATCTACATGTTTTATTCACAAATAAATCATTGATGATGTCTGTATGAAGAGTTCCAAAGTTAGAAAACTTACCTCAAAACTAGAAATCATGTTTTGAGTTTGAGCTTGTTTCAAGTGATGGGGATGATCAGGTTAGCTTCCTTGAGGTTCCAGGAAGCTAATGCAATGATTAGCTTGAGCAATGGATGGCTGAAATGGTCTGGAGAAGTCAATGTGCAGAGCTCTATTTTTGAAAATGGAGGATGGTGTTAATGATGTTACAGTTCTGTAACAGGGTGTGGGATCAGTTCTATATGATGTTTAGAAACTTTAGAAACCAAAAGGCCAAGAAAAGCATGAGTAGATTATGAGTTTCAAGTTTTTAGTCAGTTTGTGTGAAAATTGAAGTATGAGATGTGTTTCTGAGTTCTAGGTCTTCTTAGGGCTTCAACATTCGTGTTTTTGATGCAAATAGTTTGTGTATCTATAAACAAAAGTGTTTGAGAGCTTTAAACAATTAGAAGTATAAGTTCTTAGCTTTTGGCTAGGTTACTTGATTTTGAAGAAAAAGAGGGAAATAAGTTTCAAGAGGAGGTACAAGAATGGGATGGGTGATTGTAAGTGTCTAAGCCATTTCTCATGAGTTATAAGACTTGTTTGATCAGAAGAAAACAAGTGCAAGGCTCAAGAACAAGTTTTGTACAAAAAGTCACTTTATCAAAATGGCAATGTAACCTTTCTTCCAAAAATGGATATAAAGCATGTCCATGCATTGAATGCTTGAAGTGAGGCCTCTAACAGCTATGCAAACCATTAATTATGGAGTTCCTAACAAGTATGAGGCCTGAAAAGTAGTGTTTATGCAACATAGTTTGAATTTTAATTTTCTTCATCACTAAAATGACTTGTAATTAAAGTGATAAAACCCTAACTTCATCTCTCCGATTCTCCCTACTCAACAATGATCTCAAGGAGTTATTGGAATTTTATAAATCTTGCAATGTGCTCTACAACCCATCTTTGAATTTATTTTGAAGTTTCCCCTTGGAACTATATGAAAAAGTGTCATGAAGTTAGGTCAAAATCCTGACCAAATTAGGGCAAATTTTCACTAAGTGTTTAGTTTCATGACCACATATTCTTAAAATTATAACGATCCAAGCACTTTTGGAAGGAGTTGTGTAAAGAAAGGTTATATATTTCATGGAGATATACAACTTTCATGTTGGAAGTTTCTCTTGAATCATCTTTCATCATGGTGAAAATTTTGCTCAAAGTTATAAAAAAACATGAAATTTCCAACACTTAGAAAATTTTCTAAGTTTAGAAATTTTGACTTTTCAAAATGAAATCTTGACATTTTGATTTCTTGATGAATAAGTTTCATATTTTGAAATATTTTGATGAATTATTATCTTTGGCACTTGAATTTGACCAAAAAGTCAAAGTTTGACTTTTCAGTATACAATTGACTTTTGATCAGTTGACTGAAAAATTCATTTGTCAATCCAATGGACTTGCAATGTTTGGAACCATGTTATTAGGTCAAAATGATGCAATTGGACTCTTGAGATCATGCCTTAAACCAATTGATCATTTGCTAGGTCAACAAACAGAATTTCCCTTTCCCAGTCAAAACCCTAATTTTGACCATTTTGCCCTTTTGGAGATTTGATCAAATTTCTTGAGGAATTATGGTCCAAACTTGATCAAATGATACATATGGGTCTAAAATGTTGACGTGGATAAAAAATTATGAAGTTTGACTGTAAATTGGCCATAGTTGACTTTTTCCCCAATATAGTTGATTTCTAGGTCTACTGCTCAATTGACTGAGCAAAAATGTGTTCCAAGGATTGAAACTTGACATGAGTGATCTTGGGGGTACATAATGATTTATGAAAACTATATAGGACATTTGAAGTTCATAAATCCTTGTGAAAACTCAAACCCTAATTTTGGTCATCAATGCTTAAGGAGGTGCCTTGAGCTGATCAAACCCTAGTGCATTCTTGAGCCCAAGGAGATCTTGTGAGAAAACTCTTGATAGGTGAGAGGGAAAATTTTGGGGTACAACATCTGCCCATGTTCAATCTTCTTAAGCCTGAAGAGTTAGTTTGGCGAGTTTTTCCATTCGTGACTCAAAGGTGGAAGATGATTGGACACTACAGTGCCCAGAAATTTGCACTCGGTGTTGTGATGGTAGAGGGAATGGGCTTAAAGATGAAATTTGGAGGGATGATGGAAAGTTGTTAGAGATGGGCTTGTAGATGCCATCAAAAGTGATTGTTGAACTGTATTTGAAAGTTGAATCAGAATGAGTATCAGATTGGCGTCCGTGTCTGGAGCGTATCTGAACTGTATCTGGAGACTGAATTTGAATGAGTATCAGAATGGCGTCCGCGTATGGAGCGTATCTGAACTGTAACTAAAAGTTGAATTTGAATGAGTATCAGAATGAAATCCGTGTCTGGAGCGTATCTGCACTGTATCTGAGAAGGAAACTGAATGAGTATCAGAATGGCATTCGTATCTGGAGTGTATCTGAACGATATCTCAAAGTTGAATCTGAATGAGTATCAGAATGACATCCGTGTCTGGAGCATATCCGCACTGTATCTGAGAAGGAAACTGAATGAGTATCAGAATGGCATCCGTATCTGGAGCGTATCTGAACTGTATCTGAAAGTCGAATCTGGATGAATATCAGAATGGCATCTGTGTCTAGAGCGTATCTGCACTGTATCTGAGAAGGAAACTGAATGAGTATTAGAATGGAATCCGTATTTGGAGCATATCTGAACTGTATCTGAAAGTTGAATCTGAATGAGTATCAGAATGGCATCCGTGTCCGGAGCATATCTGAACTATATCTGAGAAGGAATATGAATGAGTATCAGAATGATATCCGTATCTGGAGCATATCTAAATTATATCTGAAAACTTTGAACATTGTTAATGGTAACTTTTAACCCTATCCTGAAAAGGGTAAAATGTTAGCTAAAATGCAAATTCATGTTGTATGAAATGCATTCGTGTTATCAATGTTTATGACATATGGATGCGATGTATGCGTATGTGAGCTAATTTGTTGCACTGCTTGTTGGATTTGGGGAAGATAAATCCCTGACTGCTATCGAGGATATGGAATGTAAGTCTTCATGTTGTGAAGTTGAAGTGTTGATGAATTTCTGCTTAGAGAAATAAACTCTTTTGTAAGGGAAATGCCGTGTACTGCTTGTAAAATCCTGTTGGGAAATCCTGAGAAATTGGACGACTTCTACTGAGGATTGATAATTGGAAGCTTTGTTCTGCTAGGGATAAAACTGCACACTGAGGGGAATTTTTACGGGGATAACTTAGAAATATTTCCCTACCTCTTAAAGCCATCAGTGATTGTCTTTCTATTTTGTTTATTTGTAAACAGTAATTATGTTTAAAAATAAATCATTGGACGTTTTTGTAAACAAAACACAAGAGTAAAGAAAAACAGATAGTTTTGCACTTTCAAAGGGATATCTTTGTATTGACTTTGAGTAAGTATTTTTGTACAATGAGACAAACATTCTAGTAAGAGAACGCTGTCGTAAAAAATGAAAATTTTGATACAAAGAAAATATAGCTATGTGCAATAATCCCATGGGGTTCGCATTCTTCTATAGCCTTCATGTCTCTGAGCACCTTGTCTATTTGTTGCCTCGTCCGAAGATGATTGAATTGATCAGGGCCTATGAGTTTGTCAGTTGAAGCCAAAGGTTGTCCATAAAGTGATCCAACGGGACATAGTCATACGCTTTAATTCCCTAACTTTTGCCTGGACCGCCCTTTCGGGTTTTCAGTCCACCGGGATACCCTTTTTTGCCCAAGCCGCCCTTTCGGGTTTTCAACTTGCCGAGTGTACAATTTTTTTATGTTTTATCCCTAATTTTTGTTCGAACCCTTTTGGTTTGCCGGGATTCCCTTGTTTTGCCTAGGTGTGTCAACCTAGCGGGTCTCTTACCCGTAGTATCTTTTGACTATGTCCGCGTTCGTAGGGTGCGGCAGTTCGTCACCATCCATGTTGGTCAGAATCATTTCTCCACCAGAGAATATGTTTTTGATTACAAACGGTCCTTCGTATGTAGGAGTCCATTTCCCCCTAGGATCACCTTGCGGTAGTATGATGCGTTTGATCACCAAATCCCCAACTTGATATACTTGGCGTCTGAACTTTTTGTTGAAAGCCTTGATCATTCGTTTTTGATACATTTGACCATGGAAAACAATAGTAAGCCTTTTCTCATTAATCAAGTTCAGTTGATCAAGTCGAGTCTGGATCCAATCTTCTTCATTCAACCCTGCATCCTTCATAATTCTCAGAGAGGGGATCTGGACCTCAATAGGCAAGACAACCTCCATGCCGTATACCAGAGAGTAGGGTGTTGCCCCGGTTGATGTGCGAGCCGTGGTACAATACCCATGGAGAGAGAATCGTAGCATCTCATGCTAGTCTTTGTATGTGACTGTCATTTTCTGTATGATCTTTTTAATGTTCTTATTCGTGGCTTCGACATCATCATTCATCTTTGGTCGGTAAGGGGAAGAATTGTGATGCTAGATCTTGAATTACTCGCACAAGGAGGTGATCATAGTATTGTTCAAGATCGCACCATTGTCTGTAATGATCCTCTCCGGGATACCGTAACGACAAATGAGATTCTGCTTGATGAACCGGGCGACAACATTCTTGGTAACAGAAGTGAAAGAAGCTTCCTCCACCCACTTGGTAAAATAGTCAATGGCCACAAAAATGAAACAGTGTCCATTGGATGCTATTGGATTGATTTCCCCAATCATATCAATCCCCCACGTAGCAAAGGGCCAAGGAGCCGTCAAGACATTCAGAGGAACCAAAGGTACGCACACCTTGTCAGCATAAATCTGACACTTGTGGCAGGTTCAAGAGTGTTGATATCAATCTTCTTCCATGGTGGACCAATAATAGTCTGCCCGTAGGATTTTCTTTGCCATCGTATGCCCACTGGAATGGGTGCCAAAAGTGCCTTCATGTAACTCAGCCATGATCCTTTCAGCTTCAACCTTGTCTACAGACCGAAGTAACACATAGTCATGGCTGCGTTTGTAAAGAATGCCATTACTAAGGAAGAATTTAGCAGAGAATCTCCTTAAGAACTTCTTATCGTTTACTGAAGCTCCTTCTGGATATTATTGAGCCTCGAGATACCTTTTGACTTCGTGAAACCAAGGCTGGTCCACTACTTCTTCAGTATTGATCTCGTGACAGTGTGCTAGTTCATCCATTCGTTCAATGGTGATCTGGGGAGCCTCATTATCCCATTTAAGTTTAAACATAGATGACATTGTGGCTAGTGCATCTGCTAGCTGATTTTCTTCTCGCGAAAAATGCTCGAAGGTGATCTTCTCAAAATGTGGGAGCAACGTCAAAACATGTTCTTTGTAAGGGATAAGATTAGGGTGTTTGGTGTCCCATTCCCATTTGATCTGGCTAATGACCAAAGCTGAATCTCCGAATACATTCAAGGATTTGATCCCCAAATCTATGGCAACTTTGATACCAAAGACGCACGCTTCGTATTCTACCATGTTGTTCGTACAGTTGAAGTAGAGTCTTGCAGTAAAAGGAGCATGACATCCTTCAGGAGATATGATTACAACACCAATACCATTGCCGAGCTCGTTAGATGCCCCATCAAAAACCAGGGTCCATTGGGATCCTTGTTCAGGTCCATCATATGGTCTGAATTCTTCATAGTTGTTTACCATCATGATGTCTTCATCTGGGAATTGAAACTTCATGGACTGGTAGTCATCCACAGCTTGGTGAGCAAGGTGATCAGCTAGTACACTGCCCTTTATTGCTTTTTGGGTAGTATACTGTATGTCATATTCGGTCAGGATCATCTTCCATCTCGCTATTCTCCCAGAGAGGGCAGGCTTCTCGAAGATGTATTTTATTGGATCCATCTTGGATATCAACAAGGTAGTATGGGTCAGCATATATTGTCTTAGCCGGAGAGCAACCCATGCCAGAGCGCAACAAGTTTTCTCGAGCAATGAATATCTTGTTTCACAGTTGGTAAAAATTTTTCTCAGGTAATAAATAGCGTGCTCTTTTCAGCCATACTCGTCATGCTGCCCCAGTACACACCCCATTGAGTTTTCCAAAATGGTCAGATACATGATCAATGGTATTCCCTCGACTGGTGGCATCAAAACAGGATGCTCTTGCAGGTACTCTTTGATCTTGTCGAAAGCAGTTTGGCATTCATCATTCCATTTAACTACTTGATCTTTCTTCAGTAATTTGAAGATTGGTTCACAAGTAGCTGTCCGGTGAGAAATGAATCTGGCAATGTAGTTTAAACGTCCCAAGAATCCTCTGACTTCCTTTTCAGTACGAGGAGCGGGAATCTCTTGTATCGCTTTCACCTTGGCAGGATCTACTTCAATACCTTTATTGCTGACGACAAAGCCTAGGAGTTTACCAGACCTCACCCAAAACGTGCATTTATTTGGGTTCAACCTCATCTTGTACTTCTTTAATCTCTCAAATAGTTTCTGTAAATGATCAAGATGCTCTTCTTCTGTTTGAGATCTGGCTATCATGTCGTCCACATAGACCTCTATTTCGTGATGTATCATGTCGTGATATAGAGCTACCATGGTACACTGATAGGTTTCCCCCACATTCTTCAGTCCGAATGACATAACCTTGTAGCAAAATGTGCCCCATTGTATGACAAAGGTTGTCTTCTCCATGTCCTCAGGTGCCATTTTAATTTGTTTGTAGCCTGAGAAACCGTCTATGAAGGAAAACACTTTGTGTTGTGCTGTATTGTCAACTAGAATTTCAGTATGGGGAAGCGGGAAATCATCCTTAGGGCTTGCCCTATTCAAATCTCTATAGTCCATGCACATTCGTACTTTGTCGTCCTTTTTGGGCACGGGAACAACATTGGCCACCCATTGCGGATAAGAGGTGACGTCCAAGAATCCAGCGTTGAATTGTTTCATGAATTCTGTTTTAATCTTTTCAGACATATTTGGTCGCATACGATGGACCTTTTGTTTTACTGGTGGGCAGTCCTCTTTTGTAGGTAGATGATGTACCACGATATCTGCATCAAGTCCTGGCATGTCTTCATACGACCAGGAAAAGATCTCAACGTACTCGTGTAACAACTGAATCAGACTCTCCTTGACACTGGGTTCCAGATTGGCACCCATCTTGACTTCTCTTTTGTCTTCTTTGGTACCTAGGTTGATGGTGTCCACTGGTTCTTCGTGGGGATGAATGGTTCTCTCTTCTTGTTGTAGTAATCTGGAAATTTCCCCGGGTACTTCACAATCATCCTCACCTTCGTCTTCGGCTTGGTAGATTAGATTTTCAGAGCCACAAAAAGCCATAGCAGAACCGTTACCCATGGGATCCCGAATGGATGTAGACCTGCATTTGTGAGTGTGAGTGTGTGTAAGAGTATAGCTATCTTTGAAAGAAATTAAAATGTAAAAATAAAAACAATGAGCACAAAGTTTGTATGCAAAAACGTCCATGATTCATTGATGTCATATGGGAATGAGATAATAACCCTTACAAATGAACCATTGTGCCTCGAGTAAGACACAAGGTTTTAAGAGTCTGAATTGTTTTAATATTTCAGGTCCAACAAAATGTAAAGACAAATTTCTGCGGGATAAAAGTGATCGAGACGAAATCTCTAGCCTCCCAGTTGCTGAGCCCTCCACTGACAGTTGGGAAAATCCAATCCTCCAGGTTGTAGCTGTCTTCATCCTCCTCCACGGTGCTGACTTGATGGTTGCTGATCTTCAAGGGTGGTCCTCCGGAACGAGCGCGACGTACAACCTTCTAGGCACCTGAAGTGAAACCCAGACCAAACTTGTCAGATTTGTATGGGATATCTAGGAGTAGTCCCTAAATAATGCACCCACCTTCTTCTATCACTGCCTTGGCATCCTTCAAAGACGACATCCTGAGCGGAGGCCTTGTGATATTGGGAACTTGAGACACAACCTTGATAATTGCCACATCTTGCCAGACTTTTTCAAAGTGCTGGAATGGAGTTTCAATAAATTCACCATCTAATTCGACATATCTGAAGGAATTGAGATGGCTGATCATATACTCTTCTTCTCCGTGAACGGTGATGATCATCCCTTGAATTGTATATTTCAACATTTAGTGCAACGTAGAAGTAACAGCACCAGCATTGTGGATCCACGGTCGGCCTAGCAAGCAGGAATATGAAGGGTGAATATCCATTACATAAAAAGTTGAATCAAATGTTTGGGTTCCAACTTTTATGGGGATATCCACGTCCCCATGCACCATCCTTTTTGAGCCGTCAAAGGTCCTCACTACTATGTTGCTTGGTTTCAATGTCAATCCCTCACAGTCAAGCCTATCAAGAGCCTTTTTAGGCAATACATTCAGAGCCGAGCCCGTGTCCACCAAGACATGAGTCAGAGCTTTAACCCTGCATTCCACTGAGACATACAATGCCTCATTATGATTCCTCCCTCTGGGCATTAAATCATCATCCGAAAAACCTAAACCATTATCTACAGTCAAGCTGGCTACACAGTCTTGGAACTGATCGGCAGATGTTTCTTGGGGTACATGGGCAGTTTTCAGGAATTTTACCAAGGCCTTTGCATGAGCCTCAGAACATAGTAATAAAGACAACATGGAAATTTTAGATGGAGTTTTCCTCAGTTGCTCGACTACATTGTAGTCGCTTCTTTTTATGATCTTTAGAATTTCCTCCATCTCTTTCCGAGAGGTCTCAGGGATAACCAATGATTATGCCTTCGTCTGGACAGGCTCAATCAGAATTCTTTTACCTCGAGTCTCGGTTGACTCGGTAGCAAGAATGTTAGTAGGAGTGATAACAGGGGTTGTAACAGCTTTGTCAGTTGGAGTACTAGCAGAGATGATTGTAGGACTGGAAATAACCTTTGGAGGAGCAACAACAACAAGAATGATTACGGGTCCAAAAAATGCTTCTGGGGGAGCAATTTCTGGAGAGAATATCCTTCTATTTCGGGTGATCTTGCTAGTTCCTGCAATATTACTGATATTGGAGTCAACCTTCTCAGAACTTGAATCTTCAGCAACTGTCCAGTCTTGCTTGATACCGTGGTAGTTGACATCCCCTCCACAATTCCATGGTACGGTTTTATCTGACGAATACGAGATTGGTCCAGGCACTGTAATTATCAAAGGAGCTACTTTAGGAACTGATGTAATTCTAACGGGTCTTTTGGTGGTGACCCTGGAAGAATTGTCGAAAATGGTCACGATGGAAACATCATTATAAGAAACAGTTGGAACAGAAGTCTTTTCGAACAAAATTTCTTTGTTGTCTATTAGGAACTGAATGCCTGCTTTTAAGAAAGGACAGCTGGTTGGTGAGGACAAACATAAATTACAGCTTTCATCACAGCCTAGGAAAACACTGGCATTCAATAAGTTATTTTTGATAGTCAGGAGTGAGGTCACAAGCTCATCAACTGAAGTAACGAACATATCTTCTTCAATGGCGTTGGTATTATGGCCGTGTTTGGGCATAGGGGCAGAAATGACATTGGGCTTTTCTGGCGCATCGAATTCAATCTCTTTGGCTTTAAGGAGGTATTGTACTTTGTTCTTTAGAGCCCAACAATTTTTAGTGTCATGGCCGGGACTCTCAGAGTGGTATGCACAGCGGGCATTAGGATGATAGTGAGGAGAGGTTGTGTTAGGGTTCTTTGGAGCTTCTTTCAAAGTCACTAGGTTGGATCTTAACAGATGCGGAAATACTTGAGGTAGAGTCATGTTAATTCTGGTGAACTGTCTGACTGGTCTTTCCATTCTTGGCTGGTTGTTTCTTTGCTGATCAGGCGCATGTTTAGGAATCATAACAGCCCCCACCATTGAACGACGTTCGGCCCTATCTTGATTTCTATGAGGATATACAGTAGCCACTTCTTTCTTTCTGATGAATGGCTTCCTTACAGCAACAGAGGATGTATCTTTTTGAATCTTTCCATTCTTTATCCCGTCTTCTACCCTTTCTCCCGTCAATATCAATTCGGTAAAACCTGCCGATGAACTCCCAATTAAATGATTGAAGAAGGGACCAGACAAG
Organism: Vicia faba; assembly: GCA_948472305.1. Lineage (NCBI taxonomy): Eukaryota > Viridiplantae > Streptophyta > Magnoliopsida > Fabales > Fabaceae > Vicia > Vicia faba. The sequence goes on along the minus strand of OX451735.1, from coordinate 849,692,161 downwards.
ATGCCCAAAAACATGTCTACCAACTCTCTTTCAGATAGGGGAGGTTGAACTCTTCCGGCTAAGTCTCTCCATTTTTGCGCATAGTCCTTGAAGCCTTCACTTGAAACCATGGCCATACTCTGGAGTTGAGTACAGGTGGGTGCAAGATCAGCATTGTATTGGTATTGTTTGTAAAAGGCTGCAGCAAGATCTTCCTAGTTATAAACATTGGCTCTTTCTAACTGATAAAACCAATCAAGTTGAGTTCCAGACAGACTGTCTTTAAAGAAGTGTACCCATAAATCCTTATCAGCGGTATGAGGCTGGATCATCCTCACATAGGACCGGAGATGCATTTTGGGGCATGAGAGATGAGGAGACTTGTAGAGAGATGAGGGGACTTGTTGCAAGAAACCTGCTTATGTTATGATGAATGGTAAATGCATATGTAATGATTTCAAGGATTTTAAGATTCAAATTTGTTTTAGACAAAAAGGAAGAACACGTTATATTAATAAATCAAAGCTTGAGTACATCAGTGCCTCCTTGGGCAAAATAGATACAAAAACTCTAAGATAGAAAGGTATTACGCATCCTCTTTAGTGCAATGTAGGCATTCAAAGTCTACTCCTCATGAAGTTGCTTAGTGAGTTCCAAAACCTTCTTCTCCCTAGGGTAGAATTAGGCTTCGAAAGTATCTTGCTCCCCCTTGAGTTGTATCCAATCTCTTTTTAAGTCTTCGAGAAAGGTGGGCATGTCAGGATGTAGGATAGTGTATGGAACATCTCCTTACATGACAGGCTCAATGATTATTGGGAGAATGGAAGGATAAGGCATCATCATATTTTGAGTACGAGTTCGTACCCATTTGAGGTAAGGCTCAAGAGGGATGGAATTCTTGTGCCCCAAAGTCTTTCTATCTACCTTGTTCAACATCCTCCAAGCTCGGATAAATCTCTGGCGAAGACCTTGATCATCATTCTCGTAGTCAAATACCAAACCATGAATCAGCATCTCGTGCAGGTCATCCCTTCGGGCGTAACCAAACTGTCTTAATGCTAAGCAGGGGTTGTAGGTGATACCTCCCTAATGCCAAGTAAAGGGACATTATGGAATTCTCCATAACGGTCGACAATAGTAACATTCTCTATGGATCGGGAACACCAATGAATGTCTGAATGTTTGAGCATCATCAACCTTTGTGACCACCTTGAACCTTGCTCATTCTTCAATACAGATTGGGGAAGATGAGAAATAAACCATCTTGCCAAGAGAGGAGTGCAACACATAAGGACACCTCTTTTCCTCATAGTGCGAATGTGAAAAGAGTGTAGGATGTCTCCTAGCAAGGTAGGCATCAGGTTGCGGGATATGAAGATTTTGACGGCGTTCACGTCTATGAGTTGGTCAGGATTTGGAAACAAAACCATCCCATAGATGAGGAGAGCCACAAATTCCTCAAAGGCTTGCAGGTCCAAAGAATTCAAACAGTTTTGGGCTTTCTCAAACAAGAACTTTGCTAGGAAACCTTTGACACCACTCCTTGTTTCCCAATGAGTTGTGACATCAGATGAATGCAAGTGTAGAGCTTGAGCAATCTCTTCTGGCTTTGGGTCTCTTTATGTACCTTTGAAAGGTAGTTGGTTGAGAATGGGAATCCTCAAGAGTCGGGAGAATTCTTCTAAAGTAGGCACAAGTTGATAGTCGGGAAATGTAAAGCAATGGTGCAAGGGATCAAAGAACTGAAAGAGCACCTTCATCATGTCCTCATCAGTGTTGGAGGTGACCAAGTTGAGTAGGAGACCATGTCTCTCAGTGAATGGAGAGTTTTCAGGAATCCTTGAAGCTAGCTCCTTAAGTTGTAGAGGGATCCTTACAAGATTGACTTGAATAGTTTTCCTGCGAAGAGAATCCATATCCTACAAAATAGAACAAAGATAAATCCCAAGATCCTTGAAATGGTTAGTAAATGAGTATGATGTTATGATGTTCATGATGTTATGTACAAGTATGTATATACAAACAAAGCAAACAAGTTCTTAGGTTTAGGCTTGCATGGGGTATTATAGGTAAGTACCCTCTTGAAGTTTAGTTGGCTCAAACCTGTCCTAGTAATAGTAATCGGGTTCTAAGGAGCTCAATATCACTGGTTTGTTTCCTTGGTCGTTGTTTCAACACAAGCCTCTTTAATGGCAACCGAAATATCCCAAGAAACAAAACCTCAATGAGTGTAGTATCGAGTATCTACCAACTTCGGACTGCACCAAAGCCGTTCATCTCACTACATCATAAATGGCCAAGTTGGTCAAGTAAAGATTCTAAAAGTTCATTAGTTCTTCATGACATCACTCAGTGGCCCCTTATTCTCCTTGATTAACTCAAGGGCTACCAGTAACCACAAATATGTCGCACTAACGTAGCTATTGCTTAGACCATGTCGGTATACCCCACACGGTTTCCACAATGTATTGCTACTTACCTATAAGGTATCCTAAAACCAGGTAGAGGATTCAAACCCAAACAAAGAACCATAATGTAAAGCAAACAAGTCAAATAATTTAAAGAAATTAAATGTGATCTAGCCCTAAGGTAACCCCACTTTTATAATTTCCCCGACAGAGTCGCCATTTCTGTGATACGGTGGGAGAACTGACTTGAGGGTTTTGCGTTTGATCGCAAATGTTGCGGTTAGCAAGAGTCGCCACCGACTTTTCTTTTATCCCAAAGGAAAGGTGAAAAAGCACATGAAATACTTTTGAGATTATTTCTTGAGTTCGGGGGGTAGATTATGAAAAGGGAAGGCATTAGAACCCTTTTCATCTATGGTTTTCCATGGGCTCTTAGTTACTTGCTAGATCACATGCTTTTTGTTTGAAATTGTGCTTGGTGTGGCTTTTGAAAGTATTTTGTAAAGAGGCCATTGTTTAGGCAATTTTTGTAATGATTCTTGTTTGTAAGAATGTATACAAAGATGTTTGATCTTTTGAAAATGTTTTCAAGTTTGTAAGATGTTTTGAAAGTGTACGTATTTGTTTTGAAAATAGAAAGGATGTTTTGTTTTGTGATTGAGAAATTAATTAGGAGCATTCTACCTACTCAAAAAGTCTTTCATGTTCATTTCCTTTTCCTTTGACATTGCTATCTTACCATTGATTCGGTAAGTAACCCTATCTTTGGATGTAAACGGGACGGGCGCGAGTCATCGTATAACCGTGATTAGTAATGTTGCAAGGTATCTTAGTATTCTTTTTAGGGACTAAGATCATTTGAAAGGAAACTTAGATAGCGTCATCGAGGGACTATGATCTTGTATTTGCTTATATTTGCTAAGATACCTCACATGCGTAATATGGCCATTTTGTATAAGGCAACCAAGTGGAATAACCCTAGGGGTGCTTGTGTGCAAGTGTTTGTTTTCATGCTTATTTTTGTCTTGAATTAGGGTTTTCTAAGTATTGGTTTTAGTCTTTCCATACAAACCCTAATTACTAGACTTTGTATGTAAAAGCGATAAATTGCGGAATTTAAAATTACTACGCTATTACAACATTTATGGGAGGGGGTGTACAAATTGAATGGGGATTGCAAGAATGTAAACCTAGTTAGTATATTACAACCATATTGAATTGGTATCAATGTACAAGGAATTAAATGAATACAATGTACAAAATGAATAAATGTACAAAAATGCAAAATGTGAAGTAAATGGATATTTGTTTGGATTTTTTAGAGAAAAGGAATTTTGTCTTAATGTAATTAATGAAAAGAAAAATAATTAATCAAACTTAAATTTATTAAGAAAAGATTTTAAACAAAACCCTAAATTTGTTAATTGATTAACAGAAAATAAGTTTAGAAAAAAGTATTTTTTGGTATTTTTGTCTTGAAAATATTTATAGTATTATAAAATATTTTTAGTCTTTTTCATATTAAAAATAATATATTTTAATTAGTGTAGAAGAAAATAAATAACTTAGTTTTAAATTAAATTTACAAGATAATTTGCAAAAAAATAAATAAAGTATAGTTAAATAAAATATTTTTTTTGTGAGAAAAATAAAATAAACTAAGCCAAAAATATAAATCTATCATTTTTGTATTTTTATGTATTTTTCAGTATTTAGAAAATATATTAAGAAAATAAAAATGAAATAAAAAAAGAAAATAAATAAACTTGGGCCAGGGGTGCAAGTAGTCCACAGGGGAGTTAGCTAGTAAAAATAAAAAAAACAACAAAAAAAGCCCAATGAGGCCCAGTCGCCTCCAAAAAAAAGTCAGTATAATGCAAAAAATGTGATAAAAAACACAAAAGGGTACCACTAGGGCTCGAACCCAGGTCCCAAAGGTTACATGCGCGCGCTTCTACCACTTGGGTGGCTATACATCCATTAACATAGGAAAATCAATAAATATATGATACAAAACGCAACCTGATGACTTTATCTTCAACCTCCAGCCAGACCAACTGTAACTTGCTCATTTCTCATCAAAAATGAAAACTGTAAACATGAAACTTGTAGCAAATTTCCTCAAAGTTTAAGAAATGTAAAGCATTAAAACTATAGATCAAAGATAAGTATGAATTTTAATGGCCCTAATCTAAACCCTAAAAATCTCAGAAACTTCAGTCCTAAAATTCTCTAAGCTCAAGTAAAATTAATGGAAACCATGGACATGGTTAGCTTTAGGGTAATGATATCTACATGTTTTGGTCACAAATAAATAATTAATGATGCATGTATGAAGAGTTCCAAAGTTAGAAAACTTACCTCAAAACTGGAAATCGTGTTTTGAGTTTGAGCTTGTTTCAAGTGATGGTGATGATCAGGTTAGCTTCCTTGAGGTCCCGGGAAGCTAATGCAATGATTAGCTTGATCAATGGATGGCTGAAATGGTCTGGAGAAGTCAATGTGCAGAGCTCTGTTTTTGAAAATAGAGGATGGTGTTAATGGTGTTACAGTTCTGTAATAGGGTGTGGGATCAGTTCTATATGATGTTTAGAAACTTTAGAAACCAAAAGGCCAAGAAACACACAAGTAGATTATGAGTTTCAATTTTTTGGTCAGTTTGTGTGAAAATGGAAGTATGAGATGTGTTTCTGAGCTCTAGGTCTTTTCAGGGCTTCAACATTCATGTTTTTGGTGCAAATAGTTTGTGTATCTATAAGCAAAAGTGTTTGAGAGCTTTGGACAATCAGAAGTACAAGTTCTTAGCTTTTGGCTAGGTTACTTGATTTTGAAGAAAAAGAGGGAAACACTTTTCAAGAGGAGGTACATGCATGGGATTGGTGATTGTAAGTGTCTAAGCCATTTCTCATAAGTTATAAGACTTGTTTGATCAGAAGAGAACTAGTGCAAGGCTCAAGAACAAGTTTTGTATAAAAAGTCACTTTATCAAAATGGCAATGTAACCTTTCTTCCAAAAATGGATATAAAGCATGTCCATGCATTGAATGCTTGAAGTGAGGCCTCTAACAACTCTGTAAACCATTAATTATGAAGTGCCTAGCAAGTTTGAGGCCTGCAAAGTAGTGCTTATGTAACATAGTTTGAATTTGAATTTTGTTCATCACTAAAATGACTTGTAATTAAAGTGATAAAACCCTAACTTCTTCTCTTCGATTCTCCCTACTCAAGAATGATCTCAAGGAATTCTTGGATATTTTGGAAATCTTGCAATGTGATCTAAAACCAATATTTGAATTTATTTTGAAGATTCTCCTTGGAACTATATGAAAAAATGTCATGAAGTTAGCTCAAAATCTTGACCAAATTAGGGCAAAATTTCACTAAGTGTTTAGTTTCATGACCACATGTTCTTAAAATTATAACTTGAGATCCAAACACTTTTGGAAGGAGTTGTGTAAAGAAAAGTTGTATATTTCATGGAGATCTACAACTTTCATGTTGTAAGTTTCTCTTGAATCATCTTGCATCATGGTGAAAATTTTGCTCAAAGTTATAAAAAAACATGAAATTTCCAACACTTAGAAAAATTTCTAAGTTTAGAAATTTTGACTTTTCAAAATGAAATCTTGACTTTTTGATTTCTTGATGAATAAGTTTCATATTTTTACATGATGAATTATGATCTTTGGCACTTGAATTTGACCAAAAAGTCAAAGTTTGACTTTTCAGTATATAGTTGACTTTTGATCAGTTGACTTAAAATTTCATCTGTCAATCCAATGGACTTGCAATGTTTTGAACCATGTCATTAGGTCAAAATGATGCAATTGGACTCTTGAGGTCATGCCTTAAACCAATTGATCATTTTCTAGGTTAACAAACAAATTTCCCTTTCCTAGTCAAAACCCTAATTTTGACCATTTTGCCCTTTTGGAGATTTGATCAAATTTCTTGAGGAATTATGGTCCAAACTTGATCAAATGATACATATGGGTCTAAAATGTTGATGTGGATAAAAAATTATGAAGTTTGACTGTAAATTGGCCATAGTTGACTTTTTCCCTAATATAGCTGATTTTTAGGTCAACTGCTCAATTGACTGAACAAAAATGTGATCCAAGGATTGAAACTTGACATGAGTGATCTTGGGGGTACATAATGATCTATGAAAACCATATGGGGCATTGGATGTTCAAAAATCCTTGTGCAAACTCAAACCCTAATTTTGGTCATCAGTGCTTAAGGAGGTGTCTTGAGCTGATCAAACCTTAGTGCAGTCTTGAGCCCAAGGAGATCTTGTGAGAAAACTCTTGATAGGTGAGAGGGAAAATTTTGGGGTACAACATATGAATCTCATTGAATAAAGGCACCTGAGGTCCAAGAGTTCAGTGCTTGTTCAATATTAGAGTTTCAGTGTTTTGAGATGTATATATTCAATAAAGTCTATTTCTTTCTAGCTCTTCTAGTTCTTCAAGCACTGAAGTGTGAATTAGGGTTTTGGAGGTTTTCTCAAGTTACTTCAAGTGAAGTGGCTTTAGTTCTTCAAACTGAAGCTTATTAGATTAGGGTTTTTTATTTGAGCTTGTAATGATCATCATTTGAATGTTAAAGAAACTAGGATTTTTGCTTCAAGGTCACATTGAGCTTTATCTCCTTCTACAAGTCAATTGCTTATCAAGAGGTTTAAGGCGTGAAACCAAGGAATTCTTCTCATATGGGTTAATTTTTTCTTTGAGGAGTTTCTTGAGGGACTAAATTTTGAACTAAGATGGCATAAATCATTTTTAAAGTGGTTTGAATTTGTCATGAAGATTCGAAATAGAAAGAGAAAGAAAACTTGGATTTGAATTATAAATTGGAAATAAGGGAAATTGGTATTTCATATAATTTCCTTTGGTTCACGAGTCACCAATCCCTTACATCACAAGTTACTATATTTAAGATTCAATTCACTATTGATTATCTTGAAATTATTTTGATATTCATACCATGACCACTTGAAATCATACAAAGGTTAGAGGAAATAGTGGAGAAAAAAAATTCAAACTTCATTTCTTTTGGGATGAGAAACACTTGGTTAAATGTTAATCTATTACAATTCAAGAATTTCTCATTACAAGTTCAAATTGTTCAAATATGCAATTGGTTGCAAGCATTTCTCATTCAATTTCGTTCATTCCAATTTACAAGCACCATTACAATCCATCATGCCATTACAAGCTTGAAACATTGTACGAAATAAAGGAACACTACAAATGAAGAGTTTCTAAACCTAAAAATTCCTAAGTCCTAAAGTTGCTAAAATTCCATTTTCAAAGCTTTAATCTTCATGCCTTTTGCTTCACGACCTATCTTTCTATCTTCCAACTTCAAAGAACTCCAAACTTCACGTTTAAGCCGCGGCCTCTTCATCTTTCAACCTTACCTTTTCCATCCAATCATCATTGCTAATGAAACAAGAAAAGGAGAAATGGTTAGCAAACCATCAATATTTGAATAAAAATTCCAAACATGAACAAATTGTTAAAGAAACGTTTTCTTCTAATCTCATCATGAGGGTTTGTGTCTGGAATCAGAAATTTATAGGGTGTTTTCAATCATGTGCAAATACCAATTCAAGGCCTCATACAAATCAGATTTCAGAATTTCTAATCATGGGCCATGTTCCAATTGCAAATCACAAAGTAAATTTTGGTTCACAAAAGGAAAAGAGATTCAAAAATAAGTTATTGCAGCAACAAAGTCAGCCAAAAAAGTCCCAAAAGTCAGAACTGATACACTGTGCCAAACCTGCCCAAAATACAGTTCAAACCAGTCCCAAAAATGAGACTGCTGCCATGCACATTAACTATCAAAAACCTGTCCAAACTGTCCAAACATAGCAGGCCAAAAAACTTGTCTAAACTGTCAAAAACCTGTCCAAATTGTCCATACATAACAAGCCAAAAAACCTATCCAAGCAGTTCAAAACATGTCAAAAACTTGTACAAAACTAGCAAGCTAAAGGCAACATCAAAAGGCATTCAAACATCATACCAAAACAGTTCAAAAGTCATGTTATCTTTCCCCCCAAAAGCCTCCTTTTTTTCAATATAACAGGGACATAAATTAGTGAAAAGAGAGAGGAGAAAAAACATTGTAAAAACCAGAGAGGACTGTTTTGAACCATAAAATAGCAGCAACGAAAAACAAACAACAACCAAAACAAAACAGAAACAGAAAAACCCTCAACCCACAGTACAACCTTGCAAGTTTTCCCCTAGACAAACTATCCAAACACTTCACATACATCACATAGAAGTTTTTGAAAAACAATTTCTGTGATACCATTATCACCACCTTCCAAAACACAAAAAAACCCAGTATTTTGCAACTTGACTGGGTTGGAATGACTCGGGAGCTTTGCGGTACAGAGCAAGGTTTGGAGAAACTTCAAGAAGGTTCAAGGGAGCTTGCTCAATCACTACTTTGCGCCTGGAAACATCCATATATGTTCTATAGTTTTCACTTCGAGAGGTAAACTTTCTCAAACTGTGATATCTTTATCCATACATCATTTTCTTTTGTGTTCAAAAGATATAACAGGACAGATAAAAAAGAAAACTCAGCAAAAGGAAAGGTAGGGGGATGACACGGGTGCCCCTGTGCTGTACCCCAAAATTTGACCTCCCATATTTCTCAAGATATTTCAAGAAAGATCTTTAAGTTGCTCAAGGTAGCCCAAGGGTTGGCTAGACAAGCTCTCTCCTAAGGCAGTCTACCCCAAACTAGGGTTTCATGTTGCATCAAGACCCTTGAGTCCAAGTGATCCAAAGTTTTCACCAATGTCCTAATATGTTCTCAAGATCATCCATGTCAATTTTCAAGCATTGCAGAGGAAGTTTGCTCAGTCAATTGCTCAAAGGTCCAAAAATCGACTGTGCTAGGGCAAAAGTCAACTGGGACCCCCATACAGTCAAACTTCAATATTTTTGGTCAACATTCTAATTTTGAAGTATATTTCATCATTTGATCAAGGATTGATCATGATTCATCAAGGATCACTCATAATTCATCAAGACTCAAAAGTTGCTAAATTAGGGTTTTGTAGGAAAAATCAACCCAACTTTGACCAAGCATAACTTTCTCATAATTTATGAGAAATGACCCATCCAAAGCTCATTTTGAAGAGGATGAAGTTTCCTACAATCCTTATTCATCCCACAAGATCAAAATATGCACTCACAAGAAGTTATGAATTTGGACATTATAGGTTATTTTGAAAAGTCAACAAAAACACCTTTTTTGTCAAAGCTTCATACATGAGTATGGAATATCAAATTGAGATTAGACCAAAAGGTTTGATTATAGGACATCTCAAGATTTCTAAAAAGTCCAAGAACACCTCCAAAGAGTAAAAATTGAGGAAGTTATGCATTTTTGAAGTTGGACTTTTTTGCAAAATTGCCAAAAGTCAACTATGCTCAAAACTTCAAATTTTGCCAAATGGGCCCATCCTTTTTCACTTGTTTTGAGTTGGCATTATATCCCACGTTCTCTAGCCTTGTCCATGTGTCCATATCATATTTTTATTAATTATTTTGATTTTTATTTGAATTAATTTGATTTAAATCAAATTAAATCAAATAAAATCCAAAAACATTGAAACCAAGGATTTGGTGATGATTGCAGGTCTTATTACACAGCTAGAACTAATCAAACTCGTATCAAGGCAATTGTGTACAAAAAGATTCAAAATAAGCCAATTTTGGAAAGCTTTAAAAAAGCAAATCAAATCAATATCAAAGGCATTGATGGAGAGGGATTTGGACTGGATTTGCAACCCTAATGCATTGTACAATACATAAGGAGGCGAGGCATATCAAAAACGAGGTTGGAGATCAAGCATAGAGCCAAAACAGAATTTGCAAAAACAAGCAAAGAGTGTGAGTTCGAAATCACTCTTAGAGGCAGTTTCAAGGCTCTTTAACGATCTCAATCGTTTCCTGGCAGTCTACACAACCTAAAGCAATCAAAACCAGGCATTTTCGAGCCCTCTCACGCACTGTAAGTTGTTCACGTAACCCCTATGTTCTTGAAATCAATTAACACTATTCTTGCATCTATGATGTAAAATAATTGCATATTCTTGATTACCATGATGTTTGCAAGCTTTTGCCAATAGCCAATTTCATTTATATGACTTATATCGTGAATCACCATTGTTAGGGTTTCTTGGAGTTTTTTAGGGTTTTTGTTTTCAAGAATAATTGGCCCTAGTAATGGGCATGGTTGCAATCAGGAGGATGAGACGAACTCAACCATGGTACTAGAAATCATTTCCATGTCCTGTATGAGATTTTAGAATGGACATGAGTTGTAGTGACAGACAGCGTCCGTAGGTATAGGTTTCAGAGTTTTTAGCCACGGTGCAGAGGAAGGAGATGATGCATTGTCACCCCCTTACTGGGTTGTTTGAATTTAGCGCGGAAAATCCATTATTGCATATGTTCTTTATATTATTATTGTTTTGTAATATACTAACAAATAGAAACAAGCAGCTTAGTGGTAACCACGTCAGCGCATAAGGATTCAGAGGCTGAAGGTCAGGGGTTCGATCCCTGCCTCCAGCAATTTGCCATTTTCTTGTTTGTTTTCAGGTGATTCAATGCATATGCAAGCCTAATGCCCACCATGCGCCTTCAACATCAAATGTGCCAGATGACCAGATGGCCAGATCTGGTGGTCAGCATTGAAGGTGCACCAAAGGACCAAGTCAACGCAAAAGCATGGGATTACAAAAGTCAGTATGGACTTCACAAATGGGCCAGAAAAATTGTTATTGACACCCTTGAAAATCAGGCCCATCTCACTCCTTTTTTATATTTTGCTTATTTTATTTAATTATTTTATTTTGTTTAATTTAATTACTAACCAATAAACAATTTTCTTTTTTATCAAAAAATCACAAAAAATATTTTTTACCCAATTAAATTTCAGAATTTTATTTTTCATTAATAAATATTAATTAAATTAATTAGGATATTAATTTTAGATAACTTTCATTTATTTTGTAAATATTTAAAATTAATTAGAATTAATAGGTTTTAACCCTAATTTAATTACTTTATTTTCTTTCCTAAATTAACAAAAACTCCAAAAATATGTCACTTAATTATTTTTCATTTATTTAATTAATTTAATAATTAATTTAGCATTTAATTTTAGGAATCAATTTCTTTTCTTAAAAAATAAAAACAACAAAATATATTTTCTTTTAATTAAAAGGGTCAAAACCCTAATTTCGCGTTCGATTCAATTTTCCCGCGCACTTTATTTTTTATTCAATTATTGTATCTGCCCCCGGTTTGTATTAATTAATTAATTAGGACATTTATTTTTCTGCTTTTAAAATTCAAAGGGTTGCTTTTTGCGATGTAAATATCCGACGCCTTGTAATAATTTAGTTTAAATTCCGCACCTTTAATTTCTGCAAATATACAACTTCTAGATGTTTGATAATAGGGTTTGCATGACAAGAATGAATGTTTAAATCTTAAAACAGTTAGATCGCCCTAAACATGTGCAAAGATAAAAATAACTGAAATCAACACACTCGCACATGCGCACTCCTAGGGTACATCCCACTTGGTTGCCTTCGTAAACGGTCATTGAATATAGGTTATTTTAGAGGTCACCCTTTTGTCTAAAAGACCATAAGTTGCCTCGAAAAGGTTGCCTCAGACATTGTTGGCTCAGATAAATGATCTAAGACATTAGGGTTACCACTAAGATGTCCTAACGTTGCTTTAGTGACTGTATGTCCCTCTTTCGAATTGACCCTCAAACTCCAACGACGGTGCTACCTACTCACAAATAGTGGGATAGCATTGTCTAAAGGAAACAAACATAGAACGATTCCTTTTTCGAGTAGGTAGATTAGTTCTTAGATACTTGCTCATCCAAAACAAAATTTTTCACACTTACACTCTTTTACAAACAAGTTTTCAAAAAAACACTTCATTACACTCTTGAAGACAAAAGCAAGAGTTAAATCAAAGTTAAAACAAAAACTTTTCAAAACCCACAAACACAAAGAAAGCAATTTTTAAAATGATGAGTAAGTACCTAAGAGCCCGTATATAACTACGGATAGAAAGGGTGCTAATACATTCCCTTTCTATAATCTACCCCCCGTACTAAGAAATATCTCAAAAAAGGAATTTTTCTGTACTTTTTTCCTTTCCTTGTTGGATAAAATAAAATACGGTGGCAACTCTTGCTTACCGCAACATTTTGTGAACACAAACACAAAATGCAAACCAGCAAATTCCCTTAACGAAATAGGGAAACACGTCCCGGTTCTGGCCACTGTATCACACTGTGTCACAGGACACGGTCCGTGTCAATCCAACTGAGTTGAAAACGTTACAAAATGACAGGAAAAGGTCTTAACATGGGTGCCCGTGTCACAAGACACGGCCCGTGTCACAGGACACGTCCCGTGTCAATCTTACTGGGATTGAAAACTTGACAAAAGACATGATAGGGTTCCGACACGGGTGCTCGTGTCACCAGACACGACCCGTGTCAATCTTACTGGGATTAAAATCTTGAAAAAATGCTAGGATAGAGTTATGACACGGGTGCCTGTGTCACGGGACACGGCCCGTGTCAGCTCATCTGGGATAAAAATAGACATGCAAGGATTATTACAGGGTCCTGACATGGGTGCCTGTGTCACAGGACACGACCCGTGTCAGCCTAAACACCAAAAACCTTGATTTTGAGACTTTTTATTCAATTTGGTTGTAACAGTAATTAGGTTTTAATTTCTTTCATCCCCATTCATAAACTTGTCCCCCATCCCCATATGGTTTGTAATAGCTTAGAAATTTATTTCTTTATCGCTTAGAATTTTTATTTCTTTACACATTTTAATTATTGATTTAATATGCATAATTGTCCAATTAGAACACATGGCCTCCTCTTGGGCTCATCATCAATGAGCAGGTATCCACTTGCAAATGCACACTTGCATACATTTCATAGCTTGGTCCTGGGCTTTCCTACGGTGACAACTATTCGATCGATTGTTTCAATTGATTTTTTAGAATACTAGCAACACGCTAGTCCCACTTTCTAGGAACATGCATATGGCCACCTTGTATGGTATTTTAATTTCTATTTCATATATTTACGCAAATTCTCTCTCTCTTCATGGTCCCCGTACCAATCTTTTCATAAAGGGTCTCATAGTTGAGTTTGGGCATTGCCATTCTCACGAGGTTAATCAAGTCTTGCCCTTTGTTAACGGTAACCCGATTCAACCACATTGGTCCATATACCAAGTGTTTCCATGCATAAATGGTCTCATGGTTGAGGGTAGGAGCACCTACTCTCATGAGATTAATCAAGTGCACCCCTTGGTTAATTAAAACCTGATTCAATTCCCATACACCAAGCATTCCATTCACGCCTTCCATGATATTACTCAGTTTGTCATCACTTTTTCCATGATCACCATGCATGATCACTCTTCACAAACACTGTCTCCTTTTACTTTATGCATATAACATGCTCCCTTAGGATGATAGTTTCCTTTTCCTTAAGATGTGAACCAATTAGACTTTAGGTTAGAACCCATGCATGACAACATTAGTATTTTTTTTAGTCTCCCTAACCTTTTTCTTATTTTGTAATTAAAACTTTCCATTCACAAACCAAAAAAATCAAAAACATTTAATCATTATTCAAATTCATTTTAAAACTCGGAAAACACGCAACCAATCAAAACTCCCCCAAAGGGCATGCCATCTCCGTTCTACCGCTATACATGCCGTGCCTATTGCTAGAATGTGTGTGTTAACGTCACCCACTAAAAACACCAACAAACCAACATTTTCTAGAAGAACTACGATGTTCTGATTCCTTCACTGGATACGTAGGCAAAGGGTTATGAAACCTTCACGAACGCACTAATAAAAAACCATTTCTTTCCCCTTAGCAAGTATATTTATAGATAAACACACTCTTAGAAGGGTGCTAATACCTTCCCCTTGCACAATCGACTTCCTTACCCTTTATCTTGATCGTAAGACCATCTTATCCATCCTCTTGTAGTTTTCTCGATATTTCCCCTTCCTTTGGTATAAATAAAGTTCGGTGGCGGCTTTGTGTTTTTTGCCGGTAGCTTCAGCTAGTGACTCTGCTGGGGAGCTTTTGCGAGTCTATCCTAGTTTTATTTATTTGTTTCTTTGGGTGTTTATTTATTTACTTTATTTGCTTTACTGCTTTATTTCTTTATTGCTTTATTGTTTTCTTTTTTATATATTGCATTATAGTATTTCTACTCACATATTTTGGATATGTTGTATCTGTTGCGATGTTGGATTTGATGATTACATTTGATAAGTACTATACCTGGACTTGGGGTTACATTTAGGATTAGGACAGGCGGTATAGTCATGATAACTTTAAGGGAGTAATTCCGAAGAAGGAGGCATGAAATCCCCCACTCAGTGGAGGTCCCCTTGAATGTAGCGTTGTTTACTGAGTAATCGGGAAGATATTATTGCTTTCGACCTGGGAACCAGAAAAGCTGAGAGCTATAGAACCATCAATCCATCCTGGCCTTTTTAGGTGTAGTGCAGAGACTATAATGGATTAATTCGGAAGTAGTTGTCACGCGATGCTACACTCGGACGAGTTTTTCCTGCGTATATTACTGATTATCGAGTAATTGAGACGTCGGAAATATCCAAAGGAAGAGCGTAAACTCCGAGGTTTCCCCAGAACCTTGTGCGGCAGGTGATAAACCCCTAGTACATACCTTATGGGTGGTTACTTTGGCTCCATGCCTGTGAAGTCGGACTTTTGATCCTGTTACTTTCAGGTTTTGCAAAGGACTACACAGTGGTTATCCAGAATATGTGGAGCTGAAATCTCATACCATAACATACCATGACATCATACTATCATGTATATACATCTCATATCTAAGGAATTCCAAAGACAAGTCTCGTTGGTCAAGCTCTTCAAAAATAAAAACAAAATTTTTAAAAGATAGACGAGTCTTTGGATTTCCTCAGAAATGAAGATAAAACATTCATTCATACTATCATGCATTCATTATTCACAAAACAAACTTATTAGGGTACCTTTTCCATCAGACTTCAGTGAACAACAAGGACGACTTTTCTACATCCCTACCGTACAAGAACCAACCAACAAAGACTTATGGATCTTTTTGAAGAAAATCATAATGCTCTCCGCTGAGATATGGACACCATTGGCACTCGAATGGATCATCTTATGGAAACTCTTCATGTTGTCATCAAGGGTCAAGAAGAGCTACATCAAAGTGTTGTCAAGCTTGCCACTACTGCCCCTCCACTTCTGCAAATGGAGGGAATAATAATGCAAATGTTAAGACCCCTATTGGAGTTCCTCGGAATGATAATGATGATCATCATGAAATCATTTATCTTGATGGGCCCCACACGAATCTCGCTGCATGAGTTGTTGAAACTGCAAAGATGTACCATACTATTGAAGAGCATCTCAAAGCCATGAAGGGTATCAAGACTTCAGGATTCAATACTGCTGTAATGTGTCTCGTCCCTGGGGTAGTTATTCCTCCCAAGTTGAAGGTTCCTGATTTTGACAAATACAAAGGCACTTCCTGCCCATAGACTCATCTTCGTTCCTATTGTCGCAAGATGACAGCCTATACTGAAAATGAATAATTACTCATGCACTTCTTCCAAGACAGCTTGACGGGGGAACCGTTTGATTGGGATATTCAACTGGAAAGAACTCATGTTAGTACTTGGGGAGAGCTTGCTGACGCCTTTTTGAAACATTACCATTATAATACTGCCATGGCTCCTAGCCGCACTCAGCTTCAAGGGAGGACACAGAAATCAGAAAAGTACTTCAAAGAGTATACCCAAAGGTGGTGTGGATTAGCTGCAAGAGTTCAACCTCTTCTTTTGTATCGTGAATTGACTTATTTGTTCGTGGGCACCTTACAAGACCCATATCTCCAACACATACTTGGTAGTATTTTAACTTCCTTTTAAGACTTGGTTACCATTGGGGAATGTATTGAAGATGGCCTCAAGTCAGGGAAAATTTAGTGTACATCTAGCGTTATCAGTGGGAGTAACAAGAAACCTTGCTTTGGCCTTCTCAAGAAGAAAGAAGGAGAGGCTAGTTCTATTATCAACAAAGGGAAGGCCCCAGTCCATCATCTAGACCAAGCTCTGCATCGTCAAGCATCAATTATTCATCCTAATCGATATGTTCCTCGAGCATGTGCTGCAATCTCGGCTTAACAACCTCGGGTGGCTCAGCATCAGTCAATCCATCATCAACAACAGTACACACAAAGACAACTGTATATTCAACAAACACGATTTGGGCATTTTTAGCTAAATCAACAACCCCAAAGGTAACAAGGAAGAAAGAGGAAGAAAGCTCCTGAAAGAAGGGTGGATCCTATACCTATGCCTTATGCTTAACTCCTCCCTCAATTTCCTGCCAATCAATTAGTTTAATTGCGTGAACTTTGTCCAACACCAAATCCTTTCCCACGGAAGTATGATATTAATGCTCGTTGTGAATTCCATTTAGGGGCTCCAGGCCACACAATTGAGAATTGCAGGGCACTAAAAAACAACGCTTAAGACCTCCTTGATGCCAAAGTTATCACATTCACTCCAAAGGGTCTGATAATGGATTGAATCCTCTTGCTGAGAACGGTGTCAAGACTACAAGGGCGCCTCCTCAAATAAGTCCAGCCTGAAGAAGCCCCCTGAGCATGGAAATTTCTAATTTCATTTGCATTATCATTTATAATATTTATTTTTTTGTTCAGTACTTTCTTGTATGCAAAACTGTTTGTTTTTATTAAATCACAATACACTAACTGTGTCTGTCTTGAACTAATCCATTCATATTCACTCATTTACGTTTTTGTTATTTTACTTGCTTTTGATGCTTAACTATTTTTAATTTAAAGAACAAAATAACTCTTGAGGGAGGATGATGAATATATGACACCTAGATTCTCGAACGGTATGATTTGGAATAAAACTCTATTGATGATGTACAAGCATTATTTCAAATCCCCAAACACCGGAGTTATAAGGGAGATAGACCCTCGTCAACCCTTTCGAGCCTTGAAGTAGGAGTTTCTTTTATGCCGAAAAACCCTCAATTTTAACCCTGGGGCGGGTAGATTTCAGTTAATCTAATCGAGCGTTCATAACTCTTCAAGAGTGAGCCTCTAGGGATACAGTAATGGTTATCCATCAAACAACTGGGGAAAGTTAAAACCACAATGACTAACCTTCACCTATAAGTAGCATGCATCAAAGAGAACGATATCTCCATGGGTATCTCTCGCACATCAGGAGGTCAGCAGATGATGATACCATAAAGGTTATCCTTCATCTATCAAGGACTCATGCAACCACAACCATTTCTAACAAATCTAAGATGACGCAAAGATCAACAACTTGTTAAAAAAGAAAGAGACAAAAAGCCCCGCTAAGTCGAAACTTGAAAAGCAAGTGGCTTAGGCAAAAGTCAGGGCATCCCGCTGGACTGCAACTTCAAAATCAAAAATTGTCCAGGCAAAAATTAGGGAAAATGAAAGGATTGAAAAATAAAGATCCTCAGCAAAGAACAAGGTCGAGTGATCAGACACCAAGAAGTCAATGATTGTTGGGTCCTAGAAACCCATGTGGTTCCTCAATCATCGTAAACTCTCTTCTCGAGAGATGAGTGCTCGTATCGAGTTAACTGAACTTAGGAATGGAGAACATCATGGAGAATAGGTGGGCACCAAATAATTTTGAGCCTTAAATCCTTTTTTCTAAAACCGTGAAGCAGGCCACGTTACAACCCTTAAAAGTCCTAACTGAAGCATGGGTTAATTCGAAAGCAATATTGTAGAGAGAATACGGTAACCTGACTTCTCGGAGATGTGCTAAATTTTGAGTTGGTAGCACGCCACCTTTTCAAAAAAAAAACTCATTCTTCGACATCTTTTCAATAAAAGTTTTTTAAACTTCAAGACAAGCATATAATTTGCATTAGAATCATCATTCTTAGAAAAACATTCTTTGGATATAAATAAGTGCTTGAACATCAAATAAGCTTACATGATGAGCATCAAATGAAAACCTGGTTATCTCGAAGGATGAATTGCTGCAGAAACCTGTCAAAAAGCAAAGAATGATCTTATTCTGAGGCATCCCCTCAAGTTTCCAATTAGAGGCTATCACGTCGATGAATATCTTTCAGCTTGTGCCAACCAATCAGAGGCAATCATATCGATAAATCTCTTTGAACTTCAAACTGAGGAAATCAGGCCGAGTAACCTATTCAGAATTTATGCAACCTGGGGCAGTTACGTCGAGATTCGACAAATCTCTTCAAGAATCCATGATCAGAGGCAGATATTGGGGCATGCCACCTTATGTCGTATTATGACATGGATCTTCCAACCTTCCACTTGAAGAGATCATTTTAAACAGGGATATTCCTCCTCCCCTCTTATGAAGTTGCTCAAGTAAATTCCTATCATCCGTACAAATGTAATTAGGCTAAAAGCGTCATGATGTTTACTTTGGCTCATTTAACATTCTCAGAATCACCGTCATTCCCTGCAGATGTTTAATCATACAACTCCCTAGCAATGAAGTGAACTCAGGGCATCTGAAGATACTCATGTCCATTTCCTAATCCCCAAGTGGTTTGTGGAGTAAGGAATGTTAGACGGGGCCCTTTCCTCCCCGACAATAGAGAAAACTTGGGGCCTTTGATGAGGTCCATATCTCTACTCAGTCATCCACAAGAAGTCCAGCATGTAGGGAAAGCCAGATCAAACTACTCCTCTCCAGCAAGAATGCGATTCAATCTCTAAAAAGGTTGTAACTCGATCCTCAAGACAATGGGAAACGGAACCCAATGAGTCCAATCATTGGAACTCTAAATATAGTAATAATCAATGCATATTACATCGCATCTTCAAATGCATAGCATATCCATTGAAATGGATCATTACGTCACACTTCAAAATGCATACGAAGCATAAGCCTGATTTGGTACCTAGCGCGAAAGCCCCAAATCAATCCTCAAAACAATAAAACATCCCTACAGAGAATATCATCCTCATAATTCCCAGTTGACATCTGTCGTTGCACTACCAACCAAAATAAGCCATGGTGGCGGTACATTGTACTCCCTAACTCTCAATACCCACGTTATCTTTTCTAGGGTCCTAGGTCACTCGTAGGTCTTACCCTCATGTTATCTTTTCTAGGGTCGTAGGTCGCCCGTAGGTCTTACCCTCACGTTATCTTTTCTAGGGTCGTCGGTCGCTCGTAGGTCTTACCCCCATGTTATCTTTTCTAGGGTCGTAGGTCACTCATAGGTCTTACCCTCACGTTACCTTTTCTAGGGTCGTAGGTCGCTAGTAGGTATTACCCTCACGTTATCTTTTCTAGGATCGTAGGTTACTCGTAGGTCTTACCCTCATGTTATCTTTTCTAAGGTCATAGGTCACTCGTAGGTCTTACCCTCACGTTATATTTTCTAGTGTTATAGGTTGCTTGTAGGTATTACCCTCACGTCATCTTTTCTAGGGTTATAGGTTGCTCGTAGGTCTTACCCTTACGTTATCTTTTCTTGGGTTGTAGGTCGCTCATAAGTCTTCCCCTCATGTTATCTTTTCTAGGGTCGTAGGTCACTCGTAGGTCTTACCCTCAAGTTATCTTTTCTAGGATTGTAGGTCGCTCGTAGGTCTTACCCTCACGTTATCTTTTCTAGGGTCATAGGTCACTCGCAGGTATTACCCTCATGTTATCTTTTCTTGGGTCATAGATTATACGCTGATCATTACCCGTTGTCATTACCTTTCTCTTGGGTCATAGATCATACGTTGATCTTTAACCGTTGTCTTTGCCTTTCTTTTGGGGGTTGTGAATCATACGCGATAGATTCTCTGCTGTCATCGGGTTCTACTCATCACCTTTAAGTTATCATGTTGTCATTAATCCTACTTTCTGTCACTACGACATCATTAACCATAACGCCCACTTCACCGAGAACCTTGTATTGGCACTGTTACCTCAGTACAAGTTGTCACTATTCGAACTGGATTTACCCACCATGACCAGTTCAATTGAAAATTCATTTTTTCATCCCCCAGTAGACGTCACAAATAAATAACACTCACACCATCTCTCCAGGAGAAATTTAAGGTCTTGGTATTTAATTATCTTCTACCTTGAACCTTTGAAAGTCTGGCGCTAATCTTACCTTCGGTTTTAAGACGATTAAATAGGGGCAGCTATCATACCCCAAATTTGTCCTACCTCTTACTTTTGTCTGGCTTAGACTTCGCTTTTCATCTACATCATCTTCACTAGTTCATTTGCATATCATGCATTTCATTGAATAAAGGCACCTGAGGTCCAAGAGTTTAGTGCTTGTGCAATATTAGAGTTTCATAGTGTTTTGAGATGTATATATTCAATAAAGTCTAATTATTTTTAGCTCTTCTAATTCTTCAAGCACTAAAGTGTGAATTAGGGATTTGGAGGTTTTCTTAAGTTACTTCAAGAGCAGTGGATTTAGTTCTTCAAACTGAGGCTTAGTGGATTAGGGTTTTTGATTTGAGCTTGTAATGCTCGTCATTTGAATGTTAAGGAAACTAGGATTTTTTGCTTTAAGATCACATTGAGCTTTATCACCTTCTACAAGTCAATTGCTTATCAAGAGGTTTAAGGGATGAAACCAAGGAATTCTTCTTATATGGGTTAAATTTTTCTTTGAGGAGTTTCTGGAGGGACTAAATTTTGAACTAAGATGGCATCGATCATTTTCAAAGTGGTTTGAATTTGTCATGAAGGTTTGAAATTGAAAGAGAAAGAAAACTTGGATTTGGATTGTAAATTGGAAATAAGGGAAATTGGTATTTCATACAATTTCCTTTGGTTCACAAGTCACCAATTCCTTACATCACAAGTTACTATATTCGAGATTCAAGTCACTATTGATTATCTTGCAATTATTTTGGGATTCATACCATGACCACTTGAAATCATACAAAGGTTAGAGGAAATAGTGGAGAAAAAAAATTCAAACTTAATTTCTTTTGGGATGAGAAACACTTGGTTAAATGTTTGTCTATTACAATTCAATAATTTCTCATTACAAGTTCAAATTGTTCAAATATGCAATTGGTTGCAAGCATTTCTCATTCAATTCTGTTCATTCCAATTTACAAGCACCATTATAATCCATCATGCCATTACAAGCTTGAAACATTATACTAAAGAAAGGAACACTACAAATGAAGCATTTATAAACCTAAAAATTTCTAAGTCCTAAAGTTGCTAAAATTCCATTTTTCAAAGCTTCAATCTTCATGCCTTTTGCTTCACGACCTATCTTTCTATCTGCCAACTTCAAAGACCTCTAAAATTCATGTTTAAGCCACGTCTTCTTCATCTTTCAACCTTGCCTTTGCCATCCAATCATCATTGCTCATGAAACAAGAAAAGGAGAAATGGTTAACAAACCATCAATACTTGAATAAAAATTCCAAACATGAACAAATTGTTAAAGAAAAGTTTTCTTCTAATCTCATCATGAGGGTTTGTGTTTGGAATCAGAAATTTAGAGGTTGTTTTCAATCATGTGCCAAGCCCAATTCAAGGCCTCATACAAATAAGATTTCAGAATTTCTAATCACGGGCCATGTTCCAATTGCAAATCACAAAGTAAATTTTGGTTCAAAAAAGGAAAAGAGATTCAAAAACAAGTTATTATAGCAACAAAGTCAGCAAAAATAGTCCCAAAAGTCAGAACAGCTATACTGTGCCAAACCTGCCCAAAATTTATTTCAAACCAGTCCTAAAAATGAGACTGTTGCCCTGCATATTAACTGTAAAAAACCAGTCCAAACATAAAAGGACAAAAAACCTATCCAAACTGTCAAAAACCTGTCCAAATTGTCCACACATAACAGGCCAACAAACCTGTCCAAACAGTCCAAAACCTGTCCAAAACTTGCACAAAACTAGCAAGCTAAAGGCAGCATCAAAAGGAATTCAAACAACATACTAAAACAGTTTAAAAGTCATGTTATCTTTCTCCCCCAAAAGCCTCCTTTTTTTCTCAATATAATAGGGATATAAATTAGTGAAAAGGGAGAGGAGAAAAAAACATTGTAAAAACCAAAGAGGACTATTTTGAACCATAAAATAGCAGCAACAAAAAACCAGTAGCAACCAAAAGAAAACAGAAATAGAAAAACCCTCAACCCACTGTACAACCTTGCAAGTTGTCTCCTAAACAAACTATCCAAACAATTCACATACATCACATAGAAGTTGTTCAAAAACAATTTTTGTGATACCATTATCACCACCTTCCAAATAAAAAAAAAACGGTATTTTTCAACTTGACTGGGTTGGAGCGATTCAGGAGCTTTGCATCATAGAGCAAGGTTTGGGGCAACTTCAAGAAGGTTCAAGGTTGCTTGATCAATCACTACTTTGCGCCTAGAAACATCCGTACGCGTTCTACATTTTTTGCTTCGAGAGGTAAACTTTCTCAAACTGTGATATCTTTATCCATACATCATTTTCTTTTGTGTTCAAAAGATATAACAGGACAAATCAAAGAGAAAACTCAGCAAAAGGCAAGGCATGGGGCTGACACGGGTGCCCATGTCATAGGACACGGCCCGTGTCAATCCAACTGGGTTGAAAACGTGACAAAATGAAAGGACATGGTCTTGACACGGGTGCCTGTGTCACAGGAAACGACCCATGTCAATATTACTGGGATTAAAAACTTGACAAAAGGCATGATAGGGTTCTGACACGGGTGCACGTGTCACCGGACACGACCCGTGTCAATCTTATTAGGATTAAAAGCTTGACAAAATGGCAGGACAGTGTTCTGACACGGGTGCCCGTGTCATGGGACACGGCCCGTGCCAGCTCAGCTGGGACAAAAAAAGACATGCATGGATTATTACAGGGTCCTGACACGGGTTCCCGTGTCATAGGACATATCCCGTGTCAGCCTAAACACAAAACCTTTATTTTGAGACTATTTATTCAATTTGATTGTAATAGTAATTATGTTTTAATTTATTTCATCCCCATTGTTGTACCCCAAAATTTTCCCTCTCACTTATCAAATATTTTCTCACAAAGATCTCTCTTGGTTCAAGACTGCACTAGGGTTGATCAACTGAAGACACCTCCTTAAGCATTGATGACCAAAATTAGGGTTTGAGATTGCACAAGGATAATTGAACTTTCAATGCTTAATAGAACTTTCATGGATCATTATGGACCCCCAATATTACTCATGTCAATTTTTAAGCCTTGGATCACACTTTTGCTCAGTCAATTGAGCAGTTGACCTAAAAATCAGTTGTAATGGGGAAAAAGTCAACTATGGCTAATTTGCAGTCAAAATTCATAACTTTTGATCCACATCAACATTATAAACACATATGTATCATTTGATCAAGTTTGGACCATAATTCCTCAAGAAATTTGACCAAATCATCAAAAGGGCAAAATGGTCAAAATTAGGGTTTTGAGTGAGAAAGGTCATTTTCTGATTTTTTTTGCCTAGCAAATGGTCAATTGGTTTGAAGCATGATTTCAAGAGTTCAATTGCATCACTTTGACCTAATAACAGGACCTAAAACATTACTCAAGAACAATTGGACTGATAGTGAATTTTCAGTCAACTGATCAAAAAGTCAATTGTACACTGAAAAGTCAAACTTTGACTTTTTGATCACAGTTCAATGTCAAAGATGAAAATTCATCAAAAAATGTAAAAATATGAAACTTATTCATCAAGAAATCAAAAATTCAAGATTTCATTTTGAAAAGTCAAAGTTTTATAACTTAGAAATTTTTCTAAGTGTTTAAAACTTCATGTTTTTTCATAACTTTGGACCAATTTTTCACCATGATGCAAGAGGATTCAGAAGAAACTTTCAACATGAAAGTTGTATATCTCCATGATATCTAATATATTTCTTTACACAACTTCTTCTAAAAATGCTTGTATCTCAAGTTATTAATTCCTAAAGTCATGGTCTTGAAATTGGACACTTAGTGAAAATTTGCCCTAGTTTTGGTCAGAATTTTGACCTAACTTCATGGAACTTTTTCATATAGTCCCAAGGGGAATTTTCAAAAGTGATTAAAATAGGGGTTGTAGATCACATTAAAAGCTTTCCAAAATGTCCAATAACTCCTTGAGATCATTCTTGAGTAGGGATAATCAAAGAGATGAAGTTAGAGTTTTCACACTTGAATTACAAGTCATTTTGTGAGGAACAAGATTCAAATTTCAAACCTATGCTGCATTATCTCTAATTTACAGGCCTCAAACTTGTTAGGCACTCCATAATTAATTGCTTGCACAAATGTTAGAGGTCTCAATTCAAGCATTCAATGCAAGGCCATGCTTTATACCCATTTTGGAAAGAAAGTGCACAATGCCATTTTTATAAAGTGGCTTTTTGCACAAAACTTGTTCTTGAGCCTTGCAATTGTTTTCTTCTGATCATACATGTCCTATAACTCAAGAGAAGTTGATCTCAACACTTAGAATCACTCAGCCCATGCTTGTACTTCCTCTTGGAACCATACTTCCCACTTTTCTTCAAAATCAAGTAACATAGCAATCAACCTATAACTTGTACTCTGACACTCTCAAGCACTCAAGCCTTTTGCTTATACATACACAAGTAATTTGTTACAAATCCCACGCATGCTTGAGTCCTGAAAACACCAAGAACTCAGATTTCCATCTCATGCGTCCATTTTCACATAACCTGACAAAAAGTTTGAAACTCATAACTCCCTCGTGCGTTTTCAAACCTCTTTGTTCCTAAAGCTTCTAAACATCATTTAGAAGTCATCCCTTACCCTGTTACAGTTCTGTAACACCATCTTCCTCCATTTCCAAGTTCAAAAATAGAGCGCTGCAAGTGGACTTCTCCATACCATTTCAGCCACTCTCCAACCTAGCTAATCATTGCATTAGCTTCCTGGGACCTCAGTGGAGCTATTCTGATCATCACAACACCTTGAAGAGTGCTCATTTGTAGAACACGATTTCCAATTTTGAGGTAAGTTATCTAAACTTTGAACTCTTCATACAAGCATTATTATTGGTTTATTTGTGAATGAAAAATGTAGATACCATTGTGTGATACGGTGGGAGAACTGACTATGGTTTTGCGTTTGTTTTCGCAAATGTTTCGGTTGAGCAAGAGTCGCCACCGACTTTTTATTTTATCCTAAGGAAAGGTTTAAAAAGCACAGCAAAAACCTTTGAGATTTTTCTTGGGTTCGGGGAGTAGATTATAGAAGGGGAAGGTATTAGCACCCCTTCTATCCATGGTTATCCATGGGCTCTTAGGTACTTGCTTAGATCAACTTGCCTTAGTTTTCAATTGTTTGAAATAGTGCTTTGTGTATGGTTTTGAAAATGTTTTGAAAAGATGCCTTGTGCTAGGCTAACCTTGTAACAATTCTTTACTCGAATGTTTTACAAAAGGTGTTTTATCTTTTAAAAAGATGTTTCAAGGGTTTGAAAAGTTGATTTTGAAAGTGTTTGTGAAGTGGGTTTGGAAATTAGGCAAGTGTTTTCTTTGCAAATTGACAAGTACTTAAGAGTTTATCTACCTTAAAGCTTTCTCAAATATTTTTGTCATGTTTTAAACCCTTTTGACAAATTTGTTCCACCATTGCATTTGGTGGACAATCTTGTCTTAGGAGGTGAGAGGGACAGGCGCGGGTCATCGTTTGGACCATAATTGTAATAGTGTTAAAGGCCTTTGGGCAATTTTCTTTAAGGGACTTGATCATTTGTTTTTGTTTGTTTTGAAAAGTTTTATCGAGGGACTATGATCATTCAAATTGTTTGTTTTGCCCAAAGAAATTCAACATGCAATATGGCCCAATTATTTGAAGGCAACAAAATGGAATACCCTAGGGGTGCAAGTGTGAGATGTGTTGTTTATTTTCATGCTCATTTATCTTGTATTAGGTCAAACTATTTTTTATCGTTTTTCGCGTGCAAACCCTAATTCTAACATGGCATAATTAGAAAGCGTATAAAGTGCAAAATTTAAATTCCTACGCTATTACAACATAGTAATATAGGGAGGGGGGTACAAATTTACAAATGGGGGATATTTAGACAAGAATTTAAATCTAGGCTATTACATCATTTGTTTTGAATATTTACAAGGTAAATAAATTGCACAATTAAATAGAAATTAAATAAATATGCAAAATGCAAAAAGAAAGTTTTTATATGTATGAAAAAAAGTATGGTTTATGTAATATAAAACAAGGAAATGAAAATGTATTACTTTTGAGTATTTTCATATTTAGGGCAAAAACCCTAATTTTAATCAAAATGTATATTAATTACTTAATTCATATAATATTTATTATTTACATACAAAAATAAAATAAAATGTAGTATATTTGTAAAAAAAAAAAGGGTATTTTTTAGTATTAAATATTAAAAAAAAAAATAAAATATGTACATTTTTGGTATTTTTACTCTAAGTATATATATATATATATATATATATATATATATATATATATATATATATATATATATATATATATATATATATATATATATATATATATATATATATATATATATATATATATATATATATATATATATATATATATATATATATATATATATATATATATATATATATATATATATATATATATATGTATACTTATATTATTTTAAATATGTATTATATACAAATAATAATAATATTCACATTTTTTTTAGAAAATAGTATTTTTTATATGAAATATTTTCAGAGGATAATGTAAAATAAAAAATGAAAATGAAAATGTATTTACATTATTTTTCTATTTATCCTAAATAATAATATATATACATATATGTATAAATCAAAAGAAAATCAAATAAATACCAAATAAAATCAAAAAATGATGAGAAAATTATTTTCAAAATTTTAATATGCTGAGAAAAAATAAACAAGTCAAACAAAAAAAGAAAAAAGTCAAAAATATTAAAAATGAAGCAAATGGGCTCAGGGGTGTGAAACAGAAAAAATGGTGTGGATAGCAAAATGATACAGGCCCAGCCCAATCCACTTCTTCTTCAACCTTTGGCCAAAAACGCGCGCCTTGTTACAGAGATTCAAACATCCTGATTCTTTGAGATTTTGCAAAAACTTTCAACACAAAACATGTCAAGCATTGAATCACGATTCCAAATATATAAAAAACTCATCCTAACTCTCAGAAATGAGAGAGAATTTTATCAATCCCAAATCATGACCTAAACTTTCTGCCATTTTCAAAGCTTAAATTCTCTCAACTCAGGCAAAAGAAATGAAATGTAAAGCTATGTACATGCTCAGGGATATGAGTAGAACCTTGTTTCTTCACAAACTTAAGACTAAAGATGCATAATAAGAGAGATACGAGTTCAAAATTTTACCTATTCAGTTGAACTTCTATCTGGAGAATGAGGAACTTTCAGTGCAAGGTGATGATTGGAAAAGCTTCCTTGAGGTCCAGGGATGCTATTCCAATGTTTACTTTGTCTTGAAAGCTTCTGAATCAAGCTGTAGAACTTCACCTGCAAGTCAAAGATGTGAAAATGGTGGAGGTGGTTAGAGCAATTACAGATCGTGCCTTAGCTTCTGGATAGCTTGCATAGGTTGTAAGTAAGGTAGAGGAACAAGTTTGGGCCAGAAAGCTTGAAGGGATTGAGAGATGGCACTCAATCTGCAGGGCTTGCTCTGTTTGAGCAGTTTGATGGTGTTTCTGAGATGGAGAGTGTTTGAGGGGTCAAGGATTCGTGCAAAAGCTTGGTTGGGATGTTTGGAATGTGTCCAAAATATTTGCTTTCTTGTTCTAAGGCTGAGATGGAAGTTGTTACCAGTTATGGAACTTTTCTTCTTTCTTAAGCAACAAAAACAAGTTGACTTTCTAGGCATGTAGGGGGCCTCCTAATGTGCTGCATAATCTTCTCTTGATCAGAGCAATTTGTCCATAATCTTGTGCCAAAAGGATTTAGCTTGTACTTGTTGGATTTCTAAATTGACATAAAGTGAACTTTTACCAAAATGGCTAATTTGCTTTATCTAGAAATGGATCAATCTTGTGTACAATGCTTGAACTCATGGAACAACACCTTGACACAATGAACAAGCATTAAATTATGGAGTGTAACTTGGTTTAAGGACCTGTAATCTAGCCTAAAGCATGCTGAGTTCAAATTTGCAAAGTTATGGACATGGAACTTGGTCATGAACAAAGTGGTTTTTTGCTATATTGTGAAATTCGATTCTCTCTAACCATGAGGTTGTTTGAGAAGTTCTTGGACATTTTGGGAAGCTTGGAATGTGTACTACAATCCATCTTTGAAATTCAAATTGAAATTCCAAGTGGAAGTGTATGAAAAATGGCCTTGAAGTGGGGTAGAAAACCTTGTCAAAATAGGTTAAAATTCTACTAAGTTAAAAATGGTTTAGTGCCCTTATTCAAAAAATTGTAACTTGAGATACAAGCTTCAAATGAGAAAACTTTGTGAATCAAAGTTGTAGATTATGCAACAAGCTACAACTTTCATGTTTTGACTTTTGTTTGAATCCAAATCGATCTTGGTGAAAAGGTGGGGCAAAGTTGGGAAAAAATTAGGGTTTTTCATAACTTAGAAAAATTCTAAGTTATGAAAAATTCCATTTTCTAACCCTAATTTGCAATTTGTGATTTCTTGGTGAACAAGTTTCATGATTTGGCATGTTTTGATGAAAAATGAATCTTGACTCTTGATTTTGACCAAAAAGTCAAAGTTTGACTTTTCAGTATACAGTCAAAACTGATCAATTGACTGGGAAATTCAACTGTCAATCTTGTGTACTTGGGATCTTTTGAACTTGTTGAGCATGTCAAGATAATTCCATGGGGTCCTTGAGTCCATATGTGAGCTTGGTTTGCCATTGGCTAGGTCAAACAGTCAAAAAATGCCTCTATACAGTCAAAACCCTAAAAATGACTATTTTACCCTTTTAGTGATCTGATCAAATTTCTTGTGGAATTGTGATCCAAACTTGATCAAATGGTTCATATGAGTTCATAATGTTGATGTGGATCAAATTTCATGAGATTTGACTGTCAATTGGCCACAGTTGACTTTTTCCCCAATACAGTTGATTTCTAGGTCAACTGTCCAATTGACTGGGCAAAATTTGGAATCAGGACTTGAAACTTGGTATGGATAAACTTAGGAGGTCAATATGAAGCAAGAAAGTCATCTTGGGCACTTTAGGTCAAAACATATTTGTGCAAACACAAACCCTAATTTGGGGTTAGCAGTGCAAGGAGGAGTCTTGAGCAGATGAAACCCTAACTGGATCTTGAGCTTCAAGAGCTTTGTGAGGAGAAATCAATGAGAAATGGGATGGCAAATTTTGGGGTACAACAGTTGCCCCTGTTCAATCTTCTTGGACCTGAAGAGTTAGATTGGCAAGCTTGCCTTTCGTGACTCGAGGGTAAAAGGAGATTGGACACTAGAGTGCCCGGAAATTTGCACTCATCAAAGCACTGGATGCGGGAATGGGCTTAGAGATGCCATTTGGAGATGGGCTTAACGATGCCATCTGGGAGAGTGACAGAAACTTGTCGGGGATGGGCTTAAAGATGCCATCTGGAAGAGTGACAGAAACTTGTCGGGGATGGGCTTAAAGATGCCATCTGGAAGGGAATATTAGGAAAGTGTCCAAGCTTTGGACCATTTCTGGATTGGGGGTCTGAACAAGCAATAGGTTGACATCCGTTGTTGGGAGGAGCCTGCAAGCTGTTTTCAGGAAGTTGCATCTAAACAAGTTGATAGATTAACATCCGTTACTTGGGAAGAATCCATGAACTGTTTTCAGAAGTCTGGAAGAAGAAACTGGACAAGTGACAGGTTAACATCCGTTTACTTGGAGAACCCGTGAACTGTTTTCAGAAATCTTGAGATTGAATCAGCAATAGAGCAGCATCCGTTGTTGGGAAGCTTCCGTAAACTGTCTTTAAAAAGTTGCATCTGAACAAGTTGATAGATTAACATCCGTTACTTGGGAAGAATCCATGAACTGTTTTCAGAAGTCTTGAGAAGAATCTGAACAAGTGATAGGTTAACATCCGTTTACTTGGAGAACCCGTGAACTGTTTTCAGAAATCTTGAGATTGAATCAGCAATAGAGCAGCATCCGTTGTTGGGAAGCTTCCGTAAACTGTCTTTAAAAAGTTGCATCTGAACAAGTTGATAGATTAACATCCGTTACTTGGGAAGAATCCATGAACTGTTTTCAGAAGTCTTGAGAAGAATCTGAACAAGTGATAGGTTAACATCCGTTTACTTGGAGAACCCGTGAACTGTTTTCAGAAATCTTGAGATTTGAATGATTTTAGTCTGTCGACTGATCTTACCTGAAAAGGCAAAGAGTTAGTTGTATGCAATGCTATGATGCATGATACAATGTATATTTTGTGTTATGAATGTAAATGGATGTGCATGTAAGCTGGAGAGCTGTCTTGCACAGGATAGATGAATCCGGGATAGCGGAAGATAGAAGTATCCTGACTGCTGCCGGGGAAGATAAGTCCTGGGTCGTTGCTGGGGAACCTGGAGCTTGGGTTGTATACCAATCTTCTGGGGAATTCCTGAAGTCTTCTACTGGGGAGTACCAAACTAGTAGACTTAATGCTGGGGAGGCCAGATTGAGAATCTTCAGCTTGGAGAGAAGTATCTCTGGAGATTTTACTGGGGAACTCAAAATTTTCTTCCTAAAACTCTGTGGGGAGAAGGTTTGAAAGTCTGACTCCGCTGGGGGTTGTCCATTTGAAGCTTTTGATCTGCTGGGGATACTGAGGCTTAAACTCTGAGGGAAAATGATTTCCGAAAGATTCTCTGGCTGAGGATTTGCAAAGATAAACTCCTCCGGGGATAGTATTGATAAGTTATTGTTGGGGGAATTTTGAGGAACTCCGCTGGGGATAGGAAGAATTTTGGGCGAGCGCGATCTCCCCTGGTTGTTAGCTGAGGATAACCCAGTTATAAGCCTTTGTAAGGAATAACTTTGAATAAAACTCGGAAGGGACGTCCGTACTCTACGGGGAATACCTTTCAGAACCTTACTGGGGATAAGCTTCGAGGGTCTGCTGGAGATAGACCTCAGGGTTTGCCAGGGATGTGGATTATAGATCTTGAGGGATTTCCTTTGAAAGGGTGTCAAAATATCCGTTTGTACTTTCATCCTATCAGTAATCCTTTTCTTAGGTTCAATTAGGAAGTGATCATGTTTCAAATGCATATGCCTATTTAACAAAACATTGGACGTTTCTCAAAATAAAGCAAATAGTGCAAGAGAAAAAGAAAAAGGGAAATGACACAAATTTTGGGAAGAGTATTTGTATTGATTTTCTTTGGGTATATTTGTACAAAGGAGACAATCATCCTAGTAAGAGGATCTTGTCGTAAATATTTGAAAAATTTATACAAAACAAAGATGGCTATGTGAAATAATTCCATGGGATTCCATTCTGCTGTAGCTTTCACAACTCCGAACATCTGTCCATTCAATGCTTCGTTTGACGATGGCTGGATTGATCAGAAACCTGGAACCGGTTGATGAAGAGACTGTGTTTGAAGTGATCTGACGAGACATAGTCATACGCTTTAATTCCCTAACTTTTGCCTGAATCGCCCTTTCGGGTTTTCGATCCACCGGGAAACCCCTTTTTGCCCAAGCTGCCCTTTCGGGTTTTCGACTTGCCGGGTGTACAGATTTTTTTTTTGTTTTTATCCCTAATTTTTTCCTGAACCGCCCTTTTGGGTTTTCGGTTCACCGGGATGCCCATTTTTGCCCAAGCCGCCCTTTCGGGTTTTCGACTTGTCGGGTTATTTTATGCGTAGTATCTTTTGACTATGTCTGCGTTCGCAGGGTGCGGCAAATCGTCGCCGTCCATGGTGGTCAGAATCATCGCACCACCAGAAAATATGCTTTTGATCACAAATGGTCCTTCATATGTAGGAGTCCATTTGCCCCTGGGATCACTTTGCGGCAAGATAATCCGCTTGACTACTAGATCTCCGACTTGATACACTTGACGTCTGACTTTCTTATTGAAGGCCTTGATCATCCGTTTTTGATACGTCTGACCATGACATATAGCCGCAAGTCACTTTTCGTCGATCAGATTGAGTTGATCAAGTCGGGTCTGCATCCAATCATCTTCATTCAAACCTGCATCCTTCATAATTCTTAGAGATGGGATATGAACTTCCATAGGCAAAACAGCTTCCATGCCATAAACCAAAGAAAATGGGGTTGCCCCAGTTGAAGTACGTATCGTCGTACGGTATCCATGCAGCGCAAACGGTAACATCTCATGCCAGTCTTTGTAAGTGACTGTCATTTTCTGAATAATCTTTTTAATGTTTTTGTTCGCAGCTTCAACAGCACCGTTCATCTTCGGCCGATAGGGAGATGAATTGTGATGATAAATCTTGAACTGTTCGCATAATGCAGTGATCATTGTATTATTCAGATTTGTACCGTTGTCTGTGATGATCCTGTCGGGAACACCATACCGACATATGAGATTATGTTTGATAAAGCGGGCAACCACATTTTTGGTGACAGAGGCGAAGGAAGCTGCTTCGACCCATTTAGTGAAGTAGTCAATGGCAACCAGGATGAAGCGATGTCCGTTGGAAGCCGTGGGTTTGATCTCTCCAATCATATCAATGCCCCACATTGCAAAGGGCCATGGAGCAGTCAGGACGTTGAGGGGAACCGGAGGGATATGAACTTTGTCAGCATAGACTTGACACTTGTGACAAGTACGGGAATGTTGATGGCAGTCAGCCTCCATGGTAGACCAGTAATAGCCTGCCCTTAGGATCTTCTTAGCCATTGTATGCCCGCTCAAGTGAGTGCCAAATGGGCCGCTGTGTATATCAGTCATGATCAATTCTGCTTCAGCCTTATCCACACATCGGAGTAATACACAATCATGGCTTCGTTTGTAAAGGATGCCGTTGCTCAGGAAGAACTTAGCAGCGAATTTCCTTAAGAACTTCTTGTCATTCACGGAAGCTCCTTCAGGATAATCTTGGGTCTCGAGATACCTTTTGATTTCATGGAACCAAGGTTGTTCCACTACTTCTTCGGTATTAATCTCGTGACAATGCGCGGGTTCATCCATTCGCTCGATGGTGATTTGGGGAGCCTCGTTATCCCAGTTGAGTTTAAACATGGAGGACATTGTGGCTAGAGCATCTGCTAGCTGATTCTCTTCTCGCGGAAAGTGCTCGAAGGTAATTTGCTCGAAGTGAGGCAACAATTTCAGAACATGTTCTTTGTATGGAATAAGATTAGGATGTTTGGTATCCCAATCTCCTTTGATCTGGCTGATGACCAAAGCCGAGTCCCCGAATACGATCAAAGATTTGATCCCCAAGTCTATAGCAGCCTTGAGACCAAAGATGCAGGCTTCATACTCAGCCATATTGTTTGTGCAGCTGAAGCAAAGTCGGGCCGTGAAAGGAGTGTGGCATCCTTCCGGAGAAATGAGTACTGCGCCAATGCCGTTTCCGAGTGCATTTGAAGCACCATCAAAGTACAGGGTCCATCGGGATCCCTTTTCGGGTCCGTCATACGGTCCGTCACCTTTAATGTTGTCCAAATTCATGATGTCCTCGTCTGGGAAATCAAATCTCATGGGTTGATAGTCTTCGATAGCCTGATGAGCCAGATGGTTAGCTAATACACTCCCTTTTATAGCTTTTTGGGTGGTGTACTGGATGTCATACTCGGTCAAGATCATTTGCCATCTGGCTATCCTTCCAGATAAAGCGGGCTTTTCGAAGATATATTTGATAGGGTCCATTCTGGATATCAACAAGGTAGTATGGGTCAGCATATACTGTCTTAGTCGGCGAGCAGCCCATACCAAAGCGCAGCAAGTTTTCTCGAGCAGTGAGTAGCGAGTCTCACAGTCGGTAAACTTTTTGCTAAGGTAATAAATAGCATGCTCTTTTCGACCAGACTCGTCATGCTGGCCCAAAACACACCCCATTGAGTTATCCAAGACGGTCAAATACATGATCAATGGTCTTCCTTCGACGGGTGGCATCAGAATAGGAGGTTCTAGCAAATACTCCTTGATTCTATCAAAAGCAGCTTGGCAGTCGTCGTTCCATTCAACTACCTGATCTTTTTTCAAGAGTTTGAAAATTGGCTCACAGGTAGAAGTCAGATGCGAAATGAATCTGGCAATATAGTTTATGCGCCCCAAGAAACCTCTAACTTCCTTTTCAGTACGGGGAGCAGGCATCTCTTGTATTGCTTTTACTTTTGCCGGATCGACTTCAATGCCTTTGTTGCTTACAATGAATCCCAGGAGTTTACCAGACCTAACTCCAAAAGTGCATTTGCTTGGATTCAGCCTTAACTTGTATTCTTTCAATCTGGCAAACAGCTTTTCCAGATGTTCAAGGTGCTCTTCCTCTGTTTGTGACCGAGCTATCATATCGTCTACGTAAACTTCAATCTCATGATGTATCATGTCATGAAATAAAGCTACCATGGCGCGTTGATAAGTTGCCCCTGCATTCTTCAGCCCGAACGGCATCACTTTGTAACAGAAAGTGCCCCATTGTGTGACAAAAGTTGTTTTCTCCATATCCTCGGGAGCCATCTTGATTTGATTGTAGCCCGAGAATCCGTCCATGAAGGAAAACACCTTATGCTGAGCTGTATTGTCAATCAAGATGTCAATATGAGGTAGCGGGAAATCATCCTTAGGGCTGGCCCTATTCAAATCCCGGTAGTCCACACACATTCTGACTTTGCCATCCTTCTTAGGCACTGGCACAATGTTAGCGACCCATTGAGGATAGGACGTAACAGCCAGAAAGCCAGCATTGAACTGCTTCATTACTTCTGCTTTGATTTTTTCAGACATGTCAGGCCTCATTCGGCGAACTTTTTGCTTGATCGGTGGACAGTCTTCTCTTGTGGGGAGACGGTGAACCACGATGTCGGTGTCTAGACCTGGCATGTCTTCATAGGACCAAGCGAAGATTTCAACATACTCATTCAGTAACTGTACCAAGCGTTCCTTAACTTCTGGTTCCAGGTTGGCACCCACTTGCACCTCCTTCCGATTCTCCCTGGTTCCCAAGTTGACAGTTTCCAATGGCTCTTCATGCGGTAAGATGGCCCTTTCCTCTTGTTGCAGAAGTCTGGCTAGTTCCCCTGGTACTTCACAACCTTCGTCATCTTCATACTCGGCTAGATTGACCAGGTCTTCAGAGTTATTGAAAGATACAGCAGAATAGTCACCCATGGAATCCGGAGTGGATGGATACCTGCATTGGTGAGTGTGGGTGTGTGTAAGGGATAGCCATCCTTAAACAAAAAATGCAAAAGGAAAGAAAATGAACACAAGCAGTTTATCAAATGAAAAACGTCCAATGAATCATTAAACATGGCATATGAATATGAAAAATAGTCAAAACCCTTACAAGTGGACCTACATGCCCCGGGTAAGGCAGGAGGCGAAAAGATAGTGTACGGATTGTTTGAAAGTAAAATATTACAGACCAAATAGGAAATGTTTGATAGATAAATTACTGAGGAATGAAAGTAATGGGGACAAAGTCCTTAGCCTCCCAATTGCTCAACCCTCCTCTGACAGTTGGATGAATCCATTCTTCAAAGTTGCTTTCTTTGTCTTCATCTTCCAGGGCGTTGATTCGGTAAGGAGAAATTTTGACTGGCGCCCTCTCAATCTTTGACCGGCGCATAGCTTTCTGGCTAGCGGTGGTGAAACCTAATCCAAGCTTATCAACCTTATGCAGAAAATCGGGTAACTGCCCCCACGCTGAATTCTTCCCTTCTTTAACTGCAGCCCTTGCATCCTCCAGAGATGCCATCCTGGCCATCTGGTTCGGTGTCTCAGCTGCCAACTTCGCCATTGCTATCTCAGGAAGCACTTCTTCGAAATGTTGAAACGGTGTCTCAATAAACTCCCCTTCAACCTCCACATATCGGAAAGAATTTAAATGGCTAATCATATACTCTTCTTCGCCGTGGACCGTAATGATCTTTCCCTTTACAGGATATTTCAGCATCTGGTGCAAAGAGGAGGTGACTGCCCCAGCGTGGTGTATCCAAGGTCTACCTAGCAGGCAGGAATATGATGGACGGATGTCCATTACATAGAAAGTGGATTTAAACACCTCAGTACCTATTTTAACAGGAATTTCGACTTCTCCATGGACCATCCTCTTCGACCCATCGAAAGCTCTGACGACAATATCACTAGGCTTCAATTCCAACCCTTCGCAATCTAGCCGGTCCAAGGCCTTCTTAGGCAAAACATTCAGCGATGAACCGGTATCAACCAAAACATGTGCAAGGGTGGTTCCGCGACACTCGATTGAAATATGCAACGCATCATTGTGATTTCGGCCTTTAGGGGTCAGGTCGGCATCAGAAAAACCTAATCCATTGTCTGCAGTCAGACTAGCCACGCAATGTTGAAATTGATCTGCAGAGGTTTCCTGGGGCACATGAGCTGCCTTTAGAAACTTAATCAAAGCTTGAGCGTGCGCTTCTGAGCAAAGCAATAGTGCCAGCATGGAGATCTTGGAGGGGGTTTGCCCCAACTGTTCCACCACATCATAATCACTTCTCTTGATTATCCTCAAAATCTCGTCCATTTCTTTCTTGGAGGCTTCTGGAATCACCAAAGGTTGAGCCCTCGTCCTGACGGGCTCTTCTTGTATTCCCTTTCCTTTATCGGCAATGGTAGGAGAGACAGTACTAGGAACGAAAATTTCTTCAATCAAAGGAGTTCTAGCGGAGAGTTTTACTGGTGCAGGGATGACTTCTTTAGCTGACGAGGGTCCAAAGATTGCTCTTGGAGGAGCAATCTCTGGAGAAAATATTCTCCCGCTCCTGGTGATTTTGCTGGTGCCCGCAATGTTACTAATGCTGGCTTCTTCATCATCTAAATTTTCTTCAATTATCTCAACTTGCTTGATACCATGGTAGTAGATGTCACCACCATAGTTCCAAGGTATCGACTTCTCAGAAACATAGGGAACAGGCCCCGGCATTGTTATCTTCAAAGGTATAGACTTTGCAGCTGGTGTAATCTTAACTGGCCTTTTGACGGCCTCGGAAAGATTGGCGTGAATGGTTATGATTGAGACATTTTCAACATGAACTGGAACAGCAGGAACTTTTTCGAACAAAATTTGTCGGCTATCCATAAGGCCTTGGATGCCTTTCTTCAATAGCGGACAATCAAACGGCAGAGAGTGGCAACAGTAGCAGTCTTCTTTACATCCCGGGAAGATCCCGGCCCTTAACAAATTCAACTTAATGGTTAACAGTGGAGTAGTCAGATCACTAACGTCAGCAACATACAGATCCTCTTCAAGGGCATTGACATTCCGACCGTGCTTTGGCATAGGTGCAGATATCACATTGGGTTTCTCCGGAGCGTCAAACTCTACCTCCTTAGCCTCTATCAGGTCCTGGATCTTATGCTTGAGTGCCCAACAATCATTGGTGTCGTGTCCAACACTGTCTGAATGATAGGCGCACTTAGCATTGGCATGATAATGCGGAGAGGATGTATTTACATTCTTTGGCGCCTCCTTGATAGTGGCAAGATTCAATTTCAACAGATGGGGAAGCACCTGCGCTGGAGTCATATTAATACGGGTGAACTGCCGTTGTGGCCTTTCCACCCGTTGCTGATTTGGTCTGGATTGGTTGTAACGAGGCTGCTCACTCGGAGTGTTTTGAATCATTACGGCCCCCACAGTCGGCCGACGCTCCATCTTCCCTGCTCTTCTTTGAGAATATACCATAGCTGTCTCCTTCTTAAACGGCTTCTTCTCAACACTTGCAGCGACACCCTTCTGAATCATTCCTGACTTGATGCCAGCCTCGACTCTTTCGCCCGTTAAGATCAAATCGGTAAACCCTGCGGAAGAGTTACCAATTAAATGATTGAAAAATGGCCCAGATAGGGTCCCAAGAAACATATCAACGAGCTCACGATCGGTTAAAGGAGGCTGCACCCTGCCAGCCAAATCCCTCCATTTTTGTGCGTATTCCTTGAATCCCTCACTTGTTCCTAGCGACATACCCTGAAGTTGGGTACGGGTAGGAGCAAGATCAGAATTATACTGGTATTGCTTATAGAAAGCGGTGGCCAAATCTTCCCAATTTCTGACACTGGTTCCTTCTAACTGATAAAACCATTCCAACTGAGCTCCCGACAGGCTGTCTTGAAAGAAATGAATCCAGAGATTTTTATCTGCTGTATAGGGTTGAATCTTTCTCACATAGGACCTGAGATGCATTTTGGGGCAGGACAGCCCGTCATACCTTACAAACACCGGCACCTTGAATTTTGGGGGAATCACAATTCCGGCGACCAAGCCCATGTCTTCAAAATCCAAACCCGGTACCCTTTGCAATTCCATAGCAGCCAATCTGTCTTCTAAACCCTTGTACTTATCATTAGCTGGAGGATACTGCTGGTCAGAATAATCTTCATCCTCTTCAACCTCTTCCTCCTCTGCATCAGACTTGGAAGGCACCGCAACTCGATCTCTTTTACTAGTCCCCTCATCAGAAGTAGGAGGAAATTCAAGCACCCTCCGAGCTTCTCTGTCAAATCTTCTCCCCAAAGTAGCCACTCCGACCCTCTTTTTCTTCTTCACTGGGTCTCTACTCTCCAGATGAGCCTTGATATCCTCTTGACTCTTGACCAAGGTCATCAAGAGTTGCTGGAACTGTGCATTCTGGGCTTGTAGGTCTTTAACTGTTTGCTCGAGATCCATCCTACTGAAATAAACAGCAGATAGATAAGGAAACCTGGAGTGAGACCTGCTTATGCACATGATGAATGGTATGCTGATGTATGCAATGCATTCAAGGATTTAGGACATTCAAAATTGTTTCAGACAAAGAAGAACGCACGTCATATTAATAAGAAGAAATTTGTTAGTACATAAATGCCCCATGGGCCAAATATTACAACATAAACTTCTCAAGGCAGAAAGACATTGCGCATCCTCTTTGGTGCGATGTAGGTATTGAGGGCCTCTTGCTCGTGGAGTCGGCGGGTAAGCTCTAGAACCTTCTTTTCGCGGGCGTAGTAGCTAGCTTCAAAAGTGTTCCGTTCCTCCTTGAGCTGAATCCAACTTTTCTGCATTTCCTCCCACGATGTAGGCATGTCTGGATGCAGGATGGTGTAGGGAACCTCTCCTTCATTGATGGGCTCTTTAATCACTGGGAGTACATGAGGATAAGGCATCTTTAGACTTTGGGCTCGGGCTCGTACCCACTTGAGATAGGGCTCAAGAGGGATGGAGTTCTTGTGTCCCAGAGTCTTGCTATCAACCTTGTTGAGTTTTCCCCAAGCTCTGATGAATCTTTGGCGAAGTCCTTGCGCATCGTTGTCGAAGTCAAAAACTAGGCTAGGAATCAACATGTCATGAGGGCCATCCCTCCGTGCATATCCAAATTGTCTCAAAGCTAGGCAAGGATTGTAGGTGATACCTCCTCTGATTCCAAGCAAAGGAACATTAGGAAACTCTCCGCAACGATCGACAATGATGACATTTTCTCTGGACCGAGAACACCAATGTACATCAGAATGGGTAAGAGTCATCAATCGTTGGGACCACCTTATACCTTGGTCATTCTTCAGGACAGATTGTGGAAGGTGCGAAATAAACCACCTTGCAAGGAGAGGAGTACAGCACATGAGAACACCCCTCTTTCTCATTGTTCGTGTGTAAAATGAGTGAAGGATGTCCCCAAGCAATGTTGGTATTGGGTTTCTGGACAAGAAGATTTTGACAGCGTTGACATCTACCAATTGGTCAGGATTTGGGAACAAGACCAACCCATAGATAAGGAGTGCCACAATCTCTTCAAAGGCTTGTAGGTCCAATGAGTTCCAACATTCTTGTGCCTTCTCAAACAAGAACTTTGCTAAGAATCCTTTGACGCCGCTTCTGGTTTCCCAATGCCCCTTGATTTCAGATGGTTGTAGATGTAGTGCTCGAGCAACATCTTCAGGCTTTGGTTCCTTCTCCGTACCGTTGAAGGGTAGTTGATTAAAGATAGGGATTCTTAGGAGTTGAGAAAACTCCTCCAAAGTGGGAACCAACTGATAATCAGGGAAAGTGAAGCCATGGTGAAGAGGGTCAAAGAACTGGAATAGCACTTTTATCATGTCTTCTTCAATGTTGGTGTTGACTAGGCTGAGCAGTCTACCATGTCTTTCACTGAAGGATGAATTTTCCGGAATTCTTGAAGTGATCTCCTTGAGTTGAGGAGAGATTCTCACAAGGTTGACTTGAATGGTATTTCTGCGAGGTATTTCCATGACCTACAAAACAAGAACAATGATGAAGATCCAAACCCTTGAAATGGTTAGTGAATGCATATGATGCTTTATGATGTTTATGATGTATGCACAAGACATATGTACAAGCAAATCACACCAAACCCTAGTTTCAGGCTTGCATGGGGTTTCATAGGTAAGTACCCTCTTGAGTGTAGTCGGCTTAAAAACCTGTCCTATAAATAGTAACCGGGTTCTAAGGAACTCAATATCACTGGATTGTTTTCATTGTTCATTGTTTTGGTTTAGCCACTTAACTAGCGACCAAAATATTCCAAGAAAACAACCCTCAATGAGTGTAGTATCGAGTATCTACCAACTTCGGACTGCACCAAAGCCGGTCATCTCACTACCCCTAATAAAAGGCCAAGATGGTCAAGTAAGGTTCTAGGTCATTAGTGCTTAGTGACATCACTCAGCGGCCCCGTACTCTCCTTGATTGAACTCAAGGGTTACCGGTACTCACAAATATGTCGCACTAATATAGCTATTGCTTAGACCGTGTCGGTATACCCCGCACAGTTTCCACAACGTATTGCTATCTATGAATGTTTCCCAAAATCCGGGTGGAGGATTATAAACCCAAACAATAGAGCCCAAGTATAAAGCAAGCAAATCAAACAATTAGTCATGCAAGAGGGTGATCTAAGCCCTAAGGTTACTCCACTTAAAGAATTCTCCCCAGCAGAGTCGCCAGTTCTGTGATACGGTGGGAGAACTGACTATGGTTTTGCGTTTGTTTTCGCAAATGTTTCGGTTGAGCAAGAGTCGCCACCGACTTTTTATTTTATCCTAAGGAAAGGTTTAAAAAGCACAGCAAAAACCTTTGAGATTTTTCTTGGGTTCGGGGAGTAGATTATAGAAGGGGAAGGTATTAGCACCCCTTCTATCCATGGTTATCCATGGGCTCTTAGGTACTTGCTTAGATCAACTTGCCTTAGTTTTCAATTGTTTGAAATAGTGCTTTGTGTGTGGTTTTGAAAATGTTTTGAAAAGATGCCTTGTGCTAGGCTAACCTTGTAACAATTCTTTACTCGAATGTTTTACAAAAGGTGTTTTATCTTTTAAAAAGATGTTTCAAGGGTTTGAAAAGTTGATTTTGAAAGTGTTTGTGAAGTGGGTTTGGAAATTAGGCAAGTGTTTTCTTTGCAAATTGACAAGTACTTAAGAGTTTATCTACCCTAAAGCTTTCTCAAAGATTTTTGTCATGTTTTAAACCCTTTTGACAAATTTGTTCCACCATTGCATTTGGTGGACAATCTTGTCTTAGGAGGTGAGAGGGACAGGCGCGGGTCATCGTTTGGACCATAATTGTAATAGTGTTAAAGGCCTTTGGGCAATTTTCTTTAAGGGACTTGATCATTTGTTTTTGTTTGTTTTGAAAAGTTTTATCGAGGGACTATGATCATTCAAATTGTTTGTTTTGCCCAAAGAAATTCAACATGCAATATGGCCCAATTATTTGAAGGCAACAAAATGGAATACCCTAGGGGTGCAAGTGTGAGATGTGTTGTTTATTTTCATGCTCATTTATCTTGTATTAGGTCAAACTA
This sequence comes from Vicia faba, assembly GCA_948472305.1. Classification (NCBI taxonomy): domain Eukaryota; kingdom Viridiplantae; phylum Streptophyta; class Magnoliopsida; order Fabales; family Fabaceae; genus Vicia; species Vicia faba. Next base: position 849,649,663 of record OX451735.1, on the reverse strand, counting down.
TTTTTTATCGTTTTTCGCGTGCAAACCCTAATTCTAACATGGCATAATTAGAAAGCGTATAAAGTGCGAAATTTAAATTCCTACGCTATTACAACATAGTAATATAGGGAGGGGGGTACAAATTTACAAATGGAGGATATTTAGACAAGAATTTAAATCTAGGCTATTACATCATTTGTTTTGAATATTTACAAGGTAAATAAATTGCACAATTAAATAGAAATTAAATAAATATGCAAAATGCAAAAAGAAAGTTTTTATATGTATGAAAAAAAGTATGGTTTATGTAATATAAAACAAGGAAATGAAAAGGTATTATTTTTGAGTATTTTCATATTTAGGGCAAAAACCCTAATTTTAATCAAAATGTATATTAATTACTTAATTCATATAATATTTATTATTTACATACAAAAATAAAATAAAATGTAGTATATTTGTAAAAAAAAGGGTATTTTTTAGTATTAAATATTAAAAAATAAAATAAAATATGTACATTTTTGGTATTTTTACTCTAAGTATATTAATATATATATATATATATGTATACTTATATTATTTTAAATATGTATTATATACAAATAATAATAATATTCACATTTTTTTTAGAAAATAGTATTTTTTATATGAAATATTTTCAGAGGATAATGTAAAATAAAAAATGAAAATGAAAATGTATTTACATTATTTTTCTATTTATCCTAAATAATAATATATATACATATATGTATAAATCAAAAGAAAATCAAATAAATACCAAATAAAATCAAAAAATGATGAGAAAATTATTTTCAAAATTTTAATATGCTGAGAAAAAATAAACAAGTCAAACAAAAAAAGAAAAAAGTCAAAAATATTAAAAATGAAGCAAATGGGCTCAGGGGTGTGAAACAGAAAAAATGGTGTGGATAGCAAAATGATACAGGCCCAGCCCAATCCACTTCTTCTTCAACCTTTGGCCAAAAATGCGCGCCTTGTTACAGAGATTCAAACATCCTGATTCTTTGAGATTTTGCAAAAACTTTCAACACAAAACATGCCAAGCATTGAATCACGATTCCAAATATATAAAAAACTCATCCTAACTCTCAGAAATGAGAGAGAATTTTATCAATCCCAAATCATGATCTAAACTTTCTGCCATTTTCAAAGCTTAAATTCTCTCAACTCAGGCAAAAGAAATGAAATGTAAAGCTATGTACATGCTCAGGGCTATGAGTAGAACCTTGTTTCTTCACAAACTTAAGACTAAAGATGCATAATAAGAGAGATACGAGTTCAAAATTTTACCTATTCAGTTGAACTTCTATCTGGAGAATGAGGAACTTTCAGTGCAAGGTGATGATTGGAAAAGCTTCCTTGAGGTCCAGGGATGCTATTCCAATGTTTACTTTGTCTTGAAAGCTTCTGAATCAAGCTGTAGAACTTCACCTGTAAGTCAAAGATGTGAAAATGGTGGAGGTGGTTAGAGCAATTACAGATCGTGCCTTAGCTTCTGGATAGCTTGCATAGGTTATAAGTAAGGTAGAGGAACAAGTTTGGGCCAAAAAGCTTGAAGGGATTGAGAGATGGCACTCAATCTGCAGGGCTTGCTCTGTTTGAGCAGTTTGATGGTGTTTCTGAGATGGAGAGTGTTTGAGGGGTCAAGGATTCGTGCAAAAGCTTGGTTGGGATGTTTGGAATGTGTCCACAATATTTGCTTTCTTGTTCTAAGGCTGAGATGGAAGTTGTTACCAGTTATGGAACTTTTCTTCTTTCTTAAGCAACAAAAACAAGTTGACTTTCTAGGCATGTAGGGGGCCTCCTAATGTGCTGCATAATCTTCTCTTGATCAGAGCAATTTGTCCATAATCTTGTGCCAAAAGGATTTAGCTTGTACTTGTTGGATTTCTAAATTGACATAAAGTGAACTTTTACCAAAATGGCTAATTTGCTTTATCTAGAAATGGATCAATCTTGTGTACAATGCTTGAACTCATGGAACAACACCTTGGCACAATGAACAAGCATTAAATTATGGAGTGTAACTTGGTTTAAGGACCTGTAATCTAGCCTAAAGCATGCTGAGTTCAAATTTTCAAAGTTATGGACATGGAACTTGGTCATGAACAAAGTGGTTTTTTGCTATATTGTGAAATTCGATTCTCTCTAACCATGAGGTTGTTTGAGAAGTTCTTGGACATTTTTGGAAGCTTGGAATGTGTACTACAATCCATCTTTGAAATGTAAATTGAAATTCCAAGTGGAAGTGTATGAAAAATGGCCTTGAAGTGGGGTAGAAAACCTTGTCAAAATAGGTTAAAATTCTACTAAGTTAAAAATGGTTTAGTGCCCTTATTCAAAAAATTGTAACTTGAGATACAAGCTTCAAATGAGAAAACTTTGTGAATCAAAGTTGTAGATTATGCAACAAGCTACAACTTTCATGTTTTGACTTTTGTTTGAATCCAAATGGATCTTGGTGAAAAGGTGGGGCAAAGTTGGGAAAAAATTAGGGTTTTTCATAACTTAGAAAAATTCTAAGTTATGAAAAATTCCATTTTCTAACCCTAATTTGCAATTTGTGATTTCTTGGTGAACAAGTTTCATGATTTGGCATGTTTTGATGAAAAATGAATCTTGACTCTTGATTTTGACCAAAAAGTCAAAGTTTGACTTTTCAGTATACAGTCAAAACTGATCAATTGACTGGGAAATTCAACTGTCAATCTTGTGTACTTGGGATCTTTTGAACTTGTTGAGCATGTCAAGATAATTCCATGGGGTCCTTGAGTCCATATGTGAGCTTGGTTTGCCATTGGCTAGGTCAAACAGTCAAAAAATGCCTCTGTACAGTCAAAACCCTAAAAATGACCATTTTACCCTTTTAGTGATCTGATCAAATTTATTGTGGAATTGTGATCAAAACTTGATCAAATGGTTCATATGAGTTCATAATGTTGATGTGGATCAAATTTCATGAGATTTGACTGTCAATTGGCCACAGTTGACTTTTTCCTCAATACAGTTGATTTCTAGGTCAACTGTCCAATTGACTGGGCAAAATTTGGAATCAGGACTTGAAACTTGGTATGGATAAACTTAGGAGGTCAATATGAAGCAAGAAAGTCATCTTGGGCACTTTAGGTCAAAACATCTTTGTGCAAACACAAACCCTAATTTGGGGTTAACAGTGCAAGGAGGAGTCTTGAGCAGATGAAACCCTAACTGGATCTTGAGCTTCAAGAGCTTTGTGAGGAGAAATCAATGAGAAATGGGATGGCAAATTTTGGGGTACAACACATTGCTACAAATCTAACCATGTCCATAGTTTTCATTTATGTTATTTGAGCTTAGAGAATTTTAAGATTGAAGTTTCTGAAATTTTTAGGGTTCAGATTAGGGCCACTAAAATTCATGCTTGTTTTTTATCTATAATTTTATTGCTTTGCATTTATGAAATCGTGAGGAAATTTGCCACAAGATTCATGTTTACATTTTTGCAAATGGATGAGAGATGAACAAGATGCAGGTAGTCTGGCTGGGCGTGAGGTTGAAGATGAAGTTCAGGCCATGGACTTGATTTCTAATATATATTTATTGTTTTGTTTATATGAACGGATGTATAACCACCCCGGTGGTAAAGCGCGCGCCTGTTCACCCTTAGGTCCCGGGTTCAAGCCCCAGCGTGACCTTTTGGGATTTTTCATATTTTTCACGTGTTCTGACTTGTTTTTTTGGAGTGCTGGGCCTCATCCCCTTGGGCCTTGTATTTTTTTTTACTTCTGACTCCCTTGCTGACTGTTCACACCCTCTGGCCCATTTTATTTTCTTTTTCTCATTTTTATTTATTTGTTTTCTTAAATTTTTTATTTAATATTAAAAAATAAAAATAAAAATAAAAATATTAGATTTTTATTTTGATATAGTTTTTTTTTACAATAAAAAATTATTTTTATTTAATCATACTTTATTTGTTTTACTAATTGGTTTGTAAATTTTAATTAAAAAAACTAGGGTTTTAGTTATTTTCTTTTACACAATTAAAATATATTATTTTAAAACAAAAAGACCAAAAATATTTTATAATACTATAAATTATTTTTAAGACAAAAATACCAAAAATATTCTTACAAACTTAATTTCTTTTTTAATCAATTAATATTTAGATTAGGGTTTTATTTAAATTCTTTTCCTTGTAAATTTAGGTTTACTTTTTACTAATTTAATTAATTATTTTTATTTTAGTTAATTAGGTTAAAACAAAACCCTTTTTCCTAAAAAAATCCAAACAAAAGTCCATTTTCTTTCCATTTTACATTGTTGTATATTTATTCATTTTTGTACATTATTTATCCAAATTCAATATGGTTGTAATAGATAATTAGGTTTATTTTCTAGCAACCCCCATTTGTAATTTGTACACCCCCCTCCCGCAAGTATTGTAATAGCGTAGTAATTTTAAATTCCGTAATTTATCGCTTTATACAAATGCTAGTAATTAGGGTTTGTATGGAAAGACTAAAATCAATCAAATAGCAAGCCCTAATCAAAGACTAAACAAAGCATGGAAATCAATACACTTGCACACAAGCACCCCTAGGGTAAAATCCACTTGGTTTCCTTACAAAATGGCCATATTATGCATGTGAGGTATCTTAGCAAAAACAAGCAAAATACAAGATCATAGTCTCTCGATGACGCTATCTATGTTGCCTTTTCAAAATGATCTTAGTCCTAAAGAAAAAAATGCTAGGATACCTTGCAACATTGCTAATAATGGTTATATGATGACCCACACCCGTCCCGTTTACATATAAAGATATGGTTACTTACCAAATCAATGGTAAGATAACAATGTCAAAGGAAAGGGGAAATGAACATGAAATACTTTTGAGTAGGTAGAATGTTCCTAGTTACTTTCTCACTTTCAAAACAAAACATCCTTGCTATTTTCAAAACAAACACCAAAAAACATCTTCCAAACTTAAAAACATTTGCAAAAGATCAACACTTGGTATACATTCTTACGAACGAGAATCATTACAAAGTTTGCCTAAATGAAGGCCCCTTTTCAAAATACTTTCAAAAACCACACAAAGCATATTTTCAAACAAAAAAGCAAGTGATCTAACAAGTAACTAAGAGCCCATGGATAACCATGAATGAAAAGGGTGCTAATAGCTTCCCTTTTTTAATTTACCCCCCAAACTCAAGAAACAATCTCAAAGGTCTTTCCTATGCTTTTTCACATTTCCTTTTGAATAAAAGAAAAGTCGGTGGCGACTCTTGCTAACTGCAACATTTGTGATAAAACGCAAAACATCCAATTCAGTTCTCCCACCATATCACACTCATTCATAAACTTGTCCCCCCATATGGTTTGTAATAGCTTAGAATTTTATTTCTTTATCGCTTAGAATTTTTATTTTTTTACGCATTTTAATTATTGATTAAATATACATAATTTTCCAATTAGAGCACATGGCCTTCTCTTGGGCTCATCATTAATGAGCAGGTATCCACTTACAAATGCACACATGCACACATTTCATAGCTTGGTTCTGGGCTTTCCAACGGTGACAAATATTCGATCGATTGTTTCAATTGGTCGTTTAGAATACTAGCAACATGTTAGTCCCACTTTCTAGGAACATGCATATGGCCACCTTGTATGGGCTTTTAGTTTCTATTTCATGTATTGAATCAAATTCTCTCTCTCCTTGGTTCCCATACCAAGCTTGTCGTAAAGGATCTCATAGTTGAGTTTGGGCATGGCCATTCTCACGAGGTTAATCAAGTCTTTCCCTTGGTTAACCATAACCCGAATTAACCACTTTGGTCCATATACCAAGTGTTTCCATGCACAAAGGGTCTCATGGTTAAGGGTAGGAGCACCTAATCTCACGAGATTAATCAAGTGCATCCCTTGGTTAATCATAACCCGATTCAATTCCCATACACCAATCATTCCATTCATTCCTTTCATGATATTACCCAGTTTGTCGTCACTTTTGCCATGATCACCGTGCATGTTCACTCTTTGCAAACATTGTCTCCTTTTAATTTATGCTTATAACATGCTCCCTTAGGATGTTAGTTTCCTCTTCCTTAAGATGTGAACCAATTAGACTTTAGGTTAGAACCCATGCATGACAATATTAGGTATTTTTTAGTCTCCCTAACCTTTTTCTTCTTTTGTAATTAAAACTTTCCATTCACAAATCAAAAAAATCAAAAACATTTAATCATTATTCAAATTCATTTTAAAACTCGCAAAACACTCAACCAATCAAAACTCCCCCCAAAGGGCATGTTATCTTCGTTCTTTCGTGATACAGGCGGTGCCTATTGCTAGAATGTGTGCGTTAACGTCGCCCACTAAAAAATACCAACAAACCAACATTTTCTAGAAGAACTAAAGTGTTCTGATTCCTTCACTGGATACTTAGGAAAGGGGTTGCGAAACCTTCACGAACGCACTAATAAAAAACCAATTCTTTCCCCTTAGCAAGTATAGTTATAGATAAACACACCCTTAGAAGCAAACAAATAAAATGGATCTCGTTGAGTGTAACGGATGTGAGAGGTACTAATACCTTCCCCTTACATAATCGACTTCCTTACCCTTTCTCTTAATCATAAGACCATCTTATCCATCCTCTTGTGGTTTTCTCGATATTTCCCCTTCCTTCGGGATAAATAAAGTTCGGTGGCGGCTCTGTGTTTTTTGCCGGTATCTTCACTTCTCATTCAAACACAACCTTAATCCTCGTCTAAGTGTAGTATCGTGTATCAACTATTGTGGAGGTAAAGCAGCAAGCAAACATGAGTATTTTTAGTTTTGCTTTATAGTCTCCACATGGATTAGTGCAAGGGAAAGAACGACATTTAACAGTTTCCACAATTATGAGCTTGGGATAAAATGGTTTGGTTTGTATAGAAAGGAAAATATATGAATAAAAATAAATATATTATTTGGAGAGGAGAAACTTATCAATCATGAATATAAACTACTCGTCACAAACTTAAATCTATCAATCAGTTGTACTCAACATGCAATACTCATTAAAATCATCATGTATCTCTCACATCAGTGTCCATCTCTGCAACACATACGAGACATATCACAAACAAGGTTATGTCTAACCAAAATTGAAAGAACAACTATATTCACGCGTCGACGATGTCTCGCAAAAAACAACAACACGAAAGCATTAAACATCGATACCCAACGGAATGTTAAGCCTAAATCTATCTATAGAGTTTAGAACCTAACAGATTTCCTTCCCTAATCAAGAATTGTGAGGTATATCTCTACAACAACTCAAATCCAAACATAAATGCAAAAAGATCAAGGAAACCAACAATAATGATTTGTAAATTATATATTATACAACACCATGATCAATACATATACATAGGCTCAAAGTAAGAGTACAAACAGAACCCAAAAAAATAGTGAAATACATAGAGAAGAAAATAAGGAAAACCAAACATCTCACAGGTTGTCAGCTTCGATTGATGAGAAATCTAACTCTGGATCATCCATATCTAAGCTCCTAATGTTATTTTCTTTCTTCTCTTGACCAAAGAATGATTGGTGATGAATTGGGATAAAAAACTACCCAACCCATACCTAAAAATGCATTTTTAGCCCTAAATACATGTTTCTGTCTAGACGACACCGCCCGGCGGCGAGACGACTCGCCCGAAGCTCAAAATAAAATTTTCTACTACCTTTATAGTGCATTTCCACGCTTTTGGGGTGCCTCTGGCTCTCCCGGCGAGCTTGGGGCGACGGTGAAAACAAAATGAAAAAATCAGCTTTAGTTTATGTCATATTTTGAGAACCGTAATTCTGATTTACACACGGTCGGAAACATTGGAAAGCTTATTCATTGCTATATCTAACAATAACTAAATATAATTGCTTGAATACCTACAAAAATGAGATAAAAACAATTAAACTCAATGATATTTACACAATAACACAATATATACACTATAATATAAATTATACCGAATATAAACTAAAGTTGAGGTTTATTGACGAAAAGAAAACGAAATAAGCCGATGAGTGCTAATTATTCACAATCAAATTTACAACAATTTAGCACTCATTAAAATCTCCACAACTTAAGCTTGTTTGTCCTTAACCAAGAATCAATCAACCTAAAGAAGCAAAATTAAACACCAAAAATCACACCTAGCAATAATTCATCGAGGGATGAAAACACACAAAAGTGAGGGACTTGACACTCATCCAACAATCTTGCAAACAAGAGACTAAATTATGCATTCATCCAGAACTCATATTGAAAATAAAAAAGGAAGAATCACAAGGGCTTTTAAAGGTTTTAAATGTGCCTTGGTCAACAAACAAGGGGAAATTTCTAAAGGTAATTGAAATAAAAACTTGTCTAAATCTAAGGGAGTGATCAACTCACAAAATTTCAAGTAATAAAATTCCAATAAACTTCTTCTTGTTTCCCAAGTTGGTACACCAATCACATACTTATTTGCACAATTATTCTATTTTTTCTTTTTCAAAGAATTTTCATTTTTTTTCTTTCGTTTTCTTTTCTTTTCTTTTTCACTTTATTTTTATTTTTTTTCTCAACCTCAAAGTAACCAACACAAAAGCAAACAATTATTGCTCTCTCCAACTTGAATTCAACCAACATCATAGTGTGAATACTTCCTACTTTCTAAGGCAAAGTAAGAATTCAAACCATAAATCATGGTTGAGGTTTCAAGAAAATAAAGATCAAAATCCATTCACAAACAAGTGAACTAAGTACTCATAGGAAAACAACATAGTTAAACTAAAACATGGATAATGATAAAAAGGATCAAATGGGTTAACAAATGGTCACTCACTCAAGGTGAATTACATTTGGTTGGATGGTTGTGTTCAAAATGAAACAAAATTCTTTGACCATTTGCATGATTTCATACAATAAATACAAATAAAAGATTAAGCATAATAAAATCTTGTTAAAACAAGAATGTTGGCCTCCTGCATATATGAACAATGGAAAGCTTCCTCACAATTGAGGTTTAGGAACTAAAGTGATTCTTATCATGAACAAGCAATGCAAAAGAATGAATGTCATGGTAATTGTATATATTATAAGTTTCCTAATCATGTTATGCTATAAAAAGTGATAAACGAGTACCTTGAATGAAATAACTTCAAAAATATCATTACCATACATCCGCCAGTTGAAATAATCAAACTTGGAAAATCACCTCAAAAACCTTCAAGTTAACAGACCAAAATTTAAAGACAGCCAACAAACAAAAATATTAGAAACTATACAAAATTTACAAATGTTGGGGTGCCTCCCAACAAGCGCTTGTTTTACTTCGTAAGCTCGGCGCCTTTATTGTGATTAGGTAGTAATTTCCTCACATCACCCGATGCTTTTCTTCAACAAGCAGCCCGAAAATAAGTGTCCTAACCAAACACTTGAACAAACGTTACGAAACAATAAATTTTACAACAACACATAAACAAACATGATGACAACACATATTTACATCACTTGAACAAAAAGAAAAACATATATACACAAGTATGAAAAGTAAACAAAAAACAGGTACAAGTGAAAATATACAAGTTCATTTACAAATTCTATACAACATATATATTATATACAAAGTTCAAAACCAATAAAAACTATTATGACACAATTCAATATCAAAACACGAATCCCCGGCAACAGCGCCATTTCGTTGTTGCGGTAAAGCAGCAAGCAAAAGTAAGTATTTTTAGTTTTGTTTTATCGTCTCCATGGGGATTAGTGCGAGGGAAAAACACCATTCAACATTTTCTGCAGTTATGAGCTTGGTATAAAATGGGTTGGTTTGTATAGAAAGGAAAATATATAAACAGAAAATAAATACATTCTTTGGAGAGAAGAAACTTATCAGGCATGAATATAAACTACTCGTCACAAACTTAAACCTATCGATTTGTTGTACTCAATATGCAATACTCGCCAAAATCATCATGTATCTCTCACATCAGTGCCCATCTCTACAACACCTACGAGACGTATCACAACCAAGGTTATTGTCATACCCCAAATTTGTCCGTCCTATTTTAAAAATATTCAAATTATTTTCAAAGTTGGTTTCATAAATTTTTTGGGTATTACTCACATTTGATTTAACAATGATTTATTTTTGCTTATTTAAAATATATAATAATTTACTTTAAATTATTTGTATTTTTAAAAAGGCAAAATATTTTTCCATCTTCATATGCTTCTATGTGCCTTTTTGTCTTGAATAGAATGGCATATCACGTTGTTAAGAGAGTAAGACTTGCAAGTGGAAGGTCTTGAGTTCAAGTCTCATTACACTAGTTTTTGGTATTTATATTCTTTTGTGTGTTTTTTAATAAAAAGAATACAAAAGTCATTTTTCAATTATTTTATTATTATTTTTGTTTTCTATTTTAAGGGTATTTTAAAATTTTTTGTTTTATTTTTTTAAATCTTTGATTTTATACACTTAATAGTCAAGATGTTAAAAATAATTGAAATCTTTCAACATCAATTTTTATTAATCACTAAATCAATCACAAATTGAAAAAAATCACAAAAGTGTCTGGATTCGTAATCTTGTCTTTCAAGTTTCAATCAAGTCTCAATTAGTATAAATCTTCCCAAAAAAATTATTTTTTATTATTAAATTATTATTTTCAGATTTTTTAATTAATAAGTTTTCAAAAATAGTTTTTGTTATCATTTTTTTTCAATTTTTAATTAAAAAATAACCAAAAAATCATAAAATATAAAAACAACAAAATCACATGATTTGTCACTTTCTGATTGGTCACATGTTGACAAAACTGATTTCTCATTGGTTAGAGTTTATAAACTTGCTGACCAAGATAGAATCTACAAAACTTGGGCTTTTTATGTTGGATAATTTCCTTTTTGGCGTTTTTAACCTAATTTCTAATTCTATAAATAGATCTCTCTTCACCATAATTTGCCATCAACAATTACATCAACAATTTTTTATATCTCTCTCACAAACATTTTTCTACGCAATTTTTTTGGTTTACTTTAGGGTTTTGAACATAACACCTAAAATTTTTCTATCAACAATCATTTGGAGAGTCAACAATTGTCAATAATATTTGGATCGTTTTCTTGAACAGACAATAGCCAAAGAACAAACACCCACTAGCTCTTTTTTTTAATTGTCTCTCCAGATAGATAACTGAAAGATCAACTTCTTTCAGACATTCGTGTAGTAAGTGGTTTCCCATCATTTTATAAGTTATTTTCAATTTTAGTTTTTGTTTGTTCTTTTTACATTATTATTATGAAACTTAATTATATTTATTTAATTAATTACCTTATAGAAGTTAATTAGATTCATTTAGAAATAAATTGGACCTCAAACCCATTTCTACTCAGACCCCAAAAATTACTATCCTAAGCAATATACACCCCCTCTTGCGTAAATCAGGTAGAATTCAATTTATGAACTTAGGTCCTTACTCTCCACACCCCTGTAAATTACTTCCTAGTCATAAAACGCACCCACAGTCATTTGGGCTCAAAATTTCTTTGGATCCAAATATTTTTCGAGTACGCCCCTAGATTTTATCCTGCACACCCTTTAATTAAATTAATTAATTAATTTGTTTAATTGTATTTTCTTGTTTTGATTGATCTTATTTTCTTATTTTTATTTAAATATCATATCTTTTTTTTGAATAATTATTAAATAATTATTAGATTGTTTTATTAAAAATATTTAACATATTTTTAATAAATTATAAAATAGTTATTTATTAATCAAACTATTTTTAAAACACTAACCCTATTTTTAATTGCACTAAACTTTTTGTTCATTCAAATTTATTTTCTCATATTGCATATACATTTAAAATAGTTAACCAATCAAACACTAACATTTTTCTACTAACCTAAAAAATCAATATATTATTTACTGCGAACTGCGTCTACGATTCTGCTATTTTCAAACTCCGACTTGGTTCAAGGATTAATTCAAAATATTTCCCCAATCCATAAAAAAAACAACCAAACACTACGAACTACGAAATGAGACTGTGATTCTTCATAAGAAGATACATAAGCACACGACTTAAAAACTAAGGCGAGTCCCCTAATTAAAAGACTAAAACCCTTTTCCCCTAATTAAAAGACTAAAACCCTTTTCCCCTAACTAAAAAATTAAGACCATATTCCTAAACATTAAACCTAAACCCTAGTATCCTTGTTAACAAGATAGATGAAGGGTGCCTAACACCTTCCCTTCGTCTAAAGTGAGTCAAGAACTTAGAATATTTGTATCATCAATTAGGATTATTCTATTATATTCCTGTCTTAGGATAAAAATAATGGTGACGATTCTATATTTTTGTCGGTTATTACACTTATGTCTAACCCAAATTGTACGAATAATCGTATTCTCACATCGACGATGTCTCGTGTGAAACAATAACATGAAAGCATTAAGCTTTGATACCCAAGTGATTGTTAAGCCTAAATCTATCTCTAGAGTTTAGAACCTAACAGATTTCCTTCCCTAATCAAGATTTGTGAGGTATGTCTCTAAAACAACACAAATCCAAACATAAATGCAAAACGATCAAGGAAAGCAACAATAATGATTTGTAAAGCATATATTATAAAACACCATGATCAATACATATACATAGTGTAATACGGTGGGCAAACTGACTTGGGTGTTTTTCGTTTTATCGCAATTGTTGCGGATAGCAAGAGTCGCCACCAACTTTTCTTTTATCCAATAAAGGAAATGGTGAAAATAACAGGAAAGACCTTTTGAGAATTTTTCTTGAGTTCGAGGGGTATGTTATAAAAAGGGAATGTGTTAGCACTCTTTTCATCCGTAGTTATCTACGTGCTCTTAGTTGCTAGCTCACTTTGGAAAAATTCTATTTTTGAAATGTGTTTGTGATTGGCTTTGAAATTATTTTTGAAAAGTGCCTTCGTTCAGAAGAACTTTGTAATGATTCTCGTCTCTATAAGAATGTATACAAAGTATTGAATTTTTGAAAATATTTCATTTTGAAAGTGTTGGTGTGTTTTGAAAGATGTTGTTTTGAAAATGTTGTGAGCAAGCAACTATGAACATTCTACCTACTCAAAAGAAGTCTTTGTTCTTTTCCTCCCCCTTTAGATAGTGCTATCTTACCATTGATTGATAAGAAGCCCTATCATTGGATGTGAAGGGATGGGTGCAGGTCGTCTTATAGTCATAGAAGGCAACCTTTGAGACGCTTTAGCAAATTGTCGTAAGGGACTAAGAACATTTTACCGAAGGAAACATCGAAGGGTCATCGAGGGACTACGATCCTTTTTATCAAGGGTCTTTGCTAAAGCGTCCCATATTCGAGGGACATGACTATTTTTCCAAGGCAACAAGTGAGGTTACCCTAGAGGTGCGTGTGTGAATTGTGTGTTTGATTGTATGCATTCTTATATTGAGATTAGGGTTTTCTAATGATTGATTTTATCTTACCATACACATCCTAATTACTAACAATTATATTAAAGTGGTAAGTTGTAGAAATTAAAATCCTACGTTATTACATCACTTTAGGGGATGGGGGTTCAAGTTTACAAATGGGGAGATAAAAGAAAATAAAACCTAATTTTACTATTACAACCATGTTGAATGAAAATAATAGCAAAATGTCAAAAAAACAAGATTTTTGGTGTCTGGCCTGACACGGGCCGTGTCCTGTGACACAACCACCTGTGTCAGGACCCTGTAATAAATCATGCACGCTTCCTTTCTGTCCCAGCTAAGATGACATGGGCCGTTTCCTGTGACACGGGCACCTGTGCCAGCACCCTGTCCTGCCAACTTGTCATATTCTCAGTTCCAGTAGATCTGACACGAGTCGTGTCCTGTGACACGGGCACCAGTGTCAGCACCCTGTCCTCCTTTTTGACGCATTTTAAGTTTCAGTAAATCTGACACGTGCCGTGTCCTGTGACACGGGCACCCGTGTCAGCATCATGTCCTGCATTTTTTTGTTAGATTTTCAAATGGATGAGCTGACACGGGTCATGTCCTATGACACGGGCACCCGTGTTAGCCCCTTGTCTTGGATTTTTGTTGTGTTTTCTTCTTTTGCTCTGTCTTTTTTATATATATTTTGAATAAAAAAAGAAAATGATGTATGAATAAAGATATTACAGTTTTGAAATAAGTATACCTCTTGGAGCGAAAACTTTGAAAAAACATACGGATGTCTCCGGGCGTAAAGTGATGATTGATCGAGCTCTTTCTTGAAGTTGCTCCAATCCTTGATCTATGCTGCAAAGTTACAGAATCGCTCTCACTCAGTCAAGTTGCAAAATACTATTTTTTGGTTTGTGTTTGGAAGGTGATGATAATGTTGTTACATAAATTATTCTTGTGTTTGAACGATCTCTATGTGATGTATATGAGATGTTTGGATAGTTAGTTTAGGGGAAAGCTTGCAAGGTTGTATATTGGGTTGAGGGTTTTTTTTGTTTTGTGAATGAAAATAGAGTTGAAGATGAGCAGGGTTTTTGTTGTGAATGAGAAGATTTTACAAAGAATTTTGTTTTTTCTCTTCCCCCTTTTCTCTCCAAAAATCCCTCCTCTTGTGTGTGGTGAAACAACTTATTTGTAGAGGAAGCTAATTGCAATTTGGGAGGGAAATAGATAAGTTTTTTTTTGAATATTTTGGGTATATTGTTTCATTACTTTTTAAATGCGTCTCTTATGTGCTAATTTTGTGCAAATATGGGACTAATATAGTGCAGGTTTGGACAAGGTTAGAGGCAGCATTTCAGTGCTATTTTGTAGCGGTTTTGGAGTTAAGTGGCAGCTTGGTGCAGGGCTGGATTTGTACAGGACAACATACTGTTTTTTAACATGGTTTTCGGCTAGTAGAAGCAGGCTTAGACTTGGCAGCATATCTGATTTTGGGGCTTTTCTTGATAGCAACATTTGTAGCATGATACAAGTCTCGTTTTGTGGACAGATTTATGCAGCTTGTAACAAAGACAGGGCATATTTGTGGACAACATAGTGGCAAAGTTTGAAGATTGATTCAAATGGAAAATTTCAAACAAGACAAACTTAGGATTTGTAACTTTCAATTTTTAACTTAAAAATGCAACCTTGTTGTTTACTTGAAATCTTGTAACAACTTGAATTATCTTGAATTATGGTGAAAAGATGTCATGAAGTAGTGAAATTAACATGTATAGAAAACACTTAGAAAAATTTTCAAGTCATGTAAAGTTTGATTTTTGACTTTCTTGATTTCTTGATGATCAACTTTTATATTTTGAGTGTCTTGATGAAATGTGATCTTTGAAACTCAAATTTGATCAAAAAGTCCAAATTTAACTTTTCAGTGTACAATTGAATTTTTCATGAGTTGACCAAATTTCATCTAGCAATCCAATAATCTTGGGAGATGAATTGAAATATGCGATTAGGTCCAAATGATGTACTTGAATCCTTGAGATCATGTTTCAAACCAATAAGTCATGTATTGGGTCAAAAGACAAAGATTGGCCATTCTCAGTAAAAACCTAATTTTGACCATTTTGCCCTTTTGATGATTTGAACAATTTTCTTGGAGAATTATGGTCCAATCTCGGTCAAATCATACATATGACTTGAAAATGTTGATACTTGTCCAAAATCTTGAAGTTTGACGTTAGGTAGAACCCAATTGACTTTTTCAAATACAGTTGAATTTAGGTAATCTAATTAATTGACTGGGAAATTTTGTGATGCAAAACCTAGCCAATACTTGTGCAAGCCCGAATCACTGAAGATCTTTGTGAGAAATACCTTGAGAAAAGGGAGGAAAAATTTTGGGGTACAACAGCTGCCCCTGTTCAATCTTCTTAAACCTGAAGAGTTAGATTGGCGGGTCCGCCATTCGTTACATGAAGGTGAAAGATGATTAAACACTAGAGTGCCCCGAAATTTTCACTTGATGATGTGTTGGTTGATGAAGAGTTTTTCGGAGATGGGCTTACAGACACCATCCAGAATGAAAGAAGAAATCTGTTGTTTGGGGACTTCAATGGGGATATAATCTTAACCAAAAGAGGTCTGTTGATTGCCTGTCATTAACTAGTAGAGATGAACCTAACCAGAAGAGATCTTTTGTTCGCCTGTCTTTAACTAATAGAAATAAATCTAATCAGAAGAGGTCTTTGTTTTGTGGATTGACTTTTCCTGCAATGAAAAAGGTTAGTTGCATGCAGACATATGCATGACGTAATGATGTTATCAAAATAAATGAGATTGTGCTGTATGTATTTGTCATGTATGTAATATGGTGTATGAATGTGAAATATTATTAAAGTGTATCTTTGTCTTGGAAAATCAATCCTTGACAAATGTCGAGGAGCTTTGGGAAGTTAAATCCCGGACTGCTGTTGGGATGAAGAGCATGCATATATTTAGACCTTGTTTAGAATGTTTCCGCTGGGTATTCCCGTTTTGTTGTTTAAGGAGAAATCCGTTGGGGAACATTGATTTTGGCTCTTTGCTTGAGGAAACTCTACGAGGAGTGTTGATTTCTACTTGGGGAATACAATTCAGGAGTTGTCCATTACTCTACTAGGGAATTATATTTGACTTAGGAGAGTGAAACTTAGTTGTTATCTGGTCGAAATCTAGGCTTCGTGGCAACTTTTGATTTGCTATGGATAATAAAGTTAAATGTTATCTGGTCGTGTTCCAGGATTTGCAGCAACTTACTGGGGAAGATGAAATTAATTGTTATCTGGTCAGGTTCCAGGCTTGCAACAACTTATGAAGTTAAGTTGTTTTCTGGTCGGATTCCAGGCTTCATAGAAACTTGCTCAGGAGTAAGAAGTTAACTGTTATCTGGTTGGAGTCTAAGCTTCACAACAATTTGAAGTTAAACTGTAATCTGGTCGGACCCCAAGCTTCGCAGTAACTTGGATGAAATTAAATGTTATCTGGTCGGATTCGAGGCTTCGCAGAAAATTGAAGTTAAACTGTTATCTGGTCGGATTCCAGGCTTCGCATAAACTTGCTCGAGAGTAAGAAGTTAACTGTTATCTGGTCGGATTCCAGACTTCACAGCAATTTGAAGTTAAACTGTTATCTGGTTGGATCCTAGGCTTCACCGTAACTTGGATGAAATTAACTGTTATCTGGTCGGATTCCGGGCTTCGCAGTAAATTTCTTAAAAGGATGAAGTTATACTGTTATCTGGTCGGATTCCAGGCTTCACAGTAACTTGCTTGAAATGATGAAGTTAAACTATTATTTGGTCGGATTCCAGGCTTCATAGTAACTTGCTTGAAAGGATGAAGTTAAACTGTTATCTGGTCAGCTACCAGGCTTCGCAGTAACTTGCTTTAAAGGATGAAGTTAATCTATTATCTGGTCGAATTCCAGGCTTCCAGTAACTTGCTTGAAAGGATGAAGTTAAACTGTTATCTGGTCGAATTCCAGGCTTCGCAATAACTTGCTTGAAAGGATGAAGTTAAACCGTTATCTGGTCGGATTCCAGGCTTCGCAGTAACTTGCTTGAAAGGATGAAGTTAAACTGTTATCTGGTTTGATTCCAGTCTTCGCGGTAACTTGCTTGAAAGGATGAAGTTAAACTGTTATCTGGTATGATTTCAGGCTTCACAATAACTTTCTTGAAAGGATTAAGTTAAACTGTTATCTGGTCAGATTCCAGGCTTCGTAGTAACTTGCTTGAAAGGATGAAGTTAAACTGTTATTTGGTCGGCTTCCAGTCTTTATAGTAACTTGCTGAGGAGGATGATGACTCCGTTGAGGATTGTAATGACTCTACCGTGGATTAAGGGGTTTTGTCCATTGATTTGTAATAGTCTGAGAGGATAACTCAAACCGGGGAATTTGTAGTTTGTTGGGGAAATAAACTCTGTTGAAGAGAATATTTTGATGACCTACTTATGAAGTGAATTATTTAGGGAGAACTCCACAAGGATTCTTTTTTTTAAGACCAACTCAGCTGGGGAGAATGTTTTCAAGAGATTGTAACTCTGGCTGGGGATTGCATGGATCCGTCTCTGTGGGGATAATTTTATTAAAGTATCTCTGTGGGGATATCCCAAATCCTTAAGGAGATGCTTGTTACTGTTTTTATGTGTACATTTGTTAACAGTTTAATCATGTTCATATGAATATGTTCATTCAATTTTAGTCATTAGACACTTTTGCACTCAAAATAAAAAAAAAATTCACTTCAAAGTATATTTATATTGATGTTTTCCTATAAACAGGAGTTTTTGTACAAGGAGAAAGATCCTAGTAAGAGGAAATCGTCGAAAGAATGAAAGGAATACAAAGTGAAAACAAAAATATTATCCATGTGGAAATGATCTCATTGGGTTCCCAATCCTCTATTGCCCCTATGTCTTCGAACATCATCTCAAATTGTTGAAAGAAGTCGATTGACTTGATCTTGGACCATTGAACTCGAACCTTGATAATAAAGTTGGTTGCAGAGATCCAACGGGACATAGTCGTACGCTTTAATCCCTAACTTTTTCCTGAACCGCCTTTCGTGTGTTTAGTCCACTAAGATACCCATTTTTCCCAAGCCGCCCTTTCGGGTTTTCGACTTGTCGGGTGTACAATATTTTTTATATATCCCTAACTTTTGCCTGAACCCTTTTGGTTCGCCGGGATGCCCTTATTTTTGCCTAGGCACGTCAACCTAGCGGATTATTCTTTATGCATAGTATTTTTTGACTATGTCCGCATTCACAGGATGCGGGAAATCTTCGCTGTACATAGTAGTCAACATCATGGCACCACCAGAGAAAACTTTCTTGACAACAAATGGCCCTTCGTAAGTGGGAGTCCATTTTCCCCTGGGATCGCCTTATGGTAAAATGATGCGCTTTATTACTAAGTCACCAATATGATATACTCGAGGCTTGATCTTTTTGTTGAAAACCTTGATCATACGTTTTTGATACATTTGACCATGACAAACAACAACCGGTCTCTTCTCGTCGATCAAGTTCAACTGATCCAATCTAGTCTCAATCCATTCGTCTTCACCTAAGTCTGCTTCTTTCATAATCCTTAGAGAAGGAATTTGAACTCCGATGGGTAGGACATCTTCCATGCCATAGACCAAGGAGAATGGGGTTGCCCCAGTTGATGTTCAAGCTGAAGTACAGTAGCCATGAAGAGAAAACGGTAACATCTCATGCCAGTCTTTGTAAGTTACTACCATATTTTGCACAATCTTCTTGATAATTTTATTGGCGGCTTCCACTGCTCCATTCATCATAGGTATGTACGGAGAATAATTGTGATGCTTGATTTTGAATTGAGTTCAGAGTTCCATAATCATAGCATTATTGAGATTGGTTCTGTTGTCAGTGATAATCCTTCCATGGATACTGTAACGGCAGATGAGGTTATGCTTGATAAAACTGGCTACGACGTTCTTCATGACTGAGGGCAAATGAGGCAGCTTTGACCCATTTGGTGAAACAATCAATAGCAATAAGGATGAAATGATTCCCATTGGAAGCAGTGGGTTTGATTTCTGCAATCATGTCAATGCCCCACATTGTAAATGGCCACGGAGTAGTCATGACATTCAAGGGAATTGGAGGCACATGGACCTTGTCAGCATAGATCTGACACTTATGGAAAGTCCTCGAGTGATAGTGACAATCAGTTTCCATTGTCGACCAATAGTAACCATCCCTTAGAATCTTCTTGGCCATAGTGTGTCCACTAGAGTGAGTCCCAAAGATACCATCATGCATGTATTCCATGATCTTCTCTGCCTCCTTCTTATCCATACACCGGAGTAGATTCGAATCATGGGTTGTACTCCAAAATTTTCCCTCCTATTTTCACACAAGACATACTCCTAGAGGTTCTCAATTTCTCAAGGTTGACCAAGAATTGACCAGACAAATTCTCCTCCTAAGGCAATGAACCCCCAACTAGGGTTTCAATTTTCGTCAAGATGGTTGAGCTCCAAGGATACCAAATGTTCTCCATTGTCCTAATATGTCTTCAAGATCATCCGTGCCAAGTTTCATGCCTTGCTCAATAAGTTTGCTCATCAATTGCTCAAGTATTGGAAAATCAACTATGATATGTTAAAAGTCAACTATGGCCCATGTACAGTCAAACTTCAAGACTTTTGGTCAACATCAACATTTTGAAGTGATATCCATCATTTGATCAAGGGTTGATCATGATTCCTCATGAAATGCTCCTAGTTCATCATAAGTCAAGAATTGCTAAATTAGGGTTTCTATAGGAAAAGTCAACCAAACATTGACCAAGCATAACATTCTCATACTTTATCAGAAATTTTCCAAACAAAACTCATTTTGAAGAGAATCCAATTCACTAAAACTTCTCTTCAGCTCCCAAGATCAAGAAATTCACCATTTGAAAGATATGAGCTCAAAAATTACATGTCATTTTCAAAAAGTCAACAAAAGCCACTTTTTGCCAAGACCTTTTACATCAAGATAACATCTTCAAATGCAAAATTGATCAAAATATGGATTGAAGTAGACATATTGGTATTTCTAAAAAGTACCAGATCATCATCATGAGAAAAAGATTGAGCAAGTTATGGTTTTCCCGAGTTGGAAAATTTTTGGAAATTTCAAGGATGGTGCATTGAGAAAATTTGAAGTTTTAAGGCAAGGGCTCAATTTCTTGGACTTCAAGCATCTTCCTAAGTTTATAGAGGACCTCTAAAATTATTCCTGTCGTGCCTTGCATTTGCTAACTATCTTATTCGTATTTATTTTAATTTATTTCAAATAAATATAAAATAAAATGTATAAAATAATTGGAAATGGGCTTTGAGCTTTGGGTTGATGTTTTGGACAGCCTAGGCCCATAAAATTTCGTGTAAAGGTGTCCACATTCATTCAAATTCAAAAAATCACAAGTTTCCTTGTTTTTGGCCAAAGTTACAAATTTCATTCATGGCTTTGAAACGTTTGCTTTAAGGTTGTTTAAATCATTGTTTTCTTTTCTCCTCATTCCTCTCTATATAAACAAGCATCTATCAAGCATTTCAAGAGACCTACACAGCCTAGAGAGAGCTCTACTATTTTTGCAAAATTATCAAAAGCGGTAAAAATTTGAAAGCCACTTTGTAGGTACTTTTGGTCCGAACTAGTAATCATACATTGCTCTTGAGGTTCCCAGGGACTTGTTCCATCCATCCTCAAAGCTTGTAAGGTCCCAGATCACCGGATCCAAGCTATCACCATTTTGATATAATCTCAAATTCAAATCTCTATTCTTATTAATTGTTAAATGTTCTAATGTGTGTATATGAGTTCCTGGATATCCTCAGAGAAGGTAATGAGAATTACATGGAATGCATGACATCTAGAACATGAGATATCATGCACCATCAAGTACTGCCCACACTGGATCTAAGGATGGACCTGGGCTTACAATCGGGGCTTAGCGAAATTTCAATTGCACCCCCCATTCTACTTCAACCGTCAAGCCCAATTCCTTTTATTTTTGCTTTATTTAATTATTTCATCTCTTAATCATTTTAATTATAATAACAAAATAAACTCACAAAAAAATTAGGCTTAGACTTTTTTAATTAAATAATTAATTTTTTTAATTAATTAATTAATTAAAATTTTAACCTTTTTCTTAATTAAAAATGAATTAGAATTTAAGTCTAATTACTTTCTTTTCATAATAAAAAAACAACAAAAAAAGGTTTTTCTTATTAGGTTTTAGATGAACTTTCAAACTTTCGCCCATTATTTATTTTTCGCATCTTTATATTCATGTAACTGCATACTGGATGTAATAATTAATAGAATTTTATCCGCTTTCTTTATTTTCCTTCTCCCAATTTCTGTACATTGTAAATATCCCCCTCCCTGAAATCCATGTAATAGTTTAGATTTACACTTTCCGCACTTTATTTTCTGTATAATATTAATGTTAGTAATTAGGCATGTATGGCAAGACTGAAAACAAACGTTAGCAAACCTAAATATGCAAGATAAATAACTAAACTAAACACAATTGTACATGCACACCTCTAGGCTATCCCACTTTAGTTTCCTTCAGAAAACGGTCACAATTCTCGAAACATGAGAATTTTTAGTGGATGTCCTCCAGTTTAAAGATCACTAGTCCCTCGATGACCCTCTTGATGTTGCCTCGATTAAAAGTGATATTAAGACTTTAGGACAGTTACTAAAATTTCTTGCCAAGTTGCCTTCGTGACTGTAACGTCCCTTCGAATTTCCCTCAAACATCCGACAACAAAGTTGCCTACTCATTAATAGTAGGATAGCATTGTCTAAAGGAAAGGAGGAAAAGAACGACCATTTTCGAGTACAAAAGTAGATAGCTGTTAGAAGGTTGCTCAAAAAACATCTTTTGCACTTACACAAAAAACTACTTTCTGTTGTACCCCAAAATTTTCCCTCCCATATTCCTCAAGATTTATCAAGAATCATCTTCAAATGGTTCAAGATTTCTCAAGGATTGCACAGTCAAACATCCTCCTAAGCCAGTCAAAATTAGGGTTTTGTTTCCTTCAATGAATTTGAGGTTTTCAGTGGTCCAATCAAGTCCCATAGGCCTATATACATTGTCAAGCATCTACATGTCAAGTCTCAAGACTCACAGCCCCAAGTTGCACAGTCAAAAGCCCTATTTGGTTCACAATCAACTGCAGGGGTAAAATGGTCATTTGGCAGTCAAAAGTCATAATTTTTGGTCAACATCTTATTTTGAGTACACAATCATCATTTGATCAAGTCTTGATCATGATTCCACAAGCATGGCTCAAAAATCATCAAGGATGCAAAAGTTACTATTTTTGGACAGTAGAAAAGTCAACTGTATCTTGACCAGGGCATAACTTTTTCATGGTTCATCAGAAAAATCCGATCCAATGCTCACTTTGAAGGGGATGATATTTACTACAACTCATCTTCACATTCCAAGTCCAAGAAATGCTCTCACAAAAAGTTATCAATTTCTATATTATAGGTCAATTTCAAAAGTCAACAAAAATGCATTTTAAGTCAAAGACCATAACTTGAGATTGGTAAATCCAAATGACATGGGACCAAAGGCATTGGTTAGAAGACTTCAAGACTTTTCCAAAATGTCCAAGAACATGTTCATATGATCAAAATTGAGCAAGATATGCATTGGAGAAGTTGGGAAATTTTCATGAATTTGCAAAAGTCTACTATCCTTAAAACTTCAATTTTTGACAAAAGGGCACACTTTCTTCCACTTGATTCAGCCTTGTCATGCCACACACGTGTCCCATGATTAATTTCAGGATCAAACATTTATTTTTCCATTTTATTTAATTTTTATTGATTTAATTCATTTTAAATCCATAATAATTCAAATAAAATCTAAAAATCAATAGAATAGCATCTTTGTGATTTGAATAGCTTTTATATGTCATATGCCAGCTAACCAATTCGTGCTAAGCCTTTTTTGTGCATAAAATCTTAGATTTGCTTCAAATTTGGAAAGGTTTTCAATGGTGGTCAACAAAATCTCAAAACTTCAATACACAAAGATACAAGCCCATATTTTGACCTAGACTGCTTGCCTTATACATATACAAGTAACCTAAACCTAATTCACGACCCAAGAATTGCTAAAACGGCCAAGGCAAAACTGAAAAATTGTTGGAAAAGTGGGAGATCAAGAACAAGGTAGGAGGCGTTTTCAGACAAAAATAAGAACGTGACCTTCTTCCTTGCTATCCACTGAAGCTAAGACAACCAATAACGCGTCCTGAGACCACCTACAAAGCGCTGTAAGTCACCACGAAGTCACCTCTGAACATGGAATCATGATTCTCCATTCTTGCACTTTTTCTCAAAAACATTGGCATATTCATGTTTCTTGTTTGATTTCTAACCTAATGGAAATATTCAATTTCGTTTTTAGGCCTTACATGATGATACCCGTACCTAGGGTTTGTTTGTGTTGTTTTTAGGGATTTTGTTTCCAGGTGAAATCAGAATAAATCATGAGCATGGATGGACTCAGGGGACATGGACGATCATAACCATGGGCTTGGATGGCATTTTTGCAGCCTAGGGATGGTTTTAGGAAAGAGCCTACGGAACTTCTTGCGGATAAAAATCCGCAGGTAACTGAACCAGGGATTTGGAGAAGACGACCACACGTCGCTCTCCCATTCGCCCTTTTAAACAATCACGCGTTTTATTTTTATTTTTTAGGCATATGTGTTGATTTACTAATATATTAACCACTTGTTATTATTATGTCAATTAAAGCGATTGGCTCAGTGGCTGGGGCGAGCATGCATAGACCTTTGGAACCTGGGTTCGAATCCCAGGTCCCCCAAAAATCTTGTTGCCTTTATTTTTCAGGTGTTCCTGTGAGGCTTGCCAAAGAGGGTTCATCATACACCTCACAAATCAGTGCGCCAAGTGGCCTCAAACCCAGATCCAATAGCCTAGAGTGGATGATCATCATACGCCCACTCAACACGTGCCATGGAGAAACCACAAAGTCAAACAGGCTGGAATATTGATTGGGCCAAGGAATTCCAAATACACCTTCAAATCTGGCCCAAACCCCCCCTGGGTTTGCATTTTATTTTTTATTTTCCTTCATTCATTTGCTTAATTTATTTTTATTGTTTTAATTAATTACTAACCAGCAAATTAATTATTTTCCATAATAAATTCAGAAACTCAAAATATTATTTATTTTTATTAATTTCACTATTAATTATTTTTGTAAATAAATTCTAATAAACCAATTTAGCTTAATTAGGTTTAAATTTTGATTTTTTTCATAATAAATAAAATCAATCTAGAATTAGGGTTTTTCTTTTGACACTTTTAATTTCTTTTTTTATTTCATTTTCATTAAAAATATAAAAAAACTAAAAAATACTTTGTTTTCTTTTAATTAATTAATTAGTTATTAGGTTTAATATTTAATTAATTGCAAAAAAGGACAAAATGCCATTATTTTCTCAAAAAAAGGGTCAAAACCCTAAGGACGTCCCGACTCAATTCTTTCGCGCGTATATTTATTTTCATTTTTATTTTGATTATATTTATGTAACTGTTTCCGAGAATGTAATAGCGTACTTAGGATTTTTATCGCTTTCTTTATTTTCTCGCAATTTATTTTCAAGGGTTATGTTTTTGGCGATGTAAATACCCGACGCCTTGTAATAGCGTAGATTCATTTTCCGCAATTTATTTCCCGCAAATTATTAACTGTTAATTATGCATGACAAGACTTGTATGAATAATAAAATCAATCCGTAGCTCACAATGATACATGTTCAAAGATAATCTTAAACTGAAACTGGACACACGTGCACATGCCACTCCTAGGGTACGCCTCACTTGGTTGCCTCGACGTGGTCATCAAGTATAGGGTGTTTTAGAGGTCGCCCTCCTGTCTAAAGATCCAGTTGCCTCGAAACGGTTGCCTCGGATAAAAAAGGATCTAGGACATTAGGGTTACCGCTAAGGCGTCCTACTATTGCTTTGGTGACCACACATGTCCCTATAATCGAATTAACCCGAATAACTCCAACGATGGTGCTACCTACTTCTCAATAGTGGGATAGTACTGTCTAAAGGACTCTTACACAGCCTAATTCCTTAGAGTAGGTAGATTTCTCCTGGGTACTTGCTCTTTCAAAAAACAAAAAAAACATCTTTTCGCACCTACACTTTTAAAAAGTTTTCAAACAAATACTTCATACACTCTTGAGGACTGATACAAGAGTTACCTAGAAGTTTTTCAAACTAAACTTTTTCAAAACCCACAAACACTTGAAAAGCAAACAATTTTTGAAAACATAGTGAGCAAGTACCTAAGAGCCCGTGGATAACCACGGATAGAAAGGGTGCTAACACCTTCCCTTTCTATAATCCACCTCCCGAACCCGAGAAACATCTCGAAAAGGAATTTTGCTGTGCTTTTGTCCTTTCCTTGTTGGAGAAAATAAAAGACGGTGGCGACTCTTGCTTACCGCGACATTTCGCGAACCAGCATTCCAAAACAGTCAGTTCTATTTTCACCGATCACACTTTCCAAAAGACATTTTCAAACACTTTGTATACTTTCTCCATTATTCCGAGAAACATTACAAAGTTCTCCATACTAAAGGCGTTTCCAAAATATTTTCAAATACAAAGCACACATGTATTCTTAAAATGAGCAAACCTCTAAGAGCCTGTGGAAAACCACAGATGGAAAAGATGCTAACACCTTCCTTTTCCGAGAAACATTACAAAGTTCTCCATACTAAAGGCGTTTCCAAAATATTTTCAAATACAAAGCACACAAGTATTCTTAAAATGAGCAAACCTCTAAGAGCCTGTGGAAAACCACAGATGGAAAAGGTGCTAACTACTTTCCAAAAGACATTTTCAAACACTTTGTATACTTTCTCCACTATTCCGAGAAATATTACAAAGTTCTCCATACTAAAGGCGTTTCCAAAATATTTTCAAATACAAAGCACACATGTATTCTTAAAATGAGTAAACCTCTAAGAGCCTGTGGAAAACCACAGATGGAAAAGGTGCTAACACCTTCCTTTTCCATAATCTACCTCCCTTACTCAGAAAACTCTCGAAAAGATCTTTTTCTGTTCTTTTCACCCTTTCCTTTGTTGGATAAAAGAAAAGACGATGGCGACTCTTACTTACCGCAACATTTGCGAACGCAAAACATAAAACTAGTATTAAACAGTCGGTTCTGGCACCATATCACAGAACTGGAGACTCTGTTGGGGATTTAATAAAGTGGGGTTTACCTTAGGGTCTAGATCATTTCTAAATTGTTTGCTTGTTTGTTTTCTTTACTTTTAAGGGATTGTTTAGGTTACTATAGATCCTACACCCGGATCTGGGGAAACCTGTTAGGTAAGTAGCAATAGATCGTGGAAACTGTGCGGGGTATACCAACACGGTTGAAGAGATGGCTACGTTGATGCGACACTTTGGTTGGTACCAATAGCCCTTGAGTTAATCAAGGAGAATACAGCGCCGCTGTATGGTGTCATAAAGCGTCAACTGACCTTAGAACCTTTAAATGAACAAATTGGCCATTAGGACGTAGTGAGATGGTTGTATTTGGTGTATTCCCAAAGTCGACAGATACTCGATGCTACACTCATTGAGATTTGACTCTTGAGTTTTGTTTGGTTGTAAGTCAGTTGCTTATCAAACGAAACTTGTGGGAAAGATCAGTGATATTGAGATCCCTTAGAACTCGGTTACTATTTATATGACAAATTGAACCAATCCAACTTCAAGAGGGTATGACCTTAAAACCCATGCAAGCCTTAAACCTAAGGTCTTTGTGTGATTTTCTTGTGCTTGTTATATCTGTGATTTCTTAGCATAATCATGACATCATAACATGGCATATCATACTAACCATTTCAAGGATATCAAGGGTTTGTGATGTAGGTTATGGTAAATCACATGTCTAGAAAGGGGAAAGGGGGTTTATTTTCCTCTAGCCAATGCCGTCAGAAGATCAAAACTCAACAACTCGAGTCAGGGGCTATGAGCCACTTGATATGGTGATCTTGACTCTTGTAGAAGGACACTCAATGATACAAAGTTCTTCAATCAAAGCTGCAAATGCTGACATTTTCTTGTTTACCCCGAGAAACCCTTGAAAACATTGCATACATATATCATACATATCATTGCATAAACAAGTTTCATAGCAGGATTCTCATCCTCTTCACTGTTTATTTCAACAATGGCTCTCGAACAAATAGTGAAGGATCTACAGACTCCGAACACTCAGTTTCAATAGATGATTATGGCTCTGACCAAAGGTAAAGAGGAACTGAAAGCCTTGCTTGTTAAAGAAAATAAGAAGCCAAGGAAATCAGCTGGTGTGGTGAACATGGGAAGAAGGATTAGAGGACCAGTGTGGAGAGCCTCTGAACTGGTAACTTCATCAAAGGAAGGAGACAAGAGAGGAAGACTCCAATCCAAAAGAATCCGATGATGAATCTGACTATGATGAGGAATAGTATCCTCCTTGTGATCGGTGGATCTGGAACTGACTGTTTAACGCTGGTTCGCGAAATGTCGCGGAAGCAAGAGTCGCCACCGTCTTTTATTTTCTCCAACATAGACAGGACAAAAGCACAGCAAAATTCCTTATGAGATTATCTCTCGGTTCGGGAGGTAGATTTATAGAAAGGGAAGGTGTTAGCACCCTTTCTATCCATGGTTATCCATGGGCTCTTAGATACTTGCTCATTTGTGTTTTCAAAGTGTTTGCTTTTCAAGGTGTGAGTGGGTTTGAAAAATTTTCGTTTAAAGATTCAGATCGACTCTTGTATCAGTCCTCAAGAGTGTTTGAAAAATCGTTTTGAAAGCTTTTTGAAAAGTGTCGGTGTGAAAAGAGTTTTGATTCGTTTTGAATTAGAGCAAGTATCTACGAGTCATCTACCTACCCTAAGGAATTAGGCTGTGTAAATGTCCTTAAGGTAGTGCCATCCCACCATTGAGAGGTAGGTAGCACCACCGTTCGAGGTGTTCGGGTCAATTCGAGGGTTAGGGACAATGTGGTCACCAGAGCAACAGTAGGACACCTTAGAAGCTACCCTTATGCCATGTTCATGGACATAAGGACTTACTAAAACATCCTATACTCGACGACCACGTTTCGAGGGGCAAGGCAACAGTGAGGCGTACCCTAAGAGTGGTGTGTGAATTTGTGTATTGTTTTCAGTTATGTTTTATCTTGTCATGCATTATGGTGAGCTACGCTTTGATTTTATTTGGGCCATTCATTCTTTCATGCAAAATTTAGCAGTTAAGGGGTGCGGAAATTAAAGTACGGAAAATAAAGTCATACGCTATTACAAGGCGCGGGTCTATACATCGCCAAATTAACAAAGACCCGTTTTGAATAAAAAATGCGAAAAGTAAATAAATTTCCTAATTACTATTACAAGGCTTGGGCAATTACATAATATTAAAAAGAAAATAAAAATAAATGCGCGAAAAGAAATAAGAATCAAATGTTCGAGGGTGTTGGACCCTTTAAAGAAATTAAATGAAATTAAAGAGGCTAATTAATTATTTAATAAGAAAAGGAATTGTTTTTTATGTTTTTTTTTTTGTATTTAATGAAAATAAAGAAAATTAATTAAAATTAGAAGTTAAATAAAACCCTAGTTCTAAGTTATTTTTTAATTATTAAAGAAAAATATTCAAGTTTTAACCTAATTTTCACTAATTAATTAATTACATGTTTATTTACAAAATAAATTAATAATTAATAATAATGATAATAATAATAATAAGAAGAAATTATTTATTAAGAAAAAAGGGGAAAAATACTAAAAAAACCTAATTTCTACACATTTTAGTTATTTAGAAGAAATTAAAATTAAAACCCTAAATTAAACTAAATTGATTGTTAAAATTTATTTACAAAAAATTATTAATGAAATAAATATTAAATAAACATATTTTTATTTTTTTGATTTCTGATTTTTTTGTGTTATGAAAATTATTTTGGTGAATTAAATAAAACAATAAAACAAATAAGAGAACAAAAGGAAAATTAAAATAAAGAACAAAAATATGCAAACCATGGGGGTGGCTGACCCAATTGAGAGGTGTATTGTAGAGTAATTTGGCCCAACAGATTCCAGGCCCTTTTGACTTTCAGCGCTTGCGTGCAGGGTGGTTGACTAATGTGCATGGTGGAATTCATGTGATGGCCATCAGATTGAGCTTCTGGGCGCGTGGCAGGCATAGATGTGGAGTTGTATGGTAGGACTTTGATGCAGTGCTACGCTGGAACACGTTTTGACAAAAAAATTAAGATTATGGGGGACCTGGGAATCGAACCCAGGTCCCAGTGCCTGCATGACAACTCAACAACCATATGAACCAACGCGTTTCTTTGTTTATATTATAGAACATAATTAATATATGTGAAAAACAAGCATTATACTGAAGCACTCAAAAAACGCGCTAACATTCAAATCTTCCAATCACGTTCCAACAGCTCAGCGTCTTCTTCCTTTTTTCCTGTAAATAACACCAAATAGCGGGGGTTTTAAACCCCCACTAACTGCAAGGCATGAAAATAACGATTAGAGCATGGTTAATTATAAAAAGGGCGCGAGGTGGTCAAATGATTCGTCTGGATGTCCTGATTTCAATGGTACTGGTTTGATTGGCCAATTTTTCCTTATGTGTGAAACCCCAAATCTGGAGCTCTGAAACCCTAGCGAATGTCAATGGCAACTTTTAATACAGGCAATATTAATTCAATTAAAGGACACGAATAGCTTCAGAAAGTTCATGTTAGTGTAAATAAACATTTAAAACGTATGAAAAATGCATGTAAATTCAAACACGAATATGAAAAATTTTATGAACAGGGAGACTTCATTCTACCAATTCCTTGAGTATGGAGGTCCGGTTTTGATTGGAATCGTTTCCTGGATGTCTTAGCAAGCTTTTGGAATAGCTTTTAGGCCTTAAAACGTGCAGCAGCTATGAAAACAGTTTTCAATATTTTTGTGAAAAAGTGCAATGTTGTTCTTGGTTTTTCAGCGTAGCTCTTCCATCTTTGAGCATTAGGGTTGTCTTCTATATGTATCTGAGCATGATTAGGTTAAGAAAAACAAGCCCATAATCCATGCATTCATGATTTGGAGATTTGATTTTTAAGCATATCAATTTCAATCTTTTTCATGCCAATCATGCCAAATATGGAAGATTTTGTTCCCTTGAGAATGTGCACGAAATATTTAGGTCATGATGGAAGGATTTGCTGCACCAAAAAGATTTAAAATCATTATTTAGTATTTTTCTCATAATTAAATTTAATTAAATGAATTAATAAGATTAAAAATTCAATTAATTAATTAAAAATAAGAAAATAACTCCCTTTTAGCTTAATGGGTCGTGCATAGCCTTTGGGTGATGATTCATGGAAGAAATTGAGGCCCATTAGCATTTTTGAGGCATTTGAAGCAAAGTTGACATTTCAAAATTCCCAAACATTTCCCAACTTCCACAAGGCATATCTTGCTCAATTTTTAAGCTTTGATCATGTTCTTGGATATTTTGAAAAGGTCTTGAAGTTCTCTAACCAATGTATTTGGTTCCATGCCATTTTGATTTACCAATCTCAAGTTATGGTCTTTGACTTAAAGTGCCTTTTTGTTGACTTTTGAAAATGACCTATAATGTTGAAATTGATAACTTTTTGTGAGAGCATTTCTTGGACTTGAAGTGTGAAGATGAGTTGTAGGAAATGTCATTCTATTTAAAATGAGCTTTGGATGGAGTTTTTCTGATAAACCATGTGGAAGTTATGCCTTGGTCAATTTGCAGTTGACTTTTTCAGCTGTCCAAAAATAGAAACTTTTGCATCTTGAGACTTTTTGAGCCATGCCTTGAGAATCATGATCAAGAATTGATCAAATGATGTTTGTGGCTTCAAAATAAGATGTTGACCAAAAATTTGGAATTTTGACTGTCAAATGACCATTTTGCCCCTGCAGTTGACTGTGAAGACTTTAGGGTTTTTGACTGTGCAATCTGGTGCTGTGAGTCTTGAAACTTGTCATGTGGATGCTTGACAATGTATATAGGCATGTGGGACTTGTTTGGACCCTTGGAAACTTCAATTTCTTTGCAAGAACCAAAACCCTAATTTTTGACTGTTAGGAGGCAATTGGACTGTGCAACCCTTGAGAGATTTTGAAGCATGATCTTAGCAAATCTTGAAGGATATGGGAGGGTAAATTTTGGGGTACAACAGTTGCCCCTGTTCAATCTTCTTAGACCTGAGGATGTAGATTGGCTGACGTGCCTTTCGTAATCCGAAGGTGGAAGATGATTGAACACTAGAGTGCCCAGAAATTTGCACTCACATAGTAAAGTGTTAGCAGTGTGATGGTGGGAATGGGATTACAGATTCCATTTGGAGACTGATGGGTAGGAAGATGGGCTTACAGATGCCATGTTGAGGTTGTCGATCGCGTAAGAGATTCCTTAGCGAGAACTTGCGTACCTGAGAAAGAAAATGATTACCTGGCCTGTTACAGGAGTTGGTCTTCAAACTCTTTGTGTAGATGCGCCCTGGCTGGATACAGGAATCAGATCTTTAAACTCTTCAGACGTGCCCTGGCGGGATACAGGAATCGAGTATGGAGAATATAGTCGTCAACAGATACACCCTGGCAAGATACATGAATTGGATCTTCGAACTCTTCAGACGTGCCCTGGCGAGATACAGGAATCGAGTCTGGTAATGTTAGTCGTCAACAGATACACCCTGGCAAGATACAGGAATCGGATCCTCAAACTCTTCAAACGCACCCTGGCAAGATACAAGAATCGGGTCTGGTAATGCTAGTCATCAATAGATACACCCTGGAAAGATACAGGAATCAGATCCTCAAACTCTTCAGACGCACCCTGGCAAGATACAGGAATCGGGTCTGGTAATGCTAGTCGTCAACAGATACACCCTGGCAAGATACAGGAATCGGATCCTCAAACTCTTCAGACGCACCCTGGCAAGATACAGGAATCGGGTCTGGTAATGCTAGTCGTCAACAGATACACCCTGGCAAGATACAGGAATCGAATCCTCAAACTCTTCAGATGCACCCTGGCAAGATACAGGAATCAGGTCTGGTAATGCTAGTCGTCAACAGATACACCCTGGAAAGATACAGGAATCGAATCCTCAAACTCTTCAGACGCACCCTGGCAAGATACAGGAATCGGGTCTGGTAATGCTAGTCGTCAACAGATACACCCTGGCAAGATACAGGAATCAGATCCTCAAACTCTTCAGACGCACCCTGGCAAGATACAGGAATCGGGTCTGGTAATGCTAGTCGTCAACAGATACACCCTGGAAAGATACAGGAATCAGATCCTCAAACTCTTCAGACGCACCCTGGCAAGATACAGGAATCGGGTCTGGTAATGCTAGTCGTCAACAGATACACCCTGGAAAGATACAGGAATCGGATCCTCAAACTCTTCGGACGCACCCTGGCAAGATACAGGAATCGGGTCTGGTAATGCTAGTCGTCAACAGATACACCCTTGCAAGATACAGGAATCGGATCCTCAAACTCTTCAGACGCACCTTGGCAAGATACAGGAATCGGGTATGGTAATGTTAGTCGTCAACAGATACACCCTGGCAAGATACAGGAATCGGATCCTCAAACTCTTCAGACGCACCCTGGCAAGATACAGGAATCGGGTCTGATAATGCTAGTCGTCAACAGATACACCCTGGCAAGATACAGGAATCGGATCTTCGAACTCTTCAGACGCACCCTGGCAAGATACATGAATCGGGTCTGGTAATGTTAGTCGTCAACAGATACACCCTGGTAAGATACAGGAATCGGATCCTCAAACTCTTCAGACGCACCCTGGCAAGATACAGGAATCGGGTATGGAATGCTAGTCGTCAACAGATACACCCTGGCAAGATACAGGAATCAGATCCTCAAACTCTTCAGACGCACCCTGGAAAGATACAGGAATTGGGTCTGGTAATGCTAGTTGTCAACAGATACACCCTGGCAAGATACAGGAATCAGATCCTCAAACTCTTCAGACGCACCCTGGCAAGATACAAGAATCGGGTCTGGTAATGTTAGTCGTCAACAGATACACCCTGGCAAGATACAGGAATCGGATCCTCAAACTCTTCAGATGCACTCTGGCAAGATACAGGAATCGGGTCTGGTAATGTTAGTCGTCAACAGATACACCCTGGCAAGATACATGAATCAGATCCTCAAACTCTTCAGACGCACCCTGGCAAGATACAGGAATCGGGTCTGGAATGCTAGTAGTCAACAGATACACCCTGGCAAGATACAGGAATCGGATCCTCAAACTCTTCAGGCGCACCCTGGCAAGATACAGGAATCGGGTCTGGTAATGCTAGTTGTCAACAGATACACCCTGGCAAGATACAGGAATCAGATCTTTAGTTGCGACCGTTGATAGTAATTATCTTTGTATTAACCTTTGTCCTGAAAAGACAAAACATTAGTTATGCGTAATGTCATGATGTATGACATGCGAGATGTGATTGTATGTTT
Organism: Vicia faba; assembly: GCA_948472305.1. Lineage (NCBI taxonomy): Eukaryota > Viridiplantae > Streptophyta > Magnoliopsida > Fabales > Fabaceae > Vicia > Vicia faba. Next base: position 849,615,495 of record OX451735.1, on the reverse strand, counting down.
ATGATGCGTAGATGCATGCTATAGTGTATGAAGATGCGATGTTTATGAATGTATGTTTTCGTCTTAGGAAAATAGATCCTTGACAGATGCCGGGAAGTTAAATCCTGGGCTGATGTGAATAGCATTTCGCTGTTTCCGCTGGGGAGTGATGGTTGCAAGAATACCGGTAGGAGAAGATGACTCCGTTGGGGAATAAACTTGGAGATTACTCTGTGGGGGGAAATTACTCTAGCGATCTTGCTGGGGAACAATACTCTGTGGGAAGAAAGGTACTCTGTTGAGATGTTGATGATAACTTCGTTGGGGATACCGTTGATGTATTATGTTGGAAGATGAATTCCGCTGGGGATAGGAAGACTTCGCCGGGGACGATCTTTCCATGGCTTTTGGCTGAGGATAACCCAGTTATATCCTGGTGGGGAAATAACCTTTGAATAAAGCCGGGGGACGCGTTCGTGCTCTGCAGGGGATAAGCTTCCAGAATCTACTGGGGATAAGCTTACTGCTGGGGAGATGATTCAGCTTTCCTGGGGAAATCTTCGGACTGGACTCTCCTGGGGAAATTTTTGAGATATATTGGGGAAATGGCTCCGCTGAATGTCTGGTATACCGCCGGGGAACAATCTTAGATCGAGACTGCCGGGGATGCTTGTTACGAATATTCGCATAATACACTGAGGAATGTTGAGATCTGCTGGGGATACCCAATTTCCTTAAGGCTGACAGTATAACTTTGCTTGGGGAGAGTATGCTGACTTGCTGGCTCACTCTCTGGGGGAATTAAGATATCTTGGTTATGTTCTTCAGCCGAACTTACCTTGGTACCTTGGTGGACAGAGCAATTAGATCACTTTAGACAACTCATTATTGCCCCTGTTTTCGATGTGGGAGAAGATACCGGTGGAGGTGCTTGGTGACTGCCGATTGACAAATCTTCTTTTGGTAGGCAAGTGACGAGATGCCGGGACATAGTCGTACGCTCTTGATCCCTAAATTTTGCCTGGACCGCCCTTTCGGGTTTTCAGTCCACCGGGATACCCATTTTTGCCCAAGCCGCCTTTTCAGGTTTTCGACTTGCCGGGTGCACAGATTTTTTTCATTTCATCCCTTATTTTGCCCGAACCCTTTTGGTTCGCCGGGAAGCCCTTACTTTTGCCTAGGTGTGTCAACCTAGCGGGTCTTTGATTATGCGCAGTATTTTTTTCGACTATGTCCATTCTCTCAGAATGTAGGGAGTTGCCCCTGTTAGAAGTGTTTTGCCATGCCACCAGAAGATGTTTGATCAGGCAAGATTCGTTGCTGGAATGCCCCAAGTGACTCAGGCGGAGATTTTCCCCAGGCTATTTGGCCTTTGAGAGATTCTCCGAATCTTGATTGGACTGCCCTAGATAATAGACCATGATCATGTCTGCCCCTTAATTGGAAGTGCTTCTTTCATTTGAGCTTTTGTTGAGAAGATTTTGTTCACTGGATATTCGTCGTGCGAATTTCTCAGCTGTTCAAACAAGAAGTCATATGCAAACAAGGTTATGTTAAAAATGCAACGCTTATGTCTGTCTTGAAGTTTTTGAAAATGCATTTTTAGTAAAACAAGCAAGTTTTGTAAATTGTGATGTCAACTCGTTATTTTACCGCACGCCTTAAGGAGTCAGGATACCTTTCGTAACAGTATGCTTTCGAACTAACCCATGCTTCAGCTAGGACTTTTGAGGGTTGTATCATGGCCTGGTTCATGGTTTAAGAAACAAAGGATAAAGGCTCAAATTATATTGTACCCACCCGCTCTTCGTGATGTTCTTCAAACCTAAACTCAGTTGATCATGCATCAGACTTTGTTTGAGTCTTTGCTTTGATATACCAGTGATGGTTCGGATATTGACAGTTTATTTGGAATAGGTAGTCATTCCTTTTTTGTTTAGGGTTCGTGTGCCCTCTTTCTTTTTTGATTTTGTTATCCCTGTTTTTTGCCTGAACTGTTTCTTTGTGGTTACAGTCAGCGGGATGCCCCAGTTTTATAAGTCTCCTTCATAGGTTTTGACTCAATGGGCTTTTATTTTGAGAAATAATGACTGCCTGTCCTTATGATTATAGGGAACCATCATTGTCTCTTGTTTCAGAAGGACTTCTTTGGTGCCATTCATTGTGCACCTGGATCAACTGAGAAAACTACCCTGCCCCAGGTTATGATTAAGGTTTTTAATTTTTTGTGAAAAGAAAAAACTCCAACTTCTTTGGCTCAAAGGGGTTGACGAGGGATTATCTTCCTTATAACTCCACTGTTTAGGATTTGAAACAATGCCTGTACTTCATCAGCGGGGTCTGTTCAAAAGCATACTGTAAATTGTGGTATCGTTTTCGTCATCCTCCCTCAAGAGGCTTAGAATTTTTCAATCAAGAGTTGATCATCACAAAAATATGAAAGCAGTTTGAATATAGCGAATGCGAATATATTGATTCAAAACAGACATATGCGATGCATTAATGAAATAACAACGTTTAACATGAGTAAATGTTTGAACAAAAGAAAATTACAACTTGAAAATCTTAATGAACAAAAGTCTTTTCATCTCAGGGCTTGTTACTTCAACTAGTGAATCCTGTAGGGATGGTAGAAGCACTCAGCCTGGCCATATTAGGTGAATTCCACAGCTCCTTCATCAATCAGGTCCTGGATCTTGTTCTTCAAGGTCCAACAATCATCTGTAGCATGCCCCGGGCTGTCAGAATGGTAAGCACAGCGGGCGTTGGTGTTATACCTGGAAGGTGTCCTGTTGGGATTCCTAGGAGGGTCCCTTAGAGTTACCAAATTCAACCTCAACAATTGTTGTAAAGCTTGAGGCAGCGACACGTTGAGCCTGGTGAATTGCCTTTTGGGCTTGTCTGGCTGAAGCTGGTGAGGTTGATACTGAATCTGTGACACTGAAGCCATTCGAGGAGCTCTTCCCTTGTCTTCTTGTCTCAAAGGTAGTTGAATGATGACTGGCTCTTCAACTCTAGATGTTTGCCCCAACTGGTTACCCCGAAGCAGTTGGTTGACGAGAACCCCGAGCTCTTCTTGTCTTTGAGCTAAGCCTTGAATGATAATCACCTGCCCCAGCATCTGGGCTCTCATTGCATCCACCTCAGCTTGCAGATGTTTCAGCCGTTCATCCTCAGCACTGTTCCTGACCAAAGTCCCCATGAGAAGTGTTCTCAGCTCTTCCTGCCCCTTGGATAAATTCAGGAGGATTTCCCTGAACCGAGTCTCTTGAGCATGAAGGTCCTGGTTGTATTGTTGGGAAGCCATTGCTGAAATAAACAGCGCAGATGGTAAGTGACCTGTAACAAGGGTACCTGTAATGATATGTATGATATGCATGTAATGTTTTCAAGGACCTCGCGGGGTAAACAAGAAAATTGTTAGAGTTGGAAACTGGTAACTTGATTGAAGGAACTTCATGTTGTTGAGAGTCCTTCTTCAAGAGTCAAAGCTCACTATATCGAGTGGGCCATAGCCCCTGACAACCTTGGCTAGAGGAAAATAAATCCCCTTTGCCCATGACTAGACATTTTGTTCATCATGACCTGCATAACAAGCCCTTGAGATCCTTGAAACGGGTTAGTCTTTATGCAAGATGCATGCAATGGTATGATGTTATGCTATGCATGGGGTAATGTAGGTAAACCCTGTTATGAGTCCCAATTAAGGACTGTAAACAAAACTTTCAAGAAACTCAAGTGTCAGATAACAAGCATGCAAATAGTCAAGTTGGAAGGCACACAAGTCACACAAGACAACCTTTAGAGTTTAGGCCAGCATGAAGTTTGGGGTACTACCCTCTTGAAGTTGGTGGGCTCAACCTGTCCTATCAGAAGTAACCGGGTTCTAAGGGTCCCAATATCATTGGATTGCTTTCATTGTTCATCGTTTCGATTTAGCCACTGAACTGGCGACCGAAATATTCCAAGAAAACAACCCTCAGTTGAGTGTAGTATCGAGTATCAACCAACCTCGGACTGCACCAAAGTCAGTTATCTCACTACCCTAAAGAGGCCAAGATGGTTCAATTAAGGTTCCTAAGGTCAGTTGATGCTTCACGACACCACGCGGAGGCCCTGTACTCTCCTTGAATGAACTCAAGGGTTACCGGTACACACCAAAGTGCCACATCAACGTAGCAGACTGCTTCAACCATGTCGGTATACCCCGCACAGTTCCCTCACAGTCTTGTTGCTACTTTCTAAGAAGGTATCCCCAGATCCGGGTTAGGATCTATAGAACTCCCAAGACAGGCCCATAATTTAAAGCAAACAATTCAGACAATTGAAAACACAAGTGATCTTAGTCCTAAGGTACACCTCACTTTAAAATAGATATCCCCAGCAGAGTCGCCAGTTCTGTGATCGGTGGATCTGGAACTGACTGTTTAACGCTGGTTCGCGAAATGTCACGGAAGCAAGAGTCGCCACCGTCTTTTATTTTCTCCAACATGGACAGGACAAAAGCACAGCAAAATTCCTTATGAGATTATCTCTCGGTTCGGGAGGTAGATTTATAGAAAGGGAAGGTGTTAGCACCCTTTCTATCCATGGTTATCCATGGGCTCTTAGATACTTTCTCATTTGTGTTTTCAAAGTGTTTGCTTTTCAAGGTGTGAGTGGGTTTGAAAAAGTTTCATTTAAAGATTCAGATCGACTCTTGTATCAGTCCTCAAGAGTGTTTGAAAAATCGTTTTGAAAGCTTTTTGAAAAGTGTCGGTGTGAAAAGAGTTTTGATTCGTTTTGAATTAGAGCAAGTATCTACGAGTCATCTACCTACCCTAAGGAATTAGGCTGTGTAAATGTCCTTAAGGTAGTGCCATCCCACCATTGAGAGGTAGGTAGCACCACCGTTGGAGGTGTTCAGGTCAATTCGAGGGTTAGGGACAGTGTGGTCACCAGAGCAACAGTAGGACACCTTAGAAGCTACCCTTATGCCATGTTCATGGACATAAGGACTTACTAAAACATCCTATACTCGACGACCACGTTTCGAGGGGCAAGGCAACAGTGAGGCGTACCCTAAGAGTGGTGTGTGAATTTGTGTATTGTTTTCAGTTATGTTTTATCTTGTCATGCATTATGGTGAGCTACGCTTTGATTTTATTTGGGCCATTCATTCTTTCATGCAAAATTTAGCAGTTAAGGGGTGCGGAAATTAAAGTACGGAAAATAAAGTCCTACGCTATTACAAGGCGCGGGTCTATACATCGCCAAATTAACAAAGACCCGTTTTGAATAAAAAATGCGAAAAGTAAATAAATTTCCTAATTACTATTACAAGGCTTGGGCAATTACATAATATTAAAAAGAAAATAAAAATAAATGCGCGAAAAGAAATAAGAATCAAATGTTCGAGGGTGTTGGACCCTTTAAAGAAATTAAATGAAATTAAAGAGGCTAATTAATTATTTAATAAGAAAAGGAATTGTTTTTTATGTTTTTTTTTTGTATTTAATGAAAATAAAGAAAATTAATTAAATTAGAAGTTAAATAAAACCCTAGTTCTAAGTTATTTTTTAATTATTAAAGAAAAATATTCAAGTTTTAACCTAATTTTCACTAATTAATTAATTACATGTTTATTTACAAAATAAATTAATAATTAATAATAATGATAATAATAATAATAAGAAGAAATTATTTATTAAGAGAAAAGGGGAAAAATACTAAAAAAACCTAATTTCTACACATTTTAGTTATTTAGAAGAAATTAAAATTAAAACCCTAAATTAAACTAAATTGATTGTTAAAATTTATTTACAAAAAATTATTAATGAAATAAATATTAAATAAACATATTTTTATTTTTTTGATTTCTGATTTTTTTGTGTTATGAAAATTATTTTGGTGAATTAAATAAAACAATAAAACAAATAAGAGAACAAAAGGAAAATTAAAATAAAGAACAAAAATATGCAAACCATGGGGGTGGCTGACCCAATTGAGAGGTGTATTGTAGAGTAATTTGGCCCAACATATTCCAGGCCCTTTTGACTTTCAGCGCTTGCGTGCAGGGTGGTTGACTAATGTGCATGGTGGAATTCATGTGATGGCCATCAGATTGAGCTTCTGGGCGCGTGGCAGGCATAGATGTGGAGTTGTATGGTAGGACTTTGATGCAGTGCTACGCTGGAACACGTTTTGACAAAAAATATTAAGATTATGGGGGACCTGGGAATCGAACCCAGGTCCCAGTGCCTGCATGACAACTCAACAACCATATGAACCAACGCGTTTCTTTGTTTATATTATAGAACATTATTAATATATGTGAAAAACAAGCATTATACTGAAGCACTCAAAAAACGCGCTAACATTCAAATCTTCCAATCACGTTCCAACAGCTCAGCGTCTTCTTCCTTTTTTCCTGTAAATAACACCAAATAGCGGGGGTTTTAAACCCCCACTAACTGCAAGGCATGAAAATAACGATTAGAGCATGGTTAATTATAAAAAGGGCGCGAGGTGGTCAAATGATTCGTCTGGATGTCCTGATTTCAATGGTACTGGTTTGATTGGCCAAATTTTCTCTATGTGTGAAACCCCAAATCTGGAGCTCTGAAACCCTAGCGAATGTCAATGGCAACTTTTAATACAGGCAATATTAATTCAATTAAAGGACACCAATAGCTTCAGAAAGTTCATGTTAGTGTAAATAAACATTTAAAACGTATGAAAAATGCATGTAAATTCAAACACGAATATGAAAATTTTTATGAACAGGGAGACTTCATTCTACCAATTCCTTGAGTATGGAGGTCCGATTTTGATTGGAATCGTTTCCTGGATGTCTTAGCAAGCTTTTGGAATAGCTTTTAGGCCTTGAAACGTGCAGCAGCTATGAAAATAGTTTTCAATATTTTTGTGAAAAAGTGCAATGTTGTTCTTGGTTTTTCAGCGTAGCTCTTCCATCTTTGAGCATTAGGGTTGTGTTCTATATGTATCTGAGCATAATTAGGTTAAGAAAAACAAGCCCATAATCCATGCATTCATGATTTGGAGATTTGATTTTTAAGCATATCAATTTCAATCTTTTTCATGCCAATCATGCCAAATATGGAAGATTTTGTTCCCTTGAGAATGTGCACGAAATATTTAGGTCATGATGGAAGGATTTGCTGCACCAAAAAGATTTAAAATCATTATTTAGTATTTTTCTCATAATTAAATTTAATTAAATGAATTAATAAGATTAAAAATTCAATTAATTAATTAAAAATAAGAAAATAACTCCCTTTTAGCTTAATGGGTCGTGCATAGCCTTTGGGTGATGATTCATGGAAGAAATTGAGGCCCATTAGCATTTTTGAGGCATTTGAAGCAAAGTTGACATTTCAAAATTCCCAAACATTTCCCAACTTCCACAAGGCATATCTTGCTCAATTTTTAAGCTTTGATCATGTTCTTGGACATTTTGAAAAGGTATTGAAGTCCTCTAACCAATGTCTTTGGTTCCATGCCATTTTGATTTACCAATCTCAAGTTATGGTCTTTGACTTAAAGTGCCTTTTTGTTGACTTTTGAAAATGACCTATAATGTTGAAATTGATAACTTTTTGTGAGAGCATTTCTTGGAATTGAAGTGTGAAGATGAGTTGTGGGAAATGTCATTCTCTTTAAAATGAGCTTTGTATGGAGTTTTTCTGATAAACCATGTGGAAGTTATGCCTTGGTCAATTTGCAATTGACTTTTTCAACTGTCCAAAAATAGAAACTTTTGCATCTTGAGACTTTTTGAGCCATGCCTTGAGAATCATGATCAAGAATTGATCAAATGATTTTTGTGGCTTCAAAATAAGATGTTGACCAAAAATTTGGACTTTTGACTGTCAAATGACCATTTTGCCCCTGCAGTTGACTGTGAAGACTTTAGGGTTTTTGACTGTGCAATCTGGTGCTGTGAGTCTTGATACTTGTTTGTGGATGCTTGACAATGTATATAGGCATGTGGGACTTGTTTGGACCCTTGGAAACTTCAATTTCTTTGCAAGAACCAAAACCCTAATTTTTGACTGTTAGGAGGCAATTGGACTGTGCAACCCTTGAGAGATTTTGAAGCATGATCTTAGCAAATCTTGAAGGATATGGGAGGGAAAATTTTGGGGTACAACACTCCTGCTAATGAAAAATACAAACAGCTGGAGGATCATTTGAATGCAATGGAGGTCCGGAAGGTACCAGGTCTGGATTTTGAAGAACTGGGTTTAGTTTCTGGGGTTGTCATCCCTCAAAAGTTCAAGGTACCGATGTTCGCCAAATATGATGGGGTTTCATTTCCTAAGATGCACCTCCGATATTATGTGAGGAAGATACAGCCTCACACTGCTGACAAGGACTTATGGGCCCACTTCTTTCAAGATAATCTATCTGGAACTCAACTAGAATGGTTCTATCAGCTGGAAAGGGACAACATTCGTAATTGGGAAGACATGACTGCTACTTTCTATAAGCAATATCAGTACAATGCAGACCTTGCTCCCACCCGTACACAACTCCAAAGTATGTCTATGGGTTCGAGCGAGGGATTTAAAGACTATGCTCAGAAGTGGAGGGACTTAGCAGGAAGAGTCCACCCCCCTTGTCTGATATGGAGCTAGTGGATATGTTTTTGGGTACCCTGTCTGATCCGTTTTTCAATCACCTGATTGGAAGCTCCTCAGCTGGCTTTACTGAATTGATCTTGACGGGAGAAAGAGTGGAAGCTGGAATTAGGAGTGGTAAGATCCAGAAAGATGCATCCTCCAGTGTAGCAAGGAAGCCATTTTCTGGGAAAAAAGAGGTTAGTGTTGTGTACAATCAAAGGAATTTGGACAAAACTGAACACTATCCGTTAGTAGGGGTTGTTATGATCTCTAAACCCGCACCTACTCAATAAAGGAATAATCAACCTAGAGGGGAAAGCCCGACAAGACAATTTACCCAGATAAATATGACTCTGTCTCAAGTTTTGCCACAGTTATTAAAGTCCAATCTGGTAACTCTGAGGGAAGCTCCGAAGAATCCTAATATTGCCTCTCCCCGCTACAATCCAAATGCTCGATGCGCCTACCACTCTGAGACTCTGGGTCATGATACAAACGACAGATGGGCTTTGAAAAACAAGGTGCAAGACCTTATTGAAGCAAAGGAGATTGAATTCGATGCTCCGGAAACTCCCAACGTCATATTTGCACCCATGCCCAAGCATGGCCCTGGAATTAATGCTATTGATGTTGTCTCCGCCATAGAAGATGCTGACAGTAATTATGACATGGATTGCTGGATCTTCCCTACTACCAACGGTGGACCCAGTAACTGGACAGCAAAAGGCTTTGTACCAATTACTTTCATTCAGAAGTAATTGTCTTTCTTGTTTTTTGGATATGTAATAAACAATATAAACTCTATGGCCATGTGTCTTACCCGAGGCAAAATGGTTTATTTGTGAGGGTAATCATGTTTCAAATTCATATGACATTAATAAAGCATTGGACGTTTACACATACAAATTTTGCGCTCTCTGTTTTTTCTTTTATGCCTTTTACTTTGTCTATACAATTGTGCTCTTACACACACTCACGTATCAAACTGCAGATCCATATCCACTATGGACCCCCTTGATAACAGTTATGCTATTTCCAGTTATGAATTTGAAAATCCGATCAACCAAGCCGAGGAGGAAGGTGAGGAAGATTGTGAGGTACCCTGAGAACTTGCTAGACTGTTACAGTAAGAAGAAAGGGCTATACAGCCTCATGAAGAGCCAGTTGAGACAATAAACTTGGGCACAAAAGAAGACAAAAAAGAAGTCAAGATAGGTGCAAATCTGGAGCTTAGTGTCAAACAACGGTTGATACAGATGTTGCATGATTATGTCGAGATCTTTTCCTGGTCATATGAAGACATGCTAGGTCTAGACACGAATATTATGGTTCATCGTCTGCCAACTAAAGAATCCCTCCGGTAAAGCAGAAGGTCCATCGTATGCGCCCTGAAATGTCAGAGAAGATCAAAGTAGAGGTTATGAAACAGTTCAACGACGGGTTCTTTTCTGTCACCTCTTATCCCCAATGGGTTGCTAATGTAGTCCCGATGCCTAAGAAAGACGGCAAGGTGCGGATGTGTGTGGACTACCGAGATTTGAACAGGGCAAGCTCCAAGGATGACCTTCCGCTCCCCTACATTGACGTTCTGGTTGACAACACCATGCAACACAAGATCTTTTCCTTCATGGACGGTTTCTCTGGTTACAATCAAATCAAAATGGAACCCGAAGACATGAAGAAGACAACCTTCGTCATACAATGGGGCACTTTCTGCTACAAAGTGATGCCATTTGGGTTGAAGAACGTCAGGGCAACCTATCAGCGAGCCATGGTAGCTTTGTTCCATGACATGATTCACCATGAGATAGAGGTCTATGTTGATGACATGATAGCCATGTCTCAAACTGAGGAAGAACATCTTGATCATCTACAAAAGCTGTTTGATAGGTTGAAGATGTACAAGCTGAGGTTAAATCCGAACAAGTGCACCTATAAGGTAAGGTATGGTAAACTGCTAGGTTTCATTGTCAGTGACAAGGGAATTCAGGTAGACCTTGAAAAAGTGAAGGCTATACAAGAGATGTCAGCTCCTCGCACCGAGAAGGAGGTCCGAGGCTTCTTAGGATGCCTAAATTTATTGCCAGCTTCATTTCCCATTTAACTGCTACTTGTGATCCAATCTTCAAACTCCTGAAGAAATATCAAGTGGTAAAGTGGAATGATGAATGCCAAACTTCCTTCTAGAGAATCAAAGAATACCTTCAAGAGCCTCCAATTCTGATGCCTCCGATTGAAGGAAGACCTTTGATAATGTACTTAATAATGTTAGATAATTCATTGGGGTGTGTGCTAGGGAAGCATGACGAGTCTGGTCAAAAAGAGCATGCAATATACTACCTTAGCAAAAAGTTCACTGACTGTGAAACAAGATACTCACTGCTCGAGAAAACTTGCTGCGCTTTGGCATGGGCTGCTCGCCGAGTGAGACAGTATAGGTTGACCCACACTACTTTGTTGATATCTAAGATGGATCCGATCAAGTACATCTTCGAGAAACCCTCTCTCTCTCTCTCTCTCTCTCTCAGAATAGCAAGATGGCAAATGATCTTGACCGAATACGATATACAATACACGACCCAGAAAGAAATCAAGGGAAGTGTACTAGCTGATCATTCAGCTCATCAGGCTGTAGATGACTACCAATCCATGAACTTTGAATTCCCAGATGAGAATATTATGTTAGTGACTGACTATGAAAAACCTAGACCGGATGAAGGACCTGAGGAAGGATCCTGATGGACTATGGTTTTTGATGGAGCCTTCAACGCACTCGACAATGGCATCGGTGCTGTAATCATATCTCCCGAAGGCTGTCATACTCCTTTCACATCCAGATTATGTTTCAACTGTACCAACAACATGGAAGAGTATGAAGCATGCATCATGGGTCTCCAAGATGCTATTGACCTAAGGTTCAAGTTCTTGAGAGTTTTCGTGGATTTAGCCTTGGTAATAAGTCAGATCAAAGGGGAGTGGGACACGAAGCACCCTAATCTCATCCCTTATATAGAATATGTGCTGACATTACTTCCACACTTTGAAGAGGTCACCTTTGAACATTTCCCACGAGAAGAGAATCAGTTAGCGGATGCGCTAGCTACTATGTCATCTATGTTCAAGGTCAAATGGGATAACCTAGCTCCCCATATCACTATTGAGAGGTTGGATGAACCAGCAGACTGCTATGAGATTGATATCGAAGAAGTAGTAGACAAACCTTGGTTTCATGAAGTAAAGAGGTATCTCGAGGCTCAAGAATATCCTGAGGGGGCGTCTGTCAATGATGAGAAGTTTCTGAGAAGGTTCTTTGAAAAGTTTTTCCTCAATAATGGAATCCTCTACAAGCGCAATCATGACTCTACTTTACTTTGGTGTGTAGACAAGAGAGAAGCAGAGAGGATTATGGCTGATTTATACGAAGGTATCTTTGGAACCCATTCTAGTGGACACACCATGGCTAAAAAGATCTTACGAGCAGGATACTATTGGTCCACCATGGAAGCAGACTGTTATCAGCATTCCCGAACTTGTCACAAATGCCAGATCTATGCTGATAAAGTACATGTACCTCCGGTTCCCTTGAACGTCTTGATGGCTCCCCGGCCCTTTTCAATATGGGTCATTGACATGTTCAAATACATTAGACCTACCACCTCCAATGGGCATCGCTTTATCCTAGTGGTCATTGATTACATCACAAAGTGGGTCGAGGCTGCCTCGTTTTCTATTGTTACCAAGAACGTGGTGGCGCGGTTTATCAAACATAACCTGATTTGTCGGTATGGTGTGCCAGAAAGAATCATCACGGACAATGGTACAAATATCAACAAAACAATGATCACTGAGCTCTGTAAACAATTCAAGATCCAGCATCATATTTCTTCCCCTTACCGGCCAAAGATGAATGACGCTGTGGAGGCTGCTAACAATAATATTAAGAAAATCATACAGAAGATGACAATGACATACAAAGATTGGCATGAGATGTTACCATTTTCTCTTCATGGTTACCGCACCTAAGCGTGTACATCAACAGGGGCAACACCTTATTCTCTGGTATATGGTATAGAGGTTGTCCTACCCATTGAGGTCCAAATCCATTCTTTGAGGATCATGAAGGATGCAGGCTTGAACGAAGACGATTGGATCCAGAATCGACTTGATCAACTGAATCTGATTGATGAGAAAAGTCTTACTGTTGTTTGTCATGGTCAAATGTATCAAAAACGGATGATCAAGGCTTTTAACAAGAACGTCAGACGTCAAGTATATCAAGTGGGTGATCTGGTAATCGAGTGCATCATATTGCCACAAGGTGATCCCAGGGGCAAATGGACTCCCACGTACGAAGGGCCATTTGTAATCAAAAGCATATTTTCCGATGGAGCCATGATTCTAACCACCATGGATGGTGACGACCTTCCTCACCCTGTGAATGCAGACATAGTGAAAAGATACTATGCATGAATAAGGACCCGCTAGGTTGAATGGCCTAGGAAAAAATAAGGGCATCCCGGCGAACCAAAAGGGTTCGGGCAAAAATTAGGGATAAATACAAAAAAATTTGTACACCCAGCAAGTCGAAAACCTGAAAAGGCGGCTTGGGACAAAAAGGGTATCCTGGTGGACTAAAAACCCAAAAGGGTGGTCCAGGAAAAAGTTAGGGATTTGAAGCGTACAACTATGTCCCATTGGATCACCTTGCAACCAGACCTTAGTATCAACTAGCAAGACTCAAACGATACCGATCAATCTAGTCAACTTCAGACGAGTAGTGAAGTGATAAGACGCTCGAAGACATATGGGAAATAGAAGAATTGAAACACAATGGGATTGTTACACATAGACATTTTCTCTTTGTACACTATTTTGTGTAATTTTCATTTCTCACGACGATGTTCTTCTACTAGAACGCCAGTCTCTTTGTACAAAATGCCTGTTATAGGCGAACTTCAAAAAAAATCAATACAAATCATTCCTTGAAAGTACAAAACTATTTGTTTTTCTTTTTCTGTTTTGTTTTGCAAAAACGTCCAATGACTTATTTTTGATATATGCATTTAAATATGATCACTGTTCACAAATACTTGCATAAGAAACTGAAAGACAGTTACTAATGACTTTAAGGAACGGGGCAAAGTCTAAAAAAGCAAGTTGTAGTCCCGACAATTACTCTTTCTAACAAGTACATGGGGTAGAGACAGTTTGAGACGAAGTCACTATTACATACGACCCCGTGACATCTATGTTCCCCACAGAGTAGAAACAACCAGAGTTTTGATCTCTCCTTCCTCAAGCAGGAATTACCTCCTCCAGCGAAGTTCCTTCAGAGAGCTTAAATCTGTATTCCCTAGCCGAGCTTTATAATTTCAAACAGTTCATAAAACCTCCTCCCGGTTAGAGTTTACTTCTTTAACCGTGGAAGCTTATTCCCCAACAGAGTTTATGTCTCTACATCGGCAAAATCTTCCAACAAAGCATCCTTCCTGCACAGAGTTATTCTCAAGCAGAGTGAATCCCTGATAGAGTATTCTCAAACATAAAGAGGAAATCCCCGACAAATCATCTCCATCCATCATCCCCAGTGGAAACGAAGGATTCAGCATCCCAACGCTCTTTAGCAGTAGTCCGGGATTTACTTTCCCAGACTGGAAAATATCGCAATAGAATCCCATATCATACATCATGGCATGCGCATACATATCGCATACAGTATAATCTCATTTATTTTGAGAACATCAACACAATGCATTTCATACATCATGACATTGCATATGAATAACTCTTTACCTTTTTTAGGAAAAGATCAAATCAACAAACACCGTTGACTACTTATTTGACTTGGTAGTCTTCTCAAAAGCTACGTATAACAAAGGGTTATCTCAGGATCTTCCTCAGAAAGATTCCCTCATGAAACCTTATCTGGTTCATTCAAATCGACACTAAGATCTCTCTGATTTCTATTCCAGTTGAAGATATTCCAAGACTTTTGTCTGCTTCAGTTGAATCGACCCTAAGATTCTTCTGATTTTCATTCCAATCAAAGTTAATTAAAGACCTTCTCTGGTTCAGTCATATCGATACTAATATCTCTCTGATTTCTATTCCAGTTGAAGATATTCCAATACTTTTGTCTGGTTCAGTTGAGTCGACCCTATGATTATTCTGATTTCCATTCCAGTCAAAGTTAATTAAAAACCTTCTTTGGTTCAGTCAGATCGACACTAAGATCTCTCTGATTCCTATTCCAGTTGAAGATGATCCAAGACTTTTTTCTAGTTCAGTTAAATCGACACTAAGATTTTTCTGATTCTTATCCAGTCAAAGTTAATTCAAGATTTTCCTCTGGTTCAGTTAGATCGATACTAAGATCTCTCTGATTCCTATTCCAGTTGAAGATAATCCAAGACCTTTTTTTGATTCAGTTAAATCGACACTAAGATTTTTCTGACTCTTATCCAGTCAAAGATAAATCAAGACCTTCTCTGGTTCAGTCAGATTGACACTAAGATCTCTATGATTCCTATTCCAGTTGAAGATATTCCAAGACCTTCTCTGGTTCAGTCAGATTGCCACTAAGATCTCTCTGATTCCTATCCCAGTTGAAGATATCCCAAGACCTTTTTCTGGTTCAGTTAAATCAACACTAAGATTTTTCTGATTCTTATCCAGTCAAAGATAAATTAATACCTCTGCTGGTTAAGTTTGAATCGACCATTGATTTGTTACTGATTCTTTTCCGTTTAATCTCATTCCCCCAGTAAGTCATTATAAAGCCTGGAATACGACTAGATAGCGGTCAACCTTATCATTCTCAGCAAGTCACTGCGAAGCCTGGATCCTGACCAGATAGCAGTTCACCTCTGTCTCTTCAGTCAAGGGATGACTCCCCAATAGAGTAATGGAAAACCAAATCTCCTAGACTCGATTCCCCTAAAAAGCATTCCCCAGTGGACTCCTCCTCGGACAACAGGAACAAGAATCCCCACAAAGAGACTTCTTATGAAGTCAACATCTGTTTTGGATGGAATCTTTAAGCCCATCTCTGACGACTCTCCGTCATATTCCTAGGATGGAATCTTTAAGCCCATCTCCGACAGTCTTCTGTCATCTTTTCCAAATGGCATCTGTAAGCCCATTCCCGATATTATTCACCAACAGTCTCACTTCGGGCGATCGCAAATTTCTGGGCACTCTAGTGTTCAATCATCTTCCACCCTCAGATCACGAAAGGCAAACAAGCCAATCTAAATCTTCAGGTTTAAGAAGATTGAACAGGGGAAGCTGTTGTACCCCAAAATTTTCCCTCCCATTTTCACACAAGACATACTCCTAGAGGTTCTCAATTGCTCAAGGTTGACCAAGAATTGACCAGACAAATTCTCCTCCTAAGGCAATGAATCCCCAGCTCGAGTTTCAATTTTCATCAAGATGGTTGAGCTACAAGGATCCCAAATGTTCTCCATTGTCCTAATATGTCTTTAAGATCATCCATGCCAAGTTTCATGCCTTGCTCAATAAGTTTTCTCAATCAATTGCTCAAGTATTGGAAAATCAACTATGCTAGGTGTGATACGGTGGGAGAACTGACTTGAAGGTTTTGCATTTTATCGAAAATGTCGCGGTTAGAAAGAGTCGCCACCAACTTTTCTTTTATCCAAAAGGAAAGGTAAAAAAGCACAGGAAAGACCTTTGAGATGTTTTCTTGAGTTCGGGGGGTAGAATATGAAAAGGGAAGGTGCTAGCACCCTTTTCATCCATGGTTTTCCATGGGCTCTTAGTTACTTGTTTAGATCACTTGCTTTGTTTTGTTTGAAATGGTGTTTGGTGTGGTTTTGAAAGTATTTTGTAAAAGAGGCCATTTGTTTTAGGCAATCTTTGTAATGATTCTCGTTCGTAAGAATGTATACAAAGATGTTTTTCTTTTGAAAATGTTTTCAATATTTTGTAAGATGTTTTGAAATGTGTGTGTGTTTGTTTTTTGAAAATAGCAAGGATTGTTTGAAATGGAGCAAGTAACTTATAAGCTATCTACCTACTCAAATGTCTTTCTTGTGCATTTTCTATTACTTTGACATTGTTTACTTACCATTGATTTGGTAAGCAACCCTATCTTTGGATGTAAACGGGACGGGCGTGGGTTATCGTATAACCATGATAGCAATGTTGCCAAGTATCTTAGCATTTTTGAGGGACTAAGATCATTTTGTTTAGGCAACTTTTGAATAGCGTCATCGAGGGACTATGATCTTATACGTGTTTTGTTTTGCCAAGATACTTCGCATGCGTAACATGGCCATTTTATTTTCGACAACCAAGTGGGAGAAACCCTAAGGGTGCTTGTGTGCAAAGTGTATTATTTTCATGCTTTTGATTTTGTCTTGTATTTAGGGTTTTCTATTTTGCTTTGTTTTGTTCTTGTCATGCAAACCCTAATTACTAATCATGGTATATAAAGCGGTAAATTGCGTAATATAAATATACTAAGCTATTACAACAATTTTTATGGGAGGGGGGATACAAGTTTTAATGGGGATTTGCAAAAATATAAAGCTAAATATATTATTACAACCAAATCGAATATGCGCGAATTAAATAAATATAATACAAATATTTAAAATGCAATGCAATATGTATGTAAAAGAAAAGATTTTTTACGTTTTTTTTTTTGTAAAAGAATATTTAACTTAAACCTAAAAAAGGGAAAAAATAATATTTAATTTTGAAAGGCGATTAAACCCTAGTTTTTATTCAAAAGAAAATAATGTTTCATATTATTATTTTGTGCATTTTTAATATAAAAAATAATAAATAATATTCTATATGAATATTAAAAATTAAATATGTGCAAATATTGGTATTTGTAAGTATAAAAATAAAAAATAAAAAATAAAAAATATATAGTATATTTAATTAATTATGAGTTTATTAAGAGAATAAATTATATTTATCAAAATAAACTATTTTTTTCATGTGAGAAACAATAAAAAAATATAAAATAAAAGTGTGAAAATAAATCAATCATTTTTAGGATTTTTTATCATTCAGAAAAAATAAACAAAAGTATTAAATATGAAAATATGAAAAAAAAATACAAAAATATAAAATAATTAGTCAGGGGGGTGCAATAACAAGTCAGGGGGGTGGGTTTACCAAAAACAAAAAGGCCATGCTGCCAAAAAGCCCAGAACCAGACTTCATCCCTGTCCTTCGTTCTCTTCTTCACGCTTCCAGTTCAAACCTGTATCTTCCTTATGCTTGCATAAAAATGAAAACTCATAACATGAAAAATTTGGTATTTGAGCTCACGATTCCAACCATATAAATTATGTGACCTAACTATCAAAGATCAAAGAGAATTTTGGAATCCCTAAATCGTGACCTAAAAATTTCAGAGATTTCAAGCTTCAAATTCTCTTAGCACAAGTAATATGAATGCAAAGTAAGGATATGTACAGCTTCGTTATGATGAGAACTACATTTTTCCTTCATAAATCGTGGCTTGAGGTTGCCTGTATAAAGAGATAGAGTTTAAAAAAATACCTCCTTCAGCTGGAATTGTGTATGGCAATGTAGGGGCTTTAATGGAGGCCTGACGATTGTTTGAGCTTCCTTGAACTTCCCTGAACCTATTCCAATCTTTATCTTGCTCTGAGGATGGCTGGAACTCCCTGACCAAGTCCAACTGCAAGCTTCCAAATTGAAAATGGAAGATGGTGAAACAGAGGTTACAGAACCAGGGTGATGGCTTGGATTGACTAGGTATCAAGTGTATAAGATGTTTGAATCAGTTAGACACAAAACGCACGAGCCAAATGAGGGTTGGCTGAGCTTTTGTAGAAACTGTGTGCTTAGGAAGATTTTTAGTGTTTTTGAGTTTGAGAGAGTTCTAAGTCCAAGCCAAACCTGTAATGTCTTGTGTAATGTTTGCATATTAGTATAGAAGTGATCCAAAATCAGCTTCCTACTAGCTGTGCAAGCCTTTGCCCTTTTGCAACTTCTCTTGTACTTGAAGCAAAGTTGACAAGACCAATCCCACATGCTTGTACCAGCTTGCTTTAGGGCTGATATGAATTTGTACAAATTGCTTGAGAGTTGTGTAGTTTGCTTGTATCAAGGGGACAAGTCCAATGCTCCAAGTTGACAAAGTTGCAAAAGTGCATCTTTATGAAAATGGCAATGAAGCCTTTTTGCCCAAAATGGAATTACAACTTGTGTAAAGTTTCAAAGCAAGGATAAAGGCTTTGTCAACTGAGTATGCATTTAATTAAGGAGTGTATAGTAAGCTTAGGACCTGTAAAGCAAGAAAAAATCAGCATAGGTTTGGTTTGCAACTTGATTCTATGTGAAAATGGCTTGAACAAAAAGTGAGAAAATGCCAAATTCCTCTCTTCGATTCTCCCTACTCAAAAATGATCTTGGAGAGTTCTTGGACATTTTGGAAAGCTTGCAATGTGCTCTATAATACATCTTTGAAATTAATTTTGAGATACCTCTTGGAACTAGGTGAAAAGTTGCCATGAAGTTGGGTCCAAAACCTGCCTAAATTAGGGTAAAATTTCACTAAGTTATTTAGTTCATGAGCATGTATTCACAAATTCATAACTTAATATACAAGCATATTTAGGGAAAATTTTGTGAAGTAAAGTTGTAGATTTCATGGAGGAATACAACTTTCATGTTGGGAACTTTTCTTGAATCAAAATGCATCATGGTGAAAAAGTGGTGAAAAGTTGAGAAAAAATAAGAAAATTTTTATACTTAGAAAAATTCTAAGTTATGAAAATTTTCAAATTCAAACCCTAATTTTCAAATTTGTTTTTCTTGGGAAACAAGTTTCACATTTTGACATGTATTGATGAATTATGACTCTTGGTACTTGATTTTGACCAAAAAGTCAAAGTTTGACTTTTCAGTGCACAGTTGACTTTTGATCAATTGACTGCAAATTTCATCTGTCAATCCAATGAACTTGAGATCTTTTGAACCATGTAATTAGGTCAAGAAATGCCATTGAACCCTTGAAATCATTCTTGAACTCAATTGGTCAATGACTAGGTTAAAAATCAGAAATTTCCCTTTCTCAGTCAAAACCCTAATTTTGACCATTTGGCCCTTTTGATGATTTGATTAAATTTCTCGAGGAGTTGTAATCTAAACTTGATCAAATGGTACATATGAGGCTAAAATGTTGTTGTGGATCAAAAAGTAGGAAGTTTGACTGTAAATTGGCCATGGTTGACTTTTCCCCCAATACAGTTGATTTTTAGGTCAACTGTCCAATTGACTGATCCAAAATATGGTTCAAGGCTTGAAACTTATCATGAGCAATCTTAGGGGTCCAAAATGATGTATGAAAGTCACATGAAGCATTGGTGGTCCAAAAATCCTTGTGAAAACTCAAACCCTAATTTTGGTTTATCAGTGCAAGATGAGATGTGTGATACGGTGGGAGAACTGACTTGAGGTTTTGCGTTTTGTCGCAAATGTCGCGGTTAGCAAGAGTCGCCACCGACTTTTCTTTTATCCAAAAGGAAAGGTAAAAGAGAACAGGAAAGACCTTTTAGATGTTTTCTTGAGTTCGGGGGGTAGATTATGAAAAGGGAAGGTGCTAGCACCCTTTTCATCCATGGTTTTCCATGGGCTCTTAGTTACTTGTTCAGATCACTTGCTTGGTTTTGTTTGAAATGGTGTTTGGTGTGGTTTTGAAAGTATTTTGAAAAAAGAGGCCATTCGTTTAGGCAATCTTTCTAATGATTCTCGTTCGTAAGAATGTAAACAAAGATGTTTGTCTTTTTGAAAATGTTTTTAATGTTTTGTAAGATGTTTTGAAATGTGTGTGTGGTTGTTTTTGAAAATAGCAAGGATTGTTTTGAAATGGAGCAAGTAACTTAGAAGCTATCTACCTACTCAAATGTCTTTCTTGTGCATTCTTATTCCTTTGGCATTGTTGACTTACCATTGATTTGGTAAGCAACCATATCTTTGGATGTAAACAGGACGGGCGTGGGTCATCGTATGATCATGATAGCAATGTTACCAAGTATCTTAGCATTTTTTAGGGACCAAGATCATTTTGTTTAGGCGACTTTTTGAATAGCGTCATCGAGGGTCTATGATCTTATATTTGTTTTGTTTTTCCAAGATACTTCGCGTGCGTAACATGGCCATTTTATTTTAGGCAACCAAGTGGGAGAAACCCTAGAGGTGCTTGTGTGCAAAGTGTATCATTTTCATGCTTTTGTCTTGCATTTAGGGTTTTCTATTTTGCTTTGTTTTTGTTCTTGTCATGCAAACCCTAATTTACTAATCATGGTATAAAAGTGATAAATTGCGTAAAATAAACTAAGCTATTACAACAATTTTTATGGGAGGGGGGATACAAGTTTTGAATGGGGATTTGCACAAATATAAAACTAAACATATTATTACAACCAAATCGAATATTGCGCGAATTAAATAAATATAAGACATATATTTAAAATGCAATGCAATATGTTCATGTTAAAAAAATGCTTTCTGTCTTGTTTTTTGTGTAAGAAAATATACTTATCTTCAACCTAAAAAAAAGGGAAAAAATATTTTAATTCTTTTTGAAAGGTGTAAACCCTAGTTTTCAATTAAAAGAAAATAAATGTTCTATATTTATTTTTATACATTTTTTGTGTAAGAAAATAATAAATAATATTATATGTAAATATTAAAAATTAAATATTTACAAAAAATAAGTATTTATGAGTATAAATAGTATAATAAAAGTATTAAGTATTTTTTATTGTATTTACAAACTATTTAAGAAAATAAGTTCTATCCTATTCAAATATATTAATTTTTATGTAAAAAAAATAATAAAATAATAAAATAAAATTGTAAAAATAAAAAAATATTTTTAGGATTTTTTATTATTCAGAAAAAATAACCAAAAGCAATAAATATGGAAATATGAAAAAAATATGAAAAATATAAAAATCAGCCAGGGGGTGCAGTAGCAAGTCAGGTGGGTGGGAATAGCAAAAACAAAAGGGCCAAAACTGCTAAAAAGCCCAGAAGCCACTTCATCCCTGTCCTTGGCTAGCTTCCTGCGCGCGTTTTAGTTCAATGCTGGATCTTGCTCATGCTTGCATAAAAACAAAAACTCATAACATGAAACATGTGGCGTTTGAGCTCACGATTCCAACCATATAAATTATTGTAATCTAACTCTAAAAGATCAAGGAGAATTTTGGAACCCCTAATTCGTGACCTAACTTTTTCAGCATTTTCAATCTTCAAATTCTCTTAGCACGAATTTGGAACCCCTAATTCGTGACCTAACTTTTTCAGCATTTTCAATCTTCAAATTCTCTTAGCACAAGTAATATAAATGAAAAGTAATGATATGTACAACTTTGTCATGATAAAGACTACATTTTTCCTTCAAAAATCGTGGCTTGAGGTTGCCTATTCAGAGAGATAGAGTTTTAGAAATTACCTCCTGCATTTGGAATTGAGTAGGGCAATGTAGGGACTTTAATGGAGTCCTGATGATTGTTTAAGCTTCCTTGAACTTCCCTGAAGCTATTCCAATGCTTATCTTGCTTTGAGGATGGCTGGAACTCTCTAGACAAGTCAAGCTGCAAGCTTCCAAAGTGAAAATGGTGGATGCTGAAACAGGGGTTACAGAACCAGGGTGATGGCTTGGATTGCTTTGGTATGATGTATAGAATGTGTTTGAAGTGATTAAACACAAAACGCACGAGCCAAATGAGAGTTGGATGTGCTTTTGTAGAATCTGAGTGTTTGGGATGAAATTTGGTGTTTTGGAGTTTCAGAGTGTTTTATGTTCAATCCAAGCATGCTATTCCTTGTAACAAGTTTGTATATTTGTATAGAAGGGATACAAAGTCATCCCTTACTAGATGTGCAAGCTTTTGACCTTTTTGCAACTTTCCTTGCATTTGAAGTAAAGTGAAGTGACTAATCCCACATGCTTGTACTTGCTGGCTTGAGGCTGATAAGAGTTGGTACACATTGCTTGAGACCTGTAAACATTTCTTGTACTAAAGGGACAGGTTCAATGCTCAAGATTGACAAAGTTGTAAAAGTTTCCCTTTATGAAAATGGCATTGTGAACTTTTTGCCCAAAATGGAAATACAGCTTGTGTAAAGGTTCAAAAGCAAAGATAAAGCCTTTGTCAACCGAGTTTGCATTTAATTATGGAGTGTATAGCAAGATTAGGACCTGTAAAGCAAGATACAACCAGCATAGATGTGATTTGCAACTTGATGCTATGTGAAAATGGCTTGAACAGAAGTGAGAAAATGGCAACTTCCCTTCTTCGATTCTCCATACTCAAAAATGATCTTGGAGAGTTCTTGGACATTTTCTAAAGCTTGCAATGTGATCTATAATCCATCTTTGAAATGAAATTTGAGATACCTCTTGGAACTAGGTGAAAAATGTCCATGAAGTTGGGTCCAAAACCTGCCTAAATTAGGGCAAAAATTCACTAAGTTAAGAAGTTCATGGACCTATATTCGCAAATTCATAACTTGAGATCCAAGCATATTTTGGGAAAGGTTTGTGAAGCAAAGTTGTAGATTTCATGGAGGACTACAACTTTAATGTTGTAAGTTTTCTTTGAATCAAAATGAATCATGGTGAAAAAGTGGTGAAAAGTTGGGGAAAAAATAAGAAAATTTTTATACTTAGAAAAATTCTAAGTTATGAAAGTTTTCAAATTAAAACCCTAATTTTCAATTTTGAGTTTCTTGGTGAACAAGTTTCATATTTTGACATATCTTGATGAATTATGACCCTTGGCACTTGATTTTGACCAAAAAGTCAAAGCTTGACTTTTCAGTGTACAGTTGACTTTTGATTAGTTGACTGCAAATTTCATCTGTCAATCCAATGAACTTGAGATCTTTTGAACCATGTAATTAGGTCAAGATGATGCCATTAAACCCTTGAAATCATGCTTGAACTCAATTGGTCATTGGCTAGGTTAAAAATCAGAAATTGCCCTATCTCAGTCAAAACCCTAATTTTGACCATTTTGCCCTTTTGATGATTAAATCAAATTTCTTGAGGAGTTGTGATCCAAACTTGATCAAATGGTACATATGAGTCTAAAATTTTGATGCGGATCAAAAATTATGAAGTTTGACTGTAAATTGGCCATGGTTGACTTTTTCCCCAATACAGCTGATTTTTAGGTCAATTGTCCAATTGACTGATCAAAAATGTGATTCAAGGCTTGAAACTTAACATGAACAATATTAGTGGTCCAAAATGATGTATGAAAGTCACATGAAGCATTGGTGGTACAAAAATCCTTGTGCAAACTCAAACCCTAATTTTGGGTTATTAGTGCAAGATGAGATGTCTTGAGCTGACTAAACCCTAATTTTGTCTTGAGTCCAAGAAGTCTTGTGAGAAAGTCTTGATAAATGAGAGGGCAAATTTTGGGGTACAACAAGATGTCTTGAGCTAACCAAACCCTAATATTGTCTTGATTCTAAGAAGTCTTGTGAGAAAAGTCTTGAAAAATGAGAGGGCAAATTTTGGGGTACAACAGCTGCCCTTGTTCAATCTTCTTGAACCTGAAGAGTTAGATTGGCGAGCTTTTTCGTTCGTGACTCGAAGGTAAAAGATGATTAGACACTAGAGTGTCCATAAATTTGCACTCGACAAAGTGTAGTTTGAGGGAAAGGGCTTAAAGATGCGATTTGGAGAGGTGATAGAATCTTGTTGGAGATGGGCTTGTAGATGCCATCCAAGAATGATTGTTGAATTGTAAGTTGTAAGTCAAAACAATAAGTATCAGAATGGTGTCTGTATCTGGAACGTATCTGAACTGTATCTGGAGACTGAATCTGTATGAGCAATAGAATAGCGTCCGTGTCTGGAGCGTATTCGAGCTGTATCTGTACTTGAATCTGAATAAGTGACAGAATGGCAACCGTGTCTTGGAGCGTATCTGAACTGTATCTGAAAAATGAACCTGAAGAAGTGACATAATGACCATCGTGTCTGGAGCGTATCTGGACTTTATCTTGAAGTTGAGGTCTGAATGAGTATCAGAATGGCATCCTTGTCTGGAGCGTATTTGAAAGCTGAATCTGAATGAGTATCAGGATGGCATCCGTATCTGGTGTGTACCTAAACTGTATCTGTAGTTGAGATCTGAATGAGTATCAGAATGGCATCCTTGTCTGGAGCGTATCTGAAAGCTGAATCTGAATGAGTATCAGGATGGCATCCGTATCTGGTGCGTATCTGAACTGTATCTGTAGTTGAGATCTGAATGAGTATCAGAATGGCATCCTTATCTGGAGTGTATCTGAACTGTATCTGAAATCTGAATCTGAATGAGTATCAGGATGACATCTGTATCTGGAGCATATCTGAACTATATCTGAAATCTTTGAACATTGTTAATGGTAGCTGTTAATCTTATCCTAAAAAGGGTAAAATGTTAGCTGAAACGCAAAGTTATGTTGCATGAAATGTATGATGCAATAAATGTGATTTATCAATGTTTATGATATATGGATGTAATGTATGCGCATGTAAGCTGATTTGTTGTATTGCTGAGGAAAATAAATCCTTGATTGCTGAGGATATGTGGATTCTTCATGTCTTGAAGTTGGAGTATTGACAAAAATTCAGTTGTGAGAGTAATGCCATATACTTCTTGAGGAATCTTCTTGGGAATCCAGAGAATTTTGATGACTTCTACTAGGGATTAATAATGGGAATCCTTGTTCTGTTGGGGAATAATGAAAACTCTGTGGGAAAAAGCTTATTCCTGTTTGGAAAAAGTACATGAGTTTCGGTCGTCTGCCACACTACTGGGGAATTACCCTAGGTTGGGGGGAAACAAAAGTTAGCCATTATCCGGTTGATTTTCAGGCTTCAAGACAACTTGCTGGGGGATCTGGAGAAACTGGATGGTTTCCACCGGGGATTAATAGATTGAAGCTTCAGCCCTGCTGGGGATCTTAATGACGTACTGTAGGGATTGCTCATGGAATAGCCTAAAGACATTCTCCTATTCTTTCAACCTGTCAGTAATTGTTCTTTTTCATTTTGTTTATTTGTAAACAGTAATTATATTTAAATGCATATGTTCATTAATAAATCATTGGACGTTTTTGCAAATAAAAACACAAGTGTAAAAAAGAAAAAGGACAAATAGTTTTTTGTACTTTGAAAGAGATATCTTTGTATTTACTTTGAATAAGTATTTTGTACAAAAGAGATAGACATCCTAGTAAGAGGATGGTGTCATAAAAAATTATACAAAGATAGCTATATGTGATAATCCAATGGGGTTCCCATTCTGCTATAGCCTTCGTATCTCCGAATATCTTATCCATTTGTTGCTTCGTCTGAAGATGATTGAATTGATCAGAAGCTCCAGGTTTGTTAGTGAAGAGATTGTCCTCAAAGTGATCCGATGAGACATAGTCATACACTTTAATTCCCTATATTTTGCTTGGACTGCCCTTTCGGGTTTTCAGTCCACCAGGAAACCCTTTTTTGCCCAAGTTGCCCTTTCGGGTTTTCAACTTGCCGGGTGTACAAATTTTTCTTATTTTATCCCTAATTTTTTCCCGAACCTTTTGGTTCGCCGGGATGCCCTTGTTTTTCCTAGGTGTGTCAACCTAGCGGGTCTCTTATGCGTAGTATCTTTTGACTATGTCTGCGTTCGTAGGGTGTGGCAGGTCATCATCGTCCATGGTGGTTAAGATCATTGCCCCACCAGAAAAGATGTTCTTGATTACAAATGGTCCTTCATAGGTAGGAGTCCATTTGCCCCTGGGATCACTTTGTGGCAAGATGATGCGCTTGATCACTAGATCTCCAACTTGATATACCTGGCGTCTGACTTTCTTGTTGAAATCCTTGATCATTCGTTTTTGATACATCTGACCATGGCAAACCGCAGTAAGTCTCTTTTCATCAATTAAATTCAATTGGTCAAGTCGGGTCTGGATCCAATCGTCCTCACTCAAACCTGCATCCTTCATGATTCTTAAAGAGGGGATCTGAACCTCAATAGGTAGAACAACCTCCATGCCATAAACCAAAGAATAGGGTGTTGCCCCAGTTGATGTGCGAGCCGTGGTACGGTACCCATGGAGAGCAAACGGTAGCATTTCATGCCAGT